>CM062812.1:818930245-820387047 GCA_031772625.1 Pinus tabuliformis
TAATAACCAAATGATAAAATAATTAATAATAAATAATAACCAAACAATCAAAATAAAAAATATATTTAAAAATTATTTAAATAATAATAAAATCTAACTTAAAAATATTCAATTTCTAAACCAAAATTCTATTTCCAAAATAAAAACATCAAATAAAGACTATAACCTGCAATTTATTTTATAACATTCACATTTTTTAATTTCAAACATTAGAAAATACCGTTACCATCGGTGATACAGTGATACTTTATCTAGATATTTATTGCCTCTCACTTTTTAGTGGTACGTCCATTGTCGCCCTGTGTGCAGATGCGTTTTCCATTTGAATTCATTTTAACCTTTATAACCTGCCCAATTTGGCTTTCACATATCCTCTCCAATAATAACTTAAAGAGGGTAGCCTGAATGAAGTAAAACTAAAATTGAATGACTTAACACATGAAATTCGAAAGTCCAGATGTGTTTCCAGAGAGCAAACCATGTGAACAACTATGCACGAGATAAACTAACTGCCATATTAGGAGAAGACCGAGGAAAACACAAGCAATAACGTAAAGTACACAAAACTAAAACTGCATGAAACAGTTTCATAAATTCTCCAAACTAAAGCCAGAGCCAAGCTTACAAACAAATACAAAAATAAAAATCGTGATCAGAAAAACTAAAACTGCATGAAACAGTTTCATAAATTCTCCAAACTAAAACCAGAGCCAAGCTTACAAACAAATACAAAAATCAAAATCGTGATCAGAAAGTTGTGAAGTTCAACCACCAGGTTATGAGAATCCATACATAAGAAGCAGAACCAACTAGCATTAGGGATCACTAAACTGCATATATTGAATTCGTCAATCATGCGATTGAAAATAGAAATAAAAATAAATATGCAGTTTTTCGACATCACCCTTTCACAAAATATTTGAAATTGTGATTATCATGAACCGTCAGGAGAGTTACATTCGGTTAAATGAGTCCAACATAAAATTTCCAACACCGGCACGCCCAATTCAACAAAACTACGTTATGATTCTCACCTAGTTAAAAAATCCAAAAAGTAGCAAAGCCAGAAATCAAAAGATATCGCTATCAGTTTACAGAAGCTTAATTGTAAAAGCTTGGAGTACTTTGGCGCAGCTTGAGGTTTTGAAAAAGTGTTTTGTTAATGTGAGAGATGACACAGCTGCCACCTGCAATTGTGCCTTTAATCAGTGTGTCCAGATCCTCGTCACCCCTAACTTAAATGAAAATTTGTAATTTACGGTAATTTGTAATTTGCATTTCTTATGGTAGGAGTGAATGGAAGTATATATATATTTAAAGTTAATTTGCATTATTTTAAGCAAGTTACATTATATTATCTATCATATATTAACATAGTTTAAGATAATACATTTATTCTATTTCAGGTCTTAGAGCTTACCATTGATCATGGATTTTTCTTTTACTTTTTTTTCTTCTAGACATATCAATACATTCCATAGAGTTATCAGGAACAATTGTAGAGGAGACAATGAGTACATTTTTATGAGACAATTCAATTGTCGGGGTTCAACAATAATTGTTGTTTTCTTATCACTATCTGAGTGGTTTGAAGTTTGTGCCCACTCATTGATGAATCCAAGATTATGGTGAAATCTCTTTCATTTCTAGTAGAGGAGTGGAGCCCCTCATATAATGGTTGAGATGGTGCTATATATGGATGAACTAAGTTTGAAGAAGTTGATTTGGCGGTAGGAGTATTCTATTTCTACATGTCCTAGTTGGGAGCCAAAGAATTCTTAGCAGTTCTTGTATCTTTTGGGTCTTGCCATTAGCCACTCTTTTTTAACATCCGAGATGGGAGAGGGCCTTTGAGAAGGAAAAGAATTATGAAGATGACTAGGTTGTTGACAAATCTTGCAATGGAAATCAATGTTCTCATAGTCCAACTATTGCAAATAAACATCTCCCTTCCATTTGAGGAGGATTTTACCACACAACTATTTGTTGAGATCAGTTTCAACACATATGCTAGCAAAGATGACAATACCCTTCACAAGCCTATCAATGTCTAATTTAATGAAATAGTCTAGTAAGTTTTCCACATTGGCTAATATGTATGAATGTAGTAGATGAAAGGCTAGAGTAGGAAGCCTTACCCATAATGGAGTTGTCATATCCGTCACTGAAATATGATTAAAATCAGAAAACGAAGATTGAAAGCAGAGATCACCCCAAAACCAAGGTCCTTCATGAAAAACCCTAAGAACACCATGTAAATCCTTTCTAGCAAAAATGCAGATTCATATTAGGGGACTAAGCTTGATGCACCCACTCTCGAAGCTCAAATGTCCATCACTAAAACCCATTAAAGCAACAAATAATAACCTTTAGATATTAAAATGTTCAACTTCCTAAGATGGAATGCTTGCTTCATGATACAAAACAAAGGTTGGTCTTGAGAGATCATTCAGAGTTAGAGGAGAAAGCCCTAGATTTAGGGCATCGTTGAAGGATTTAAATTGGGAGGAAAAGGGCACACCCCCTCCTTTGGCTAGACCTTTTAATATTGAGACTGTATCTATTGAAGCATCCATGGATATGACACGCGATTTCCATTCCATAATATGTTTACCTCCTGTCAGAGTTGAAAAAGAATAGAGGGGATTCCTATTGGATTTTCAATTCTAGATATAAGTGATGAGATAAAATTTGTGACCTTCACTTGCATACAAAAAGAACCCCATGATGTTGGCTTGATGCAAAAAAGAATAGAGGGGATTCCTTTTGGATTTCCAATTCTAGATACTAGTGATGAGATAAGATTTGTGACTTTCACTTGCATATAGAAAGAGCCCCATGATATTGGCTTGATGCAAAAAAAACTGTGGTTGAAAGAAGTTTCCCCTAATGTACCAACTCTGCAACAATAACACTAAGATGAGGCGGTTTCTCACAAAAGTGAGAGTTTGAAATGAAATGAACATGGTAGGGTTTCTATTGAAAAATATTATTGATTCTCACTTTTTCCCTTCATTACAATACTAAAATTTTAATTCTTTAATTTTTTTAATTTTGCCTTGCATGTTGGTCCTAAAGAGAATTAATCTTAGCTTATCAAATTTAATATCACATTATATAATATTGTAAATTTAGTTATTTATTAATTTTTTTTAATATAGCACAACATTTTAATAAACATTGCTAGTGGATAATAGTGGGACTATAAAAAAATTATGAGTTGGACATTAAGGGTTGAAGACACGATTAATTTTTTTTTGAGTTGTAATAAAAGGTAATAAAAAATGTGAAAGGTAATGGTTAATAAGTTGATAGACAAAAAGGTTGGATAAAGAATAAAATCTACAAGTTAATAATAAGATAGCCAATATAAAAAGTAAATAATGGTGGATCATAAAGAACATTAATTTTAATATTATAATTCAAATCATTTATCATTTTTTTTTTCAAATAATTCATTTATTTAACTGAATAAAACTTAATGTCCTTGAGAATTGTATAGTCAAAATTAAAAGGGATATCATTGTAATTTAAGTCATTTATCCAAAAAAATTAAAATAGTTCATCCACTTAACTCTTGGGTGATGAATGTCAATGGGAACAAGCTACCTTAGATGATGACCTAGTGGTTGGAGTGAGAGTAAATCTAGAAAGGAGATGAGGGTGGTTGTAAAAAGTGATGGCTACTTGGACACTGCACAAGTTGGGAAGAACTCATAGCTCGAGTGAGAGTGAATCTTAAAATGGGAAGTAAATCTAGAAAGGTGATGATCAGGTGTTGGAGTGGTTGTGCAAAGTGATGTTTAGTTGCATAAGATGCAAAAGTGATGATTAGTTGGAGGAGATTGCACAATATGCAATGAATAGGCAATTGGAGCTAGAGTAAATCTCAAAATGGGAAGTAAGTGATCTAGATAGTTGAAGAGGGATACACAAGATGGGATGGATAGGTAGTTGGAGCGTGGAATAAATTTTGAGAAATGTAAGGTAAACGTAGAGGATGATAAGCAAGCAAGGAAACAAAAATGTAAAGTGATGGAAAAATAACCTAACTAGAAATTAAATTTTGATATACTTGAAAATTGTTTAAATAATCAAAATAGAAACAAAACATAATAATATAATTTAATAACTAGTACATTAGATATTTTATACTCTATCTTATTTTCGAAATAAGAAAATTTATTTACTTTAACATTATAACATACAATATACTTCATAACATATTGATAACTTAGACATTAAAATATTATAAAATACCATTATCATCCACTGAACATAGGGATAAAGGAAAATTTATCTGGATATTGTTGGAGTGGGGAATAAGTTTCAAAATAGGAAGTAAATGTGAGTAAATTTTGAAATAGGAAGTAAATACTAAAAATTGATGACCCAGTAATAGGGGAGTCAATTAGAAAGGTGATAACCACGTGGAATAAACTATAACAGAAAGTGATGTTCAACTAACAAAAGTGGAGAGTAAATATATAATGACTAAGTGGTGGGAGTGGTTGTGCAAGGTGCCAGTTGGTTGGAGGAGAGTGCACAAGTTACCATGATTGTGATTGTAGTGGGGAGTAAATCTCAAGAGGCAATGACCAAATGGTGATAAAATATAAAAATGGGGTAGAAATCTTGAAAGGTGATGACAAGTGGTAGGAGTAGTTGTGCAAAGTGATGTTTAGTTGGAGAAGATTGTATAAGATGCCTGTTGCTTATAAATCTTGGTATAGGAAAAAAATCTTGAAAAGTGATGACTAGGTGGCAACCAAAAAGTGATAAACAATGTTGGGTATACGAACAAAGTCCCACATTTATTAGAAGTGGTAGAAGTGGGAAGGATCATGGGTATATAAGGATGAACAAATATCTCCATTGGAATGAGGCCTTTTGGGGTAAAGCCCAAAAACAAACCCATAAGGGCTTAGGCCCAAATTGGACAATATCATACCATTGTGGAGATATGTGGTGTCCTGAGACCCAACAAGTGGTATCAGAACTGAGTCGAATCCTGAGACCTGAAGAATCGTGCTGAGCGGCAGGTGCTGAGCGGCAGACTTCCTGAGGGCAGTGGACGCGTTGTGAGGGACGGTGTTGTTGAGAGCTTGCAGACTTCCTGAAGGCAGTGGACGCGTTGTGAGGGACAGTGTTGTTGAGAGCTTGCAGACTTCCTGAAGGCAGTGGACGCGTTGTGAGGTCCTGTGGACAGCGTTGTTGAGAGCGTGACCTGTGGACGGGCTTGAATATTGTTTCCCTGAACGGCCCTGTGGACAGCGGCGTTGCAGCAAATCCGGGTATCGTTTTTACACAGAAATTTTGTTTCCCTGAATCTGTCGGTGTTGTGAGGCTGCAAAATTTTTGTTTCCCTGAATCTGTCGGTGTTGTGAGGCTGCAAAATTTTTGTTTCCCTGAATCTGTCGGTGTTGTGAGGCTGCAAATTTTTTTTTTCCTTGAATCTGTCGGTGTTGTGAGGCTGCACTCCGAGTATCGTTTTTACACAGAATTTTTTTTTAAAGAAAAAAGGGTTTTGCAGTTTTTTAAAAAAATTAGCAGATTGCAGATTTTTAAAGATAGCAGGTTGCAGAATTATTTTTTTTTAAAAAGACAGCAGCAGAATTTTTGAAGGAAGGGTTTACAGAATTATTTAAAAAAAAAAAAAAAAGACAGCAGCAGATTGAAAAGATTGGTTCAGAATTTTTTTTTTTTAATTTTACAGCAGAGAAGAGTGTTGTTTTTTACAAATACTGTAGAAGGAAAAGTTTGCAAGAGAACAAAAGATTTGAAACTTGTCTTTCTGTTTGAATTGGGGAAGTTATTAGTTTTAAAAAAAAAAAAAAGACTGAAACCCTAGGAAGGAGGAAAATGGCCAAGATGTCGAATGCTAGATTCGAGGTGGAGAAATTCACCGGAAAGAGCAATTTTGCTCTTTGGAAACTGAAGGTCAAGGATCTGCTTGTGCAACAAGGGTTGCACAAGGCATTGGATGGGGTTACTAAGAAACCCACAACCATGACTACTACAGAGTGGGAGGACTTGGATGCCCGTGCTCTCAGTACCATCCGGCTATGTCTAGCGGATGAAGTTCTCTTCAACATCGTTGAAGAGACCACGGCGTCAGGTTTGTGGGGAAAACTTGAAACCCTTTATATGACAAAATCATTAACTAACAGAATTTATCTGAAACGACAATTATACAGTCTTCGAATGAAAGAAGGTTCAAGCGTTGCAGAACATTTGAATGTCTTTAATACACTAATTTGTCAATTAACAGATATGGAAGTAAAAATACAGGAAGAAGATAAAGCCATAACCTTGCTGTGTTCTCTGCCTGAATCATGGGATCACTTTGTAACCTCGATCAGCTTCAGCTCTGCTGATTCTTTGAAGTTTGAATCAGTCGTGGGAGCTCTTCTGTCTGAAGAGGTACGAAGGAAATCCAGCACTGATACAACAACATCAGAAGCCATGGTCGCTAGAGGACGCTCAAAGGAAAGAGGAGACAAACCAAGAGGGTCTTCCAGGTCGAAATCGAAGGGAAAAAAGTGTAAGGCAAAATGTTGGAACTGCGGTAAAGTTGGACACTTGAGGAAGGATTGTTGGAAACGGAAGGAATCCGAAAACCTAAAGAACGAAGCGAATCAGGCTGATTCAGGTATTGTAGACGAAGTTTTATCTGCTGAAGATTTGTGTACGATAGATGAAACTTCACCTGAATGTAATGTCTCTCATAGTTTTGATAGCTGGCTGTTAGACTCTGGTGCTTCGCATCATATGTGCCCACATAGAAACTGGTTTACTTCGTATGAAAATGTAAACGGTAGTTCTGTGTTTATGGGTAACAATATGTCATGTCAGACTGTTGGGATGGGAGATATCAGGATTAAGATGTATGATAACACAGTTAGGACATTAACTAGTGTTAGACATGTGCCTGATTTGAAGAAAAATTTAATCTCTTTGGGAGTGTTGGATTCAGATGGTTATAAGTTTACAGGTCAGAATGGCGTTTTGAAAGTCTTCAAAGGTGCCCTTGTGGTTATGAAGGCAGAGAAGGTCGGGAATCTTTACAGGTTAAAAGGAAGTACTCAGGTCGGTGAAGCAGCGGTTGCGTCGGAAAAGGAAGAAGCATGTACTCGTCTGTGGCATCAGCGTTTGGGTCATATGAGCGAGAAAGGTCTTCACATACTGATGAAACGTAAATCTCTTCCCGGTCTGAAATCCTTGAATTTAGATTTCTGTAAACATTGTGTGTATGGGAAGCAGTGTAAACAGAGATTTAAAGTTGGTAATCATAATAGTAAAGATGTTTTAGACTACATTCATTCTGATGTGTGGGGGCCTTCCCCTGTTATGTCATATGGAGGTGCTTTGTATTTTGTAACGTTCATTGATGATTATTCTCGTAAAGTTTGGGTCTATCTGCTAAAAAGGAAAGCTGATGTATTCAATGTGTTTAAACAATTTAAAGTAATGGTAGAGAAAAGAACAGGCAAATCTATTAAATGTCTAAGAACTGACAATGGCGGTGAGTTCACTTCTGTTGAATTTGAACAATACTGTAAGGATGAGGGCATTGTTAGACACAAAACTGTTGTTTATACTCCTCAGCAAAATGGTGTTGCTGAGCGTATGAATCGGACTCTTATGGAAAGAGCCAGAAGCATGATCAGCAATGCTAACTTGCAAAAGGAGTTGTGGGCGGAAGCAGTATCTACTGCTTGTTATTTAGTTAACAGATCACCCTCAGTAGCAATTGATTGTAAAATTCCTGAAGAAGTCTGGACAGGTCAGTCTTGTGACTATTCTCATTTGAGGATATTTGGCTGTGATGCTTATTCTCTGATTCCGAAAAATCAGCGTTCAAAGTTAGATCCAAAGTCGAAATGTTATGTCTTTGTTGGGTATGACTATGCAGTGAAAGGATATAGGTTGTGGGATCCTACATTGCGGAAGATAGTTATTAGTAGAGATGTAACATTTGATGAATCATCTTTGTTAAAATCAAATGTTGAAAGAATTGAACAGGAACAGGTATCGCCGAGTCAACGAGTTCAGTTGGAGGCTAGATCTTTCAGTGACAGTCGAAAGGAAGGAAAGACTTCTGGAGACAAAGGTGTTGAAGACACAAAGGAAGCCATTGAAGCTTCTGAACCAGAGCAAGTTTCTGAACTAGTTCAGCAACCAGTCGCTCTGAGAAGGTCTACAAGGGCGAAGAAAACTCCCAAAAGGTATGAAGATTCTGCTGCTTCATCTTTTGCTTTGGTTACTGAAGATGGGGAACCGTCTTGTTATCAGGAAGCAATAGATGATACAGATAGCGAGAAATGGAAAAAGGCTATGGAAGAAGAAATGGACTCCCTAGCCAAGAACAATACCTGGGATCTTGTAGAGCTTCCTGAAGGGAGAAGTGTTGTTGGGTGTAAATGGGTCTTCAAGATGAAACGAAAAGTTGATGGTAGTATCGAGAGGTATAAGGCGAGACTGGTAGCAAAAGGGTATTCTCAGGTTGAAGGTATAGACTTTCATGAGATTTTTTCTCCAGTTGTAAAACTTGTTTCTATACGTACTGTGTTGGCACTAACTGCGTTGCTTAATCTTGAGTTAGAACAGTTAGATGTTAAAACAGCTTTTCTACATGGTGATTTGAACGAAGAGATATATATGGAACAACCAGAAGGTTTTGTACGAGGTCACAGCAGAAGATTAGTTTGCAAGCTCAGGAAATCATTGTATGGTCTGAGGCAGTCTCCCAGACAATGGTACAAGAAGTTTGATTCCTTTATGGTGAGCCAGAACTTTATAAGAAGTGAGTATGATCATTGTGTGTACTTCAAAAGTTTCAATGGCATATTCATTATCTTAGCTTTGTATGTTGACGATATGCTTATTGCAAGCAAAAGCATGGAAGAGATCAACAGGTTAAAGGCTCAACTCTCTAGGGCATTTGATATGAAGGATCTTGGAGCAGCAAAACATATCTTGGGCATGGAGATACACAGAGACAGGAAAAATGGTAAGCTTTGGTTATCACAGCAGAAGTATGTGGAGAAGGTACTTGAAAAGTTCTCTATGAATAATGTGAAACCTGTTAATGTTCCTTTAGCTTCCCATTTTAAGCTTTCTTCGGTTTTGAGTCCTAGAGATGATGAAGAAAAGCAGTATATGTCTCATGTACCATATGCAAATGCAGTAGGCAACTTAATGTATGCGATGGTATCTACAAGACCTGACATTTCACATGCAGTTGGAGTTGTCAGCAGATTCATGGCAAATCCAGGTAAAGAACATTGGCAAGCAGTGAAATGGGTGCTTCGATATCTAAGAGGCACAAGAGATCATTGCATCGTCTTTGGTGGTAGTGAAGGATCAGTCTGCGGGTATGTAGATGCTGATTATGCAGGTGATTTGGACAAAAGAAGATCTACTACAGGTTACGTCTTTACTCTTGCAGGTGGAGCAATTAGTTGGATGTCAAAGCTTCAAGACACGGTTGCATTGTCCACTACCGAAGCTGAATATATAGCTGCTTCAGATGCCAGTAAAGAAGCAATCTGGTTAAAGGGTTTGCTCGATGAAATCGGAAGGACGCAGGAGAAAGTGAGTGTACTTTGTGACAGTCAAAGTGCTATTCACTTGGCCACAAATCCTGCCTATCACAGCAGAACCAAGCACATTGATGTGAGATATCATTTTCTGAGACATGTGATCGATGGTGGAAAAGTAGCTCTTAAAAAGGTCCACACACGAGAAAATTGTGCAGACATATTCACAAAGCCAGTTACAGTAGAGAAGTTGCGGTGGTGTTTAACTTCTCTTGGCTTGCAGGAAAGATGATGAATGGGAAAGTTGTTGTCAAGGTGGAGTTTGTTAGTTTGACAACGAACTTCGGTTATCAAATGTAGTTAAACAGTTTTGCTTTGTAACGAATAAAGTTTTTTAGTTATGTAACGGTAGTGACATGAATATATCGAATGTCATGGAGGAAATTAATCATCGAATACACAGATATACATTTCAGTTTCATTTCTTTCTTGGTCTTCTCTTTCTCATTCTTGCTGTTCGTTCTTTCTTTCTCTGCTCTAAAAACAACAAGTGGTATCAGAGCCAAGTTCGAGGTTACCCAAGTGGATGAATCCTCGGAATGCCGAACAAAGATGGTGAGCCCCCGTAAGCCTGTGGATGAGCTCGGTTAAACAGGCGGTGTGCTCCGGATTCTTCATGGACGTGTTGGGGAACACACGGTGAAGAGGAGTTGCCTGGGATGGAGCAAGCTCTCGAGACAGGTGGTGCTACCATGTAAGGCGTGTGCGTCCAACGCATTGGAGCGGAAAATCCTGGTTGGTAGAGAGAATCCTGCGGATGGTTTGAGGGGAGGCTCGATGGTCCTTTGTTCGAGGGGAGGATTGTTGGGTATACGAACAAAGTCCCACATTTATTAGAAGTGGTAGAAGTGGGAAGGATCATGGGTATATAAGGATGAACAAATATCTCCATTGGAATGAGGCCTTTTGGGGTAAAGCCCAAAAACAAACCCATAAGGGCTTAGGCCCAAATTGGACAATATCATACCATTGTGGAGATATGTGGTGCCCTGAGACCCAACAAACAATTGGTGGAAATGAAAATGGAAAGTGATGGTGAAATAACCAAAATGAAAAGTAAATTTTGATATACTTGAAAATCCACTAAATAATCAAAATAAAATAGAATCTAATAACTATTCTATTGAATCTTACATTCTGTATCATATTTCTAAAATAAATACATTTATTCACTTAAACATTATAACATTACAAAATATAATTATCATTTATGGAGCATATGGAAAAAGGACAACATACTTCATAAGGTACTCATAACTGAAACATTGAAACATTATAAAATACCATTATCATTATCATCTATGGAACATAGGGAACATAATAATATAATTATCATCCATATGGAAGATAGAAAGAATGAAAGTTTATGTGAATATTTCTTTGAGTGGGAAATAAATATTAAAATAGGAAATAAATTTCAAAAGTAATGACTAGATAGTCATAGTGAAAAATCATCCTAAAAAGTGATAACAACCTAAAATATATGAAAAATAATGACAAAAATAAATAGTAAATTTTAATATACCTAAAATTAAAAAAACAATAATAATAATAAAGTCTAATTTAACTATTTCATTTCTCTAATTCTAAAAATAAAAATCATCTATTCACTTAAACATTATAATATTCACCATATTAAAAACCTAAACATTAAAATATATTGTTATTAATATTATAACTTTCAACAAGCTAATAACCTAAACATTATAAAATACCATTATACCATTATCGTGCCTCTATTAGATTTAAGAAAAACATTATAAAATTATATTATATCTGTGGAACATATTATATGGAAGGAGGAGCGTTGATAAGAGTGGAGATACCTTTTGGATTTGAATTTATTTTAACATGAATAGATGGTTATACAATGTGCCCAATTTGTCTTTGACATATATTCCTAAATTCTTAATAACTTCTCACACATGGCTGGATGAACGAATATTGAATGACTTATGATCGAATCTCGCTAGGTTTGCTATTTATTTTCAAACAACCTTATAACAAAAACACAAATCGTATGAACAACTATATACGAAATGTCAAAACAACCCTAAATGCCTATTCCCACAAAACGAAAAAAGCAACAAGAAATAACATAAAATACGCTAAGTACACTAAGACTAGGAAAAATGAAACCAACAATAACATAAAACACACAAAACTGGGTGAAACAGTTTCATAAATGCAATGTAAAATCATGACTAGAATGTCTAGAAATTCAAGAAACAGATTATGAGAATTCAGGAATAAGATACAAAACCAACCAATATTAACGATCACTAAATTGCAAATATATATATATATATATAAATAATCCATATAAAATATGGAAATAGATATGCCTTCTTTTCCAATCATCCATTCACAAAATATTTGAACTGTGATTATCACGAGTCTCCAAGAAAACTTCCTTGCTAACACAAAATTGCCAACACCCCCATGCCAAAATGAGCCTAACACAAAATTGCCAACACCCTCGTTGTTGTGAATTAGCGCAAAGCACATTCCTCACCCACCAAAAAAACCCAAAAATGAAGCCTAATTTATTCGACCGCTTAGCAATACCAGAAATCAGAAGGTTCCCATCGGTTACCAAAACCTTAATAGTAAAAGGTTCCAGCACCTGGGGAAACCTTGAGCTTTTGAAACAGTGCTTTGTTAATGTGAGGGATTACACCGCCACCTGCAATTGTGCCCTTAATCAGCGTGTCCAGATCCTCATCACCCCTAATGGCAAGCTGCAGATGCCTGGGTGTAATGCGTTTCGGCTTCAGTTCTTTGCTACCATTCCCCGCTAATTCCATTACCTCTGCGGTCAGATACTCCAAAACAGCTGCCATGTACACAGCTGCAGTTGCTCCCACTCTGATACTTGCATGCAAGCGAGACTTCATCTCCCGATGGGTTCTCCCACTGGAAACTGCATCAGTAATTTACCAGCCATGAATATTGTATGTAAATTCATTAAACATTTCCTGAACTTCCAAGAAAAAGCATTTGAAAATATGAAAATTTAGAGAAACATTTACTGCACTACCAAGAAAAACAACTGAAAATTTCCGTTAGCTTCAATGTATAATCGTTTGAACAATAGCATAGATTTGATCCTATGAAATAAAACATAGTATTGAGTCTTAAGATGCCTAAATAACCCTCTAACACTTCCAAAAACGCCAGAAACCCTACAACCTGCAAGCCAGCGCGAGAGGACCTGGAAACAGGTGTCTTTTTTTTCTCATTCTCTCATTTCTGTTGACCCATTTGCCTGTTAACGAAAATTTGGTACTTCCCTCCCCGACTGCTTCAAAATCTCCAGGCGTGTTCATCGTGCCCACCTTATTCTTCTTTGTCTCCTCTGCAAGGCTATGAACAGGAAAATAATCCGCCCAGAGGGCTCCTGATTTAAAAAAAGAAGCGAGATTGTTAATGATGGAGTGATGTGCAATAAATTTCAAGGACGCTGTTTTCAAGACAGCCGGGTGCTCATTTCAATTAAGTGAAATAATAATCGGCTCGAACGCAGCACATTACCGTTGCTTTCTTTCCAATTTGATTGTACCATCGCGATAGGTATTAAGTTTCACTGTATTGATGTGGTTTATATAAAGTTTATTTATTTTTTTTAAATATTATTTGTGCCCATACGTTTTTATTTTTTTCCCAAATTATAATTATTTTTTTATGTTAAACGTTGTTGATTTAAATTATTCGCATAGCGTTGATTTAGTTTTTAAGAAAAATATATTTGGTTCGTGAGGAGCTTAGTGTGAAATTAATTTAATTTCATAATTTATGATTTTAATTAAAATATTTTTAAAATATTTGGAATATTAAGAATTAATTAAAAGTATTTTATAATAATATTAAAAGTATTTGAAATATATTAAATTTTTTTTGAAATAACAATTTTAATAAATAAATAATTAAAATCCATGGCTAAATAAATGATTTAATGAAATGGCACCTTAAGGTCTCTCATGTCATATATGCTAATAAGAATAACAAATATTTAATAATAAAAATAAAAATTTAATAGTAAAATATAAATATTTAATAATAAAAAAATATTTAATAGTAAAATGTGATGTTAGTTAAAAATATATAATAATGTTAGATATCATTTTTGGGATTCAACTGCGTTAAGTAAGTCATTCAAAGTATGACCATTTCCATGAGAGGTAGTCGTAAAGTGACTAATTTCTCATGATTTTTGAATAGTTCACTTAGCACTCATTGCATCGGGTGATGCTCACAGGGGTGAAGAAGTGGGATTGAAACTAGTGAAATGTGGAGAACGAATCACATAGCATCAATCATCACTTCCGGGGCTTGCACCCGGTAACCAGGACTTATATAATAATGTGTAAGTAGAGTAAATGCATGATATCTCAACTTTTTCTTAAATCTTTTTTTATTTGAGAATTATTTTTATTTCCGACATTTCATATGAAGTAATTTCAAATATTTTATGAAAAAAGTAATAATAAACTTATTGTAATAGATTAAATTTGACATAAATCAATAAATTAACAACTTATCAATCATATAATACTAAATTAATTTTTACAATACATATATATATTGTAATAGATTCAATTTGACATAAATCAATAAATTAGGAACTTATCAATCATATAATACTAAATTAACTTTTACCTTATAAAAACATTTTTTACTATATATATATATATATATATATATAAACATCAAATTTTTAACACAATTTGATATTATATGAATAGGTGATGTGAAAGGAAAGCTCGAGCGGTACTAGTTGGAGGAGACTGCAAAGGGTGGCTAGATAATGACCAGGTTGTTAGAGTGGGGAGTAAACCAATAAATGTAATGACCAAGTCATGGAAGTGGTTATGCAGGATTGCATAGATTACGATGACTAGGTTGCGAGAGTTGGGAATAAACCTCGAAATGATAAATCAATTTCAAAAGGGGATGACCATGTGGTAGAAGTAGCCTTGAAAATAAGTAGTCTGTCAATGGGGATTAAATGAGGGGGGTCGTATATGCTCACTGTTGGAATTTGGCACAGTTGGCATGGTAGTTATCCAACGATGGGCATATACAACCCCGCCCATTTAATGCAAAGTGATGGCTAGTTGGAAAACACTACACAAATTGGGATGACGAGGTGGTAGGAGTAATTGTGTAATGTGATGGTTGGTTGGAAAAGTAGTAGTCTACCATTGGCCATTAAATGAGGGGGGTTGTATATGCCCACCATTGGATTTTGGAAAGCTAGTTATCCAACGGTAGACATATACAACCCTGACTCATTTAATGCAAAGTGATGGCTAGTTGGAGAACACTACACAAATTGGGATGACCAGGTGGTAGGAGTAATTGTGTAAGGTGATGGTTGGTTGGAGAAGTAGTAGTCTGCCAATGGGCATTAAATGAGGGGGGTTGTATATGCCCACCATTGGATTTTGGAAAGCTAGTTTCCCAAGGGTAGACATATCCAACCCCGACTCATTTGATGCAAAGTGATGGCTAGTTGGAGAACACTACAGAAATTGGGATGACCAGGTGGTAGGAGTAATTGTGTAAGGTGATGATTGGTTGGAGAATTAGTAGTCTGCCAATGGGCATTAAATGAGGGGGGTTGTATATGCCTACCCATGAGGGGGGTTGTACATGCCCACCATTGGATTTTGGTAGGCTATTTATCCAACCATGGCCATATATAACCCTCGCTCATTTAATGCAAACTGATCGCTAGTTGTAAAACACTACACAAATTGGGATGACTAGGTGATAAGAGTAATTGTGTAAGGTGATGGTTGGTTGGAGAAGATTGCACAGACTGGAATGACATGGCGGGAGCACTTGTGCAATGTTGGAAGTTTAACAACGAATTATGTAAATTTGGGTAAAAATGTAACTAGTTAGTTTTATACTGAAATAGTAGTTATGAAACAGAGGAGGCTTGTATAAAACTAGTGAATGCTCGAGAACTGTAATTGTGCAGAATCATTGTTGAATTAATAAAGATTATAATCCCTTGCCCCGTGGATGTTTCCTTGACACTTTGTTAAGGTTTTACCATGTAAATCCGGTGTTGTTTCTTGTGAGTGTGCATTTAGTTTTACTGTTAGTTATATTCTTTTCTTGGTCAATGTATAACTGTATAATCTTCACTCTTTATTCATTCACCTATTAAAACTACAAATGGTATTAGAACAAGTTTTGGTGCCGCGTGGTTTTTCTGTGAGGGGAGGATGTTGAAGAGCCAGCACCTGTGTTGAGGAGGCCCTGCGTGAAAGAACTGCATGCTGCGTGCTTGAGGGTGGACACTCCATCTTTGCGTGAAGTGTAGAACCATCGTGCTGCTGCCCTATCCATCTGTGTTGGTGAGGAAGCCATCTCTGCGTGAGGAGCAACACCCTGTCTCTTTGTGTGATAAAAAGAAAAAGGGGACAATTTGTGTGGGAAATTGTGGAGGCTCTACGTGAAGGCAAACAGAAGCCTGTTGCCTGTGTATAAAGTGTTGCCTGCATATACGAGAGAAAGACTCAGTAGGACGTTGCTGCTCGCGTGAAGAGCGTGAAGAGGCTACATATATTCTCTGAACGGAAGTTGTGAAGACCAAAGCCACTGCTCTTTGCATGAAGACCAAACTCTTTGCATTCCTGTGTGAGAACCCTATGTCGTTGACCATGCTGCCAGTGTGGTTTCTGCATATGTGTGGAGCAGTCTCTACGTGCATAGAGCTGCGGTGAAGGAGTCTGCATGCTGCCAGAGGTGCTGCGAGTGCACAGCCTTGATCTCTGCATGCTGGAGAAGACCCTCTGCCCTGCATGCTGGAGAAAACCCTCTGCTCTGTATGGTGGAGAAAACCCTCTTCTCTGCATGCTGCTAGAGCTTGATCAACAAACGTGGATCCAGGTATTTTTTGAAAGAAATTTTTGTCTCAGAATTTTTTTTTTTTTGCCCAGAAAGTTGTGAGAATAAAGATTTGTGTAAATTGAAGAATCTCTGGAAATAAAAGGGTGGATGTGTGTAAATTGAAGAAAAAAGACAAAGGTTGTTTTTTCTTTAATTGAACGAAAGGAAAAAAGTTTTTTTAAAGGGTTTTTTCTATTTAAATTGATTTTTTTTTTTTGGAGAAATAAGGAAAGATAAACACTAGTTGAAGAAAAAAAACTTTCTTGGAGAAATAAGGAAATATAAACCATAGCTGAAAAGACTGAAACCCTAGGAGAAGAACAAAATGGCCAAGATGTCGAATGCAAAATTCGAGGTGGATAAATTCATTGGAAAGAGCAATTTTGCTCTTTGGAAATTGAAAGTAAGGGACCTGCTTGTGCAACAAGAATTGCACAAGGCATTGGATGGGAAAACTAAGAAACCTGCAACCATGACTACTTCAGACTTGGAGGACTTGGATGCCCGAGCTCCCAGTACCATCCGGTTATGCCTGGTGGATGAATTTCTCTTCAATATTGTTGAAGAGAGTACAGCTTCACGATTGTGGGAAAAACTAGAAAAACTCTATATGACAAATCATTAACCAATAGAATTTATTTGAAAATGCAGTTGTACAGTCTTCGAATGAAATAAGGTTAAAAAATTGTAGAACATTTGAATGTTTTTAATACACTTATATGTTAATTAATAGATATGTAAGTTAAAATTAAGGAAGAAGATAAATCCATAACCTTGTTATGTTCTCTACTCGAATCATGGGATCACTTCATAACTTCAATCAGCTTGAGCACTGCTGATTCTTTGAAGTTGGAATTAGCCGTGGGAGCTCGCTTGTCTAAAGAAGTATGAAGGAAATCCAGTACTAAAATAGCTACATCAGAATCCATGGTAGCTAGAGGACGCTCAAAGGAAAGAGGAGAAAAACCAAGGGGGTCTTCCAAATCGAAATCAAAGGGAAAGAAGTGTAAGGCAAAATGTTGGCACTGCAATAAAATTGGACACTTGAAGAAAGACTGTTGGAAACGAAAGGAATCCGATAACCCAAAGAAGGAAGTGAATCAGGTCGATTCAGGTATGATAGACAAAGTTTTATCTTCTGAAGAATTATGTACGATAGATGAAACTTGACCTAAATGTAATGTCTCTTAGGGTTTAGAAAGCTGGTTGTTAGACTCTGGTGCTTCTCATCACATGTGCCCACATAGAAATTGGTTTACTTTGTATGAAAATGTAAATGATAGTTTTGTGTTTATGGGTAATAATGTGTCATGTTAGACTCTGGTGGTTTAGAAAGCTGGTTGTTAGACTCTGGTGCTTCTCATCACATGTGCCCACATAGAAATTGGTTTACTTTGTATGAAAATGTAAATGATAGTTTTGTGTTTATGGGTAATAATGTGTCATGTTAGACTATTGGGATGGGGAATATCAGGATTAAGATGTATGATAACACTGTTATAACATTAACTAGTGTTAGACATGTACCTGATTTGAAGAAAAATTTGATTTCTTGGGGAGTGTTGGATTCAGATGGTTATAAGTTTACAAGTCAGGATGGCGCCTTGAAAGTCTCTAAAGGAGCCCTAGTGGTTATGAAAGTAGAAAAGGCCGAAAATCTTTACAGGTTAAAAAGAAGTACTCAGGTCAGCAAAGGAGTGGTTGCGTCAGAAAAGGAAGAAGTAGGTACTCGTCTATGGCATCAACGATTAGGTCATATGAGCAAGAAAGGTCTTTAGATAGGGATGAAATGTAAATCTCTTCTTGATCTGAAATCCTTGAAGTTAGATTTCTATAATAATTGTGTGTATGCAAAACAATGTAAACAAATATTTAAAGTTGGAAGTCATAATAGTAAAGATATTTAGACTCTAATTCTGATCTATGGGGACCATCCCCTGTTGTGTCATATGGAGGTGCTCTATATTTTTTAACGTTTATTGATGATTTCTCCCGTAAAGTTTGGGTGTTTATGCTAAAAAATAAAGCTGATGTATTCAATGTCTTTAAACAATTTAAAGCAATGGTAGAGAAAAGAACAGGCAAATCTATTAAATTTTTAAGAACTGACAATGGTGGTGATTTCACTTCAATTGAATTTGAACAATACTGTAAGGATGAGGGAATTCTTAGACACAAAACTGTTGTTTATACTCCTCAGCAAAATGGTGTTGTTGAGCGTATGAATCAGACTCTTATGGAAAGAGCTAGAAGCATGATCAGCAATGCTAACTTGCAAAAGGAGTTGTGGGTAGAAGCAGTATCTATTGCTTGTTATTTAGTTAACAGATCACCTTCAATAGCAATTAGTTGTAAAATTCCTGAAGAAGTTTGGACAGGTTAGTCTTGTGATTATTCACATTTGAGGATATTTGGTTGTGATGCTTATTCTCTTATTCCTAAAAATCAGCATTCAAAATTAGATCGAAAATCGAAATGTTATGTCTTTGTTGGGTATGACTATGCAGTGAAAGGATATAGGTTGTGGGATCCTACATTGCGGAAGATAGTCATTAGTAGAGATGTAACATTTGATGAATCTTCTCTTTTAAAATCAAATGTCGAAAGAATTGAATAGGAACAGGTATCGCCAAATCAACGAATTTAGTTGGAGGCTAGACCTTTCGGTGATAGTCAAAAGGAAGGAGAGACTTCTGGAGAAAAAGGTGTTGAAGACATAAAGGAAGCCATTGAAGCTTCTAAACCAGTTCAACAACCAGTCCCTCTAAGAAGGTCTACAAGGGAAAGGAAAACTCCCAAAAGGTATGAAGATTCTGCTTCATCTTTTGCTTTGATTACTGAAGATGGGGAACCTTCTTGTTATCGGGAAGCAGTAGATGATACAGATAGTGAAAAATGGAAAACAACTATGGAAGAAGAAATGGATTCCTTAGCCAAGAACAATACCTTGGATCTTGTAGATTTTCCTGAAGGGAGAAGTGTTGTTGGATGCAAGTGGGTATTCAAACTGAAACGAAAAGTTGATGGAAGTATCGAAAGGTATAAGGCGAGACTGGTAGCAAAAGGGTATTCTTAGGTTGAAGGTATAGACTTTCATGAGATTTTTTCTCCAGTTGTAAAACTTGTTTCTATTCGTACTGTGTTAGCACTAATTGTGTTACTTAATCTTGAGTTAGAATAGATAGATGTTAAAACAACATTTCTACATGGTGATTTAAATGAAGAGATATATATGGAACAGCTAGAAGGTTTTGTGCAAGGTTGCAGCAAAAGATTAGTTTGCAAGCTCGGGAAATCATTGTATGATCTGAGGCAGTGTCCCAGACAATGGTACAAGAAGTTTGATTTCTTCATGGTGAGACAGAACTTTATAAGAAGTGAGTATGATCATTGTGTATACTTCAAAAGTTTCAATGGCATATTCATTATCTTAGCTTTGTATGTTGACGATATGCTTATTGCAAGCAAAAGCATGGAAGAGTTCAATGAGTTAAAGGCTCAGCTCTCTAGGATGTTTGATATGAAGGATCTTGGAGCAGCAAAACATATCTTGGACATGGAGATACACAGAGACAAAAGAAAAATGGTAAGCTTTGGTTATCACAGTAGAAGTATGTTGAGAAAGTACTTGAAAAGTTCTCTATGAACAATGTGAAACCTATTAATGTTCCACTAGCTTCCCATTTTAAGCTTTCTTTGGTTTTGAGTCCTAGAATTGATGAAGAAAAACAGTATATATCTCATGTACCATATGAAAATGTTGTAGGCAACTTAATGTATGCAATGGTATCTACAAGACCTGACGTTTCACATGCAGTTGGAGTTATCAACAGGTTCATGGTAAATCCAGGTAAAGAACATTGGCAAGCAGTGAAATGGGTGCTTCGATATCTAAGAGGCACAAGTGACCATTGCATTGTCTTTAATGGTAGTGAAGGTTTAGCCCGTGGATATGTAGATGCTGACTACGCAGGTGATTTGGACAAAAGAAGACCTACTATAGGTTATGTCTTTACTCTTGCAGGTGGAGCAATTAGTTGGATGTCAAAGCTTCAAGAAACAATTGCGTTTTCCACTACCAAAGTTGAATATACAACTGCTTCAGATGCCAGTAAAGAAGTAATCTGGTTAAAGGGTCTGCTTGATGAGAGTGGAAGGATGCAGGAGAAAGTGGATGTACTTTGTGACAATCAAAGTGCTAATCACTTGGCTACAAATCCTTCTTATCATAGCAGAACCAAGCACATTGATGTAATGTATCATTTTCTGAGACATGTGATCGATGGCGAAAAGGTGGCTCTTCAAAAGGTTCATACACGAGAGAATTGTGTAGACATATTCACAAAGCCAGTTACAGTAGAGAAGTTGCGATGGTGTTTAGCTTCTTTTGGCTTGCAAAAAAGATGATGAATGGGCATGGGCAAGGGATTAGAAAAATTGTTGTCAAGGTGGACTTTATTGGAAGTTTGACAATGAATTATGTAAATTTGGGTAAAAATGTAACTAGTTAGTTTTATACCGAAATAGCAGTTATGTAACGGAAGAGGCTTGTATAAAATTAGTGAATGCCCGAGAAACGTAGTTGTGGAGAATCATTGTTGAATTAATAAAGATTCCAATCCCTTGCCCCATGGATGTTTCCTTGACACTCTGTCAAGGTTTTACCATGTAAATCTGGTGTTGTTTCTTGTGAGTGTGCATTCAGTTTTACTGTTAGTTATATTCTTTTCTTAGTCAATGTATAACTGTATAATCTTCATTCTTTATTCATTCACCTATTAAAACTACATGCAAGATGATCGCAAAGTAAATTATTAAATGGAGAGTAAATTTCGAAAAATAATGATCAAATGATGGAAGAGAAGAGTCAACTGCAAAAGTAATAGCCAAGATCAAGATAACCAATAAATTTTAATATACCTGAAATTTAATTAAATAATCAAAATAAAAATAAATAATAATAATAATAATAATAATATTTCATTAAATCTTACACCCTCCGTTCTTAGTTTAAAATAAAATATATTTTCAATTTTATTATCAAAATAATTCAACAAAACATATAAAGTTTGAATATTGCATATAATAATCCAACCTAAATCCAAATCTTAAACCATATAAAATAAAATATGGTTATTATCAAAGAAATATATGGAATTAAACTCTATATGGATAATGCCTATAAAATAAAATATATAGAATGAAACTTTAGTTGGTAAATCCAGCGTAACCAGATGTGTTTTCCATTTGAATTCATCTTAAAGTAAACATAACCTTAAACAACGCGCCCAATTTGTCTTTGACATATCCTCTCCAATAGTTTCCCGCAGGCCCGCTGAATGAACTAAAAGTGAATAGCTTACAATCGTTCAAACATGAAATTCGTAAGTCCGGATAGGTTTGATACTTACCCGGGCTGGGTCAATCGACATGATCAATAAGGTCAATGACCTAGGGAGGCCACCTCCATTGCACTTGGAGGCGGTCTAGCATCTCCAGTGAGGATAGTACACGTCATAATTTTTGGCAGCAGAGGTTAGGGTTTTTAAAAAAAAAAAAAAAACAAAAAAGTCTACACATGTTTACCGTCTATCTCCAAATAGATTTGTAACAAAAACGCAAACCAGCTAAATGATGTTGATTTCAATGATGTTTACAGTGTTGATTTCCATTTTAAGGATAGATATTTGAGTTTGAAACATGGTTGATTTAAATTATACTTATGTTGTTGATTTAGATTTTAATGAAAGGTATTTGAGTTTTATATATTTTTGTTAAGAGTATATCTTAATTAGTGTGGGGGTGAAATCTATTGAAATTTTAATTAATTTAAACAAAATATTTTTATTATATTTTAAAAAAATATTTGAAATATGTTGAATTATTTTATAATTAAAATGATATTGTTTAGTTTTTAAAGTGTATTAATTAAAATGATATTGTTTAGTTTTTAAATTGTATTAATTTTATTATTTGAGTAGGCTTAATGGTTAAGAGCATGTGTTTCTACTTAAGAGATCACAAGTTCAAAACTATAGGGGTAGTAGAGTATGTATGCCGTTTAGGCTTACAATGAAATCTATGCAAACAATGGGTCTCATTATTATTATTATTCTTATTATTTCTTTCATTAAAATGACACTTTGATAAAAATTCCCACAAACAAGGGGGTCTCATACACCAATTTGGCTGTGACCTTAAAATTGGATAATAATAATATTTTTATCTTGATTACCAATTATTTATTGAAAATTTAAAATATATATATATATATATATATATATCCAATTTATCATTTAAGTATAGTCACCTTTTACTTATATATATATATATATATATATATATATATATATATATCCAATTTATCATTTAAGTATAGTCACCTTTTACATGTTAAGTAAATTAACTAACGCATGATAGTAAAGAATAAATGAATCATTGAAATCACAACCTTAATAAATGAATCATTCAAATGGCACCTTGATAAAGATTTAATGGCCAAATGTGATAAGATGCCATTCCTAAAAAAATGAGAATGTTTAATTGTTCTATGTCTCGGAGTTATTTTAGTCATATTTTATAGTTAAATTTCTTCAAAATCCGGCAAGAATATGTTCGAATCATAAATTCAACATGTAAACCTTGCTTAATTCAAGTGCTCCATGGATGTTTTAGGGTGATGAATCCACTTATGCCTTCAAAAATAGATTTTAAACAAAAAAATAAATGTGATATAACAAAAAATTGTTGGAATCATAAGTTCAACCTCTGAACCTTCCATAATTCAAGTGTTCCATGGACTTTTTATGGTGATGAATCCATTTGTGCCTTCAAAAATAGTTTTTAAACAAAAACGAAATGTGATATAGCAAAAAATTGCTTTGCCATATTCTGATAAAAAACTCCAAAAGGTAGAATACTTAGACAAAGCTCTCAGAAACATATAATAATGTATATCTATAGTGAGAACCTATTTATGATTTCTTGAGCTTCCTTCAAATCCTTTTCTATCTAAAATTTGCTCACAATTATGATCAATTAAACAAGGTCATAATCCAATATAATGTGGAAATGAACCCTAATTCACTATAAAATAATGCATCTGGGTAACAAAGACCAAATTCATTGTGGAGGGATGGGGTATAAAGACATTGGCAAAATTTTTGGGGATTTTCCAACTTTTCCTAACCTTTTTGTGTTTTAATAATATTTTATGCTTGTTTAAGTCAAACCCCACACTCTACACATGTTGATATTGTCAACATTGGCATAGGAAATGCATTTTAATTTTGTTCAAAAGGTGTTTAAAAATGGATGCAAGGGAGAGGGGGAAGATACCATGGTTGGTTATTAAAACCATTAATACAACTTTAATGCATGGAGCCATGGTTCATTTGTACATTGACTTGGAGATGACTAAGAAATATGTCAGGTTGGTTGTTAGAGAGAAATTACAGTCAACGAAGTTCGACACCAATGGTATTTTTCTAGCGACGAGGTGGACACCAACCGAAGCACTGACAAAGTTGCCAATAGGGATTCGTACACTCAAAAATAGCAATAGCAATAGGAAAAGTGAAAATTGTTTTCCTTTTAGCCTACACCTAACATACAATACACAAACATGTGTAAAATCATTTCTTAGATGCTTAAAATTGAAACTGAAAGCAAGCTTACAATCAAATGTAAAATCATGATTAGAAAGTTTTGAAGACCAAGAACGAGATTATGAGAATTCATAAATAACAATTGGAACCACCCAACATTACAAATCATTAAATTACATATATCCTTTTCATCAATCATGCCAATCAAGATATAAATAAAAATAGATATGCACTTTGCCCAAATCACCCATTCACAAAGTATTTGGCACTATGATTATCATGAACCTCCAAGAGAATTCCCTTATGGTAAATGTGTTTAACACAAATTTGCAAACATGTTGATGCCAAATTCAACAAAACTACAAAACTACATTTTGTTGGTGAAAAGCACATTTCTCACCCACTTAAAAAACCCAAAAAGGAAGCCTAATTTATTTGATGCTTACAAAACCATAAATCACAAGGTTGCACTCTCAGTTTCTTAAACTTAATTGTAAAATCTTGGAGTAATTTGGGGAAACTTGAGGTTTTGAAATAGTTTTTTTTGTTAATGTGAGGGATGAAACCACTAGGTGCAATTGCTCCCTCAATCGGCATGTCTAGATCCTCATCTTCATTAATGGAAAGTTGCAGATGCCTTGGCATGATGTGTTTAGTCTTAAGATATTTACTAGCATTCCCTGTCAATTCTAATACCTCCGAACTCATATACTCCATAATGGTTGTCATGTACATAGTTGTAGTTTCTCCTAGTCTCATACTCGACTCGTATACATATGAAATTTCATCTAGCAATATTTCTTTACACTAGAAACTATATTAGTGATTTACCACCCAGCCATTAATATTCTATACACATGCACATGTTATATTCTATGTTATATTCTTTATGAAAGGGTTTGAAATCTTTTGCAGTATCTCTCTATGGTCAATTATGAACCTCTATGGAAGATAGACTGAATTCTAGACCTTTGTTGTGAACCCTTGACTAAGCTAACTAGGGTAGATTATGGAGGCTTGGTTTGGACTCTTAGTGGACAACTTTGCTCGTCAGTTTGTTTATTGTCATGACTTTGATGTCTCTTATGGAATTGATTCTCTAAGGAAAGCATTGTTGGGCTTTTACCCCAAGTGATTTTTCTAGGGGTAAACATTGTGTTGATTTTGTGCATTGTAATCTCTACTATTCCTTCTAATTTTATGGTTGAATTTAAAGTTAAATTATTTGATGAAGAAGTTATGAGTTCTAAGAGAATATATAATTCATTAGAAATAATTATCAATGTTATGAAATTAGTGCTATTGTATATTGCACTTGAATTTTAAATGTGGTATTAAAGCTATGGATGAAAGAGCGGCCTAGAAAAGAAGCCCTAAATCTTAGATAGACCAAGTTTCATCTATGTTGATAATACCCCTACTTATGAAACCTTGATAGAAGGAAAAAGCATAATCCAATCAAATCGTTCTTTTTAAATCTATGGAGAAGCCCTAGTTTGAAATTCTCAGAAGGCCAAAAAGCTTCAGTCCCAATCTAAAGTAGGCCGCAAATATTAGAAGTTAGTTGCAGGGGGCGAAGATATTAGAAGCTAGTTTCTAGAGATATGATATATTAGGGAATTTGAGAATCCTCAAGAGATCCAAGAGCACCAAATATAGGCTACAAAAATTTAATCATACCTTAGGAGTAATCAGAGGATGAGTGTCTAAACTATGCTAGCAAAGTGATAGAGACCTTACAAAAACTTGGAAAATATAATTCCTACTTGTCTTTGGTGTGCTCATGAAATCTAGAATGAGTCTGTTCCTATTAGTTAGGAGCCTGTTGAGGTCTAGTTGGTTGAGAGATTCTATCCAACTACGTAGCTTCCTAGACTGGTGTGTGGTTGAGATATTCACTTAACCAAGAGATTGTATGTCCAAGATAGATTAGCTATCTCGAGATATAATTTCCTATATTTATATTGTATCATTATTTGATGTGAAAAATATAATTCTAAGTGCATTTAAAAAACATTTGTTTATATCAGAGCTCATATGGACCTAGGTCTTGGCCCCTCCCGGGCCGAGGGATATAGAGAGTGTTGTTTGTGATTAATTTTTCCATCATCTTGGTTGGAGTTGTGGGATCCATCCATCGACTGTCACTGTCCCATGCAACTGCCCTCGTTATTAGTGCTTGCCAACTCAATATCGTGGTTAATCATGGTTCCTCCATAGATTTTTAAAAGATCATTTATAATGGATACAATTTTCTATTGATGTTTTTGCTACTAGGGAAATCTCTTCATTGTGTTATGCCTTGAGATTAAAAAAAATTAAAGATCAAAATCTCAATTTTGAAAATCTCAAAAATCGATATTGAGCTTTGTAAAAGAAAGATCATTGTTTAAACTACATGTCTTAGCCAAAAGTATAAAGGGTAAGGATATAAAGGGGGTATGAAAAGGGTCTCATGTTTATTATAGTAAGAATAACAAGGCATTAGAAAAAAGACACCAAGATCGAAGAAATCTTAGAAGTAGTCCGAATCGATTAATAAATGTTAAAGCCAACAAGAAATATACTGAAGATTGTTTACATTGCAATTTGAGTATGCGGAATCAAAGTGTTTTTCCTATAATCAAACCAAAGATAGTATAACCTATCTAAAAATCTCGAATAAAGGCAGGTTTTGAATATTGTCTATAAAGAACCTTGTTTGCTTGCCTTGATTAAAATAAAATATTGAGAATCTAGTGACATGATCCTTACACAACATTAATCTCTTATGGTCTGTATGACTGTAATAAGAAGGTTTACAATTATATGTGCAGAAGAAAGTTCTTTGCCAGAGGTTGAAATTCTACATGAGATATAATGCTATCTTTTCAAATATGGTTAAAAAATTAATGAACCAAATTGCGCTTGTGCCAAAATTTTTTGGCATCCTAAAGATGAGTTAGATTAAAATTTTATGAGATATTTCCATCGCGTCTGTAGAATTATCATGTCAAATATGTAGAAGGTGCTTTGCAATATGTATATGTCCTAATATATAAGGTTACTTTTAAACCAAAGGAACTTAAGAATATCTATTGCAAGAAGTTATTTGAAGTCCCTTAATAAGGAAAAATGCATTCCATACAAATTTTCTTTAAATTTCATAATCAAATAAGAAATCTGGATGATTTGAGTCACGCTCAAAGGAAATGTCAAGATACTTAGGAATCAATGATCCAGGTGGATCTTGAGACAGTGGCATGGGAAAAAACTCAAAATTCAAAGTGGTGGAAAGGTGATGAACTTGACATCAGATGAAAGTGCTCATCGCCCTCATTCCAACGGTGTGAGCGACACTCCAATCTAAGTCTGGATGAAGAAGACAGAGTCAGTCAAAGTTGGGTTGAATTTTGATGACTGGGCAGGATTATTGAAGACGCAATTTCGAATTCTTCTGGCAGACGGAATCCAGCCAACTCCGACCAGATTTTGGGCAAAATTTTTGCCTTGTTAAAAGGAATCCATTAGTCCAAAACCAGATTTTAAAAAATGAGCGGTTTGTTTTTTTATAACGAAAAACTATTAAAAAAGGGTTGGCGGGCCACCAACCATGCAACCCCAAAAATAAACAACATAACCAAAGGAGGGGTGGGCCATGACCCCTAGCCCCTCTCCCGGCCATGAAAATTTCAACATAAAATGGGAGGGACAGGCCATGACCCCGACCCCTCCGCTGCTCCCATGGAGCCAGCACAACCAACATCAAATAATGAACATGGGTGGGTCGACAGTTGGGGCGCGTACCCAACCCAAAACCAACATTACATAAATGGAGGTGCAACCATTTGAAAAGGGTAGTTATGGTGGGTGGACTACTCAAGGTGGGCCCGACCCAGCCATTTTTAAAATTTTAAATTGGTTTGTGGGTACAAAAAAAGGAGGAGGCAGGGTTTGACCTCTCAACCTCCTCCCTATTAAACTGGATCACAAAAAACTACACTATAACCATTTCCTTACAAAATCCACCATCAAATTGTTATTTAAATGTAGTTTTTCAGTGCGCTCAGATAGAGGAGGTAGTGCACGCGGTTCGAGGCAGAATTTTGTAGGAGGGGCGAAATTTCACTTTGTCGGAATTTGACAAATTTTATATGGTTTCAGCACTTCTCGATGCCATGAACACAATGACGATGTCTGCTTCTCCATCAGAGTTCTACATTTTTTAGCCATTTTTCAGTATGGAGGTATAAGACTCCTTTTTTGTAACTGATGATTATACTCTTCTATTTCATGCCATTTAATGAATGAAGGCCTCCCCATTTTTTGAGTAGGGCCCGGAGATATAGTCCAAGATAGACGAACTTCATTATCAAGTCTTGTTGTCTTCTTTCATGCTTTATGTGTTTCTCCTCTTGTCTCATATGCACATTAAGTTTTCTCTGTTAAGCTAGAATTTATGCATGTAATTCTTTAACACACCTATAAGCAAAATATTTTGGAACAAGTTGTATCAAAGCAAGTATTTTTAGATGTGAATTGCATGTTTGTATGCTAACAAGAAACGAGCTCCGAAGAGACGAAGGGAAACTAAATTCTTTTGATCTCAAAGTGGGGCGCGCACATCGAAGGAGAAACATGGTAGATGAAGAGGTTCGTCATGAAGAGGAGTGCAATTTCCACAAAACCTTCTATACGATGGCAAAGAATTTCGGTCAGTTTCTTTCAAGGTTGGAGAGAGTAGAAGAGAGAAATCCAAAAGTACATGAAGGTTCAGTGCATGGAAATGGTGGAGAAGAACCCCCTCCTTCTCCTTGCATGAGGGAATATTCTTCTTCCTCTCATCACCATAATCGTAGAAATTCAAGGGATGCATCTAAGAAACATTTCTTTAAATTAGATGTCAAATTTGATCTCCCCATGTTTAACGGTTAAAGTAATGCAGAAAAGCTTAATAACTAGATTGGGCAAATTGAAATCTACTGCAGGATTCAGCAGATCAATGAGGATGAGGCAAAGATTCAATTGGCCTCTCTTTGGCTATGTAGCACCACTCTCATTTGGTGGGAGAGCAAATTGCGAAGTAGTAAGAGTGTGGGTAATCTTCTTTCCTCATGGCCTAGTTTCATTTATGAATTAAAGGAACAACTCTATCCCTTGGGTTACAAACAAAAAGCCTTAATGGATTGGTAATACTTAAGGCAAGGCAGAGGTTAGGATGTTTAAAGCTTTACAGAGGAATTTAGAAAACAGGCACTTAATTTTGGCATTGCACTTAACTCACCTGAAGTAGTAACTAACTATATTGGATCATTACATAGTTACCTTAGACATCCATTATTATTTTTTGAACCAACTACTATTGACTCTACTAGTGTGAACGAAATCCATCTTGAGAGTAGGGGCAAAAATGAAAGAGATGATCATTTCAAGAAACCACCTTTCAAACCTCCAAATGGCAAACCCAAAGTGAAGGGAAAAGGAGAGGAGAAGAGGATGGCACCAACCAAGAAATATGAAGGAGAAAGACATTATTGCAATCACTGCAAAAAGGAAGGTCATGACGATGACTACTATTGGAAACAGTACCCGGAAAAGAAACCAAAGAAGCATGGAGGAAAGGGCAAGTGGAAGACAGTGGCAACTGTGCAGCAAGACCTTGGATCTGATTCTGGAGATAAGCATTGATCAGAGCAGCAGGAACAATAGGTACTCTTACACCTCATGTTAATTCTGAATCACATGAAGGTACTAATTCAATAGATGAGTCCCTTCCTAATGAACGAAAGAGAATTGAGCTATTTCATATTAGAGTTATCATAAATCATACAAAAGTAGAAACTCTATTTTATACTGGATCCCAAGCAAACTTAATTTTAGAGTCCTTGGTAAAGAAGCTAGGCTTGGAAACCAAACCACATCCAAAACCTTACCCACTTGGATGGATACATGATAAAGAAAAACTGAATGTAACTAAGCAATGTGAGGTTAAATTTGTGATTGCTTCTAAGTTAGTGGATGAGGTAAAACTTGTTGTGATACCATTGGATATTTGTGGCATGGTGTTAGGGAGTCTATATCTATATGATAGAAAGGAAATCTTCTTCTGTAATGAAAACAAATGCCAAATTACAAAAGATGGGGTAGAATATATTGTAAGGGCTCATCAAACTAAAATCAGTGCCAGCCTTGTAAGTGCAGGACAAATGAAGAGGTTGGTTGATTCCAGTAAGGGTTGCATGCTTATGATTTTAAGGGGAAAAGATGCAGAATTATTCGATCCTTTCCAAGGTTGTGATCATGCACATAAATAGGAATTACGTGAATTAATTTCTAACTATGATGAGATGTTTTAGGAACCAAAGGGATTACCTCTGAAGAGGGAAATCCAACATAAGATCCATTTGCAGCATGATGCTCCTTTACCAAATATTGGCATGTACACGATTTCGACCATTGAGATGGAGGAGATAAAAAAGTAGGTGCAGGAACTATTGAACCAAGGTGTCATCAGACCGAGCACTTCTCCATGCGGCTCATCGATTGTATTAGTTCCAAAGAAAGATGGCACGTGGAGGATGTGCGTGGATTATCATGCACTAAAAAAAATCACGGTGAAAAATCGTTAGCCTCTTCCCCACATTGATGACTTATTAGATCAGTTAAAGAAAGCTATCTATTTCACCAAATTGAATTTGCATAGTGGTTATCACCAGGTTCGAATTGCAGAGCAGGATGTGTGGAAAACCGCCTTCAAGACTAAACAAGGTTTGTTCAAATGGATGGTGATGCCATTCAGACTTTGCAACGCTCCAGCCACTTTCATGAGGGTCATGAATGATCTCTTTAGGCCTTTCATTGATGAATTTGTTCTTGTATATCTAGATGATATCCCTGTCTTTAGTAAAAGTTGGAACGAACATGTATGTCATGTGAAGAAAGTGTTTGATGTATTGAAAAACAAAAAATTCTATGTAAAATTATCAAAGTGTGAGTTTGGGAAAACCTCTTTGGTTTACCTAGGTCATATTGTTGATCATGGTCAGCTAAAAATTGATCCTTCTAAAGTTGAAGCAATTGTAAATTGGCCTAAACCTACTAGTGTAACTGAGGTTCGTAGCTTTTGGGTGCAGTACAGTAGTGGAGGATATTTATTGCCAGTTTCTCTATTATTGTAGCACCCTTGCACGCTTTAAAAAGTGTAAAGAAAGTCTTTCAATGGGGAGGAAAGTAGCAGAAGTTCTTCAAAACATTGGAAGAAATGATCAGCACCACACCAGTCTTGGCCTTACCAAGTCTCCAACAACCATTCAAGATCGAGACAGACGCTAGTGGATATGCCATGGGAGTTGTACTGATGCAAAAAAAGAAGCCGATATGTTACCATTAAGAGAAGTTCTCTCAGGCTATGATAAACTATCCCAATTATGACAAGGAATTATATACCTTGGTCCAGAGTGTGAAAAAGTGGAAACACTACTTGATCTGTAAGGAGACCATCATCAATGTAGATCATCAGCCCTTGCAGTATCTTCAATCACAAACCAAGTTGTAGCAATCTTGTCATTTCAAGTGGATGGGTTTTCTGCAGCATTTTTGTCTGGTAATAAAGTATAAGAAGGGCACTAGCAACAAAGTGGTCGATATGCTATCTCGCCCTCCTATTTCTGCTTCTGTTATTTTTCATAATGCTGCGTTATTTTTTGAAAGTTATGTTGAACAATATACTAACGATGATGAATTTAAAGAGATTTATGCAAAAATAACCCATGGTTCACGGGTGGACAACTATCACTTGTAGGGGAAACTATTGCATCACCTTGGCAAATTGTGCATACCCACAGGAGAAAGCATACATGTAATCCGGGAGGCCCACACCTCCCTTGTGTCTAGTGATTTTGGTGTTGAAAAAACTTTGTGTCATGTACAAAGATTTTTTTTTTGGCCTCATATGAAGAATATTGTATCTCACTATGTAAAGGGTTGTGTGATGTGTTCTGTTTCAAAGCCCTCTAATAGAAAACTCGGGCTCTACAAACCACTCCTTATTCTGAGTCGTCCATGGGAAAGTGTGTTGATGGATTTCATAGGAGGTTTGCCTTTGTCTAGAAAAAGTCACGACTATTTTTATGTCGTCGTTGACCATTTTAGTAAGATGTGTATTTTAATGCCTTATAAAAAGTAGATCACTACAAAGTAGACTGCTTATCTTTTCTTTCAGCATGTTTTGGTCCATTTTGGGTTGCCCACATCAATTGTGTCATATCGGGACTCTCACTTTCTAGGAGAGTTTTAGACCAGCTTGTGGAAGATGATGGACACCGAGTTGAAAAGAAGCATGACATTCCATCCATAGATTGACAGACAGACAGAGGTTTTCAACCACACTGTGGTACACTTGTTGCTAGGCTATTGTGGAAAAAATCCTAAGTTGTGGGATGAGCATATTCCATGTGTGCAACATTCCTACAATCGAGCAGTGCACTCATCTACGCATCGTTCACCATTTGAGAAATGTTTTGGCTACCTGCCAAAAGACCCTTTTGATATGGTCTTTGGAAGGGAAGATGACTCTAGTGGACGTAATGACAGGGACAAACCAGAGCAGTTCATTTAGTGGATCTAGTTGATTCACCAAGCAGTACAGGAGCAATTGGAGAAAATTCAAGCTCGGTATAAGGCTCGACATGACAAACACCGAATCGACCATCAATTTCAAGTGGGCGACAAAGTGTGGTTCCATATCAGCGAGGAAAGGATGAAAGGAGAAGGGAAGAATTTGTGACCAATCCGGTATGTTCCATTCAACATCTTGGAGAAGATTGGAAACAATTCCTTTCATCTCGATTTGCCAATATATATGCATATGTACTCCATAGTGAATGTGGTGAACTTAAAGCTGTTTGAGCCAACATTGATTATGGACACGAAGGAGGTGGGCACAGTTCCTACAATTGATGACTTTGCACCAGAGTATCTTGATGCGTTACCTGAATACATCATCCTTGACAGAAGAACCAGGACTTCACGATGGGGAGACGTGGAATACCTTCAAGTTGGTTTCAAGGGGATGCACCCTAGTAAGACAAAATGGGTGGAAAAAAAAGAGTGAGGGAACAATTCCCTCACTTGCCAATTGACTGATAAAGCTTTTGGTGGTCCAAAAGCTCCTTAATGGGGAGGATTGATCTAGGTGGATCTTCAGACACAATGGCATGGGAAAAATCTCAAAATTCAAAGTGGTGGAAAGGCGATGAAATTGACATCAGATCGAAGTTCTCGTCGCCCTGATTCCAACGATGGAAATGACACTTCAATTCGAGTCCAGATGAAGAAGATAAAGTTAGCCAAAGTTGGGTTGAATTTTGATGACTGGGCAGGATTAATGAAGGCACAATTTGGAATTTTTCTAGCGGAAAGAATCTGGCCAACTCCAGCCAGATTTCAGGAAAATTTATTGCCTCGTTAAAAGGACTCCTTCGGTCCATAACCATATTTTCAAAAATGCACATATTGTTGTTTTTATAACAAAAAAAAATAAAAGAAGTATGGCAGGCCACCAACCCTGCCACCCCAAAAATAAACAACATAACCAAAGGAGGGGTGGGCCATGACCCCCGGCCCCTCCCCTGGCCATGGAAATTTCAACATAAAATGGGAGGGATAGGCCATGACAGGTCATGTCCCTTGGGTCATTGTGGGAGATTTGACATAGCTCTTCCTTACAAAATCTAATATTAATCAGAATTTCGGGGTTAGAAAGTGGACTCAGAGGGCTACTACAGAACAACATTTCAGAACTTGGAGATTTGAAATTATAGAGTTACAATAGTTTCAAGATCGAGCTCCTAAAATCAAGAAAAATCGAGATGAGGAAGTTTGATGGAAAGGATCTGGTAAATTGGATACTACAGATGGAGAAATATTTTGATCTACATGGCGTACTACTGTTACAAAATGTATGTATTGCTTCTTCATATTTATAACAATATCAATTTTTATGATATAAAGGGCTTTGTTCTCATAAACCACTTGTTACGTGGTCAATTTTCATGGAAGAAATTATAGCACATTATGAGAATACAAAGAGAAACACCACAACAATTGGAAGAAAAAAGAGAAAAAGGGATTTGTTACAAAGTGGAAAGATAAATTATGGCAACAAGGAAGTCTACCCCTCACAACTATAAATATGGAATTGTTGTTTCTCCTAGCCTTCCACAACCTGCAAGGGCTACACGACAACAATTGGAAGGAGAAAGAGAAAAAGGGCTTTGTTACAATTGTGATAACAAATACATTAAAGGTCATAAGTGTGCTGAGAAGAAATTATTTTACATTGATTGTGGAGAGGAGGAAGAAAAGGATCAAGAAACGTCAAAAGAATAGTATATGCACCAAGAACCAACCCCGAAGAAAGAAGAAATGAATCTGACCACATCTTGTAAAGAATTGGAAATAATTACTACTCCTTAAACTCTTAAGATAGAATGACATATCAAGAAGAAAATGGTTCAAGAAATGAAAGATCACATAGAGCATCAAGAAATGAATCCAACCATATCTTGTAATGCACTGGAAGAAATTACCACTCCTCAAACTCTAAATATAGAAGGACATATCAAGAAGAAAAAGATTCAAGTAGTGAAAGATCACATCGAGCATCAAGAACAAGTTCTTCAACTTTTAAAGGATAACGCAACTTTGGTGTAGAATCGAATGAAACAACATGCAGTTCAACATCACAATGAAAGAATTTTTGATGTAGGTGATTGGGTATTTTTATGGTTACATACATACAAACAAATGTCCCTCAAGAAATCTATTTATGACAAGGAAGTGTTTGCAATATTACACACACTTAAGAAATGGTGACCTTACTTAATGGGAAGACACTTCAAGGTAAAAATGGATCATGATAGTACTAAATACTTTTTAGAACAAAAATTATCCTTTGAAGAGCAACAAAAATGGGTCACAAAGATGTTGGGCTATGACTTTGAAATCATCTACAAAAAATGGAAGCAAAATGTTGTGGCAGATGCACTGTCATGAAAGGATGAGGATGTGGAAGCATTGTTTTGTGCTATTTCTATTATACAACCAGATTGGATACAAGAAGCAAGGGATGAATGGAAAAAGGATGAAGAAGTGTGGCCACTAATTCAAAAGCTGCAGAAGGTCCCAGCTCAAACAATATTGCCAAAACTTTACGAGGAAGGAAAAATCATATTGGAACCTGGAGAATTCACAGAAGCAATAACCTGATGGCTACGAAATCGATCAATTTCAGAGTATCTCATCAAGTGGAAGAACTTACCCGCTAAAGATTTCACATGGGTGGACAAGAATTTTGTACAGAAGTATCAAGAACTACTCAAGCATTGAGAAAAACACTTTTTGAAAGAGAGGGGCATGTTAGGTCCCTATACTACTAGTGTAACCCCTTATTGTTATTAGTACAACCCCCTTATTATATTGTTGTGCCCATGTAGTCGCCATATTTTTATTATTGTGCCCCATAGAAGCCCAATATTGTTATTATTGTCCCCTTACATTATTATTGTTATGTCGGCTCTGACTATATTATGACCCCTTAGACTCCTATATATAGAAAGGAGGTCTTGTCATTTGTATCATTGAAGAATTGTTCATTTGTGTAATGTAAAGGAGGTTGCCCCCTTGAAGAGGATTAATTCTAAGGCGTTCATATATTTTTTCTATCTTTTTGCACGAGTTGGTTTCATAACAACATTGTTTTGTGCTATTATATTATCCAATGAGATTGGATAAACGAAGCAAGGATGAATGGAAGAAGGAAGAAGAAGTGTGGCCACTCATTCAAAAGTTGCAGAAGATCCCAATTCAAACAATATTGCCAGAACTGGAAGATGAAGGAAAAATCATATTGGAGCCTAGAGCAGTCATAGAAACAAGAACCCGACAGCTACGAAGTCAATCAATTTTATAGTATCTCATCAAGTGGAAGAACTTACCCGCTGAAGATTCCACATGGGAGGAGAAGAATTTTATACAGAAGCAACAAGAAATGCTCAAGCGTTGAGGACAACACTTTTTCAAGGGGAGGGGCATGTTAGGCCCCTATAATACTAGTGTAACCCCTTATTGTTATTAGTACAACCCCCTTATTATATTGTTGTACACGTGTAGTGCCCATATTGTTTTTATTGTGCCCCATAAAAACCCACTAGTGTTATTATTGTGCCCTTACATTATTATTGTTATGTTGGCTATAATTATATTATGACCCCTTAGACTCTTATATATAGAAAGGAGGTCTTGTCATTTGTATCATCGAAGAATTTTTCATTTGTGTAATGTAAAGGAGGTTGTCCCCTCGAAGAGGCTTATTTCTAAGGCGTTCATCTATCTTTTCTATCCTTTTGTGAGTTAGTTTCATAACAAAGATGAATCTATTTGTTTGATTACTAAAAGAACATGGAAAAGTCAACAATCAAATATGACTCAATGTTTCAACACTCAATCATATGCACAACCATAAAACAATTGGACTGCACCAATGCCATGGAAACCTTGGCCTCTACAATCTCAAAATCCATCTTGGGCTCAATGTTTGAAAATTACTTACGGAAATGTCCTCAATATCCTCAATTACAACAACCATATCCTTATTTTCCACCACAATATTATCCTCCTCAACCAACTCAACTTCCTCTATTTCAAAATCCAAATCAACAACTTTCATTACCATTCCCTAAAAAATCCAATCGACTACCTACCCAAGAACTTCTGAATCCAAACAATAAGCTATTTATAATGTTGAAGGACACAACTTTCAATCTTGTATGATTACCCCATTAGGTCTAAATGATGTTCAACTTAGATCTGGTAGGCTTTTATTAAAGAAGTCACCAATAACTGCCATTCAAAAATCTAAAGAGAATGAATTTCCCGAGAAAGGTGTAAATCTTGATCAAGAAAACATTCCCCTAAAGGAATATGCTCCTATACTATCAAAGGATGAGAAAATAAGGCAACGTCCTACAATTCCTCTAGCAAAACAACCTTTTGTTTTTTTGCAAGATCCACCTTTTCTTGAAAGGAACATAAAGGAAAATTGTTTTAGCGGATTATGATATGTTAGATGAAATTAATAATATTTGCATTAAAATTCCTTTATTACAGGATATAAATGAAATACCAATATTTGCAAAATCTACCAACGAGCTATGCATTAGAAAACCTGGAAGAAAAATAAAAGATATCAAAAAGATCCAATTGGTAGGAAACACTGTTGATATCATGATGGGATAACCTTCAAAAATATATAGATCCTGGTAGTCGTATTGTGAAAATTCATATCAATGGTGTTGAGACTCCAAACAATTTAATTGATCTAGGAGCAACCATTAATATCATGAGTAAACAAACAATGGAGCAACTTAAGCTTCCAAATCTTCAATATACTCCTACATTATTAAAATTAATAGATTGATTTGCTATCAAACCAAGTGGAGTATTAGAAGAAATGTTTATTTCTCTAGATTCTTGGGATTGTCCTATGGATTTCAAGATTTTAACTCCCAAGAATAATTTAAGAGGCCATCCATAGATCCTTGGTAGACCTTGGATAAATACAACTGGTGCATTCATAAGTTATAGATTTGGTCATATGTATATCTCTAATGGAAATCAGACTAAGAAGTTTACCTTGTATCTTCATGTAAAAACAATAATTGAAGTAGAAAGTGAGATTTGGATAGATGATGATAATGAAGAATTTAATGATTTGCAGCCAGCTTATACTTTTTCATAATTAGATGAGGATGATCAATTGAAAAATTTAATGAATAATAATGATTCTTCTTTATATTGTGAGCAAGATCATAATTTCCAGGAACAATGAAATACTAAATATTTATCCTGTCACCAAATGTCTTTACATTCTATGGAAAAATTTGGCAATTATGAAGTAGATTTTTTTCTAGATAAAACATTGAATATTAAGAATAATTTGGAAGAATTTCAAAAGAGTAAACTAATACAGATGCTACAAAGATACTCTTCTGCTTATGCATGGGAGTACACTAACATGAAAGGGATTGATCCTAAAACATGTATGCATCATATTTATATTCAACGAAATGCCAAACTAGTTAGAAAACCTCAAAGAAGGATGAATCCTAATCTGAGAGAATTTGTTGAGGAATTACAAAAATTACTTAATGTGAATTTCATCTATCCAATATCAGATAGTCAATGGTGTTGGCATTATGATGCATGTATTGTACTTGATGGCAACCCAATCGTAGAAGAAAAACTCACTTATATATATCTAGATGAATCTACAAAAGAGATATCAGATGTGACAGAATACATGGGATGCAGGACAGCTCAAAGGAATCAGATGGCAGTTCTTAGTATGACAAGTTAGCTTCGCCATCAAGTCCAGAGGGGGAGATTGTTGGCATTATGATACAAGTGTTGTCCTTGACGGCAAGATGATAGATTATAGTGCAACAGGTCAGTAGCAAAGAATTGATGATCGGACTACAAAGAATGAAGAAAGAAGAGTATATATGCAAGTTCACTATATACCAAGTCGCGTACATATACAGGTTATACGCAAGTTCACTATGTACCAAGTCGCGTATATACACAGGTTCGCTATATACCAAGTAGGGTATACACACAGGTTATACACGCAGGTTCATATATACAAAGGTGCATATACATGCGGGATTGCTGATCAAAAGTCGCGTATGCGTATGCATGCACTTTCATGCACGGAAAAGCGCGTACATGTGGGAAAGTTTATTTTTGGGTCTGTGGTATTTGAACCTATGGTTTTGGTCCTTGGTATTGCGTCCGAAGTGTTGAACCTAGGTATTGCGTCCTTAGTATTGGTTCTCAATGGTTTTGGACCATGGTATTGAGTAAGGCCTAAGACTATAAAAGGAGAAGAAGATCATTAGGCAGGTGTATTGAGAAAGTCTTGAATATCTGATGAAGTATGAGATCCAGTATGCAGTTATGGGTTTATGATGCATTACTTGATCTGAGCTAAGGAGGAATCTCACAGGTTGATGGAGAACAAGATCTAAGGATAGATCAGGATCAAATGGTTTGAAATGAACTATCTCTATATGGTTGATTATGCTTATTCTAGATCTGTATACTGATGCATGTAATGTTTTGAACTGGGTATAACTTAAGTTTGAAATAGTTGCAAGTCATGATTGAATATTTATAGATATGTACGCGGGTTGTCTTTGGTGAAAGCGCGTATGTACGTGGGTTTGGTTCATTGTAGTAGTGTATACATTATGAAGTATGATATTTGAAGTTGCAGTTGGGTGTGATTGTTATTACTGAGTTCTGTTATCTACTCTGTGATTGCAGTTTGTTGACAGGGTTTTAGTGATTCAGTATTGAAGTGATCTAAAGATTGATGATGCTAATGTTGGTTGATTGTGTGTTTCAATGATATTGATGGGTCCAGTATGAAAATTGGATGAAATGTGGCCTTCATATTATTTTGTTGTGCTTCAAGAGTATCCAGTCTGAAAATTTATGAAACATGGTACTTGAAGGAAGGAAGAAAGAGAAGGTTGTAGCCTTTTGTAGGTCAGCACCTACGTACTAGTACATTAGCTATTACAAGAGCTAATGGGGTGGTAGCTCCCTTCCACTAGTAGCTGGAGAATGAGTAAAGGTTGGAGCATTTCAGTAGGTTGGCACCTACGTACTAGTAAATGGATTGTCTTGTACAAGAGCTAAGGGGGTTGTAGGTCCCTTCCAGGAGAGTCTGGAGAACGAGAGAAGGTTGTAACCTTCTATAGGTAGAACCCTGTGTACTGGTATAAGACTGCACCTGTACAAAAATATTGTAAAATGAAGTTTCTTATTAAAAGAAGATAGAGACGACTTGCAGCAGGTGGTTTTCACCCACATTGGGTTTCCACCTTATATCATGGTGTTCATGTGTGCTTCTTGTGTGTGATGATCTATACTATTTTACTGCACCTGCTTACTGTTCATATGGTTAATAAAGTGTTGATTCACTAACTAAAGATCAACATAATGGATTAACTCAATCATAAGTATTCTGGATATACGCTAGTTGCATTAGACACAATTGCGTATACACACGGGTTCCATTAAATGAAGTAGCGTATATGTATCTAAGTATTGAAATGAAAAAGTTTTATTGATTTTCTAATACTAATTCACCCCCCCCAGGCGCCTCTCAGCATTATTTCCAACAATTGGTATCAAAGCAGGTCCTTTTGTTGAATCTTTATTGCTTGAAGGCGATCCATAGAACAATGGGAAAGAAGCTCAAAAAGAAAGCACCTAAGAAGAAAACGACATCTCAAAAAGACTATGACAATGGGAGCATCGATTGGGGATTATGTGGAAGAAGCACTTCAGATTCAGAATCACTTCAGAATGAAGATGAACAAGATCTATCAGGTATGAATTTGTTATCCTTTGGTGATACATTTATCCATCCATGTGAAGATGATGAAAGTGATAGCGAAACAACTGAATTTGTTCTTATGGGTAAGCAAGAAAGATATCAAATAGAGGCATAATTTAAAATGCTTATAGAAAAAATTAGAGATCAACAAGATCTATTGAACAAAAGGGAATGTGCCTTCAAAGAAGAGTCTACCAGACTAAAAGCTCAACTAGAGGAAGGAAACAAGGTAAGGAAGGTATTCAAGGACAAGGTAATTCAATATCAAAAGTTGTAGGATGAAGTGACCTCATTAAGAAATGAAGTCAATGAAAGGAGCACAACAATCAAGAAACTCAGAGATAGATCCAGTTATTATGAAAGGCTTGAAGCTACGATCCTCTCGCTAAAGGAAGATATTGAAGAATCAAAGAAGCAGAATAAATATCTACTCCATGCTATTGAAAAACAATAAAATGAAGTTCTTGAACTAAGACATCAGTTAGAAGAAGGAAGAAAAACTGAAGAGAACACGGAGAAGCAATATCATGAAAAGGAAGAGCATCTCCAGGTTGAGGTAAATATTCTAAAAGAAAAATTGGAAGAAAAGGATAAGCTCTTAAGATTTCAAGATAGTACTAAGATCTTGGATAATATTCTTAGTAGTCAAAGGTCTCCTGCTATCAAAGCTGGTCTTGGTTTTCATGAATCTGTTGAAGAAGAATCTAGTTCACAAAATAAGACAAGGGAATCTAATGCAAAATCTGAAATGCTCAACAAGGAGATGAGAGGTCAACCCCATCAACAGCCAAGGAAAGAAATTATTCAAAGAAAATCTTTCACTCCTCCAACGAATAATGTTGAATGTTATGTATGTCATAATTTTGGACATGTTGCAGCCAGATGCAGAAGTAGAATGGTTCAAGACCATCACACAGAAAGAACATCACATTCCAGGTACTTTAATGGATATTGTTTTTCTTGCAATATGTTTGGTCACAAAGCTGCTAATTGCTAGAGGAGAAATATGAAACATGTAAGATGTTATGCATGTAACAAGCTTGGACATACAACAAAGGAATGTAGGAACAAAGTATGGGCACCATACGAAAAGGAGAAAAAATCATCATCACACATGAAGATATGGAAGAAGAAGGAAGTACAGTCAGAAATATGTGGCACAGCACAATGTACAGACATGACAGACTCAAAGGGAGCTGAAAGTATAAAACTCTAGTGTCCTAAATCTCATACGCAAGTTGCATAAAGGGAAGTCGCGTATATACGCGAGTTAAACACTACACAGTCGCGTATATATAAGTCTGAGGAAAAGCAGAAGGGACAGGCTCAGAAAAAGGGTTTGATATGATTCAGTCCATTATCTGCTCTATTTGATAATGGTTACAATCTGCTAATGATGTGTGGAAATGTCTTGATGCTCATAAGATGTTTAGAAGCGTTTTTGATCCTAACTTGATGATGATGATGTCGTAATACTTCTTGCTGATATATGCATGATCATATCTGACAGTAAATAGATGGCACAGGTCCAGGGGGAGTTTTGAATAATGCATTGTTGGCATTATGGTTAGTAGTCCTTTGTGATGATGCTTATATGGCTAAATGATATATCTTGCTATGATATGGTTATGAGTTGTCCATCTCATATGATTCTTGGGGTTACATAGTTGATTTTCAGATCAGATTTGTGGTTGATTCTCTGATGATGCATATATGGTGTTTACATGGTGATCTTCATAAGGATAAGGAGAAGTAAAAAGCTTGAATACACATCTTCTTTACTTGATGATGAGTTACTCATATGCTGCTATCATCATATGCATAAAGATCATATAATACAGTTATGATGCAGGTTTCCTATAATTCTTGGTGCTCATGTGGATGAGGATTGTTGCTGTTAATGATATCAAGAAGTCTTGTCTTGAGCTCTAGATACATAGTGCTGGATACTTGGAGTTGCATTGTTGGAGATATGATGATGATGAGTTCTTACCTATATGATGATAGGTTGATACTCACATATGTTGATTGATGATTATCAGATAAGGGATATTCCCGGGTAATGTTACATGGATGGTATATAAGATCATGCAGATCTTGATGATGATGAGATGACTATGGTTTTTTTCACATATGATATAATGTGAATAATTTTATGATGATGTTCAAAAGGATGAGTTGATATCTATATGCAGACATACCTTGTTACAGGACATTTACAGGTTGCTGATCTGGAAGTGGTTGTACACAAGTTTTATGAAGAACATCCGCGTATATATGCCTGTTTCTGTGGATACAGTCGTGTATATGTTGGTTTGATTTCAGTTGGAACAGGTGTAGAAGGAGAACATGGTTGCTGATCTAAATGATGCTGCTGATGACTCTCATAAAATTGTTTTAAATATTTCATCTCTCTGTAATGTATATCTTTTCTTATCAAGGTAATGTAACGGCCTATGTTGGTTTCCCCACTATGCCTGGGATGAATAATGTAATGTACTTATTTGTCATATGTAAACTTCTGGTGTATCCCCACTTGGTTGGGTAGATGAGTCAATTCTGGTATATCTCCACTTGGTTGGGAGATGGATGTATGTATGAGTCTTTGGTGATAGGAAGGTCATTTATGATAGAGTCATGTTCTTCTTGCACAACATCTTCTTGCAGACCTTGCTTACAGTCAGGGGGAGCATGAACGGTACACTTTAGCAGAGCAGAGACTCCAGCATGTACTCAGAGGGAGCATGGTCAGATTAGTACACCTTGGCATATACAAAGGGGGAGCTCATTTAGCGATTTCAGCAGGTACTCAGGGGGAGTATGGACAGTAGAAGGTTTATCAAGGAAAGGGAATATCTTGGTCTGCCCTTTGCCCTTGATGTTAAAGGGGGAGAGTGATTGGGTGTTGTTGCCATCAAGTCCAAAGGGGGAGATTGTTGGCATTCTGATGCATGTATTGTACTTGATGGCAACCCACTCGTAGAAGAAAAACTCACTTATATATATCTAGATGAATCTAAAGAAGAGATATCATATGTGACATAATACATGGGATGCAGGACAGCTCAAAGGAATCAGATGACAGTTCTCAGTATGACAAGTTAGCTTTGCCATCAAGTCCAAAGGGGGAGATTGTTGGCATTATGATACAAGTGTTGTCCTTGATGGCAAGATGACAGATTATAGTGCAGTAGGTCAGTACCAAAGAATTGATGATCAAACTACAAAGAATGAAGAAAGAAGAGTATATACGCAGGTTCACTATATACCAAGTCACGTACATATGCAGGTTATATGCAAGTTCACTATGTACCAAGTCGTGTATATACGCAGGTTCGCTATATACCAAGTAGGGTATACACGTATGTTCCTATATACAAAGGCGCATATACACGCGAGATTGCTGATCAAAAGTAGCGTATGCGTATGCACGCACTTTCATGCACGGAAAAGCACATACATGTGGGAAAGCTTATTTTTGGGTCCGTGGTATTTAGAACTATGGTTTTGGTCCTTGGTATTGCGTCCAAATTGTTGAACCCAAGTATTGGGTCCCTAGTATTGGTTCTCAATGGTTTTGGACCATGGTATTGAGTAAGGCCTAAGACTATAAAAGGAGAAGAAGATCATTAGGCAAGTGTATTGAGAAAGTCTTGAATATCTGAAGAAGTATGAGATCTAGTATGCAGGTTATGGGTTTATGATGCATTGCTTGATCTGAGCTAAGGAGGAATCTCATCGGTTGATGGAGAACAAGATCTAAGGATAGATCAGGATCAAATGGTTTGAAACGAACTATCTCTATATGGTTGATTATGCTTATTCTAGATCTGTATACTGACGCATGTAATGTTCTAAACTGGGTATAACTTAATTTTGAAATAGCTGCAAGTCATGATTGAATATTTGTAGATCTGTATGCGGGTTGGCTTTGGTGAAAGCGCGTATGTATGTAGGTTTGGTTCATCGTAGTAGCGTATACATTATGAAGTATGATATTTGAAGTTGAAGTTGGGTTTGATTGTTATTACAGAGTTCTATTATCTACTTTGTGACTGCAGTTTGTTGACATGGTTTCAATGATTCAATATTGAAGTGATTTAAAGATTGATGATGCTAATGTTGGTTGATTGTGTGCTTCAATGATAGTGATGGGTCCAATATGAAAATTGGATGAAACGTGGCCTTCAGATTATTATGTTGTGCTTCAGGAGTATCTAGTCTGAAAATTTATGAAACGTGGTACCTAAAGGAAGAAAGAGAAGGCTCTGGCCTTCTGTAGGTTGGCACCTATGTACTATTACATCAGCTAGTACAAGAGCTAAGGGGGCGGTAGCTCCCTTCCAGTAGCAGTTGGAGAACGAGTAAAGGTTGGAGCATTTCAGTAGGTCGGCACCTACGTACTAGTAAATGGATTGGCTAGGACAAGAACTAAGGGGGTCATAGCTCCCTTCCAGGAGAGTCTGGAGAACGAGAGAAGGTTGTAGCCTTCTGCAGGTAGAAGCCTGTGTACTAGTATAAGACTGCACCAGTACAAAAAAATTGTAAAATGAAGTTTCTTATTAAAAGAAGATAGAGACGACTTGCAGCAGGTGGTTTTCACCCACATTGGTTTCCACCTTATATCATGGTGTTCATGTGTTCTTCTTGTGTGTGATGATCTGTACTATTTTACTGCACCTGCTTACTATTCATATGGTTAATAAAGTTCTGATGCACTAACTAAAGATCAACATAATGGATTAACTGAATCATAAGTATTATGGATATACGCTAGTTGCATTAGACACAGTTGTGTATACACGCGGGTTCCATTAACTGATGTAGCGTATATGTATCTAAGTATGGAAATGAAAAAGTTTTATTGATTTTCTAATACTAATTCACCCCCCCCCCCCCCTCCCCCACCCTCTCAGTATTATTTCCAACAAATGGGTGTCACCTTTAGTGATTGATCCTAAGAACAATGGAAAATGGAGAGCGTGCATTGGTTACAGAGAATTAAAAAAAGCTACTATAAAAGATCATTTTCCACTACCTTTTGTAGATCAAGTATTAGATACCTTGGTAGGAAAGAAGTATTTTTTATTTTTAGATGGTTTTAGTGGATATAATCAAATCCAAATAGCACTAGAAGATCAAGATAAAACTACTTTTACATGTCCATGGGGAGCATATGCCTATAAGGTTCTTCCCTTTGGATTATGTAATGCACCTGCCACATTTCAGACAGTCGTTTTAGGTATTTTTTCTGATATAATTCATGATTGCGTGGAAGTGTACATGGATGATTTTACTATATATGGTGATACTTTTGAAGAACCTATGAAAAATATAGAAAAAGTTATTGTTAGATGTAAAGAGGAAAACCTTTCATTAATCCATGAGAAATGTTTTATTCATTTCATTAACAAATTTTGTCATTACATTATTGGTTATGGAAATTTTATTCATACAACCCATTTTTCCATTAGATATCTAATTGAACAAGCCAATCGCTAATGGTAGAATTACATGATCGTTGTTATTACTACAATAATTCAACATTACTATTCTTGATAGATCAGGAAAATAAAATAGAGGTGTTGTTTTTCTTTCTAGAATGGAGAATAATAATGAGGATGTTTAGGGTTTGTAGATTTTTGTGGAATTGATTGTGAATTTTAGGAATCAAAATATGTCCCACAGTAGTAATTTTAGATTGTTGACATTTTTAGTGTATACCAAGACCCATCTTCAGGACGAATTCAAGGAAAAGCAGAAGAAAGATGGACTAATAAATATTTCTTCTGCTTTTCCTCGACATTTGTCTTGACAATGGGTCTTGGTGTAGACTCGAAACGTCAAAAATCTAAAATGGCTACTATGGGAGTTCTTTCGACTCCTTAAATTCAATGAGGATGTTCCTGCAAAAGGTAACTTTCCTAATGCATATAATTTTGCAGTATCTACTAAAACACCTTGGTTTGTAGATATTGCTAATTATTTGGCTACAGGAAACTTACCTTTGCAACTATCAAGTAGATAAAAGAAAAAAGTGATCAAAACCAACACACCTTATTCCTTGATAGATGGATAATTGTACAAAAATGGACCTGATTTGATTATCCAAATATGTGTTTGAAAAGATGAAGTACTTGAAATCCTAAAAGCTTGTCATGATGAATCATGTGGAGAACATTTTTTTGGTAAAAGAACTTCTTACAAAATTCTTCTCTTGGGATATTATTGGCCATCCATCTTTAAGGATGCAAAATAATATGTCAAGATTAAGATTGGTCATAGATTAAGATTGTATCATAAACCACTAACAAGGGAAGAAGTTGTCAAATATTTGCAAGAGAATTTTGAATTCAAGTTGGTTAAGGAAGGGGATTATTCTCCTCACTCTCCAACTTCATTGGAATCTTCTTAATATAAAAAAAAATCATAATAAAAAACATAAAAATAAAAGTAAAGTATACATATGAAAACCAAGTATGTTGGCATGTTTATGCAGAAAATATTAACTAAAAACCAAGATCTCCTGGCGGTTTAGATTTTCAAAACCCCTTTTTCTTGTCTCTATTTCTTTTTGTGCTTCTCTTTCTTTTTAGGTGCCAAACTACATTCATGATCAATAATTTTATTGATCATCATCATCATCATTGACAACAAAAATAAAAAAATCCTTCTTCTAATCAAATAAAGGAAGTTCGAGAATAAAAAATAGTAATAAAAGTTCTATCATTCTGTAGCTAATAGTCAATTCTGCAACTACATCCAATTTCTACAAAAATTCAGGGAGCACAAAAAGAAAGGTATGTAAGAATGTTGGAATTATATTTTATTTAAGAGATTAAGTTTTAATTCATGGATTACTATATTAATAGCTGAATACCTTATATGACCTTATATGTTTACCATTACACTCATAACCATTATACCATATCTCATCATAATTACATCACTGGTCACATCAAGTCCGATTATAATTAAAACATGACACCAGTCCTTTGAAATCGAATATAGGAAGTTGCGAAGTACAAATCTAGACAAAACACTACTTCCATAAATGCCCCACTTTGTAATCGTTTAACCTTGTGCCATATCAATTCCACTCATTCCCACTTTGCATTTCATTTCATTCTCTCTCGAAACTTCCATCTTTCCAGTTGAAAGAAATAGTTAAGGTCGAGACTTCTATGGACCATGGGGACACTTGTTTGTTTTGAGCCGAATGGGGTAAAATTCCTCTAGAAATATTTAAGGGTTAGAGAGAAATTGAAACATGTGCGATGGATCGATTTATTTGAAAAATTCGATGGTTACGAAGCAGAAGTTACCAAAGCATTTTCCCAAACATTTGATGAAGTGGAAGCAAAAATTGGAGACATTAAACTCATCCTGGTAGAATCAATTGTAGCAGAAGCAATAGATTTACCAAGGAATGGGGAAATATGGTTAAAAAAGGAGAATAAAAGAGAACGATTGGATTCACTTCTTGAAAGAACCAGGTATGGACCAGTCACAATGTTGAAAGAAAAATGGCGAAATCTCTTTTTTGTCATTCAGAAATTTGTAACATGTGAAGGGAGATTTGGGACAATGTTTTTCTACCATGCTAGGCTTATGATGCATTTTGTTGATGGGCTTAAAATCAATAAACCCTACTTCCTACTTCAAATTTCAAAGAAAATGTCATTAAACATACAGAAAGAGTCCAGGTCCTTCCATAACTCTCTATACCATCATGGACTCATTAAGATTCGATAAAGGCACATTTACAAACTTGAGGAGATAATTGGAAGGATTTCTTAGTAATAAATCACTTTAGAATAAGTAAAATAAAATAAAACCCAACCCTGAAAATTAAATAGTCAAAGAGGAAATTCAAGAGTAGAGTGTGACTGAAACACCAGAGGACCCATTCGAAGACAATACTCCACTCTCCCAGTATCTTGAAAAAATTAAACAAAAGGATGAGAAACAAAACCTTAGAAGGAAGAAAGCTAGCCTAAGCCGACAAGTACTTGAAGAAACGAAGAAAAGAAAGGATAACAAAGAAAAAAGGCAAAACATTGGAAGATCGGAGGTAAAATTAAGGAGAAGCTAAAGGATTTCAAAAATTTCAAATACTCAGTCACCAGAGATGATAGATATTGAAGAAGAAGGGTATAATACACCACCTCACACAGTCATCCCAAAAAGAAAAACTCCAGAAATCGATCCAGTACAACAAGAAATATATGACTATGTGGAATATCTAGAGAAAAGAGCACAACAAAAGGAAAAATTTTCTCAGTGTGAAATGGGAGAAACTTCAACAACAAAACAAAATGTAGAATAGGAACATAGAATTGAAGAAAATATAAAACAATACATATATGAGATGGTGGTTCTTAACAAATATTTAATTCAAGAAAGGGAAGCAACAAAGGTTCAAATTGAGATAGTATGAAATATGAATGACAATATACTTCTACACCTCTATCATTGGTAAAAAATTATAACCTAAAGTTCAAAATAAGTTTCTTAAAAATAAGGTGAGAGGATGACAAGGCAGAATTCTAATGAAGAAACCAAGGTCCATGTTTTGCATTAAAAATAAGAAAGAGAGTACTAGCTTGGATGTGATTTCATAGGCCTCATGGATCATTCACTAAAGGAGGAAGGAAGAATTGATTTTTGAAATTTTGATGCATGAGGGCATGCAAAACCTTTGGTGTGGGGGAATGTTGAAGTCTGAAATTGTTTCCTTTTGACTATCCTATTTTCCCTCTTATCTCATCTTCTTTCACCTTCTTATCACCATTTTGTAGAAAACATAACATGTTTAATGTCAAGGTCAACTCTCAAAAAGGTATTCATCATCCATAATTATAATTTTTGCTTATTAATGAATTATGATGAATATTTTCGTACAATTATAGAATTAGAAACATTATGCAACTGGTATTTATTTCCGCAATAGAATCTATTGTTAGACAAGTTGTAGCACTCCAGTAAAAGGAAAAAGACTACAAAAAGGTGACAAATGGCATCCAAATGGATAACCACCTACTGGCATCACTTGGCAAGCTATGTGGGTTAAATAAATCTTGAAGTCAAATGAAAAGACAAACTTGGGAGCCACGTGTAGTAATCAAACATGGGTAACGGAGAAATAACAAACATCAAGTGAGTGAGACTAAAGATTGGATTAGTTGTCAATATTGTAGACTGAGATAAAATATCCTATGACTTTCTTTTTCAATTGCAAGTCATAAAGAGATTTAAATCTAATATAAATCGATCTCATAGGTGTTGAAATGATTCATAGCATATTGACTTAAAAGACTTTCAAAGTCATTTTATAATTTGTATAAATTATATAAGCAAGACAAGAGATAGAAGGCTATTATTATGAAGTTTATAGTTATTTTGTGGAGAAGACTGATACCCGGGTGGTGGCGGGGCGGTGGCTGGGCGATTCTGAGAATCGCCCCACCACCCGACGATTCTGAGAATCACCATTATCACCGAAAATAAACTTTGCAAGCCTTTCTTTCATATATATGGTTAGGACACAGACTTGGTTGTCTTATCTTCTTCAACATCCATTTATAATCCCAGCATCCACACTGATGTAGCACACCAATCTTGGCACTTAGCTCATCTAGTAACAACCACTTTCCAGCAGAGTCGCATGTCAAGGTCGATATGTCACTTCCCAAGGAAGTTTTACCACCATAATAAATGCACTCCATGCTGACCGCTCGACATGCATATATTGAAACGGCTGCAATTGCCTTGAAATTCAAAGTTGCACTGGCACTTCCTCAATAAATCTAACTTTGTTTCTCATAGTAATGAAAATGATTGATTTCTCAGGTTGTCTCATTTGATGGTTGAATGATAGTTGAATCAAATGATCAAATCTAAGAAGTTGATTTAATGAGATCTAAGGTCGTTGTAGCACGGATTAATCTCAGGCATTTATTTAATGAGATTTATCATTTTATTGCCACCAAAATTGTACCCACGTAGTGAGATGAGAAGCCAGCTGAACTGGGAGCATTTTGTCATATTGTGAACTGTCTATTGTAGAAATTTCATTTGATTTTGTAACGTGATTCGTGTTGTATAGTCTGAGCTTGTAAGCAATATGAAAATGCTTTAATCAAATTTGAAACAACAAGAAGAAGGAAGAAGGATTTGTTCGTTGTCATTTACAACATCAAAGTCCAGGCAAGAAGGCTAAATTGTTAATGTAGTTGGGTAAGAGAGTAAATCTATGGTTGAATGTATGTGTCTACTTTTAGTTGGATAACGAGGTAGAATTCCAATGCAATTGCTTGAAATCAGCAGATAGGCCCGACACAAAATGTTTGTAGTCTCTCCACAATTCTTCCACACAGATCTTAACAATTAATTGAAGAAGCCTCTCTATGCACATAAAAATTTAATGCTGGATCTCATAGTCCCACACAAATAAAACTTGGGCAAGACTGATGCTGTTTCCACCCACTAGCCGCACTACTCAGGGTCGCACAAGCCTCCAGTCTCTTGTCCTAACCATATATATGAAAGAAAGGCTTGCAAAGTTTATTTTCGGTGATAATAGTGATTCTCATAATTGCCGAGTGGTGGGGTGATTCTAAGAATAGCCGAGCCACCACCCCGCCACCACTCGGGTGGTGGCGGGGTGATTCTGAGAAACGCCCCACCATCCGGCTATTCTGAGAATCACTATTATCACCGAAAATAAACTTTGCAAGCCTTTCTTTCATATATATGGTTAGGACACAGACTTGGTTATCTTATCTTCTTCAACATCCATTTATAATCCCAGCATCCACACTGATGCAGCACACCAATCTTGGCACTTAGCTCATCTAGCAACAACTACTTTCCAACAAAGTCGCATGTCAAGGTCGATATGTCACTTCCCAAGGAAGTTTTACCACCATAAGAAATTCACTCCACGTTGACCGCTCGACATGCATATATTGAAACGGTTGCAATTGCCCTGAAATTCAAAGTCGCACTGGCACTTCCTCAATAAATCTAACTTTGTCTCTCATAGTAATGAAAATTATTGATTTTTGAGGTTGTCTCATTTGATGGTCGAATGATAGTTGAATCAAATGATCAAATTGCAGGCGTTGATTTAATCAGATCTACGGTCATTGTAGCATGGATTAATCTTAGGCGTTGATTTAATGAGATTTATCATTTTATTGCCACCAAAATTGTACCCACGTAGTGAGATAAGAAGCCAGCTGAATTGGGAGCATTTTGTCATATTGTGAACTGTCTATTGTAGACATTTCATTTGATTTTGTAACATGATTCGTGTTTGTATAGTCCGAGCTTGTAAGCAATATGAAAATGCTTCAATCAAATTTGAAACAACAAGAAGAAGGAAGAAGGATTTTTTCGTTGTCATTTACAACATCAAAGTCCAGGCAAGAAGGCTAAATTGTTAATGTAGTTGGGTAAGAGAGTAAATCTATGGTTGAATATATGTGTCTACTTTTAGTTGGAGAACGAGGTAGAATTCCAATGTAATTGCTTGATATCAGCAGATAGGCCTGACACAAAATTTTTGTAGTCTCTCCACAATTCTTCCACACAGATCTTAACAGTGAATTGAAGAAGGCTCTCTATGCACATAAATGTTTAACGTTGGATCTCATAGTCCCACAAAAATCAAACTTGGGCAAGACTGGTGCTGCTTCCACCCACTAGCCGCACTACTCAGGGTCACACGAGCCTCCAGTCTCTTGTCCTAACCATATATATGAAAGAAAGGCTTGCAAAGTTTATTTTCGGTGATAATGGTGATTCTCAGAACCGCCGAGTGGTGGGGCGATTCTCAGAATCGCCCAGCCACCGGCCTGCCACCACCCGGGTGGTGGCGGGGTAGTGGCTGGCCGATTCTAAGAATCGCCCCACCACTCGACGATTCTGAGAGTCACTCTTATCATCGAAAATAAAATTTGCAAACATTTCTTTCATATATATGGTTAGGACACAGACTTGGTTGTCTTATTTTCTTCAACATCCATTTATAATCCCAACACCCACACTAATGCAGCACACCAATCTTGGCACTTAGCTCATCTAGCAACAACCACTTTCCAGCAGAGTCGCATGTCAAGGTCGATATGTCACTTCCCAAGGAAGTTTTACCACCATAAGAAATCCACTCCACGCTGACCGCTCGACATGCATATATTGAAATGGTTGCAATTTCCCTGAAATTCAAAGACGCACTAGCACTTCCTTAATTAATCTAACTTTGTCTCTCATAGTAATGAAAATTATTGATTTCAGAGGTTGTCTCATTTGATGGTCGAATGACAGTTGAATCAAATGATCAAATCTCACGCATTGATTTAATGAGATCTACGGTCGTTGTAGCATGGATTAATCTCAGGCGTTGATTTAATGAGATTTATCATTTTATTGCCACCAAATTTGTACCCACGTAGTGAGATGAGAAGCTAGCTGAACTGGGAGCATTTTGTCATATTGTGAATTGTCTATTATAGACATTTCATTTGATTTTGTAACATGATTCGTGTTGGTATAGTCCGAGCTTGTAAGCAATATTAAAATGCTTCAATCGAATTTGAAACAACAAGAAGAAGGAAGATGGATTTGTTCGTTGTCATTTACAACGTCAAAGTTCAGGCAAGAAGGCTAAATTGTTAATGTAGTTGGGTAAGAGAGTAAATCTATGGTTGAATGTATGTGTCTACTTTTAGTTGGAGAACGAGGTAGAATTCTAATGCAATTGCTTGATATCAGCATATAGGCCCAACACAAAATGTTTGTAGTCTCTCCACAATTCTTCCACATAGATCTTAACAGTGAATTGAAGAAGCCTCTCTATGCACATAAATATTTAACATTGGGTCTCATAGTCCCACACAAATCAAGCTTCGGCAAGATTGATGCTACTTCCACCCACTAGCCGCACTACTCAGGGTCACACGAGCCTCCAATTTCTTGTCCTAACCATATATATGAAAGAAAGGCTTGCGAAGTTTATTTTCGGCGATAATGGTGATTCTCAGAATCTCCAGGTGGTGGGGAAATTATCAGAATCGCCCTGCCACCACCCGGGTGGTGGCGAGGCGATGGCTGGGCGATTCTGAGAACCGCCCCACCACCCGGTGATTCTGAGAATCACCATTATCACCAAAAATAAACTTTGCAAGCCTTTCTTTCATATATATGGTTAGGACACAGACTTGGTTGTCTTATCTTCTTCAACATCCATTTATAATCCCAACATCCACACTGATGCAGCACACCAATCTTGGCACTTAGCTCATCTAGCAACAACCACTTTCCAGCAGAGTCGCATGTGAAGGTAGATATGTCACTTCCCAAGGAAGTTTTACCACCATAAGAAATGCACTCCACGCTGACCGCTCGACATGCATATATTGAAATGGTTGCAATTTCCCTGAAATTCAAAGTCGCACTGGCACTTCCTCAATAAATCTAACTTTGTTTCCCATAGTAATGAAAATGATTGATTTTTGAGGTTGTCTCATTTGATGGTCGAATGATAGTTGAATCAAATGATCAAATCTTAGGCGTTGATTTAATGAGATCTATGGTCGTTGTAGCACGGATTAATCTCAGGCGTTGATTTAATGAGATTTATCATTTTATTGCCACCAAAATTGTACCCACGTAGTGAGATGAGAAGCCAGCTGAACTAGGAGCATTTTGTCATATTGTGAACTGTCTATTGTAGACATTTCATTTGATTTTGTAACATGATTCGTGTTGGTATAGTCTGAGCTTGTAAGCAATATGAAAATGCTTCAATCAAATTTGAAACAACAAGAAGAAGGAAGAAGGATTTGTTCGTTGTCATTTACAACATCAAAGTCCAGGCAAGAAGGCTAAATTGTTAATGTAGTTGGGTAAGAGAGTAAATCTATGGTTGAATGTATGTGTCTACTTTTAGTTGGAGAATGAGGTAGAATTCCAATGCAATTGCTTGATATCAGCAGATAGGCCTGACACAAAATGTTTGTAGTCTCTCCACAATTCTTCCACACAGATCTTAACAGTGAATTGAAGAAGCCTCTCTATGCACATAAATATTTAACGCTAGATCTCATAGTCCCACACAAATCAAACTTGGGCAAGACTGATGCTGCTTCCACCCACTAGCCACACTACTCAGGGTCACACGAGCCTCCAGTCTCTTGTCCTAACCATATATATGAAAGAAAGGCTTGCAAAGTTTATTTTCGGTGATAATAGTGATTCTCATAATCGGCCCACCACCCGGTGATTCTGAGAATCACTATTATCACCAAAAATAAAATTTTCAAGCCTTTCTTTCATATATATGGTTAGGACATAGACTTGGTTGTCTTATCTTCTTCAACATCCATTTATAATCCCAGCATCCACACTGATGCAGTGCACCAATCTTGGCACTTAGCTCATCTAGCAGCAACCACTGTCCAGCAGAGTCGCATGTCAAGGTTGATATGTCACTTCCCAAGGAAATTTTACCACCATAAGAAATCCACTCCACGCTGACCGCTCGACATGCATATATTGAAATGGTTGCAATTGCCCTAAAATTCAAAGTCGCACTGGCACTTTCTCAATAAATCTAACTTTGTCTCTCATAGTAATGAAAATTATTGATTTCTGAGGTTGTCTCATTTGATGGTCGAATGATAGTTGAATCAAACGATCAAATCTCAGGCGTTGATTTAATGAGATCTATGGTCATTGTAGCACAGATTAATCTCGGGCGTTGATTTAATGAGATTTATCATTTGATTGCCACCAAAATTGTACCCACGTAGTGAAATGAGAAGCCAACTGAACTCGGAGCATTTTGTCATATTGTGAACTGTCTATTGTAGACATTTCATTTGATTTTGTAACATGATTTGTGTTGGTATAGTCTGAGCTTGTAAGCAATATGAAAATGCTTCAATTAAATTTGAAACAACAAGAAGAATGAAGAAGAATTTGTTCGTTGTCATTTACAACATCAAAGTCCAGGCAAGAAGGCTAAATTGTTAATGTAGTTGGGTAAGAGAGTAAATCTAAGGTTGAATGTATGTTTCTACTTTTAGTTGGAGAACGTGATAGAATTCCAATGCAATTGCTTGATATCAGCAGATAGGCCCGACACAAAATGTTTGTAGTCTCTCCACAATTATTCCACACAGATCTTAGCAGTGAATTGAAGAAGCGTCTCTATGGACATAAATATTTAACGCTGGATCTCATAGTCCCACACAAATCAAACTTGGGCAAGACTGATGCTGCTTCCACCCACTAGCCGCACTACTCAGGGTCACACGAGCCTCCAGTCTCTTGTCCTAACCATATATATGAAAGAAAGGCTTGCAAAGTTTATTTTCGGTGATAATAGTGATTCTCAGAATCGCCGGGTGGTGGGGCGATTCTCAGAATCACCCAGCCACCGCGGGGCAGTGGCTGGGCGATTCTAAGAATCGCCCCACCACCTAGCGATTCTGAGAATCGCCCCACCACCTGGCGATTCTGAGAATCACTATTATCACCAAAAATAAATTTTGCAAGCCTTTTTTTCATATATATGGTTAGGACACAGACTTGGTTGTCTTGTCTTCTTCAACATCCATTTATAATCCCAGCATCCACACTGATGCAGCACACCAATCTTGGCACTTAGCTCATCTAGCAACAACCACTTTCCAGCAGAGTCGCATGTCAAGGTCGATATGTCACTTCCCAAGGAAGTTTTAACACCATAAGAAATCCAATCCACACTGACCGCTCGACATGCATATATTGAAACGGTTGCAATTGCCCTAAAATTCAAAGTCGCACTGGCACTTCCTCAATAAATCTAACTTTGTCTCTCATAGTAATGAAAATTATTGATTTTTGAGGTTGTCTCATTTGATGGTCGAATGATAGTTGAATCAAATGATCAAATCTTAGGCGTTGATTTAAGGAGATCTACGGTTTTTGTAGCATGGATTAATCTCAAGCATTGATTTAATGAGATTTATCATTTTATTGCCACCAAATTTGTACCCACGTAGTGAGATGAGAAGCCAACTGAACTGGGACCATTTTGTTATATTGTGAACTATCTTTTGTAGACATTTCATTTGATTTTGTAACATGATTCGTGTTGGTATAGTCCGAGCTTGTAAGCAATATGAAAATGCTTCTATCAAATTTGAAACAAGAAGAAGAAGGAGAACTGTCTACTTTTAGTTGGAGAACGAGGTAGAATTCCAATGCAATTGCTTGATATCAGCAGATAGGCCCGACACAAAATGTTTGTAATCTCTCCAAAATTCTTCCACACAGATCTTAACAGTGAATTGAAGGAGCCTCTCTATGCACATAAATATTTAACGCTGGATCTCTGATTTCTGCATTGAATTTATAGATGAAAATAGCAACTTGCTTTTTAACAATGGATAGAGAATACTCAGTCAAGGCGGTGGATAGGAAAAGAAAAGAAGTGATATGCTTTGCATTTTGCGTTGAAGACAAAAGTTGCATTCAAACCTGAGATGTTAAGATTGATACCATTGTGAAACCGTGAAGTGTGGCTGCGTTTTTCTTTTTCTAATACTTTTCCGTCTTCTAAAATATCATTTAAAATAGGTTAAATATTTTATAAAAAAATTATAATTTTTTTACATATATATGGGGTTTAATTAGCTTTTTCATGGGATAACTCCAAAAGGGAAATCGGAAGAGCAACCTAGCGGTGTGTCTTAGTCAGATTCCCATTGTAGATTTTAGGGAAGCTTCTGCCGAGAGGGAGGTTAGCAATATGATGGTGTTTAAACAAAATACTATATCTCCAAGAAAATTACATTCTCCAAAACTCTTGTTTTGCCATCATATAACATTTTACATGCATAAATCTAAGGGCTATACCTTGTTTAACCACTATATTGTATTTTATAAAACATATTCACACTTTATTTTATTAGATGTACCTTATTTTCTTCCCAGTGGCTATACCTTGTTTCTTTCAATAGCCCTTGCAATTATTTCATAAAAAGTAGTTGTAGTAAATTTATATAGAAACATTGTAGCCCTAGTAAGAGATATATTTTCTACAAATAGTATATTTGTTGAATTGAATTTTTGCAGACATAAAAAACTAGTTTTATCATTGTAAGAATTTTTAATTGTTAAATTGATTTTAAACTATTGTACATATTAGTATTAACTGTTGACTAGTTTGATTGAGCCAATTATAGTATGTAATTACCTCTATATCACTTGTTAATAATTGGTAATTGTTAATAATTGGTAAATTCAGTTAGAGACCAGTAAACATGAAATGAATAGCCAAATTGAAAGCTCATGACACAACATTGATATATAAAGTAGATTCTATATAAGAGATTGTAGGAGCTTGTCACGTGCAATAGATTTGGATTATTGATCTGACCATTAATTCAATGGATGGTGTTTGACATGAAGAGATTGAAATATGTTACTCATGAAGTAGATGGTGGGATTGAAACAAAAAAAAAAATAAGAGCAATAGAAAGTTTTATTTTCCTCTTTATTCATGGTTCCATAAGGGTTTGACCATGGTGAAAAGTTTTATCATTACCCTTTCCATATGGTTTCATTTAAGGCTTTAAATTAGATTGTGGTTACACATGGAGATGCCAGTTTTATTTATACCCTCTTTTTATGTTTCAACATAAGGCCTGATCCATTTTAAATAAGAATTGAGTTTTTATTTATACCATATTTTATGGATATATCAAAGGTTTTTTCATTTTAAAGAAAAGTGAAGTCCTATGGATATGGCAAATTTTGTTAATAACTTTTTTTTCCATGTTCATTTTTTTTTCATGTTTTTTTAGATTGAATTCTAATTATATTTTAAAAAATAGTATAATTTAGTAAACATGAAGAGGAGTATTAGTTTTATAAGACTCATAATTGTTATGGTGATTATATGAATAATTATTATATCTAATAGTTGGATTTGGTTTACTGAATTAGGAAAAATGTTGTTATACTCCTAGAGGTCAGAGGCCCAGAGGAATTCAGCAAAATGTTGTACATCTCTAAAGTATCTTGTAAAATGTTGTTATGTCCCTAAAGTATGAGCCTCTCTACAATTTAGTTTGAGAACTTAGTATGGGGTCAATGTATAAGTGTTAGATGGTTAAATGTTAGATATGTAAGAGATGTGAATATCTTTTAAAAGTTAGGCTCATAAGTATACATGGTTAAATGTTAGATATGTAAGAGTTAAATATGTGAATATCTTTTAAAAGTTAGGCTCATAAGTATACCTTATTTTCTTCCCAGTGGTTATACCTTGTTTCTTTCAATAGCCCTTGCAATTATTTCATAAAAAGTAGTTGTAGTAATTTATATAGCAACATTGTAGCCCTAGTAATAGATTTATTTTCTACAAATAGTATATTTGTTGAATTGAATTTTTGCAGACATAAAAAACTAGTTTTATCATTGTAAGAATTTTTAATTGTTAAATTGATTTTAAACTATTGTACATATTAGTATTAACTGTTGACTAGTTTAATTGAGACAATTATAGTATGTAATTACCTCTATATCACTTGTTAATAATTGGTAATTGTTAATAATTGGTAAATTCAGTTAGAGACCAGTAAACATGAAATGAATAGCCAAATTGAAAGCTCATGACACAACATTGATATATACAGTAGATTCTATATAAAAGATTGTAGGAGCTTGTCACATGCAATAGATTTGGATTATTGATCCGACCATTAATTCAATGGATGGTGTTTGACATGAAGAGATTGAAATATGTTACTCATGAAGTAGAGGGTGGGATTGAAACAAAAAAAACATAGCATTGTTGATATTGATGTTATGGTTAAGAACATGTTGAATTTATACTTAGAAAAGAAAAATGATATTCTACCAAAAACATTAATGTGTTTTTTTCCTCATAAACAACTTTGTTTGGCACATAAAAATTTGGTTTTACTAGCATTTTTTTAAAAGTTTGAAAATTGACCCTAAAAAAAAAAAATCATCATTCCAATATCATCACTTTTTCGTTTTGAAGCTATATTTTGCACAAAAATTTCGTAGTAAATTTTGTAGTCACTGCCATTTTTAAAACATGTTCAAAATTGACCCCTAAAAAATAAAATCATTGTTCCAGTATACACACTTTTCATTTTTAGCATTGTTTTTGATGTTTTTTCGTGGTTTTTTGGCCAGAGTTCCCATTTTGAGTTTATAGTTCCCGTTTCAAAGTTTACATTGTTGAAAGAGAATTGAGCTATTTCATATTAGAGTTATCATAAATCATACAAAAGTATAAACTCTACTTGATATCAGATCCTAGGAGAACTTAATTTCAAAGTCCTTGGTAGAGAAGCTAGGCTTGGAAACCAAACCACATCCAAAACCTTACCCACTTGGATGGATACATGATAAAGCAAAACTGAATGTAACTAAGCAATGTAAGGTTAAATTTGTGATCGCTTCTAAGTTAGTGGATGAGGTAAAACTTGATGTGATACCATTGGATATCTGTGGCATGGTGTTAGGGAGTCCATATATATATATATATATATATGATAGAAATGAAATCTTCTTCCGTTATGAAAAAAAATACCAAATTACAAAATATGGGGTAGAATATATTGTAAGGGCTCATCAAACTAAAATTAGTGCCAGCCTTGTAAGTGCAAGACAAATGAAGTGGTTGGTAAATTCCAGTAAGGGTTGCATGCTTATGATTGTAAGGGGAAAAGATGCAAGATTATCCGATGCTTTCCAGGGTTCTGATCATGCGCATAAAAAGGAATTATGTGAATTAATTTCTAACTATGATGAAATGTTTCAGGAACCAAAGGGATTACCTTAGAAGAGGGAAATCCAACATGAGATCAATTTGTAGCATGACGCTCCTTTACCAAATATTGGCATGTATAGGATGTTGACCATTGAGATGGAGGAGATCAAAAACCAGGTGTAGGAACTATTGAACCAAGGGGTCATCAGACCGAGCACTTCTCCATGCGGTTCACTGATTGTCTTAGTGCCAAAGAAAGATGGCACATGGAGGATGTGCATGGATTATCATGAACTAAACAAAATCATGGTGAAAAATCGTTACCCTCTTCCCCGCTATTAGATCAGTTAAAGAATGCTATCTATTTCACCAAATTGGATTTGTGTAGTGGTTATCACCAAGTCTGAATTGCAGAGCAGGATGTGTGGAAAACAAACTTCAAGACCAAACAAGGGTTGTTCGAATGGATGGTGATGCCATTCAGACTTTGCAACGCTCCAACCACTTTCATGAGGGTCATGGATGATCTCTTTAGGCCTTTCATTGATTAATTTGTTGTTGTATATCTAGATGATATCCTTGTCTTTAGTAAAAGTTGGAATGAACATGTATGTCATGTGAAGAAAGTCTTTGATGTATTGAAAAATGAAAAACTCTATGTAAAATTGTCAAAATCTGAGTTTGGAAAAACATCTTTGGTTTACCTAGGTCATATTGTTGGTCATGGTTAGCTAAAAATTGATCCTTCTAAAGTTGAAGCAATTGTAAATTGGTCTAAACCTACTAGCGTAACCGAGGTTCGCAGCTTTTTGGGTGCAGTACAATATTGGAGGAGATTTATTACCAATTTCTCTATTACTGCAGCACCCTTACATGCATTGAAAAGTGTAAATAAATTTTTTCAATGGGGAGGAAAGTAGCAGAAGTCCTTCAAAACATTGAAAGAAATGATCAACACCGCACCGGTCTTGGCCTTACCAGCTCTCAAATAGCCATTCGAGATCAAGAGAGACACTAATGGATATGCCATGGGAGCTATACTGAGGTAGCAAAAGAAATCGATATGTTACCATCATAGCAGTTCTCTCAGGCTGTGATAAACTATCCCACTTATGACAAGGAATTATATGCCTTGGTCCAGAGTGTGAAAAAGTGGAAACACTACCTGATTAGCAAGGAGACCATCATCCATATGGATCATCAACCCTTGTAGTATCTTCAGTCACAAACCAAGTTGTAGCAATCTCGTCATTTTAGGTGGAAGGATTTTCTGCAGCAGTTTCATCTGGTAATAAAGTATAAGAAGGGCACTAGAAATGAAGTGGCCAATATGCTATCTTTCCCTTCTATTTCTGCTTTTGTTATTTTTCATAATGCTTCATTATATTTTGAAAGTTATGCTGAACAATATGATAACAATGATGACTTTAAAGAGATTTATGCAAAACTAACACATGGTTCACAGGTTGACAACTATCACTTGTAGGGGAAACTGTTGTATCACCTTGGAAAATTGTGCATACCACAGGAGAAAGGGTACATGTAATCCGAGAGGCCCACACCTCCCTTGTGTTTGGTCATTTTGGTATTGAAAAACTTTGTGTCATGTACAAATATTTTGTTTTTGGCCTCATATTAAGAACATTGTGACTCGCTATGTAAAGGGTTGTGTGATGTGTTCTGTTTCAAAGCCCTCTAATAGAAAACTCGAGCTCTACACACCACTCCCTATTCCAAGTCGTCCATGGGAAAGTGTGTCGATGGATTTCTTAGGAGGTTTGCCTTTGTCTAGAAAAAGTCATGACTATTTGTATGTCGTCATTGACTGTTTTAGTAAGATCCATATTTTAATTCCTTGTAAAAAGAAGATCACTACAGAGCAGACTGCTTATCTATTCTCTCAGCATGTTTGGATCTATTTTGGGTTGCCCACATCGATTGTGTCAGATCAAGACTCTCACTTTCTTGGAGAGTTTTGGACCAGCTTATGGAAGATGATGGACACCAAGTTGAAAAGAAGCACAACATTCCATCCACAAATTGACGAACAGACATAGGTTGTCAACCACACCGTGGTACACTTATTGCGAGGCTACTACGAAAAACATCTTAAGTTGTGGGATGAGCATCTTCCATATGTGCAACATTCCTACAACTAAGCAGTGCACTCATCTACTCATCGTTCACCATTTGAGACATGTTTTGGCTACCTACCAAAAGACCCTTTTGATATGGTCTTTGGAAGGGAGGATGACTCCAATGGACGTAATGATAGGGACAAAGTGCAACGGTTCATTCAGTGGATCCAGTTGATTCACCAAGCAGTATAGGAGAAGTTGGAGAAAAGTCAATCCCGATACAAGGCTCGACAGGACAAACACCGAATCAGCCATCAATTTCAAGTGGGCAACAAAGTGTGGTTCCATATCAAGAAGGACAGGATGAAGAGAGAAGGGAAGAATTTGTGACCAATCTGGTATGGTCCATTCAACATCTTGGAGAATATTGGAAACAATTCCTTTCGTCTCGATTTGCCGATATATATGCAAATGTACTCCTTAGTGAATGTGGTGAACTTAAAGCTATATGAGCCACCATTGATTATGGACACCGAGAAGGTAGGCACAATTCCTACAGTTGATGACTTTGCACCAGAGTATCTCGATGCATTACCTGAAGACATCATCCTTGACAAAAGAACCAGGACTTCATGATGGGGAGATGTGGAATACCTTCGAGTTGGTTTCAAGGGTATGCACCCTGGCAAGGCAAAATGGTTGGAAAAAGAAAGAGTGAGGGAACAATTCCCTCACATGCCAATTAACTGATAAAGCTTTTGGCAGTCCAAAATCTCCTCAATGGGGAGGATTGATCCAGGTGGATCTTCAAACACAATGGAAAAAGCTAAAAATTCAAAGTGGTGGAAAGGTGATGAACTTGAGATCAAATCGAAGTGCTTGTCACCCCGATTCCAACGATGTGAATGACACTCCAATCCGAGTCTGGATGAAGAAGAGAAAGTCAGTCAAAGTTCGGTTGACTTTTGATGACTGGGTAGGATTAATGATGGCACAATTTGGACTTTTTCTGGAGATGCAATCTAGCCAACTCCAGCCAGATTCCAGGGAAAATTATTGCCTCATTAAAAGGACTCCTTCCGTCCAAAACCAGATTTTCAAAGATGCCCGGGTTGTTTTTTTTATAATAAAAAAATATTTAAAAAAGGGTGGGGGGCCACCAACCCTGCCAACCCAAAAATAAACAACATAACGAAAGGAGGGGCGGCCCACAACCCCCAGCCCCTCCCTTGGCCACAGAAATTTCAACATAAAATGGGAGGGACAAGCCATGACAGACCATGACTCTTGGGTCATTGTGGGAGATTTGACATAGCGCTTCATTACAAAATCCAATATTAATCATAATTTCGGGGGTTAGAAAGAGGACTTAGAGCACTACTACACAACAAAATTTCAGAACTTTGAGATTTGAAATTACAGAGTTAGAATTGTTTCAATATCGTGCTCCTAAAATCAAGAAAAATCGAGATGAGGAAGTTTGATGGCAAGGATCCGGTAAATTAGATACTACATATGGAGAAATATTTTGATCTACATGGTGTACCAGCATTACAAAAGGTATGTATTGCATCTTCATATTTAGAACAAGATCAATTTTTATGGTATAAAGGGCTTTGTTTTAGTAAACCACTTGTTACGTGGTCAATTTTCACAGAGGAAATTATAGCACATTCTGAGAATACAAAGAGCAACACCTTCTTTAAAGCAACACCACAACAATTGGAAGAAAAAAGAGAAAAAGGGATTTGTTACATAGTGTAAAGAAAAATTATGGCAACAAGGAAGTCTACTCCTCACAACTATAAAGATGGAATTGTTGTTTCTCCTAGCCTTCCACAACCTACGATGGTTACACCACAACAATTGGAAGAAAAAGGAGAAAAAGGGCTTTCTTACAATTGTGATAAAAAATACATTAAAGGTCATAAGTGTGCTGAGAAGAAATTATTTTACATTGATTGTGGAGAGGAGCAAGTAAAGGATCAAGAAATGTCAAAAGAAGAGTATATACACCAGGAACCAACCCCGAAGAAAGAAGAAATGAATCCAACCACATCTTGTAAATCATTGGAAACAATTACTACTCCTTATACTCTTAAGATAGAAGGACATATTAAGAAGAAAACAGTTCAAGAAGTGAAAGACCACATCAAGAAAGAAGAAATGAATCTGGCCATATATTGTAATACAATGATCAGAATTACCACTCCTCAAATTATCAAGATAGAAGGACATATCAAGAAGAAAAATGTTCAAGAATTGAAAGACCACATAGAGCATCAAGAAATGAATCCGGCCATATCTTGTAATGCAACAAAAGAAATTATCACTCCTCAAACTCTAAATATAGAAGGACATATCCAGAAGAAAAGCATTCAAGCAGTGAAAGATCACATCGAGCATCAACAACAAGTTCTCCAACTTTTAAAGGATAATGCCACTTTGGTGCAAAATCGAATGAAAAAACAGGTAGATCAACATCGCAATGAAAGAAGTTTTGATGTATACGATTGGGTATTTTTATGGTTACATACATACAAACAAATGTCCCTCAAGAAAGCTATTTATGAGAAGGAAATGTTGGCAATACTACACGCACTTAAGAAATTGTGACCTTACCTAATGGGAAGACACTTCAAGGTAAAAACGGATCATGATAGTATTAAATACTTTTTAGAGAAAAAATTATCCTCTAAAGAGCAAAAAAAATGGGTCGCAAAGATGTTGGGTTATGACTTTGAAATCATCTACAAAAAATGGAAGCAAAATTTTGTGGAAGATGCACTCTCAAGAAACGATGAGGATGTGGAAGCATTGTTTTGTGCTATTTCTATTATACAACCAGATTGGATACACGAAGCAAGGGATGAACGGGAAAAGGATGAAGAAGTGTGGACACTAATTCAAAAGTTGCAAAAGGTCCCAGCTCAAACAATATTGCCAAAAATTTACGAGGAAGGAAAAATCATATTGGAACCTAGAGAATTCACAGAAACAAGAACTCGATGGCTATGAAATCGATCAATTTCATAGTATCTCATCAAGTGGAAGAACTTACTCGCTGAAGATTCCACATGGGAGGACAAGATTTTTTTACAAAAGCATCAAGGACTACTCAAGCATTGAGGAAAACACTTTTTGAAGGAGAGGGGCATGTTAGGTCCCTATACTACTGCTGTAACCCCTTATTGTTATTAGTACAACCCCTTTATTATATTGTTGTGCCCATGTAGTCCCCCTATTTTTATTATTGTGCCTTATAAAAGCCCACTATTGTTATTATTGTGCCCTTACATTATTATTGTTATGTCGGCTCTGATTATATTATGACCCCTTAGACTCCTATATATAGAAAGGAGGTCTTGTCATTTGTATCATCGAAGAATTTTTCATTTGTGTAATGTAAATGAGGTTTCCCCCTTGAAGAGGCTTATTTCTAAGGCATTCATTTATCTTTTCTATCTTTTTATGAGCTGGTTTCATAACAGCATTGTTTTGTGCTATTTCTATTATCCAACGAGATTGGATAAACGAAGCAGGGGATGAATGGAAGAAGGACAAAGAAGTGTGGCCACTCATTCAAAAGTTGCAGAAGATCCCAATTCAAACAATATTGCTAGAACTTGAAGATGAAGGAAAAATCATATTAGAGCCTGGAGCAGTCACAAATGCAAGAACCCAATAGCTATGAAATCTATCAATTTTAGAGTATCTCATCAAGTGGAAGAACTTACCCGCTGAAGATTCCACATGGGAGGACAAGAAAATTATACAGAAGCATCAAGAACTACTCAAGCGTTGAGGGCAACACTTTTTGAAGGAGAGGGGCATGTTAGGCCCCTATAATACTAGTGTAACCCCTTGTTGTTGTTTGTACAACCCCCTTATTATATTGTTGTACCCGTGTAGTCCCCATATTGCTATTATTGTGCCCCATAGAAGCCCACTAGTGTTATTATTGTGCCCTTACATTATTATTGTTATTTCAGCTCTAATTATATTATGACCCCTTAGACTCCTATATATAGAAAGGATGTATTATCATTTGTATCATCCAAGAATTTCTCATTTGTGTAATGTAAAGGAGGTTTCCCCCTCGAAGAGGCTTATTTCTAAGGCATTCATCTATCTTTTCTATCTTTTTGTGATCTGGATTCATAACAAAGATGAATCTATTTGTTTGTTTGCTAAAATACCATGGAAAAATCAACAATCAAATATGACTCAAGGTTTCAATACTCAATCATATGCACAATCATAGAACAATTTGATTGCACCCATGCCATGGAAACCTTGGCCTCCACAATCTCAAAATCCATCTTGGGCTCAAGGTTTGAAAATTACTTACAGAAAATGTCCTCAATATCCTCAATTCCAGCAACCATATCCTTCTTTTCCACCACAATATTATCCTCCTCAACCAACTCAACTTCCTCTATTTCAAAATCCAAATCAACAACTTTCATTACCATTCCCTAAAAAATCCAATCAAATACCTGCGCAAAAAATTCTGAATCCAAACAATAAGATATTTATAATGTTGAAGGACAAAACTTTCAGTCTTGTATGATTGCCCCATTAGGTCTAAATGATGTTCAACTTAGATCTGGTAGGTTTTTATTAAAGAATTCACCAATAACTGCCATCCAAAAATCTAAAGAGAATGAAGTTCCCGAGAAAGATGTAAATATTGATGAAGAAAACATTCCCCTAAAGGAATATGTTCCTATACTGTTAAAGGATGAGAAAATAAGGCAAGCTCCTACAATTCCTCTAGAAAAACAACCTTCTGTTTTTTTGCAAGATCCACCTTTTCCTGAAAGGCTTAAAATTGATAAAGGAACATAAAGGAAAATTGTTTTAGTGGATTATGATATGTTAGATGAACTTAATAATATTTGCATTAAAATTCATTTATTACAGGATATAAATGAAATACCAATATTTCCAAAATCTACCAAAGAGCTATGCATTAGAAAACCTGGAAGAAAAATAAAAGATATCAAAAAGATCCAATTGGTAGGAAACATTGTTGATATCATGATGGGAAAACCTATTCTTCAAAAATATATAGATCCTGATAGTCATATTGTGAAAATTCATATCAATGGTGTTGAGACTCCAAACAATTTACTTGATCTAGGAGCAACCATTAATATCATGAGTAAACAAACAATGGAGCAACTTAAGCTTCCAAATCTTCAATATACTCCTACATTATTAAAATTAATAGATCGATTTGTTATCAAACCAAGTGGAGTATTAGAAGAAATGTCCACTTCTCTAGATTCTTGGGATTGTCCTATGGATTTCAAGATTTTAACTCCCAAGAATAATCTAGGAGGCCATCCATTGATACTTGGTAGACCTTGGATAAATATAACTGGTGCATTCATAAGTTATAGATCTAGTGATATGTATATCTCTGATGGAAATTCCACTAAGAAGTTTACCTTGTATCTTCCTGTAAAAACAATAATTGAAGTAGAAAGTGAGATTTGGATAGATGATGATAATGAAGAATTTAATGATTTGCAACGAGTTTATACTTTTTCACAATTAGATGAAGACAATCAATTGATAAATTTAATGAATAATAATGATTCTTCTTCATATTGTGAGCAAGATCATAATTTTCAGGAACAATTCAATACTAAATATTTATCCTGTCACCAAATGGCTTTACATTCTATGGAAAAATCTGGCAATTCTAAAGTAGATTTTTTTCCAAATAAAACATTGAATATTAACAATAATTTGGAAGAATTTCAAAAGAGTAAATTAATACAGATGCTACAAAGACACTCTTCTGCTTATGCATGAGAGTACACTGACATGAAAGGGATTGATCCTAAAACTTGTATGCATCATATTTATATTCAAGGAAATGCCAAACCAGTTAGACAACCTCAGAGAAGGATGAATCCTAATCTAAGAGAAATTGTTGAGGAATTACAAAAATTACTTAATGTTAATTTCATCTATCCAATATCAGATAGTCAAGGGGTGTCACCTTTAGTGATTGTTCCTAAGAACAATGGAAAATGGAGGGTGTGCATTTGTTACAGAGAATTAAAAAAATGCTACTTTAAAAGATCATTTTCCACTACCTTTTATAGATCAAGTATTATATACCTTGGCAAGAAAGAAGTATTTCTCATTTTTAGATGGTTTTAGTGGATATAATCAAATCCAACTAGCACTAGAAGATCAAGACAAAACTACTTTTACATGTCCATGGGGAACATATTCCTATAAGGTTCTTCCCTTTGGATTATGTAATGCACCTGCCACATTTCAGAGAGACGTTTTAGGTATTTTTATGATATAATTCATGATTGTGTGGAAGTGTACATGGATGATTTTACTGTGTATGATGATACTTTTGAAGAACCTATGAAAAATCTAGAAAAAGTTATTGTTAGATGTAAAGAGGAAAACCTTTCATTAATCCATGAGAAATGTTTTATGATGTTCAATTAAGGGATTGTTTTAGGTCACCATATTTCGAGTGATGGAATTAAGGTGAATATATCTAAGGTTGAAATAATTTCTAAAATTTGAATTCCTATTTTCCAAAGGGATACAAGAATTTTTCTTGGATTTATTGGATATTATAGGAGATTTATAGAAAATTTGACAAAAAGTGCCTCTCCTCTTTTCAAACTCCTTACAAAAGATTATGAATTTTCTTGGAATTGTGACTGTCATAAAGCATTTGAGACATTGAAACAAAATATTACTGAAGCACCAATTCTAAGAGGACCTAATTGGGCTCTTCCTTTCCATATTCCTACTGATGCTTCAAATACAACTCTGGGAGCTGCATTTGAACAAAAATATTTAACTCCTTATGGCATCTATTATACAAGTAAAATTTTGACTCTTGCAGAGTTAAATTACACTATAATAGAAAAGGAGTTTTTAGCGGTTGTTCATTTCGTTAATAAATTTTGTGATTACATTACTGGTTATGGAACTTTTATTCATACAACCCATTTTTCCATTAGATATCTAATGAACAAGCTAATGAGTAATGGTAGAATTACATGATGGTTGTTATTACTACAAGAATTCAACATTACTATTCTTGATAGATCGGGAAGATAAAATAGAGTTGTTGTTTTTCTTTCTAGAACGCAAAATAATAAAGAGGATGTTTAGGGTTTGTAGATTTTTGTGGCATTGATTTTGAATTTTAGGAATCAAAATATGTCCCACAGTAGTAATTTTAGATTGTTGACATTTTGAGTCTATACCAAGACCGATCTTCAGGACAAATGTCGAGGAAAAGCAGAAGAAAGATGGATTGATAAATATTTCTTCTGCTTTTCCTTGACATTTGTCCTTACAATGGGTCTTCATGTAGACTCGAAACATCGAAAATCTAAAATGGCTACTATGGGAATTCTTTCGACTCCTTAAATTCAATGAGGATGTTCCTGTAAAAGATAACTTTCCTAATGCATATATTTTTTGCAGTATCTACTCAAACACCCTGGTTTGCAGATATTGCTAATTATTTGGCTACAGAAAAGTTACCTTCGCAACTATCAGCTGGATAAAAGAAAAAAGGTGATAAAAACTAGTGCAACTTTTTCCTGGATAGATGGATAATTGTACAAAAATGGACCCGATTTGATTATCCAAATATGTGTTTGAAAAGATGAAGTACCTAAAATCCTAAGATCTTGTCCTGATGAACCATGTGGAGGACATTTTTTAGGTAAAATAACTTCTTACAAAATCCTTTTCTTGGGATATTATTGGCCATCCATCTTTAAGGATGCAAAATAATATGTTAAGATTAAGATTGGTCATAGATTAAGATTGTATCATAAACCACTAACAAGGTAAGAATTTGTGAAATATTTGCAAGAGAATTTTGAATTCAAGTTGGTTAAGGAATGGGATTATTCTCCTCACTCTCCAACTTCATTGGAATCTTCTTAATATAAAAAAAAAATAATAAAAAAATAAAAATAAAAGTAAAGTATAAATATGAAAACCAACTATGTTGGCATGTTTATGGATAAAATCTTAACTAAAAACCAAGATCTCTTGGCGGTTTAGATTTTCAAAACCCCTTTTTATTGTCTCTATTTCTTTTTGTGCTTCTCTTTCTTTTTAGGTGCCAAACTACATTCATGATCAATAATTTTATTGATCATCATCATCATCATTGACAACAGAAATAAAAAATCCTTCTTCTAATCAAATAAAGGAAGTTCGAGAAGGTTATTTGCAAGACAAACATAAAATTTAATACCTATTCATTTTTATTACACATATCCTCTGATTATATCTAACATCATTCATATAGTTAATAACTCTCTCATCGGGATGATTGGAGGTGGCGGGGAGATGGAAACCCTGCAGCACGATAGCGATGGAGAATACGGATGACTGTATGTGGAGCTTGATCTCTGCGGCAAGTGGCAGGTATCAGTATACCAACGTCAATTGGTACTTGAATCACGTCTCTCACTTTTACCCGGTTCTTCAGGCCTGCAACACATTTTACTGCGGTTTACTGATTTGGGTTTACCTAAGCTGAGACCCTCTATTAGGGTCGTCTCCCCTGTATTCCACCTTTCTCTATCAGTTACAACTAGCTGGCGTTTTCATTTTCTGAACCTTGAGTTAGTAGATTACTCAGAGGATCCCCTATTAGAAGGCTCTGTTTGGACTACTCTGCGCTCATCTAGGGCAAATCGCTCTTCGTTAACCTGCGAACTAAATGTGACCATCGCCGATCTGCCTCTGATCTCTGGGTCATTTGGTCATTCGGTCATTCTACCGGACCTTCCCCCTACCTGGCCATCCCTCTCCTCCCCGTCGGTCTCTCTGTCCTCGCTAGGGTTTGCATCTGGCTACCTAAACCCTAACCCCCTGGAGTCCTAGGCTAACCCTCCCTATTTTCCCCTTTCTGGTGGTCCTTCATCTGTTCCTCCTACGTCAGCTCCATCACCTCTAGCCTCGCAGCATCTGACTCATGATCCCGTCCCTCCCCCTATTAATCCCACCCTCCCTCCTCTCCTTGCCACCACCCCTTCTCCCCCTTCCCCCCAGGCCCTGAGGTGACCTCTCCCCCAGGATAAATTCTAATGTTAGGGAATCTAAGGAGGCAAGAACCAGGAAGAAGGTTAAGTGCTTCAGATCGAAGACCGACGATGCCATCCTTCAGTTGGAAGACGACATTCAGCTGGCAGAGTCTATGGATATTGCAGATCGGGTCTTAGTTGGTAGGATTTGTGGACAGAACTACTTAGCGGAAAGACTAAAAGTGTGGGTTTCTGAAGTTTGGGGCCATAGACTCACTGATCTGCCCATCGTACAGACTTTCGTGCATGGGTGGTTTGCCCTCAGGTTTGCGTGGTCGGATCATACCAACTGGGTACTTTCTCCTACTGGAATTTTGACAATGCCCCAGTTCACCTAAAAATATGGTCACCACTTTTTGATCCAGATTCGAAACAGCTCAGGATAGGGCCTATTTGGGTCAGGCTACCTAGGCTTCCCCCTCATTTTTGGTTGGAAGAAACATTCAAGAGGATTGGAAACAGTCTCGGTTCATACATGGGTTCAGACAAGCCCTACCTTGTCACGAGGAAGATGTCTTATGCTCGAATCCTGGTGCATATGGACACTCGTGGAGGTCTGCAGGAATTCATTACCATTCAGTTGCGGAACCTTACCAGAAAGCAGATATTGGATTATGAGGGGGTTCCCTGTAGATGCCAGTGTTGTCATAAGGTTGGTCAAGTTTTTCGAGACTGCTCTCTCAACTCCAACAGAGGCCAAGCACAGAGGGTTCATGAGCAGCATTTACAGGCACTCCTAGTTTCTACCATGGAAGAGAAGCCGATGGAGGAATAGTCATCACATGAAGTGGTCGAGACAAGTGTCGTTGTAGATCCTGATCCCAGCAAGAAGCAGGGGAATACTCCTCCCAAACCACCCTCTCCGTCGTTGACGTGAGCTCGGGCGGCTTTTGGGGAGGCTCTCACCGCGGGTACGATTCCCTCTTTCTCACTCACTGTTAGTTCTACTTTTGATGATATATTGTCTTTTGCATTGCATTCGCATGGTCCTTCCCTCGTGATGGGTGTTTTGGTGTGTTCCCCTCCACCTTCTGTTCCTATTGCTCCCCCCCCTTCCCCTTCCTTTCCTCCCCTCCCCTCGTTACATTGCCCTATGGTGGTCTCCCCCTCCCAGGGTTCACCCCCTCTGCCCTCCCTCCAGGGATCTCTTCCCCCTTCCTCCGTGGAGCTCTCTCCTACTAAGGACCACCATTACCCGACGTGATCCAAATTCTGCTCGCTAGGTAATATTGTAGTTAGCTTTGGGTCTATCTCCTTTCCTTATCTCCTTAAACTCCCCCGTGGGCGACCCTCCAACCTCTCCAAGGCCAGGCACCAGGCGAGAGTTGAGATTGTTTCTGTTAGACAAGCACAAATTCCCTGGGGTCTTAGAGATGAAGGTGCCCCGACCCCCCCCCCCCCAATGAAGATCCTATCCTTAAACTGCAGAGGGTTGGCTAGCCTGGGGAAAAAAATGGCCTTGAGATGCCTGCATCATTCGGAACCTGTGGACATTATTTTCTTGCAAGAAACCCTTGGACCCGACTGTACCATCTCCCCCCTCCTAGAATCCTGGCTCCCTAGTTGGACTTTCTTTTCTCTGGATGCGATAGGTTGTGGTGTATCTGTAGGGTTCTGCAATCACTCCATTAGGATGTTCAATGTCTAGGGGGGGTGGGATTCCTGGGTATTGATATCTTCTCATCAGCCTTGGAATCCAATTTTAGGCTATTTAACATATATGGGCCTTGCCAGGACTGAGAGGATTTTTGGTGTAATCTACTCTCATCCTCTACCTTTCAAGAAGACTTCATGATCCTCGGTGGTGAACTTAACTTATCGATGGGATTCATGGAGTCTTGGGGACCTAACACCCAGGCTGCTACTCTGTCTATATTTTTAGAAGATTTCTTGGACTCCCACAATCTAATAGACATCCCCTCGGCTAAGCTCCAACCTACTTGGAGGAATAATAGAACTAGAGCGGCCAGCCTGGCCAGGTGCTTAGATCGCTTACTTATCAAAGAAGCCCTAGTCAATCAAGGCTATCAGATCAGGAAATGCATAGGCTCGGGAGGAGTCTCTGATCATAGGCCCATCTATATGGAGTTGACAGACGTCCATGAGAAGCCCAAAGACCCCTTCAAATTCAACTCTACTTGGCTAAGGGATGCTGGCTACATTAAGGCAGTAAGTGATTATTGGAAGGCTCACCTGGTGGATTCAGATGGGCTCATCGCTGAAGGATTTTCCCACAACTTGTATGAGCTAAAGAATATTTATATTGAATGGGCCAGGAGGAAAAGGGAGCAGGATGAGAAAGCTCTCAAATCAGCTGAGGAAGGAATTTCTGAAATGGAGGAGGATTCGGAGGGGATTCTCAGCTCACGGGAACAAAAGGATAAGCTTGCAGAACTACTCCACAAAATGGCTCAAATTTTGAAGGATAGGGAAGAATGTTGGAGACTTTGCAGTCGAGCTATCTGGCTCAAAGAGGGCGATGACAATACAAATTTCTTTCACAGACATGCTAATGGGAGAAAGGCAATTAACACCATATGGGAACTTAAGAAGGAGGATGGCTCTACTGTTAACACTTTTAGAGGGCTCGCTTCTTTAGCTACCACTCATTTCAAGAGGATTTACAAGGAGCCTCCTCATGCCACTATGGGAGAGATCCTGCGCATTGCACAGATATTTCCTAGGTTCGTGGATGAGGAAGCGGGACTGGAACTGTCTAAGGAAGTCAGCATGGGAGAACTTGAAGCAACTCTTAAATGGTTGAAAAAAGATAAGAGCCCTGGCCCGGACGGTTGGACTGTTGAGTTTTACTCTACTTTCTTCGACATTTTGGGAGCAGACCTATTGAAATTGATTGAAGAATGCAGATAGAGAGGAAGAATGTGGGACAACTTCAACTCCACTTTTATTGCCCTCATCCCCAAAGTGGACAAACCTAATTCCTTTGATGATTTTCGCCCCATATCCCTTTGTAATTGCATCTATAAGATCATTGCCAAAATCATAGCTAATCGCCTCAAGCCTGTACTCTCTACCCACATCTTCCCGGAGCAGTTTTCTTTCCTTCAGAATCGTCAAATTCATGAAGCTGTCGGAACTGCACAAGAGCTTCTCAATTCTGTTTAGACTCGGAACCTGAAAAGCATGATCATGAAAATTGACCTATCTAAAGCTTTTGACAAGGTCAACTGGCTCTACCTTCGTATGTTGCTGACTCACCTAGGATTCCCCTTATCCTTCATCAAGTGGATGTTTTGTTGCATATCGAATATTTCCTTTAGTGTACTAATAAACGATTCTACATCCCCCTTCTTTCATGCGGAAAGGGTTTTGAGGCAAGGATGCCCTCTCTCACCATTGCTTTTCCTTCTCATCATGGAAGGTCTCAGTCGAATTATTGGAGAAGAATTCAAATTGGGGCATATAAGGGGAACCAAAATCATTGATGATTGCACTCTCTCCCACTTATTGTTTGTTGATGACGTACTGATCCTCCTAAATGGAGATATTGGGGACACTACTACTTTCTACCGAATCCTCAGCATCTTCCTTAAGGCCACGGGCATGGTCATAAACGAATCGAAATCCACTATTACTGCCACCGGCTATTCTCAACAGGAGGTCCAATTTGCCCTCAAAATATTTTCTTTTGTTGTAGTTCAACTGGAAGAGGGTCTCAAATATCTGGGGTACAAGCTCAAACCTTGCGGTTATAGGATTGCAGATTTGACATGGCTGATTTTGAAGGTAGAGAAGAGGTTAAATATCTGGTACCATAAATATTTATCTAGGGCTGGGAGACTAGTACTCATCAAGGCCGTCTTAGAAGCCACCCTAGTGTATTGGATGACTCTTGCATGGATTCCCAGAGGTATTCTGTCGCGCCTACAAAATCTGTGTTGTAAAGTTTTGTGGAAAGGGAACCAACCAGGGAGAATTTTTGCTTAGACGAGCTGGGACTCTCTATCTTTACCTAAGTACTGAGGAGGATGGGGCATAAATAGGCTTGGACCTTTCTCACAAGCATTGGCTTCTAAACTCGGGTGGCAACTGCTAATTAACGACAGCCTTTGGACGAAGGTTGCTACATATAAATACATCCAACCAGGTAGTGTCCTCGATTGGATCAGATAAGATATCAGGAAGAATAAAATCTCAATAATATGGAAGGCAGTTAACAGCTCGAAGGTGCTTATCCGTAGTGGATTAACTTGGAGAATTAAATTTGGGGCTAAGATTTAGATAGGCACAGATCCTTGGGTGGGCTGCAGAAACGCTCATACGCTCTCAAATGGCCTATGAGGACACCTGCAGGCAAATGGTATTACACATATCAATCAGATTGAAGATGGGGTACATTCCACTATCTTACATCAAGCATGGAAATTTGCCACTGCACTGAATATACCTGGATGCTGGGTACAAGAATGGAACAACTACACAAATGCATTATCGGAAGCTCACATTGGGATAAATGATGGAGAGGATGAGCTTATATGCGTGCATGCTAAACACGGAACATACTCCCCCAAGGAAGGTTACTTGGTACTGTTGGAAGGACACAAGCCACTGGATCTGGTTCCATGGTGGAAATACCTATGGAAGCTGAAGGCACCCCCTCGAAAAAAATTACTCATGTGGTCTATACTACACAAAAAAGTCCTAACCGGGGCCAACTTGATGAAAAGATCTTATGCTGGGCCGTTCTAGTGCCATCTTTATAAAAGCGAAAATGAGGATACTGAACACCTCTTTCTTCACTGCTCACTCACACAAGAACTCTGGAACGAAATTATTCTCTCTATCTCTACTGATTTGAAATGGCAGGGTCCTCAACTATTGGATTCTTGGAACGTGCGGTACACCTATAAATCTACTAAACTCAAAAATGTACCACTTCTTATTAGCTGGGCCATCTATATTGCTAGAAACCAAGCCATTTTTTTACAGAGACCCCCCACTGTCCTTCTATCTCTTCAAGGATTTTAGTTGATTATAACTCCATCCCTGACGAGGAGGATCCTCTAAACCAAAGTAACATTATCCCTGAACTCATTGATCATTCCCACCCTTGGGCTTATTTTGATGGTTCAGCTCAGGAGAGGCACTGCGGGGGTGGAGCTATATTTCACTTATCTGATTCCCATGTTTTCAAAATCCAAATGGGTCTGGGAAGCGGAACAAATAATTTTGCAGAACTGGTATCAGCAAAAAACATCATTCATTTTGCATTATCCAAAAACTGCAAACAATTACAACTATTTGGAGATTCTCGAATTATTTGTAACTAGTTGAATAAATTAGCACACTGCAATTCATACTCTCTACAACATATATTGGATGAAGCACATCGACTCATAGCTCTTTTTGACATCTTCTCTTGCCGTCACATTTATAGGGAATGCAACACAGCCACCGACTGTTTATCCAAGGAGGCGCCGCACAGGGATGACACTAGCTGGTTAATTATGGAGGAAAGAGACAACAACTATTATCAGTATTACCATAGGCTGTTTATAGAGCTGGAAACTTGACAGCTCCACAGAAATGACTTTTTGTAATTTTGCAATTTTGTTTCTTTTAAACAGTGGTAGACAGACATATGTAAATACTCATTGTTTTACTTTTTTATCAGTACATACAGCTACAGGGCTCTCTGCGTAGAGCAGTACATATATTTATAGACTCTTTTGTATTATTCTAAAACAAGCCTTAATTGGCCAACACAGTTTTGAATGGGCAAGAAGGACAGGGTATGCCTGAATATTGTATATGCTATGCATCTGCAAAATACAGTTTCTTTATTAATAAAGAAAGTGCGACTTTTTCCACGAGAAAAAAAAGGAAGTTCGAGAATAAAAAATAGAAATAAAATTTCTATCATTCTATAGCCAACCCTCAATTCTGCAACTACATCCAATTTCTACAAAAATTCAGGGAGCACAAAAAGAAAGGTATCTAAGAATGTTGGAATTATATTTCATTTAAGAGATTAAGTTTTAATTCATGGATGACTATATTAATAGTTGAATACCTTATACAACCTTATATGTTTACCATTACACTCATAACTGTTATACCATATCTCATCATAATTACATTGCTGGTCAAATCAAATCCGATTATAATTAAAACATGACACTAGTCCATTGAAATCGAATCTAGGAAGTTGTGAAGCACAAATCTGGATGAAACACTACTTCCATAAGTGCCACACTTTGTAATCATTTAACCTTGTGCCATATCCATTCCACTCATTCCCACTTTGCATTTCATTTCATTCTCTCTCGAAACTTCCATCTTCCAAGTCGAAAGAAACAGTAAAGGTCCAAACTTCTCTGCACCACGAGGACACTTGCTTGTTTTGAGCCGAATGGGGTAAAATTCCTCTAGACATATTTAAGGGTTAGAGAGCAATTGAAACATGTGGGATGGATCAATTCTTTGAAAAAATCGATGGTTATGAAGAAAAAGTTACCAAAGCCTTTTCCCGAACATTTGATGAAGTGGAAGAAAAAATTGGAGACATTAAACTCATCCTGATAGAATCAATTGTAGTGGAAGCAATAGATTTACCAAGGAATGGGGAAAGATGGTTAAAAAAAGGAGAATAAAAGAGAATGATTGGATTCACTTCTTGAAAGAACCAGGTATGGACTTGTCTATTTTTAAGAAAGGTATTCTAGTCACAACGTTGAAAGAAAAATGGTGAAAGCTCTTGTTTGTCATTCAGAAATTTGTAACATGTGAAGAGAGATTTGGGAAAATGTTTTTCTACCATGCCAGGCTTATGATGCATTTTTTTGATGGGTTTAAAATCAATCTACCTTACTTCCTACTTCAAAGTTTAAAGAAAATGTCATTGAACATACAAAGAGAGTCCAGGTCCTTCCATAACTCTCTATACCATCATGGACTCATTAAGATTTGATAAAGGCACATTTGCAAACTTGAGGAGATAATTGGAAGGATTTATTAGTAATAAATCACTTTATAAAAGCTTTAGAGAAGAAACCAAACAGTAGGGTTAGAATAAGTAAAATAAAATAAAACCCTAGCTCTGAAAAATAAAGAGTCAAAGAGGAAATTCAAGAGCAGAGTGTGACTGAATTACCAGAGGACCCATTCGAAGACAATACTCCACTCTCCCAATATCTTGAAAAAATTAAACAAAAGGATGAGAAACAAAACCTTAGAAGGAAGAAAGCTAGCCTAAGCTAGCAAGTACTTGAGGAAAAGAAGAAAATAAAGGATAACAGATAAAAATGGCAAAACATTGGAAGCTCGGAGGTAAAATTAAGGAGAAGCTAAAGGAATTCAAAAATTTCAAATACTCAGTCACCAGAGATGATAGATATTGAAGAAGAAGGGTATAATACACCACCTCACACAGTCATCCCAATAATAAAAACTCCAGAAATCGATCCAGTACAACAGAAATATATGACTATGTGGAATTTCTAGAGAAAAGAGCACAACAAAAGGAAAAATTTTCTCAATATGAAATGGGATAAACTTCAACAACAAAACAAAATGTAGAATAGGAACATAGAATTGAAGAAAATATAAATAGATATATGAGATGGGGATTCTTAACAAATATTTAATTCAAGAAAGGGAAGCAACAAAGGTTCAGAATGAGATACTCTGAAATATGAATGACAATATACTTCTACACCTCTGTCATTGGTACAAAAATAATAACTTAAAGTTCAAAATAAGTTTCTTAAAAATAAGGTGAGAGGATTACAAGGCATAATTCTAATTAAGAAACCAAGGAGCGTGTTTTGCATTAAAAATAAGAAAGAGAGTACTAGCTTGGATGTAATTTCATAGGCCTCATGGATCATTCACTAAAGGAGGAAGGAAGAACTGATTTTTGAAATTTTGGTGAATGAGGGCATGCAAAACCTTTGGTGTGGGTGAATGTTGAAGTCTGAAATTGTTTCCTTTTGACTATCCTTTTTTCCCTCTTATCTCATCTTCTTTCACCTTGTTATCTCCATTTTGTAGAAATCATAACATGTTTAAGGTCAAGGTCAACTCTCAAAAAGGTATTCGTCATCCATAATTAGACTTTTTGCTTCTTAATGAATTATGATGAAAATTTTCCTACAATTACAGAATTGCAAACATTTTACAATTGATATTTATTTTTGCAATAGAATCCATTGTTAGACAGGTTGTAGCACTCTAGTAAAAGGAAAAAGACCACAAAAAGGTGACAAATGGCATCCAAATGGATAACCACCTACTGGCATCACTTGGCAAGCTATGTGGGTTAAATAAATCTTGAAGTCAAAGGAAATGTCAAACTTGGGAACCAAGTGTAGTAATCAAACATGGGTAGCGGAGAAATAACAAACATGAAGCGAGCGAGACTAAAGATTGGATTAGTTGTCAATATTGTAGATTGAGGTAAAATATCCTATAACTTTCTTTTTCAATTGCAAGTCATAAAGAGATTTAAATCTAATATAAATCGATCTCATAGGTGTTGAAATGATTCATAGCATATCAACTTAAAACTCTTTCAAAGTCATTTTATAATTTGTATAAATTCTATAAGCAAGACAAGAGATAGAAGGTTATTATTACTAAGTTTATAGTTATTTTGTGGAGAAGACTAATACTCTGTTTTATAATACAAATCACCGTTGTTTTCAAATGCATGCATAAAGAAGCCTTTGAGCACTAATCAAACCTGCACTCTAGGAGGGCCCCCTGCAAGCTGTGAGGTCGTATTCATAAGTTTTTGTTTTGTTTCGCGCATTATCACTTCTTTTAAGAATTGTTTTTTCCATTATAGTTACATTTTTTATTGTTTTCATTTGGTTGCAGAGTACTCATAAACAAAAAAACATTAAAAATATTTTGGTTATTGAATGAATCTTCTTTCTAGCACTTGATCATTTCATAGCTTAAATTGATTTCTTAATTGTTAATGAAATACTCCTTAGAGGATAAATGCACACATAAGTAATCATTCTCAAAGTTGTAAATATTTTCATTTTGTTTTCTGTAAGTAGATCTTTTAATGGCAACTTCTTCTTCATGCAATTAATCTCGGATTTCTTTACTGCAATCTAGCACAAGAGTTTCCTTTCTTTCAAGTTAGTGTAGAATTGTTTGAATTCTATAGAATAAAATTAGATTGTCTCTTTCATGAGCTTTGGATTTTCAACATTTTACTTCCATAGAAGGAAGTTTTGAATTCTGTGACTTAAGGTAGATTTTTTATTTTTAGTAAAGAATAAGTTTTCAATACAGTTAATTAGGATTTAATATAATTTTAGAATGAAAGAACATGTGCGTAATCACTCTCCAATTTGCATCCATTCTTAGAAATAGTTTCATTTATAGAATAAATTAGTTCACAATAATAATCCTAGCATATGTAGTGCACATATATTTCACAAGTACACGACTCCTGGTTGACAATTAATAAGTAAATTAAGAACAATTAATTTACCAAACACATGTCCTCAACGATTTTGTTAATTGTCTCTATTTTCCCATATGTTTGGGGATGATAGGTTGTATTAAATGCTAATTTTGTTCCCATTCCTGCAAAAAAATCCATCCAAAACCTCGAAGTGAACCCATCATATTTGTCTAACACAATCTTCTTGGGGATTCCATGTAGCCTCGCAACTCCTATATGAAGATTTGTGCTATGTCACTAGCAAAATTAGTGGATTTGAAAGCTACAAAATGAACTACCTTGCTCAAATTATCCACCACTACCATGATTATGTCATTTTTCTTGGATGTTTTAGGCAATCTTGTAATTAAATCCATAGAAAATACCTCCCACTTCCATTCCAGAATGAGGATAGGCTGCAACAATCCTATCAAATGCTTGCACTCAAACTTCACTTATGGGCATTCCATGCAGTTTTCCACGAAATATTCCACTTCTTTCTTTAGATGCGGCCAGTAATAATGATTTTTAATCATTGTAAGGGTATTTTGATACCCTGGATGGCCCACATAGGGATTATTATGGAACTCTTTCATTATCAATCTTTTCATTTCATCATTGTTAGGCACATAAATTCTTTCTTTGAACCTAATTAGGTCATCCTCAGTGAGGTGATATTCTTCATCCTCAGAACTTTGCAACAACTTTTCTTTCACTTGCTGATATTTTTCATCTTGCAATCCAACATTTTTTACTCTTGCTATCAGATCTGTCGTATAAAAACTTACAACTACCTCGTGATTTACCCGAACTATTCTGCTCAAATCATCAACAACCTTGTTTACTTTACATTTTATATACTTGATTTCAAAGTTGAATTCGGTGAGCATGGCTAACCATGTTGCTTGCCTAGAATTCAACTTCGATTGTCCAAAACAATATTTGAGTCCACTATGATTTGTCATGAGAGAAAATTTCCTGTCAAGGAGGTAATGCCTCCACATTTTTAAGGCATGAATTATGACAACCAACTCTAAATAATGTATCACATAATTCACCTCATGCTCATTCAACTTATGGAATCATGACATACAAATTTCCCTTCCTGCATTAAGAATCCATCGAGTCCATCTTTGTAGCCATATGTACACACCACAAATTCCTTATTAGGATTTACAATTCCCAACACTAGTGCCTTGGTGAGCAATTACTTTAATTTCTCAAAGATTTCTGCACATTGTGCAATCCACTTGAATATTTTTCCTTTCATTTGCAAGGCTATAATGGGATGACCTATCTTGGATAAATTATAGATAAATATCATGTACTATTCCGCCAGTCCCATGAATGACCTAACCTCATCCATGTTCTTTGGAGTTGGCCACTCCATTATGGCTTTGATCTTTTTTAGGTAACTTAGATTCCTTCATTGGAGACGAAATGCACCAAATAATGTATATGTGACTAGAAGAATTCACACTTGCTAAGCTTTGCATAGAGATTATGCTCTCTCAATATTTGTAACATTGTAGCTAAATATTTCTCATGCTCTTCTTCGGTCCTTGAATAGAAAAATATGTCATAAACAAATACAATAAAAAACTTGTCTGAATAATGACGTAACACACTGTTCATCAGGCACATGAATGTGGTAGGGGCATTGGTAAGCCAAAAGGGTACCACTACGAACTCATAGTTCCCATATCTTATCCTAAAAGAAGATTTATGAATGTCTTCCTCCTTGATCCTTACTTGATGATAACCTAACCTCAAGTCAATTTTGGAGAAAACTAATTCTCCTCACAACTAATCAAAGAGATCATTAATCCTTGGTAATGGTTACCTATTTTGATGGTTACCTTATTTAATTGCCTGTAATCAATGCATAATCTAAGTGTTCCATATTTCTTCTTTATAAACATTACTGGTGCTCCCCATGGAGACACACTTGGCCTTATGTAACCTTTGCCAAGTGTTTCCTTCATCTGCAATTTCAACTCAACCAATTCTAGGGTGCTCATCCTATATGGAGCCTTAGATGATGGTGATACTCTATGTACAACCTCAATAAAGAAATATATCTCCCTGCGAGAAGATAATCCAGGAAACTCCAATGGAAAAAAATTTGTGTACTACTACAAAACATTGTACTTTTATAGTAATTCAACTTCCTCATCATCTATTTCTCTAGATTCCCTCATTCTCGGAAACTTACACTACAAACATGGAAAATTTAAGGGGCTAATTTTCGCAAATAGGCTAATTTTCCATGTTTTCTCCAAAAAAAAGATTCGCCAATTTCCATTTTTCCTAAAATCTATTCAGCCAAATTTTGTATGGTAAAATTATTTCACATTAAATATCACCAAAATTTTATAGAGACTATCACCAAAAATAAAAATAAAAAAGGATATATAAAATCATTAGAAATTTGAATGTTTTTATAAAAAGATCACTAAATTTTTTACAATTTTCATATTAGGGATTAACAAGATTCACCAAGGTTTCTAAACTTTAATATGAATTTCCATCATTAAAATTTTCCCTACAAATAACATGCATCCTTTTCTGTTGTTGTGTTTGACTTGCATAGCTGTGATTGATGTTGAAAAAATGTAGCAAGAAAGGCTAACCTCTGTCAAATTGAGTAAATCGAGTGTCCACATTAGTAGGACAACTTGGAGGTATTTAATTAGTGTGACATGGATCTTGTCACTCAGTTAGCTTAGTAAATTCGATCTAGAGGTCTTGGAGTTCATTTATGCATGCATGATTTCTATTTAGTAATCCAATTCAATTATTTTCAGTTGTATTTATTTAATTTATCTCTAACTATTGTTAGAGTCAGTTGAAGGTCAGTTTTGCAGTGGGACAATAGTCTAACTCAGAGATCTATTAGTTAACTGATTAATCAACCCAAAATAGCTAATGCATGCAAAGAATTCGAGTTCCTCAGTTGATGTGGAGATAACAAGGCAATGTAACATCGATTGTAGACTAGTATTGAGTGTATAGGTGTTGCATGCAATCAATGATCAATCCTTGGGAATTGTGCAAACAATTTGTAGGAAATTCCTAAAGAATAATGGTCAATTTCCTCAAGCTTTTCACAAGGTAATAGGAGCCTGGGTGAGAAAATAATTGGACAAGTGCTGGGAAAAGTTGTTCGTTGAGCAGAGAGAAAAATTAATATTCTTTTGCAGGTTGAGATTAGATATAGATCTAACAATTGTAATAGATTCTCTGTTCATTTTATTAATGCAAAGAGGCTTGAGGGTTTTTTTCCCTAGTTGGGTTCCTCTAGAAATCACTGTGTATTTATGGTTTTTCTTATTGCATGTCTATGCATGTTATTCTAAATTGTGAATTTCATTCTGCAGATGAGTAGAGTAGAATTGTGTCTCTTGATTTTAGATCAAATTTCTTGAGAAGTTACAATTATATCAAATCTCTACATGGTATCAGAGCCTCATAATTCACATTAAAACCAATATTTCAAATTTGTCTCTCAATAATGTTGAATGCACAACTTTCTTGCAACATTTTTTCTTCACAATTGGGAGGATGTATTTAAACAGAATGAGATTGGAGTATGCCTTGGAGGGTAGCTAAAATTTAATAGTATGGAAGGATCGAATGGAAGTAGTGCTTGATGACAATGGGCTATTACAATATGTTAAAACTTGTTAGGATATTCCGACACATAGGATATAGTTAAGATCAACTTGGTCTAGTTTAGAGTTAGGTATAGAGTTAGGTAAAGTGTCTTTCTTTACCGTTGTACATATTGTAACTTACAATCCGACGGTCACGATATGTAGTGATCCGACGGTTCACTCTCACCTCGGTATTATCGACACTTGATCCGTGGCTTGACACCCGATTGGTCCATGAGTTCTATTTAAAGCGCATGGAGGGTCATTGTTCGGGTAATCCGTGCATGAGAGAAGCTTATGTAAATTTTCATTCTTTGATTAATAAATTGTCTGTACCCACGTTGGGACAGGCCGTGGACTGTTTCCCTCCTTGCACTCTGAGGGTTTTAACCACGTCAAAAATACTGGTGTATTGATTTGAGATCTGGTTGTGAGCGGTGTCCTTTTGGTATTCTTTCTGAGGAACTTACCCTGTAAATTCCTACATGGTATCAGAGCTATTTGAGGGCCGCGTCCGTTGGTGATCCAAATCTGAAGCCGGTAGAACTGCATGCGGCTGTCGTTTCCTAGATCTGCTGTTTCTGACTGCTTTAGGGCCGAGAGGACTGCTCTGTTGCGTTCGGAGCATCTGTTTCAGTGAGGAACCCCTTTCGTTTCACGCGAAAAGGTTTCCAGTAGCCCTAGCTGCGTCATTTTTCAGATCGGGAGGTATACAGTGTTTTTTTGCAGTTTACTGTCATTTTCTCTCTGCTTATTTCGGTTTCGGTTTATTTAGCCTTTTTTTTTTCCCGGATCTATACCTTTCATTTCTGCGTATTCTCTTTGCCCTGCGACTCTGTGCGATCTGGGCAAATCAGAAACAAAAAGAAAGGATTTTTCTCATGCGTATGCTCTTTTCCCTGCACCTTAGTGTGATCTTGGAAAATCAGAAACATTGAGAAAAATATTTAGTTTTTCGGTTAAAAGCTAACTTTGAGATTTTTTTTAAAAATTCTAGTTTTTTGGCTAAAGCTAACTTTGAGCCGTAAGGTTCGTTTTTCTTTGCATATTCGTGTTGGGTTTTGTGTTTTGTGTTTTGTAGGGGAAAAGAGCCTTCCCAAGGCAAGCACGCAAATCGAGGCCCCCCCCCCTCTCTCTCTCTCTCTCTCTCTCTCTCTCTCTCTCTCTCTCTCTCTCAAATATTTTGTATAGATCAATTGGTTCAAAGACTTTTTAAGAGAGTAGAGGTCTTGGGTTCAAGTCTCCATTTTGTGGGGGCGGATTTTTTCATTCCCGCACATTCGCGCACTTTGCCGGCAACGTCAACAATTTTTTTTTCAAAAAGCCATAACTTCTTCATCCGGAAGCCTTTTTCAGAGCCGTTTTTTTTAAAACCACCTATTTTTTCGAGATCTATCCATTAGACCACTTACTTTCAGCATCTTCAGCTTCAGTTTTTTTTTTCAAAAAATGGAAAGTCCATGCCAAGTCATTCTTGACAGCACTAACTACTTCCAATGGGTAGCCTACATGGGAGATTTACTTAGAAGTAAAGGTCTCTTCAGAATAGCCACAGACCAAGAGAAGAAACCCAAAGATGAAGACAAGGCCGAAAAATGGGAAAATAGACAAGATCAAGCACGTGGTTTGATAGGAATGTCTGTTTCTCCTGATCTTAGATTCCACATTGCAGAAATTGAAACTCCTCATGAAGCATTAGAAAAACTTGCTAAAGTTTTTGGGATTAAAAATGAAATTAGAGCCCATCAACTTGAGAATGAGTTGCTTACTTTGGATCCTAATAATTTTTCTTGCATTGAAGATTTCTTGTCCAAATTCAAGACCCTTAGATATCTCTTGGAAGGTGTTAAAGTTAAGAAAGAAGATGGTAACCTTATTTATTCCATCCTTACTAAGTTGGGACCAGCCTACTCTGTATTTGTTTCCACTTTCCATTCTATAAGGGAAGCTTTCATTTGTCAAGGCAAAGACTACAAACCCCCTTCCTTTGACTCCTTTTGTGATTCCTTAATAAGAGAACAAGAAAAACTCTTACACCTTGGTCTTCTTAATCTTGGAAACTCTTCCTCGAAAGCGTTAGCCGCCCAGCAGCAACCAAATTCAAAGAATCCTAAGAAGTCTTATCCTCAAAGGAATGGTCCTAAACCAACTCAGCCTCAAGATGAAAGATCATTTCAGCAAAATGACAAGACCAATAAAAACAAATGGAAGAGGACTGACAGACATTGTAACTTTTGTAATCGAGATGGCCACTTAGAATCTAAATGCTTTAAGAAGATGGAAGCCTTGGAAGCCGCAATGAAGAAACATAACATCCATGTGGAGCCTACTTCAACTTCAACTTCCGGAATGGCACTTTCTGCATGTCGTTGTCAATCATCTCAGTCTGGTTATGCTTTAAATGTATCTTCTTCTTCTTCTCATTCTCATGAGTGGCTCATTGATTCTGGAGCCTCTTATCACATGGCCAAAAACCAAGCCATGTTTTCTTCTTTAAAAGATTGTAACACCAAAAATATATATGTTGGTGATGATAGATCTCTTAGTGTTGTAGGGACTGGAACTGTTCATCTAGACAATGGTCAGTTTAATGATGTATTATGTGTTCCAACCTTATCCTCCAACCTTCTATCTGTCTATCAGATAACTCATTCAGGTGAAGGCAAAATTGTTGAATTTTCACCTCATGATGTTGTAATCAAGGATCTAAAAGATCCTAAACAGATTCTAGCTACTGGTCTTGCTGATGATTCCACAAGGTTGTATAAGTTTCACAACTTTGGGTCATCAAATCTTCCCTCAGCATTTGTTGCTCATAATGATGAAGTGAGCAAACTTTGGCATGAGCGATTTGGTCACTTAAACTATCGCTCCCTTCAGCATCTATGTAAAGAAAATATGGTGACAGGTCTTCCTATGATATCTTGCAGAGATGGTGTTTGTTCCGGATGTGTACTCGGAAAACATCATCGGGACAGTTTTGACAAACGTGCCTCTTGGCACGCCTCAGCCCCTTTACAGCTTGTGCACAGTGATTTATGTGGTCCTCTTCCTGTTGCTTCATTCTCTGGTTGCAAGTACTTCTTAACCTTCATTGATGATTTCTCCAGACGCACTTGGGTATACTTCTTAAAACTCAAGAGCGAAGTATTTAACACTTTTTTGGCCTTCAAAGCCTTTGTTGAAAAACAATCTGGACATCAAATTCTTAAGCTACGAACTGATAATGGTGGAGAATATGTTAAAAACACATTCATCAACTTTTGCACTGAAAATGGAATTCAAATGCAACATACTGTTCCATACACTCCACAACAAAATGGTGTAGCTGAAAGGAAAAATCGCACCTTAAAGGAAATGGCTAATTGTATGCTGCAATCTAAAGGACTCAGTCTTAGATTTTGGGCCGAAGCAATTAATTGTGCAAATTATATAATCAATCGCACTCCTACTAAGGTTCTAGAGAATATCACTCCAGAAGAAGCTTGGAGTTCCATTAAACCAGATGTAAGTCACTTTCGTGTGTTTGGAAGTGAAGCATGGGCCCATATTCCAGATGAAAAGCATAAAGCTTTAGAACCTAAGAGTGAGAAATGCACTTTTGTTGGATATTCTGAAGATGTAAAAGGTTACAGACTTATTCCATTTAAGTCCAAAAATGTTATCATTAGAAGAGATGTAAAATTTGATGAAAATAAATCGGCCTGCGAGCCTAGTCCGGCGGATGTGCCACCTCTTCCTATCTCTTCTACTTTTGAAAACATTTCTTCTTCAGATGATGAAAGTGAGGATGACAATCCTCCCTCACCTTCTCAGGATCCTCAACTTCCAAGATGGGTCCGTGCTACTCGAGATGCAGCAGGTGATCTTGCCGGTGATCCTACAGATCAGCGACGTACACGTTCTCAGTTTGAAAGAGCCTCTTCTTTACTGGCTCAAGCTCCAGTAAATCATGATCCTGACACTTTTGCAGAAGCTTCAGGCCATCCACATTGGGAAGCAGCTATGAATGAAGAATATCAGTCATTGATTACAAATGATACATGGGATCTTGTTCCTCTACCAACGGGACGAAAACTTGTAAGATGTAAATGGGTTTACAGAACCAAGTATGGACCAGATGGCAAAATTGATAAACATAAAGCTCGTCTTGTTGCTAAGGGCTTTTCACAGGTTGAAGGATTTGACTACACTGAAACCTTCGCCCCTGTTGCCAAAATGAACTCTATCCGCCTTGTTCTTTCCCTTGCCGCCTCTTTAAAATGGGAAGTCCATCAAATGGATGTTAAATCTGCCTTCTTGCATGGGGACTTGCAGGAAGAAATCTATATGGAACAACCCATTGGCTTCATACAAACAGACTCAAGCCTTGTGTGTCGACTTAAGAAATCCCTTTATGGTCTCAAGCAGGCTCCTCGGGCTTGGTATGCCAAAATGGATAGCTTTCTTTTAGAATCTGGCTTTTCTAGGTGTCATTCTGACAATACTGTCTACACCAAGAAAGTGGGTGACTCTCTTATCATCCTTGTTCTTTATGTTGATGATCTTATCCTTACTGGTAGTGATCCCAACCTTATAAACCATGTGAAGTCTATCCTTAAAAAGAAATTTGAAATGACAGACTTAGGACACTTACACTATTTTCTCGGTCTTCAAGTCTTGCAATCCAAGGAGGGTATTTCCCTTTCCCAGTCCAAGTATGCTTGTGATATTCTTCGTCATTTTCACATGGAAGACTGTAAGCCAGCCCCTTCTCCCTTTCAGTCTGGAGTCAAACTTTCAGTCTCTTGTTCTTCTCCTGAAGTTGATGCTACCTTATACCGTCAACTTGTAGGAAAACTCTTGTACTTAACCCATACTCGTCCTGATCTTTCCTTTGCTGTTGGCCTTGTTGCTCGTTTTATGCAAAACCCCCGTGAAAGTCACTGGAAAGCAGCCAAAAGAATACTTCGTTATGTTCGAGGTACAGTACAGTTTGGGATTCATTACAGTGCCAAAGCAGCTCCTCTGTTAGTTGGTTTCACTGATTCTGATTGGGCTGGTGACCCTGATGATCGGAAGTCTACTGCCGGTTATGTCTTCACTCTTGGTTCAGGACCTATTACATGGGCTTGTAAGAAACAGGCTGCCATTTCTCTTTCGTCAGCAGAAGCAGAGTATCGTGGTGCCGTGGAAGCTAGTAAGGAAGCCTTGTGGCTTCGTCAGATCCTATCAGAGTTTGGCTTTGAGCAGCAGCATCCAACCTCCCTTTGGTGTGATAATCAAAGTGCCATTCAGCTATGCAAAGATCCAGTCCAGCATCAGCGCAGCAAACACATCGAACTACACATGCACTTCATCAGAAAACTCATTCATGACCATGCTCTTGAAGTACAATATTGTCCAACAGATGATCAGATTGCAGACATCTTCACAAAGGCTCTCACAGAGGCGAAGTTCACTAAACTTCGATATATGCTTAGAGTTCAGGAAGTTGTCACTAAGGGGGGATAGGCTCTAGTGCCTCCTTCCTTCTCCTATTGTGTCATATTTGTAAATCCTTCAATCCTATCCCAAGTTGTTCTTAAGGGGGGATGTTAGGATATTCCGACACATAGGATATAGTTAAGATCAACTTGGTCTAGTTTAGAGTTAGGTATAGAGTTAGGTAAAGTGTCTTTCTTTACCGTTGTACATATTGTAACTTACAATCCGACGGTCACGATATGTAGTGATCCGACGGTTCACTCTCACCTCGGTATCTTGATCCGTGGCTTGACACCCGATTGGTCCATGAGTTCTATTTAAAGCGCATGGAGGGTCATTGTTCGGGTAATCCGTGCATGAGAGAAGCTTATGTAAATTTTCATTCTTTGATTAATAAATTGTCTGTACCCACGTTGGGACAGGCCGTGGACTGTTTCCCTCCTTGCACTCTGAGGGTTTTAACCACGTCAAAAATACTGGTGTATTGATTTGAGATCTGGTTGTGAGCGGTGTCCTTTTGGTATTCTTTCTGAGGAACTTACCCTGTAAATTCCTACAAAACTGACATTGGAAAACCTCCACAGTCGGATGCACAACAATTAGTCCAATGGAAGAAGGATGTTGCAAAGACTAGGAGAATTCTTCTGGAAGGTGTGTGAGGCCATGTGGTCTCAAATATCCATGACAAAGGGACAACATTTTCTATGTGGAAGGCACTAACTGAACTATTCAAAATAATATGACAATATAAAATTGGCCCTGAAAGACAAACTTTGAAACATTAAGATGCTGAAGAATGATACTATTCCACAATATCTCTCCATATTTGCACAAGTTCGGGATGAGATTGGAGGGGTTGGTGTGAATGTTGCAAAAGATGACCTAGTGAGCCTAACTCTTCTAGGCATTCCAAAATCACGGCACAACTACCAGGACTCTGTGAATGGAAGGGGAAAACTACCGAATTGGGAAAAGTTGTGGTTCGACTTGGTACAAGAATATTTTCGAAGAAACAACATTGGATGGAACATCATCCAAAGCTGAGGACTAAGAGAAATTTTTATTGGTTGGAAAGGGGAAGAAGGGAAAAGGGAAGAATACCCAGAGAAAATCTTAGCCCATCCAAAATAATGGCAAGAGGAAAGAACTGGGCAAGATAAAATGCTTCCACTACCACGAATTTGGGCACTATGCAACAAAATGTCCGAACAAAAATTATAACAAGAAGCCTTCAGGAGGAGCAGTAGGTGAAGCATTGGCTTCAAAATTCAAATTAGGCTTCACCCTTATAGCATGCATGGAGAACACTATTATGGGGAATTCGTGGTGCCTTGGTTCCGGTGCCTCGTTCCATAAGACAGGGTGCAAGGAGTAGTGTTGAAAACGGCAACAAGAAAATCCTTATTTATTTTCCCTTGAATTAAATTAGAAGAATATTGTAATTATGATGTAGGTGTTCTACCATATGGCTATTCAGGGTCATCGATGGGAATATCAATAAGAAATAGGATGGGTTGAGCTAACCCTATGCGATTTCAAGATGATATTGAGCTCCCTGATGAGATGTTCTCCCCTATGTGTTTGGATATCCTATTTCTCGATATGGGGTTGTAGATGTATAACTCCCCCGTGAGATTCCGAGTCGAGATGTGTTCCCTGATGTTGTTCCAGGTTGAGATGTTCTCCTTGATGATATGATATTCGATCATGATTGATGATGATCTAGGTAGCAGCCTAATGGATAGAGAGTGGTATCTTAAGTTCCCCTTCAGTAAGAAATTCTTCTTCTTCTAGATTCGAGAATGTTTGACATACGGGCAAGAACAATCAAGAGATAAGTAGGAATAAGCAAGGGATAGATTGAGAGGTACATTGATGATTTGTGATGATGAGATACTTGACGTGGTCATGGCATAATGACTACATGATATAGATGATCGGTGATGATACATGAAGCTACCAGAATGTCATATTGATCGATGGACAAATATTAGCAGGTGGAATTCTCCCTAGTTGAGGGGGAGTGTCAATTTTTCAAACTTCAGTCAAATTCCACCCTGGACAACTAAAATGACTGAGATGATGATTGCATTAGATTCCTCTTTTTGAGAGGACCAAAATTTACCTAAATATCACCTTATTTGGACAAGCGAGAGTTGGTTTTTTAATTTATTCATTCACTCATGTATTTTGGGTTAGGTCGGGCCTAAGCACATGTTAAATTGGACAAGTCGGCCTTAACCCCAAGTGGACACTCATGAAATCCTATCAATAGAAGAGACCTCAATATAATTTGTAAACATTTATCAATCCATCTTCTCTTCTCTTATTGTCTTGGTTTGCATAGGTCTGTTAGAGGAAAGTTCACTCAAGGGTCCAAAATCTCAGGGTCGAAGCTCGCACTGATATAGGGTTTTCTACATTTTAGACGTTGGCAAAGAATTGGGTATTTTAGTCCCTAGACTCTGGAACAGAGTGGTCCTAACAACGTCTAGGGAGCCTTGGACATTGGCACAATGTGTTATAGGACCATCTATGGTTTCAGAGACAGATTGAGATGTATTAGTCCCCATATGCTCGTACAAAGTGGTCCCAAGAGTGTCCAAGTTGCTATAGATGCTTGCAAAAAGCCTTATGAAAGAATATATGGTTTTAGTTAGATCTGGCTATGTTTAACCCTAAACACCCTCATCTAGTTCACTTGGGAGCGTCCAGATTTATTCTAGATGTAGTCTTCCAATTATGGAGAGAGCGTCCAAGACTGCTACAAATGCTCACACAACTCCTCCTCCTTGTGTCTAGGACTCATAGATGATGTTTATGTATTTCAAAGATTCCTCTTAGTGACAATATGTTCAATAGTTTCCAGCAGTTGACTACAATTTGTGACAACACTCTATAGTCCTCAAAATTAGTGTTGTGATTATAAGCATGATTAGATTTTTTTTTATGGATATCATAGTTGTTTTGTTACATAGATAACATTATGCATGATTGTAATCTATTTTTCTGAATTATTTGACGATGATCTAAGAAGAAGAATATTTGCATGGGTTTTCGCCATAGTGGGTTTTGCCATGGCCTCAGACCAATCCTGGTGTCTCTATGTGTGTGCATGCTTTTCTTCTATTGTTCCTTTATGTTCCATTGCATTGATGATGTTGTTGTTATTTCTATATAATTTCATATTATGATGAAAAATGGTGTAGATCTGCATAATGTAATGATGATATCAGGTGAACTTTATATATTAATAAAGAAATGCAATTATCAAAACAAAGAATAATGTGACCCTATGAAAAATTAACATGGTATCAGAGCTGGGCTAAAGAAAATCCATGTAGATCACCCCGATGATGACACCTTTGATGGAAGAAAGAAGAGCATGGTGGAGACCTAAAATAAATCTAGGGTTTGAAGAAAACAGTATGCAACTTGATTATTAAGGTTTGATGGATTCTATTAGGTTAGAGAAACCCTGGTTTATGGAAACAGTATGAGATAAGGAACCTAGCTGGTCAATGTGAAGATACTCAAACACTTGACAAAGATTTGATGAAGCCCCATATGGGATAATCCATAACAAACTTGGTTGGATAATTGAAGGCAACATTGGTATATGGACCATGGACATTGATGGCTCTTGAAGATTGGTTCAAGAGGGAGAGGATCACCTCTCATTGAAGATAATTATTTATTAACTTATGATGCCCCTTACTTTTGTTTAGACCTATGGATATGATGATTATGTTTATTTCTTACACTCCCTGCATATTTATTTGTATATGGATGTTTCTAAATCCCTTGATGAGATGTGATGAGTAAATCCTTCTTTATGATCATTTTGAGATGCACGAAAGAAAATCTAGAACTGGAAAGAGGTAAAAGAGGTACCAGATGAAAAGGGTGTCAAGCACTTATAGCAATCTATGTCTAATGAAAATGTGCACAAGTGTTTGAATACCACAAGGTATGCATGATATGTGGCATTGATGGACTGGTAAGCCCTAAGACATGATGAGAATGTCTCTTTATTTGATAGCCCATACATGCATATAAATGTGAATTTGATCTATGTTTCCTATGATGAAATAATCCATATGATGAAATAATCCACCTCGTGTTGAACATTATGATCTTCTTGAATTTTATGAGGCTATCTAATGTTGATACGTTGATACACTTGATGTTTGGCTAACTTCCATCCATTAGACATCTTGATCCAATAAAGAAGGCTAGCACCTTGAATGTAGTAAATGATAATCTTGATACTTTTCATGATGGATTTCATATATAAGGATAACTCAATGACTCCTGTGACATGAGTCCGTTGATAATGTTTGTGATAAGCATGATGAAAGAAAATGGAAAGCGATATTGACACTCTCATTGTTTTGATAAAACATTATTGAATGACCATACATTATCCTATGATGTTAGAGGTATAACTATGAGATTGATAATATAGATATCTTACTACCTGTGGTCATGTCTTGATGACATATGGTTAAGCTGAATGTCCAACCTTGATGAAGTGACTTGATAGAAAATGTTATTTTTTTCATAATATCTGAGATATGATGTTGCATCTATCTGCTCCTTTGAGTCTAATATTTGATGAAAGATTGATTTCATGATGCTGATAGAAATGATATATATATTTTTATTATCTAACAAATCTCTTGTTGCATGAATCTAGTAGAGACAAGTTGATTAGATGAATGAAGTAGATTCCTAGTCAGAGGGAGAATCTCTTCTGTATATTCCTTCTCATATTTGCATAATATAATGTTGAAGTATGATTTATGTGCATTTGACATTATTTATATGCAACAAAGTATTAGATTTGAAGCTTGTACAAAAATTAGGGGGTTTTCTCTGGACACATGCATACAACTAGGATATTTCATCCCTGGATGCATGAATGCTAAGACCCAGGTAGGGTCCAGGCACCTAAAAAAATTTCCATGCTAACCTGAAGGGAGTGTGCAAGGTTTTGAATATAGTTGACCATAATATGAAGCTTTCTGAACTCTGATTCAACATGTCTCTGACATTTCTGCCAATGTAATCTGATTTCTAAAGTTGTTGGGTTAAAGTGTTGATCACATAAAAATGAAGTATCTTGCATGAAATCATATGTTCACATAGAAGATGTCAGTATCACAGATGTGTTGCAGATAACAACAATATTTATAAGTAGGAAAATCTTGAATGCTTTATATAACATGAATATGCAGATAGAACTTGTGTTTGTAGGTGACTGGGACATACATATAGATATGTCACTATGTTTGTGCTACAAGAGTTTGGCATAATTTTGTTGATTGATATAGATGAACAATGTTTTGTCATGATGCTTGACAATAACTTTGAATTGATATGTGAGATATGCTTTGACTATAGATCTCTCCACGATAGAAAATTTGAAGTTGACCTGATGTCTAATGATTGTTGATTTTCCCTAGTGTTATCGGGAAATCTAGTGTCTATGCAGAGCTGCTAGTGCCACTAAGATGGGTAGCTATCTTAGAAACAAACAGATTAAAGTTACTTTCATTTTCCTTTATGAGAAGTAGATAGGAGAAGATCAAAGAATACCAACCTCAATCCTTCGCTCGGTTCTTTGCTTGTTCCTTCTCCTCACCGACCAGTCTTTGTCGCTTCTCCCTTGACCACTTCGCTTCAAAGAGTACCTGTAAAGTCAAAGCATCATAATATACTCAAAGTGCAGAGATCTACAATCATAAACAATATAGGACTAGATATATATTGACCACACAAATGCATATACCATCATACATACAAGAATGTGGAGGAAAACTTGAATAGCTTTATTCATATGAAGATTAGAAGAGAGGATTACAACCCATTGTTCTGACCCAGCGTCATCCTCCCAACATGAAATCCCTTCTTCACCTCATCAAAAGCTTAGATCACCCAACACTATGATATTCCACTAGGAAGCCAACAACACTTCCTTACAAGATACAAAATTCCAGCCTCTAGATCTCTGGGATGAGGGATCCATATATAAATGATTGCAGGGAGGTGATTCAGCTTCTAGGATTTTCATTAGTGTCTTCTCTCTGATATTTCTTGATTCCACTTGGAGATTGATGATCTATTACTCATCCCTGGGCAAATTTAGAGAGACAAGTATCCTAGGGAAGTTTCTGGAATATTCCAAGATCATCCACTTAGCAAACTCCCTCCGCCATTTGTCTACTCTCATCCATTGCACCCTATAGAAGGATGTTTCAGTATGCATCACACCCCCCATGTGTAATAGGTGAGATGCATCTCACCCTCAGTACTGAGCAGTCTGTATGGTCAAGTTTTGACCAGTTCTGAGTAGTTTCCTGTGAAGAACTTTTGGGAGATGATGTAATCAATTGACCTTGTTCCTTTAGGGCATGAAACAACACTTTTAGGGACTCAGGAGCCGTTGGTTTATGGACATATATGATTGGGGTTGCAGTGCCCAAAAATGTCTATAACATTTTCCCCCTAAAGCATGAGGTCGTTAATCTTTTGATGTCGGGTGAAATGCTCTATCATGAGGATCTGAGGTTTTCCGAACTGGAAGGCGACCTGTAACAAGATACAATACAATACATTATCTTCATAATATTTTCATGATCTAGCTGAGGCGGGCATTCCCATGTTCAGCTTTATAAATTCATTTTCATGTACATAGGACAGATAACCATCTGTGTAGCAGACTGATGATTCTAATAGAGCCATCATCCTTTGATTCGGATGATCATCTGTGCAGCAATGATGTACATTTGATGTCTTTATTTTCCTGAATATATCACAGCCCAGATGGATGAAACTAGATCCGGGGTCTTCAAACTCGTCCAATATTCACCCGAAGTACAAGTCGATCCATGTGAAAAATGTTCTGGAGTCGAACATGGAAAGACATCGCTTGGTTACCAGCTAATGATGTAAGTTGTTAACAAGTGCGAGAGGAATCACCGATAATGATGATGACCCTCAAGGTATGGCAGTACAATTCGCGTGGTGTGAGAATGGGACTTGGTGTCGAACATCACACAAAATATCTCAATCAAAGGCCATTGATGTAAACCTGTTGCCGAAAGTGAGAAACTTGCCATTGAGGCATGCAAGCTTCAAAGTACTGAAAGGGTTGTTCCTCAGTCGACTTCTTAGATAATGAGCTAATGTCGAAAAGAAGTGACCCATCGTAGGAGGGCCTTAATGAATCCCACATCTAGGACATGAAATGGAGCAAATGACTTTTGGAGGTGAAAACGATCTGATGATACAGGGTTCAGGGTGGCGGTCATGAAAGAATAAAGCATAAAGGTATTGCAGTGGATGAGACACAAAATGGGTTGGTGAATTCTCCGATCGACTTCTCTTGAACATATCGGCGACACTTGGAATGGATTGGTAGTGTTAACCCCAAAGATAGATGGTACGATGGACCAATGGTAATATGACCGGTGAACGGAATAACCCAACCCGACTCAGACATGGAGTGAAAGTGTCATGTTCAAGAGCAACTTTGCTACCAATAAAGTTTCTTCAAGTTTTCTTCCCAATTTTACCCCAGTCATTGCTAACTAGTACCTCTTTATTTTTATCAAGCTTGAGGAGGATAACATATGCTTGTTCTATAATTTTCCCTTCGGGCAAACCCGTCGCTATGTTTTAATGAGCCTAGCGACAGTGAAACTCGTTCTTGTCTATATGGACAAGTTTATCGCTATTGGTTGTAATGAGTTTAACGACAAAGATAACTCGGTCCTTTTCAATTTTAGAGAGTCTAAAAGGGATGTAAAGGAAACTCCAATAATCCTTTTTCGTCATATAATCCCTTAAGTCTGAAAAAGTATAAAATAATACGAAAGGGATGAATTTTCGATAATTTTAACAAGCCGAACAAAACAAGCGCTCAATCTTTTTATGTAATAATCCCTCAGGTCTAAAAAGATTAAAATCTAGAGGAGGGATAGCACTCCCAGTAGCTTTAACTAGCTAGAGAGGCCAACTGCTCAGCAATCTTTTCATATTTTACGATTTAGACAAAAAGAGCTTAAAGGAGACTCGTTTTTTGAGGAACAGGTGATAATTTTGGGTAGCAGCTGATTCCAGGTAAGGTTTGGAATTTCCAATCATGGCAGTGTCACAAGGATGGCTAACAGAATCACTCTTCGCAGATGTTCCTAAAAAGGGGTGAACAATCAAATGGAGGCGAATGATCGGCTAAAATAGAGTGGAGGTGATGATGAGAACGCGACCAAGGCTCAAGAGCTGATGATAATGCATTCACAACGGTTATTTACCAGAAAATGGTTCATTTTTTAATGAGCTTAAACTATGGGGGAAACATTTTCTCATTGCTTAGGTTTAATTTTTAACAAGCTTGATCTTCACATAAAAATTGCTCGCGTTAGTCATATAATAAGGACATCTCATCGATAGATTCCATTTTTATGGAGCTTTCACCTTTCAAAGCTTTGCTCCGTTGCCTCTCGTATGCAAGCTAGGAATGGCCAACTACGCTCCTCTACTTAACTACCAAGATCACTACCAAGGTTAGGTAGGAAAAATTTTCCTTTACTTTGCCAGTGCCATTTGGCCCTGCGAAGACAAATGGTCGATTTGACCACTCACCCGACTTAGGCAGTTGAAGTCAGTGGAACCATAGAGTTAGCATTATGCTGGTTGCTTCTCACTTGCGTACAAGAGGTTTACATGCCCCCAGGTATAGCGAAGTAGAGTTTCCAGGTTACCCTTCAATTTGCAGACAAAACATTTGTTCTATCGGGAAAGGCCTACCTTTTAACAGAGGTATCTTATTCCAGTCTAACTCCCTCTTCCTATACGGACAGACGTCAAACTAGTCATATATCCTTCGCGGAAGCCTACCCTATACCTGAAGTTTCCCTGCCGAAGCAGGCTAGGGTGCATGCCCCCTGGGTTTCAGTCATGTCCCCCGAATTACTCGCATTCTTCGGGTGGACGAACTAGAGATTGATGAGACATTCCTTGCATCAAAAGACCATTTAGGGATGGCATTTGACTATTTGCTATGTGTGAGCCGGGGAACAAAAGCTGGTCTATGAGCTGGACCACTCTGCCTTCATGCAGAATACACATTACTCAAAAGAGTGAGGAGACAATGACTCCCATGAAATAAATATAGTTGCGCCCAAGGAGTAGATTATAGTCTAGAGGTCTTTGGACTACCATTACGTTCATCAAAACGGTGTTCCTTCTCAACGTTATAGGCACATTGCGAAGGATCCCTAACTGTCGACTGGTTCCTTTGTTGAAACCTGTCAGATTTCTCATCTCAAGCATAAGTGATGGCGAACCAAGCACTTTCCAAGTAGTCGAGGAAAGGATACTCACAGAAGCCCCTTCATCTATGATAGTACCGACCATGACCATTTTGTAAGATTGTACAATGATTCGGAATGGTACATTAGACGGTAGACGGGGTCTGCCTAGTAGATTCCAATCGAAGGAAACCACTAGGTTGCTTGGAGGTGGGACCGAATAGACGACCAGATATGACTCTGACAAACTTCCTTCCTGTGGTAAAGGAATGGGTAGATTGCCCCCATGTTCATCAGAGTCTGTGTTTACGAAAAGAATTTGAACGGTGTTGCTCTCATTCTCTTCGGTGATTGTATCATCTGAAGATGGACCTTCCGAAGACAAGATGGGGATGATTGCCATCTCAACCTTTTGACTTTCGTCTGGTATGGATTCAACGGGTTTATCTTCAATGATAGATGCTTCGACCGACCACAATGGCATGTCAATCGGATTTTCAACTAGTGATGGACTCGGCAAGAGTTTCTTGTATCCAGGAGGAAGCCGTAGCAGTGAAGCAGGATGGTTATCCAAGACTCTTTTAGCTTCATCTAGGAAGGGACAACGATGGACGACATGATCGCCTTCACACATTTTACAAGGAAATTTACATTTCTTTTTCTGTCCAAATGCTTCACTTTCACTAGTTGATGGTGTACTTTCAACATGATCTTCAGAGGTTGATGACACTGGATTGTGCAAACGAGGAGACCAGTCCCTTAAGATCCAAGGGATTCAAGGACAATCTTGATGATAGTGGTGTCCTTTTCAAATGACACATGGATATTTAGGCTTGGACGATGCAGTGTGTGGATTTTCACTAGATGATGCCCGGTTACCCCTTTTTACCTTTGGCTCCTTCTTCTTCTTCTCTTTCTTCTCCTTCCCCTTCTTCTCCTCTTAGTTACTTGATTTTTGGCTTTACCAGCTTCATCAAGCGAAGAGGAAGGAGGAGAGGGAGAATCAGACAAAGTAGAAGGTTGGGGGGTAACTTTAGTATCATCTAGTTGCTAACTTGATTGTTTAGGAATCACGGTGTTCTGAATGACGGAGGTCGAGAAGAGCCATACTGGCAAGCCAATCGTCAGTCCTGGAAGTGACAATGTGGCCATATGAGGTGCACCAAAATCTCCCCAAGAGGAGAAAGGACTAGGATTTCCTCCAAGGGGGAATCCTTGGTTGGTGGACTCCATTTTCCTCAACCTAAGACCAATGCGGGAATAGTGATATTGTTCCGATTAAAATAAATTTTAGACACTTTGACACAACTTGTTTTTTCAATTTTTAAGAGTCAAGAAAAAACAAAATATGACTCTAGTCGCCTTCGATTTTTAATGAGCCTGAAGTGACAAGTGCTCAGATGGACCTTTTCCTTTAAGGAGTCTGAAAAGGAACAAAAGAGACTACTCTAGAAATCTTGACAGAGGGATTACCAAACCAATCACAAAACTGCAGAATACTTTTTATGGTATGGCAGTCAATCTTCGTGAATGCTATGTTCAGTGCATTGCGATCGATATGGCAGCAGACACGACTTCCTATGGATAAAGGATATAGCCTATTGTGGTCTCCCAATATATACTTGACGATACGTGGGAGCACAAGTCCGTACTGGCACTTTTCATCTCAAAGAGGAGGAATCACCCAACCAACAATGAAAGCGATAGTTACCAGGCTTTACGACGCTGGAATACGTTTCTAGCCTAGACTTCTAAATGTTGTGCATTAGGTTCCAAAGCATTTTTATGTTCATTGAATTTATTTATAGTTGATCTTTCTTAAGAAATTTTCGTTTTAGGTTCACCGCGTGATGTAGATATACAATTCCTAAAATGCAATCTAAGATGATAAACAATCGTTTAATCTTCTTTTTGCAATGAAAATCCTAGCTACTAAAGAAAGAGAGGTGATATTCTTTCAACATAGAGCAGAGAGCACACACCAGATGCACTGTCCTAAATCAAACCAACGAGCAGTCTAAATGCAAATGCACATGCATGTATTTGTTTTCAGCTTTCTTAATGTGTGAATGACAAGAAGAATGCTAAGTAAAAATCTAAATTATCTTTTCAAAGCGACAGTACTAACAAATTTCTCTTCAAAAACAAAAGGAAGCTAATGATGACACTTTTCTATTTTGAATTGAAAACTGCTTTCGACACATGAAAAATTACTAATTCAAATCAAATACAAGAGTAACTGTATAATCGACCATCAAGAACAATAGAATTATTTTCTTTGACTGAAAACGACACTTGCGACACTTCCAAATCAAAAGATGACAATTTGATTACGTTACTTTTTGTAAAAGAGAACTGTAAATGGCACACAATACATAAAAACATTCACAATTCTTTGTACTATGGAGGCGGAATCATGCAAAGGAAGGGAGTTTCCATAGTGGTATACTGATCACAGACAGCAAAACTCCTGAATAAAGCTGAAGAGAGTGAACACAAAACCAAAATCTAAGAGCAGAAGAGGTCTTATCTGATCAACGCACCTGCAAAATAGGGAAAGTGTGATGCAGTGCACCTACTACACATGAGAGGTGTGATGCATCCAGATTCCCAAGAAGAGAAAGTGCGATGGTCCAGAGACGAGACTTCAACTTGGTTCTTGGTCATAGCTTGCAGCTTAGTTCAAGGATTTAGGCCGAGCTAATGATAGTCAGTAAATAGAAATCACAGGGGCTGATCTAATGAGGTTACTAGAACCACCACTAGGGTAATTAGGATGTTCGCAAATCGATTGTTCAGTTTATAAACAAAACCCGGAGACATATTGAAGCAACATTGATCTACGCATATGACGTGCATAGTGTAATGGTAGGGGCGGAGGCTGTCACTCCCCCCACCCAGGTTCGAGTCCTGCAGAGGCAGGTGATTGATGTAATAAAAAAAAAATTAGAAAAATGTAAAAGTCCCGCACTCGCTTACAAAAAAAAAAAAAGAAGCAACATTGATCTACTTTGCACTTGCATAGCAAATGCAGTTCGAAGGCTAGCTGGCTTAACTTCAGGATCTGTCTGTAAGTTTATAAAGCAAACAAATATAGACAAGCAAACAATCTATTCATTCCCCAGCAGAGTCTCCATTTTGTTATCAAGAAATCTAGTGTCTATGCAGAGCTGCTAGTCCCACTAAGACGGGTAGCTATCTTAGAAACAAATAGATTAAAGTTACTTTTGTTTTACTTTATGAGAAGTAGATAGGAGAAGATCAAATAATACCAACCTCAATCCTTCACTCGGTTCTTTACTTGTTTCTTCCCCTCACCGACCAGTCTTTGCCGCTTCTCCCTTGACCACTCCGCTTCAAAGAGTACCTGTAAAGTCAAAGAACCATAATACCTTCAAAGTGCAGAGATCTACAATCATAAAAAATATAGGACTAGATATATATTGACCACACAAATGCATATACCATCAGACATACAAGAATCTGGAGGAAAACTTCAATAGCTTTATTAATATGAAGATTAGAAGAGAGTATTACAACCCATTGTTCTGACCCAGCGTCATCCTCCTAGCATGAAATCCCTTCATCATCTCATGAAAAGCTTAGATCACCCAACACTATGATATTCCACCAGGAAACCAATAGAACTTCCTTACAAGATACAAAATTCCAGCCTCTGGATCTCTGGGATGAGGGATCCATATATAGATGATTTCAGGGAGGTGAATTAGCTTCTGGGATTTTGACTAGTGTCTTCTCTCTGATAGTTCTTGATTCCACTTGGAGATTGATGATCTCTTACTCATCCCTAGGTGAATTCAGAGAGACATGTGTCCTAGGGAAGTTTCTGGAAGATTTCAAGATCATCCACTTAGCAAACTACCTCCGCCATTTGTCTACTCTTGTCCATCGCACTCTATAGAAGGAATTTTTAGTATGCATCGCACCCCCCATGTGTAATAGGTGAGATGCATCTCACCCTCAACATTGAGCAGTCTGTATGGTCCATTTTTTACCAGTTATGAGTAGTTTCCTGTGGAGAACTTCTAGGAGATGATGTAATCATCTGACCTTGTTCCTTTAGGGCATGAAACAACACTTTTAGGGACTCAGGAGCTGTTGGTTTATGGACATATATGGTTGGAGTTGCAGTGCCCAAAAATGTCTATAGCACCTAGTGTCAATGCTATGTGGGCACAATGACTTATGTGGGTATTCAGAAAAATGATTTTGCATTGGTCTCCTCATTCCTAGAACAATGATTGAGGTACTGATAGTTGTGATTCAACATGAAATTGGAACCTGCATGACTCATCCTTGGTTTATGCATTTACACCTAGTGAGAGAAATGACTTGTATTATGATTATGAGAATGAATTGAAAAAGTTTGGATTTATAATGCATGGGTGATGAAAACTTGTTGCCATGATAATAAATGAAGTCAAGATTTGACATGATCTCTACCTGTCACTCGGTTGAAAGTGTTGATACAATGACTTTGATAATGGTTGTTATCTGGCTCCTAAACTTTGATGAGCTGACTTTGTTGATGTGATGATACACCATTGATTTATGTAAGGCTCACTATATTGGCTTAGCAAGGAATTATTCTTAGAGCATTGCATGAAGGAAGCTCCCTGATCTAGATATGTTTATATTTGATAGTTATCTAATGAGGTCAGGATGATGAGTTCCAAGGTATAGTCTTGATGTTGACTACGATTTTGGTTTTATAACCTGATGGTCTAATCTTGACAGGTGATAAGCCTATGATGATCTAAAGCATAGAGAGATAACTTCTGAAGCTTGGAATGATGTATCATGGCATGATGCATTTATTTCTGGAATTTGGTAAAGAAATTCAATATTCCAAAACTATTTGAAAATGTTTTTGAATAATGAAAATGCAAATCCTTGGATACTCTGATTTGAAGTTCAAAGATGTTGTTGAACTTGACATGGAATCTGATTGTTGATTGAACCATTGATGTTCTATTTTGAACATCCATCTGTATATATATGATGTGCATAGAACCTGAATAAATTCATGAGTGAGTTGCTTCATTCACATAGAGTTGCCACCGAGTATCCTTTAAAAAATCTGCATGAGATATTCTATTTTTGAGGCCGAGACATTTCTCCTATGATATGTGACTGGATGGATGTATTGCTGATATTCGATATTATTGTTGATAATCACATTTGGATGTTTCTTTACTAGTAAAATTTCCATGATATCTTGGATGAGAGGTCCATAACATGACCGAGTTTGAATACGATGTTGCTTTAGTATGGGAACTTCCATGATATCTTGGGTGAGAGGTCCATAACATGACAGAGGTTGAATATGATGTTACTAGCATGGCTAATTGTGATGCAAGATGAATAAGATCCTTAGAGAGATATTTGAGAAGATTTGGATATGAAAAGGATACATTGTGATGACATAGAGTGAGATCTGATTGGAATAAAGTCCCATATTTGTAGTTGGGACTAATATACTCTCATATATTGAGACAGTGCAACTGTTAGAAACAATCTCAGGCTTGTGGTTCGCACATCCTTGAGAGGGAGGGTGATTATGGTACCATTTTTTTAGTTATATAATTATTTATGTTTTGACATGATATTTTTTTTTATGTCCTGTATGAACAGGAAACAACTGCCATTGAGTCATGCAAATACCAAATTTGAGTATGATGAGAGCACCTCTGATCGAGAACACTAAGCCAACTCTTCCTCCTTGTTTGAGCTCCCATGGTGAGGAATTGAGGTAGAAGGTCTCTTGGGGTTGCAGGAACTCTGGTAAATAGGGTATAACCCCTATCTTTTACCCATAGGGTTGGAGATGTTTCTCCCATATATTCATAGCGTCAGAGAATGTTGTTCCCCTATTTGTCTTTGCAGAGTATACCCCAGTTAGCATCATACCCACAAGCAGCGCTTGTCGGGAATACCAATCCTTATTTAGCCAACAAGTTGAGAGTGTACTTGGGGTGTACAACCCAAAGTTGATTATGATGCAGGTGTTCTACCACATGAATATTTAGGGTCATCGATGGGAAGATTAGTAGGTAATAGGATGGTTTGAGATAACCCTATGTGATTCCAAGTTGAGGTTGAGCTCCCTAATGAGATCCTAGGGTCAAGATGTGCTCCCTTGTGTGTTTGGATATCCTATTGCTTGATATGAGGTTGTAGATGTATATCTCCCCCATGAGATTCTGGGTCAAGATGTGTTCCCCGATGTGGTTCCAAGTTTAGATGTGCTCCTTGATGATATGCTCTCCGATGATGATTGATGATGATCTAAGTAAAAGCTTGTTGGCTGAGATTCCATGTAACAGCCTGATTGATAGAGGGTGGTACCTTAGGCTCCCCCCTGGTAAAAAATTCTTTTTCTTCTAGATTCGAGAATGCTCAACATACAAGCAGAAACAATCAAGAGATAAGTAGGAATAACCAAGGGGTATATTGAGACGTACATTGATGATTTGCGATGATGAGATACTTGAGGTGGTTATGGCATGATGACTACATGACAGATATGATCGGTGATGATACATGAAGATACCAGAATGACATATTGATTGATGGACGGATATTGGGAGGTGGAATTCTCCCTAGCTGAGAGGGAGTGTTAAATTTTTCAAATACGGTCAAATTCCACCTTGGAATGTTCAAATGACTGAGATTATGATTTCATTAGATTGCTCTTTTCAAGAGGACCAAAATCGACCTAAAGATCACCTTATTTCGATGAATGAAAGTTGGTTTTTGAATTTATTTATTCACTCGTGTATTTTAGGATAGGTCTGTCCAAAGCACATGTTAAATTGGGTAGGTTGGCCTCAACCCCAAGTGGACCCTCATGAAAGCCTATAAATAGAAGATAACTCATGATCATTTGAAAACATTGATCAAGCCATCTTCTCTTCTCTTATTTTCTTGGTTCAAACATGTCTGTCAGAGGAAAGTTTATGCAAGGGTCTAAAGTCTAAGGGTCGAAGCTCACACTTATCTAGGGTTTTTTGGATCTGAGACCTTGGTACCAAACTAGGAATTTCAGTTCCTATACACTTGCACATAGTGGTCCTAACAACATCCAAGGAGACTTGGATGTTGGCCCAGTGTGTTATGGGAGCGTCCAGGGTTTCAGAGACAGATCAGGCTATATTAGTCCCCGAATGCTCACATAGAGTGGTCCTGAGAGCATCCGAGCTTCCATAGACATTAAAAAATAAGCCTTATGAGAGTGTCCAGGGTTTGAAGTAGATATGGGTATGTTTAACCTAGAACGACCTCATATAGTTCACATGGGAGCATCCAGATCTATTCCAGACGCAGTCTTTTAGTTCTGTAAAGAGCATCTGGGACTGCTATAGACACTTGCACAACTCCTACTCCCTGAATTCAGGACTCATAGATGAGATTTATGTATTCCAAAGATTCCTCTAAGTGACAACAAAGTTCAACAGTTGACTACAGTCTGTGACAACACTTTATAGTCCTCAGAGTCAGGGTTATGATTATAAGCATGATTACATATGTTTCATGGATATCATAGTTGTTTTGTTACATATATAAAGTTATGGATCATTGAAATATATTTTTCTTAATCATTTGATGAAGATCTAATAAGAAGAATGTTTGCAAGTGTTTTCCCCATAGTGTGTTTTTCCCTCGTCTCGGACCAATCCTGGTGTCTCTATATGTGTGCATGCTTTTCTTCTATTATTCCTTTATGTTTTGTTGCATTGATGATGTTCTTGTTCTTTCTATATAATTGCATATGCTGATGAATAATGGTGTAGATATGAATAGTGTAATGATGATATGGGGTGAACTTAATGTATTGATGAATAAATGCAACTATCAAAGCAAAGAACAATGTAGACCTATGAAAAATTAACATGGTATCAGGGTTGGGCTGAAGAAAAACCATGGAGATCACCCCGATGATGACACCTTTGATGGAAGCAAGAAGAGGATGGTGGAGACCTAAAATAATTATATGTTTTGAAGAAATCCATAGGCAACATGATTATTAGGGTTTGATGGATTCTATGAGGCTAGAGAAAACTTTGGTTTATGGAAACAATATGAGATATGGAACCTAGCTAGTCAATATGAAGATGCTCAAGCACTTGATAAAGATTTGATGAAGCCCTAGATGGTATAATCCCTAAGATAACTGGTTGGATAATTGAAGGCAACATTGGTATATGGACCTTGGACATTGATGTCTCTTGAAGATTGGTTCAAGAGGGAGAGGGTCACCTCTCATTGAAGATAAGTATTTCTTAACTTACGGCGGCCCTTTCTTTTCTTTAGACCTATGGATATGATGATTATGTTTATTACTTATACTTCCTGCATATGTATTTGAGTATATGGATGTTTCTAACCTCCTTGATGAGATGTGATGAGTAGATCCTTCTTGAGGATCATTTTGAGATGGATAAAAGAAAATCTAGATTTGGTAAGCAGTAAAAGAGGTACTTGATGAATAGGGTCTCAATCACTTCTAGTAGCCTATGTCTAATGAAAAGATACACAGGTATTTGAATACCATAAGGCATTAATGATATGTGGAATTGATGGTTCGGTAAGCCCTAAGACATGACGAGAATGTCTCTTTCATTGATAGCTAATACATGCATATGAATGTGACTTTGATATATGTTTCCTATGATGAACTAATGCACCCAGTGTTGAACATTCTGATCTTCCTGAATTCTATGAGGTTATATAATGTTGATACATTGATACACTTGATGTTTGGCTAACATCCATCTATTGGACATATTTATCCTATAAATAATGTTAGCACCTTGAATCTAGTAAATGATACTCTTGATACTTGTCATGAAGGATTTCATATCGAAGGATAACTCATTGAATCCTATACATGAGTCTGTTGATAATGCTTGTTATAAGCATGATGAAAGTGTATGGAAAGAGAGATTGACACTCTCATTGTTTTGATAAAGCTTTATTGAATGACCTTACCTGATCCTATGATGTTAGAGGTATAACTATGAGATTGATATCATAGATATCTTACTACCTGTGGTCATGTCTTGATGACATATGGTTAAACTGAATGTCCAACCTTGATGAAGTGACTTGATAGAAAGTGATATTGTGTTCATAATATCTAAGATATGATGTTGCATCTATATGCTACTTTGAGTCTAACCTTTGATTAAAGATCGATTTCATGATGCTGATACCCATGATAAATATATGTTTATGATCTAATAGATCTGCTATTCCATGAATCTAGTAGAGATAGGTTGATTAGATGAATGAAGTAAATTCCCAGTTAGAGGGAGAATATCTTCTCTAGATTCCTTCTCATATTTTCATTCTATACTATTGAAGTATGATTTATGTTCATCTGACATTATTGATCTACATCAAAGTCTGATATCTAAGGCTTGTAAAAAAATAAGGGTTTATGCTCTGGACGCATGCATACAACTGGGAGATTTCATCCCTAGATGCATGCATGCTAAGGACCATGTAGCGTCCAGGGAGATAAAGAAGCTCCCATGCTAAAATCAAGGGAGTGTCCAAGGGTTTGACTACAGTTGACCATCATCTGAAGCTTTTTTAAGTTATCTGAACTCTAAGTCAAGGAGTCTCTCACATATTATGCCACTATAATCGGATTTCTGAAGTTGTTCGGTTAAATTGTTGATCACATAAAAATGAATTATCTTGTATGAACATAGATGTTCACCTAGAAGATCTCAGTATCAGAAATGTGTTGCAGATAACAACAAGATTTGTAAGCAGGAAAAACTTGAATGTTTTCCATAACATGGCATGTAGACTGAACTTGTGTTTGTAAGTGACTAGGACATACATATAGATATGTCACTATGTTTGTGCTACAAGAGGTTGGCATAATTTTGCTGATTGACATAGATGAACAATTTTTTTTCATGATGCTTGACAATAACTTTGAATTGATCTTTCAGATATGTTTTGACTATAGATCTCTCTAAGATAGAAATTTGAACTTGATGTGATGTCTAATGATTTGATCTGACATTTTTTTATTTGCCCCGATGTCAATGCTATGTGTGCACAATGACTTATGTGGGAATTTAGAAAAATGATTTTGTATTGACCTCCTCATTCCTAGCACAATGATTGAGGTACTGATAGTTGTGATTCAACATAAAATTGGAACTTGCATGAATCATCCTTGGTGTATGAATTTGCACCTAGTGACATAAATGGCTTGTATTATGATTATGAGAATGACTTGATAAAGTGTGGATTGATAATGCATGGTTGATGAAAACTTATTTTCATGATAATAAATGAATTCAAGATTTGATATGAGCTCTACCTCTTACCCAGTTGAAAGTATTGATACAATGAATTTGATAATGGTTGTGATCCGGCTTCTAAAATTTGATGAGTTGACTTTGTTCATGTGATGATACAACATTGATTTATGTAAGTCTTATTATGTCGGCTTAGAAAGGCATTATTCCTAGAGCATTGCATGAAGCAAGCTCCCTGATCCAGATATGTTTATATTTGAGAATTATCTGATGAAGTCGGGATGATGAGTTCCAAGGTATGGCCTTGGTGTTGACTATGGTTTTGGTTTTATAACCTGATGGTATGCTCTTAAAAAGTGATAAGCCTCTAATGATATAAATCAGAGGGAGATAACTTCTGAAGCTTGGAATGATGTATAATGACATGATGAATTGATTTATGGTATTTAGGAAAGAAATTCCATATTGAAAAACTATTTGAAAATATTTTTGAATAATGAAAATGAAAATCCTTGGATACTCTGATTTGAAGTGCAAACATGTTGTTGAGCTTGATATGGCATCTGAATGGTGATTGGAGCATTGATGTTCTGTTTTGAACATCCATTTGTATATATATATATATATATATATATATATATATATATATATATATATATATATATATATATATATATATATGATGTGCATAGAATTTGAATAAATTCACGAGTGAACTGCTTCATTCACATATATTTTCCACTGAGCATCCTTTAAAATATATGCATGAGATATTCTATTTTTGAGGCTGAGCCATTTCTCCTATGATATGTGACTGCATGGATGTATTGCTGATATCTGAGATTATTGCTGATAAGCACATTTGGATGCTTCTTTAGTATGAGACCTACCATGATATCTTGGATGAGAGGTCCATAGCATGACTAAGGTTGAATATGATGCTGCTAGCATGGCTAACTGTGAGGAAATATGAAGAATCTCCTTAGAGAGTTGTCTGAGCATGATCTGGATATGGCATGGATACATTGTGATGGCATAGAGTGATATATGGTTGGCAGAAAGTCCCATATTTATAGTTGGGACAAAGATACTCTCATATATTGAGACAATGCAGCTATTCAAAACAAGCTCAGGACTGTGTTTGGAAACTCCCTTATAGGGAGGATGATTATGGTATCCTTTTGTGATTTATATGATTATTTATGTTCTGACGTGATATTTTATTTGATGTCCTATATGAATAGGAACCAACTGCTATTGAGACAACAAGATACTAGATTTGAGTATGATGAGAGCAACGCTAATTAAGGACACTAAGACAACTATTCCTCCCTGTCTGAGCTCCCAGGGTGAGGAATTGACGTAGAAACACTCTTGGGGTTGAGGGAACTCTGGAAAATAGGGTATGACCCCTATCTATTACCCAAAGGGTTGTAGATGCTTCTCCCTTATCTTCATAGGGTCAGAGAATTCTGCTCCCCTATTTGGTCTTTGTAGAGTATACCCTAGTTGGAATCACACCCACTAGCAGGCCTTTTCAGGAATACCGCTCCTCGTTTGGCTAAATATTTGAGAGTGTAATTGGGGTGTACAACCCATGTCGATTATGATGCAAGTGTTCTACCACATGAATATTCAAGTTCATCGATGGGACGATCAATAGGAAATAGGATGGGTTGAGATAACCCTATGTGATTACAGGTTGAGATTAACCTCCCTGATGAGATCCAAGGGTCAAGATTTTCTCCCCTGTTTGTTTGGATATCCTATTGCTCAATATGGGGTTGTAGATTTATAGCTCCCCAATGAGATTCCGGGTTGAGATGTGTTCCCTGATGTGGTTCCAGGTTGAGATGTGCTCCTTGATAATATGATCTTCGATGACGATTGACAATGATCTGAGTAATATCTCGCTAACTGAGATTTCATGTGGCAGACTGATGGATAGAGGGTGGTAGCTTAAGCTCCCCTTTAGTAACAAATTATTTTTCTTCTAGATTCGAGAATGTTCAACATATGAGCAAGAAAAATTAAGAGATAAGCAGGAATACACAAGGGATAGATCGAGAGGTACACTGATGATTTGTCATGATGAGATACTTGAGGTGGTAATGGCACGATGACTACATTACAGAGATCATCAGTGATGATATGTGAAGATACTAGAATGGCATATTGATCAATGGACAAATATTGACAGGTGGAATTCTCCCTAGTTGAGTGTTAATTTTTGAAATTGCGATCAAATTCCACCTTGGAAAGCTCAACTGAATGAGATGATGATTTCATTATATTCCTCTTTTCAAGAGGGCCAAAGTCAACCTAAATATCACCTTATTTGGGAAAACGAAAGTTGGTTTTTGAATTCATTTATTCACTCATGTATTTTGGGTTAGGTCAACCCTAAGCACATGTTAAATTGGATAGGTAAGCCTCAATCCCAAGTGGACCCTCATGAAAGTCTATAAATATAAGATACCTCAAGATCATTTGGAAACATTGATCAATCCATTTTCTCTTCTCTTATTATCTTGGTTCGCACAGGTCTGTTGGAGGAAAGTTCATGCAAGGGTCCAAAATCTCAAGGTCGAAGCTTGCATTGATCTAGGGTATTCTGGATCTCAGGCACTGGCACAAAACTATGAATTTTAGTCCCTGGATGCTGGCACATAGTGGTCCTGATAGCATCCAAGGAGCCTTGGATGTTGGCATAGTGTGTTATGGGAGCGTTCAAGGTTTCAAAGATAGATCGTGTTGTATTAGTCCCCGGATGCGCACACAGAGTGGTCCTGAGAGCGTCCAGGCTGCCATAGACGCTCACACAAAATCCTTATGATAGCGTCTAGGGCTTGAGGTAGAGTTGGGTATGCTTAAACCTAGATGCCCTCATCCAGTTAACTTGGGAGCATCCATATCTGTTAACTTGGGAGTGATTTCATCCCCTTTAGCCAACCGATCTCTCTTCTTCATTAGCTCTAATCCCATCACTTCCATGTTGTGATTGATCGAAACTGTACTCAACCATTTCAGTCCTCATTGATGTAACTTATATACTTTATGATGCTTATGATGTGTTTCCAACTGCACACATTGTTATAAATTTCAAAATAATAAATAAACACATAATCATGACCATGAGATTGCATTCATGTTTCTTCCATGAGGTTTTCTGCTGTGAAAAGCAACCGTGTTAGTTTGCAAACACATTTACAAATCATATGCATCAATCATTAAATGCATTTATCATGATAATTAACAATAAACATCGTATTTATGGCTATGGCCCTGCTCTCGCCAAGCTGCTGTCAACCAAAAAATTTACACTAGCATAAGTTTACTAGCAAAAAAATAATCAATAATTCAAACTGGCTTTTAACACCTAAATAGTTAATTAGTCAATTTTCAAAATCATCAATTGCATGTGACAAAGCCCATCCAGTCCAAGCGTTGAACCTAGATGCTTTGATACCACTCTATAATGTCACTCGACCCCTCAAGTTACCATTAACATATAATTAACAAAAATAAAATAAAATAATTGCCACATTCCTCTAATGGTAACCTAAGGGGTCGGGTGACATTACATGTTTGATCTCATGTTGGAAAAGATAGTTTTCAAATTTATTTGAAGATATTATTTTACATTATTAGTACAAATATATCTAATATGAGATTGTGTATCATTTACAATCCATGCATTAAAGTTTTTGAAAGTTTCAAAAGCTTTAGATTGGTTCTTCAATAGATAAACCCAGCACATTATGGTGTAGTCATCAATAAAAGTCATCATGTATTTATTACCATTTTCAGAAGGAACATGCATAGGGACACACAAGTTAGAATGAATTATTTCAATATTTCCATGTGCTTTGGAATGAGAGTTGTGACAACACTGTTTTTTGTGCTTTCCTAAGATACAAGCATCACATTGCATAAGTTTCCTAAGAATGGTTGGCAAACTAGTAACACCATTTCTCTTCAAAAATGACATGCTATCATAGTTCAATTGTCCAAATCTAGCATGCATAATAGATTGGATGGTATTGTACCTTCATCAATTTGAGAACTGTATGCAAAGTTTTGTGCACAAGAATAGGTTCTTTGTAGCTTCAAAAGTCTTTATTCTTCTATCCCAGTCATGACAAGTGAGTTGTCTGATGATTTTCTAACCCGAATCTTTCCATCAAACAAGTGGATGGAGCGTCCTTGCTAGAAGAAGTGAATCAAATACAAGTTTCTCTACAACTCCAAGAGGTAGAGAACATCATGTAGAAGAAAGTCTAGGAGACCAAGCCATTGGAGCCTGATGGTGCCAAGCCCTAATGGCTTGAGTTTTGACTTATCTACAAATTAGACTGCTCCATCAATATTATCAGTGAATTATTAAAAGAAATATCTTCTAAAAGTCACGTGTAAAGTTGCTCCTGAATCAAGCCACCCTGCATCTTTCCATGAAGCAAGTGAAGCATTAAACAAGTCTCCAGTTACTCCAATATTGCAATGTCTTTAAGATAATGAGCAGATTTGGGTTCTTTACCTTTGCTTTGATATGGTGATTTTCATTTCTCTTCAATCCTTTCCTATCTAATCTTGTCCCAAGAGATCTTACATGTGGAAGCATCATGTCAATTTATGTTGCATCAAATACAATGAATATCAAGTCTTTCTCCTTGATAATGTCTGCCCCTTTGGCTCTATTATTCTTCCTTCCACATCCTCTTCAACCACCTCTTCCTCTAGAAGAATCTTGTGTCTGATTCTTCTCTTTCTGTGCAAGAAAAACAACTTCTTTAAAAGACTGAGCAACTATCTTATTCATCCCAAAATATTTCTCTCTTTTAGCAAACTTCTCCTCAAGAGTGTCAAAGGAAATCTCCTTAAATTTTCCACTAGCTTGTAATGACTCAAGATAATGGGAATAAGTGGGATAGAGTGCCTTGAAAAAAGCTGTGAGAGGAACATCTACTTTAACTCTGGTAGCTTCTATATCATGCACGATATCACTTATTTCTGAGGCTAAGGCGAGGGGATCATCACCTTTCACTTCAAGATTTAACAATTTGAGCATTAATTGGACTACTTCAAGCTTAGAGTGTGAGTCATAAAAGTCTTTCAATTTAATTAAGGCTTCAAAAGCATTGCTAAAAGGTGTAATATGATGACTCACCTCTTAATTGAATGATGTTGCAATCAAGGCATAGACCTTGCTATTTTTGTTCTCCCATGTGGCAAGCTCTTTGTTAGAAATGGGCTTTTTAGGAGGATTGCCAACTTCCCCTTCACAAACTCTTTTCCACAACTCATTAAAAATGAGGGTTTGCTTTATCTTCCTAGACAATTCATGGTAGTTCCGTTTTCCAAAGAGAACTACTCCAACTATAGGGATGAGTGAATGCATTTTTGCAAAACTTCGGCACTGGGCCTTGAATCTACAAAAAATTGCTAAAAAAATCTCTTAACAGAGACTCATCATACATGCATCTTCTTAAACAAATGAATCAAAATAAACCAACATATCACATCATATATTTGAATGGTTCAATATATATGAATGGTATTCAATGTAAGACAAGAAATTCAACACAATTTCAATGCTTCATCAATTTGAGCCCAATTCAACTTACACATATACTAATCAAACCTTATAGTATTATGGATACAACATACCACAAATACATGGTCTTCAAAAAATATTTATGCCATCACATACGGTCTTCAAAAACTATTCAACACACATATGTCCAATATTCAATTCATGCACCATATGCTACATGATCTTTAACACAAAGCATTCAATTTATCATTACCAAACACAACCCTCAAAAATCTCAACGTACAAGGGAATATATTCATAGCATATCATTACACAGTCTTCAAAAATATATACGATCCATAAAATTTGAACACACGTCCACCAACATACAATTTTCATTCAACGCAGAGGCATACGACGTAATGACACCAACATATAAGAGCCAACACAATTGTAACACACACCAGCATACAAGAGCCATCGAATCATCATGCAGGAGTTACGCATCATCAAAACATCAGTCATGACTTGTAAGATTCAATGTACAACACAATATAACATACGAGTCACCATTTTATCACATGATACACTGTAGTTCAAGACCATAATCAACACTACTTCAATGCTCACTGCAGAGGAGCAATACAACACATAGGGTTCAACGCTGCTTCAATGCTCAACGCAGAGGAGCAACACTCACTGCTTCAACGAACAGGACACTGCTCCCTTCAACACATACAAACCAACGCACATGCTTCACGAATATTCGATTTCTAAACCAAAATTCTATTTTCCAAATAAAAACATCAAAATATTACGTCCAATATTTTATTTCCAAAATAAAAACATCGAATAAAGATTATAGCCTGCAATTTACTTTATAACATCCCGATAACACCTTTTTTTAATTTCAAACGTTAGAAAATACCGTTATCATCGGTGATACGATGATACTTTATGTAGATATTTAGTGCCTCTCACTTTTTAGTGGTACGTCCATTGTTGCCAAGTGTGCAGATGCGTTTTCCATTTGGATTCATTTTAACCTTTATAGCCTGCCCAATTTGGCTTTCACATATCCTCTCCAATAGTAGCTTAAAACCAAAATTAAATGACTTAACACATGAAATTCGGCAGCCTGAATGAAGTAAAACTAGAATTGAATGACTTAACACATGAAATTCGAAAGTCCAGATGGGTTTCCAGAGGGCAAACCATGTGAACAACTATGTACGAGATGTTAAAATAACAACTAAACTAACTGTCATAAGACGGAAAACACAAGCAATAACATAAAATACACTAAATTTGGCTTTCACATATCCTCTCCAATAATAACTTAAAGCAGGTAGCCTGAATGAAGTAAAACTAAAATTGAATGACTTAACACATGATATTCGAAAGTCCAGATGGGTTTCCAGAGAGCAAACCATGTGAACAACTATGCACGAGATGTTAAAATAACAACTAAACTAACTGCATATTAGGAGAAGACCGCGGGAAACACAAGCAATAACATAAAGTACACAAAACTAAAATTGCATGAAACAGTTTCATAAATTCTTAAAACTAAAGCCGGAACGAAGCTTACAAACAAATACAAAAATCAGAATCGTGATCAGAAAGGTGTGAATTTCAACCACCAGGTTATGAGAATCCATACATAAGAAGCAGAACCAACTAGCATTAGGGATCACTAAACTGTATATATTGAATTCGTCAATCATGCGATTGAAAATAGAAATAAAAATAAATATGCAGTCTTTCGACATCACCCTTTCACAAAATATTTGTTTCGACATCACCCTTTCACAAAATATTTGAAACTACAAAATATTTGAAATTGTGATTATCATGAACCGTCAGGAGAGTTACATTGTGTTAAATGAGTCCAACATAAAATTTCCAACACGGGCATGCCGAATTCAACAAAACTACGTTATGATTCTCACCTAGTTAAAAAATCCAAAAAGTAGCAAAGCCAGAAATCAAAAGATACCGCTATCAGTTTGCAGAAGCTTAATTGTAAAAGCTTGGAGTACTTTGGCGCAGCTTGAGGTTTTGAAAAAGTGCTTTGTTAATGTGAGAGATGACACAGCTGCCACCTGCATAAAAAGTGCTTTGTTAATGTGAGAGATGACACAGCTGCCACTTGCAATTGTGCCTTTAATCAGTGTGTCCAGATCCTCATCACCCCTAACTTAAATGCAAATTTGTAATTTGCATTTCTTAGGGTAATTTGTAATTTGCATTTCTTATGGTAGAAGTGTATGGAAGTATATATATGTAAAGTTAATTTGCATTATTTTAAGCAAGTTATGATCATGGATTTTTCTTTTTCTTTTTTTCCTTCTAGACATATCAATCCATTCCATGGAGTTATCAGGAACAATTGTAGAGGAGACAATGATTACATTTTTATGAGACAATTCAATTGTATGGGTTCAACAATAATTGTTGTTTTCTTATCACTGTCTGAGTGGTTTGAAGTTTGTGCCCACTAGTTGATGAATCCAAGATTATGGTGAAGTCTCTTTCATTCCTAGTAGAGGAGTGGAGCCCCTCATCTAAGGGTTGAGATGGTGTTATATATGGATGAACTAAGTTTGAAGGAGTTGATTTGGCGGTAGGAGTCTTCTATTGCTACATGTTGTCCTAGTTGTGAACCAAAGAATTCTTAGCACCTCTTGTATCTTTTGGGTCTTGCCATTAGGGATTCTTTTTTTAACATCCTGGATGGGAGAGGGCCCTTGAGAAGGACAAGAATTATGAAGATGACTGGGTTGTTGACAAATCTAGCAATGGAAATCAATGTTCTCATAGTCCAACTACTCCAAATAAACATCTCCCTTCCATTTTAGGGGGATTTTACCATGCAACTCTTTGTTGAGATCAATTTCAACACATATGCGAGCAAAGATGACAATACCCATCACAAGCCTATCAATGTCTAATTTAATGAAATAGTCTAGTAAGTTTTCCACATTGGCTAATATGTATGAATGTAGTAGATGAAAGGCTAGATTAGGGAGCCTTACCCATAATGGAGTTGTCAGATCCGTCACGGAAAGATGATTAAAATCAGAAAACAAAGATTGAAAGGAGAGATCAAATCAGCCCCACCTTCATAAAAAACCTGAAGAACACGACAAAAAATCCTTTCTAGCAAAAATGCAAATTCATATCAGGGGACTAGGCCTGTTGCACCCACTCTCGAAGCTTGAATGTAGATGACTAAAATCCATTAAAGCAACAAATAATAATCTTACATGAATACTTTACAGAAGAAATGTTAGATATACAATGATCAACTTCCAAAGATGGAATGCTTGCTTCATGATACAAAACAAAGGTTGGTCTTGAGAGATCGTTCAGAGTTAGAGGAGAAAGGCTTCGATTTAGGGCATCGTTGAAGAATTTAAATTGGGAGGAAAAGGGCAGAGCACTGATTTAAATTGGGAGGAAAAGGGCATAGCCCCTCCTTTGGCTCAAATTTTAATATTGAGACTATATTTATTGAAGCATCCATGGATATGACATGATTTCCATTCCATAATATGTCTACCTCCTGTAGGAGTTGAAAAATAATAGAGAGGATTCTTATTGGATTTTCAATTCTAGATATAAGTGATGAGATAAGATTTGTGACTTTCAATTGCATAGAGAAAGAACTCGATGATGTTGGCTTGATGCAAAAAGGAATAGAGGGGATGCTTATTGGATTTCAATTCTAGATACAAGTGATGAGATAAGATTTGTGACTTTCACTTGCATATAGAAAGAACCCCATGATATTGGCTTGATGCAGAAAAAACCCTGGTTGAAAGAAGTTTCCCCTAATGTACCAAATCTGCAACAATAACACTAAGATGAGGAGGTTTCAGACAAAAGTGGGAGTTTGAAATGAAATGAACATGCTAGGGTTTCTATTGAAAAATATTATTGATTCTCACTTTTTCCCTTCATTACATTACTAAAATTTTAATTCTTTATTTTTTTTTTTAATTTTGCCTTGCATGTTGGTCCTAAAGAGAATTAATCTTTTAGCTTATCAAATTTAATATCACATTATATAATATTGTAAATTTAGTTATTTATTAAAATTTTTTAATATAACACAACAATTTAATAAACATTGCTAGTGGATAATAGTGGGACTATAAAAAAAATTATGAGTTGGAAATTAAGGGTTGAAGACACATTTTTTTTAGTTGTAATAAAAGGTAAAAAAAAATGTGAAAGGTAATGGTTAATAAGTTGACAGACAAAAATTTTGGATAAAGAATAAAATTTACAAGTTAATAATAAGATAGCCAATATAAAAAGTAAATAATGGTGGATCATAAAGAACATTAATTTTAATATTATAATTCAAATCATTTATCATTTTTTTTCAAATAATTCATTTATTTAACTGAATAAAACTTAATGTCCTTGGTTCAAATCTTTTGTTTATATTCAGCATATATATTGCTCTCTGCGAAGAGCACAACCACATTTTTGATCACTGATAGACATACTAGTTTTTTGGAAATGCTCCCTGCGTGGAGACATCTTAGTTTTACTCTCTCTAGATCTACAGTTTTATATGAACTCGACAGGCAAGGCTGCCTACATATGAATATGCTTCGGCATCTGCAAAATGTAATTTCTTAATACATAATGGAAATTACGACTTTTTCCCAGGGAAAAAAAAAAAAAAAAAACTTAATGTCCTTGAGAATGGTATAGTCAAAAGTAAAAGGGATATCATTGTAATTTAAGTCATTTATCAAAAAAAATTGAAATAGTTCATCCACTTAACTTTTGGGTGATGAATGTCAGTAGGAACAAGCTGCCTTAGATAATGACCTAGTGGTTGGAGTCAGAGTAAATCTAGAGAGGAGATGAGGGTGGTTGTAGAAAGTGATGGCTAATTGGACACTACATAAGTTGGGATGAACTCGTAGCTGGAGTGAGAGTGAATCTTAAAATGGGAAGTAAATCTAGAAAGGTGAAAATCAAGTGTTGGATTGGTTGTGCAAAGTGATGTTTAGTTGCATAATATGCTAAAGTGATGGCTAGTTGAAGAAGACTGCATAAGATGAAAAAGTGATGGCTAGTTAGAGGAGATTGCACAATATGCAATGAATAGGCAATTGGAGCTAGAGTAAATCTCAAAATGGGAAGTAATTGATCTGGATAGTTGAATCTCAAAATGGGAAGTAATTGATCTGGATAGTTGGACTGCACAAGATGGGATGAATAGGTAGTTGGAGCATGGAATAAATTTTGAAAAATGTGAGGTCAACTTAGAGGATGATAAGCAAGGAGGGAAACAAAAATGGAAGGTGAAGGAAAAATAACCTAAGTAGAAATTAAATTTTGATATACTTGAAAATTGCTTAAATAATCAAAATAAAAACAAAACATAATAATATAATTTAATAACTAGTACATTAGATTTTGGATACTCTATCTTATTTTCAAAATAAAAACATTTATTTACTTTAACATTATAACATTATAACTTACAATATACTTCATATTGATAACTTAGACATTGAAATATTATAAAATACCATTATCATCCATTGAACATAGGAACGAAGGAAAATTTATGTGGATATTGTTGGAGTGGGGAGTAAGTTTCAAAATAGGAAGCAAATGCAAGTAAATTTTGAAATAGGAAGTAAATACTAAAAATTGATGACCCAGTAATGTGGGAGTCAACTAGAAAGGTGATAACCACGTGGAAGAAACTATAATGGAAAGTGATGTTCAATTAACAAAAGTGGAGAGTAACTATATAATGACTAAGCGATGGGAATGGTTGTGCAAGGTGCCAGTTGGTTAGAGGAGAGTGCACAAGTTACCATGACTGTGATAGTAGTGGGGAGTAAATCTCAAAATCTTGAAAGGTGATGACCAAGTGGTAGGAGTGGTTGTGCAAAGTGATGGTTAGTTGGAGGAGATTGTATAAGATGCCTGTGGCTTATAAATCTTGGTATAGAAAGAAAATATTGAAAAGTGATGACCACGTGGCAACTAATGGTGGCTTATAAATCTTGGTATAGGAAGAAAATCTTGAAAAGTGATGACAAGGTGGCAACCAAAAAGTGATAAACAATTGGCGGAAATGAAAATGGAAAGTGATGGCCAAATAACCAAAATGAAAAGTAAATTTTGATATACTTGAAAATCCATTAAATAATCAAAAGAAAATAGAATCTAATAACTATTCTATTGAATCTTACATTCTCTATCATATTTCTAAGATAAATACATTTATTCACTTAAACATTATAACTTTACAAAATATAATTATGATTGATAGAGCATATGGAAAAAGGACAACATACTTCATAAGGTACTCATAACTTAAACATTGCAACATTATAAAATACCATTATCATCTATGGAACATAGGGAAGGAGACTTTATGTGGATATTGCTGGTGCGGGGGAATACGTTTCTAAATTGGAAGTAAATCTGGAAAAGTGATGACCATGGATTGCACTGAGAAGAGATTGTAGTGAGAAGTGAAGTAAAAATGTGATAAGTAGGTGGTGGACACATAGAAAATAATGGCCAAATAACAAAACTGGAAAGTAAATATTGATATACTTGAAAATTAACTAGATGATCATAATAAAAAATAAAACATAATAATATAATTATCATCCATATGGAAGATAGAAAGAATGAAAGTTTATGTGAATATTTCTTTGAGTGGGAAATAAATATTAAAACAAGAAATAAATCTCAAAAGTAATGACTAGATAGTCATAGTGAAAAATCATCCTAAAGAGTGATAACAACCTAAAATATATGAAAAATAATGACAAAAATAGAAGTAAATTTTAATATACCTAAAATTAAAATAATAATAATAATAATAATAAAATATAATTTAACTATTTCATTTCTCTAACTTATTCTAAAGATAAAAATCATCTATTCACTTAAACATTATAATATTCACCATACTAAAAACCTAAACATTAAAATATACTGTTATTAATATTATAACATTCAACAAACTAATAACCTAAACATTATAAAATACCATTATCGTCCTTCTACTAGATAAAAGAAAAACATTATAATATTATAAAATAATATTATATCTGTCGAACATATTATATGGAAGGAGGAGACTTTATATGCCCGCGGAGATACCTTTTGGATTTGAATTCATTTTAACATGAACAAATGGTTATACAATGTGCCAAATTTGTCTTTGACATATACTCCTAAATTTTTAATAACTTCTCACAGGTGGCTGAATGAACTAATACTGAATGACTTATGATCAAATCTCACTGGATTTGTTATTTATTTTCAAACAACCTTATACCAAAAATACAAAATGTATAAACAACCATATACGAAATGTCAAAAAAACAACCCTAAATGCCTATTCCCAAACAATGAAAAAAGTAACAAGCAATAACATAAAATACACCAAGCTGGGTGAAATAGTTTCATAAATGCAATGTAAAATCATGTCTAGAAGTTCAAGAAACAAGTTATGAGAATTCATGAATAAGATGCAAAACCAACCAACATTAACGCGTATATATATATATATATATATATATATTCCATTAATTCATATAAAATATCAAATTAGATCTAGTTTTTTTTTCCAGATCACCCATTCACAAAATATTTGAAACTGTGATTATCACGAGTCTCCAATAAAACTCCCTCGCGAACGCAAATTTGACAACACCCTAGTGCCAAAATTGCCACCCCAAAATTGCCAACACCCTCTGCCTCACCCACTTAAATAAAACCCAAAAATGAGGCTAATTTATTCGACCGCTTAGCAAAACCAGAAATGAGAAGGTTCCCCATCAGTTTCCAAAACCTTAATAGTAAAAGGTTCCAGCACCTGGGGCGACCTTGAGCTTTTGAAACAGGGCTTTGTTAATGTGAGGGATGACACCGCCGCCTGCAATTGTGCCCTTAATCAGCGTGTCCAGATCCTCATCACCCCTAATGGCAAGCTGCAGATGCCGGGGTGTAATGCGTTTCGCCTTCAGTTCTTTGCTACCATTCCCCGCTAATTCCATTACCTCTGCAGTCAAATACTCCAAAACAGCTGCCATGTACACAGCTGCAGTTGCTCCCACTCTGATACTTGCATGCAAGCGAGACTTCATCTCCCGATGGGTTCTCCCCACTGGAAACTGCATCAGTAATTTACCAGCCATGAATATTGCATGCAAATTCATTAAACATTTCCTGATAAACATTTCCTGAACTTCCAAGAAAAAGCATTTGAAAATATGAAAATTTAGAGAAACATTTACTGAACTACCAAGAAAAACAACTGAAAATTTCCATTAGCTTCAATGTATAATCGTTTGAACAATAGCATAGATTTGATCCTATGAAATAAAACATAGTGCTCAGTCCTAAGATGCCTAAATAACCCTCTAACACGTCCAAAAAAAGTTAGGAAAAGGGCCAAAAACCCTACAACCTGCAAGCCACCGCGAGATGACCTGGAAACAGGTGTCTTTCTTTTTCTCATTCTCTCATTTCTGTTGACCCATTTGCCTGGTAACGAAAATTTGGTATTTCCCTCGCCGACTGCTTCAAAATCTCCAGGAGTGTTCATCGTGCCCACCTTATGCTTCTTTGTCTCCTCTGCAAGGCTATGAACAGAAAAATATAAAGTGTGAATAATCCGCGGAGGGGGCTCCTGACCACCTTATTCTTCTTTGTCTCCTCTGCAAGGCTATGAACAGGAAAATATAATGTGTGACGAATCCGCGGAGGGGGCTCCTGATTTAAAAAAAGACGCGGGATTGTCAATGATGGAGTGGTGTGCAATAAATTTCAAGGACGCTGTATTCGAGACAGCCGGGTGCTAATTTCAGTTAAGTAAAATAATAATCAGCTCGAACGCAGCACATTACCGTTGCTTTCTTTCCAATTTGATTGTACGTTGTTGATTTGCATTATTGGCATGGCGTTGATTTAGTTTTTAAGAAAAATAAACTTGGTTTGTGAGGAGCTTAGAGTGAAATTTATTTAATTTCTTAATTGATGATTTTAATTATAATAATTTTGAAAATATTTGAAATATTATGAATTAATTAAAATAATTTTATAATAGTTTTAAAAGTTTTAAAAATATTTGAAATATATTGAATTTGTTTTAGAAATAACAATTTTAATAAATAAACCATTAAAATCCAAGGCTCAATAAATGAATTAATAAAATGGCACTCTCTCACATGTCATATATGCTAATAAGAATAATAAATATTTGATAATAAAAATAAATATTTAATAATAAAAAAATACTTAATAAGAATAATAAATATTTAATAATAAAAATAAATATTTAATAGTAAAAAAATACTTAATAGTAAAATGTGATGTTAGTAAAAAATATAAAATAATGTGCAAGTAGAGTAGATACATGATATCTCAACTTTTTTTTAAATCTTTTTTTATTTGAAAATTACTTTTATCTCAGACATTTCATATGAATTAATTTCAAATATTTTTTAAAAAAATTGATACTAAATTTATTGTAATAGATTAAATTTGACATAAATCAATAAATTAGGAATTTATCAATCATATAGTATTAAATTAATTTTTACCATACATATATATATATATTAAATTTGACATAAATCAATAAATTAAAAACTTATCAATCATATAATACTAAATTAATTTTTACCTTATAAAATTATTTTTAATATATAGATATATAAACATCAAATTTTTAACACAGTTTGATATTATATGAATAGGTGATGAGAAAGGGAAGCTCAAGGGGTACTAGTTGGAGAGTGCAAAGGGTCGATGCAAAATGACCAGGTTGTTAGAGTGGGGAGTAAATCAATAAATGTAATGACCAAGTCGTGGGAGTGGTTATGCAAGATTGCATAGATTACGATGATTAAGTAGTCTGTCAATGGGGATTAAATGAGGGGGGTTGTATATGCTCACTGTTGGATTTTGGCAGGATTTTGGCACGGTTGGCACAGTTGTTATCCAACGGCTGGCTCGGTTGTTATCCAACGATGGGGTTGTTGGCACGGTTGGCACCATAGTTATCCAACGATGGGTATAAACAACCCCACCCATTTAATGCAAAGTGATGGCTAGTTGGAAAACACTCCACAAATTGGGATGACCAGGTGGTAGGAGTAATTGTGTAATGTGATGGTTGGTTGGAAAAGTCGTAGTCTACCAATAACCATTAAATGAGAGGAGTTGTATATGCCCACCATTGGATTTTGGCAAGCTAGTTATCCAATGGTAGACATATACAACCCCCACTCATTTAATGCAAAGTGATGGCTAGTTGGAAAAGACTACGCAAATTGGGATGACCATGTGGTAGGAGTAATTGTGTAAGGTGATGGTTGGAGAAGTAGTAGTCTGCTAATGGGCATTAAATGAGGGGGGCTGTATATGCCCACCATTGGATTTTGGCAGGCTAGTTATCCAACCGTGGCCATATACAACCCCCACTCATTGAATGCAAAGTGATGGCTAGTTGTAAAACACTACACAAATTGGGATGACTAGGTGGTAGGAGTAATTGTGTAAGGTTGTGGTTGGTTGGAGAAGATTGCACAGACTGGAATGACCTGGCAGGAGCACTTGTGCAAGATGATGGCTGGTTGGAGAAAGTAAATTATGAAATGGAGAGTAAATTTCAAAAAATAATGGAAGAGAAGAATCAACTGCAAAGAGATAACCAAGATCAAAATAACCAATAAATTTTAATATACCTGAAATTTAATTAAATAATTAAAATAAAAATAAATAATAATAATAATATTTCGCTAAATCTTACACCCTCAATTCTATTTTCAAAATAAAATATATTTTCAATTTTATTATTAAAATAATTCAACAAAACATTTAAAGTTTGAATATTGTATATAATAATCCAACCTAAATTCAAATCTTAAACCATATAAAATAAAATATTATTATTATAAGAGAAATATATGGAATGAAACTCTATATGGATATTGCCTATAAAATAAAATATATAGAATGAAACTTTAGTTGGTAAATCCAGGGTACCCAGATGCGTTTTCCATTAAATTCGTAAGTCCAGATAGGTTTGATACTTACCCGGGCTGGGTCAATCGACATGATCAATAAGGTCAATGACCTAGGGAGGCGATCTAGCATCTCCCAGTGAGGAGAGTACACGTCATAATTTTTGGCAGCAGGGGTTAGGGTTTGTTAAAAAAAAGAAAAACGAGTCTAGACATGTTTACCGTCTATCTCCAGATAGATTTGTAAAAAGACACAAACCAGCTAAACGATGTTGATTTCAATCATGTTTACAATGTTGATTTCAATTTTAAGGATAGCTATTTGAGTTTGAAACATTGTTGATTTAAATTATACTTATGTTGTTGATTTATATTTTAATGAAAGGTAATTGAGTTTTATATTTTTTTTAAGAATATATCTTAATTAGTGTGGGGTGAAATTTATTGAAATTTTAATTATTTTAAATAAAATATTTTTATTATATTTTTTAAAAATATTTGAAATATGTTGAATTATTTTATAATTAAAATGATATTGTTTACTTTTTAAATTGTATTAATTTTATTTTTTATTTTACTAGAAATACTATTTGAGTGGACTTAATGGTGAAGAGTATGTGTTTTTACTTAAAAGATTACAAGTTCAAAACTATAGGGGTAGTAGAGTATGTATGCTTTTTAGGCTTAGAGTCAAATCTATGCAAACAACGGGTCTTATTATTATTATTATTATTATTATTTCTTTCATTAAAATGACACTTCGATAAAAATTCCCACAATCAAGGGGGTCTCATACACCAATTTGGCCATGACCTTACAATTGGATAATAATAATATTTTTATCTTGATTATAATTATTTATTGAAAATTTAAAATATATATATTTTTTCAAAATTATATATATATGTCCAATTTATCATTTAAGTACAGTTGTCTTTTACATGTTAAGTAAATTAACTATTTGGGTGATAGTAAAGAATAAATGAATCATTGAAATCACAACCTTAATAAATGAATCATTCAAATGGCACCTTGATAAATATTTAATGGCCAAATGTGATAAGATGCCAGTCCTAAAAAATGAGAATGTTTATTTGTTCTATGTCCAGGAGTTTTTTAAGTCATATTTTATAGTTAAATTTCTTCAAAATCCAGCAAGAATATGTTGGAATAATAAATTCAACATGTGAACCTTGCATAATTCAAGTGCTCCATGGGCTTTTTAGGGTGAAGAATCCACTTATTCCTTCAAAAATAGATTTTAAACAAAAAATAAATGTGATATAACAAAAATTTGTTGGAATCATAAGTTCAACCTGTGAACCTTCCATAATTCAAGTGTTCCATGGACTTTTTAAGGTGATGAATCCATTTATGCCTTCAAAAATAGATTTTCAACAAAAAAGAAATGTGATATAACAAAAAATTGCTTTGCCATATTCTGATCAAAAACTCCAAAAGGTAGAATACTGAGACAAAGCTCTCAAAAACATATAATAATGTATATCTATAGTGAAAACCTATTTATGGTTTCTTGAGCTTCCCTCAAATCCTTTTCTATCTAAAATTTGCTCACAATTATGATCAATTAAAGTAGGTCATAATCCAATATAAGTAATGTGGAAATGAACCCTAATTCACTATAAAAATAATACATCTAGGTAACAAAGGCCAAAGTCATTTTGGAGGGATGAGTTATAAAGACATTGGCAAAATTTTTGGAGATTTTCCAAGTTTTCCTAACCTTTTTGTGTTTTAATAATATTTTAAGCAAGTTTAAGTCAAGCCCCACACTATACACATGTTGATATTGTAAACATTGGCATAGGAAATGCGTTTTAATTTTTCTCAAAAGGTGTTTAAAAATGGATGTAAGGGAGAGGGGGGAAGATACCATGGTTGGTTATTAAAACCATTAATACAACTTTAATGCATGGAGCCATGGTTCGTTTGTACATTGACTTGGACATGACTAAGAAATATGTCAGGGTGGCTGTTTGAGAGAAAATACAGTCAACGAAGTTCAATGCCAATGGTATTTTTCTAGCGACGAGGTGGATACCAACCTAAGCACTGACAAAGTTTCCAATAGGGATTCGTACACTCAAAAATAGCAATAGGAAAAGTGAAAAATGTTTTCCCTTTACCCTACACCTAACATACAATACACAAACCTGCGTAAAATCATTTCTTAGATGGTTAAAATTGAAACTGAAAGCAAGCTTAAATCAAATGTAAAATCGTGATTAGAAAGTTTTGAAGACCAAGAACTAGATTACGAGAATTCATAAATAATTGCCGGAAGCACCCAACATTACAAATCATTAAATTACATATATCCTTTTCATCAATCATGTCAATCAAGATATAAAAATAGATATGCACTTTGTCCAAATCACCCATTCACAAAGTATTTGACACTATGATTATCATGAACCTCCAAGAGAATTCCCTTATGGTAAATGTGTTTAACACAAATTTGTGAACATGTTGATGCCAAATTCAACAAAACTACAAAAGTACATTTTGTTGGTGAAAAGCACATTTCTCACCCACTTAAAAAACCCAAAAAGGAAGCCTAATTTATTTGATGCTTACAAAAGCATAAATCACAAGGTTGCACTCTCAGTTTCTTAAAACTTAATTGTAAAATCTTGGAGTAATGTGGGGAAACTTGAGGTTTTGAAATATTTTTTTGTTAATGTGAGGGATGAAACCGCTACGTGCAATTGTTCCCTCAATCGGCATGTCCAGATCCTCATCTCCCCTAATGGAAAGTTGCAAATGCCTTGACATGATGTGTTTAGTCTTAAGATATTTACTAGCATTCCCTGTCAATTCTAATACCTCCGAACTCATAAACTCGATAATGGTTGTCATGTACATAGTTGTAGTTTCTCCTAGTCTCATACTCGACTTGTATACACATGAGATTTCATCTAGCAATATATTCTCTACACTAGAAACTATATTAGTGATTTAACACCCAACCATTAATATTCTATGCACATGCACATGGTATATTCTATGGTATATTCTTTGTGAAAGGGTTTGAAATCTTCTGCAATATCTCTCTATGGTCAATTATGAACCTCTATGGAAGATAGACCGAATTTCAGACCTTTGTTGTGAACCCTTGACTAAGCTGACTAGGGTAGATTAAGGAGGGCTTGGTTTAGACTCTTAGTGGACAACTTTGCTCGTCAGTTTGTATATTGTCTTGACTTTGATGTCTCTTGTGGAATTGATTCTCTAAGGAAAGGATTGTTGGGTTTTTACCCAAGTGAGTTTTCCAGGGGTAAACATTGTGTTGATTTTGCGCATTGTAATCCCTACTGTTCCTTCTACTTTGATGGTTGAATTTTAAAGTTAATCTTTTTGATGAAGAAGTTATGAATTCTAAGAGAATATATAATTCATCAGAAATAGTTATCAGTGTTTAGAAATTAGTGCTATTCTATATTGCACTTGAATTTTAAATGTGGTATTAAAGATATGGGTGAAAGAGCGGCCTAGAAAAGAAGCCCTAAATCTTAGATAGACCAAGTTTCATCTATGTTGATAATACCCCTGCTTATGAAACCTTGATAGAAGGAAAAACCATAACCCAATCAAATCATTCTTTTTAAATCTATGGAGAAGCCCTAGTTTGAGATTCTTAGAAGGCAAAAAGGCTTCAATCCCAATCTAAGGTAGGTCACAAATATTATAAGTTAGTTGCAGGGGGTGAAGATCCTAGAAGCTAGTTACTAGAGCCATGATATATTAGGGAATCTGAGAATCCTCAAGAGATTAAAGAGCATACCTTAGGAGTAATCATAGGATGAGAGTCTAAACTATGCTATAAAAGTGATAGAGACCTTACAGAAAATTGGAAAATATAATTCCTACTTGTCTTGGTGTGCTCATGAATTCTAGAATGAGTCTGTTCCTATTAGTTAGGAGCCTCTTGAGGTCTAGTTGGTTGATAGATTCTATCCAACTAGTTAGCTTCCTAGATTGGTGTGTGGTTGAGATATTCACTTAACCAAGAGATTGTATGTCCAAGATAGATTAGTGATCTCGAGATATAATTTCCTATATTTATATTGTATCACTATTTGATGTGAAAAATATAATTCTGAGTGCATTTAGAAAACATTTGTTTATATCAGAGCTCATATGGACCTAGGCCTTGGCCGCTCCTTGGCCGAGGGAAATAGAGAGTGTTGTTTGTGAGTAATTTTTCCATCATCTTGGTTGGAGTTGTGGGATCCATCCATAAATTGTCGGTGTCCCATGCAACTGTCCTCGTTATCAGTGCTTGCCAACTCAATATCATGGTTAATCATGGTTCCTCCATAGATTTTTAAAAGATCATTTATAATGGATACAATTTTTTCTATTGATGTTTGTGCTACTGGGGAAATCTCTTCATTGCGTTATGCCTTGAGATTAAAAAAAATTAAAGATCAAAATCTCAATTTTGAAAATCTCAAAAATCAATATTGAGCTTTGCAAAAGAGAGATCATTGTTTAAAGTTTCCTGTCTTAGCCAAAAGTATAAAGGGTAATGATATAAAGGGGGTATGAAAAGGGTCTCAAGTTTATTATAGTAAGAATAACAAGGCATTAGAAAAAAGACACCAAGATCGAAAAAAGTCTTAGAAGCAGTTCGAATCCCATTAATGAATGTCAAAGCCAACAAGAAATATACTGAAGATTGTTTACATTGCAATTTGAGTATGCAGAATCAAAGTGTTTTTCCTATAATCAAACCAAAGATAGTATAAGCTATCTAAAAATCTCGAATAAAGGCAGGTTTTAAATATTGTCTATAAAGAACCTTGTTTGCTTGCCTTGATTAATAGAAAATATTGAGAATCTAGTGACATCATCCCTAGACAATATTAATCTCTTATGGTTTGTATGACTGTAATAAGAAACTTTACAATTATATGTGCAGAAGAAATGTATTTGCTAGAGGTTGAAATTCTACATGAGATATAATGCTATCTTTTCAAATATGGTTAAAAAATTGATGAACCAAGTGCGCTTGTGCCAAAATGTTTTGGCATCCTAAAGATGAGCTAGATTAAAATTTTATGAGATATTTCCATCACCTCTATAGAAGTATCATGTCAAATATGTAGAATGTTCTTTGCAATATGTATATGTCCTAATATATAATGTTACTTTTAAACCAAAGGAACTTAAGAAAATCTATTGCAAGAAGTTATTTGAAGTCCCTTAATAAGGAAAAATGCATTACATACACATTTTCTTTAAATGTCATAATCAAATAAGAAATCTAGATGATTTGAGTCATGCTCAAAGGAAAAGTCGAGATACTTAGGAATCAAGGATTTTATAACCGTGGACATGGAAAATTAATTTTCTACTAATGATAAAAAGATACATTTTCTGTTTCCAGAAGTACAGAATAAACTCTCAAATGATTTCTGAAGAAGATGTGAAACTTCTAACACAAAAAAGGACAAGTTCCTCTTTAAGACTGAATACCAAATTCATGTCAAGAAAGATGAGGGACTTAAAGAACTTGATAGGCTCTTGGGATGAAAGGCTTGAAATTAACTTTTTTTCTAAGAAATGTTAAATTAGTAACTAAGTATCATATGGATCTAACATTTCATTAGAAGATCCATGATCTTGATATCCTTGATTGTTTGCTAAGGGATTGCAACTCTATGGTATTTGAACATTTGTATATGAAAGTAAAATCTTGTAGATGTTAAATATTGTTGGACTTGCAAGAAGATGTAAAGTGAAATCTCTAGGGTTTGGAAGGCTGAAAGTCTTGGATATTAAATATTCTAAGATTCTAGACATTTGGATATCTAGGTTAGTAAACCCTAGAAAGATAAAAGGGTTTTGACAAGAAAGCCCTAGGGTTTATGGACAAAACCTTAGGATTGTACATTTCCACTGAAAGGAGAAACCCTAACTCATGCAAGGAAGAAATCACATCATACGAATAAGGTTTATTTTCAAGATTGATGTAAGAATAATAACAATTGAGGGGGAGTGGATATTATTTTCAAACGATAAGTATCTTATATTTATTTTCTTTAATCATTACTATTGTTATTTTACTAATAGCTAGTCTCTTATCTCTGTATCCTTTGCTTAGTTATAATTTTTCTTCCATGGCTTACTAGTGAGGATTGTAGGTACATAATGAAGGTTGCGGTGCTTTGGCAATGGATGAAAATAATTGAAGATCAAATAAAATATTGTGACAAGAGGACTTGTGTTGAGAGATATTGTACCAGAGGAGATTTGAGCTCAAGAGGGAGCACTCAGGTCAACAATATTGAATTATACCTTGATTTATGGCAAAAAGAAGTCAGTGACAACTTCCAAGATGGAGTATAATGTAAATGATAACTTAGGAGGAGTACGGAGTGAAGGATTACCTCAGTTTGAGGGAGAATACTATGAAGGGACATATTGTCAGGTACACTTCTGTTAAAAATTATTATTCTTATGAAATCTATTGAAAATTACATTAGATGGATGTAGAGATAATATCCCTTGATGAAAGGATAAGTGCACATAAGATCTACCTCAAGCTTGTGAGGTACATAAAGAAGTATTTTACTTACAAAATAAGGCCTTGTGCAAGCTCCTCAAACTTGATACACTTAGATTGATGGATTAAGGTTGATATTATATGATTTGCATCTCTATCAAACACAAAATAAATTGTATGTCAAAGGGATTGTAATGACGAGAATATTTTCTTTAGAGGGATAAATAAAGGTTTCTCTAGGAACCCTTGTTTTGAGCTACATAGGGAGTTGACCTATGGATTCAAAATGAAGGACCTTGACTAGATATTGATGTGTTTCAATAGCATCAATGGCAGGGGAAGAAAATCTAGATTGTCATGGTAGGGTTTGCTAGGGTAACATAAAAGTAACCAAGATAATGGATCAAGTGAAGAAAAATATCGGTTTATGGTTGATCCAATACATGTGGCTCAACATTTGTTGAAGTACAAAACATGGAACAACTGGTCATGATAGAGTTAATTATGGTACAACTGTAGGGATTCACAAATTCAAATTGGTTAAGAAGTGCTGATGATAGAAAGAGATTTTTGCTTCACTTTGTGATATATTATAATTTATTGATGAGCATGAAGTAGTCATCTATTGCACTCAGTATTGAGGAACCCAAGTATATTGCAACTTTATTGGAAATTTGAGAAGCAATTTGACTTAGAAGCTACTTGCTAGATTGTATTGATTAGGAGCATGTGATGATCATGATGATAGGTCGAAGCACATTGAGATCAAGTACCAATTCATTCGAAACATGGCATAGAAGGGAGTAGTGAAGCTTCATTATATCACTGTTGTAACACCCTCCTCCCACATCTACAGAAGTAACCAACCAAAAGGGGTAAACATGTGACAAATAGTTACTATGATATGATTCAACACCCTATGTAACAGTTAAGGAAGTGGGACTGACAAAACATAGCCAACCTGATCATCTACGCATATAACAGAACCCCCCAAGAGCTATCCAACTCATCTAGGTGACCAATCCCTGAGACAAACTAACATTTTTATGCATTAAAGATTTAGTCACTCCCTTGACATGGGCATGCATGTGTCTGGGAACTTCCAATCATCTGCACAAGAAGGCATGTCTGTGACTGGGGACTTTTCCAAGTAGTTCTGTGCTAGTGACTCTGGATTCTATGCCACTTTTTTAGTGCCACGACTTAGGCCACTCCTCAGAAATCCATGAAACATCCAAAAATAAAAACTAACATCAAAACAATGATACAATGCAAATATTTTAACAAGGAATTGAATGGAACCCTACTAACCATGACAAACATTTTGTAAAACATGTCAAAAATATGCACACTACAGGTTTAAACAACAAATCCAAGCATAGGGGTCTCACACTTATATGAGGATCAATAAGAAGCATTGTTGCCTCATCACAATAAATGATTTAGCATTTATTAAGCCATATATTCATTGTACATTCACTGGCTAACGAAAACTTGATGAGAGCCATACATCCTCATTGTCATAAAATTCACTCATAACCAACATATAACCAATAGAAATATGAAGGTTATAACAACCATATAAGCCACATATAAACAATTATATTTACCCATAAAATACCAATGATAATGAGCTCTTATTGATGATTGCATAAGATGACCAGGTAGGGGACTTCCACGAACCACCTGATCATAGACTAGGATGAACGAAATTCTTGTTTCATCTAGTCACCCTCATGCCATATTCCAAGCATGAATGTGAGATCTCATAAAAAAAATCAATCAAAACCATCTAAGGCTTCCAGAGGCAAAACCAACTCAACCCTCAACCAATTATTCGACCTCATGGTCAGACATCACAAACCATCACTAGATTGATCTTTACCCAGGCTGTCTAGGGCTCAAGAGTGTTTGTTCCAACCAGGGCTTCCAAGATTAGTAGTTCAACCCATAGTTGTTGTCAGGCTTCCAGAGAATTTATCCAACCAGGGATTCAAGGAATAGTAACTCAACCCACCAAGGGCTTCCAGATAATTTGTCCAACCAAGACTTCTAGTAATAGTAACTCAACCCAAGATGTTCCAGGGCTTCCAAAGCATTTCTCCAACCAAGGCTTCAAAGAACTGATAACTCAAATCACAACCAAAGGCACAAGAAAACCAACCAAAAAACAAAATTAAAACCCACAACACCATGACTATCTAAGAAATGGAAAGGCTAGGAAAAACCATTGTCAATTCATGCAATTCTCCATACCAATGAAAAATCATAACCAAATAACCACATTCATGTGACATGCATGGCAAAAATAGCGAGGAAATCATACATGAAACTTGGTACTTGAAAGAAAAATCCATTGTACTTGTTGATCCTGATGTCCTCTTGCACTTTCCTAATTTCCATCTTCCTTCTTGCTCCAAAACCTAAGTACGGCGCACTCCCCCAAGAGTGCTCCAAGAAAAATTAAGTGTGCAAGAGTATTAGAGAGAGAGAGAGATAAAAATGAAAGATACAAAACTGAACTGATCAAAAGCCATGAACTGATCCTCAAAAGCCTTTTTATTAATGGGGCCTCTATTTTCTTCATTTTTCCATTATATTCCTTCATTTTCCTCCTCACATGTAACCTACGACCTTTCACCTTCCTTTTTTCCAAATTTCTGTTATTTTCATAAATAAATGTCAATAAATGCCATTTTTCCTTTCCAAAGCCTTAACCATTTCCATTGCCAATTTCCATAACCATTAATTAATCACAAGTCATCCCCATCACTATGATTTTTCCCAACATTCATCTTGGAATATGTGTCCCATGACAAAGGTCTTATTTTACCTTTATTAATGTTTATATAGATTTTTGACTAGGGCTATTACAAAACCCTCCCACTAGGGGGAACACCATCCTTGATGTTCAATGAAACCTACAACCAACAAGATTGCTGAAAGAAAAACATACTACCAATGGAGCTTTATAACTTAGCTCGTTGCAGTATTTACAATGATCAACCTATTGAGAAGGAAACCAACATGACAACCATAATGACATGATGCCCATACCGCTTATTCGAGCTTTATAACATAGCTTGTTGTGGTATTTACATCCTTATACATATGTACATATACCAAAACATCATACCAATCATATACCAAAGACATATATCAAGGACATTCGCTCAACCAACGAATAGAGAAGAATACATAGCTCGCATCTGATCTATTATCTCGCATGTATCTTCATCGAGCCCAAAGTGCTTCCACTGCACTTTAACATGCTCAATTGCTCGGTTCCAAAGCATCAAAATATTTGTATGAAAAATGCACTAAGGTTTCAGGTAGAATTCTCCTTCTGGCTCCACCTGTAATACAGATGAGTCAATTATATGATCAACATATTTAACATATTTCTTAAGCAATGACACATGGAAAAAATCATGGAATTTCACTGTTGCAGGAAGTTCAAGTTGATAGGATACTGGTCCAATCCTTTCAAGGATCTTGAAAGGTCCACAAAGTTGAGGTGACAACTTGGCACATGATCAAATCTGCAAAAATCTCTTCTTAGGCTTGATGCACAAGTACACCTATTCCCCAACTCGAAACTCCTTAAACAACTTGTTATGATATGCATAACTCTTTTGTGTATCTTGTGTTTCCTTTAGAGTCTTCTTCATTACCTGCATTTCCTGTTCCATTTCTACCAACATGTCTGGTCCAATCAACACCTTGTTCACTTGATCACTCTAGCTAATGGGAGTATTACAACTTTTCCCATACAATGCCTCAAACATACTCATCCTCAAAGGTTCCTGATACCCATTATTGTTAGCAAACTCAACTAGTGGAAGGTACTATTCCCACTTTCGCTATTGATGCATCACATACATCCTCAACATATCCTCTAATATCTTGTTGACCCTCTGTGTCTTTCCATCTGTTTGTGGATGATAATTTATGTTGAAGGCGAACTCTGTACCCAAAACTATAAATAACTCTTTCCAGAACCTAGAAGTGAACTTGGCATCCATGTCTGATATGATATTCTTTGGTACATGATGAAAAATCACTATACCCCATCTGAAAACATGTGCTACATCGTTGGCTGAATAAGTAGACTTTACTAGAATGAAGCGCGCTACCTTTGTCAACCTGCAAACCAAAACCATAATCGAGTCATGTTGTCTAGATGTCCTAGACAAACCTGTGATAAAGTCCATGGAAATTACCTCCCATTTCCACTCTTGAATCGTAATAGGATGAAGTAATCCACCTAGATGTATACACTCTACTTTTACCTCTTGAAGATCTAAGCATCTAGCCACAAAATATGCCACCTCTTTCTTTAATTTCAACCAATAGTAGAACTTCTTCACCACTGTCAATGTCTTCTAATATCTTGGGTGACCTGAATACAATTTCACATGAAACTTTCTTAAGATAAGCTTCTTGAGCTTGCTGTCATCTGACACATATATCCTGTCCCTAAATCTGACCAAGCCATCTGCTGTGAGACAATAGTCCACATCATGTTCACCTATACCTGCACCTATACTTTTACCTGTACTTGTGCCTCTACATGTACTTTGTTGTAACCTATGCTTAAGCTCCATGTACCTATTATCTTGTTGACTTTCCAATAAGATCTGAGCCTATAAATCTATCCCATAAGAACTCATAGTTGGTATGTGGTTCACATGTATCCTCCCGCTACGAGCATCTACAACCTTGTTCTCTTTACCTTTAATGTACTTGATCTCAAAATCAAACTCAATGATCATGGCTAACCATCTAGCTCGCCTCACATTCAAATTTGGTTTTTCAAATAGATACCTAAATCCATTGTGATCGCTCATCAGTACAAATGTCTTGCCAAGAAGATAGTGCCTCCACATCTTCAATGCATGTATGATCGCTGCCAACTCAAGATCATGTGTTAGATAATTCTGCTCATGCTCATTTAGTTTCTATGATTCATAGCATACTACTTGTCCTTCTTGCATAAGAACTTCACCAAGTCCTTTCTTGCAAGCATTTGTGCATACCACAAACTCTTTGTCTGGATCTACAATATTTAGCACTGGAGAATTTTTCAACAACTATTTCAACTGCTCAAAACTTGTTGCCCATTCTTCTATCCATTCAAAATTCTTACCTTTTTGCTACAATGATGTGATAGGATATGCAATGTGAGATAAAATTTTGATGAACCTTCGGTAGTAACCTACTAACCCCATCAATGATCTTACCTCATCCATTCCTAGGAGCTTCCCATTCCATGATAGCTCTTATCTTCTCTAGATCTACTATTATGCCTTTCTTGGAAACAACATGCCCCAAGTAATGTAGCTTTATCTGAAAGAAACTGCATTTTCTAAGCTTAGCATACAACTAATCCTCTCTTATAAATATCAATGCTGTTGCTAAATGTTCAACATGTTCTTCCTCATTTTTAAAATATATCAATATATCATCAATGAACATAATGAAAAACTTGTCTAGATAGGGATGCATGACACTATTCATCAAGCACATAAAGGTAGCTAGAGCATTAGTCAAACCAAATGGAACTACAAAAAAATCATAATGTCTGTAACTGGTCTGAAAAGTTGTCTTGTGAATTTCATCTTGTTTAATGTGTACTTGATGATATCCTAATCTCATATTAATCTTCGAGAACATTGCTTCTCCCTTCAATTGATCAAATAAATCATCAATCCTCGACAAAAAATACCTATTCTTAATGGTCACCCTGTTAACCTTCATGTAATCAATGCAAAACCTAAGAGTGCCATCATTCTTCTTTGCAAACAATACTGGTGCACCCCATGGTGATACACTTGGCCTAATGTATCCCTTTTCAAGAATTTCCTTCAATTGCAACTTCAGCTCTACCAACTCTGGAGTGCTCATCTTGTATGGTGCTTTTGATGTTGGTTCTACCCTTGATACCATCTCAATAGAAAAATCCACTTCCCTGTGAGGTTGCAACTTTGAAATCTCTATGGTAAATACATCCTAAAATTGTTGTAAAACTGGGTACCTACTCAAACCATCTGGACCCTAAACTTCCTTACTTTTGTCACTAGAAATATTTACCGAAAATAACACACACCCTTTCCTACGACTACACTTCACTTGCATAGTTGTAACCATTCTAATTGATGTTTCCTTCTTCTTACCCTAGAAGACTCTTTGTTCTCCATTGTCATCCAAATACTCGATAGCTTTGTCATAAAAATCCACCTCAGTCCTATGGAGATACAACTAGTCCATACCCAAAATCATGCTCGACGAACCCAACAAAAATACATTCAAATTTTTTTATGTAGACATACCATTCATCTCAAATGTACAAGCTCTTACCCACTGATGAACTCACTTCTTGGCACCTGTAGCCAACTGTACTAACCAATATTCTGCATGCATTTCTTTATTCAAACCACACTTATCCACTAGTTCATGATTAACATAACTATAATTAGATCTAGGGTTAATCAAAATAGAAACACCTTGATCAAAAAGCTTACCGTCCATGTCAATGATAGATGCCTGATGATCTACCTGCCTATTATCCAGCGTTGCATAGATACAAGGAATTCTCTATCCAACAACCCCCACTGTTTGTGCTTCCTGACAACCATAGATTTTCGGTCTTCCACCCCGATGTTGTGGAAAATATCTCCTACGATGATCTTTTTTAAAAGTCCAACACTGTATAGGCTTCCAACCTGCACCGTCATTCTGCTCCTCAAATTGAAATCCCTGCCCTTTGTCAAATGCATTGAACTTCTTGAATGATGTTGCATTCTTTTTATTACTTGTGTCCTAAGGCCTTGCTCTTTTCTTATCCCATTTCCCTTTATTCCTTGCATTACCTTTCCAGTCCGATTTAGTCTCATATCTACACTTTGATTTCCCATAACAATGCTATAGCTTTCAAATATCTTCCTCCAATGATCTAGGTTCATCAAAATCAATTATGTCTTTGAATGCTACCGACAACCCACTGGTGAATCTCTGAATCTTGGTCTTCTCCTCCTTAAGGTAAGGTAGATATCTCAAAAGCTCCAGAAATATGTTAGTGTACTCCTCATCGGTCATAGAGCCCATCTTTAGCTCATAAAACTCTTTTTCCCTATCTTCATAGTACCTATCCGATATATACTTCTTCCTAAATAGTCTCTCAAATTCACTCCAAGTAAAATCCTCCTCATAAATATCTCTGACATTCTTTATAACTTCCCACCAGATATCTTCTTTACCTTTAAGAATGAATGTATCTATAATGACCTTCATGTTCTCTGAGTAATCATTCAATCTAAAGAACTTATTCATTCCAAGAAACCATGATTATTCATCCTGTGTTTTCTTCATTTCCCCATCGAATGTAGATGGCTTTTATTTCTTGAACTCATCCAGGAATATCCCTTATCACTCCTCCTGTAAGGATGATAATGATGATTACCATGATACCTGTTAGAACCAGAACTAGAATAGTACCTGTGTCCATCACCCCTCCTATATGGAGTATCCAAGAACATGCCATGTCTAATCGTGTCATCTCTATATGACCTGTACCCACCAGGAGACCTACCGCCATATGCCCCATTAGTTCCTTCCTCCTATCCATGGCTCATATGAAGTGGTCTCTGTCTCTGTAGTTCTAACAAACTATGAAGGATTACTGCATTGACCTCTGCTTGTTTCTCTTGTGCCTACATGATTATGTCATTATATTCTTTACAACTTCTTATATTTGCCTTCAAACTTCTCAATGTGTCTGCTAAGTCATAAGAATTCCCACCACCATGTTGCTAATATAATCCATATGGAGAGTCTCGGGAAATGTAGCCTACCATATTTCTAGTCATCTTTGTTGTTTCTCTTCCTTCAAGGTATATCATGTTAGCTAAACCAAAATATAAATAAACCAACATACCTCAGTGTAGTTCGAGGAAGGATATCTCGTCTGCAAGACCAACCATATTAGTGCAACACACACACACACACACACATAGATAATCATATCAACATTTATTCATCATTTCACTCATTATCTAGTCATCAATGCATGACCATACTAAGCACATGCTATGACCTCATGCATGTCGACTACAACTACATCAATGTATGCATAATGATATATAATCACTGACATGCATAACCAATGCATAATCGACATACACTCATGATGACCACATACAGCAACAACAACATCAACTTCCACATGGTGACGTCACTGCAACCATGACCAACACCATGCATATGAAACAAGCACATAGACCAAAAGCATAAGGAACAAATATATGCAACTGACATGAATGCATGATCAACACACCGCCCATCCAGTCCAAGGGGTGAACCATGCTCTGATACCATTTTGTAACCACCCTCCTCCCACATCTACTCAAGTAACCGGCCAACCAGAGTAAACATGTGATGAAGAGTTACTATGATATGATTCAACTCCATATGTAATAGTTAAGGAAGTGGAACTGACATAACACATGTAACTTGACCTTATACACATGCAACAGAACCCCCAAAAGCCATCCAACCCATCCAAGTGACCAACACCTATGACAAACTAAGATTTTGCTGCATTAAATCCTAAGTCTCTCCCTTGACATGGGCATGCATGTGACTGGGGACCTCCAGTCATTCCCACAACGTGGCATGCCTACGATCGAGGAATTTTCCAGGAAGTTCTGTGCCAACGACTTTGGATTATGTGCCACGTTTTTAGGGCTATGACTTAGGCCATTGCCCAGAACTCCACAAAACTTCCAGAAATGAAAAGTAATATAAAAAAATGATACAAATACAAATACTTGAACAAGGACTTGACTGGACCCCTACTAGCCATGAAAGGACTTTTTTCAAACATGTCACAAATATGAATTCTACAAGTTTAAACAACATACATGAGGAGAGGGGTGTCACACTAATCTGAGGATCAATAAGAAGCATTATTTCCTCATCACAATAACTGCATTACCATCTATTAAGACATATATTCATTTTACATTCAATGATTAACCAAAAAATTATGAGAGCCACACATTTTCACTGTCATAAAACTCACTCATAACCAACATATAACCGACACAAATATCAAGGATATAATAGCCATACAAGCGACATATAAACAAGTATATTTATCCATAAAACGCAAAGGAGGAAGAGCTCATATTGATGATTTAATAAGCCGACCAGGTATGGACTTCCATGAGCTACCCAGCCATAGACTAGGATGAACCAAATATTTCTTTCATCCAGTCACTCCCATGCGATATCCAAGCATGAATGTGGGATATCATTAAAAAATCAATCAAAACCATCCAGGGCTTCCATAAGAAAAACCACCTCAACCCTCAACCAATGATTCCACCTCATGTTCCGACATCACTAACCATCACGAGATTCATCTATACCCAGTCTATCTAGGGCTCCAAAGTGTTTGTTCCAACTAGGCTTCCAGGACTAGTAACTCAACCCTCAACTACCAACAGGCTTCTAGAGCGTTTTTCCAACCAGGGCCTCTAGTACTAGTAACTCAACCCACCAAGGGCTTCCAGAGCATTTTTCCAACCAAGTTTTCCAAGAATAGTAATTCAACCCAAGTTGTTACAGGGCTTCCATAGTTTTTGTACAACCAAAGATGCTAGTAACTAATACTTCAACCCACAGCCAATGGCACAAGAAAAACAACCATAAAAAAAAGAGTAAAACCCACAACATCGTGGCTATCCAGGAAATGGCAAGGCTAGGAAAAACCATTGTCAATCCAGGAAATCCTCCATGCCAATGAAAAATTTTAACCAAATAATCACATGCATATGTCATGTATGCCAAAAATAGCAAGGAAATCATATATGAAACTTGGTACCTGCAAGAAAAATCCACTATAGCTATTGATCCCGATGTCCTCTTGCACTTTTCTGATTTTCCTTTTCCTTTTGACGCAAAATCCCAAGTATGCCACACTCCTCCAAGAGTGCTCCAAGAAAACTCCAAGTTTCTAAGAGCATGTGAGAGAGAAAAAATGAGAGCTCTAAAACTGAACTGATCAAAACCCATGAAATTATCCTTAGAAGACTTTTTATTAATGATGCCTCTATTTTCTCTAATTTTCCATTATGTTCCTTCATTTTCCTCCTCACATGTACTTGTGACCTTTCACCTTCCTTTTCTCCTAATCTCCATTATTTTAATAAATAAATGACATTTTTCCTTTTCAAATCCTTAGCCACTGCCTTTGCAAATTTCCATAGGCTAATTAATTACCAGTGATCCCCATCGCTATGTTTTTTTCCAAAATTGAGCTTGTAATACATGTTGCATGACCAAGGTATTATTTTACCTTTATTATTTTTTACTTGGACTTTTTATCAGGGTTGTTACTACCATTGATGAGTAGATAATTGATATTCTTATGAAGCCTCTGTCTAGATTGAAGTTTTTGTACTTTAGGGAAATTCTTGGCTTTGTGGAGAACACCTCTCTCACTGAGAGGGAGAGTAGATGTGACAGTGTCATGGGCTGAAATTTTCCTTGTGTCATTATGACCTTGGTTGGAGAATGGTCGAGCATTCTCCTTATGTTATTATGACCTTGGTTGGAGAATGGTCTGATGGAAAGACATTCTCCGTGTGTCTCTATGACATTGGTTGGAGAATGGTCCAGTAGAGGAAACTATTCTTCTATAAGAAGAATAGTGCTAGATGCCACTTAGATGAAAAGGAGCCTCGCAGCATCATTCTCATATCTCTTTCTAGAGTGAGCTTATTTTGGATCAAGCCTAGGATGAGGCTTTTGAGTTTCACATAGACTATGTATGGGACTAGTCATTTGATGGTGATCTAAGACTATGTATACTAGCCAATGCATGTATGTCAGAAGTACCATGATTGTAAGTCTTGGGTACCAACTACTTGATTGATGTTGGTGATATCGATATTAATGATGATGGTTATCTTAATCTTGATCTTTCCTTAGAGAATTTTTCAACTTTAGTACATCTTGATAGTCATTAGGAATACCTTCCTAGCTAAGAGGGGGTTTTGAATTTTGTAGCTATGTTCAGTCTTCATGTCAATATATTTTTATCATTGATGTACTTGTAACATTAGATATTTATGTAAAACATGTTATCATGATCAAAAGAAAATTATATTATTCATTTATTTTTTAAAAGGAAAATACAAGGCATGCTCTTCATGACTTTGTCAAAATAAAAAATAAAAAAATAAAAATGGAAATTTTCTTTCAGATGCATGAGAATCTGTCCAATTTTTTGCTCAGGTAATCAAGTTGACCCAACCCTCAATGGAACCCATTCGACATATTGGATCACTATATATGCGAGGCATTCGACCTCTTCTCAATCACCATTCAATCTCATCATCAAGACATAATGTTTGCTAGCCATATGAAGAAAATTAAGGAGTAGAATGAAAATATTAAGGATAAATTCGAAGAAATTAAAGGAGCAAGACAAATCTGTATGAAGAGGCTGAAGACTTCTATTTTATATTCTCTACGAGAGGGATGGAACTTATGTGTTATAATCTCTGTGAAAGGGCTGAAACTTTTGTGGTATATTCTCAGTGAAATGAAACAAGTTTATATGGTATATTCTCTGTGAAAGAGGCCAAAATATTTTGTGGTATATCTCTATGTTCAAGAAGGAACTTCTGTGGAAGATAGGACAAATTTCAGATTTCTGTTGCAAACCCTTGATCGAGTTGACTAGGGAAAATTAAGGAAGGCCTGACTTGGACTCTTGGTGGACAACATTTTTGGTCAATTTTTCTATTCTCTTGACTTTGGTGCCTCTTATTGAATTGATTCTCCAAGGAAAGGGTTGTTGGGTTTTTATCCCAAGTGGGTTTTCTTAGGGTAAACTTTTTGTTGATTTTGTGCATTGGAGTCATAAAATTGACACAAACTCTTTGTTGTTCTTGCAATGAAGATTCATAGATATAATGACAAAAGAAGATTTCACAAAATGTTTTTAGCATAACTTTACTTTCAACATTTTCTTGTTCGTCAAAATTCCAACAATAGGAGTCCTTTGAAATTTTACACTAGTTCATCAAAAAGCCTCATCGGATGACTGAAAAGAAGAAAAATTATTTGTGCCATTTGATATGTGCATCGTAAGACCAATGGTAACCTACCACAATTGTGACATTTATATCATTAGAAAGGGCATCACAAGACTAAGGTCTATGCTACTTTCTTAAAATATTTTACAAATGAACTTTCCATACTTGCAATGTTTCTCCTATTGGAAATGTCGTCGCAAGATCGACAACTGCGATAATTTTTTAAAATATTTTGTAACGAACCTGCCATAGTTGCAACGTTTCTATTGTCAGAATGTGCATTGCAAGATTGGCATCTTTAATAATTTTTAAAAAATATTATGATGAGCCTGGTATAGTTGCAGTGATTGTGTTGTTCGAATGGGTGTGAGACGTTTGATGTCCATGTGTTATTGATCAATGAACAAGCATCGAAAGATCAATGGATTTGGAAAAAAAAATCAACTCAAATAGAATCTTCATCTCCATTAGCCCCGAGGATTCTTCGTAAGAAATATTCGTGATGAACATGGGACAATTTTTAACGTAGGAAAAAAATAATACTGTGATCGATATCTAGTTTTTATACAACCTGTAGGAATTTACAGGGTAAGTTCCTCAGATAGAACACCAAAGGACATCACTCAAAAACAGATCACAGATCAATACACCAATATTCCTGACATGGTTAAAGCTTTGAAAGAGGGAAACAGTCCACAACCTGAGCCAGTGCGACCACTTTAGGAAATTTATTAATGTAAAAGAAAGAAAATTTACATAAGCTTCTCTCATTAATGGTCACCTTACAAATGAACCTCCATGCTCTTTAAATAGAAATCGTGGACCAATCGGGTGTTAATCCATGGATCAAGTGTCGGTACTACCGAGGAGAGAATGAACCATCGGATCACTTCATGTCTAGAACATATCGTGACCGTCGGATTGTAAGTTACAAAAGCACATAGTAAAGAAACACATTTTACCTAACTCTAGACTAGACCAAGTTATACTTAACTATTTCCTACATGTTGGAATATCCTAACATCCCCCCTAAGAAAAACTTGGGATAGGATTGAAGGATTTACAAAGATGACACAATAAGAGAAGCAAGGAGCCATTAGAGCCTATCCCCCCTTAGTGACAACTTCCTGAACTCCAACCATAAATTGAAGTATAGTAAAATTCACCTCTACAACTTGATCATCGGTTGAACAATATTGCACTTCAACAACATGATCATGAATGAGATTTCTAATGAAGTGCATATGTAGTTCAATGTGTTTTCTACGCTGATGTTGGACCAGATCTTTGCACAGTTGAATGGAACTTTGATTATCACACCAAAGTGTAGTTGGATACTGTTGTTGAAAGCCAAACTGTGACAAGATTTGATGAAGCCGCACGGCTTCCTTACTAGCTTCTATGGTGCCATGATACTCTGCTTCTGTTGAAGAAAGAGAAATGGTGCTTTACTTCTTGCAAGCCGATGTAATAGGTCCATAACCAAGAGTGAAGACATAAACTACAACAGACTTCCAATCATCAGGGTCACCAACCCAATCGGAATCAATGGAACCAACCAATAGAGGAGATACTCCTGTACTATAATGAATCCCAAAATGAATTGTACCTTGAACATAACAAAGTATTATTTTAGTACTTTCTAATGACTTTCATGTGGGTTTTGCATAACCCGAGAAATAAGGCCAATACAAAAGGAAAGGTTAGGATGGCTATGGGTCAGATAAAGAAGTTTTGCTACACGCTGACAGTATAAGGTATCATCAACTTCAGGGGAAGTACAAGTGACTGAAAGTTTGGCTCTAGACTGAAAGGGAGAAGGGGTTGGCTTACAATATTCCATGTGAAAGTGGTATAGAAGATCACATGCATACTTGGACTAGGAAAGGGAAATACCTTCCTTGGATTGCAAGACTTGAAGACCAAGAAAATAATGCAAGTGTCCTAAGTTTGTCATTTCGAACAGAATTTTAAGGCTCAACTTCACATGGTTTATAAGGTTTGGATCACTACCACTAAGGATAAGATCATCAACATAAAGAACAATAATGATAAGAGACTTACCCACTTTCTTGGTGTAGATAGTATTGTCAGAATGACACTTAGAAAATCCAGTATCTAAAAGAAAGCTATCCATTTTGGCATACCAAGACCGAGGGGATTGCTTGAGACCATAAAGAGATTTATTAAGCCGTCATACAAGGCTGGAGTCTGTTTTTATAAATCCAGGAGGTTGTTCCATATAGATTTCTTCATGCAAGTCCCCATGCAAGAAGATAGATTTAACATCCATCTGATGGAATTCCCATTTGAAAGAGGCAGCAAGGGAAAAAGAAAGGTGGATAGAGTTCATTTTGGAAATACGGGAGAAGGATTTAGTATAGTCAATGCCTTCAACTTGTGAAAAACCCTTAGCAATAAGACAAGCTTTATGTTTATCGGCTTTTCCATCTAGTCCAAACTTGGTTCTGTAAACCCATTTTCATATAATAAGTTTTCACATCATTGGAAGAGGAACAAGATCCCATGTATCATTTGCAAATAATGAACGATATTCTTCATTCACAGCTGCATCCCAATCTGGATGGCCTGAAGCTTCCGCAAAGGTGTCAGGATCATAATTTTCTAAAGCTTGAGCCAGTAAAGAAGAGGCTCTATCGAACTGAGAATGTGTATGTCTCTGATCTATAAGATCACCTGTAAGAGAACCTGCTCGATCTCGAGTAGCACAGACCCATTTTGGAAGCTGAGGAGTTGAAGGAGGATCTTGAGAAGGTGGGGGAGAATTGTCATCCTTGCTGTCATCATTTGAAGAAGAAATATTTTCATAAATAGAAGGGATAGAGAGAGGTGGCACATCTTCTGAACTAGGCTCGTAGGCCGATATACTTTTAGAAAACTTTACATATATTTTAATGATAAAATTTTTGGACTTAGGTGGAAGAAGTCAATATCCTTTGACATCTTTAGAATATCCAACAAAAAGACATTTTTCACTCTTAGGTTATAAGGCTTTATGTTTCTCATTGGGAATATGGGCCCATGCTTCACTTCCAAAAACACAGAAGTGACATACATCTGGTTTAATTGATCTCCATGCTTCTTCTAGAGTGATATTATTTAAAACATTAGTAGGAGTGACATTTACAATGTAATTTGCACAGTTAATTGCCTCTTCCGAAAAATTAAGACTAGGTCCTTTAGATTGAAGCATACAATTAGCAATTTCCTTTAAGGTGTGATTCTTCCTTTTAGCTACACCATTTTGTTTTGGAGTATATGGAACAATATGTTGCATTTGAATTCCATGATTAGTGCAAAAGTTGATGGATTTGTTGTTAACATATTCTCCGCCATTATTAGATCTTAGCTTAAGAATTTGATGTCCAGATTATTTCTCAACAAAGGCCTTAAAGGCCAAGAACATGTTAAATAATTCACTCTTGAGTTTTAAGAAGTATACCCAAGTGTGTACGAAGAAATCATCAATGAAAGTTAAGAAATAATTGTAGCCATAGAATGAAACAAGTGGAAGTTGACCACATAAATCACTACGCACAAGCTGTAAAGGGGTTGAGGCATGCCAAGGGGCGCGTTTTTCAAAACTATCTGGATGATGTTTTCCAAGTACACATTTGGAACATAAACCATCCCTGCAAGATACCATATGAAGCCCTGTTACCATATTTTATTTACATAGATTTTGAAGGGAGCGATAGTTTAAGTGACCAAATCGCTCATGACAAAGTTTTCTCACTTCATGATTATGAGAATCAAATACCAAGGGAAGATTTGATGACCCAAAGTTTTTAAACTTATACATCCTTGTAGAATCATCCACAATGCCAGTAGCTAAAATCTGTCTAGGATCTCTTAGGTCCTTAATTACAACATATGAGGTGAAAATTCAACGATTTTACCTTCACCTCAATGAGTTATCTGATATACAGATAGAAGGTTGCAGGATAAGGTTGCAACACATAATACATCACTAAATTGACCATTGTCTAGATGAATAGTTCTAGTCCCTACAACACTAAGAGATATATCATCACCAACATATATATTTTTGGTGTTACAACCATTTAAAGAAGAAAACATTGCTTTGTTTTTGGCCATGTGATAAGAAGCTCTAGAATCAATGAGCCACTCTTGGGAATGAGAAGAAGAAGATACATTTAGTGCATAACTAGACCGAGATGCTTGAAAACCACACGTAGAAAGTGTTATTCCTGAAGATGAAGTTGAAGTTGAAGAGTGCTCCAAATGGATGTTATGCTTCTTCATTGATTCTTCCAAGGCTTCCATCTTCTTATGGACTCTAAATGGCCATCTCGATTACAAAAGTTGCAATCTCTATCAGTCTTCTTCCCTTTGTTTTTATTTGCCTTATCATTTTGTTGAATTGATTTTTCATTTTGAGACTGAACGAGCTTAGGACCTTGGTTGGCTTATGACCATTATTTTTAGGATGATGTTTCTTAGTATTCTTTGAACTTGGTTGTTGTTGGGCAGCTAAGGCTTTCTTAGAAGAGTTTCCAAGATTAAGAAGACCAAGATGTAAGAGTGTTTCTTCTTCTCTTATTAAAGAATCACAAAAGGCATCAAAAGAGGGGGACTTAGGTTTGTCCTTGAGAAATAAAAGCTTCTCTAGTAGAATGGAAGGTGGAAACAAACACAGAGTAGGCTATTCCTAACTTAGTAAGAATGGAATAGATAAGGCTGCCATCTTCTTTCTTAACCTTAACACCTTCCAAGAGAAGTCAAAGGGTCTTGAACTTGGACAAAAAATCTTCAATGGATGAAAAATTATTGGGGTCCAACGTAAGCAATTCATTTCCTAGTTGATGGGCTCTAATTTCATTTTTAATTCCAAAAACTTTATTGAGTTGTTTCATTGCTTCATCAATGGTATCAAGTCCTGCGATATGGAATCTAAGGTATGGAGAAATAAACATCCCTATCAACCCACATGATTGATCTTGCTTATTTTCCCATTTGAATGCCTTATCTTCATCTTTATGTTTAGACTCTTGGCTTGAGGCTATTCTAAAAGACCTTTACTTCTAAGTAAATCCTCCATGTAGGACACCCATTGGAAGTAGTTGGTGCTGTCAAGAATAACTTGGCATGAAATTTCCATTTTAACAAAAACTGAAGCTATAGATGCTGAAATTAAGTGTTCTAATGGAAAGATCTTGAAAATTAGGCTCATTAAAAAAAACGGCTCTAAAAATGGCTTCCAGATGAAGAAGTTATGGCTTTTTAAATAAAAATTGTTAAAGATGTCGACAAAGTACGTGAATGTGTGGAAATGAATGATAATTTTATATTTAAAAAAAAATCCCCCCTCTTTCCAAACTTAATCTAATTAGCTTACTTTTAAAAAAAATTATGTGACCCAATTTTATAAATAAGTGAAAATCACTTTTACAATGGTACTTTATGAGCTACCCACTATATTGTAACTTAAATAAAAGATAAAGAGACTTTAGAATTATAAGTGACTCACTTTTTATAATGGCTGAGAACATTTTCACATAAAGTAACTTTAAAACATAAGATACACGTTATTTCTGAAAAAGTAACTCAATAAAAGGAAATACTTGAACCCAAGGCCTCTATTCTCATAAAGTAACTTTAGACCAAGTGAGCTAGTTTGAAATGTTAGTAATTTTTGGAAAAGAGGAAGTGTTTTTTTTTTTTTAGTCACTGAAGCTTTGGAGTGCGTGCTTACATGAGAAAGTTTTTTTTCCCTACAAAACAAAAAACCACACAACCCAAAACGGACATGCAAAAAAAACCAAACCTTATGGCTTGAAGATAGATTTAGCTGGAAACTATATATTTTCCTCAATGTTTTTGATTTTCTGATATCACACTAAGGTGTGACGAAAAAGAGCATACGCATAAGAAAAACCCTTCCTTTCTGTTTCTGATTTGTCTAGATTGCATACAGTCGTGGGGCAAAGAGAATATGCATAAATGAAAGGTATAGATCTGGTAATATAAAACAGATAGACAAATAACTAAAAATGAAAATAAACACTGTATACCACCACATCTTAAAAATGACGTAGCTAGGGCTACCGAAAACCTTTTCATGTGATATGAAAGAGGTTACTCACTGGAACAGATGCTTCTAACACAATAGAGTAGTCCTCTTGTCCTGAAAGTAGTAAGAAACAATAGATATAGGAAATAATAGTTGGATGCAGTTGTACCAGCTTCGGATTTGGATCACCAACAGATGCATCCCTCAAATAGATCTGATACCATGTAGGAATTTATAGGGTAAGTTCCTCAGATAGAAATGTTAGGATATTCCGACACATAGGAAATAGTTAAGTACAACTTGGTCTAGTATAGAGTTAGGTATAGAGTTAGGTAAAGTGTGTTTCTTTACTATGTACATTTTGTAACTTACAATCCGACAGTCACGATATGTAGTGATCCGACGGTTCATTCTCTCCTCGGTATTACCAACACTTGATCCATGGATTAACACCCGATTGGTCCATGATCTCTATTTAAAGAGCATGGAGGGTCATTTGTAGGGTAATCCGTCTATGAGAGAAGCATATGTAAATTTTAATTATTTTATTAATAAATTGCCTGAAGTGGCCGCGTTGGCTCAGGCCGTGGACTGTTTCCCTATTTGAGGGTTTTAACCATGTCAAAATACTGGTGTATTGATCTGTGATCTGTTTGTGAGCGGTGTTCTTTGGTGTTCTGTCTGAGGAAATTACCCTGTAAATTCCTACATGGTATCAGAGCTATTTGAGGGCCGCGTCCGTTGGTGATCCAAATCTGAAGCCGGTAGAACTGCATCCGACTACCGTTTCCGAGATCTACTGTTTATGACTACTTTCGGGCCAAGAGGACCTCTATGTTGTGTTGGGAGCATCTGTTCCAGTGAGGAACCCCTTTCGTTTCACGCGAAAAGGTTTGCGGTAGCCCTAGCTGCATCATTTTTAAGATCTGGAGGTATACAGTGTTTATTTGCAGTTTACAGTTATTTTCTCTCTGTTTATTTCGGTTTTCGGTTTATTTAGCTTTTCTTTATTACCGGATCTATACCTTTCATTTCTGCGTATGCTCTTTGCCCGGTGACTCTGTGTGATCTGGGCAAATCAGAAACAGAAAGGAAGGGTTTTTCTCATGCGTATGCTCTTTTCCACTGCGTCTTAGTGTGATCTCGGAAAATTAGAAACATTGAGGAAAATATTTAGTTTCCGGCTAAAGCTAACTTCGAGCCGCAAGGTTCATTTTTGAAAATATTTAGTTTCCGGCTAAAGCTAACTTCGAGCCGCAAGGTTCGTTTTTTTTGTATGTCCGTGTTGGGTTTTGTGTTTTTTGTTTTGTAGGGAAAAAGAGCTTTCTCAAAGCAAGCACGCAACCCAAAGCATCAACCCCCCCCCCCCCCCTCTCTCTCTCTCAAACTTTTTGTATAGCTCACTTGGTGCAAAGCTAATTTATGAGAGTAGAGGTCTTGGGTTCAAGTCTCCATTTTGTGGGGGCAGACTTTTCATTTCCACACATTCCCACACTTCGTCGGCGACTTCATCAAATTTTCTTCAAAAAGCCATAACTTCTTCATCCGGAAGCCGTTTTCAGAACCGTTTTTTTGAAACAGCCTAATTTTTCGAGATCTTTCCATTGAAACACTTAGTTTCAGCATCTATAGCTTCAGTTTTTTTTTTTTAAATGGAAAGTCCATGCTAAGTTATTCTTGACAGCACCAACTACTTCCAATGGTGGTCCTACATTGTGGATTTACTTAGAAGTAAAGGTCTTTATAGAATAGCCATAGGCCAAGAGACCAAACCGAAAGATGAAGACAAGGCAGCTAAATGGGAAAATAGGCAAGACTAAGCATGTGGGTTGATAGGGATGTCTATTTCTCCAGATCTTAGATTCCATATTTCAGAACTTGATACTCCTGATGAAACAATGAAATAGATTACTAAAGTCTTTGGAATTAAAAATGAACTTAAAGCCCATCAACTTGAAAATAAATTTCTTACATTGGACCCCAATAATTTTTCTTGCATTGAAGATTTTTTGTCCAAGTTCAAGACCCTTAGACTTCTCTTGGAAGGTGTTAAGGTTAAGAAAGAAGATAGTAGCCTTATCTACTCCATTCTTACTAAGTTGGGACCAGCCTATTCTGTGTTTGTTTCCACCTTCCATTCTACAAGAGAATCCTTCATCTCTCAAGGACAAGCCTACAAGTCCCCTTCCTTTGATTCCTTTTGTGATTCTTTAATAAGAGAACAAGAAAAACTCTTACACCTTGGTCTTCATCATCTTGGAAACTCTTCTAAGAAAGCGTTAGCTGCCCAGCAGTAACCAAATTCAAAGAATCCTAAGAAGTCGTATCCTAAAAGGAATGGTCCTAAACCAAACAAGGGTCCTAAGCAATTTCTGCCTCAAAATGAAAAATCATTTCAACAAAATAATAAGACAAATAAAAACAAATGGAAGAAGACTGATAGACATTGCAACTTTTGTAATCGATATGGCCACTTAGAATCCAAATGCTTTAAGAAGATGGAAGCCTTGGAAGCAGCAATGAAGAAGCATAACATCCATTTGGAGCAATCTTCAACTTCAACTTCATCTTCAGGAATGACACTTTTCTGCATGTGGTTGTCAAGCATCTTGGTCTGGCTATGCACTAAATGTATCTTCTTCTTCTCATTCTCATGAGTGGCTCATTGATTCTGGAGCTTCTTATCACATGGCCAAAAACAAAGCCATGTTTTCTTCTTTAAATGATTGTAACACCAAAAATATATATGTTGGTGATGATAGATCTCTTAGTGTTGTAGGGACTGGAACTGTTCATCTAGACAAAGGTCAATTTAATGATGTATTATGTGTTCCAACCTTATCCTGCAACCTTCTATCTGTATATCAGATAACCCATTCAGGTGAAGGTAAAATCGTTGAATTTTCACCTCACGATGTTGTAATTAAGGACCTAAGAGATCCTAGACAGATTTTAGCTACTGGCATTGCTGATGATTTTATAAGGTTGTATAAGTTTCACAACTTCGATCATCAAATCTTCCCTCAGTATTTGTTGCTCATAATGATGAAGTGAGCAAAATTTGGCATGAGCGATTTGGTCACTTAAACTATCGCTCTCTTCAGAATCTATGTAAAGAAAATATGGTGACAGGTCTTCCAATGGTATCTTGCAGAGATGGTGTTTTTTCCGGATGTGTACCTGGAAAACATCATCGGGACAGTTTTGAAAAACATGCCTCTTGGCACGCCTCAGCCCCTTTATAGCTCGTGCATAGTGATTTATGTGGTCCACTTCCAGTTGCTTCATTCTCTGGCTACAAGTATTTCTTAACTTTCATTGATGATTTCTCCAGACGCACTTGGGTATACTTCTTAAAACTCAAGAGTGAAGTATTTAACATGTTCTTGGCCTTTAAGGCCTTTGTTGAAAAACAATCTGGACATCAAATTCTTAAGCTAAGATCTGATAATAGCGGAGAATATGTTAAAAACACATTCATCAACTTTTGCACTGAGAATGGAATTCAAATGCAACATACTATTCCATATACTCCACAACAAAATGGTGTAGGTGAAAGGAAGAATCACACCTTAAAGGAAATGGCTAATTGTATGCTTCAATCTAAAGGACTTAGTCTTACTTATTGGGCAGAAGCAATTAACTGTGAAAATTACATAATAAATCGCACTCCTACTAAGGTTTTAAATAATATCACTCCAGAAGAAGCATGGAGCTCAATTAAACCAGATGTAAGTCACTTTCGTGTTTTTGGAAGTGAAGCATGGGCCCATATTCCAGATGAGAAACATAAAGCTTTAGAACCTAAGAGTGAAAAATGTATTTTTGTTGGATATTCTGAAGATGTCAAAGGATATAGACTTATTCCACTTAAGTCCAAAAATGTTATCATTAGAAGAGATGTAAAGTTTGCTGAAAATATATCGGCCTGCGAACCTAGTTCGGCGGATGTGCCACGTCTCCCTATCTCTTCTACTTTTGAAAATATTTCTTCTTCAGATGCTGAAAGCGAGGATGAAACTCCTCCCCCACCTTCTCAGGATCCTCCTTCAGCTCCTCAGCTTCCAAAATGGGTCCGTGCTACTCGGGATGCAGCAGGTGCTCTTGCCGGTGATCCTACAGATCAGCGACATACACGTTCTCAGTTTGAGAAAGCCTCTTCTTTACTCGCTCAAGCTTCAATGAATTATGATCCTAACACCTTTGCAGAAGCTTCAGGCCATCTAGATTGGGAAGCATCTATGAATGAAGAACATCATTCATTATTGGCAAATGATACATGGGATCTTGTTCCTCTACCAAGGGACGAAAACTTGTTAGATGCAAATGGATTTATAGAACCAAGTATGGACCAGATAGGAAAGTTGATAAACATAAAGCTCATCTTGTTGCTAAGGGTTTTTCACAAGTTGAAGGCATTGACTACACTGAAACCTTCTCCCCTGTTGCCAAAATGAATTCTATCCGCCTTGTTCTTTCCCTTGCTGCTTCTTTCAAATGGGAAGTCCATCAGATGGATGTTAAATCCGCCTTCTTGCATGGGGACTTGCATGAAGAAATCTATACGGAACAACCTATTGGCTTTATACAAACAGACTCCAGCCTTATATGTCGGCTTAAGAAATCCCTATATGGTCTCAAGCAAGCTCCTCGAGCTTGGTATGCCAAAATGGATGACTTTCTTTTAGAATCTGGCTTCTCTAGGTGTCATTCTGACAATACTGTCTACACCAAGAAAGTGGGCAAGTCTCTTAACATTCTTGTTCTTTATGTTGATGATCTTATCCTGACTGGTAGTGATCCCAACCTTATAAACCATGTGAAGTTTAGCCTTAAAAGGAAGTTTGAAATGATAGACTTAGGACACTTACATTATTTTCTCGGTCTTCAAGTCTTGTAATCCAAGGAAGGTATTTCCCTTTCTCAGTCCAAGTATGCCTATGATATTCTATGCCATTTTCACATGGAAGACTGTAAGCCAGCCCCTTCTCCCTTTCAGTCTGGAGTCAAACTTTCAGTCACTTGTACTTCTCCTGAAGTTGATGCTACCTTATACCATCAACTTGTAGGAAAACTTTTGTATCTAACCCATACTCGTCCTGACCTTTCCTTTGTCGTTGGCCTTGTTGCTCAGTTTATGCAAAACCCACATGAAAGTCATTGGAAAGCAGCTAAAAGAATACTTCGTTATGTTCGAGGTACAGTTCAGTTTGGGATTCATTACAGTGCCGAAGAAAGTCCTCTATTGGTTGGTTTCACTGATTCCGATTGGGCTGGTGACCCTGATGATCGGAAGTCTACTGCAGGTTATGTGTTCACTCTTGGTTCAGGACCTATTACATGGGCTTGTAAGAAATAAGGTGCCATTTCTCTTTCTTCAACAGAAGCAGAGTATCGTGGTGCCGTAGAAGCTAGTAAAGAAGCCTTGTGGCTTCGTTAGATCCTGTCAGAGTTTGGCTTTCAGCAGCAGCATCCGACTACACTTTAGTGTGGTAATCAAAGTGCCATTCAGCTATGCAAAGCTCCAGTCCAACATCAGCGCAGCAAACACATTGAACTACACATGCACTTCATCAGAAAGCTCATTCACGACCATGTTCTTGAAGTGCAATATTGTTCAATAGATGATCAAGTTGCAGACATCTTTACAAAGGCTCTCACAGAGGCAAAGTTCACTAAACTTCGATTTATGGTTGGAGTTCAGGAAGTTGTCATTAAGGGGGGATAGGCTCCAGTGCCTCCTTCCTTCTCCTATTGTGTCATATTTGTAAATCCTTCAATCCTATCCCAAGTTGTTCTTAAGGGGGGATGTTAGGATATTCCGACACATAGGAAATAGTTAAGTACAACTTGGTCTAGTATAGAGTTAGGTATAGAGATAGGTAAAGTGTGTTCCTTTACTATGTACATTTTGTAACTTACAATCCGACGGTTCATTCTCTCCTCGGTATTACCGACACTTGATCCGTGGCTTAACACTCGATTGGTCCATGATCTCTATTTAAAGAGCATGGAGGGTCATTTGTAGGGTAATCTATCTATGAGAGAAGCATATGTAAATTTTCATTCTTGTATTAATAAATTGCCTGAAGTGGCTGCGTTGGCTCAGACCGTGGACTGTTTCCCTCTTTGAGGGTTTTAACCACGTCAAAATACTGGTGTATTGATCTTTGATCTGTTTGTGAGCGGTGTCCTTTGGTGTTCTGTCTGAGGAACTTACCCTGTAAATTCCTACATATCAAAGGTCACCTATCACAAACAGATCACAGATCAATACACTAGTATTCTTGACATGGTTAAAACCCTCAAAGAGGGAAACAGTCCACGACTTGAGCCAATGCGACCACTTCAGGAAATTTATTAATGTAAAAGAAAGAAAATTTACATAAGATTATCTCATGAATGGTCACCTTACAAATGACCCTCCATGCTCTTTAAATAGAGATCATGGACCAATTGAGTGTTAAGCCATGGATCAAGTGTCGGTAATACCGAGGAGAGAATGAACCATCAAATCACTTCATATCTAGAACATATTGTGACTGTTAGATTGTAAGTTACAAAAGTACATAGTCAAGAAACGCACTTTACCTAACTCTACACTAGACCAAGCTATAATTAACTATTTCCTATGTATTGGAATATCCTAACACAACCAAAGATTCAAAGAGTGTAGTGAGGTCAATAAACCCATAAATTGTTCGATAAAGCCTCTTTCTTTTATCCTAAGAGCCACTATGTGGGATTGATTTACATGAACTACAATTTTTTGGATATCTAATTTCTTCACAAATTGAGCCTTATTGGAGAACTAGAACCTCATAACACCAACGACCAGTGTATTGAAAGCATTGATATTAGGATCATATGGAGGAGGTGAAGGATCAAGCCCTCAAAAGCCTGAAATCATCAGTGAGGCAACTAGGGTTTCTTCAATTCTTTCCCTACCAAGAAATTGATGAGGAGAGATTATATGCTTTATCAACTTCAATATGATAGATTATTAACCAAACTAGATTTAGGATTGGGTTATCACTAAATATGAGTGTAGGGGGAAACTACGACAAAGACCAAAGTCAAACCCAACAATAATTGTACCACTGAATTGTGTTGCCATTCAATTTCTGCAACAAAACAACTACATGTATGAGACTAATTGCTTACATTCTTCCTCCATATATCGATTCTCGTGTAATAGTGTACTTGGATAGCATCCTTGTTCTTAGTGAATATTGGGAATATACATGTGTTTAGAAAGGGGAAACCATCAATAAATATGCAAAATATCTCTTGTATCACTGAATACAACCAAATATTTTGTAAATTCAAACACGAAGTTTATTTTATTTTTCCCTATTGTTGATTGTATAGCAATAGGAAGCATTTTCACTCCCTCTATGTGTTTACATTGGAAGTAATTTTAGTCCCATTGACCTACTTTGTGGTCAATAATTAGACATTAATAAAATTATCTTATCTTCTTTAAACAATGAGGAAGCACCATGGAGGCTACTTGTTCAAAGAAGTAAAGAAAAAAATTATATAAGTAAATAGTAACATTTAAAGAAGTGTGCTACATTCAAATATTACTTCCGCCCATGAATTCAACCCCAATTACATGCTTTATTACCTAACACTGGGTTGTAATTAGTCAAACCAACCAATTTTGACAAGTTTTATTTCAAACACTCTATTTTGAACAATTTATGTTTTTGACCAATCTCCAATAATGATAACATTATTCTAAAGTCACTGATGAGGTAATGCATTTCCCCCTTTCAAAGCCATTTTTTAAAATAAGCATGCAATTCTATTTTTAAAAGACAAATTTTAAATAGGAAAGTAAGGTTAAATTATTTATCCAAATTATCCATTAGCCATTTGAATTTTGGGAAATTATTATTTATGAGATTCTTGTTATCTTATCCCCATGCCATTAGTTTTACCTTCCCAGAATATGGGATTCACCAAAACTATGTTGGAAGCTTATTTGTGTACTTATCTAGGTTGCTCGAAACAAAGGTGAAAATCCTGAAAGAGTGGGACACAATGCAAGCAAAAAATATTATGTCTAAATTATTAAGCTTGGCTTCAATATTGTGGTTTTATATGGGCATACGTGATTGAATTGCGTTCTTGGAGCTCTTATTAGTCCCTGCCATCTGGCATCCGGCAGGGACTATAGTAATCGCAGAGACCCCGACTTAGCATTAGTTGACCCCTTTTCTTCTCTGTTATACGGCGGTTAGAGCGCGGATGTCCTAAGTTTCTAAAGCCGTTAACTGTTATCCATCCTTCGCCATCTTATTTGGCCTCTTCCCGAGGCGGAAGAGGCCCGAACTTAGGTTAATTTGCAAGTTATCGCTGATTTCAGTGTGCCTGACCGTTAACTGTTAGCCTTAATGCTAGCATTACTTCCTTACAGGTTTCGTTATTTCCTAAACTATATCCCGATTTCGTAAACTATATCCTAAGGTCGCAGGGTTAACAGGTGTTGTGCTGCATCGCATCGGTGTGCTGGTATTGACGGGTGGGTAATGAGGTTCTCGCCATATGCTTCTGCAAATCTTTTTCAACCACTCGACTTCGCTCACAAAGGTCTCGAGTTTCACTCACATCGGGAAGGAGGAACGAGGATGGCTTGTGGAGCTAGGGTTCATCAGAGCTTTGAAGCTGAGTTGGGCGCCGACACACTAGTCGATCTTGATAGAGTAACCCACGAAAACCTTGCATGTAACCAGAGCCTGGTCTTGTACATTATGGTGGCTGGAATAAGAGCATACATTTGGACCTCTTCTAGGAAATGCATGAAAGGCCACATTCAACTCCCGAAAGAACTCAGGAAAGGCGGAAGGAATGGATTAGCAAATGATGGATTGTTTTGGGCGTGCTCTGAACCAGAGAAAACCCTTCCAGTCACCTACGGGCTTCATTTCGAGGGTTTAAGGGTTTGGTTTTCCTCAGTAGAGACGGCAGAAAAGGCACACGACGACTACACAAAGCAAGGAGCATACATTTGGACCTCTTCTAGGAAATGCATGAAAGGCCACATTCAACTCCCGAAAGAACTCAGGAAAGGCGGAAGGAATGGATTAGCAAATGATGGATTGTTTTGGGCGTGCTCTGAATCAGAGAAAACCCTTCCAGTCACCTACGGGCTTCATTTCGAGGGTTTAAGGGTTTGGTTTTCCTCAGTAGAGACGGCAGAAAAGGCACACGACGACTACACAAAGCAAGGAATTTGCAGGTTGCACCGTCAGCCAGATCATGAACCCTCAGAGGCGAACAGAGTCCCAGTACTCACCGAGTCTTCGCTGCACTGCTGTAAGTTAGATACATTTGTACATAGGTTGGTCTAGAGCTAAATTGCTAATTGATACATGTATCATGAGCACTTCCATATGTGCAACCCTCAAAAATTGAGTTCTTGTAGAGAATATAATACTACCAAATTATTTATCAATTGCTACGAAATTGGAAAATAATCCATCCTCAATACTCTTGAATATTGAATCTTTGAAAATCCTTTTAGAAACTGCTTCCAATTTAAAGAACGATGCATTTTCAATACCTATAGAGATTGAAGTTTTGAAATCCACATGAAAAAAATTCTAAAACATCATAATACGATTTTTCATGATACTCTGTACTCTGAGATTTGAGGAAGCCAGAGTTCTTCCAAACTCTTTAATTAATTACGCAACTCTTTGGGTAGTTTTCTGAACTCAACAACATTTTACTCTACAGTAATTCATGTTTATATCCATGAGCAATTTATATGCCTTTCGCTCCTCCTCTGCGAAGCTCCTTTGTTTTTCCAATAGCCTATTCATTTTAACATGCTCTTCCTCAAACTAATGCCCCAATTCTGCCATAGAGGAACTATGGTACTCCATGCTTCGTAACTACCTCTGAAATGGCCTTGAAAGCCCTTCCACAGATATGACGAAAAAGACATAGAAGAATACAAGATAGAAAGAGAGTTCTCTGAGCAATTTATATGCCTTTCGCTCCTCCTCTGCGAAGCTCCTTTGTTTTTCCAATAGCCTATTCATTTTAACATGCTCTTCCTCAAACTAATGCCCCAATTCTGCCATAGAGGAACTATGGTACTCCATGCTTCGTAACTGCCTCTGAAATGGCCTTGAAAGCCCTTCCACAGATATGACGAAAAAGACATAGAAGAATACAAGATAGAAAGAGAGTTCTCTGGTCCGAGCATCCGACCTTCCGGTAACCTAGGCCTCCTTAAGACAACGATTTGCTAAAGGGATACAAGCCATTATTACAATAAACTAGAGTTCTGATGCGATAAATGAAGGGCTCCTTCTCTATGGCCTTCTTCACATTCGAATTGAAATCGCAGAGCCATTTCTTTCTGATGGCAAAGAAATCATCCTCCAATGGAAAAGGATTCCACTCTAGGTCTAGGTCTGCAACCATCGATTTTTCAAATATGCGTTTGTGGGTTTCTTCAATCCAGGAAGAGGATGGACTTGAGTAGTAGTATTCCACCAGCTACAGTGCCCGGGTTTCAGGGTTCAATCTCCCTGATCACAGCTGTTAACCTGATGCGACCTTAGGTGGCCTGCTGTATAGCTTGCATGTGTTATGCTAGGGAGATAGGTGTTAGGCACATGGCCGTCATGTAGGGCCCACAAGGTGGATAAAAGTTTCGACTTTCATTTTTATTTTTATTGACATCGGTTGATTTTCTTATTTTTATTTAAATTTGAAATTTGATGTTGCATTGTCGTTTCTTAGTTGAGAGCTGGTACAGTTGAGAGCTTACTTTTGTTGGCATGTTATGAATCTGTGAAGGGGCGGACAAGCGGAGGAGGATCCGGCCATAATATTGAGATACATGTAAGTATATTTTCAGGGTTTGCTAAGGGGGATTGTAAGAGGGATGATGCCTTCGTGCTGGTGCTCTAATGGCAGTGCTATCTTATCTGGAATTTTTCTCCAGCGGTGTTCACGTACAGTCGCAAAAGTTGTATTTCATTAGCTTTTGTTTATATAGGAAAATTTAATCTTATGTTTGAGTCTGCTCTTGGAATGCACTAGAGGGTAGCATTGTCCACTGCTGCAAACATTTGCAAGAAGATTCCATCTGATGCAGCGGAATTTGTAATGGATGCTGTGCCAATATTGACAAATCTTCTTCAATTTCATGACTCAAAGGTAATCTATTTTTTGCATATTCTCCTTTCATATTTAACGTAGGAGTGCGTTTATAAAGATGGCATAGCGTTAAATTTATATTTGTTTGTGTTCTGTGTTCAATTTTTATTGATCCTTTGAATGTTTACCTTGAAGTACATTTCCTCCTCTGGCCAATGATAAATATTTGTTACGCAGGTGGTCGAAGATGCATGTATTTGTTTGACTCGGGTTGTAGAATCTTTTGCCTCTTCTTCTGAGAAATTAGATGAACTCTGTAATCATGGCTTGGTTACACAAGCAGCAAGACTTATATCTGTCGGTACTTCTGGAAGTGGCCAGTCATCTCTTAGTACATCCACATATACGGTATCAACATAAGTGACTTATTTGTTAAAAAAATTGGAAGGTTCTGTTATAACTTATTGCATGGTCTCATATTATCAATTGGCTTGCAGGGTTTGATTAGGATTCTATCTAAATTTGCTGGTGGATCTACTTTAGCTGCCAAGGCACTTCTTGATCTCAATATAAGCGGCATTGTTAGAGATATTCTCACTGGCACTAGAGGGTAGCATTGTCCACTGCTGCAAACATTTGCAAGAAGATTCCATCTGATGCAGCGGAATTTGTAATGGATGCTGTGCCAATATTGACAAATCTTCTTCAATTTCATGACTCAAAGGTAATCTATTTTTTGCATATTCTCCTTTCATATTTAACGTAGGAGTGCGTTTATAAAGATATTTGTTTGTGTTCTGTGTTCAAGTTTTATTGATCCTTTGAATGTTTACCTTGAAGTACATTTCCTCCTCTGGCCAATGATAAATATTTGTTACGCAGGTGGTCGAAGATGCATGTATTTATGTCAGGTTCCCTTGCTCTGGACAGACCCACTGATTAGGTACTTAAAATATTATCGTTCATCTAACTGTTATTCGTGCTGTGTTAAAAAGTTGAGACACATATTGACTATCCGATCTGAAACCACACGTGAATAGATTTTGCTTGAATGGTACTAGACAAATAAAATAAAATAGACATTTATCTATATTGGAGAGTCAGGGAGTTTCATTTAGAATATTCCCATTATTGTTTTTCAAATTCTATGTTATTTCGACTTCTTAACTTCATGTGCTAGACAAATTATAAAGAAAATGCATATGCCATTGCTGTGGAACTCTAGTTTTTCTGTAGCAAAACTGAAGTAGTTATATCTTTCTATATGAACATGCATGCACCTGCCCCTCTGTCCAATAGCCTTCTTCTTTGTAGGAGAGTTCTATTGATTGCAAATCTCGTGTAGTGTCTTATTTCCAGGCATTTTGCTTTTGGTCTTTGTTAGTAGCTATGTAGTTACAAGAATGGTTGAGGCTGGAGTTTACCGGAAAATCTTTTGTTGGCAGAGAGTTCTAGGGATTGCAAATCTCTTGCAGTGACTTGTGTCCAAGTCCAAGCCTTTTGCATGTTTTGCATTTTGTGTTTTTTCATCTGCTGTCCAGGGTAGTGACAAATGCCCAAAAAATTGTTTCTTGTGGCTTGGATTGTAGGTGTGTGTTACCTGGCATAAAACTAGTCATGACTAACGAAATTGTCACAATTCAACTGGGAGAACTTACGTTTCTCTGTAAGTGAATAGCGAAGCTGTTGCAATTTTTAGTTCGAATGTCAGTCTATGCATGTTTTGCATTTTGTGTTTTTTCATCTGCTGTCCAGGGTAGTGACAAAACTGTAGCATTCCTATTGACCGAAATCAATCCAGAGCTATCCTTTAAACCTGATCTGAAGGTGTACAGTAGGGTTGCAAAGGGTTAGCTTCATTTCAACTGCCAGGTCCAACATACCTCAAATGGTGCACAACTGTCAATGGTGGCTTGTGGATCAAAGACTTTTAACATTTGCAGATGCTTGTGCTATGTATCTAGACTTGTCTATCAATCAACAACTACAACATTTCCCAAAATTTATTATTGATGAAATACATACTGTTAGGATTTTTATGCCACATATCCCACAATGGGGTGCAGGTGCAACCAAAATTCTCTTTTCCCATACATCATTTGAGCATAACTCATAAGCAGTGATGTGACTGTACAATAGGGATCTGTTGTTTTATTACAAGTTACTAATGCTACACCTCTGCCCAAACCCTAATAAGGTTACAACGAACTTGTGAGGGTACAAGAATTCCTCCTATGGCCAAAGTTGGTCCTAGCAAACAGAAATAAATGCCATTGCCTTACAGTAGGGTTGCAAAGGGTTAGCTTCATTTCAACATTTCATAGATTGTTGTGGTAATGCCAGAATTGTTCATGTGACACATATACACATGTTCTGTCTCTTACTGATGGCCATACTCTTGTCTATCAATCAACAACTACAACATTTCCCAAAATTTATTATTGATGAAATACATACTGTTAGGATTTTTATGCCACATATCCCACAATGGGGTGCAGGTGCAACCAAAATTCTCTTTTCCCATACATCATTTGAGCATAACTCATAAGCAGTGATGTGACTGTACAATAGGGATCTGTTGTTTTATTACAAGTTACTAATGCTACACCCCTGCCCAAACCCTAATAAGGTTACAACGAACTTGTGAGGGTACAAGAATTCCTCCTATGGCCAAACTTGGTCCTAGAAAACAGAAATAAATGCCATGGCCTTACAGTATGGTTGCAAAGGGTTAGCTTCGTTTCAACATTTCATAGATTATTGTGGTAATGCCAGAATTGTTCATGTGACACATATACACATGTTCTGTATCTTACTGATGGCCATACTCCGTTTTAAAAGCAGAGATCATTCTTCATAATACAGAAACTCACGAACTACTTTGAGTTTTGATAATGAAGTTAATAGTCACCCAACATTTATCCCTCAACACTACTAGTGAAAGATAAACTTGGAATTAGCCTAAAATTTGCTTCTATTTCATGGAATCTTTATGGTAACTTCAATATGGCTAATGTTAAAGAAGAGCTTGGCAATCTTCCTACAGGATGGCATATTCATTACAAATCAACTTGGCAAGCTAGAATTGTATGAATCAAATAGTGTTGGAAGGTTAATTATCGTTAAGGCCAGTATACCTTACCCAACTTCAGGCTTAACAAAGATACAACCCTTAATTCGATATTGTCATGCCTGTAGGAGAGTGCTTTCGAATGGTAGGCTAATAAAGCTAGTCAACATCAAATAATGTACACCAAAGGTTTTGCTCTTTATTAACAGGCTTTCGAATGGTAGGCTAATAAAGCTAGTCAACATCAAATAATGTACAACAAAGGTTTTTCTCTTTATTAACAGGTTTCCGACTTGAAGTTCCAACTACACTTTATGAATGAAATCACCAAATATGGTTATAAAATAGAAGAGCTTTAGTTCACAGAGAAAACAAAATGGGAAAACATCCATTTTTATCTCAAAGCAAAAACAAAAACAACACAGAGCCCTTCCCTCAACAGAATTTGTGACAACAACAAATGGTTCCAAAACGTAAATAAGGTGACCCGTCATACTTTGACCTCACAATCCACGATTCCACACTAGCATGAATGAAGATGACTAATTCCGAGGTATCAACTCTGTGATTGCACCTTAACTGCTCACTGAGCATAAATAGTGCAATTAGCATCATTGTGAATAGATGAAATGAATGTATCTTTTATTTAACACCCAATAGTTTCACGACAGTGTTCAATCAATTGGTTATACGCTTAATCCATTCCTCCAGTATTGGAATTGCAACAATTAAATCCAATTTCATGTTCGTGAGCCTCTTCTTGGCATCGAAGGGCAGTTATGGTCACACATTGTTACAGGGAAGAAACTAAGTTTAAAAATGTCACAATTCAGAATCTGAAAGCACAAAAATACTTTCATCACTATTTCTTACAGTCAATCAGATTTTAACTCCACCTTATCAGATGTCATCTCTCAATGAACTAGACATGTAGAAACTGCTTTTCAGAATTACCCTGTGTCTGCGGTGCCTAATCTCAACACTTGTATTTAAATTTTGTGGACTGGTTTTCTGTTTAGGTACAGGAGACAATAACTGTACACTGTGGTTTCTATAGTGAACGTGGAGGCTTTGATATTGATCTTGAAGATAAAAGATTTATGAACAATTTTAAAGCTGTTGTGTCAACATTTATAACTCTCAAGTTATTCTGATTTGCTATTAAATCAGAGTAGTTCTGATTTAAGTGGATGAAATTCAGGTGTGCTATGTAGCATTTTGGGATGAAATCACATTGTTGGAACAAGAAGCAGAAGGAAAGAAACTTGGTGAGAGACTGAATGGTAAAATTCCAAAGGTCAGTCACAAGGTTTGCTGTTAAAATTTTTGTATTTATTCCATATTCGGGGTTTAATCTTGTTGAGATCATAAGAGGACAATGGATCTATTTTGATCTCTTCAACAAACGCTAATCCAGTTATCAAACAAGCAGATTTATAACACCACTTAATATAGATGAGAATAAGGATGTTCATATACCATTTCTCCATCCAACATAAGATAATTTTATTCATGTCCAACAAATGACCGCTAAAGTAAGTCAATGGGACTGCCGTGTCATTGTTGTTCGCAATCTGCCTTTCAGTGATCAGAGACTGAATGGTAAAATTATTGTATTTCTTCTATATTCTGGTTTTATTTTTTTTGATATTATAGGAGGACAGTGGATCTATAGTGATCTCTTCAACAAAACCCATGACCAAGGGAGCAATCCAGGCTTTGATGCTTACGAAGCCAATATCCCCTGCCAACTCTATGGCTTCCAGATCAAACCCCATGAACAAGGGAGCAATCCAGGCCCATAGCTGCTACAGCACCAACACTTCCATTAACCAAGGGAAACATTCTCAATTACTCCAAGCTTGTTCAAGAAGTACACCAACTTCATCCAGGGACAGAGAGAATGTCAACAGCTCAACCATAGAAATACGTAGGAGTCTCACTGCTCTGTTTCCACACACATTTATTATCATGATTGTACTTGATTAAATAATCCTGAAGCTACCCTGCTTCTCAACTTGCTATTATTGTATCGTGCACATGGCAATTTGTTTGGTAAGAACAGGCCAGTGATAGTCCTGTTAGAAGTGTGCTCTATGCTGTTCCAAGAGAGACAAGAAAGTTTCAAGGTTATAAGCTGCCTCCAGATACCAGATATTTCTGAGATTTTTGTGGGGGCCCAAATGTTTAACCTTTGGCCAAATATTGCTTTTGATTCAACAGTATGTTACGTGAACAATTTGTTCCGTATGCTTGGCTGGATGCATGACACTTTAACTGATTGTGAGTCTGATGTTCTAAACTGTTACATGGTTTGTCATATGCATAACTAAATACACTTACAATTTTTTTGCGGTGCCTAATCTCAACACTTGTATTTAAATTTTGTGGACTGGTTTTCTGTTTAGGTACAGGAGACAACAACTGTACACTGTGGTTTCTATAGTGAACGTGGAGGCTTTGATATTGATCTTGAAGATAAAAGATTTATGAACAATTGTAAAGCTGTTGTGTCAACCTGCACATTTGGTGGAGGAGATGATCTTTACCAACCTATTGGCATGTTACAAACATCATTAAAAAAGGTTTGTATTTATAACTCTCAAGTTATTCTGATTTGCTATTAAATCAGAGTAGTTCTGATTTAAGTGGATGAAATTCAAGTGTGCTATGTAGCATTTTGCGATGAAATCACATTGTTGGAACAAGAAGCCTTTCTAAGCTACCCTGGGCACCTAATTTCGCATTTACTACTGCCGCCACATCCATCATTCCATATGCCATTTGCTCCCCATGTCAGATCGATATGCCCATCATTAAATACTGGCCTGATCCAATCTGATCTTCAAGATTATTTCTGCACTTAGATATTGACATAGATGCTCCCCATGTCAGATCGATATGCCCATCATTAAATACTGGCCTCATCCAATCTGATCTTCAAGATTATTTCTGCACTTAGATACCAATCTACCACCAAGATTGCCCGATGTCAGATACATCACTTCTGCCGCCAAATACATCATTCCACATGCCATTCGCTCCCCATGTCTTATCGACCACTTCATTGCACCTCAAGTATTTTAGCTCCATTCACACTTAAAACCACCTTACAAACACATTGAACTTTTGTATAAATTGGCCTCCTCTGCACCTGGATATTCACATACACCTCCCCGCTTCACATAACATGGAATCCATTAGCATAGGCCAACTTACTGAACTCACAGCATTGTTTCTCTTAGCACTTATTCTCATGACTCTTCTGATTATTGACATCGCAAAAGTCGAAAGACAAAGAAAAAAGAAACCAAAAAAAAATTAACATCTCTTTTGCATTATCTTACGCATTGTCTTATTTCCCCGCTTCCTTCTCTATTACAGATGTACAACGCAGGCTTCAAATATGCATTTGGGTCCGCCATGGCGTTGCACCTCGCATTTTTTATGCGTCTATCGTCTCTGCTCGACTGCAATGTGAAATAGTTTTGTCATTAAGGCTTTGCCTACCTTTTGCTCTTAGCTCTTTTTATTAAGCCGTGTTGTGAATTAATCTGAAAAACAAAGAAAAGCAACTCGATGCAGCAAAAATCAATGTCAGTTTGCTATCACTGAAACAATATATTCATTTGTGAGTTAGAATCTCTTTTGCATTATCTTACGCATTGTCTTATTTCCCCGCTTCCTTCTCTGTTACAGGTGTACAACGCAGGCTTCAAATATGCATTTCGGTCCGCCATGGCGCTGCACCTCGCATTTTTTATGCGTCTATCGTCTCTGCTCGACTGCAATGTGAAATAGTTTTGTCATTAAGGCTTTGCCTACCTTTTTCTCTTAGCTATTTTTATTAAGCCCTGTTGTGAATTAATCTGAAAAACAAAGAAAAGCAACTCGATGCAGCAAAAATCAATGTCAGTTTGCTATCACTGAAACAATATATTCATTTGTCATGGCTTTGGGTTATGATCTAATTGTCAAATGTTAGCAAGTTTAAATTTGCTCTTAGCTCTTACTACCACTTCTTAAAAACTGAAGCCTACGACATCCCATGTCCAAAGAATGCTTACCATGTATGATTTATATCTCTGATACAGGTGTACAATGGATGCTTCAAATATGCATTTGGGTACGCCATCACCGGCTCTGCTCAACTGCAGACAGCATGTATCTCTCGGCCTACAGTCAATGTCCGTGTCCTAATAACTTCATAAGTTAGATAAGAACTTGAATCAGATCAACTGCAGTGTGTAATAGTTTTGTCATTAAGGCTTTTGCCTACCTTTTGCTCTTAGGAAAGCAACTCGATGCAGCAAAAATCAATGTCAATTTGCTATCTCTGCTTTCAACGATGCTTTTGTTAATGGGTGACACTTCTGGTATACAGAAGCTGCATTTTGCTTCTTAAAAACTCAGTTCCTTCCAATACTCTAAAAGTTTCACTTTCGGATGCACAGTATAAAATTTCTTAGCAGTAGCATCACTTGGTGCAAGTGTGGCATAACTGAGCTTATAAATTTGCTATCTCTGATTTCAACGATGCTGTATACAGAAGCTGCATTTTGCTTCTTAAAAACTCAGTTCATTGTTTTATGCCATTGACTATATATTGATATGTGTTTTCCTCTACTTTGTAGTGCGTAATAGACAGGCTCAACTTGCTTCTTAAAAACTCAGTTCATTGTTTTATGCCATTGACTATATATTGATATGTGTTTTCCTCTGCGTAATAGACAGGCTCAACTTCACGCAGGGACTCGCTGCGTCGCAGCTCCCCTTGTTTATACAAGAATCTTGAAAATGATTCACTATGGATGGTAATCTAATGGTCTATGCCCATCTTCTCTTGTAGAGTGTCTTAAATGGTATGGCCAAATAGGGACAACAAAGACTTTTACTCTTGGTCAACTGTGTGAACATGGTTATGTTGAACAAGGAATAATGGTTAGGGCTATAGAGAACATTTTGGTTGATGTGGACCCTAATCATCACACTGTGACTGTTTCTTATTTCTAGGTATAGTTTATTTTCATTTCTTTAACTTAAAAGGCAAGATTTGAATTATGAGGTTGTTAATGATATAGGGTCAAATTACATAATAAATTATAAAAGGCATCAGATATATTGAAGAGCAGATAATCACCATAACATGAAGTGCGTGACATAAAGCACATAAAATAATGGACAATTGTATCAATAGAAAAAGGATTGTAGGGTTCCAGAGTATAACAATCATGGGAAAAGTAAAAGAAGATTCAAGATTAAATAAAAAAAAAATCCAGAGTCTTGCATGCAATTATCTCATTGGAGGAGCTTTCAAAGTCCAAAAGCAACCTCACTCTGGAATTAAGGAATAAATAACTATTTATAGGCAATTCAACTTACTAATATTGGGTTTTGTTTGGTATTCAATTGCCACATGTCCCTTCTAACCACATGTTTTACTCAGAGTTAGGGTCATTCAAAAAATGCAACCTAACTTTTCTTTTCTCATTCAAGTCACAATTACAATTCTCAATCGTTAGAATAAATTCAATCTTATTGATCATCCATTATATTAATTTGTAAGTTGGAATAATTATTTTACATTATAGAAAGGTAAAACGGAGAAGTACAATTATTTTATGACAATATTAATAACCTTAGTGAAAAGGATAGTAAAAATGGGCTTGTATGAAAACTTAAAATCATGCAATTATGGCATAAAACTGAAAACTTTCTTCTTGTTTATAGAATTTTATCTTTTATTTGATCTTTAAGTTTTGTCATCATCCAATCATGTTTAATTTTTTTTCAACTGTGGTTCCAGTCACTAAGTGGCCGCTACATCCACAGGTAATAATCTAGGCAGATCCACATGAGGGGATCTTCCTGTTGACTTATCTGGTTGGGTCTAACCTTAAGGGCATCAAGGAGATTTTACCTTGTGACCTCCCAATTGGAAAGATACTTAGAAACGAGAACTCGACCAATTGAGCATTCCCTTAGGGCTCCATTCATGTTTACTTATACATTCTTTCAAAGATATGATAAGGACAAGGAGGTCATTGAGTAAAGTTGGTTTCTACTGCATTTTTTGGTGCTTTCCTGGTTTGGATATTTGTAATTTCCACATCATATATAATGGAATCAATCATTGCATCTTCTTATTTGAAAATTACATGGTGTACATATATGTATCTAATATTTCTAATTTAATGGAAAGTGTTTGGAATGTTGATTCAACTAATTTTGTATAGCGCTAATTGGATGATTTTGAGTTTTAATTCTATATCAGCTAATCAAAATAAAGTGTTCAATGCTATGCTTGCTAGAGTTAATCATCTACTATTAATTATAAAATCATATTCCCGTGTATTTCTTGCTACAATGTGTCCATCATGAAGCTTGTAAAATAATTTGTATTCTACAATAAGCATTTTCAATCAAGTGTAGGTTTTTGTAAGGAAGGAATTTCATTTTCATATAGCGAGAATATTACTTACACATTATTTTGTTTCTTAGTTACCTTAGGTTTTCATGGATTTCAATCTTTGAAAAGAGGATAATTCTGTGTTGTTAATAAAAACTTGCAATGCATATTCTTGTAACCTAATCTAAGATTACTTAAGAACTCTCATCACCAGAGGTAGGCTTGATCTCATGACTTACATCCTATTTTTGTCATCTTAGTATTGTATTAGATGTATTTAGAGACTGTACAAGATCTACTTTCACTTGAAAGAGATAATATTGCAAATGTCGAGGATCCAAAAACTAGTGATGTGTCTATGCTAGGATCCACAATGGTCTAAATACGCGACCACAAAAGTTTTGTGCAACTTTTAAGAGTTGGCAAACAAAATAATTTCGCATCAAATACAAAGATGACCATTGGATCCTCACGAAGCCATGAAATTCTCTTGGTAATGAAATGTGAAGGAAATTATTTCATGTCACTCCTTTGCTTAGTTGATCTTGTGTGTATGCCAAATTATGTATATTTTTGTGCAATTTGTATCTAGTTTAATAATTAGATGCTAATTTTACCTCTCCAAGTACGTATAGAAAAATCAGTTAAGGAGAAGAGATAAAATTAATTACCTACCTTTTCCAAATGAGGATGGCAATAGTCTTGAGTTATCAAAAGCGCACTACATGCCTTCAATTATAAAAAGAAAGTTTCTAATAATTGACCTTGTGGGTTAGAGAGAATAAACAAATATTGTTTTCTCTCGTTCATATATTAATGGTTTGTTTGAGTGGACATTTTGAACACCTTCGTACTTAATTAAGAACATTCTCGAGATATGTTCATTAAATAAGCTGAATAATTATTTTATGCTCTTTTATAGCAGTAGAGAGCTAGCCAAGGAGGCATTTGAAGAGTTTTCATTTTAAAGTGATAAGTTGATTTTGAATTTTGCAATAGGCAGGTTGGACAAACTTCTTTTGGGCTATTTTATTTTTTATTTTAATTTCATTGCACACACATGTAACTTTCTTAATCTTCTTGGGTACACCATGACATATCTACTAAGCTCATTGACAACATAATAATAATTCATCGTTTATATAGAACTCTTTCTTTAGCAAATGGTTGAGTTATATTATTTGAGTCTCAACCCTGAATTTATACATATACTCATGGGAATCGTTTTTATAATTATACTGTGCAAAAAAATTTCCTAAGAGTTTCTATTAATTCTCTCTTTTTAGTCTCCCTATTTGGCATGCAAAAACATTTATTAGTATCTTCCTTGTCAGGTCACATTCCATGTATTGCTATAGAAGTCCTAATTTACGACTAATAAACATAAAATATTATGGATTCTATGTTAAAAGTATGACATGATTATATTTACAGTAGGAAATGGAGCAGGGAGGAGTTGACCACAAACAATGGAGACATATTTTGTCAAATTAGGAAAACAATAGAACAAAAAATGACTCATATGACTCTCATGTTGCTAGTAGAAAGGGAACCTGGGATGGAGAATTCCAAGAAGAACCACTCAATGATTGATGGAAAACCTACATAGGATAAGGGACCTGGAGAAAAAGGCCTTCTTTAGATCAACTAGAGGTTTTCAGACATTGTGCCACCTGAAAATCGAAGTCCTTTTCTTGGATTTTAGTCTCCACAACTTGTTTAGATGAACATATAACATAGGTTTATGGTAGAACCACTTGCATTTATCAACTTGATTATACTTCTTGATATTCATGGCTTTGTTCCAATTTATTCCTTTCATCAACTGGCTAGAGATTTAAGGTATAGCTTCATTAAAAGCTAGGATCCTTGACCTATTAATTGGCTGATCAACCAAGGCTAGTGAGTTTGAATTGGTCCTTCAATTTAGGCTAAGAGATTCAATCTCTAGTTTGTGAGTCAAATAAGTCTTGAATTGTATTGATAATGCTTTTGAAAAATATAAGGGCTAAGAACCATGTGGGTTTGCCCAAATATTTTTCTTCATGTAGGAGGATAGGGGACCACTATAGAGATTGTTAATTAAAATAAAGGCCAAATTTGTACCCTTTTCCTCTCTGATTGAGGGGCGACAAGGCCTTTTAGATACCTTAAAAAACTCCTTTGTATATGTTACTAAGGTTTTTAGGTGTTCTAACGGCTAGATTTTTTTTTCCTTGGCTAACCCAATCCATGTCTTCAAATGCATAGGTCAAGCCCTAGCCTTTATTGCTAGTCCATGGTCACAATGTCAGCTTGCTCAAGGATTATTAACAACTCCCCTTTATTCCTGAGATTTCTATAAGGTAAACCCTACATAACTAGAATTGAGTTTGAATTACTCATATTAATAAGGACAAGAGGGTGTTGAATCTAGTCACTGCTATGCAAATTGTTTCCAAAATTATTGCAGCCATGCTCGCCATGTCAAGACCATCTGCAAAGGATTTATTTGAATAGAAGCAATTGTTTCTTCTTATTGATATTGTTTGTTGTGGTGTTGCTCATTTTCCTGTTAAGCATTTAAAAGAAGCAACTCAGGCATATGGTAAGGAAACAATAGTTTTAATAAAGTTGACCCTATTCAGGAACTTTTATAGTGTGGTAATATGTTATATCTACTTTACTTAGGTGTTTTTTTCCATGATGGAAAACATATCATTTAGGTATTTCTATGAAACAAAGCATCAACCTATTTTTAGTGCTTTTTCTTATTCCATGGAATAAGATACACTCCCTGTTACTAGTATCTGAACCCTTCATCAAGCTACCCAACATTTTTATGAGCTTGTTTAGATTCACATATTGCAATGTTTATAGCTTTTACAGAATCCCTGCAATTATGCAGTCCTATTCATATTCAATGTTTTTAGGTATGATTTCCATTTTATGGTTTTGGTTGTTTGTTAAGTTCCTACGTTTGAATTCACGTATACTTGATACTTCCTTTTCTTTTGATTGTGAGTTTTAGTGTGATTTGGTGGATGTGCTTTTCAGTTTTATATGAAGACCAGAACTTGAAAATTTGGTTCTGCGTGCAAATATCATCACCTGCGTGATAGGTTGGGAGTTGAATAGGTCCAAATGAACATTTTATGGCTTCCTGTGCACATGGTCGACTATTCATTACTCTTATTTGTTTTATGAGATGAAATCCATATTCTTCAATTACAATTTATAACCCAAAGGGTAACATATGTAGTATCAAGGTTCAAGTTTGGGGGAATTTCTATTTGTAGTTTGAATTGGATGAGAGTATGAGAAATATAAATATGTTATATGTATTTAATGTAAATAATATCTGAATATCTAAATTTTTATTACGTAGTGTGAAAAAGGATGCACATATTTCATTCACATAGGTTTTCGCAAATATGTTCAAAGCTACTTGTAAATATTTTCATCCACAACCTCCTACCTTCAGAACATTGGTTCTTATCTCAGGATCTCCAATATATGCAACAGTTCGACCTCCTATTTCACCAACATCTGCAACTAAGTATTCCCTTACTCTTCCAACATGGCATTCAGCAAAGACTCTGTTAGAGTCGGTCTTGTCAGTCCTCTGTCAGAGATCAAAACTCTTTCTGCATTTCATTTTTAGGTGTCTCGCTCCATTCACTCAGCTGCATTCCGCTAGAGGCATGCCATAATCTGACGGAAGGGCTTAGTCTTTCATTTCCCTCATGTTTTGTACCTGCTGGCTTAGGTCTTTCATCAACAGTTTAAAGTCACTTACAGTCATGTTTCAATCTCTTGATCAGCAAAGGTCATTTTAGTCACTAGGTCTAGGGTTTCACAAAGTGTGTCTTCAAGTCAGAATAATGCCAGAAGGCCAGAGGGAGGTTCAACAAGTTTCATCTCCAGATTTTCACTCAAATGATGTTTCTGAGCAAAGAAAGATGAATTTGGAAAAACTGAGAGAGGTTTTTGTCCACAACAGGCAAAGGAAGAAAAACCTCCTTCACTTTTTACACAGGTGTCATGGTTTAAGAGAAATGTCAAAAATACCGTTGCCTCAGGGAATTGAATGCACCTCTGGAGTGACCTTGGGAAAATCAAGTTTTCTCCTAGCTTGGTTGGCCAAATGACTTGCTTGATGAGTTAAATGATGACTAGACACAAATATCTTTCCCATGAGCTATCATGAGCTCAATTTGAATTTGAGTAAGACCTTCAAACGTTGACTGCAACATCACTCTGCCTTGAGGCAGCCTCATTCTGCACAGTTTTGACCAGTATTGGGAGATTTGAATTTTGACAGGGAAAATGAACTCCAAATTGAAAAATTCCAGTTGGGTTGGAACGTAGACTCAAATACCTTTCCATTGAGCTATCCTGCACCCAATTTGAACACCGGGAAGGCCTCCAAAATTGGTCTGAAAGAAGGAGCGGTGCACAAGTGCGGCGCACTCAGGGTCCGCACCTGTCACAAAGAAAAGGTGTGGTCAGGTCTGCAGGATCCATGACCAATAGGTGCGGGACTGTAGGTAATGTGAAGAAAAAGTGCAGACCTAGACATTTTTGTGCAAAACACAGGGTTTTTCTCCGCTAAGAATCGGGAGCTCCAAATGAGGAATGGTTTGTATTTTTAGATTCAGCATGGAAAATCACGACTACTGTTGCTCGGACAAGAAATTTGGGCAAGATATGAGTCTCCAAAAGGTCAAAAACACCCAAAAAATGGCCTCTATGCCCCTTTTTTGACACACAGGAAGCAGTCTTGAGAGAATGGAGATTTGGAGGGGCAAATGAGCACCAAATTCAAAAATTCCAATGGGGTTAAAAAGTAGACAGGACAAGCTTTCCAACAAGCCCACTTGGGAACATTTTGGACACATGCAAGTGCCCAAAAACAGGTCCCAAAGTAGCACGGTGCACAGAGAAAATGGCACAGCGCACAAAGGAAAAATTGCCAAATTTGCTTCCGTTTCGCGAACTTTCGGTTCGCGACTTCTCCAAGTGGGCCCGCTCATCTACACTTCGGTCTTTTGGAACCAAAGGCAGCATTTAAAGTATTTTTTCTCCAGATTGGCTTCTGTCCAAGTGGCGAAGGAAGGCAAACGGTCACCCAAGCCAAATGTCATGTTTGTAGCGCTGCACCTGTAGCTGATGGTTGGCTCTTCATCTCCATTTTGTAATGATTCGAGTAACTCCCCAATCCTTGGGCGTTCGATCTCTTCCTTACACATTCTATATATTGTATGCAAGCTATTTGCAAAGGGTGGGTTGGCCTGTAACTTCTGGGAGACTGTGGGAAAGAAACTCTACTTCTTCACTGAATATTTTTGACAGAGAATTAATGAAAGGCAGCGGCTCTGTTTCATGAGATTCTTGTGGTTGTGAGTGTAGTAAATGTGTCTCTTACATTTTCATATGTATTTCATTATGTTTCATAATTCAACTCATGTTCATTTCCAGTGAAATTTTCTGAGTGAGATTAGGTAGAATTCAATTTTATTGCTCTGCCTATGGGAAAATTTCATGTTCAGTGTTTTTCCTCTGTTGAAAAGGATTCATGTAACTATGCCCTTTTCACTCTCTTCAACAATATATTCATTCCGCGTTACTTCAAACTAAATTGCTACATTTTCTACCTGCCTTGCCTCACGGAATAATCTGTGCCTTTGTATTAAATTCTTTGTTCTTTGCTGACCGTTGGTCCCATACCATCCCAGAAGCTCGGTCATTCATGAAAATGGTTTCTTGTATCCCTATTCACTTACTAGCCTCAGATCAATATTTCACTGTAAGTCATCTCAGACCGTTTTTGCTTATATATTCACTGAGCATGACTCAAAGAGAGCCCTCTCCTATTCTGGTAGGGCTAGCTACCAGACTGAGCGTGGTTTGTGGTTACCTTAATTTTTGCCTTCCTTCAGCCTAAGGCAGATTTAGGTGCTAACATAGTGGCGACTCCATTGGGGAATGAAAATGGTTTGCTTGAAGATTGTTTTTCCCCAGTACATATCTCAAGTTCAAAGCTGATTGTTGATGGTGAACAACGATCAGACATAAGAAGATGGCTAAGTCATTCACCTGGCGACTCCTTTCACTGAAGAATCCAGTAACCAATGCTTCATGGTGACTCCACTGCATAGGGATCAATAGCTTTGAGATTTTTTTTTTAAAATGGAGCGGATTGTAAGAGGATACGCTCCCATGAGCCGAGATCACATCCCAGGTTTTCCAAATAAAATTCCGAAGGTAGATTGGTCAAGGAATCTGCCTACATTTAAAGATGATGGTATGAAGGACGCTGCTTTACATCTAGTTCGATTTCACATGCATATTCACAAGTTGAAGGTTGATTTTCCTAAAGATTGCTTGAAGAAGATATTCCTGACCACTCTAGAATGTGAAGCCCAATCTTGGTATGAAAGTTCTCCGCCTGCTTGTATTTACTGTTTAAAGGATTTTCATGCCATGTTCGTTGAGAAGTATGAAGACTCTTATACAACATTAAATTTAGTTCATGACTGTTGCAAATACGCTGATGGTTTTATTGAAAGCCTTAAAAAATATTATGGAGATGATAATTTCATGGATGACGAGATCATGGAAGCCCTGTGTGAAAACCCATTTCAGCAGCATGAAGATGATCATGAAAATTCGCAGCAGGATCAAGATTGTAGTATGGTGGAGGATGAAGGAATTTTGCATATTGACAGTCAACAGGAATTACATGAAATGGATCAGCAGTCTGAGGAAAATTTTTAAACTCCTCCACTTGAAAATATTGAAGAAAATCATTGTTCGTGCAAGAGAAAACGAAAAGCCATATCTCCTTTGTCTGAAGATGAAATAGATCAACTCTTGAACAGTCATGTTCTAGCTCAAGTTAACACAGATCTTCAGTGAGCACCTGGTCAAGAAGGTGATGGTGGAAAGTTTTCCTCTTCTGAAAAGGACGACAGTGCTGTGGGCAGCTTTATAGATCAGCAGGTTGAAGATTTCCATATGGCTGGAAATGATGAAAGAAGAAGTTTTGTTTCAGATCTGGTGGAAATAAAGGATGATATGCAAGAAAATGATGTTCCAATCTCAGATAATGGGGATGATAAATCAGATCAAGAGGCAGATGGTGAGGAGGAAAAAGAGAGTTGCATGGTTGAGGCTGCCTCAAATGGAGAAAACAGAGGTACAGACCTAACTGACCATATCTCACCAGAACTAGACCTTCATGAGGAGGTAGCTCATTCCCTCTATGAACAGCGAGATGAGATCTTTGTTCAAGTAAGTGAAAAAGCTCTGGGTGAATTTATGGTAGATGATATAAATGATTGTGTTGGGTTTCAAGAATCATTTGAGGTTTCTTTTCTCATGATTGATGAATGCAAAGACAATCTGGCTGTCATATCATATGAAGATGACCTACAATATATTCAGACTTCAGTAGATCAGACCATTCATGATTCCCTTTCAGACTCTTCCTCATATGTCTCATGTTTTGAAATATTCTTTGAAGAGGAAATCTGCTCACCCTTTTTTTAAGAATTTTTTGAAGACCAGGAGCATACTCTTATTTATGAAGAAAGACTAGAATCAAGAGAAAAAGATACCTTGTTTTTTCAGCAGGAGGTAAGACTTCATGTTTTTCAGGATCCAATGGCAGATTTGTTGCAGTCAGTAGTGAAGGTGATTATTTCAGTATTTAGTGATGAAGGGGATCATGGTCAATTATGTTTTTGGAGGCCCAGTTACCAGTATCTGTTGTTGACCAGAAGATCTGATCCGGAGAATCAATCAAGGAGGCATCTACTTGATTGGTTACATTGGAAGACACATTACACATGATTGTACATATTGCATTAGTACGCAGATGGCTGTCATCATGATTTGAAACCCTCGAATCTTGATGGGCTGCTGCCATTGAATAAGTTTTGTCAGTTCTTGTTTTAGTTAAGTCAGTCATGAGTCATTTCCTTTTGCATTGAGTTGGTTTTTTCAGTCATTTCAGTTTGCATTGAGTTAGTTTGAGTCACGTTTCAGTCAATAAATTGAGTCATGTTGGTTTGTCAGAATAATGGACTCCATAGCCCAATGGATGAAGGCACTGTCTAGCTCTTCCAGAGATCTGTTGTTCTTGGCACCTCCAAGGAGTTACCATCCCCCATTGGAGCCAATGTTAGAGTCGGTCTTGTCAGTCCTCCATCAGAGATCAAAACTCTTTCTGCATCTCATTTTTAGGTGTCTCACTCCATTCACTTAGCTGCATTCCGCTAGAGGCATGCCATAATCTAATGGAAGGGCTTAGTCTTTCATTTCCCTCATGCTTTGTACCTGTTGGCTTAGGTCTTTCATCAACAGTTTAAAGTCACTTATAGTCATGTTTCAGTCTCTTGATCAGATAAGGTCATTTCATTCACTAGGTCTAGGGTTTCACAAAGTGTTTCTTCAAGTTAGAATAATGCCAGAAGGCCAGAGGGAGGTTCAACAAGTTTCATCTCCAGATTTTCACTCAAATGATGTTTCTGAGCAAAGAAAGATGAATTTGGAAAAACTGAGAGAGGTTTTTGTCCAAAATAGGCAAAGGAAGAAAAACCTCCTTCACTTTTTACACAGGTGTCATGGTTTAAGAGAAATGTCAAAAATACCATTGCCTCAGGGAATTGAATGCACCTCTGGAGTGACCTTGGGAAAATCAAGTTTTCTCCTAGCTTGGTTGGCCAAATGACTTGCTTGATGAGTCAAATGATGACTAGACACAAATATCTTTCCAATGCGCTATCATGAGCTCAATTTGGAGTTGAGGAAGACCTTCAAATGTTGACTGCAACATCACTCTGCCTTGAGGTAGCCTCATTCAGCACATTTTTTACCAGTCTTGGGATATTTGACTTTTGACAGGGAAAATTAACTCCAAACTAAAACATTGCAGTTGGGTTGGAAATTAGACTCAAATACCTTTCCAACGAGCTATCCTGCACCCAATTTGGACACCGGGAAGGCCTCCAAAATTGGTCTGCAAGAAGGCGCGGTGCACAGGCGCGGCGCACTCAGGGTCCACACTTGTCAAAAAGAAAAGGTGCGGTCAGGTGCATAGGATCCATGACCATTAGGTGTGGGACCGTAGGTAATGTGAAGAAAAAGTGCGGACCTAGACATTTTTGTGCAAAACACAGGGTTTTCTCTGCTAAAAATCGGGAGCTCCAAATGAGGAATGGTTTGCATTTTTGGATTCAACATGGAAAATCATGACTATTGGTGCTCAGACAAGAAATTTGGGTAAGAAATGAGTCTCAAAAAGGTCAAAAACACCCAAAAAATGGCCTCTCTGCCCCTTTTTTGACACACAAGAAGCAGCCTTGGGAGAATGGCGATTTGGAGGGGCAAATGAGCACCAAATTCAAAAATTCTAGTGGTGTTGGAAAGTAGACAAGACAGGCTTTCCAACAAGCCCACTTGGGCACATTTTGAACACCTGCAAGTGCCCCAAAACAGGCCACAAAGTAGCGCGGTGCACAGAGGAAAAATTGCCAAATTTGCTTCCGTTTCGCGAAATTTTGGTTCGCGACTTCTCCAAGTGGGCTCGCTCATCTACACTTCGGTTTTTTGGCACCAAAGGCGGCATTTAAAGTATTTTTTCTCCAGATTGGCTTCTATCCAAGTGGCAAAGGAAGGCAAACGGTCACCCAAGCCAAATGTCATGTTTGTAGCGTTGCACCTGTAGCTGATGGTTGGCTCTTCATCTCCATTTTATAATGATTCGAGTAAATCCCCAATCCTTGGGCATTCTATCTCTTCCTTACACATTCTATATATTGTATGCAAGCTATTTGCAAAGGGTGGGTTGGCTTGTAACTTCTGGGAGACTGTGGGAAAGAAACTCTGCTTCTTCACTGTATATTTTTGACAGAGAATTAATGAAAGACAACGGCTCTGTTTCATGAGATTCTTGTGGTTGTGAGTGTAGTAAATGTGTCTCTTACGTTTTCATATGTATTTCGTTATGTTTCATAATTCAATTCTTGTTCATTTCCAGTGAAATTTTCTGAGTGAGATTAGGTAGAATTCAATTTTATTGCTCTGCCTGTGGGAAAATTTCATGTTCAGTGTTTTTCTTCTGTTGAAAAGGATTCATGTAACTATGCCCTTTTCACTCTCTTCAGCAATCTATTCATTCCGCGTTACTTCAAACTAAATTGCTACATTTTCCGCCTACCTTGCCTCACGAAGTAATCTGTGCCTTTGTATTAAATTCTCTGTTCTTTGCTGACCGTTGGTCCCATACCATCCCAGAAGCTCGGTCATTCATGAAAATGGTTTCTTGTATCCCTATTCACTTACTAGCTTAAGATCAATATTTCACTGTAAGTCATCTCAGACCGTTTTTGCTTATATATTCACTGAGCGTGACTCGGAGAGAGCCCTCTCCTGTTTTGGTAGGGCTAGCTACCAAACTGAGCGTGGTTTGTGGTTACCCTAATTTTTGCCTTCCTTCAGTCTAAGGCAAATTTAGGTGCTAACAGATTCCATATAGGCTGAGTCATCACATGCCAAAGGCACTACCTTATATCACAATTATGTATTCACCGCACCAAGGCATGCTCACAAAGTCAAGTTGCAACACATGCCAAGTAAGTTTTGTCTGTTTAAATCATTTTTTAGTATTGATTTTAAACACATATGCGAGCAAAGATGAAAATACCCTTCGCAATCCTATCAATGTATAATTTAATGAAATGGTCTAGTAAGTTTCCCACATTGGCTAAGATTTCTGAATGTAGTAGATGAATAGGTAGATTCGAGAGCCTTACCCATAATGGAGTGGCCAAAGCCACACAGAAACAAGATTAAGATAAAAAAATAAAAAATAAAATTGAGAGGAGAGATGAGATCAACCCCAAAACCAAGGTCCTTAATAAAAAACCCTTTTATAGTTCTCAAGGTTTTTGAAGAACACCACAAAAAATCCTTTTGAGCAAAAACGTAGATTCGTATTGTTATCAAATCTAAGGATAGCTAGATTAGGTGATTTCTTTTACTTTTGTAATTTCTTGTGATTTTATTTTACTTAACTTGATGTTTTTGTTATTATATTCTTCTTTCACTTGATTATTAAAAAAAAACTACCAAACTATGAATATCAAAGAAGACATAAAATGTAGGTTGCAAGCCAGGGACAAAACCTCTCCTCTTGAGAGGAAAACCCACAAGAATTCTCCTCTTCCTATAGAATGTTCAGATGAAGAATCCTAAGACCTATGACCATTGAAAAATACCCTTCCAAGACCAAGTCAAACCTCTCTTTTGATCATCTTGCCTTCGACAAAGTAAATACTAGTCAAACTTGCTTCAATAATATAAATTTTGACTTCACTTCAAAATTCAGTCATTACTAGAAATCTATACTTTTCGACCTTTCTGAAATCCTTGTAATTTCACACACATGGATAGTTTAGGGAATAATTATGGTGTTTTTATTCTTCACTTCACTTGGACTTCTTTCCTTAATATCTTGATGTTGTCGGTGCTGGACCCGCCAACATGTGAAGGGGATCTACTCGGTAAGAAGTCCTAATTAGACCTCAGACCGTTTGGTGTAGGAGTCCCAGTAGTGGGTCGTAAGGTAATGCCTTGACTACGATGTCACACAGAGGAAAGTAAGATAACTCTGTCAATAGCAAGGGTGTGACTGATGTAGTGAGTCAAGGAATGAGTATGAGAGGTTCCAACACTTCAAGGGGAGAGGAAGGTGAAGGTGAGTTCGAGGTTGAAAGGGATCAGTCCCAACTTGGATAAGAACACACAAGAAAAAGGACATTCATAGCTTCTGATAGAGCAGTGGACACAGATGTGGCAATCACAACATACAAGGTAAGATAACATGAACAACACTCACGGATCAGTTCGAGATGAGTGTGATGGTTGATATTACAAGGTTCAGAGAAAGGTCTGTCTGATGTCCCATAGAGCAATCGACACGATCAGTGACAACATTAACAACATATGCAACACATTAACAATAATATTCATATAATTGCATACAAATCAGTTCATATACAAGTGCATAAGTTAAGCAACACATATCATTAGGCAACCGGAGTAGTCCAACTAAAATAACAACATATGCACGAAATGTAGAAATTTACAGGGTAAGTTCTGCAGACAAAACACCAAATGACACTACTCACAAACAAATCAGAGATCAATACACCAGTATTGTTGACATGGTTAAAACCCTCAAAGAGGGAAACAATCCACGGCCTAAGCCAACATGGCCACTCCAGGAAATTTATTAATAAAAGAATGAAAATTTACATAAGCTTCTCTCATGGACGGTTACCCTACAAATGACCCTCCATGCTATTTAAATAGAGATCATGGACCAATTGAGTGTTAAGCCATGGATCAAGTGTCGGTAATACCAAGGAGAGAATGAACTGTTGGATCACTACATATCGTGATCGTTGGATTGTAAGTTACAAAAGTACATAGTAAAGAAACACACTTTACCTAACTATACCCTAGACCAAGTTATACTTAACTTGGTCTAGTGTCAGAATATCCTAACATCCACCCTTAAGAACAACTTGGGATAGGATTGAAGGATGTACAAATATGACACAATAGGAGAAGGAAGGAGGCACTAGAGCCTATCCCCCCTTAGTGACAACTTCATGAACTCCAACCACAAATCGAAGTTTAGTAAACTTCACCTCTCTGAGATCCTTTGTAAAGATGTCTGCAACTTGATCATCTGTTGAACAATATTGCACTTCAAGAACATGGTCGTCAATGAGATTTCTGATGAAGTGCATGTGCAATTCAATGTGTTTTCTGCGCTGATGTTGGACTGGATCTTTGCATAGTTGAATGGTGCTTTGATTATCACACCAAAGTGTAGTCAGATGCTGCTGTTGAAAGTCAAACTCTGATAGGATCTGACGAAGCCATAGGGCTTCCTTACTAGCTTCTACGACACCACGATACTCTGCTTTTGTTGAAGAAAGAGAAATGGCACTTTGCTTCTTGCAAGCCCATGTAATTGGTCCTGAACCAAGAGTGAACACATAACTTGCAGTAGACTTCCGATCATCAGGGTCACCAACCCAATTAGAATCAGTGAAACCAACCAATAGAGGGGATGCTTCTGCACTGTAATGAATCCCAAACTGGACTGTACCTCGAACATAACAAAGTATTCTTTTAGCTGCTTTCCAATGAATTTCATGTGGGTTTTGCATAAACCAAGCAGTAAGGCCAACAACAAAGGAAAGGTCAGGATGAGTATGGGTCAGATACAAAAGTTTTCCTACAAGTTGACGGTATAAGGTAGCATCAACTTCAGGGGAAGTACAAGTGACTGAGAGTTTGGCTCCAGACTGAAAGGGAGAAGGGGCTAGCTTACCGTATTCCATGTGAAAATGGCGTAGAATATCACAGGAATAATTGGACTGGGAAAGGGAAATACCTTCCTTGGATTGCAAGACTTGAAGACCAAGAAAATAATGCAAGTGTCCTAAGTCTATAATTTCAAACTTCTTTTTAAGGATGGACTTCACATGTTTGATGAGGTTGGGATCACTACCAGTGAGGATAAGATCATCAACATAAAGAACAAGAATGATAAGAGACTTGCCCACTTTCTTGGTGTAGACAGTATTGTCAGAATGACACCTAGAAAAGGAAGATTCTAAAAGAAAGCTATTCATTTTGGCATACCAAGCCTGAGGAACTTGTTGGAGACCATAAACGGATTTCTTAAGCCGCCATATAAGGCTGGATTCTGTTTGTATAAAGCCAATAGGTTGTTCCATATAGATTTCTTCATGTAAGTCCCCATGTAAGAAGGCAGATTTAACATCCATCTGATGGACTTCCCATTTGAAAGAGGCTGTAAGGGAAAGAACAAGGAGGATAGAGTTCATTTTGACAATAGGGGAGAAGGTTTTAGTATAGTTAATGCATTCAACTTGTGAAAAACCCTTAGCAACAAGACGAGGTTTATGTTTATCAACTTTCCCATCTGGTCCATACTTAGTTCTGTAAACCCATTTGCATCTAACAAGTTTTCACCCCTTTGGTAGAGGAACAAGATCCCATGTATCATTTGCCAATAATGAATGATATTCTTCATTCATAGCTGCGTCCCAATCTGGATGGCTTGAAGCTTCTGCAAAGGTGTTAGGATCATAATTCACTGAAGCTTGAGCCAGTAAAGAAGAGGCTCTATTGAACTGAGAATGTGTACGTCGCTGATCTGTAGGATCACCGACAAGATCACTTGCTGCATCCCAAGTAGCACGGACCCATTTTGGAAGCTGAGGAGCTGAAGGAGGATCTTGAGAAGGTGGGGGAGGATTGTCATCCTTTCTTTCACCATCTGAAGAAGAAATATTTTCAAAAGTAGAGGAGATAGAGAGAGGTGGCACATTCGATGAACTAGGCTCATAGGCCGATATATTTTTAGCAAACTTTACATCTCTTCTAATGATAACGTTTTTGGACTTAAGTGGAATAAGTCTATATCCTTTGAAATCTTCAGAATATCCAACAAGAATACATTTTTCACTCTTAGGTTCTAAAGCTTTATGTTTCTAATCTGGAATATGGGCCCGTGCTTCACTTCCAAAATCACGAAAGTGACTTACATCTGGTTTAATTGAGCTCCATGCTTCTTGTGGAGTGATATTCTTTAAAACCTTAGTAGGAGTGCGATTTATTATGTAATTTGCATAGTTAATTGCTTCTGCCCAAAAATTAAGACTAAGTCCTTTAGATTGAAGCATACAATTAGCCATTTCCTTTAAGGTGCGATTCTTCCTTTCAGCTACACCATTTTGTTGTGGAGTATATGGAACAGTATGTTGCATTTGAATTCCATTCTCAGTGCAAAAGTTGATGAATTGGTTGCTAACATATTCTCCGCCATTATCAGATCTTAGCTTAAGAATTTGATGTCTAGATTGTTTTTCAACAAAGGCCTTAAAGGCCAAGAACATGTTAAATACTTCACTCTTGAGTTATAAGAAGTATACCCAAGTGTGTCTGGAGAAATCATCAATGAAAGTTACTTGTAGCCAGAGAATGAAACAACTGGAAGTGGATCACATAAATCACTATGCACAAGCTGTAAAGGGGCTGAGGCGTGCTAAGAGGCATGTTTTTCAAAACTATCCTGATGATGTTTTCCGAGTACACATCCGGAACAAACACCATCTCTGCAAGATACCATTGGAAGACCTGTCACCATATTTTCTTTACATAGATTTTGAAGGGAGCGATAGTTTAAGTGACCAAATCGCTCATGCCAAAGTTTTCTCACTTCATTTTTATGAGCAACAAATACCGAGGGAAGATTTGATGACCCAAAGTTGTTACACTTATACAACCTTGTAGAATCATCAGTAATGCCAGTAGCTAAAATCTATCTAGGATCTCTTAGGTCTTTAATTACGACATCATGAGCTGAAAATTCAACGATTTTACCTTCACCTGAATGAGTTATCTGATATACAGATAGAAGGTTGCATGATAAGGTTGGAACACATAATACATCATTAAATTGACCATTGTCTATATGAATAGTTCCAGTCCCTACAACACTAAGAGATCTATCATCACCAACATATATATTTTTGGTGTTACAATCATTTAAAGAAGAAAACGTGGCTTTGTTTTTGGCCATGTGATAAGAAGCTCTAGAATCAATGAGCCACTCATTAGAATGAGAAGAAGAAGATACATTTAGTGCATAGCCAGACCGAGATACTTTACAACCACATGCAAAAAGTGCTATTCCTGAAGATGAAGTTCAAGTTGAAGAGTGCTCCAAATGGATATTATGCTTCTTCATTGCTTCTTCCAAGGCTTCCATCTTCTTAAAGCATTTGGATTCTAAGTGGCCATCTCAATTAAAAAAGTGGCATTGTCTATCAGTCTTCTTCCCTTTGCTTTTATTTGCCTTATCATTTTGTTGAAATGACTTTTCATTTTGAGACTGGAATTGCTTAGGGCCCTTGTTTGGTTTAGGACCATTCCTTTTAGGATACAACTTCTTAGGATTCTTTGCATTTGGTTGCTACTGAGCAGCTAAGGCTTTCTTAGAAGAGTTTCCAAGATTAAGAAGACTAAGATGTAAGAGCTTTTCTTGTTTTCTTATTAAAGAATCACAAAAGGAATCAAAGGAAGGGGACTTGTAGGCTTATACTTGAGAAATGAAGGCTTCTCTTGTAGAATGGAAGGTGGAAACAAACACAGAGTAGGCTGGTCCCAACTTAGTAAGAATGGAATAGATAAGGTTACTATCTTCTTTCTTAACCTTAACACCTTCCAAGAGAAGTCAAAGGGTCTTGAAATTGGACAAAAAATCTTCAGTGGAAGAAAAAGTATTGGGGTCTAATGTAAGAAGCTCATTTTTGAGTTGATGGGCTCTAAGTTCATTTTTAATTCCAAAAACTTTAGTGATCTGTTTCATTGCTTCATCGCGAGTATCAAGTTCTGCAATATGGAATCTAAGATCTGGAGAAATAGACATCCCTATCAACCCACGTGCTTGATCTTGCTTATTTTCCCATTTAGCTACATTATCTTCATCTTTCGGTTTGGTTTCTTGGCCTGAGGCTATTCTGTAAAGACCTTTACTTCTAAGTAAATCCACAATGTAGGACCACCATTGGAAGTAGTTGGTGTTGTCAAGAATAACTTGGCATGGAATTTCCATTTTAACAGAAACTGAACCTATAGATGTTGAAACTAAGTGTTCCAATGGAAAGATCTCAAAAAATTAGGCTGATTAAAAAAACGACTCTGAAAACGGCTTCCGAATGAAGAAGATATGGATTTTTGAAGAAAAGTTGTTGAAGATCCCGACGAAGTGCGGGAATGTGCGGAAATGAATGATAATGTTGTATTAAAAAAATATCCTCCCCCTTTCCAAACTTAATCTAATAAAGTAGCTTTGGACCAAGAAGGATTTGAACTCAAGACCTCTATTCTCATAAAGTAGCTTTGGACCAAGTGAGCTAGATTAAAAGGTTACTAATTTCTGGAAAAGAGGAAGGGTTTTTTTTTTAGTCACTGAAGCTTTGGGTTGCGTGCTTACTTGAGAAAGCTCATTTTTCCCCATAAAACAAAAAACACAAAATCCAACACAGACATACAAAAAGAAAAACCTTGCGGCTTGAAGTTAGCTTTAATCGGAAACTAAATATTTTCCTCAATGTTTCTAATTTTCCAAGATCACACTAAGGCGCGGTGGAAAAGAGCATATGCATGAGAAAAACCCTTCCTCTTTGTTTCTAATTTGCCAAGATCGCACAAAGTTGCGGGGAAAAGAGCATACATAGAAATGAAAGATATAGATTTGGTAATTAAAAAAACAAAGAGGTGAATAAACCAAAATAAACAGAGAGAAAATAACTAGAAACTGCAAATAAACACTATATACCTCCAGATCTTAAAAATGACGTAGCTAGGGCTACCAAGAACCTTTTCGCATGAAACGAAAGGGTTTCCTCACTGGAACAAATGCTCCTAACACAATATAGTAGTCCTCTCGGCCTAAAAGAAGTCAGAAATAGTAGATCTAGGAAATGACAGTCAGATGCAGTTCTACCGGCTTTAGATTTGGATCACCAACGAATGCGGCCCTCAAATAACTCTGATACCATGTAGGAATTTACAGGGTAAGTTCCTTAGATAGAACACCGAAGGAGACTGCTCACAAACAGATCACAGATCAATACACCAGTATTGTTGACGTGGTTAAAACCCTCAAAGAGGGAAACAGTCCACAGCCTGAGCCAACGCGGCCACTTCAGGATATTTATTAATAAAAGAATGAAAATTTACACAAGCTTCTCTCATGAATGGTTACCCTACAAATGACCCTCCATGCTCTTTAAATAGAGATCATGGACCAATCGGGTGTTAAGCCACGGATGAAATGTCGGTAATACTGAGGAGAGAATGAACCGTCGAATCACTACATATCGTGACTGTCGGATTGTAAGTTACAAAAGTACATAGTAAAGAAACACACTTTACCTAACTCTACACTACACCAAGTTATACTTAACTATTTCCTATGTGTTGGAATATCCTAACATGAAAATGTGCTGACTTTTATTATATAAGGAAGTGTAAGCCACAATCATTTGATACACCATGTAAGCCTACTAGCCCCATCAGTGGAACGTTACTGCCACATCCGCCTACTCCTCCATATAGGTGTGTTAGCTCCGTGCAGTGGAGAAGCCAAGGTGTGTTACAATACTGTCCAAGCCTTCTTCAAGATAGTCTTAGTAGAAGCTTGGCTGACCAAAAGCCTATACAATGAGTTATGAGGGATTATTTATAGCAAAGGGTGGGGTGACCCTTGACATTCCCCTTTGTGACCCTTCAACTACCCTCATGACTCTTCACCTACTCTATGACTGTTACATTCACTCTTGAGACTTGACTTCCACTTGACATGACTCAACATTATATGTGCATGCACCCATGTGAAGAATGGCTATTACAAGCCAAACTAGACACCACTCTGACTTAGACAACTACAGAAGTCCAACTGCTCGACATCCTCATGCTAATCAACTGTAACATATTGGTGCCAAGATTGGTAGTCTCTGATAGTGTCTGTATGTTCTGTTGTGACGTCCTTCTTGAACCTGAACCTTGCCTCCATGGCATCCGGGTACACTGCTTGGGCTCCTCTATCTAATTCATTTGAAAGCATGCGCGTTAGTGTCCTCAATGTGGCCGGACCAACAACATACTTGAGCATGATGTCTGCAATGATATGCAAGTCTGGATTGGTGGCGACGCACATCAACTCGTCGAAGTACGAGTCAAGCTCAATCACCTCAAGGAGGTGACCCATTCACATTGATCAGTGAGAAATGGTTTCTAGACATGTTGTCATTTCATGGTCATTCTTTTGTAAATCATTTGTTGCATTTTAAAGTGTAAAAGTGATGATGTGTTTTCCATCACTTGGTCAGCAACAATGATGTATGATCATGTTTCGAGTCGTATTTTGAGTTACACGTTAAAACTCTGAAAGTGATGTTATGTTTCCGTCACTTGTCAAAACGATCATGTTTGGCCTTATGAATGTAAATCATGTGTTGCAGTGATGATGTGTTTTCCATCACTTTTTGAAGCAACCATGATGAGTTGGCCTTGTTGTCATATCTGGAGTATTGCGTCCATCTTGTTGTAAACTTGACCGCCGAGGATGTGTTATAAACTCGTGGCAAGTGTGGGACGTTTGGGTCATTTGTTGGTCATGTCATTCAAGCATGTAATTTGCGAAATAATGTGCTACAGGTTACAGAGGGCAGGTGTCGGCTCATTGCTTAAGGCTCCGAAGAACAAAGGTGAAGGGGATGGAAGCAGGGCCTTTTCAGGATGCTTGTGACGCAGATAGGGTACAAAGAAAGTTGCAGATTATTTTCCATGCTTTTGGAGGACCAAAAGCTCCTCAGTGGGGAGGATTGATCTAGGAGGATCTCGAGACACTAAGGGGATGGATAAAGGCTCAAAATTCAAATGGTAGAAAGGAGAATTTGATGGCATCAGTTGAGAGGTCTCATCTTCCTGATCGCAATGGCGTGAATGATGCGTCAATCTGAGCTCATATGCAAAAGATAGAGCTCTTCAAAGATTGGTATGGCAGAGGAAAAATAGGGCCCACAGTGCACCACATGGCATCCTTGTGAGCACGTGGGACCCACATGGCAGCCCATCAAACGCTGACACATGGCAACCCATCATTAGCCTCCTAAACCTGATAAAAAAAACATGAGATATTTTGATTACAACTACAATTTTTATATAATTATCCAATTAACTATATAAATAACAAATCAAACAAATATATAATAAAAAAATATATATGAAAACCATATAATAATATGGTTATATAACAAAATGGTGGAGGGTTATAATAAAAAACATATGTCATATTTAAAACAACGAAGATCATGGTAAAGGTTAACGTATACCATGAAAGGAGGCAAGTGGCATACCATATGATAAAAGTTTGAAACCCAAAACTCTCGGGCCATATATTATTAAACAAAACCATAATATATATCCAACCGTTTTACTTCAGTACTAGTTTGGGTGAGATTGCCAAGCATACCCTTGTATCTCTGAAATCTCTCCTCGCTAAAAGCCATCGGAAATGCAATTGGGAAATTTTACTACAGGTGCCCAGAAACAGAGGAATATGCCAAAACCACCTATGCAAGCATCTGTGTGGAAATGGACTTCAGCGCCGGATTCCCAGCTGAAATAAACCTAACAGGTAAAGACTATGTGTGGAACCAGAAACTTGATTATGAAAGTGTCCTATTTAGATGTCGATCCAGCTTTGAGACAGGGCATCTAGCCAAAAATTGCCCAAAAGCTTCTGAGAAAAAATTTGCTGGAAAAAACCACCACAGATCTACATGGTGGGAAGGAGCACAAAAAGAAGACTACACTGTCATCAAAGAAGAATACTCTAGAGAAAACTTTGAATCACAAGAAATCAGGCAAGAAAGAAACAACTCTCAAGACAAGCAAGGAGAAAGCCCTGCCCAACAAATCAACAGTTATGAAGATTCGAATATTGCACAAAATAAAATCTTCATTTAACAGTGCAACAGATCTCCTAGACCAAACTTCTTCTCCAACTATCTTCAAAAGAACGAACACAATAGTTCGCGAAGCTAAGACACCAATGTCCCAAGAACCAGAAGAGATGAAGGAAATGCAAGATAAAGGAAGTTGGAAGACTGTAGAGAAAAAAAAGAAAGCTACAACACCAATCTCGCCAAGAAAGATGAGGAGCCAGATAATTAAAAATTAAGAAAATTATAGGTCCAATAGACCAATTTGGTCTCAATGGACGTTAACCATCATCATCATCATCATTTAAAGTTATAACGAAAAAATATATATGCCATATGGGTAACGTAACCACCGCCGGTTTCGAGGTATGGTTTCACCGTGTATATATATAGCCCATACAAATATGGCTCCGGCACAACCGTTCAACAATACATACCATATATATATATATATATATATATATATATATATATATATATATATATATATATATATATATATATATATATATATATATATATATATATATATATATGCGTTCCAAAAAAAATCCCAAGTTTGGTTATAAAATTTTAAATAGTTACTATTTACCAAACAAGTTCTGGAAAAATGTGCCAATATTAAATAACAGTTGGGTTATGAAACCAAAACAAGATAAAACAAGTTCTAGAAAAATGTGCCAATATTAAATAACAGTGCGGTTATGAAACCTCCCTAACCTCCCTCAACCAAATCCCTAGTTTTACCACTACACCAAACCAACTTCTTGGTAACTCCACTAGCAATATTATTTAAGAACTCAGCTTTTACCTAGAGCATGGGAGAGGAGGATTGCACAAATTTCCAGATAGGAGCGGGCATGCAAATCGAGGCAGTTTAATAATTTTTTTTTATGCAAGAACCATGAATTTTGCAGGAAGGCAAAATTTTCAACTTCTCAGAAATTAACAAATTTTATATGGTTTTTACACCTTTCGTCGCCATGAGCACAACGGTGCTATCTGTTTCTTCATCAGAGGTCTGCATTTTTCGTTCATTTCCAGATTGCACGTGGAACCATGATTTCAGCAAAAACAAGGAGCGGAACCATGAGCCATAAAATTTCACTTTGTCAGAATATGGTCAAGTTTATACTTGTTTTTCATGGTTTTCTGCAGGGATCCTAATGGTGAAATCAGATTTGACATCTGAGCAGTGGATTTTCAGCTCATCCCTAAAACAAAATCTTTGAGGAATCTTGAGGGAATCTAAAAGATTCCTTGTGCTCTGAATTTTCAAATTCTCAGAATTCGAATTTTGGACAGTCATTTCAGCACTACTCAATGCCACAAATCTGATGGTGTATTCCATTTTTTCTTTCTCTCATTTCTTCTTTCAGTCACTTTTCTAAGTGCCAGTGAAGATGTCCATCTTTATGTGCGAACAATGTTCTTCTTGTGATCGATGTTGTGAGATCAATGCTTCAACAAGATTCAACACTTTGACAGCATTTGCTTTAGATGGCCCTTGGTGATGAGGTATATGATGTGTTCATGTACTTCTTATTTCTGCGTTATGTTGTACAGATCCATGATTGATGATTGATGCAGGATCTTGTTTATTTCACGTTGTCATGATTCCTTGCTTTATGTTATGTGGAATCTTTCTATGTGATGTACTTTCTGTCATAACTCTTTACGTTATGCTTTGAGAACCCTTGTTGTTTTTTGTTGGGATACTCTTGTTGTCATCATGCATGTGTTTTTCTTTGACATCCCTTTTGTGCCATGTTGGCGGGATGCGCACCATGCTTGTTTTGTGTCATACTAATAGGAGTCTTTTGATTGAGAGTTCTAGCTGTGGAAGATCTCTTAGAGCCACTCCTGCGTGAGGGCATTCTTCCTTATATGATCAAGACATCATCTTTGTGTACATCATCTTTATTGACAACACATAATGCAACGGCCTACACCATCTTGATACCGGGGCCCGGAGATGTATTCCCTCCTAGACGAACTCCATTATCAATGGCTTTTGTTTTCATCTACTGATGATTATTATGTTCCTCTTCTTTACAGTCTACAACTGTATTTGTTAATGTTCTTTAATTGCAATTTTAACACATCACGAAAGTAAAAGGTCTTGGAAAGGTCCTTCTTCACACCCAGACCTGGATCACTTAGACAACTATAGAAGTCCAACTACTCGACATCCTCATGCTAATCAACTATAACATATTGGTGCCAAGATTAGTAGTCTCTGATAGTGTCCGTGTGTTCCGCTGTGACATCCTTCAGGAACCTGAACCTTGCCTCCATGGCATCCGGGTACACTGCTTGGGCTCCTCTATCCAACTCATCTGAAAGCATGCGTGTCATTGTCCTCAATATGGCCGGACCAACAAGATACTTGCACATGATGTCTGTAGTGATGGGCAAGTATGTATTGGTGGCGATGCGCATCAACTCATCGAAGTACAAGTCAAGCTCCTATTGGACCTGCTTCTTGGTCTCCACTTGGGTGAGAGTCCCAAGTGATGGAATCACATATGTGTGCACAAAAACCTCCATGCTCTTGGATACTCGTGCATGGGAAGCCTGTATGCCAGTGATGAGTTGCGTTAGGTCCTCATAGTTCTAGATCTGACTCTTGATATGTTCTTGCAACTCAACCACATTGGCCTTCATCATCTTTGGAAAATGAAGCGGGGCTCCTTTATACTTCATCGTCCATGCTCACATGCTATCAATGACACCATGTATGTTCTTTAGGATGCGAGCTCTTTTCACACATGGATGCTGCCATCCGTGAAGATGAATGACTTCTTGATGCATGGCACCAAAATTGGAGTACAATGTTCGCATAACCATGTCCAAGGACAACAATTCATCCATTATTGCCTTCTTCAGGTTAGCTCGGGCAGATATTGTCACCAATTCTCCTCCCTGCTTGGCCACCTGTAGTTCCATCATGGTCACTCATTCTCAGCTATGAGGAAGTGAACACTGGAGCTAGTGGCTTCGGCATACACTCTAATTTCATCAGCCAAAGCAGATGGGTCCTTGTGCACATCGGTCACGATCACTTGTTCTTCAACTTGTGTAAGGGATGTTCAATCCTCCGGAGTTGGTACTTTCTTAGGGTGCACAACTCTATCCTGAGATTCATCAAAGGAGTTGCCGCACATCTCTACTTCCTATTGACCACCAAGGATCTCAGTGCATCCATGGTCATTCGAGACTTTCTCATCATTTGGATGCATGGAAGCGGGTGAGCCGATCTCTCTGTGGTGAGGCATGAGGTCGGTATCCTATTCCAACTCCTGCTGCTCCATGTCCACATCCAACTGTTCAAAAGCATGTTCTATCTCATGAGCAAAGTCTTGCCCCTACGACGGTTCACCCTATTCGCTTGATGCTAGTTTTTCAGAAGAAACAACTACTTGTACGGGCACTGCTTCATCTATCTACACATGATGCGCCCCTTGCTGAATCTGTTGTTGCTGTGATTCCTTCTCATGTTGGTGCAACTCTTGTTCTTTCCGGAGTTGCTCCCTTAGCTCATGCAACTCCTTCTCCGCTTTTTCCTTTCTTTTCTGATCCCTCTTCCTTCACGTGATTCACTTCTCACGTTGTTGCCTCCCCTATTGAATAACAATAGCTGCTTGTTCTACAAGTGGATCAGCTTGAAACTTGTAGCTTTGTTCCTCCTCCATGCGGTCGAGAATCTTTCTCTTCCCTTTGTCACACGTAGGTATGCTTGGCTCTGCTCCCTCTATTGTTGCTGCTACTATTGGTGTTCTCCATGGTGTTGCTTCACGCTACCATGATAACCATTCTACGACGAAGCTGACCTGTTCATTTGGTCTGGAATGATGGTAACAATACCTCCATGAGTCTTCCTCAACCCAATGAAATTCCCCATGGATCCAATTGAATTGAACTCTCATGCAGTGATCCTTCACAATGCAATGTGGGTCATACGGGTTGAAGCTTTGAAGGTCGAACAGGGACTTCCTCATTTGTTTAGCTTCAACATTCGCTTGCTTGACATTCTGGATCTCATACAACCCAATCTGCAATGGAAGAGTGGGCCAAGGTGCCTTCTTCTTCCGCTGTAGCCTAGTTATTAATCCTTATTAGATATGATACACTACTTCCTGCATGACAAGCACGTCCAAAGAAAACTTTGGCAGAACATGCAGAGGCTTCTCTGCACTAAACACTTGGATGAACGTGTTTTCCGGTGAGGCATACCAATCTGCAATGCCTTCATCGCTTCTTCCAGCATGTAGGGTGGATCCTGTTCGAGTATCAACCTGTGCACTGGGGTGACAAGATGGTCAGACAATCGTTTGATCACTCCTCTGAAGCTGCACTCAGAGAATAGCTTGAAATATGTGCTCACAATAGTCTCCGCTAGTGACCATGCCAACTCTAAGCCCGAGAAATCATGTCGGGCACGTACTACATCTAGAATGTAGGCAGACATATAAATCTCTGCATGCATGCCTTCGGGCGACTATCAAGCCTTCGTGACTTGCTCCTTCAACTGATGAGCCAGTATGTTGGACCAGTTGCATGGTCTTCCTTCTCTAGCCAATTGGTCTAGTGCGACCACCCAACTCCGAGAGAAGGTCTCAGTGCTCGCTTGGCCACTCAGTCGACATGCGAATATGACAAAGTATTGGTATGCCTTCCTCAATATCTTCGTCTTATAGATCCGGTTAGGGGTCATCTTGAAATGAGCTAGCTCCTTTACCCAACCCTTTAGAATATCTCTAGAGTGGCCTCTACTGTTGGGCAAGGTGAATAGAGCGGTCATGAAAGTCATGGGCTTGTCCATCTGATACATCTCACATAATCTCATGCCTAGAAGGTTGCAATTTTTGTCCCACTGACACTGCTCAAGGTCATCATCTCTAGGTCAGTGTGAGAGACGATACAATGAATCATATCTGCACATGGGAACGTGGGGTATCTGCATGAAATCTGGCACAGGTTGGGTTCATGAATGTTCATGTACACCTGACGGTCTTCAAGGACTTCCCCAAAAGTACCTGTGAATGTTTCATTCACCTCTTTCCACTTCAGTTTGATGTCCTTGTCTAGATACATCTTCGTGTCTTCGTAGATCGACATGCTAGAGAACACCTGTTGAATTGTTGTTCCAACTGTAACACCATCAGTGTACTGGGATCCTGTTCTCTTAGAATCCATTGAGACAGATGAACACCTGAAAGATCTAGAAACAAGCAACATGCATGGCAAGAAATATGCCAGTGAAAACAAAGCAAATCCGGGGATGGTCACAACATATACCTGGGGCACTAATGAGCAATATTGCACAAATTTCACTGGGAGGTTGAGTGACTAGCTACAAAAATTGCACAAAAGGTAGTCTGGATGGACTGAGAGGCTGGATTGGCTGTTTTATCTACAAAATGCGCAATCCATTTGGGTAGTTGGTTGTTGGGATTGCACAATGGACAATTCAAGCTGGGAAAGACTACTGGCCTAGGGACAATTTGCGAAATTTTTTGGGTCAAGCAACCACTGACTTAAAAAAATGCGCAATTCAGTCTAGGAGGCTAGTGTTGGGCTAGAATGCAAAAATATGGAGAGGAAGGTGAGCCTTCCTCCTCCAGATTGGGCAAAGTAGCGTTGGTGAAGGTAGAGACCGGGCCAAGGTTGGCCTGACTCGCCGACGGGAAACTGAAAGAAAGTAATTCGATGAAATGCATGGCGACACTAATTGATATAAGAAGTGATAAACAGTGCATGCAAAACATGAATGAAATATTGAGAAAACACACTAACATGCATGTGGGTGAGGCCACTCGCTAGTTGGGCGAATGTCTGTGCAAAACAGTTTCATGCATGCGACAGTAGTGAGATAGTAATGAAAATTGAAACAGAGATGGGACAAGCTAGAATATATGTAAGTGGAAGCAAGCATTCAAAGAAATCAAGCAAACAACACTCACACAAGCAAATACACGAAAAGTGACAAAAATGTTGAAAAAGACAAGTTGAGGCCACTTACCCATGAATAGTTCAACCGGATGTGTCAAAGAGTTTTGGATGTGATGTGGGATGTCAAAGGTCCAAGATCTATGTGAATGAATGAGGTTTGATGTGTCGAATAAACAAGTTTGGTCTCAGGACGTGCATGCCACGAATCTAGGAAAAAGCGACACTTGGAGGGAAACTTCTAAAACAACTTTGCATGTAACCCTCGGCTGCTAAAAATAGCTCCCTGAATCATGGGATGCATTTTCATGTCGTCTCTTGCTATTCCAAGAAGATCAAGTCATGCATGCATGCAATTCAAGTTTCCCCAATTCTGGGCGGAACTGGTCAACCAGACTATCCATGCATGCCAGTGCTCAACTGCTTGGGAAAAATGTGCAATCTTGACTATAAGCTGGGCTGACTTCCCAAGGGGATTGCATAATTTTTGGGCCCAACAACTGATTGATGCCCAGATTTCCGCAAATCCTGGGCTGAACAACTTGTTGATGTGAAAAATTGCACAAATCCTGCTGGGAGGGTTGGCTGGCAGGATTGCGCAATCGTGGAGACTACTAGGTTGTTAGAGAGAATTGCACAATTCCTAGAGGGAAAGGATGGTTGCCCTCTAGGAATGCACAATTTTCAAGGGGCAGCTGCTTAGCCCGCAGCTGGACCAAGTCTAGGTAAGCAGCCTGTGAGGGGAATGGATCGACTGTGATCAATAGGCTGCCTTTATGCAAGGAAAACATTGAAGGTTGAGTACTTGACGAAGTAAGACAAAGTGCTATGTATGGTTGGTAGGGAGGCTCCAAAATAGGATAAGGGAAAATTTTGGAGGGTGGTTGTAGCTGCTACAATACTCAACCTTTAACCTCATATCCTTGACACCTAACTCAGCTCCTTTTGATGTGACTGCAATTTAGTTTAGCTGTAACAAATTGATGCCCTAATAGTTTCTCGAGTGTTAGGTGAAATAACCCTAATTTTTTTTTGGCTCTTTCTCCCTTTATTCTTATCTCCTTTGTTGATTATTTTGATGCTTCTTATGCTTATGATCAAACTTCTTGAATGCTTCTCAAATGAGGTTGATGTATCCTTGTATATAGTCTTCCTTGGAGGTCGAGTAGTTGTCCATGAGGCTAACTTGTCTTGCTTGTAGACTGACTTATCTTAATGCAAGTCGACTTGTCTTGGAGGGTGTATTTTGGTTCACAAAAGTTATTTTGACATGATACAATATGCCCAATAGGGTCTTTTACAAATTACAATGACTCTTTGACTTCTTGACGTCATGAAAAAACTTTGAAGAACTCAATTGGTGCCTGACCTACAAATAAAATTGACCTTGACCATGAAATATAATTTTCAAAATAATAATAATAAATTTTCTTTTTTTTCTATTTACATCAAATAGATAAAATCAAGATTACATTATGCATTATGAAGACCTTATCTAGTTACACATTTCAACATGTATTAGGGGACTAAATTTGATGCACCCACTCCCAAAGTGCAAATGTCGATGATCAAAACCCATTAAAGCGAAAAATAATAACCTTTCGTGAATACTCTACAAAAGAGAGGTCAGATATAAAATGATCCACTTCCAAATATGAAATTTTTAATTCATGATCCACAACGAATGTTGGCCTTGATGGATTGTTGGGGGTTGGAGGAGAAAGCCCTCGGTTTAGGGCATCCCTAAATGATTTAAATTTTCAGGAAAAGGGAAACTCCCTCCTTTGGATCCACCAGTTAAAATTGAGACTATATATATTGAATCATCCTTGGTAATGTTGTAATCCTTGAGTGATTTCCATTCCAGAAGTTGCCTACCTCCCCGTAGGATCGGAAAAAATATAGAGGAGATTACAATCCAATTTTGAATTCTAGCTACAAGTGAAGAGACAAGATCTGTGACTTTCACTTTCCTACAGAAAGAACCCCATGAGATTGGATTCACAAAGAAAAAAAAAAGTTTGGATTAACTAGAGTGATGGCCTCATGTGGGATGCAGGAAAAAACTTGCGATGAAATTGTTTCCCCCTGATGTACCAAATCTACAACAATAACACTAATATGAGGGGGTTTAAGAAAAAAGCCAAAGTTCTGAAATAAATTGTCTCCAATGAATAAGGTATGGTTTCTATTGCCAAAATATAATTGATTCTCAATTTTCCCCTTCATTATAGTACTATAATTATAGTTCTTCATTTTATTTTAAATTTTCCTTGCATGTTGGTCCTTAAACTAAATACTATTTTTGCATGTGTAATGATTTTTTTTAGCATAAAAAATTTAATATCTCATTATATAATATTTTAAATTTAGTTATTTATTAAAAAACTTAATCTAGCACAACACTTTGATAAACATTACTACTCGATAATAGTGGGACATTAAGGGGTGAAGGCACAAAATTTATATGAGTTGGACATTAAGGGGTGAAGACACAAAAAAATAATTTGGGTTCTAGTAAAAGGTGATCTAAGCTGTGAAAGGTAATGACTAATAAGTTGATGACAAACAAAAAAAGTTGGTTAAAGAATAAATTTAGAACTTAAAAAATAAATAATGGTAGATCATAAAGACTATTTAATTTTAATATTATAACTTAAATCATTTATCAAAAAATATCAAATAATTCATTTATTTCACTAAATAAAACTTAATGTACTTGAGAATTGTATAACCAAAATTAAAAGAAATATCATTGTAAATTAAGTTATCTACCAATCTTTTTTGAAATAGTTCACTCACTTAAATTCTAGCTTATGAATGTAAAAGGGAAATGCCAATGCAAACAAACTACCTTAGATGATGACCTAGTGGTTGGAGTGGGAGTAAATCTAGAAAGGTGATGACCGGGGCACGGGTGGTTGTACAAAGTGATGGCTAGTTGGAGGAGACTATACAAGAAGGGATGACCATGTCACTAGAGTGGGAGTGAATCTCGAAACGGGAAGTAAATCTAAAAAGGTGATGACCAAGCTAGAGTGGTTGTACAAAGTGATGGAATATAAAAATGGAAAGTAAATCTAAAAAGGTGATGACCAGGCCGGAGTGGTTGTACAAAGTGATAGCTAGTTGCAAAACACTACATAAGGTTCCAAAGTGATGGCTAGTTGAAGAAGACTACATAAGGTTCTAAAGTGATGACTAGTTGAAGAAGAGATACATAAGATGAAAAAGTGATGGCTAGTTGGAGGAGAGCTGCACATGATGGGATTACGATGCAACTAGAGTGGGAGCAAATATCAAAATTCTGAATAAATCTAAAAAGGTGATGACCAGGTGGCGTGAGTGGTTGTACAAAATGATCTGGATAGTTATAAAAGACTGCACAAGATAGGATGAATAGCTAGTTGGAGCATGGAATAAATTTTGAAAATGGGGAATCAACCTGAAAGATGATAAACACGTGTGGGAAACAAAAATGGAAAGTGATGGAAAAATAACTAAAGTGGAACTTGTAAATTTTGATTTACTTGAAAATCCATTAAATAATCAAAATAAAAACCAAACGTAATAATAGAATTTAATAACGATTAAATTTGATTTTGAATACTCTACCCTATTTTCAAAATAATAATAATAAAAAAAATTATTTACTCAAACATTATAACTTACAACATACTTCATAACATACTATTAACTTAGATAATAAAACATTATAAAATACCATTATCATCCATTGAACACGGGGAATCATGAAACTTTATGTGGATATTGTTGGAGTGGGGAATAAATTTCGAAATAGGAATTAAATGGGAATATCTTTTTAGCTAGGAAGTAAATATTGAAAAGTGATGACCAAGTAATGGGGAGTCAACTAAAAAGGTGACAACCACGTGGAAAACATGAAAATGGAAAGTGATGTCCAACTAACATAAGTGGAGAGTAAATAGATAATGACTATGTGGTTGTGTAAGGTGACAATTGGTTGGAGGATACGACACAAGTTGCCATGACTAGGTGGTTGTATTGGTGATTAAATATCAATATTGGGAGTAAATCTCGAAAGGTGATGGCCACGTGGTTAAAAAATATCAAAATGGGATGTAAATCTTGAAAGGTGATGACCAAGTGGTAGGAGTGGTTGTGAAAAGTGATGTTTAGTTGGAGGAGTCTGTATAAGATGCTTATGGGGTATAAATCTTGGTATAAGAAGAAAATATTGAAAAGTGATGACCAAGTGGCTAGAGTGGGGAGTCAACCCAAAAATTGATAAACAAATGGTGGAAATGAAAATGGAAAGTGATGGAAAAATAGCCAGAGTAGACAGTAAATTTTGATATACTCCAAAATCTATTAAATAATTAAAATAAAAATATAACATGGTAATAAAATCTAATAGCTATTCTATTGAATCTTACATGCTCTATCACATTTCCAAAATAAATGCATTTATTCACTTAAACATTATAACATACAAAATATTGATAACTTAAACATTATAACATTACAAAATACAGTTATCATCTCTCGAGCATATGGAAAAAGGACAACATAGTTCATAATGTACTCATAACTTAAACATTGAAACATTATAAAATATAAAATACCATTATCATCTATGGAAGATAGGGTGGAAGAAGATTTTATGTGGATATCATTTGAGTGGGAAATAAATTTCTAAATTAGAAGCAAATCTTGAAAAGCGATGACAAGGGATTTCTTTGAGAAGTCAACTAAAAATGTGATGAGTAAGTGGTGGACACAAATAGAAAATGATCGCTAAATAACAAAATTGGAAAGTAAATATTGATATATTGGAAAATTGACTGGTTAATCAGAAGAAAAAAAAAAAAAAAAAACATAATTATGGTGTTTTCCTTTGAGAACAACTCTCCTGCTGCCACTGTGTACCAATATACACCATCTAATGGAATGTTAGATGATTGAAGTTTTTAGGCCTTAGGATTAATAGGTAACAGTTAAGAAAACAAATAATAGTTAGGGCATGTAAGATTGAAGATTTTTATGCCTTAGGATTAATAGTTAATAGTTAAGAAAAAAATAATAGTTAGGGAATGTATTGAGCAAGTTCAAAAAGTAATCAAAACACTGGTTCTTGCTAAATGATTTCTTAATGGCTTAACGTGGAGGCTTATTCCCTTGTTGGTTTTCCAAAAGAGGGGTTCTCTTGCAGGGATTGGTCTATTTGTTCATCAATCCTCCCAAACTCGAATTCTTATAGTAAATTTTCCATTCAGGGTTTGGTCGCTATATTACTTCTTTTATTTTTTTTTAATTTTAATTCTAACAACAACCTAAGGTTTCTTAGTTCTTATTTTTCTAATATGTTATTCCAGAGAAACCTACTACTTCAGAATCGACTATAAAAAAATCCATAGATATATTTAGACATCAGACTTTCCATAGATACATTTGGACATCAGACTTTAATCTATCGTGGAGTCAATAGGTAATCTAGTAATATGATTGTACTTGATCTCATGAGACCTGAAATGGGTTTTAAATATTATGCTTAACGACCTTCGTCTTAGTTGAAGGCCAGACACACAAGGGAAGGCAAGGTATAAATTACTAGGAATACCATTGGACTTTTCATAGTGTTTCAGCCATGTTATATTCTTTTATTTGCGATAAGTTATGTTTACAGGAAAAATACTTAAGTCTCGTCCTCAGTCACACTGTTCAGGACTTGGTTACAAACTTTGTACACATGATTATAATTATAATATTAAGAATAATCTAGAAACTTATTTTTAATAATTATGTGACACAATGTGAGCAGTATGTTATGATGGTCTTAGCAAATTTTTTAAGATCTAGCTTGGTGACAAGTGGGAAATCCCTTCATTATGCTTTTCTATAGTTACATTCTATTTGGTTCCTAATATTCTTCAGGCAATATTATTTTTACTGCCCATGGTAAGGCAATTTTCTGAAAATGAAGAGGCTGAAAGATGTCAGTCCAAATGGAATCAACGTTTGAATCAAATGAAGACATTATATTTCATGATGTGGTAATTTCTTATGTTCAATTGTAAGAAAAATAGGGTAGTCATTTGGTACGCTATTTACTCCACTATCTTTGGAGGTCTTTATGGTGTCTTTCGCGGACTTGGTGATATACAAATACTGGGATGTCGAGGCCAAGATTCAAATATATGCTTCTATCTTCCTATGCAAATTTAGTACCACTTACAAGAACAAAAATAATATAAAGAGAAGCAATAATAGATTCTAAAAATGTTACTGTCCAAAAATTTGGACGAGGTTATGCCAAACTAAACCAAAGTATTTGCAAAGTTTGCTCAATTATGCCATCAATTTATTACTAGCTTCCATGTTGAGGATTTGATAAACAATAGAAAGCACACTAGTTGGGAAAGCCTATTGGTTTCTTAAGGCTATGATTGTGAAAGATTCATGCTACACCTGTCCAAAATATTTTATGTTTCTTTGATGGATGATAAATTAACATTCTACTTTATAAAAAGATTTTGGTCGTACCCTTGTTTTTCCGTGACAAAATAATTCAATGTGAGTTGAAGTGGTGTTCTTCAAGGACTAAGAGAAGTAAAATTTCCGCCTATCATGCTCTTGTGCATGGAAGCAACATGAAATCACCACATTGGATGAAAGGAAAGTAGAAGCCAAAATCAACAAATGTTCTTTCATTATTGTGAAGGAAATAGCTACTCATGTTACAACTTCTTGTTTGCGTGATATTGTTGAATGCAGAAACTCAGATTAGTAGAGACATTGCCGCTACATAGAATACAGTGTGCGAATGCTAAAAGGCAAGGTTATGATGTTTAAGAAGGAATTTTTTCTTGGCCAGTCTCTATCTATCTCATTTAGGATCTATTTTTGTTTTTAAATATTTTAATATATCTATATCATATGTTTTTTCCTTTTAAATATATCTATAGGATATATTTTGATTTTTAAAGGTTGGTTTTATAAAAATTTAATTAAAAAAACATTAAAAGATTTTAGAGAAAGATTTTCTATTCTTTGTGTTAATCTATTTTTACTTATTTATTTATATGGTTATTCAAATTTTTGTTTAAGTTGATATTAGCCAAATTATTTATTTTTATTTTTATTTTTTATTTATTAGAGACGTGACGCGCTTACACATCATTATCATCCCACATTGTAGAATATGCCACTCTACACAACAAATTATCATGTCTATGATATAGTGATCACAATGTTGGTATAGGCACATATTCTTTTATGCTCGTAGTAGACTGTTTGAATATCCTATTCAAATTCTGCTTTAGAGAGAATATACTGCCCACTAACCCTATAGGTATTGTTTGAATTTCTTTTTATATACTAATGCCTAGTTTTGTCTACAATATGTCTATTAGTTGGAAACCGAGATGAAGGGATACCTTTTTTGCTGGGATTTAATGAATATTGCTCAATTTGACGGTGACTATTTTCATCTGAGTGTCGATAAGAAGATTGGAAGTGTTGATACCTTTCTTAGGATACAACTAAGATATTTTTTGCTTGACTGGCACGTACATCATATGTTTTGGTATGCATGGAAGTTGTCTAGTATAGTTGAGATTGTTAAAAACCGAGAGTGCAAACTATCTTCCCTATTATTAATCAAATATCATATTACATATATACAAGAGTATTGTCTCAAGATAGGAAAAATATCTTAGACACACAATCTGTTGGTTGAGAGAATATCTCAACCACACACCAAACTAGGGAAACCACTCCTATAGAATAGGATTAGACTCTTTACATAGAAAGTCACAACTAAGACAAATAGAAATTAATATTCCAACACAACCCCTTAATGAGTACTTGTCTGGATATCAATCTGCAAAGTCTAGTTGTGGTCAAACATAACAAAATAATATATTGATGTCCATATAAAGGAGAAACCATCCACTAGAATGCATGGGCACTAACCACTACAAACACCAGTCTTGTAGGTTGTCCTTCGCATACATGGTTCTTTCAACCATTATAACTGCAAACCTGTACCTGTACCTGTAAATCCCCCTCCAATAAAATCATGGGTTTTATCAGATTACTCGTAACCATGCCCTGGGTTTTACGAATCACGCTAAACCATGCCACGAAGGGCTCTTGGACACCAAGGCTAAACTCATCCGTGAAGGCTCAACATAGCCACAAAGGCTCAACACAGCCACAAAGGCTCAACACAACCACTCTGGGCCACAACCCTGCCACCAGGGCACTCCAGCCACTCTGGGCTACAACCTTGACACTAACGCACTCAACAGACCCTACTCAACCAGGCCGAGAGTTTTCACGGCTAACCCTAAACCATGTGAATAGGAATCTCTATCCCACTTCATTGTTACATGTGGTTTCTGGCTTACCACAAACCGACACTGCAAATACAGAGTGGTTTTTAGATTACCATGAACTGTATGGGGATACACATGCCTCACAATGCTTACAACACAACTCCAACTCTTGGAGTTACCAGGTACATACTTTACAACGACCACTACAAAACATCCTAGACTTTCTTACTAATGTATGTGACATATACTATGAGTCTACTTTATTTCAACACACAATATTTTACCTTGTTTGTCCATCTATTGCTGCATCAACCAACTTTTTCTAGAATCATACTTAATGCTTTCATATTGAATCTTTCTAACTTCAATTAACAATTACTAGAGTGATCAATTCTAACCAATTGCATTTACGTGTTGAGTTGATCAGACTCAACATGTTTCACTTACAAAACTCAAGATTTAAGAACACTAGTATGCTTTGTGAAAAAGTTGGTTTCACGATCTTCACCCTCTTCGCAATCGGCCACCTTAATCTCTTTCATTTTAGTCATAACCATCGAATAAATTTCCTCTGTAGCGAATTTATTCTCTTCTCCTTTGTAAGTAACAACAATCATAGGCTTCTCTGCTAGCCCAGAAATGACTTTGAAGGGCCACAACTTCATGTCATTCTGGATTGTTGGATTAGAGAATCTCCTTCCAATAAGACGCTTTGCATCGAAAACTATGTTGGTGGGATTCATGGCAACTTGATTTTTGGCGGCATCTCTGATCAACTGCTCTGTGTCAGTGAAAGCTACATAAGATGGAGTGGTCTGATTTCCCTTATTGTTGGCAATAATCTCCACTTAGTCATTTTGCCACACTCCTATGCGGGAATATGTGGCTCCAAGATCGATTTCACTGGCGGGGCCTTCTCCCTTTGCCATTTTCCAAAGTAGAAAACTATTGAATGTTGAGAAAATAGAAAATAGAACAATTATTGTAGCAAATCTAACTGCACAACGCTAGAAGGAACTCAAAGAACCAAAAATATAAAAAGGTGCTTCCATCTAAACGACGGTTAATGGTCCCTTCGACACTGATCCGAATTGGATCCATGAAGAATAATCAAAGCACCATGACTGCATCAAATCAGGACGAAACTTCGAATTCAAGAGAACAGAGCGATCAGGAAGACCTCTGAACAGTGGCAGTTGGCAGCCAGCGAGGAATGACGAGGACCTCGGTCAAAGTGCGCTGACTAAGGCCCATGGAGGCTACGCGGGAGGCAAAACTGGCCATTGGGAATCCTGGATCGAGAAAAGGAGGTCGTTTCTAAAGCACATCGTTGGGCAAAACCCCTCGAGAAGGAAAGCCCCAAAGTGCTCGGTCGCATGGAAGCCGAGAAAATCATGGTGAAAGAACTAAAGGCTAAAGGCAGACCTGCACTCCAAAACCGGCAGTATATCGGGGGCACCATTGGGCGGTAAGCGGATTTGGAGAAAAACGAGTGATTCCACTCAGTGCTCGACGCGTGGCAGGCAGAGGAGAGAGAAAACCGCCGCTCATCGCACGCTAACAGTCGAGGATAAATTGGATTGGACTAATGGGTATGGAAAATTGGATTAGGATGGTTGAATGATAAAGCACAACTACAAGTGACTAGACAGCGCAAACTCATGTTTTCTTTTGGGTCAGCATTTGTAGATGAGGTTGAGTTAGACATAATTCCTTTGGATATATGTGGAATTTTTTTAGGAAGTCCTTACTTGTATGACAGAAAAGCTATTTTATATAGAGCTGAGAACAAGTATCTACTTGTTAAAGATGGAATCGAATACTTTGTAAGAGCTCATAAGTTCAAGAATAATTATACTCTCATAAAGTCAGGGCAGATGAAAAGAATGATAAATTCATGTAAACAATTCTTATTGATGGTTGTAAACGAAAAGAAACCTGATAAAACCAATGTATTTGAGGGCTGTAATGTTGAAAAACAAGCTGATTTAGGAAAGGTTGTTTCAGAGTATGATATCTTGTTTCAAGAACCTAAAAGTCTACCACCCAAAAGGGAAATAGTACATGATATTATTTTGCAGCAAGATGCTCCATTGCCTAACATTGGAATGTACAGGTTGTCTGCTTTAGAGAATGCTAAAATCAAGAAGCAGGTGCAAAATTTGCTCGAGAAAGGGTTCATTAGGCCTAGCACATCACCATGTGGGTCACCAATTGTTTTGGTGAGAAAGAAAGATGGCTCGTGGAGAATGTGCATTGATTACCGAGCACTGAATAATATAACAAAAAAAAATTCTTATCCCCTTCCTCGCATAGATGATCTTTTGGGTCAATTGAAAGAAGCTATTTATTTTTCCAAGCTAGATTTGCACAGTGGATACCATCAGGTCAGATTTGCAGAACAAGATGCATGGATGACTGCTTTCGAAACAAAGCAGGGATTGTATGAGTGGTTGGTTATGCCTTTTGGCTTAACTAATTCTCCTGCTACTTTCATGAGATTAATGAATGATGTACTAAGACCTTTTCTTGATGATTTTGTTATTGTGTATCTGGATGACATTCTGATATTTAGCAAAACATGGGAAGAACACTTAAAACATGTTAAGCAGACATTAGATGTTTTGAAAAAGGAAAAACTTCATGTTAAACTCTCAAAATGTGAATTTGCAAAACATCTTTGAATTATTTGGGTCATATAGTAGGGGGTGGTGAACTGAAGATAGATCCCTCTAAGGTGGCAGTCATTGTAAACTGGCCTAAACCAAAATCTGCTATAGAAGTGAGAAGCTTCTTAGGGTTAACACAATATTGGAGGAAGTTCATTTCTAACTTTTCCTTAATTGCATCTCCCTTACATGATTTGACAGGACTGAACAAGGTGTTCCAGTGGGGAGGCAAACATTAGAAAGCCTTTGACACCTTGAAAGAAAAGATTAGTACAACACCTGTACTAGCACTGCCTGATCCTCAAAAACCATTTGAGATCAAAATAGATGCCAGTGACTATGCCATGGGAGTAGTGTTGACACAGCACGGTAAACCCATATGTTATCATTATGAGACTTTTAATCCTGCAGTAGTTAACTATCCTACATATGATAAAGAATTGTATGCATTAGTTCAGAGTGTGAAAAAGTGGAAACATTACTTAATGGGCAAAGTGACAGTAATACATACTGATCAAGACACTACAGATGGATGGGTTTTCTATAACAGTTTCATTTAGTCATCACATATGAAAAGGGCATACATAATAAAGTTGCAGACATGTTATTTAGACCCATTATAAATGAATCTACTATACTTAAGCATAATTTTGTGCTACATGAAAGCTACATTAAACAACATGCTCAAGATATAGACTTTAAAGATGTATATGCAACTTTGAGTCAAGGTAAATGGATAGAAGAATTGGATTATCATGTGAAGGATTGACTCTTATACCATTGTGGGAAACTCTGCATTCCACAAACTGAAAGAGTAAATATAATTAGAGAAGCACACACTTCTCTGATATCAGGTCACTTTGGGGTAGGTAAAATAGTTTCACAGTTGCAAAGATTTTTTTATTGGCCAAAAATGAATGAGACAGTTTCCAGATATGTAAGAGGGTGTACTATGTGTGCTAAAAGCAAGCCCAGCAATAGAAAACTAGGCTTGTACACTCCATTACCAGTTCCTTCTCAACCTTGGGAAAGTGTTTCCATGGATTTTGTTGGAGGACTGCGTAAATCTAGGAAAGGTCATGATTATCTATATGTTGTTCTGGATAGGTTCAACAAAATGTGTATTTTGATACCTTGTAATAAGAAGATTACAGTTGAACAAACTGCAAAATTGTTCTTTGAACATGTATGGGTTCATTTTGGATTACCCACTTCCATTGTATCTGATCGAGACACCCGATTTGTGGGGAATTTTTGGTCAAGTCTGTGGGAAGTGATGGACACCAAAATGAAGAAAAGCATAGCTTTTCATCCACAAACTGATGGCCAGACAAAAGTAGTTAACAGGACAGTGATCAAGTTACTCAGAGGATATTGCAACAAATATCCTAAGCTTTGGGATGAACATTTGTGTTATGTGCACCATGCTTACAATAGAGCAAAACATTCTTATACAAAGAGATCTCCTTTTGAGACCTGTTTTGGTTTCACACCAAGGTCTCCTTTGGATTTTGTCTTTAGTAAAGATACCACAGTTGACAGACACAGTGATGTGGACAGGGCAACTAGGTTCATTAAACAAATCCAGGAAATCCACAAGGCAGTACAGGAAGAGGTGGAAAAGAGCCAAGCCAAATACAAGGCAAGGCATGACAAGCATCGAATGGAGCATAGTTTTCAAGTTGGTGATCAAGTCTGGCTATACATCAGCAAGGACATGATGCAAGGTGAAGGTAAAAAACTAAATCCTATCAGGTATGGACCTTTCAAGATACTTGAGAAGATTGGGGAAAATGCTTTTCACCTTGATCTACCAGCTTACATGCACATCTAATCAGTCGTAAATGCAAATTGCTTGAGATTGCTTGAACCTTCACTGATTGAGGATCTCGAAGAGCAGAGTCAGTTTCCTTCTATTGATGACCTGCTACCTGAATATCTTAATGAATTATAGGAGGACACAGTTTTGGACAGGAAGGTGAAGACAATGCGCAAAGCAGATGTTGAGTACCTTAGAATTGGGCTCAAAGGTTCAAAACCGAGTAGAGCAAAGTGGATAGAGATTGGACAAGTGAGACAGTTGTACCCTCACTTAGTCGATGCTTGAAAACCAACTTTTGGCGGTCCAAAAGCTTTTTCAGTGGGAAGGCCGTGATCCGAATTGGATCCATGAAGAATAATCAAAGCACCATGACCGTATCAAATCATGACAAAACTTTGAATTCCAAGTGAACACCAGTAAATGATTCGATGTAGGCGGAAGGGGAATCGAGCAGTCATGAGGTCATTTGGCATTAAAGCCATGAACAGACAGAATAGAAGACACGGAGAAAGGAGAAAAAGAGAGGAAGACAGAGAAAAGAAGAGACAGTGAAGCAAAGATCAGAAAGAAAGAGAGCCGAGCTGACCTGCAGCGTAAGGCAACATCGAGCAATCCCTAAGAGGATCTGTCGGGAATTGAGCACCACACCGGGCTCCTTCCATTAAAGACCAGAGAGGTCAAGAGCTGGTAAGGAAAAGAGTTTGTGCACTCTAGTGGCTTGGGGAGTCCAAGAACCACCCTGCCAAGCAATTCTGTTTCACGAGACTCAGATTGAGCTCGCCATTGTAAATTTCTGCTTTAAAGACACAATAAAATAAGGCATACACAATAAAATAAGGCCACCACTGAGAGTTGGACCAGAGACGTAGCCTTGGAGGATAGGGTGAACTCCTTATTAATTGTTGTGTTCTTGTGTTTGCTTACTGTGTTTCTTTGTTGTTTTCCATTTTCCAAATGTCTGTGTATTTTGCAATTTGATCAATCCATTGCCTAAAATGACATAGACACACACCATCACATGAGTCTATAATACCTTCATTCAATAATTAATTAACTCAGGTCACTCAAAAGTGATTTTCAGATCAGACACTGGACGTGCAACGAGATGCCATGGCTCGAAACACAAAAGGTCCTATGCACAAAGGCAGTCAAAGGACGTCCCGATGGCCTACTCCCTCAACTTTAGAACCTCACAAGTTGCCAGACCCTTTTGAGAAGCAACCAAGTCATAAAAATCATCAGTGCCTAGATGCTCGATCTAAGAACCACTCGACATCCACCATGAATGGGCATAATCGGTCCACATCATAGTAGGTCTAGAGGGCTTTCACCATGACAGGATCCACGACCTCGATGAATAGTCTCATAGATCTGCCATCGACTACCCCCACCACCCAACTGCTCTCACAAGAGTCTATTTAATGCTTTCATGGATAAAAAACATAGCGTCTTCCAGCAGCTTCCAGTTAGGAGTGAATGCATTCCCATTTCTTGAATACGCAGGTTTAGGATCATTTTCTTGATCGGCCAAAAAGGACTCCAATCCCTTACACCTGAGCGCGCCAATGCTAAATTTATCGTCTTTGTTTCGTGGGGCCAATTCAATGACATCTATGGTGATTTGGTTCTGTAGGTAATTTGGCCACAACTTGGCCTGCGCAACATCCATCAAGGTTTTGTAAAGGCAAGAAATGGATTGAACTATGGAAGAATCGACGATGAGTTTGCCCTCCGCTTTGTCAATGGGATTTTCATGAAAATTGTCCATGTGTTCCCAAGGCTTCTCGCTTTCCAGAGATCCAATCCATTCAACAATTTTGTAAACGGGGCTTCCTCCAATTCCATGAATCCAAGTAGCCCCAAGCATGACTCTGTCTCCCCCGAATTCTGAAGTAAAGATTCATCCACCGATGCGATTGCTGGCCTCCATAACGACCAAATCAAAGCACTCATTCGAAGCCGCCTACACCAGGTGGTTCACAGCTGTGAGGCCGGCCATGCCGACCCCTATTATCACAATTCGCGACTTCCTCGCCACTATTGGTAAAGATAGATCTAAAACTCGTATTTAAAATAAATGAAACTCCAACTCCAACAAACAAAATACACCACCACAATAGATGGACAAACAAAAAACTAAAACCCATACCAATATACTCTATTATTTCCTCAGCCCAGGACTGGCCAACCCCAAGAGGGGTTAGGCCCTCAAGGGCTCTGATACCATGTTAAAAACCGATAGTGAAAACTATCTTTCTTATTATTAATCAAATATCATATTACATATATACAGGAGTATTGTGTCAAGATACAAAAACTATCTTGGACACTCAATCTGTTGGCTGAAAGAATATCTCAACCACACACCAAACTAGGGAAACCACTCCTCATGGGGGCTTCACTCAATGAGCCTCCGACATATGACGTGCGTTCATAGCATATTAAATGATACCCTTAATTTGACTACATATTGGAAAATGCCTCTAAAAATCACATAGTTTAACTCCCTACCAATATGTAACCAATACACCTTCCTAATTAAAAAAACCTTACTTTCACTAAATATTGTAGGTATCCTTTTTTTCATTAATATTTTTTATAACCCCTTTCTTTTTAATTAAATTTGAGCTCTATTTTTTATACTTGCCAATATAAAAACCCTTTACCCCCTATATATCCCCCAATATAATATGTCATTTTTACCTCATAATATATCCCCAATATGAACCCACGTGTTATGATATTGCTCGTCCAGTGAAGCCCCCTACCACTCCTATAGAATAGGAATAGACTCTTTACATAGAAAGTCACAACTCCAACAAGTAGGAATTAATATTCCAACAAAAACAACCATAGGATTGTAGTAGTTAATTGGTTGAGATAAGCATAGGATTGGAGTAGTTAATTGTTTTACATTTTCAAGGTTTTCTTATCATATTTCCAAGTCAAATTTACTTAGAATTTTATGGGAATTTGCACTCCACAACAAACATCATGGCAGTACTTTTCGTGACACTTCGACAAATATATATGAAAACCCTACAATCGTTGGAAGTGTGCACTAAGATCTGCATCGAATGGAATTTACTCATCACAATTTTGTTGAAAGAAAAAAAAATTCTCGTCTTTACATATAAAAATGATCTAGGTTTTTCTAACTTGGGATTTCTCTGGGATCTAGCAACAATGCACAAAATTAGTTTTATTTATTTTCTCATGATCAATTTTAAAACCATTAATGATCAACTAAAGTTGTTGTATGAAACTGTGTGATGAATCAATACTGGAGAGTACAAAACGAAATCCCTTAGCTGATGAAATAAACCCCCATGGAGGTTTGACATCATATACGATTTGCACTTTGTGCCAAAAGAGTGCACAAATTTGCAGCCAGATCTCTCATATCTGGCGACACGTATGCAAGAACCACCATCAGATGACAGGAGGGAGTTCTCACCCTGTCAGAGTTTTAAAAGGAGGGGACCCCTGTTGAGTTGTGTATCAAAACAACCAGCACAAAAGATTAACGATCTAGATAAAATGCAGGGGTATCCCGTCGTTTCAAAACCACTACAGGAGCGGGGTCTCTCGTAGTTGTTTTTTGTTTCCAGAAAACCAGTCAATGTTTTACCACTGGAGCTCGCACGACTTCACTTCATCTTGAAAACATGGTTTGTATATGCCTCATTGATAGGGAAAAAATCTCAATGCCCAATATATTGTAAATATTTTATAAGAAGGATAAGACTTCACTATATATATATATTAAGAAAGTAGTTTTATAACTGTAATAAATGTGTTTTGTAATTGATTTGAATCAGTTACTTTTAAGGACAGAAATAAAAATATAAAATGAAGCCCAAGTAAGAGCTTCTATTGAATTAACAAAGAAAATAATTACTGTATTCTTATGAAATAAGATAATATAGAATCTATGTATATTTAATGTAAAAGTAAATAAAGAAAATAATAACTGTATGCTTAAGAAATAAAATAATATAGAATCTATATATTTAATGTAAAAGTAAATAAAAGTGTTTTAAATAATAATTCAAATTAAGTTTAAATTATATACAACAATTTAATTTATAATTAATCATCAACTTTACAGTGAAAATATATATATATATATATATATATATATATAACATTTTTTGGTTTTCAATTTTAGCAGTGAGAAATAATATATATATATAAAAAACATTTTTTGATTTTCAATTTTAAAAACAGGAGTTGCATGTAGCAAATGCAAGTGGAATTTACGTCAAGAAAATATATATATATTTCAATCAAAAATTCTACATACGTTTGCTACATACAACTCTTGTGAAAACAAAAAATTAATATCTCATTTTAATCTATCCCATAATAAACACCACTACATCTTTTCCAAGTCGTTTACGGTTATGTTTACTTAATATTTTATGACTTGTCATTACATAACATCAAAATATACGATTGATATCAATTGATTAAGTGAAAATATGTATTTTATATATTAAAATAACATTTACCTAACATTTCCACACTAAATCATATATACACATGAGTTTTCAAATGAGATGAACCTTTTTAACTAATAATAATAAATTAATTAATATTTCCTTATAATGAATCTAGAATTTTTAATAAAAAATTTCATGCGAGTGCACAATTATTTCATTCAATTTTGGCCGGTTTTTTTTTATAATTCTGAAAGCTTATCCATAAAACAAGCGAGCAAACTAGACTTCTTTGCAAAAGCAGAGAGACATCATTTCGATACTACGACTTCTTCATTGTTAGACTCGATCGGAGATCAAGGGGAGGGGAGGCAATATATTTGTGTTTCCTTTCCAACTCTGCTCTTAGAACTAAGACGATGAACATGTACAAAGTCATCATTCCTGTTAGCATGCGGCGATTTGAAGTGATGATTGCCTATAGCGTCATTCTGATTTTGAGAGAGCTATTACCACTAAGGAGTTTTCTTTAGTGCGACTTTTTGGAAGCTTTTCTGATGGGTTTTTTAGGTCAAATTTCTCTAAAATCCGGCAGCAATTTATTGAAATCACAATCTTGATGGGTAATTTGCACAATCAAAGTGTCATAGGGGTTTTTTAGTGTGTTGAATCCAAATATGCAGTTAAAAAATGAGTTTAAATAACACAAATCAAGATTTCACCTCAAATTTTTCTGCCGGATTCCAGCACCGGAAAGTTCAAACAGTCGCACTAATGACAACTCCTTACCGCTAATGCTACTCACTTATTGGGGCTCAGTTGTAAAGTTGTAGTTGTGGGAAAAACATTTTTCTCTTTTCCAAACACTCTTTTTTCAAATCCACATTGCCTTTCATTGAGGATGTGATTACTTTCGTATTCGTATGCATAAAGATGGGGCCCAAAGGAATGGTTCTATCTTATTTTTTTATACTTTTTCTTATTCCAACAATTCCATGAATATTGTTTCTGAAGGATATATGATTCTGAAACACTGATCTCGACAATGTAGATAATGGATTCATCATTGTTTTTTTTGTTTCTGCACCAAAAATCACCACTTATTCAAATTCTTTGTTCTCCTCCAAACTAAGAATAATCATCATAAAACTAAAACAAGGCATAGGCCACTCTAAAAAGCCCATACAAAAAGCCCATGAATGAGCATCAAACATAATCGAGCAGGTCTACAAAGGGCAGTAAAAAAAATTGTGGCAACATCATAGTGAGTATATAAAATTTTAGTAGGCTTAATAATTAAGAGTATGTGTTTTTTTGTAAGAGGTCGTAAGTTCAAATCTAATATCAGATGTAGGACAGACTAGCAAATCTACAAAGGGGGACAAGGATGTCTTCAAGAAAAGTTGGACCATTTGGAACGTAGATTAGCCCACATGGAAAATCATGTTCACTATGAGTTTCGACATCCTCCATCACCTGGTTTAGGGTTGGACTATCCAACTTTGGTAACATCTAATGCAAAATGGTGCTTGATTTATTTCATTTGATGTCTTTTCGTTCCTCTTTTAATGTCTAGAGGAATCGATAACTAGGGTGGTCTTTTACTCATGTGTTATGATGTGTGGGCATTTCCAACCATTAGAACCTACATATAATAAAATTGCAAAACAACTTCGTGGGGTTGAATCCCTTGTCTTAGATAAGATGGATCCCCATGTAGCATGGTGCAAGCTCATAATTTTTTCCAAAGAATGTGGATTGAACAATGTGAAGCAAAAATTGTAAATTATTTGCTTCAAGCAAAGAAGATACAAAAATGCACATGTAGAGTTCTGTTTTTATTTTTATTTATTTTCATGTAGTAGACATTCTATTCAAGTAATTTAACAATAATTATGAAATTTATGTATCACACCAATCCTTCTCCTCCATTATACCTTGACATACAATAATGCAGAAATCAACACATTCAAAATCAAATTATGTGTAGGTAGAATGTAAAAGATTGCAAGCTTTTGATCAAGTGAGACAATTCAATATTGAAAAATAGTCACAAACCACTATAAGAGGAAAATGAAATATGAATCAAACTTTTGTGGAAGGAAACAATCTCAACATCAAATGTACACTTTACAACGTTTTTCCACTTTTTGGGAATAAAGTCTACTTTATAAGGCATAAAAATCCTTTTTCCTTTATTTATAGGCCCCTGTGTGGTCAAATACATAACCAAGTCTCATAGAATATCATGTTGACTAAACGAAATCTCGTAGTTGTTACCATAAGAATTCACCATGGTACCTTTGAATAGTGAATTAAAGTTGTTATGTCAACTAAAAGAATTATTTAATCAATGCTCAACAAAAGATCCGCTTCTCTCCTATAAAACAATGTAAATATCCACGTCTCTCCTATAAAACAATGTAAAGTTGTTATGCCAAGGACTAACATTATTGATATATCTATTTCATAGCTCTCCCTTAAACTACTCAATCCAATGGGAAATTCTGAATTTGTCACTTTGGAAAAAAATTGAATATAAACCTCTTGTGTCACAAACCAATCCAAATGCCCAAAAGGAGTTAAGTAAGGACAAGAAAAGGATAATCCAATCACCTCAAGAGAAAGTGGTAAAAGAGTGTAAGATTTTGATGAAGCCAAACATTTCAATATTGAAAAATATCGTCTTTTTTTTCAAATATTTTCTATCGGAACTTGAAAGAGAATCTTTGAAGGTTGAGAGGCAATCTATGTTGGAAATATTATACAATATGTAAATTTGGCACAATGTAAGTGATTTCTCTTTATCTTGTATATTTGAATGCCATTCCATTTAATAATCTTTATATTTAGTGATCTTGATTCTTCTCGAATTTATGCCTTACGCATTTCCTTTGTAACATTTGGTGCAATTGCTAGTAATATCATTATCATCAATGTGGAACATAGAAAGAATGAAAGTTTATATGAATATTGCTAGAATGAGAAATAAATATCAAAATAAGAAATAAATCTAAAAAATAATGACTAAATAGTTGGAGAAAGAAGTCGTGCTAAAAAAATGATAACAAGTGAATGGAAGTAAAAATTAATGACCAAAATAAATAATAATAATAATAAAATCTAATTTAACTATCTCATTTCTCTATCTTATTTTAAAAATAAAAAATCATCTATTCACTTAAACTTTATAATTAGCATTATAATATTCAACATACCAATAACCTTAATATTATTAGCTTAAAAATTATAATTAACATTATAAAATAGAACATGCCAATAACCTACACATTATAATGAAAAAATCGTTATGTAGTGTGCCATCTTTGACATATACTCCCAATAACTTCCCACAACTCGCTGGATGAACTAATACTGAATGACTTACGATGGAATCTCGATTGAATCCCACTGAGTTTACTGTTTATTTCCAAACAACCTTGTAACAAAAACAGAAATCATGTGAACAACTATGTACGAAATGTCAAAACAACAACACTAAATGCCCTATTACCAGATGACGAAAAACACAACAAGAAATAACATAAAATACTCAAATCTGCGTAAAACTGTCTCATGAAACTAGATGCAAGCTTACAGACAAATGTAAAATCATGACTAGAAAGTCTTGAAGTTCATGAACTAGGTTATGAGAATTCATAAATAAGAAGTAAAACCAACCAGCATGAGATCAGTAAAGTGCATATATATATATATATATATATATATATATATATATATATATATATATTTTGAATCAGTTAATAAAAAATAGATATTCCTTTCTTTCCAGATCACCCATTCAAAAAATATTTAAAACTGTGATTATCACGAGTCTCTAAGAGAACTTTCTTCACGTAAAGAAATCTAACACAAAATTGCCAACACCCTCATATCAAAATGAATCTGACACAAAATTGCTAGCGCAAAGTTGCCATCATGCCAAACTGCTAACGCAAAATGGTCAACACCCTCATGCCAAAATTGCTAACGCAAAATTGCCAACACCCTCACACCAAAACGAGCCTAACACAAAATTGCCAACATCCTCGTGCCAAATTCACCCAAACTACATTTTCGTTATTCGAGGCCTAAATTATTCGACGCTTAGAAAACCAGAAATCAAAATGTTCCCCCATCAATTTAAAAAATATTAATAGTAAAAGTTTCATGAGCTTTGGGAAAGCTTGAGATTTTCAAACAATGCTTTTCTAATGTGAGCGATGACACCACCACCTACAATTATCCCCTTAATCAGAGTGTCCAGATCCTCATCTCTCCTAATGGAAAGATGCAGATGCCTAGGTGTAATGAATTTCACCTTATGAACAACTACAAGATGTCAGAAGAAGAGCTACACTAAATGTATTGTTACTAGAACGAGATGTCAAAAGAATGTCAAAAGAACCAATACAATAAACGTATTATTACTGGAAGACGGAAAACATAAGCATTAATATCAAAACCACAAAATTGTACGAAACTGTTTCATAAATGTTTTTAGTTCTGAGGATGTGGTGCAACGGTTAGGTAGGAAAATTTGGTCCTCACAAGTTATGTGGTCCAATCTCAAGCTGAAGTATATATGCTTGGGAGCTGCTCCAGGAATGATTTCTTCAGTTAGAAAAAAGAAATGTTTAAAAGTGAAACATGACACAAGCTTACAAACAAAAATAAAAATTATGATCAAAAAGTTGTAACATTCAACCACTAGGTTATGAAAATTCATAGATAAGAAGCAAACAAACACACACACACACACACACATACAAACATTTTCAATTGAAATAAAAGGAGAAGTTTTTCTAGATCACACATTCACAAAATATTTGAAACTACAATTATCATGAACTTCCAAGAGAAATGCCTTTTGGTAAATGAGTCTAACAAAAAATTACTAACACCTTCACGCCAAACTGTGTCTGACAAAAAATTGTGTGTTCATTTGTATAACAATACTTAGGTCAAATAAACTAAGAATTGCACCAGAGGAGTGGGGAAATGTGGAAGGAAATAATCAAGCGATATATATAGACAATTAAATACAAACAAAATTTGAGTTTCTATAGTAGCAGGAGATTAAATTTAAGGAAAAAGTTACATAACATAAATGTACTAGAACAATGGCATAGTAATGATGGTATCCTTATGCTTCATGCTCCCTCCACATCCTAAGATTTACTATATGACATTTGGGAAATGGAGGAAGTAGAAAGGTGGGATAGTAATTAATCAATGGAAAATATGAAGAGAGAAAATGAATGAAAGGAAATCCTTTGCACTCAATAAGCATAGAAAATGCATCCATGGACTCCCTCATACACTAGATCAAATAAAAAAATCATCAAGATTCTTGACAATAATGAGAAAGAAAAGAAAATTGGAAAAAAAGGTAACTTGAGAAAGAGATGCTCATTGGAATATAACACTAGCCTCACAAGCATCTCTAGCCAGGAGGCGAATAGACTAACCACTAAGAGTTGCACTGGTATTTGAGAATTGAGCCCAACCATTGCTTGAGACCATACTTCTTGAGTAAAGGGATAGCCAATGAACAAATGTCAATTGTTTCCTGAACCGGACAACAACGAGGGAATCTATGGGGTCCTATAATTCCACGTTTCACTAAGTTATCTCCAGTGAGGACCCTTCTATGCATGAGAATCCAGTAGAAGAAGTTAATCTTTAGGAGGCCAAAGGGGTCCCATACACACTGCCAAAGCAAAGGGGAGCAAATCTGTGGATGATGTTCTTAGAGAGATGGAAAGCCCTGAGATGCTAAGTAAGCTCCAGTTTTTCCCCGACCCCACTTGTCCCTTGAATGAAGGTGCACAGGAGCCAGACCTGAGATCGCAGCTAGAAAGAGGTGAAGATGAGGAAGCAGCATGTCAGGGAGGTGATGGAAAGCCCAGTCACTCTAATTCCCACTAGAATCCCAAGAGGAAATATCAGCCATCTTGTGGATGCCATTCTAAATAATTCAGTCATGCAAATATGCAATTTCAAGGGAAAATTTTAGGGGTTGAAGGCCCATTATCTTTTCTTCCCACAACCCAATTCTTTTTCCGCTTCCAGGGATTTTGTAGAGATGGTCTTTAAAGAACTCCCAGCCTCGGCTGCATAGCTTCCATAAAGTGGTTCCTTTGCAGGAAGCTCCTTCATCCATATTATTTATAGAGAGCCCATGCAAGATACTTTTTAATTAGAACTTGACTTACCAGATGTCGTTGATTTGAGAAGATTTTCTAAAGGATATTTCCTCCCAAAGCCAGATTGACCAAACGGGGGTCTCTTACTTGAAGTCTGCCTTCTGATAGAGGCCTTTTGCATAATGTCCCAGCTTACTAGATGAATTTTTTTTTTATTCCCCTTTCCTCCTCGCCATAGGAAATTTCAAATCAACTTAGATAGTTGTTCGAGTATCCTTTTTGGAGCTAAAAGAAATGAAGCTTGGTAGATTGGAAGGGATGAGAGAACATATTTTACAAGGATAAGCTTCCCGGCTGAGGTAAGCCATTGGCCACCCCACGTAGTCATTTTTTCCTTGATTTTGCTAATAATTTCCATCCAATGAGGGGTCTTGCTAGTTCCTAATGTTAAAGGCAGACCTAGGTACTTGATTTTGTCCCAAGAGGTGTAGCCTGTGAAGCCTAGGGCTTGAGCAATCCGAAGAATAGTTTGTTGATCTACCGACGAGCCATACACAATGATTTTCCTCCTATTGAAAAGAGCTCCAGAAACTTTGCAGAAGCTTTGGATAACATCGTTGAAATCCCTTGCTATTTTAATGGTGGCACCTCGCATAATGAGAGAGTAAACAACGAACAAGACGTGGTTGATTGGTATTGTTCCTTTTATCGCCCTGATGCCTAGGAGTGTCCCATTTGACTTCTCTGCTGTCAGCTTTCGGCTAAGGGAATCTTCCATCAAAATGTATAGGAAGGGGGATAGTGGGCAGCCTTGCCTTATGCCCCTCGAGGCTTTGAAGTAGTTAGCCAACCTGCCATTTACTAAAGGAGATATCCAAGGCTCTCTTATACATGCTTTAATCAATTTTATAAAATCAGAGTTGAAACCAAAAGCAGGAAGAACTTAGAGGAGGAAATAATGCCTTACTTGGTCAAAGGCATTCACCATGTCCATCTTAATGAGCATGTTTTGCTCTTGGCATTGTTGGCTAGAATGAATGATTTCCTACACCAAAATCACATTGTCTAGGATATGCCTGCCTTTAACAAGCCCACCTTGGTTGGGAGAGATGATTTTTTATAGTAGCGGCTTAATTATATTTGCAAGTAATTTGGTGAGAATTTTGTAGGACACATTACATAGCGATATTGGCCTAAAGTGTCAAACGCCACTGGGTTTTCTTCTTTTGGGATTAGCTATAGGAAAGTGGAGTTTGTGCATCCTCCCACTTTGAATTTTTGGAGGAAGCCTTTGATCATTCAAAACAGATTAGCCTTGATGATGTCCCAGCAGATTCTATAGAAATGAATGGAGAACCCATCGGGTCCTGGAGCTTTGTCTGGTTCCATCTTCCAGATGACATTACTAATTTCGTCTTGAGTGAAGGGCTTTTGGAGGCTTGAGTTATCCTCCTTGTTAACCAATCTTGGAACATGAGTGAGGAAGTCTTGTGATTCCTCATCATCATTGCACCTTCTTCCTTGTACAAATGTTGGAATGAGAGGTTGTAGCCTCTTTTAACAGATTTGTGCCTTTGAGGACAACCCCATCCAATGAGGTGATTTCAGCAATGTGGTTTCTAGAAAGTCAAGTTTGAATTTGTTTGTGGAAGAAGGCTGAATTTCTGTCTCCAGACATAAGCCAGAGATTATGCGATTTGAGACTCAAGGATTCTTCCTCCTTTTTGAATGAGTGAAGAATGTTGATTTGGAGTTCTTTCTCATTCTAAATTTTTGAGCAGGTAATGTCTTGCATCTCCATGTCCATTTGCAAATCGAGAAACTCCTTGATGTTATGCTTTCTATGCGTAGTGGGGGAGTCTGAGGGATTTTTTATCCATTCTTCAAGGCTTTTTGGTGGCCTTTAGCTTTTGTTCCCACACATAGCTAGGGATCCAGGAACATGGGTGCGCCATGCCTTCTTGACTGTGTCCATAAACCCTTCCCTATATGACTAGAGAGGGTTGAACCAGAAGGGGATGGGCCCCAATTTTTCTTCTTCTTCAAACAACAAGAATGGGTTTATGATCTGAAGTCAACTTTAGCAGAAGTTTGGTGGAGATGATCTTCTGTTTGAAGAGGAAGGTGCTCTGAAGTAGAAATTTGTCCAACTGGGCTGATATGTGCTCCACCCCAGCTCTGTTGTTTGATCAAGTATATAGCCCTTTTTTTGGCTTAAAGTCCAATAAAACCCATTGTTGAATCAAGTCTTCCATGAAGGGAATGAAGTGGTCCCTTCTACTGATTCTTCCTCTTTTTTCCTTTGGGTCAAAGATGAGATTGAAGTCTCTTGCTAAAATTATATCCTTGGGGAGATAAGCATCAAGGAAATCGAACAGGGTTTTCCAACAATATTTGTTTTCTGCATAGAGGGCAGGGACGTAAAGATTAAAGGGTGAGAAGGTAATCTTACTAGCAAGGTGCCAGATTTCAATATAAATCCAATGTTGCATTTGGAAGGAGCTCTCAAGTTGAAATTTGTCTTCCTCCCAGAGCGTGGAAAGCCCACCGCATGTACCCCTTGCACTTACTGCTTTATTGGCTTTTGTTTTCCATTTTACTTTCTTGAGATCAAGAAGGTCATCCCCTTCTATTTTAGTCTCTTGGAGCATGAGGATCTCGAGAAATTCTGATTTCAAAATGTTCTTCACTGCTTCAGCCTTTAAGGGATTCTGCAGACCTCTGCAGTTCCAAGAGACTAATCACATTATTTACTAGCAGAGGGGGGGGGGGGGGGGGGGGGGGTAGTCCCTCCCTTGGGAGGCCTGGTTCTAGTATTTTTGCCGATGGACATCTCAATCGTGGGTTGGCTTCCTTGCATTTTTTGTCTCTTCACCTCTTCTTCTCTTGCCTCTCTGTGAGATTTCCTCCCAACTCTTTTCGAAGGCCTCTCGGTAGTCTCATCTTTCGAGGATCCAAAGATCTCTATAGTCTTCTTCCTTGTCATATCTGCATAGGATGGGGGGCTAGGGACACCTCTTGGGGTTCCAGTTTGGAGAGGGCATGTTTCCTCCTGTCTTTTATCTTCTTCCATAGTAATGGCCTGTTGTTCGTCCTCTTCATCTATTGGATCTGGGAGTTTTTCTGGTGTACTGAGTATTTCAAAGGGATTGGTGGAAATGTCTACTCTTGGAGGGACTGTGCTCCCCTCCCCTTGTGCTATGGGTGGGGCACCACTCCTCGTGGACACTCCTTTCCCTTTGGTTCTACTATTCTACTTAGCTGATGCTAATTTTTGGACTTGTATCCATTGTTCTCCTTTCAAGTTATCAACCCCCTCCTTTGATTTCTTTTTACAATGCTTGGCAAAGTGCCCATAGCCATGGCAGTGCCAACATTTAAATGGGAGTTGCTCGTAATCTAACACTTGAATGTGAGACCAATCAACCACCATGAGCTTTATAGCTTCAGGGAGGCCTTCCTCTAGATCAACTTCTACACAAATTCTCACGCAGGAGTATTGATCCCTCCTTTTTGCTCGATCGATGTATTTGCCGAGTTTATTACCTATGGTTTCTAAGGATTTGGGATTCCAGCAGTGCAGTGGTAAATGAGGCAAGCGCACCCAAACGGGGATAGCCGAGGGCACATCCTGAGTCGAATCAAAGTCCGGAGTCCATTGGTTCAGGTACAAACCCTGAGGGCCCATGAAATACAAGCCATTTATGAATATGAGATTCATTTCCTCTATCGATTCAAATACGAAGACAAAGAAGCCTTTGCCGACGAAATGGTTTTTTATTCCTTCCTTGACAAGAGGTCCCCAGTTCCTTTACACCCAAGCATCTACAACTTTAGGCGAGGGCCATAGCCTAGTGAACTACCCAATAAGTCCTCGTTTTGCTAGGTTCAAAGCCAGTCTACAAGGTTCTTCAGTTGGCAGAGCTATTGTTGGGATGGTTTCCATTCTTTTGACAAACTTTTCCTGGTTTTCATTTGCTGGTCATTTATTGCATGCTGCTACCAGTTTCCAGAACACGGATAGTTCAGGTGGAAGGGGAGGGTCATGATCGGGGCCCCCTCCTGGGGCCATGGCGATATTGATGCATGCAGTAGATCCATGTGTCGGTCGTTGCTCCTCACTTTGTAGTAAGTTAAGCAACATCTATAGTAAGGGATAAATAAATTATCTAAGTAGCCATTTTAATAAATGAAATATTGAAATCTTACCCTCAATAGATGAATTGTAAAAGGACGCCTTGCACATTTGCTCTCACCTAATAATAATAAAGATTTAACGTGAAATGTGATGTTATTTGGTGTTAGTATATATATATATATATATAATAATGTGTATTTAGAGTAGGTGAACATTCACGATATTTCAAGGTATCTTTAAATTCCTTTTTATTTAATAATTACTCAAAATTGCAGTGAATTTTGATTTTATCTTCAACATTTTCCTTTAACTATTCTTGAATAGTTTTAAATCATTTTTATCGTGTAAATATTAGAAAATAAAATAATTTAAACCTACTTCAACAAATTGAATTCCAAGTGAATCGATAAATTATAAACTGTAATTTAATTTTTACCTTGTTTTTTATACTATATATATATATATATATATATATATATATATATATATATATATATATATATATATATTATATAAAATCATCAAATTTTTAAAACGTAATTTCATATCACATAAAACAAAATGTCAAAGATGTTATAAATTTATCACAATATGTGAAAGGATTTGATTAATTTTATTTACTTTCATCCGCATCAATAGGTGATGATAAAAGGAAGCTCAAGACTCGATATGTTGCCCAGATCATGACTAGGGGGCGGGAGTGGGGAGTAAATTAATAAAGGTAATAACTAAGAGGACTAGGTGCTTGGAGTGAGGAGTAAATCAATAGAGGTAATAACTAATTGGACTAGGTGCTTGGAATGAGGAGTAAACCAATAAAGGTAATAACCAAGTGGCATGACTTGTTGTGAAAAGTGATAGCTGACTGGATGAGATTACACAAACTATAGGTTGCTAGAGTGGGGAAATTTCAAAAGGTAATGACAAGAGTAGAAGTAACTATGCAAAGCGATAGCTAGTTACAAAGATTACACAAAATGCCATGACCAGGTGGCAGAAGCAATTGTGCAAAGTGATGGCTAGTTGGAGAGGATTGCACACACTGGGTTGACCAGGTGGCAAAAGCAATGGTCGAAGGTGATGGTTGGCTAGAGAAGGCTACATAGACTATGATGGCCTGGTAGCTTGAGTAGTTGAGCAAAGTGATGGCTAGTTGGAGAAGATTGTACAAATTGAAATGTCTAGATTGCTAAAGTGAGAAGTAAATCTGAAAAAATGATATCAACCTTAAAAAAATGATAATTAAATTAAAAAATAATGACCAAATACCAAATAAATAATTTTAATCAACTTAAAATTTAACTAAATAATTCAAATAAAAATAAAAAATAATAATAAAAACTAACTAAAATATTCAACCTTATACCCTCTATTTTATTTTCAAAATAAAAATATTTATTCAATTCCATTTCCAAAATAAAAACATTTATTCACTTAAAAATTATACTCTATAACAACGTGATAACTTGAACATTATTATTCACGTAACATCGAACATTATTGTCCTTGCCTCTCATTTTTGAGTGGTAAGTCCAACGTTCCCTATATGCGTTTTTTATTTGAATCCATTTTAACGTCAAAAAAATCTTATACAACGTGCCCAACTTGTCTTTGACATATCCTCTCCAATAGCTCATGGCAAGCCCACTGAATGAACTAAAATTGAATGACTTACAATCGTCCAAGCACGAAATTCATAAGTCGAGATGGGTTTATTGTTTATCTTCAAACAACTTTGTAACAAAAACAAAAGCCATCTAAACAATGGCATAGTAATGATGGTACCCTTCCCCTTCCTGCTCCCTCCACATCTTAAGCTTTACCATATGACATTCGAGAAATGGAGGAAGTACCAAGGTGGGATAGTAATTAATTAATGGAAAATATGAAGAGAGAAAATGAAGGAAAGGAAACCCTTTGCACTAAAGAAGCATAGAAAATGCATTCATGAACACCCTTATACACTAGATCAAATAAAACAATCATCGAGCTCCTTGGCAATAATGAGAAAGAAAATAAAATTGGGAAAAAAAAGAGACTTGAGAAAGAGATGCTCATTAGAATATAACACTAGGCTCACAAGCATATCTAGCCAAATTTGGCTACTATGTGAAGTTCCTTTGAAATTTAAGTATCTTTTTTCATTGTATAAAGAAAATTTATCAAGCAATGCTGAAGTCATTTCATAGTTTAAAATAAGAAGCTCATAAAAGTAATACTCTTTGACTAACCAATGATATTTTTATTGGCCCTTGAATACCATGACTATATCAATATTTACGGAGTAATGAAAAGGTAGAAAGAGTAGGTTGCATATAGTTCAGTTGTTTGTAAGAAATTACTGTAATTAAATTTCTACATAATATCGAGTCGGGCAATCATCCAACTAAATTTTGAGTAGTACAAAAATTCATGTACAAGATTTGACACTCTTTTATTATTGATAGGTTGGATTTATTATTGGTAGGTTGCATTCAAAGTGAGCTCTTGGAACATCTAGAAATTGAGTTTAAAACATATCTAGAATGAGTAAATAATAGCGAAGGCTAGTTTGTGTACAAGCTACGATGTAGGAGAGTATAGTGGGAACAAAATCTCATATCAATAAAATATCACTATAAGGACATACTTTGCAATTTCCGATAAAAAAATGTCAACACAAAGGCATAAAGTTGTTATAAATTCACTAAGAAAACGAATATAAAAACGAGAACTTCAACATGTCCTTGTTATTTTGCCTTACTATTCCTTCTACTACAGTACAAAATCCAAGCTTACAAATTTTCCAATCGTTGCCAATTAGTGTCATTAGACTTCGTGCAAGAAATATCAAGTTTCTAATACAAAATAGGTTTGAGATCTGTAGTACCATCATGTTAGTTATTGTAAGAAAAATGTGTACTCTATTTTTAATACAAAATGAAATGATATTATAAAACATATGCATTAAAGTTAAAATTTGCGCATTGCTATTCTACAATAGTTGAAAATAGCATTATAAATAAATACATGCTCTTAAAAGACCATTTTAATAAAAATAGGCACTAAAATTCACCCTCAATTTAACATTGAACGGTCTCCATAGGAAACATAAGATTGCTTCCTATAGATACATGGATAAAGAAGATGGAGAGAAGGTCAAGCATGTCATGGATTCTACACTTGAATATGACTCTCAAAAAAATAATGAGTCAAAATTTGGGAGAAATAACTCCCATAAAATATGAACAAGTTGTATAACTTGGTAGCATTCTCAATTTTGTGATGCAGCTCAGTGGCTTCAAGATAATCAAATATATTCTTCATCCTGGGTTGCAAATAAAGATTTTCTTCAACACATACGAGAGCAATATAGAATACATCAAATACTTATCTTGGCATGGAGTAATGAATCCACATTTTTTGAGTGAGTGTGATGCAACCAAAATGAACTTGGCACTAACTACCCATTCTCTGCACTATTAACATATGTGAATTCACATTCACATTTCAATTCATTCCTTAACAATTCACAACACTTCAAGATCATCTTGATATTAACATATGTGAATTCACATTCACATTTCAATTCATTCCTTAACAATTCACAACACTTCAAGATCATCTTGATATTGGAGAACTCGCCCAATAAAATATAATATAATTAATGGGAAGCATTCACTGTCTCACCACTCATTCTCACTCCTTCCACTAAGCATCTCCTCTTCCATAATATCATCTGCGTATGTTTCAATTCAGCATAAAATAATGCCACTTTCTTTCTCGCGAAATAAACACTCAGCCTATTTCTTTGATAAACCTCTTTTCGCATAAAATTTCCTTTTCTTCTTAAATGATGTCTCTCCCTTAATTTCCATGCTTAATGTATTTCCGTACAATGAAATTTCCCACACTACACTAAGGGTCTACCATACACTAAAGCGACGATCCACACTATGTTCAGAGATTGCAGGGTCAAGTTTGCCCAATTCAATTTTACGCAGGTTCAATTCATCCTATGATAATAAAACCTAGAATCTCATGATTTACCATATGCAGGGTGTTTTTCAATAGTTGGGAGAATTTACATTCAGTCTTGATTACCAAGACACGATTATTAAGGAATTGAATCCCAATTCATGTTGTTCACGCCTCTTTTGAAGTTCAAGAAAGGTTGAATTTCATATATGCACGACCATACTGGAAATAACATCCACAATCATTTGACCAATAGATAAACGATGTACTGAAGGCCTAAATTCTAATTTGAATGAGAATTATAACTGGAATAAATTCACACAGACTTCATGACTCGGGTGCTCGATTTCGTCTCTCCAATGAAATTTTCCCACAATTTCCCAAACAGAAAAAATTAAATATTTTGTGCATATTAGAGGAGTATCGTCCATGTTTCCCTTTCAATTCTCAAACATAGCTTCAAACCTTCCTATGATTTTCAATATATAGGAAACATAAAATGACAATCGTGGAACTATGCATAGATTCAGAAGACAATTTTGATGGGAAATATGCATCACAAAATACACATATAATTTCAACCAATGATTCTCACAGATGCAAACAAAATTCTTCATACAAGAAAATACAGTGAAAACAGTTAGAGGCAACTTACCGAGAGTTCGAAGAATTGGGCTTGAAAGCCTGTTATAGGAAAGATTGAGAGTGCCCAACAACGAAGTAAGGTTACCGACATCCAAAATATTGATTTGGGTTTTGTATGGAAAGCATTCTTGTACAACCTCTCTAGCTTGGAAAATAGGTTTCAAGGTTCGATCTCGGGGCATCCTTCGCACTACTACATCACACCTGCTTGAATGTCAATGGCTTCCCATTCAGAGTGACAAGTTTTTGAGGGCGAGCTTGCAAGTCGAATTCTCCACTTCGAGACTCTTCTCTCAGAGCCAATATTCTCAAGAGCGCGTTAGGTGGCGAAGGAGATCTTCAGCTTGGTTAACTATGACAAACTACTGGACATGGTAGGATTTCAGCTTAAGTGTTTCAAATGTCAGTACCAGCCCCGGGTGCTTGAGACAAATGTCAGTTTTTAAGTAGAGGGAAAGACGAAAATAGACACTTTCGATTAGCTAGGGTGAACAGTGTTTTCTCACCCAAAACCGGAAAAGAAAACAACCTTCGTAATTATACAACAGCTTAGGGGTTGCTTGCCTAGGATTGAATGTACCAACCTCGTAACTCCTATGTTCAAAACATTGATGTTCTTCCAATTTTTATTTTTCTTAACATTGAAGTTAATTTATTTATCTATAAATATTGGTTGTAGTTGACATGTTATTAACCGCTTATTTTTCTAGCCTTATCCTAGACATTCTATTTAAACGATGTTGATTTAAATGATACTTACAATTTTGATTTGAATTATAAGGATAAGTATTTGAGGTTTAAAGGGTATTGATTTAAATTTGCTTACATTGTTGATATAAATTTTAATGATGGGTATTTGAGTTTCATATCTTCCCTTGTAATTAGTTTTGGAGTATAATTTATTTGAATTTGAATTAATTAATTGTTTTAAATAAAATGATTTTGTATAGTTTTGAAAAGATTTGAAATATGTTGAATATTTAATAATTAAAAATATATTTTTTTCATTGTGTTATAATTTTTTATTGGTTAATGAAATTGATATTAATATTTTTATCTTGATTAACAATTATTTATAGAAAATAAAAAATATATTAAAATTGAAAAATAATTTGTTTTTTCCCAATTTACTATATAAACATTATGGGCTTTTTACATTAAATTCAATTTTTTTTCAAGGTTTTGATGATTGTTTATCAAGTAAATTAACTAACAGAAGACACTAAAGAATAATAGAATAATTTAAATCACAACCTCGATAAATGAATCATTTAAATGGCACCTCCTTAAAAATTTAATGAGAAAATGTGGTAAGATGTCATGTCCTAAAAAATATATAATAATTCATATCTAAGGTGGGAACATATTTATGATTTCTTAGGCTTCCTCAAACAATTTTCTATCTAAAAATTGCTCACAATTATGATCAATTAAACTTTCTCATCATCCAATAAACTAGCTCAGGTTCACTACAGAAATGCATTTAGGTGACAAAGGCTAGGGTCATTGTGGAGGGACGGGTTGTGGTGGTATTGGTAGAAATTTTGGGAATTTTCCAAATTTTCCAAACCTTATTGAGTTTTACTTGTATTTTGGTGAGTTTGAGCCAAAACCACACACTTTAAACACATTGATATTATGAACATTGGCATAGAAAATGTGTTTTAGTGTTTACGTAATTTCTTTGTTGTCTATATTGCAAAGAATCCAAAATTTATGATCAGTTAGCAAAGAATATAAAATTTCATGATCGAACCAAACATATCAAGACAATGTATCATTTGATTCTATATTGTGTATAAGACAAGGCTATTCATCTAAGACACTGTTCCAAAAATGTGCAAATTACAACTATATTCACTAAGGCCCTTGGAAAAGAAAAGTTTAAAAATTCAAAATGATGTTTGAGCTCACTCAAACCCCTTTAGGTTAAAGATAAGAAAATTCTACACCTAATGATTAGAGATTTGATGAATATCTTGTAAATAGATAAATAGGAGAAATATCTAAAATAAAAACCAACCTTTAAAAATGAAAGATTGTTTTTGTAATGTTATATAAATCTATTCACATTAATAGAATTATGTTGCCACTGTTTTCGACAACTTAGTTGATATGGAAGAGGAACTCATGGACTACTCCGAAGACTCAATGGAACGCGCGCAGATCTAGATTGAAGATCCACCTTAGTACCTCTCCTTGCACTCATCGACAATCTCCCGGGTACCCGATGACCAGGTCGAGCCCTATATTACTGATATGGAAGATGGCATGACCTCTCTCAATACCCTAGGGTTTTCTCAACCTACCTCTGCAGTTGGTGTGGGTATCGACCTCATTCTTTTGGAATAGCAATCCCAGTTGACACTTGCGATCCTATCTCCATCAGAGCTACAAATATGGGAGCTTGAACAACTCTCCAAGTTGCCATCTGGACCAGGTGAGACATCTACGGTGACAGAAGGGTTCCTAGATCCAAAGTGGGAACCATAGGTTTTGAGCGATTGGGGCTTAATATTTCAGGGGATGCAAATCCTGAAACCTGGATCCCTCGGCCACTGCATACTGTAAAAACCTCGGGTTGCTTTGAAGGCATCCCCCAACAAATCTCAGATCATGAAGAAGTTAGGGTTTCTAACTCTAATGAATCTCATCGAGACGAGATAAGGCAAAAAAGAAAAGAACAATCTAAAAAATCTAGGGGAAAAAAACCTAAGTGCACAAAGGTCAGGGAACGTGGACGATTACTAGTTTTTGGCAAAGGCATTAGCATGGCACAGGTTGCAGAAACAGAGAGCTCGGTGTTGGTCGGCAGGATCAAAGGACGTAACTACTCCATGACAAGACTCAAGAGATGGGTGATGGAAATCTGGGGCCATACCCTTGACCAGTTACTGGTGGTCCTCACTATGACAAGAGGGTGGTTTTCCCTCATCTTCGCTCACCCTGACTAGGTGAATTGGGTCCTCTCCAAATTATGGCATATTGAAATGACTTTGGTTCTTCTAAAGCGTTAGACGCCTCTTTTTGACCTAGACAAAGAAAAATTGGGGGCAGGTCCTATATGGGTCAAAATTCCAGGCTTACCACTCCAATTTTGGTCTGAGGATGTGTTCAGATGCATCAGGGACGATCTGGGGTCTACTTAGACCATGACAAGTCCTTCATTGAAATGGGGAATGTAGCTATAGCTAGAATTCTGGTTCACTTGGACACCAGGGAAGGTCTCATGGAGAGTCTTCGTCTCCAGTACCATGGTCACATCAGATGGAAGATTCTGGACTATGAAGGGGTCCCTTTCCACTGTAGAAGATGCCATGAAGTTGGAAATCTCTATAAGGATTGCCCACTAATCAATTCTATGAACAAGGAGTCATCAAAAAGTCAAGAATTGACTAGAACGCAAACGCAAGTTGATGAAGAGGCAGTTACTAAAACAAAAGAGACCACCAATCTGTTGAGGCAATAGAAGGACACTGGAAAGGGTTACTCGATCACACTCTTTTGGATCTGGTCCGCTTCTGGGTACTGTACTCTCTTCTTCTCCCCCTATTACATCTCATGAATTTATTTCAGAATGTGCCAATATATCATTATCTTTATCCAGTTCTGTTTTGTCTACATGCAATTTGAACCTGATCCCTTGTCCTATGGCCAATGCTCCCCCTTGAATCTTTGCCCCCAACCCGACTACCCTGGAAGGGATCTCCATACTGCATCCTCTTGTAGGTGTGGATTCATCGGACAATAGCTCCAACCATAGGTACAATCTCTAATCCCATGCTCACCCAAAGCATTTCCCTCCCTATGGAATTGGTGAAAACTCTCCCCCAAAACCTCCGAGAACATCTAGAGGAAGACACTCCAACATATCAAAATCTATCCATCGGGTTGGGATCGAGGTGGCATCTGGAAAACAAATCTCCATTGACTAGGTTCTTAGAGAAAAAGGCAACCCTGATATGGTTACCTCATGAGGTGCCTATCTTTCAATTGCAGGGGTTTGGACAACCCTAATAAAAAAAAAGGCTCTTAGGCAATTATTTGAAATCGAGAGGTTGGATGTTATATATCTTCAAGAGACCCTGGGAGATGGAGAAACTATCAACAATTTCCTAAAATCTATCCTACCTGGTTGAACCTTTCATTCCCTAGATGTGAGAGGGCGGTCTGGAGGCTGTTCTATTGGATTCAACAACAGATCTATGAAGCTTGAAAATTTCTGGGGGAGGGAAGGAGTCCTAGGAGCAAACGCTATATCTGTAGATCTAGGTATCCCTCTTTGTTTGATAAATATATATGGGACTTTCCATAACCATGAAGTATTTTGGGATGAACTGATGTAAACTTCCATTATGAATAATGATAATATTATCATTGATGGTGATCTCAAATTCTCCCTGGTTCATGCAGAATCTTTAGGAAATCACACTCACACTGACGGGCCTCTCACGGAATAATTTGATCATCTATTGGATCGCCAAAATTTCTTCAATATTAACATGTCCAGAATACAACCTACTTGGCATAATTAGAGGATTGGGGAAGATTCAATAGTTAGAATATTGGATCGCTTTCTCATAAAGGAATAACTGGTGGATCATTCAGACAAAATTAGACAATGGGTAGGTTCTAGGGGTATATCGGACCACTTCCCCATCTTCTTAGAATTTCTGAACTCCTCATGTAAGCCAAAATCCCATTCAAATTCAACTATGCTTGGCTTAAGGAGGATGACTTCCACAAAATTGTTTAGGAGCCATGAATACACTGTTGTTAGGAAAGAAACTCCCCACATGTCATTTTCATTACAAATAACATGTCTCACATTAAAAAGGGATGAAGCCACCTGTTGAAGATTGAAGCTGGATTCATTGATCTGGTGGACTCAGAAATCTCTGGATTTTAATCCTTGGAACAAAAAAAACATCTAACAATATTGGAAGCATAAAATATTAGACTATTAAGACAAAAAGATGAAGCATGGAGATTAAAAAGCAAATCCATATGTCTCTAAGCAGGGGATGACAATACAATTTTTTTTAGCAATGTGCGAGGGGGAGGAAGATAACCAATACCATCTGGACATTAAGAGATCAAGATGGAAGGGAGGCCACTACTTTCAGTCAACTAGCAGACATGGGTATCAGACACTTTAGTCATTTATTCAGATCCCCTCGAGAAGAAACCATATCAGAGGTGCTCCTCACTTCTAGAGAAATGCCTTGGTCTGTGGATGATGATGACTTGGAGAACTTGAATAAACTTGTCACTATGGGGGAAATAGAAGCAGTCCTAAAATGGTTCAAAAAAGACAAATTTCTGGGACCAAATGGTTGGCCCATTGAATTCTATCTTACCTTCTTTGAATTAATTGGCAAGGACCTTCTCCTGGAAATAAAAGACTATAGATTGTCTGGAAATATGTCTGAGGGTTTCAATTCCACTTTTATTGCTCTCATTCCCAAATCAGACAACCCCCAACTTTTGATGACTATCGACCAATATCCTTATGAAATTGTATCTACAAAATCATCTCCAAAATCATTGACAATCATATCAAACCTATCTTATCCCATCATATCTCCAAAAAAATTATTTCCTAAACCATAGATAGATAAATGAAGCCATAGGCACTGCACAAGAAGACCTCGACTCCATCAAACTCAAGAGCTTCAAAAGAATCATTCTCAAAATTGACTTGTCCAAAGACTTTGATTGACCTAGCTAGACCTACCTCCACCTTATCCTAAGCCAGATCAGATTTCGTCACTCATTCAATAACTAGATCATGTACTGTATCACAACTTCTTCCTATAGCATTCTCATCAATGGGGCTGCTTAAAATTTATTTCATGCTGAGAGGGGTCTGAGACAAGGTTTGCCATTATATCCCCTACTCTTCATGTTGATCATGGAAGGATTAATTAGGCCCATTTCCACTGCTAGATCATCCGAGGATTTACATGGGGTTAAAATGACTGATATTATTTATCTTATGCATCTTTTATTTGTTGGCAACGTCCTCATATTCCTTGATGGATGCATTAGAGATTCCACAAATTTCATGCAAACACTATCCCTTTTCTGCAAATCTACTGAAATGACTATGAATCATATCAAGTCTACCATTATGAGAGTAAACAACTCTCTCAATGAACGAAGGTATGCTCTACATCATTTTCAATACAAACATCTATACCTTAAAGAGGAAATTGAGTATCTAGGCTACAGACTAAAGCCAAACAATTATCGTATTGTGGATTGGACTTGGCTAATAGAAAAAATTGAGCGTCGTATCAACATATGGCAGTAGCGATGGCTATCACAAGCAGGCAGATTAGTGCTCATTAAATCAGTGTTAGAAGCCATACTAGTATACTAGATGGCACTGGCTTGGATTCCTAAGGGAAATCATATGTCACAGATTCTTATGGATAGGAAGTGATGATGGTAGGAATTTTACTTGGGTCAAATGGGAGTGTATAGAAAAACCCAAAAAATGGGGTGGTTGGGGATTAAAGGATCTAAACTGTTTTGCAAAAGCACTTGCGACAAAAATGGGCTGGTAGATACTCTCATCCACCAGTTTATGGAAAGAGGTGGTATATCACAAATACATTTATCCCCAATCGATACTTGAATGGATTCGTAGCCCGATCAGGAATAGACCTGGAGTCTCCACCATATGGAGAGAAATCACACACTCCATACCAATTATAAAAAAAAAGATTGGCTTGGAAAATCGGATTAGGCGAACAAGTATGTATTGGCAAAGATGCTTGGTCGGGTTGTGGGAATGCCCACCTCCTTCCACTTGACCTCAAGCAGTTCCTCAATTTAGTTGGCATAAAATATCTATCCCAGATTGCAGATGAAGGAAATACAACTTGGCTTTCACAGGCTTGGAAATCGACACATGACCTCATGATCCCTAACAACTGGAGAAATGATTGGAGCATATATATTGGTGCTCTTGAAGAATCCCATGTCATATTTTTTTGCTAAAGCAAGAGTCAGACCTTCTATTTCATTAATCAGCAATTTAAAATACATAGAATACAACAATCCTCAATGAGTTGTGGACCAAGGAGAAAACCTACAATCACTGTTAATGGGCGAGAGGAACTAGCCCTGATCCCAATGACAAAACCTCAAAACTCTCAAAAGAGATACAATGTGGCATCCGGCGGACCAAAAAAAAAGACTCGGACTCGAAGCAGAACCAAAGTACCAATCAGAAAAGAAATCAATGCCACTTAACACACCACCCGAGTAACTGTGGATGGTAAAGGAATGGCGCTTTCCACAAAGAACTTTTTGCAGCCCGCCAAGAGTAATAAAGACTGACTACTCCCACCAAAAACCTAACCTGCTGCTTTAATCACAACCGCCGCGAGAAAATCACACCCCGTACAAGAGGAAGAGTACGCGCCCAAAATGTATGACGAAACGCAGCCTATGGAAAACCTGTCTCATTAATCTTCACCATTGATTCTACTAACCCTATCCGATGGCAGCGGTCAACTTCACAATGGAAAGAAGCTCGACACTTAACTAGCCCATCCACCAAATTGCACGATCCATCCCAGCTGTCACTTCACTTCATATGATTGGACGGTGTTGGAACATTTCACACCCCCAACAACCTCGAACAATAGTGTGCGATGAGGGTGGTATTCCAACCGACCCCACCGCCACGTGTAAACCTTTGAATGTGTTCGCTACCAAATCGGGAAAACCGGAATCCACCTTTGGGGCTTGCGATCGCCAGCATACCACTTCCACGCCAGAAAGCAGCTTCCGGACAGAAAACTTCAGGTGGTGCGACCGCTGAGAGCGCCAGACAATGTGCCCAATCTTCCGAAACCAAAAGAAAAAGGAAACACCTGCCAAAGAGCCAGCCAGGGATGACTCTGAACCAGTCGACAGGAAAACACTTGAGGTGATGATGAAGTATGAGATGCTGCTTTCTTCGATCAGGGAAACTTTGACGCCCAACATGGAGAATAATCTTGATCGTTGTTAACTTAATCGCTAACCTTGGCATATCTTCCCTCCTGAACCTTTTTGTCCAACCTTGAGCAACCCTCTGACCTTTGTTCATTACTAGTTGGTTTCTATCATTTTGCTTCTATACTCTTCTATATCTTCCTCTGCCTAGTTGTGACAGAGTTTTTTCAGGTTGCTCTGCGCCATTGTGTTCCACCTCCATAAGATTGCGTTGTTCTTGCAGCCGACACCTTGGTTGGCAAGAATGTCTGCCAACTTGTTGGCCCTTCTTTTCACATGTATAAATCTGAGGGTACGAAGCTCCTGTAGATGAACTTGAATTCTCTGAAGAACCCGAGTTAACCTCCAGTGTTTTGTGACCTTTTCCGACCTTGTTCCATTACTAATTCTCATGGCTGCATTGATGACTAACTCTGAATCCGCCTCTATTATGACGTTTTGGTAATTGTTCTGTATCAAAAATTCTAAGCATTGTTCCAAAGCCATTAGTTCTGCCATGTTGTTGGTGGCTTTTCCTAGGTATCCATGGAAGAGGGTAATAATTCTACCTATTTCATCCCTTAGAACTTCCCCAAGGCCAACCTCCCTCAGTTGCCTTTGGAAGCTCCATCTATCTTGTACTTTAAAAGACCTTCAGGGGGAGGATGCCAGAATTCCTCTATCACCTCTCTCATGCTTGCTTTCTTGCCTAGGCCTTGAGGAATAAGCCCCTGCATGTCTAACAGCTGTAGGATTCTTAACTCTTCAACTGAGGGAGGATTTTTGGGGAGATTCCTAACGGTGGTACCAACTGTCTCCTTAAGTTGTTTTACAATCAGCTTCACCAGGCTAAGAGAGTCAGTCTTTACCTCTTTGAATATTCTTTTGTTCCTTTCTTTCCACACATTCCATATAATGAAACCCCGCAAGAGATCCCAGGCAGAATTGAGAACTTCATTATCAGAAAACTTATTCCTCCAATTGTTTAGGGTGTTACCAATACATTCTTTGTCTCTATCAGACTGTTTGAAGATGTTGGTAAAGAAATCCCAAATCCTGTCTGTGAAAATGCAGCTGTTGAGAAGATGCTCGATGGTCTCCTCTTGGGTCTCATAGAGATGGCATCTGGAGGGTCCCAGCATGCCCCTTTTTTTGAGGTTGTCCCAGGTTAAAATTTTCTGGTGGTTAACTAACCACATGAAGAGTTTGATTTTCATCCAGCCTTTGTGCTTCCAAAGCTTCTGCCAAGTTTTATTTGGAGCTTGTGGTTCCAGATCAAGGAGAAGACCTTTAGCTTCCTTGATATTGAAGTTTCCCTCTTTGTTGTTGCCCCATCTCAATTGATCCTGCCCTTTCGTTACTAGAATTATTCTCTGATCCAGCATTCTCTTAAGGGACTCAGCTTTACTGTTGAGGGTCCTATCCTCTCTACTCTCTATTTTTTTCCAAATTCTCCACTTTCCTACATTTTGTGGATTCTCCCAAAAGTCTTTCACCTTAACTAATCCTTGATTGTCAGTCTCTTGCTTGAGGCCTAAAAATTCTTCCCTTAGAATATTAGGTTCTTGTTGCCATTTTTCCTCCCAGAAAAGTGCCAGATCTCCCTCTCTGATTTCCCAGAAACTATTCTTTTGAACCACTTCTCTGTTCTCCCAAGCCTTGTTCCATATGGGGGAGCCTTTCACTGTTCCTGTCATATGTATTATATCAGAAGCCGGCCAGGCATTGGCATATTTTTCCTTCCAGATGCTTGCCCATTGAGCTTTAGGATCCTTAACCCACCTCCACCAAAGTTTTGCTCCTAGAGCCTTGTTGAGAATCTCTAGATTGTCCAAACCTAGGCCTCCTTGGTTTTTGGGTTTGCAGATCTTTTCCCATGAGACCAAAGCCCATTTTTTCCTTGTTTCCTCTTTGCCCCATAGAAAATCTCGTTGAATATTCCAAAAATGCTGTAAGACTCCTATTGGAGCTGGGAGGACTGATAGCATAAAGATTGGGATAGCTTGGAGAACTGCTTTAGTAAGCACTAGTCTACCAGCTAAATTTAGAGATCTGTTTATCCATTTCCTGACCTTGTCTTGCATTTTAGTTGCTAGGGAATCCCAAATGCTTTTGTGTCGGGGTTTAGCTATAAGAGGTACTCCCAAATACTTAGAAGGAAGGGATTCTCTTTGAACACCTAATATTCTGGAGATATTTCTCTGGATGGTGATATGAGTGTTAAAGAAAAAGACTTTTGATTTGGTAAGGTTAACTTCCATACCTGTAGCCTTCGCGAAGTCCTTCAAAATTTGTTTGTAAGCCTGTGCTTCTTTAACTGTGGGAATTCCTTGTAACATGGTATCATCTACAAACTGTTGATGCGTCAGAACCTGCCCATTCTCCGAAAGTTGGAGTCCTTGAATTCTTCCTATTGCTCTTGCATGTTTGATAGATCGCCCCAGCCCTTCCATCATGAGGATGAAGAGAAAAGGAGATAGCGGATCTCCCTGTCTAAGACCCCTGGAAGGGAGAAAAAGTTCAGAAGGAGAGCCATTCACCAAAATTGAAAAGCTGGAAGAGGTCACCAGGGCCATGACCCATCTGACCCAATTATGATCAAAACCAAATGATGTGAGCACTTTTTTTATGTATATCCAATTTACTTTGCCATATGCTTTGGCTATGTCCAATTGCATGATCATGCCTGCTCTCTTGTTGCATGTTAACGAGTGAACCACCTCGTGAGCTTGAATTATGTTGTCCAGAATTTGTCTTCCTTCTACATACCCTGTTTGTTCCCTGAAGATGAGCCTGGGCAGCAAGGGTTTAAGTCTGTTAGCCACAACTTTGGAGATTATCTTGTAAACAACATTACATAAGGCGATGGGCCTATATCTCTCTGGAGTTTGAGCATTATCCTGTTTTGGAATAAGGGCAATAAAGGAGGTATTGAGAGCTTTCAAAATGGTCTTGTTCCACCTGGAGTCTTCCACAATCTCCACTATATCCCTTTTGACTATATTCCAGCAGGCTTTAAAGAAATCCACATTAAATCCATCCGGCCCTGGTGCCTTGCCATTTTGCATTTCCTTGAGGACCTCACTGATCTCCTTTTCAGTAATAGGTCTGTTGAGATTACAATTGTCCTCTTTGGAGACCAGTTTAGGTATGTGTTTAATTAAGTTCTTAATGAAAGGTTATCTTTCTGAAAAGTTTTCCTTGGTAATGTCTCGAAAATTCTTTACTAACATTGCATCTATCTCCTTATGGGATTAATGAATTTGGCCATTTTCATCCTTGATCGAAGAGATTCTATTGTGAGTTCTGTTCGCAATGGTAGATCTGTGAAAAAATTTGCTATTACGTTCTCCTTCTTTTAGCCATAGTACTCTGGATTTTTATTTCCAAAAAATTTCTTCTTCTTCGCACAACATTTCCCATTCTTGTTGATATTTCTCTGCTTGATCAATTTTGTCTTTATCAAAGCCATTCTTGATCAAAGTTTGATTGAGCTCTTGTATTTTGTTTTCTACAATTTTTTTTACTTGTGAAAATATTGCCAAATTCCTTTTGGTTCAATTCCTTTAGCTTCTGCTTGATGTGTTTTAGTCTTTTATGTAGCAAGAACATAGAATATCCTTGAGTTTGCAGATCTTCAACCGACCATTTTTCAATATTGTTGTTGAAATCCGGGTGTGATAGCCATATATTTTCAAACCTGAACGGTTTATTCCTTGGGGTGCCAATTCCCTTGATCTCCATTTGAATCGGCCAGTGATCTGAGCCTCCAAAAGGAAGAATGGTTGCTATTATGTCCTTGTCTAGAAGCATGAGCTCTTCAAAGATCATGAATCTGTTTAGCTTGGAAGCTACCTAGGAATACCCTCCTCTTTTGTTGTTCCATGTGCAAAGGCCATTGTTTGTCTCAATGTCCACCAGCTTCATGTTTTCTGAAAAACATTGGAAAATTGAGGAATCTTTGTTTAGTGCTCTTGTACCCCCTTTTTTCTCCGAGAGAGATCTAATCATGTTGAAATCTCCTCCTATAACCCACGGTAGTCCTGCAAATCTGTTTTGAAGGTCCACTAAGGAATCAATAAACCTAATTTTGTCATCTAATCTTTGAGGGCCATAGACATTCGTAACAAGAAAGGTGTCCCTGTTGCCTACAGGCTGAATGACAACTGATAAATAGTTTCTTGATGCCTCTGCATCTATAATGCCTATTTTTTGGGGATTCCAGAGGATAAGGATACCCCCTGCTATATTTTCTGCTTTGACTTCTATAAACTCATATCTGCTAAGCCATTTACTATGGATTTGTCTTATCTTTTGAACAAAACATTTCATTTCTTGGACAAAAATTATATCCGGAGTTACCTGCTTCATTCTATTATTCAGTATTCTCTGCTTTCTTTTGCTACCTAGACCTCTGATGTTCCAAGTTGTAAACTTCATAATTACAGATTGGTAAAGGAGTAACTGGTTAGATCTTTCATCTTACCTAAGTCTATCATGAGCTTTCCACATTAATTCCATTAATAGCTCGTTCTGCTTTTTTTTACCCCTTTTGCCCCTGGTTTTCTTCGAGTTAATCCTAGTGTTGATTTTACTGCTTTTATTCCATGAGTGCCCTATCTTTCCATGTTTTTATCTTCGCTCAAGCCCTTTGCCTGAGTTTTCCATAAGAATAACTGCTTTACTCGAATGCATTCTTCTTGTGGTAGAGATTCTACCCCACCTGTTGTTCCCTTACTCAAGAACCCTTCTAGATCTAGGTTTTCTCTGTCAAGAATCTCTTGCAACTCATTGTCTTCCATTTCCATCTCGCTCTGAGTCATTTCCTGATCCATATCCATCTCTGATTCACTCATCATGATCCCTTTTTGTTTTTCCTTTACCTTTTCTTGATCCTATTCTTCTTCCTTGTCCTGCTTATCATATCCATCTTTCATTACTTGATTTTCGACTGTTGTATCTTCCTCTTCTTCAAGTACTTGGAACGGATTCAACCTCACTATTTGGTCTCCGCTTTGGTGTTGTTTTGGCCCTTTTTTTCCATTTCTACCTTTATGAGCTACTTTGTGAAAGCCCTCTGTTTCTTTCATTATGTTGGGATTGCTTTTGATCTCTGCCTTACTGAGAGGGCAGTCTCTAAGAAGGTGCCCATGTTCATGACATTTTTGACATCTAAAAGGAATATGCTCATAGTCAACCTTCTGCACCCATTCCTCATCATAAGCCTCCAATATAACTTCATCCGAAAGTGCTCCAGATAGGTCCATCTCTACACAAATCCTAGCAAAGGAGGTATATTTTCCCCTTCTTGTGGCTTCAAAAGTTTTGACATACCTCCCTAATTTATTTCCTATAGCTGTTAGTGATTCTATTTGCCAATAATCCAGAGGTAGCGAATAGAGTCTTACCCAAACTGGGACTGAGGTAAAGGTTTCCCACTCCGGCATGAAGTTCATCATCCACGGCTGCATATAGAGCCCTGCTACTGCAAAGAAGTAGGGCCCCCCTTCAAACACTCTATCTTTGTCCTCAATGTTTGCAAACACCACAGTGAAAAAACCCTTGGATCCTAGATGAAGATCAATGCTTCCTTTAGGCTTCCAGTGGTATCTGATCCATATTTGTAAAGCCTTTTCGGTGGGCCATAGTCCCATGATTTTTTCATATGATTGCATAAATTTGCATGTGCTCCCTGTGGGCCTGCAGCTCTGGGTTATTTAAGATTACTCTGGGAGTAATTTCAGCTTTGGGCTTGCACGGTCCCTTTTGTTTCCTATCTGTTGTTCCCTGTTTTTTGTCATTTTCCTCCTTGTCTTTTGTGCCATCATTTTTCTTCTCCTTGTTACTTATTGTTTCCTTGTCCCTGTTTTCTCCTTCTTCCTTCGAGTTACCTCTGCCTGATTCTAGGGGTGTCTTGCCCTTGTTAACCATAACCTCTCTGAAGGAGGGAGTGGAGCTCCCTCCTCTGCGACCTTCCATGGTGAAACTCCCGCTCAAAAACCTTCTGCCTTAATCTTCCGCAAACACTCGTGCTCTCCCTCGAAGAATCCCATGTCAGAATTATAGAACATGAGGATGAATTAATATGGGTTGTTTCTTCCCATGGACAATACAACCCCAAGGAAGGATACTCTTTCATAGTATCTGAGCGTGAAACTGAGGTAGCCAATCGGTGGTGGTGACCACTATGGAAATTAAAGGCACCTCCCAAATCAAGATTTTTCATGTGGTGCCTATTAACCAACAAAGCTCCTACTGATGACAACTTACATAATAGATCTATCTATGGCCCTTCTTGTTGTTGTCTCTATAAGGAACAATCTAAATTCATAGACCACCTATTTATGTCATGTCCAGTGACCCAGCAGGTATGGAAACAACTTTACATTTCCCTTGACATTACTAGCAGATGGCAGGGGGGGAATTTCCTATTTGCATGGCAATCTTGGTGGCGCTTCGCATAGTCACATAAAATCTACAACCTCCCTCTCTTAGTCTACTGGGGCATATGGCTAGTAAGGACAAAATTATTTTCTAGGATTCCCTCATCCTTTGGAACAACATATGCACCAACATAGAGGCCTTTTTCTATCTGATCCCTGAAGAGGAACCCAAGAACTAGACCCGGAACATTTCACCTCAAGTCATAGAAAAATACTTCCCATGGGCATACTTTGACATATATTCTCAAAAAATTGGTTGTGGGGGAGGAGCTATATTATATCTCTTTGAAAATCATCATTACAAACTAAATATGGGGTTTGGTTGTGACGCAAATAATTATGTAGAACTAAAAGATATCATATTGCTCCTCATTTTCGCACTTGAGAAGAATTGTAACCAGATTCAGATCTTTGCAGACTCAAAAATTTTCATCCATTGGTTCAACTCACTTTCTCATTATCACGTGAACATACTCATAGGTTTATTGGAAGAAATTACAACATTAAATTTACAATTTATTTTATTGTTTGCACCCACATGTATAGGGAAAGGAACCAGATTTCTAATAGTCTTTCCAATGAATCCACATAGCATCCCAGTGGCCAATGGTTAATACTAGAACAACATGGACATGAAATCTCTCAATATTACCACAGGCCTTTCATTGAGCATACAGGGGAATCAGATCTGACTGATCAATCTCCATGATACTCAACAGATTTTTCTAGACACTTTTTGTTGTTATTTTGCATGAGACAGTTACTTTACACTGCTCATACTACATGTATATGGTTTTGTCATTTTTGCTAAATATTTATGAACTATGAACTGATATACTGGGATAGATGGCTCGGTCCATCTCTGCTACATGCATAATACTTTATGCAACTGATGCAACATGTAATTTTCAATATTATTATAATGGAAATTACGATTTTTTCCTTGGGAAAAAAAAAATCTATTCACATTAATAAAAATCAATCCAAATTTTAAAGTTACCCAACCTGACCTGAATATATATATATATATATATATATATATATATATATATATATATATATATCTATATTTCTTTTTCTAATTCGATAAATTTTGATTTAGGAATATCTCGTATGATCTTTTCTAAGATCATAACATTTACTTCATCCACTCGTTGGTTGACCTCTTTTGACAAAGAGATATCAAAAGAACTTTAATGTACCCAATTTGTAATTATTAATGTTGTAGTCCAAGGAGTTCATTAGATTTCCCTCACACTCGATCGTTTAATAAGTTGACTTAAATTTCTTTGAAACATTTAATTGAACATATTCACATATATAAAAACAACTAAACATTGGTCCTTAAAGAATAATATTTGTGCACTTTAATAATTACTCTTTTTACATAACAAATTTAATATCATAATATAATTTAAAATATTATTTTGGATAGCAAGTTGACGGGTCTCTAAATTAGACATACATTAAGGCCCACCTAACCATCCTTCAACACATTAAACCTCTCTTTTTGCATTATATAATGTGTTTTTAACTTTAATATGTTCATTAGAAAGGTTTATGGATAATTGCATATTTGTGCCTAATATTATTTATTTTTGTGGAATATTGTGAGAATATTGGGCAGAATATGGAGATTTGGAGGAGGAAATAATCTGGGGACCTGCTCCCTACTATAGTAGAATTTATATTAAATAATAAATCAACAAGATATTTTGGAATTATGGCACAAATTGTGGATCTTCAATGATTGAGAAAATCTAGGAATGTGTTCCCTACCATTTAATGCAAATTCCTAGTATTGGCAATGAGATCCACTAATCAAGGGATTTTGGTGGGGAAAGCTTCCTCTTTCCATGATGAATGATTCCTAATCATTTTTTATAAGTACCAAGTCGAATTTGACTCTAGGGTTGATTTTTCTTAGTCTTCTTGTGGAGAGAACTCATATTTTTGCACCTCCATTGTCATTTCTTGCAGGGATGTAATTGTATTGATGGGAATAATGAAGATTGGTGCCAAGTTCAACTTCCAAGTCTTGGTCTCCTACATAGGTCTCTAATTTTCCTTGGTCTTGTCCATCCTAGGAGCCTAAGAGCCATTTTGTATAATTTACTTTTCTTCATTTCACTTCTTATTCACATGCATCTCTTGTTCTTGTTTTTTTCAATTTTTGCATTTAGTATTGATGATTTCTTATTGTAGGATTGGGATAAATGGTTGAATTAAGTTATTTTTCAGGATCACAAGCATCATTTGATCCTTGGAACATCTTTGGAAGATCATAGTAATCATTGAGTTACTCGGATTAGTTTTCTTATTCCCAAATATAGATTTCTGGAAGTCCTTTGTGGCAAATAATAGTAAATTTCTGTTATTTTTTATAGCATGCTAACGAGATTCAATCAAGTCGATTCCACTTGCATTAGATCGAAAAAACATTCTATTTAATAACAAAAATTAACCCATTTCATTTTCAATTGATTATGTTAGATATTTGATAGGTTTACTAACTCACTAGTTCTCGAATTTCTAGATTTTAGGCTAGTAATTTTCTGCTATTTTTTAGCATGTGTTAATAGAGGTATTTTTGAGTGATTCCACTCAATGGAATGGAGACCTAAAACATCCTAGTCAATAAAAAAAATCCCATCCAATTTGGATTTTATTTTCTTGGTCATTCAATGAATTATAGTTTCCTATAGTGAATTTGTTGTTTCCTGTAATACTCTTCCAGTGTGTATATACTTCCCCAGATTTGCTCAAGAAGCTTGGTTATGACCTCTTAGGGTTGAGTAAAGACCCCTTGTCTCTAAATAAATTATTAGGGAAGACTAAATACCACGTGGGACTTATCTCTTTACCCATGCAAAACATTTCAATGATTTGGGCTAATGGATAGATTTATGGATTGGATAATACAATGATGATTTTGTTGATTTCCACATCCAATGAACTTTGTTAATGGATATAAACTCTTTGGAATGTAATGATTGAAATTTAGTTCATGATATTTACTTTATGAAATTAGAATAGGTCTCTTTCTTTGTTCTTTCTTTCTTGTAATAGGTTAAGGTTTCCATTTCAAGCATTTCATTTTCAGCAATTAGTTTAGGATTTGATTTCATTACATGCACTGCATTACATCATGACATCATGGGAAGGACACATTGTATGTTGCACATATAGTTCTGATGCCTATTAAGTTTATATGAACCCCGAGTTGATAATTAAATTTGGTAGCCCTGAGAGTTGCAACATTCTTGTTGCAATATCGAGGCTCATCACTTTTTGGCACTGTTGTCGGGGAGGTGTCAAAGTATGCATTGTTTTATTCTCTAGTTGATTAATTTCTTTTTACGTTCGAAAAAAAAATGGTTTTCTTTAGGCATATTTCATTTCAAAAATAGAAAATTTCATTGCATTAGTGTTTTCATTCAATCATAAAAGCAAAAAATTTTCCAACACCAGCCCACCCCCCATTTGATTACATGGTGCAATAAGAGCCACATCACCATCCACTTTTGCAGGTAGAAGAAGAAGATATGGAAAAGAAGGTAAAAAAAATGGATGGAGATGATGACAATGAGGAAAATCCTCTTGGATTTCCCATTCAACATACTAATCTCAGTGTGAATATGAAGAACATCCATCCATCTTTCCTTCCCAACTTCCATGGTATGAGGTTAGAGGATCCAGTAAAACCTTTATCTTTGAATTTGAAATTATTTGTGGATCTTATGATTACTTGTTAAACACTCAAAATTTGAGATTGTTTCCGGCAACACTAAAGGATAGAGCTCTTAAATGGTTCATGATTTTAAGGACTAATTCAACAAGATCATGGAATGATATGCAAAATATATTTCTAGAAAATATAAAGATCATGATCTTAAAGAAGAAATATTTAGAATGAATAAAAAATAAGATGAGAGTTTGGAGGATCTAATATAGAGGTTCATGTATAATGTTAAGAGGGCATAATTACATCATTTAGTATCAGACACACTAAAAACCATTTTACTTAGAACAATTAGGGATGAGTGGATTAATCTCCTTGATTTCATGAGTAGAGGTGATGTATAGCAATGATCATTTGAAGAAATTTTTGAGACATGCAAACACGTATCAAGAGGAAGGGAAAGAGTGAGTAAATCAGTATCAAGGTCGGTAAGTCAAGCTAAACTTGGAAATTTGTTTGATGAATTTAAAAAATAAATTCTTAGCAATCTAACCAAACAATTAGAAATGTTAAGAATGCAAGATGAAGAAAAATAAGATGTTGATATTTGTGTTTTCTATGCAGAATCACATGATGTTAAATATTGCCCCTCACTACCAAGGTTGAAGGAAGCTTACCAAGAGGAAAATGGAGCAAGTCAATTGCCAATGCAGCTATGTTATGTACCTCCAAGAGGACCATGGTAGCATAGTCAATGCAGTATGATGCAAGAGCCTAATTGACAGTTTCAAGGTTATGCATATCCACCTCAAAGTAATTGAACACCCTTTCCTTAGCAACATTGGCCATCTCAACCCCAAAATCAATCTTGGTAACACGGCTGGAAAGGAACTGATGGGAGCCATCCAAAATATAATAAAAATTGTCCTCAATATCCTATATACTCAACTCCATGTCATCCCTACCATCCACCTCCACTACAACCACAACCCCAACCACATCCATCTCAAATATCCACTCCCACTCAACTATTTGTACCACCATTTCCAAACCCACACATTCAAGTAGCTTAGACCACTTACCATGTTGAGGTACAACACTGCCAAATATATTCTCTTGATCTCAATGGTATTCATCTCAGCGTAGGAAGAACATTCCAAAAAAGAGATTCTCTTGATGCCTTTGAAGGACAACATGCAGAAAAAGAAGATTCAAAAGAGAAGACCAAAGAATCATGTGATGCACTTGATGAAGACCAAACATCAAATCAGAGATTGAGAAAGCTCCCTCATGGTTACCACCAAATCTTCCATGTATTCAAGAGAACAATCAACAAAAAGAGGAACATTTGAATGTCATGGTAGAAGAAGACATGAAGAATGATCTAGATAAGAAAGAAAACCAAGGACATCAAAGCTATATTGAGGCTTGGTCATAGAAAATCAATAAGATGGAGCATCACTCTCTTCTTCAACTTTTCTTGATATTTTCAAAGTCAAAGAATTTGGTCTCTGAAATTTAGGGACATGTCAAATCGTATAATGCAAGCCTACACATCAGTTTATCTATCATTTTGATGTGCACATGGCTCCATGGGAAGTATTCCTACACTTGAAAATGATTTTATTCTTTTCAAGTAGAGTAGGATAGGAAAATAAATTAAAAATTAAAAATAAGAGAAAAAAAAATCTCAAGTGAAAACCTCCTTTGAGGCACCTGAGATTGGCTCATTTATTGATAACCTCCATGAGGTGGTCAATGGGTTGGAAAAAAGAAAAATCAAAGAGAAAAATAAAACATATTACATGAAAACCTCCTTTGAGGCGCCTAGGCACACCTACTAGTTGAAAACCTCATTGAGGCGGCTAGGAGGCCTAGAAGGAGAAATAAAAGGAAATAATAAGAAACCTTTGCTCCATGTATCTCTCTGATGAATGCAGTTTCTCTCCAACATCTATAAGCAACAAAAACAAGTTGGTGCCAAAAAAGGAAAAATTGGTCAAAATTCTAATCAAAGGAAGTCAAACTTGGACTCTGTCCTCCTTTGCTCAGATGCTCCAAAAGGGCCAAGGCCATGCCAATCCATCATCCACCATCCACCCATCATTCCCAAGATTTTCGCATTCATTTTCCTTCTTGTCCTAAAATACTACATGGATGCTCTGTTTTACTAGAGGAAACATAAATACATAGAGAAGAAATTTATTTTTTTCATATCATGAAACTCATGCATCCATTTTCCAAGTTTTTTCAGATGGAGATGCATATGGATGATGATAACACGCTCAAGTGATTTCAAAAAATTCTAGTGCACAGTTTTCGATAAATCAATTTCCCTCACCTACATCAATTTTTGAAGTTTCTTGACATTCAGGCATCCATTTAAAAATGTGTTTCGTGGGGAATGCATGTGGATGATGGTAACATGTCTAATCAATTTCAATAAATTCCGGTGCATGGTTTCCCAAAAATCGACCTCCATCAACTTCAGCCATTTTTAATTTTTCTCAAGATCGTGCATCCATTGGCCAAACTTTTTTTATGGGGAGGTGCATAAGGATGATGGAAACATGCTTAAAAATTTTAGTTCAATACAATATACCATTTGGGAGATATGGGTTTAAGCAAGATACTACAGGGTTTCATGTAGTACTATGTCCTAGTTTACTACAGGAAATAAGCCGAAGGCTATAAGAAGGTATAGAAGGTGAAATAAAGTTTGGGAATGGTGCCTAATGGTGGAACAAGGTATAGGGAAGGTGAACATCACCCATGGCCAAGCCCAGCACTCCAAGAAGGTTGGATTTGACTAAGATAAATTGCTCATGATAACTGGAAGACAAAGGTTTAGAATCACCAAGCTATGGAGACCAGTGCAGAGGAAAACAGAGTAAATTATCACCTCGAGAGGACCATGGATCGATCATCAACTTAGTAGCAGCATGCATGTCTCTCCAACAACCATCAAGTAGGTACATGTATGCACTATTCTTTACCTCTTCTCTTGAGCATATTATAGTTATAAATTTGTTGTCAATGCATGAGAGATGAGGTTTTATAAGCTAAGTATGGGTCAGCAGTCTCTGCCACCTTCAACTAGTTAATTGCAACTCTTTCCTTCACTCATGTAATGTGGAAAAGCCAAATAAGGAAGGGTGATGATTTCGAGGAATGGAGACAACAATTAAAAGAAGAAATTTATGCAAAGGCCAAGTCACCACAACACTCCAAGCCCTCCATCCACTTCATATCCACTGTCTATCCATTATTCGTCTATCCCATTTCATAAGAAAAAAATAATATTTTTCAAGAACAAACCCTACACTCTGTCTCACTCTGAAAATTTCTTGAAAAAACACAGAGCACATCCTCTCCATTTTCACAAACCTACACTAGTCCCTCTAAGCCCTAACATCATCCTCCAAACCCTCTGCATTATTTCTCATCACTCCCATACAGTTAGAAGAACCTAAAAGAGGATAAATGAATGCTACAGGAAGACAAAATGCTACTACAAGAAGGAAAAAATGAAGAAATTGTGCTAAAAAAACCCAAAATGGCAGTGCCTAAGAGAGACCTAATCAAAATAGAGAACTCCAAGGCCATTAGGCAATCATCTAGACCACAAAAGAGAAGAATAAGGAAACAAAAGGAAAGAAGGCATTCACCATCAAAATAGAACTCAAATTGCAGTGATGAAAACAGGGTTTCCAAGAGATCTCTAATCTCTTTCTAGCTTTTGTTCAAGGCCTAAAAGATGTTATAGAAATGGGAAAAAGGCATGGAAGTCAAGTTGAGGGCCTACCCTAGGCTCAGACTACCATTTATGCTCAAAATAGGTTTAAAAAGGGTTTCCTATAGTACTACAGGAACTGCTATAGGGTTTCTTGTAGTACTACAGGAAACACTATAGGGTTTCCTGTAGTTAGTACAAGAATTACTACAAGATGTCCTAGTTCTCATATAAAGGTGTTTTGAAGTTTTTAGAGGTGTCCAAATGGTGGAAAATGGTAGCATAAGGTTGGAAAAGGATGTGTAAGACCTTGCCAAAATGAAAAATATTCAAGAACCCATCTTGAATAAGGGAAGAAGGCAGACTAATGGTCTAAAAAAACACTTTGATTTTTTATATGCACAAACAATTTTGGAAAAATGAGTGAAAATAGAATGAAGGTTTCAAGGGAGAGGATATGAAAGAAATGGATCTACAAGCCAACAAAGTTCACTTGCAAAGAGGAAAGTTATGTTTTTTTTTCTTGAAAGACTATTAAACAATCTAGAAAAGAACAACTACATTTTTGTGCTTGTCCTCGCAAAACTTACAATCAAGATCCTTAAGAGAAAGGATTGATTAATGCATAAGAGAGAGGCCACAAAGGCCATGAATGAGGTATAATGAGGTCACTAAGTTGCTCAGAGGATGAGCAACACTTTTAGCAGGGGGTATGATGGGCCTCTAAATTGGACATAAATTAAGGTCCATCTGACCATCCTTCAATGCATTAAACCTCTCTTTTTGCATTAGATAATGTATTTTTAACTTTAATATGTTCATTAGGAAGGTTTATGGATAAGTTCATATTTGTGCCTACTATTATTTATTTTTGTGGAATATTGTGAGAATATTGGGCAAAGTATGGAGATTTGGAGGAGAAGATAATATAGGGACATGATCCCTACTATAGAAGGATCAATATTAAATAATAAATCAACAAGATATTTTGGAATTATGACACAGATTGTGGAGCTCCAATGATTGAGAAAATCTAGGAATATGTTCTCTGGCATTTAATGGAGATTCCTAGTATTGGGAACCAGATCCACTAATCAAGGGATTTTGGTGGGGAAAGCTTCCTCCTTTCATGGGGAATGATTTCTAATAATTTTGTATAAGTACCAAGTTGAATTTTCCTCTACGGGTTGATTTTTCTTAGTCTTCTTGTCGAGATAACTCGTATTTTTGCACCTCCATTGTCATTTCTTGCAGGTATGTAATTGTATTGATGGAAATAATGAAGATTGGTGCCATGTTTAGCTTCTAAGTTTTGGTATCCTCCATAGGTCTCTGAGTTTCCTTGGGCTTGACCATCCCAGGAGCGTCAGAGCCATTTTGTATCATTTAATTTTCTTCCTTTCACTTCTTATTCACATGCATCTCTTGTTCTTTTTTTTTTTTCTATCTCTACATTAAGTATTGATGATTTCTTATTGTAGGATTGGGTTAAATGGTTGAATTAAGTTCCTTTTCAGGATCAAAATCATCATTTCATCCTTGTAACAAATTTGGAATGTCATAGTAATCATTGCATTACTTGGATTAGTTTGCTTATTCCCAAATCTAGATTTCTGGAAGTCTTTTGTGGCAAATAATAGTAAATTTCTGTTTTTTTTTAGAGCATGCTAACGAGATTCAATCGAGTTGATTCCACTTGCATTAGATCACAAAAAAATTCTAGTTAATAAAAAAAATCACCCTGTTTCATTTTCACTTGATTAGGTTAGGAATTTTATAGATTGACTAGCTCACTAGTTTTCAAATTTCTAGATTTCAGACTAGTAATTTTCTGCTATTTTTTAGCATGGGTTAACAAAAGTATTTTTGAGTGATTCCACTTGTAACGGAGACCTAAGAAATCCTATTAAATAAAAAAATTGTCACATCCAATTTTTATTTGATTTCTTGGTCATTCAGTGAATTATAGTTTCCTGTAGTAAATTTGTTGTTTCCTGTAGTACTTTTCCAGCATGTATATACTTGCCCAAATTCGCTCAAGAATCTTGGTTATGATCTCTTAGGGTTGAATCAAGAACTCTGGGCTCTAAATAGATTATTGTGGAATATTAAAAACCATTGAGGACTTTCCTCTTTACCCATGCAAAACATTTTAGTGATTTGGGCTAATGGACATATTTATGGGTTGGATAATACAATGATGATTTTCTTGATTGCCACATCTAATGAGCTCTGTTAATGGATCTAAACTCTTTGAAATGTAATGGTTGACATTTGTTTCATGATATTTAATTTATGAAATTGGAATAGGTTTCTTTCCATGTTCTTTCTTTCTTGCAATACGTTAAGGTTTCCATTTCGAGCATTTCATTTTCTACAATTAGTTTAGGATTTGATTTCATTACATGCACTCTATTACATGATGACAAAAAAGGAAGGAAACACTATATGATGCACATATAGTGTCGATACCTATTAATTTTATATGAACCCTAGATTGATAATTAAAGTTGGTAACCTTGGGAGTTGTAGCATCCTTCTTGCAATATCGAGGCTCATCCCAAGCCTTTAAGAAGTGAACTTGGCATAGAGAATATATGGGTTTTGATATCAGATGATGAAGGCTGTGAAAAATGATTGTTAATAAGTTGATGCTTATGGAATAAAGTTAAAATATTGATAATGAAGTTGTGAAAATTGAGTAAACATTTATAGAATATAAAGATGATTTAATTTTTAATGTTATAATTGAAGTTATTTATTAAAAAATTAAAATAATGTATTTGATAAACACTACTCGTGGATGATAGTAGGAGGATATTAAGATGAGAAGATAAGAATATAGGAATTGTGATAAAAAGTAATCAAAGATGTGACAAGGGAAGATAAGAATACAGGGATTGTGATAAAAATCGTAGAAATTCCCACTGTAGATCACCTGATAATGTAATAGACTAAAGCAAAATACTTGATCTACTTCTACAACCAATTTAGCAGAAGCTTAATTGAACATGAGCAACATCAATAAGAACACATATAACTGATATGGAGAAATCAATCACACATAACACAGAATAATTTACCCGAGGAAAGCCTCAGCCTAAAACCCCAACTCTGTATTATCATACAAGTGGAAATATAGCTAGTATTACAAAAAGAATCAGCTCAAAATCTATCCTGCTCTCTCTGCAATACCTTCGCTACTCATAGAGAGTTAAAAGCCTCTATCCAACCTCTGGTCTACCCTCCAAGCCTCCTATTTCTTTGTGCAATTTTGATTGGGGTCCAGTGCAGCCACTTGTGTGAATTGGCCTCTTCACACATTCACTAACCTCTAATCCAACTATGCAGTCTTGAAGGGGATAAATCCTTATCATGGATGAGCTTCCTTTATAGGAAAAATATTCATCCAACTGATGGTACATTGTCCCTTCTCTAATCTCAACTAGGTCTCTGTCTGAACTGACATGCATGAGATATTCATGAGAGAATCTTCGGTTATCTGAAGTGCAACAGTTATATGCAAGCATGCATTAACTAACTGAACTCACATTAATTTAAACAAACTGTTTAAATCAATCTAACTGGACTTGAATCAGTTAACTAAGCCAACTAATTAGAACTCAAATTAGAAATCATCATTATCTCTTTAACTGATGGATAAATTCCTCAATTAATAGAGAAATTGTTGCATGTCCCCACATATAATTCAAGTTTGATTTTCCCTAACTAATTAACTCAACATGGATTAATTAATTAATTTATAAATTATTGTTAATATCAAATTCGAATTTTACTTCCTATTTTTAGTCAAAGGATTGACTAAAATTGGAATCCATCCTGAAAATAGCACTTCCATTTTTCTTTTCCTGTTGCCAAATCCAGCACTCATACCCAAACTGCTATTTATACCAGTTCTATTTTTAGCACTTCTATTTTTAGCATTTCTTGTTGCCATTTTCAACACTCCCTCTCAACAAGAAAGGCATTCAACTCGAACCCAATCCTATACCTCTAGAATGTTCTGCATGTAACACTTCTATTAAGTGTGGTTGCTCCAGCAACTCTCGGAACAAAAAAACTTCCAATTGACCTCTCTGTTGGGCTAGAAACATACTCTGATTTTGAAGCTCTACCTGCTACTCACAAGTGCTCCCTCTTTGACCTCTGCACTACTGCAACATCCCCATGCATCTCGCACCATTGCACATCTCTCTGTGTCATCTTGCACTGGTGCAACACACTTGTGCCTCTCGCATTGCTGCATCCTGCTAGCTCTGCACTGTCTTGGGATTCCTACATTGTAGCTCTCTCTGCCGCTCCATCCGCATCTGTCTCTACCCAATCAGTCAGTCCTGCTACTCCTCATCAAGGCTCCTATAGCAAAGTCGAATCAAAGAGGTTGGGTACCTCAAGGATCCTGCCCCTCCTCCTTGGGATGATCACTCCACATCGCCCCACCTCTTACCTGGAGGTATGGCTACATGTGATCCCTCAGCTCACCTGGATCGAATTTTCCCCGTATTGGAGGTCTCTACATGAGCAGATGTCTCTACCTGATCTCCACTCAACTTCCCCTGTTATGGCCCCTCCACAACCTCCTAAAGTTGCTGCACCAATCGTGGCTCCTCCACAATCATCTGAGTCTTCTTCTGGCGCTGCATGTTGAGAGGTAATATACTCTCCCTTTCAACCACCAAATCTCCATCAGTTTCCTTGCTGCTCAAGGCTTTGCATGCATCTTGAACCTCAAGAGCATATAGGTTCTTGACCCATGAACCGATCTGCTTCACCTGTCTAGTGATGATGTGTCTAAGAAAAACCTTTCCCTTACTGAAGACTACATCATAGCCTCTGTCTTTCTTTATGAGAAAACTAGTGTCTTTTCGAGTGACTAGCCCTCTAGGTTTGGTAGCTACCCTAGAAACAATAGTTTAAAGCAATTCAATGATTTCTTCTATGTGTAATGGATAAGAGAAAGATAATGGGACCAACCTGGAACTTCCGCTTAATCCTTTGCTTGATCTCTCTCCCCTTTGACAGAGCTTGCAACTCCTCCCCATACTTATCCCGCTTGGAGAGTACCTGTAGAAACACGGTAACAAAGAACCGTAAAAAAATCTTGATCTACTACAACATACACATTACATAATCAGATATATAATGAACATATAATAGCATTCAAAAATGATAACATTCACAATTGCACAATCGTATGGAAGAAAACTTGAAGAATTTTATTAAATAGAAGGGAGAATTACAACCCAATTGTTTGATCCAACATCATCCTCCCAACATCAAGCCCTCTTCACCTCATGAAATAGCAAGATCACACCAACAATACATTGCTCTTTCCTCAATTACAAACTATCATCACTTCCTTGCAATTGACAACATTCCCTTCTCTGGATCTTTTGGATGAGGGATCCATTTATAGATGTTTGCAAGGGTGTGAGTCATCTCTGGGGTTTTGATTAGTGTCATTCCACTTGTTACATTTGGTTCCACAAGAGAAGAGATAACTGAAGTTTAGATCCCTTACTCATCCTTGGGTGAATTCAGAGAGGCAAGTGGCAGAGGGGAAGTTTCTAGAAGATTCTATGAGCATCCACTTAGCAAATTGTCCTGGACATTTGTCCATCCTCGCCCATTACACCCTATAGAAGGCCTAATTAGTATGCATTGCACCTGAGTAGTGTATCACTCAGTATGCATCGCACCTAGCCAGTGTAGCAGTCAGTATGGTTCAGTTTAGGCCAATTCTGGATGGTTTCTCAGGTGGAACTTTTGGGGAATGATGTAATCAGATGACCATGTTCTTTTAGGGCATGAAACAACTCTTTTAGGGGTTGATGAGCCCTAGTTTATCGACATATAATTTTGGGGTTGATGTGCCCAAATATGTCTATAACAGTCTTCCAGCATCGCGATCGACGCTAAGTTTCTCTTCAGTCTTGGTACATACTTGACATCGGTCAAGGTAAGATGAGATCCATGCTCCCTCTAAAAAATAATCGTGCCTACACCTAAGACACTATACTTTTCATCATTACCCATCATTATGAGTATCTGGAGATCTTTCTCCTCCAAAGTACTGAACAAACTATTTTTGTCGGTCATGTGGAAAGAAGCTCCATTGTCATGAAACCAACCACTTCCCACCATGGATGAAACCATGCATGCGAAGAGTGTGAAATCTAACTCAAACTGTGAAGCAAGTGCCTCACCTTCAAATCCTTCCCCAGATCCCTTCTTATATCTCCTCTGTGGACAATTTGTAGCAAAATGGCCCACCTCATGACAACAAAAGCATTGTACTTTTGATTTTTCAAACTTCTTCCCACCATGGGAAGAACTGGATTCAGAAAGAGAAATCTTCTCCTTCCCCTTCTTCACCTTACTCGCTAAGGCACAATTTTCTTCATCCTCCATGGATGAAGAACCATCTCTAGTGCTTCTTCTTATCTCCTCCTCCATCAATTCTGACCAAAGTCGTTCCCAATCTGGCAATTTCTCTCTTCCATTAACCAAGTCCTGGTAGCTATGCTAGCTCTTAAGAAGACCAAGGAGTGAAAGACTCACCATTTCATCATCAGCTGTCATGATCCTTACACTTACAAGGTCATCCCTACATGTGGTGAGCTTGTTCAAATACATAGATCGTGTCGCCCTTTTCACACTTGATCTTTCGAAGTTTGTCCTTCAGTGCCAGCTTCCTCTGATCACTGCTATACTGATATAGATCTGTCAATGCTTTCCACATTGAAAACGGTGTCTCCTTCCCATGGAGACTTGATACTATGTGATCTCGAACTCGCTCCAGAAGGATTCTCCTTGCTCTAGCCACACATTTCTTCCATTCAGCTGATTCAGCAGCACCAGTCGGCTTGGCGACACTTTGATCAATGAATTCCTTTAGACCGTTATCTTCAAGTACTGCTTCCATGAGATCATTCGAGGCTATATAATTTGAACTGCCATCAAGGGCATATTTGAATCTCAAACCATTGAACGCCATAGGTGAAATAGAGATGTGATAAGAACTCGATTTCTTTATTCAAGAATCACAAACTTCAACTTCTCCCTTCTTGTATATTGTTCTTCCTTGATCACCTGTGCTCTGACACCATGTAGAAATTCCGATTGTAGATCACCTGATAATGCAATAGACTAAAGCAAAATACTTGATCTACTTCTACAAGCAATTTAGCAGAAGCTTAATCGAACATGAGCAACATCATTAAGAACACATATAACTGATATGGAGAAATCAATCACACATAACACAGAAAAATTTACCCGGGGAAAGCCTCAGCCTAAAACCCCAACTCGGTATTATCATACAAGTGGAAATATCGTCAGTATTACAAAAAGAATCAGCTCAAAAGCTATCCTGCTCTCTCTGCAATATCTCTACTACTCATAGACAGTTAAAGGCCTCTATATAACCTCTGGTCTACCCTCCAAGCCTCCAATTTCTTTGCACAATTTAGATTGGGGTCCAGTGCAGCCACTTGTGTGAGTTGGCCTCTTCACACACTCACTCACCTCTGATCCAACTACGCAGTCCTGAAGGAGATAAATCCTCATCATGGATGAGCTTCCTTCATAGAAAAGTATTCATCCAACTGATTATACTCTGTCATTTCTCTTATCCCAACTGGGTCTCTTTCTGAACTGACATGCATGAGTTATTCATGAGAGAATCTTCCATTATCTGAAGTGCAACAGTTATATGCAAGCATGCATTAACTAATTGAACTCACATTAATTTAAACAAACTCTTTAAATCAATCTAACTAGACTTGACTTAGTTAATTAAGCCAACTAATTACAACTCAAATTAGAACCCATCCTTATCTCTTTAACTGATGGATAAATTCCTCAATTAATAGAGAAACTGTTGCATGTCCCCACATAGACTTCAAGTTTGATTTTCCTTAACTAGTTAACTCAAGATAAATTAATTAATTAATTTACAAACTGCTATTAATATCAAATTCAAATTTTACTTCCTATTTTTAGTCCAGGGACTGACTAAAATTGGAATCCATCCTGAACTGCTAAAAATAGAATGCTATTTTTAGCACTTCCATTTTTCATTCCGTGTTGCCCAATCCAGCACTGGTACCCAAACTGCTATTTATAGCAGTGCTATTTTATCACTTCTATTTTTAGCATTTCTTGTTGCCATTTTCAACAAAAATAATCAAAGATGTAATTAAATAATGAGATACTCAAAGTATGGAGTAAATAATGGTAGAAAAAGGTAATGACAAAAAAATTGATGTGATTAAATAATGAGGTACTCAAAGTAAGGAGTAGACAATGGTAGAAAAAGGTGATGACAAAAAATTCAATGTACTAAGAAGATTTTAGGAAATCATGATTTAATTCAATTTGACCATTAAATTTGGAATCCTTCATTTTATTTATAAAAAAAGAATATCTATTACTGTAAATATTATTTAATTTTAATATTATAATTTAAATCATTCATCATTTTTTTTAAATAACCCATTCACTTAATTAAGTAAATCTTAATGTACTTAAGAATTTCAGGGTCAAAATGAAAATGGATATTACATTCTAATTTTTGACCATTTAATCTTGGATACTTATCTTATTTTCAAAAGAATAATACCTGTTAACATAAATATTATTTAATTTAGCATTATAAAAGATAACATATTTACTTAATTCATGGTAATTTACGTCATTTATCAAAAAAATTTGAGGAATCCCATCCACTTAAGTTGTGGTTGATGACTACAAGGACAATAGTTTGAGATGATGACCACGAGGCTTGAGTGGGGAGTAAACCTAGAGGGGTAATGACCAAGAGGCGAGAGTGGTTGTGCAATGTGATGGCTAGTTTGAGGAGCCTATAGAGATTAAGATGACCAAGTGGTTGTAGTGGGGAGTAAATCTTGAAATGTGATGACAAGGTGGTGTGAGTGGTTGTGCAAGGTGATGGTTTGTTGGAGGAGACTACACAATATGTGATGACTAGGTGGCAATGGGGGCTGAGTTTAGAAAGGTGATGACTAGTTGGTGGGAGTGGGTTATGCAAAGTGATGGCTAATTGGAGGAGATTGTACATGACAAAGTAAGTGGAATGGCGAATAAATATAGAAATGAGAAGTAAATCTTGAAAAGAAATGACCAAGTGGTTGGAATGGAAAATGAACAAGAAATTTGATAACCATGGGGCATAAATGGCAATAGGAAAGATGATCAAATAACAAAAGCGAAAAGTAAATTTTAAGATACTTGAAAATTGATTAAAATAATCAAAATAAAAACAAATCATAATAATAGAATCTAAGTAGAGTATATATTCTTACACACTCTATTCTATTTGCAAAAATAATGATGCCTATTCAATTAAGCATTATAACATACAAAATTATTTATATTATACTAATAACTTAAATATTAAAAATTACTATTATCTTTCGTTCTATCCTATTTCTAAAAATAAAAACATCTATTTAATTAAACATTATAACATAATAATAGCATTATAAAATACTTTTATCATCCGACGAAATGGATGGAAGAAGAAGAACCTACTCCATGCACTAATTTCTTAAACAATATAAAATACTAACATAATCTTGAATGAATGAATGAATGAATGAAGGGAAGACCAAGCGGTCTAAGGGACCTAGGACTCTAGCCCATCAAAATTTCAATCTTTTCTCTAAGTCTACTCTCAATCAATATAAAATACTAACATCATCTTGAATGAATCAATGAATGAAGGGATTTTAATGACGTCCATGAGACTAAGTGGTCTAAGGGACCTAGGATTCCAGCCCATCAAAATTTCAAACTTTTCTCTAAGTCTACTCTCTTGTCATGAATCTTGACCAAGGAGTTCGCAATTTTGATAAGCCTCACTTCCTCAAACAACTTGTCCAAACAATCCATCTTCAAAATTCTTTTACACTATTATGAATTTCCTCATAAGCCGGACAATCCATAATATTGTGCCATTTTGCTTCAACCTCTCTTTGTGGATATTGCCTCTCACATTTTAGTGGTAAGTCTAGTGTCACCAAGTGTAGAGATGCTTTGTCAATTTGAATGATGCGTTTTAGATTTGTATTCATTTTAAGATTAACATAATTGTATACAACGTGCCAAATGAGTCTTTGACATTACTCTCCAATAATTTCCAGCAATCTAGTTCAATGAAATAAAATTGAATGACTTACGATCATAGAAACAATAAAGTTCCAAAATCCAGCTCCTTTTACTATTAATTTCTAGACAACCTTGTAACAAAAACACAAACCATTCGAACATCTATATATGAGATGTAAAAAAAACAACACCACTAAATTCCCTATTACCATAAGATGAAAAAGGCAACTAGCAATAACATAAAATGCACAAAGTTGCTTGAAAACTAAACTAGATGTGACTTTACAAACATATATAAAATAATGATTAGAATGTTTTGAAGTCAAATATTTTAGAATAATGTATAAGCTCAATATTTTCGATTGTTTATAAAAATATTAAATATGCCGTAAGGCATTCCCCTATGAAAACAACTCCCATTTCAGGTTGCGTGTAGATTCATGTTCCCTTGATTTAGGTGTTAGATGATTAAAATAGTTTGAGACATCTAATTAATTCAACCATTATTAAATTAGTTACAAATTATAAGAATCGCAATAGGTTGACCTCACCCTTGCTTGGAGCTACTAATCGTGTGGAACACTTTTGCCAGATCGTAGATGCAAAACTAGGGAAAAAGCCATAGCACAGACATGGGGACGATGGTTGATGCCTACTCTGAGAGGCCATGGATTAGGGCACTATTCCTTCTCCTCACTTCGACCAAACTGACCACAATCATAGATAACGCTAAGAAGGTGAATATGATCCCCATTCTCTGAAACATGGTGATCACTTTGTTATCTCTCGTTATGCGTTGGGTGATGAGAACCACCACCCTCTTGTAAAATTGTAGTCATGCAATGAGAGTTATTAGGAAGAATACAGAGAATGATCCTTCAGGTATTTGGAAGTAGGTGGAGCTGAGCCTCCAGTCCATGGTCTGGGACTGCAAAACGGCAAACATGTTTTTTTTGCACGAGCATGACTTGATTGGTGATTCCGCAGGAGAATATGGGCATTGTTCTCATAATAGTTTTGAGTCCCTCAATGTGTTCGATGGAACAGACTCTCGAGTGGCTGATGGGAGAGTCTTAGATAAGCCCTCAATTAAAGTCTTGCTTGTATCAAAGATCATGCACCTCTCTGTTTTTCACTACATCATCAAGGAATGTAGTTGCTTAATGGATAAGAAACCCTGCAGTCAGCATAAAAACCGAATGGTTCGCTCTTGTTTAATGCTCTTTATATTTTTTTCAAGTTGCACTTTTCTCTTAAAATTTTAATGGTGGATGATAAATTACTTCCTTCAAGCCTATAATTCACTCATGGTATAATGGTGAACCTAATCTAACACTTTGTTGGCTAGGGACATTTGCAATTTTTTTCTGAGTTACTTTCGGGAACAAGAAAGTTTTTCCCTGAGATAAATGGCATAAACATTGTGGGCTTTCTCCAAAACATAATTGAGATACATGGCTGACTACATTTTCACTGCTCTCATTTTTCACCCAATAAAGGGCACTATAAAAGGTATATTGTGCACAAATAATTTGAAAAAATCATGGTAAATGTTCTCACATAAGTAATATAATTGACTGGTCAATTCTTTTGTCTAGTGACTAAATATTTAAGTTATCAATCATGGATTTATTTATCTTGCAACTTTAATACACAAAGTCTTAACACTAAAAATTGTTTTGTTACCTTCACGACATATACATTTGTGAATCTAATTCACTGCCAACTTCATTTTTTTCAGTATATTTTTGAGCTTCCAAGGCCCCTAAGATGGAAATCCAAAAGGTTAATGGTCTAGTCACTCAACACTAAGTTGCTAAAATCACAGATGATCTTGAATTTTGGTAAAAATTCATTGGGTAAAAATTTGATAATTATTTTCATTGTTGAAAAATTCATAAGTTTAACAACAAGCTTCATTTTGGACACCTATTTGGTCAATCATTTCATGATATTTCTTTCCAAAGTCTCTCATTTCTTTCTTTTGCAAAGGGTCATTCTCAATACTCTTTTGAATTTTCATGTTTTGAATGGGATGATGCTTAAATATGAATGCAAACTTGTAACAAATTCATGGTCAGTGGTCATTTCAATTTCAGAACTACTATTTATTTGGCACGTTTCCAACATCTTAAGTATTAGAATTTACTTTTGGGGAATTCTTAATAACATTTCTTAAATTCACAATGGTAAATATTTGGTATTGTTTGGTATTAACATTTAACTTCATTTTAGCTCTTCAGATTGTAACGTTCACCTTTCACAAGATGCCTATGAGAATATTGGGTTTTGAACTACCTCACGATTTGCTCACTTTTCTATTTCAACCTGCCCAAATTGGGCAACTTGGACTAGCATTGCTGAGTTTCTTGTGACCCTTGAGCCATAGGGAGTTTTCTTACACATACACATGACCCTTGAACCATAAGATGTTTTCTTACACCTACACATTTGGAGATTCCATCCTCAAAGTGAGCTAATTGATTAAGTGATGTTTACCTGAGTTACTTTTCCCACTATACTAACAATTAAGTTTAGGTTGATACAGAGATTCTCGTTGGTTATTTTTTTCATAATCTAAAGAGATTAACAAATCACCAAGGTGATAATAGGTGATTTGATTTATAGTACACTTAGGTTCTCCCCAAACAAGGTTAGGACTTTTCCTTGTACGTAGAGATTGAGAGATGAAAAACTATTAATATACCACATGAAACAATGAACATTACAATTGTCTAACCAACACATACAAGATTATGTAAATTAGCACCATAAGGGAACCCAAGAATGGACTACTCTCAATGAGAATTGTCTAATAATGTAGCTTTAGAATGATTTTCATGATAACTTTTAGGTGGATCCATTGTCTAATTATTATCACTTCACTTTGTTGAATTCCTCAGTGGTTATTCGTGAGCATGTGAACCATTCCCCATGCCCATTTCAGCCATTTCCCATTCCTAATCTAGAACATAAACAAAATCTCCATGTGCATCTTTAGGTTCTGCAACTTGATTCATGTTAAATCATGTCTTTGCTTCCTTAGATGCCTTTAATTTAGGGATCAAACTTGAATTTACACCCCCAATCACTGGAGATGATTTGCTTAGCAAGCAAGAATAAGGGGTTTAGATTGGGAGTGTTCTCATTTTATATGAAGCATGTTAAATCAATCGGAATATAAATTTGGTTTCTACTACATCTTTCCCCTTCAAATTATTCATATCTTTTACTGAGAGATGCAATTTATATTTTATCTCTACAATTGCTCATATCATCTGTTATGAAACCAGCTCAAGAAAAGATAGAAAAGATAGATCCATGCCTTAGAATTCAGCCTCTTCGAGGGGGCAACCTCCTTTACATTACATAAATGAACAATTCTGGGATGATACAAATGACAAAACCTCCTTTCTATATATAGGAGTCTAAGGAGTCACAATATAATCCAGCCGACCTAACAATAATAATATAAAGCCACAAAAATAACAATAGAGGGATTCTATGGGGCACAGAAATAACAATATGGGGGTAATAGGGGCACAACAATATAAATAAGGGGTATAACTACAATAGTAATGGGGTAATCACTAGTATTATAGGGACCCAACATGCCCCTCTCCTTCAAAAAAGTGTTGTCCTCAACGCTTGAGTAGTTCTGGATACTTCTGCATAAAATTCTCATCCTCCCATGTGGAATCTTCAGCGGATAAGTTCTTCCACTTGATAAGATACTCTGAAATTGATCGATTTCGTAGCTGTCGAGTTCTTGTTTCTGTGACTGCTTCCGGTTCCAATATAATTTTTCCTTCCTCGTCAAGTTCTGGCAATATTGTTTGAATTGGGAGCTTGTCACCTATAACCTTCTTTAAACATGAAACATGGAAAACTGGGTGCAATCGAGAAGCTGCAGGAAGCTCCAATTTGTATGCCATAGTACCAATCTTTTGCAACACCTTGTACGGACCATAATACTTTGGTGATAATTTATTATCCTTCTTAGCTTGCTTTAGGGACATTTGCTTATATGGTTGTAGCCGTAGGAATACCCAATCACCTACATCAAAACTTCTTTCACTGCGATGTTGATCTGCCTGTTGTTTCATTCTATTTTGTGCCAACACGAGGTTATCCTTTAAGAGTTGGAGGACTTGTTGTTGATGTTCGATGTGATGTTCCACTGCCTGAACCTTAGAATTTTCTCTTAAATATGATGTGATGGATGGTGGTTGATACCCATAAAGTGCCATAAATGGGGTCATTTTTGTTGCTGTATGGAAGGAAGTGTTATACCACCATTCAGCCAGAGGCAACCATTTGACCCATTGTGTCTGTTTATCAGATACAAAGCAACGAAGATATCCTTCCAAACATTTGTTTACTATCTCAGTTTGCCCATCAGATTGAGGATGATAAGATGAGCTATGAGCTAACTGAGTACCAAGACAAGAAAATAATTCTGTCCAAAAATTTCCAGTGAAAATGGGATCTCTGTCACTTACAATAATCTTTGGGTTTCCATGTAGCTTTTGAATTGTTTCCATAAATGCAGTAGAAACTGTACTGGCTTTAAATGGATGTGATAATGCACAAAAGTGTGCATACTTGGTAAGTCTGTCAACTACCACCATGATGACACTCTTTCCCTCAGACTTGGGTAAACCTGTGATAAAATCCATTGAAACCTCCTCCCAACGTTGGCTTGGAATGGATAAAGGTTGTAATAGACCCGGTGTCTTAATTGTTTCAACTTTATTTTGCTGGCAAACCAAACATTCCGCCACAAACTTTTGAATATCTGATTTAAGGCCATCCCAAAAAAATTCCTTCTTAACCCTGTGGTAAGTTTTTAAAAATCCTGAGTGCCCTCCTAAGGGAGAAGTGTGCAATTCCATAAGAATCTTTTGTTTTAGCTGGGAATTCTTACAGAGGTATAAGCGATCTTTGTACCATAACGAATCATTTTGCCAGCTAAATGTATCAGAAGTACTGGAATCTTGTTGTAGCTTTCGAATAAGTGCCCACACTTCTTCGTCATTCTTCCATTCCTCCCTTGCTTCGTTTATCCAATCTGGTTGGATAATAGAAATGGCACACAACAATGCTTCCACATCCTCATCCTTTCTTGAGAGTGCATCTGCCACCACATTTTGCTTCCCTTTTTTGTAGATGATTTCAAAGTCATAACCCAACATCTTTGTGACCCACTTTTGTTGCTCTTCAGAGGATAATCTTTGTTCTAAAAAGTATTTAAGGCTATCATGATCCGTTTTTACCTTGAAGTGTCTTCCCATTAGGTAGGGTCGCCATTTCTTAAGTGCATGGAGTATTGCCAACATTTCCTTCTCATAAATAGCTTTGCTTAAAAACTTTCCCTTGATTGGACGACTTTCAAAAGCAATGGGTCTTTCATCTTGCATTAGAACAGCACCAATTCCATTTCCTGAAGCATCACATTCCACAATAAAGGTTTTTGTGAAGTCCGGTGTAGCTAAGACCGGTGCTTGGCACATTGCCTCTTTAAGATGTTCAAAGGCCTTTGTTGCTTCCGGAGTCCATGAAAATGAATCTTTCTTCAATAATGTTGTTAGAGGTGCTGCTATTCTCCCATAATTCTTAACAAACTTGCGATAATACCCTGTCAACCCAAGAAATCCTCGCAGATGCTTTATGGATGTGGGGATTTTCCATTCCTTAATGGCTTTAATTTTGCTAGGGTCTACCTTAACTCCTTCATGAGATACAATATGACCCAAATATTCCACCTCCTGGACTCCAAAGAAACATTTGGATCTTTTTGCATATAATTGTTTCTCCTCCAATAGTTGTAGCACCCTGTCAACATGTTCAACATGATCCTTCCAAGACTTGCTGTAGATTAGTATATCATCAAAAAATACTAACACAAATTTTCTAAGGAATGGTTTGAAAATTGAATTCATCAAACCTTGAAATGTTGAAGGTGCATTGGTAAGGCCAAAAGGCATGACCAAAAATTCATAATGACCCTCATGAGTTCTAAATGTCGTTTTCGGAATGTCTTCAATCTTCATTCTGATTTGATGATATCCTGAACGAAGATCCAACTTGGTGAAGTAAATTGATCCATGCAATTCATCCAGTAATTCATCAATGACAGGAATGGGGAACTTATCTTTAATAGTGAGCTTGTTGAGCTCCCTATAATCTGGACACATGCGCCATGATCCATCCTTCTTGTGCACCAATACTACTGGAGCTGAGAAAGAACTTTGACTTGGTTGAATTATACCAGCCTCTAGCATTTCTGCAACCATACGTTCAATTTCACTTTTTTGGACATAGGGATATCTGTACGGCCTGATGTTTGGAGGAACACTTCCTGGAATCAGATGAATAGCATGATCATGATCACGCATAGGTGGGAGACCTTTGGGAGTCTCAAATACCTTGGAATGATTGTCCAGGACTTTTTGGAGATCTGGAGAAATAGATGATTCCAATGTGGAAACATCTAGCGAACATAATTGTGCAATTACACCTCTTTGCTCCTTTTTTAGAAGCTTTGTCATGCCATTAGAGCTGATTATCTTTCCTGGTTTCCCTGCAATACCCCTTAATTCAACTTCCTTTCCTTCCACAGAAAATTTCATGAAAAGTTCTTGAAAATTAAAAGCTATTGTACCCAAGGATTGTAGCCATTGGACTCCTAGTACAACATCAGCACCTCCCATTGGAATGGAAAGCATTGGGCTAGTCAATACATATTCTCCCATGGATAGCTTGATATTATGGCACTTTCCAGAGCAATTTATTGTTCCTCCATTTGCAATCATCACTTGACACTCTGGTGCTGGATATAGGAAGCAATTCAATTCTTTTGCTACCCTACAATGAATAAAATTGTGGGTGCTTCCTGAATCAATCAACACTATTACCTTTTTCTTCTTGATTTGTCCTTCTATCTTGATGGTTTGAGGAGTGGTAATTCCCGCCAATGCATTACAAGATATGGTCGGATTTATTTTTCTTCATCTAGGCTTTGTTCCTGGAGTATATCTTCTTCTTTTGACCTTTCTTGCTCCTTTTCTTCTTCCTCTTCACAATCTATGTAGAATAATTTCTTCTCAGCACACTTATGACCTTTAGTGTATTTGCTATCACAACTGTAACAAAGCCCTTTTGCTCTTTTTTCTTCCAATTGTTGTGGTGTCAACCTTATAGGTTGTGGAAGACTAGGGGCAACAACACTTCCGTCTTTATAGTTGTGAGTGGTATGCTTCCTGGTTGCCATAATTTTGCTTTCCATTTTTCTTGCTAACCTGAATGCCTTCTCTAATGAATCAGGTTCCCAAAGGCGAACATCATGTTGGATATTATCCTTTAAAGACCCTATGAACACATCAATCCTATGCTCCTCTGGAATATCTTTTACCCTTATGTTCAATTTTTGGAACTCCTCAATGTGCTCCATTATTGAACCCTTTTGTTTGAGACTTATCAATTGGCTAAAAAAAGTGTTGCTTTTTGTATCTTCATAATGTGCTATCAATTCTTCCGTAAAAATTGCCCAAGTGATAAATTGTTTACGAGAGCAAAGCCATTGATACCATACAAACTGATTTGGTTCCAAATATACAGTTGCCATACGTACCTTTTGTGTGTTTTGCACATTATTGAGATCGAAGAATTGCTCCATCTGTAATATCCATGTGGCGGGATCCTTGCCATCAAACTTCCTCATATCGATTTTTGGAATATGGTGATTCTTCGATCCAACATTAGCATCTATGGAATCATGATTAACATTTCTTTTGTTCTCATCATGAGTTTCCTTTACTACCTTTTCACCATTAGTGACCCTTTCTTGTAGAAACTTCTTCAATTCTTCCATGTCTGTCTTCAAATCTATCTTCAAATCATCCATCTTAGCTTCCATGCCCTTTATCTTAGATTCCACGCCATTTATCTTAGATTCCACGCCACTTATCTTAGCTTCTGTTAGCTTTTGTGAGCGTGACATTTGTTGCACTTGTTCTTGTAATTTTGATATATCATGTAGCATTTCTTCCTCTTCTTCATGAGTCATGCTAGAGCTTTCAGGTTCCTTACTAGGTGTTTGCATTTTCTTTCCTCGGGGCATCAGTTACCGATAATAATGCTTTACTATGCCCTTTGAATTCCGTTAAACCAAGCTTACACAAAAATTAAAAAAAAAATACACACCTTTTTTCACTTTTGTAGAAGCCTGATATTGAATCTGATGTATCTCTGTACTTTCGGATCATCCAGTTCTGAAATTGCTACCTGTAGTAGCCTTCTGCGTCCTCTTTCCAATGCCACAAGTCTGAGCCAAATTGGATTCTCCAAGGAAGAGTTATGTGAAATCTCCCACAGTGACTTGCTTTTAGACTGGTTCAGTAGAGCGAACTTGTACGACGTGCCACGAGTCACTGTTTCAACCTTTGAATCTGAAACACGCACACAAGAAACTACAGTCCATCCTCTTTCTGTACCTTCTTACGAAATTTCAATCCGATCCCCAGAGAGAAAGTTATGACGATTTTCCCCAGGTCACCTGTTTTGAATGTAATTCAGGAGTCTGCAAAAAGACCAACTTCCTCAGATCATATCTCCGCAAATATCATGCGAAAAACTCTGAAATTTAGACCCAAGGTTCAGCACGATTTCTTCTCAAATGGGTTTTTTTTGCGACTTCTGAAACATCACAGAAAAAAAATTTATAGCGAAAATGCCACGATGACCTGTTTGGAGCAGCGAAACCCTAGAATCCAAAGCTCTGATACCAAATGTTATGAAACCAGCTCAAGAAAAGATAGAAAAGATAGATCCACGCCTTAGAATTCAGCCTCTTCGAGGGGGCAACCTCCTTTACATTACATAAATGAACAATTCTTGGATGATACAAATGACAAAACCTCCTTTCTATATATAGGAGTCTAAGGAGTCACAATATAATCCAGCCGACCTAACAATAATAATATAAAGCCACAAAAATAACAATAGAGGGATTCTATGGGGCACAGAAATAACAATATGGGGGTAATAGGGGCACAACAATATAAATAAGGGGTATAACTACAATAGTAATGGGGTAATCACTAGTATTATAGGGACCCAACATCATCAAACAAAGACTACAAAAATATGTTTACCATAAGATCTCGAATGAAATTCCTGAAGGACCTTATTGTGTTGTTTACATGCATAATTTTGTACAGACGGGTGAAAACCTCCATAGGATGTTTACATTTTGGTTGATCTATGAAGAAATTCCTCTAGATTTTAACGAAAGTCTTCAAGTGGTGTATTTCCTACATCCGAGAATTCAGTCAAGACTATTTTTTTGCAACTATTGGCTGATTCTTCTTGAGTGCAGGGTGAGTATTAAGCTAAGTTTGCGTTTTGATTTAGATAATTTATTATGACTAATTGTATATAAATTGTTTTCAAAGAAAATTCTTTATATGTTATCCTAACCCCTTATTCTTGCTTAGTGTCATCTAATATTCAACAATGGACAAAATACAACACAAGCTCTTCATATTCACAATTTTGTAGCTAAATTACCAACCTAAATGCCAAAACATTTATCCTCTGTGTTTCTATTTTGGGGGGTGGGGGGGGGGGGGAGAAATGGATGCATATTTGGAACATATACTTTCATCTTCAACGTATTTCTATCCTCATTCTTACCATCTATATCTTGACATTGACACTTTGTTCTACTTACTACAACTAGCATGTAGTTGCGAAGGCCTTCCACATACTAAGGTACTACAAATGAGAGTATAAGAATATCCTTTGTTTGAGCATTAAGATTTGTTTCCCCTTCTTTCTCCTATATCATATTCTTTGACAAATCAACATTTTGTATACTAACACTACACCTTTTGATGGTTGTATATTTTGTTTTTTTCTGGAAAGTTTACAGCTGCATATCAAGTTTCAAAGATGGATTTAAGAGTATTGTGGATTTCAACCCTTGTTTCTTCTATGGGAAGTGTAATAAAAATGTCAAGGTATTCTTCTATTGACTCACCGGGTTTCCTTCGAGAAGTTCTTTGTAGACACTGGAATTCTATTGCATGATTCAAGTTCTATGAGAAACCAGTATCGCTAATTCATTCTTTGTAATGGTATTGCCCAAGTGCACATACAACACTTCCCTCAACTTAATGGTCATAAGAACCATCAAATTCGCTACAATAAATTCAACATCCGTGTACTTATCAAAGCCCAAAATTTTCTTAGAGGACACAAATTTAGAAGCACGGTATACAAAGCTACCACTACCATAGTTGAGACTGAAAATGAAAGTGATACAACTAGGCGTGCGCTAGCACTGCCCTTTAAAGTTGGACATGGTTTGGATTTTCATAGATTGGAACCTAGACTACCCTTTCTTACTAGAGGAATCAAGATTCCTCATGAAAAATGTTATGATGCTCACTTTGATGGGAATGTGTTGCTTCATTATGTTGTGGATGCAATCTTAGGAGCATTAGGTCTACCTACTTCTATTACTCTACCTACACTGTGAAGGGTGTCTAGTAGAATCTTACATGTCTCTGTATCTGGAGCGCATCCTTCAGATTCCAACTAATTAAAGGCCTTTAGAGATTCATTAATATTACCATACTTACAAAATGAACTTATAAATACACTATAAATGTCATTATCTGCAATGTAATCCTTGTTAAGAAATAAGCTAACGAGCATATATGCTTCATACACTTGCTGCTTTAAACAAAATCCATTTATCAAAACACTGCAAGTATTGATATCAAATAAGAAATCTTCTTTTAGAATTGCATACAAAATATTTCATGCTTCCAACATCTAGCCTTTCTCAATTAAATTCTTTCTTGTATCAAAGATCATGCACCTCTCTGTTTTTCACTACATCATCAAGGATTGTAGTTGCTTAATGGATAAGAAAACTTGCAGTCAGCATAGAAACACAGTGGTTCGTTCTAGTTTAATGCTCTTTATATTTTTTTCAAGTTGAAATTTTCTCTTAAAAGTTTAATGGTGGATGATAAATTACTTCTTTCAAGCGCATAATTCACTCATGGTGTAAATGAAAACCTAATCTAACACTTTGCTGGCTAGGGACATTTGCAATTTTATTCTAAATTACTTTTGGGAACAACAAAGTTTTTCCTTGAGTTAAATGACATAAATATTGTGGGTTTTCTCCAAAACATAATTGAGATACATGGCTAAATACATTTTCCCTGCTCTTATGATTTTTCACCCAGTAAAGGCCAATATCAAAGGTATATTGTGCACAAATAATTTGAAACAATCATGGTAAATGCTCTCACATAAGTAATATAATTGACTGGTCATTTATTTTGTCTGGTGACTAAACATTTGGGTTATCAATCATGGATTTATTTATCTTGCAACATTAATAAACAAAGCCTTAACACTAAATTTTATTTTGTTACCTTCACGACATATACATTTGTGAATCTAATTCACTGCATACTTCCTTTTTTCTTTCTATTTTTTAGTATATTTTTGAGTTGTTGAGGCACCTAAGATATAAATCTTAAATTTTAATGGTCTAATCAATCAACACTACCTTTCTAAACTCACATATGAGCTTGAATTATGATAAAAATTCATTTGGGTGAAAATATGATAATTATTTTCATTGTTGAAGAATTCATAAGTTTAACATCAAGTTTCAATTTGGACGCCTATTTGGTCAAGAATTTCATGATATTTCTTTCTTTTGCAAAGGGTCATTCTCAATACTCTTTTGAATTTTCATGTATTGAATGGGATGATGCTTAAATATGAATGCAAACATGTAACAAATTTCATGGTGAATGGTCATTTCAATTTCAAAACTACTATTTATTTGACACTTTTCCAATATCTTAAGAGTTGGCATTTACTCTTGGGGAATTCTTAATCACATTTCTTAAATTCACAATGCTAAAGGTTTGGTATTTTTTAGCGTTAACATTTAACTCCATGTCAACTCTTCGGCTTGTAACATTCACCTTTCAAAAGCTACCTATGAGAATATTGGGTTTTGAACTGAAACTCCAAAAGTCAAGGCAAGGTCTACTAGCAATTTCTAGATTTGGTAGTAGAAAGAATAAGATTGGTTTAGAAGATTTGATTTAAGGTTAGAAATAGAATAAAGGAAGATCATGCCCCTTGTGAAAAGCTTCCTATGCTAAGTGTGCCCAGTTTTTACCACACTCTCAAGGATATTGTATTTGAGGTTGCAAAGAATAAAGAAGGATTAACTTGGTCCATTCACTGTTGACACACATATTTGGATTCTCTCCTTGGAGCTTGATGAATGTTTTAGGCACACTGTGTGTTTACACTGCCATTTGCAAACATGAGGAGTTGTATTTCAAGTACCCAAGGAACAATATTTCATGGGAATAATTTAAGGATGCATTTGATGCAAAATTGATTACAGGAAATTTTGGCTACCATAGATCCTTATCAAAAGAACTAGGCCTTTGATTATGCTAATGGAGACATGTATAAATGGAAACGCCATTGGAGAATACTTGCACAAAAAATTGATCTGGAACCATTACCATATGAGGGTGAAGGGTTTAGTTTGGATGAGGCAATGAAAGACAAAGGTCGTCTGGGATGCAATTTTTAATGAAAGTAAGCTCTTGGATTGAGCACTTGGGAAGGAAGTTGTACATGCCTCTATTTTGAGTAGATTGTTTGATTGTATTACATTTAACATTAAGATTTATTTTTTCATTCAAATTTGGCTATAGTTAGATCACCTAACATATCACATTTTTTTTGTCTATGCTCTTCGCAGTTTAGATGTCGTAAGTGGACTCCCTTACGCTGGACTCCCTTACGCTGTTCATTAGGTTTATTTTTTCAAAACAGGAAATGAGTTGATTTTTTTTTCTATATTTATTTATTCCCCTATTTAAATGTGAGGTAGTAAATACTGGTAGAAAAAGGTAATAACCAAGACATTGAAGAAAAAAATAAACTTCAATGTATTTGAACGTTGAATAGTAAAAATCAAAATAGAATATTATGATTTAAATCAACTTCGATTATTTAATATTGTATTTTATTCACAAAATAAAAATACTAAAATCATTCAATTTTAATATTTTAATTTAATTCATCTATCAGAACTTTTTACATACCCCATTTATTTAATTGAGTAAATCTCATTGTAGTTGAAAATTGCATAGCCAAAACGAAAAAGGAATATTACAATCTAATTTAGGGTTACAATTTAATCTTAACATAGAAATTATTTAATTTTAACACTGCAAAAAAAAAAAAAAACCATTTACTTAACTCATTGTAATTTAACTTACAATTTTTTTTTGAAATAACATATCCACTTAACTTATTAACTCATTGTAATTAAAACCATTTACCAAAACATTTTGAAATAACCCATCCCCTTAACTTTTTGCTCATGAAGGCCCATAAATGATGACTGGGTGATTGGAGTGGGGAGTAGACAATGACCAGTGGAAAGAGTGGTTGTGCAAGGTAATGGAAGATTGAAGGAGATAAATATTGAAATGGGGAGTAAATCTAGAAAGATGATGACTAGGGAGCTCCATTGGAGAGTAAACCTAGAAAGGTAATGACAGGTGGGAGGAGTGCTTGTGCAAAATAACTCTCCAAATGAGAAAATAAATCTCAAAAAACAACCCTAAAAATGATAACCGAGTGATAAAATGACTAATAATAAATGATAACAAAACAATCAAAATAAAAAATATTTTTTAATGTATTTAAAAATTAATTAAATAATTATAAAATATAACTTAAATACACTGAAGACTCTGTTTCCAAAATAAAAACATAATATCCCATCTTACCCCATTAGTCTATTTCCAAAATTAAAACATCACTTAAAAACTATAACATGCAATATACATTTAACATCTTGATAACGGTATTTTAACTTCGAACATTAGAAACTACCTTATCGTTATCATCAGTGATGCGTATAGAAAGATATTCTATTTCCAAAATAAAAACATCAAATAAAGAATATAACATGCAATATACTCTTCCCGATAGCGGTATTTTAACTTCAAACATTAGAAAGTTTATGTAGATATTGCCTCTCACCGTTTCCGAGTGTGCAGCTGCGTTTTCCATTTGAGAATCCATAGATAAGAAGCAGAACCAACGAACATTAGCGATCACTAAACTGCATGTATTAAACTCGTCAATGACGCGATTGAAAATAGAAATAAAAATAGATATGCACTTTCTCCACATCACTAAACTGCATGTATTAAATTCGTCAATCACGCGATTGAAAATAGAAATAAAAATAGATATGCACTTTCTCCACATCACACTTACACAAAATATTTGAAACAGTGATTATCATGAACCTTCAAGAGAGTTGCATTGTCCAACATATAATTGCCAACACCCACATGCCCAATTCAACAAAACTACATCTTCTGGTGCAAAGTAGGATTCTCACCTACTTAAAAAATCCAAAAAGAAGGCCTAATTTATTTGACGGTTAGCAAAGCCAGAAATCAGAAGATATCGGTATCAGTTTTCATAAGCTTAACTGTAAGAGCTTGGAGTACATTGGCGAAGCTTGAGGTTTTGAAAAAGTGCTTTGTTACTGTGACAGATGACACAACTGCCACCTACAATTGTGCCTTTAATCAGCGTGTCCAGATGCGTTTCGCGTTGAGATCTTTGATAGCATTCCCTGCCAATTCCAATACCTCTCCAGTCACATACTCCATAACGGTTTCCTTGTACACAGCTGCAGTTGCTCTTACTCTGATACTTGCATGCACGTAACCCAATTTAGCAATCAACTTTTCAAGGCAATTTGATATAACATAATACACAATGTCGAAAAGACGCTATAAAGTTATCAAATTATGTGTAAAAGATCCCATAATAAATTTTGTTTTAGCACTCGTTACTTCATATACATATATATATATACACAACTAAAGGAACTTTAATAATTCCTATATGTAATTATTCTGGTTTATTATTATTCTCATATTAATGAGTTCATGACATTTCTCTCACATCCCATGGTTTAATGGGTTCATTTACACTTTAAATTTTCGGTCAGACTTAATTGAAAATTTGTATTCTACCATCTTCTATGGGAGAAGTGTAATAATTCTTATATGTAATTAACTTTTGTTCATAATTATTTTCATAATAATGATTTTATTAAATATTTTATCACAGCTCATAGTTTAATAAGTTCATTTACACTTAAATCTTTTGGTAGATTTAATTAATAATGTGTAATTTACATTTTACAGGGTAGAAGTATATATATATATATATATATATATAATTAATTTGTATTATTTTAAAATAACAAGTTACATTATATCATCTATTATATATTATCATAATTTTAAGAAAATATATTTACTATATTCTTGGCTTGGGATTGATTATAGAATTTTCTTTTTCTTCATTTTCTCTTAAATCTATTATGTGGAGTTATCAGGAACAATAATGCATTCTTTTTAGACAATTCAATTGTCGGGGATTCAACAATAATTGATGTTTTCTTATCACTAGTGGTGTGACATTTGTGCCCACCCATTGATGATGCCAAGATTATGGTGGAGTCTCTTTCATTTCCAATCGAGGGGTGCACACCCTCATCTAAGGGATGAGATGATGCTACATATGGCTAAACTAAGTGTGAAGGAGTTGATTTGGTGGTAGGAGTCTTCTATTGCTACATGTTGTCTACTTGTGAGCCAAAGAATTCTTAGCTCGTATCTTTTGGGTCTTGCCATTCAAGACTCGTTTTTCTAGCATCTTAAATGGGAAAGGGCCCTTGAGATGGACAAGCATTCTGAAGATGACCAGATCCTGCAATGGAAAAAAATGTTTTCACGTCCAACTACTACAAATAAACTTTTCCCTTCTATTTGAGGAGGATTTTATCGGGAAACCCTTTGCTGAGAACAATTTCAACACATATGCAAGCAATGGTGACAATACCCTTCACATGCCTATCAATGTCTAATTTAATGAGATCGTCTAGTAAGTTTCCCACGTTAGCTAAGATGTTTGAATGTAGTAGATGACAGGATAGATTACGGAGCCTTACCCATATTAGAGTCTCCAGAGCTGTCATGGAAAGAGGATTAACATAAGAAAACAAAGATTGAAAGGATAGATTAGATCATCCCCAAAACCAAGGTCCTTATAAAAAACCCTATGATATTTCTCGAGGTTTTTTAAGAACACCACAAAAAATCCTTTCAAGCAAAAACGTATATTCATATTAGGGGAATAGGTCTGATGCATCCACTCCCAAAGTGCAAATGTCGATGACCAAAACATTAAAGCGACAAATAATAACCTTTCGTGGATACCTTATAGAAGAAAGGTTAGATATAAAATGTTCCACTTCCAAACATGGAATGTTTGCTTCATGATACACAACAAATGTTGGCCTTGAGAGATTGTTGGGAGTCACAGGAGAATGCCCTGGCTTTAGGGCATCGTTGAAGGCTTTAAATTGGGAGGAAAAGGGCCAAACCCCTCCTTTGGCTCCACCATTTAATCTTGAGACTATATTTATTGAAGCATCCTTGGCTATGATGTAATCATTGTGCATTTTCCATTCCAGAATTTGTCTACCTCCCTATAGGAGTTGAAAAAGGATAGAGGAGCGATCAAATATTGATCAATGCCCTAAGTGATAGCTCAAATTTCAAAGTGTTTGAAAGAGTGTTGAATCTAAGCAACCAGATAGATCTCATCTTCTTGATTGCGGCGACGTGAATGGTTCAAAAAACCGACATCGTATGAAGGAGTTATCGCAATTTGAAAAGCCCAGTAAAATGCAATTTATGAACATTTGACCAAGATTAATTTGGTTTTGGAAATATTAAAAAATTATATTCCAAGGAATATTCCTTGGAATATTCCCGAGAATATCCCCTTTTTGGGGACCAATCCAGTGCCAACACGTGGCAAGCCTAGAGGCTACCATGTGACCCTGGAATGGTTATGCAAAATTTGTTGGGGTCTGACGGAATCAAACTCGTGACCTTCAGCAAGACAGGAGAGCGCTCTACCAACTCCGCCCGAGGTGTTTCTTAACATATAATGGTTCCATGGAATATTTAACTTGTAACAGTCGGAGGATTGGGGATTAGGACCTCCAGTAGTCTTACCCACCAATAGTCCCCGAAACAGTTCACATGACTCGATACGATGCTCAACCGCCATTTGGAGTCCCACACGGTTGTAGATTAATACAATCGCCAACCTTATCCCTAACTGCCCCGGATTAACTGCCCCATATGTGCACCAGAAAGTTATGGTAATAGCTACCTCCGATGGTCTGGCTTGCCAGAGTGGATAAGAAGGGTAGTTATGCTAAATTTAACTAGAGTTAAGTGCAGTTCACCAAATTTGGTGGTGTCCCTAGGGGATATTGCCTAGATGCACTCCAGGAGCAGTTTTTGACCAGAGAGAGCAAAACAAGAGGCTAGATAGGCTAATTGGAGCCTTCTGAAGCAAGTGGAACACTCCAGAGAAGTTGAAGAAGTCATCTTCATAAAGATTTTCATCCAGGTTGATTTTGGAGCTCAGGACCACCAAGAGTTGGAGGTAGTTGTAAGAGCTACTAGTACTCGTTCTCAGCGAACTAATAGTCATTCCTGACTATAATGAGCATTCTGAATCCATTGTAGGGATTTGTAGAAGCATTTGAAGACTTCTAAAGGCCAAGATGCTACAGGGAAGTTTCAGGCAGCCTAGTGCCAACTATGGAGGAAGGCCTAGTTTGGGGATGAAATGCTCATTTTGAGCAAATGATCAGTCTATTTTTGGTGTCTAATATGTGTTGGAGGCATTAGATGAGCTTTGAGTGACAGTTAAAGAATTTTGAAGGAGTTAGTGCCATCAAGAAGCTCAGGGTAGCTCAGAGCACTGATTGAAGGAATCATGTCTAAGGGAGCTTAGATCTGTTTGTAGAGTGATGACAGCCACGAAAGGGATATAGATGGTATTCTAAGCCTATTGGTTCAGTTCAGTAACCTTTGGAGTTAAGTGTAGAACTTGTAAAATAAACTTTGCCATAATCCCAAAGAGCCAAGTCAAGATGACAAAATCTCAAGGAGACGTAGCCCACGATATTCATGTGAACTCCTAGATTAAATTTGTTGTTATGTGTTGATGTTTATTTTCTACATTATATGGCTGTTATATGTGCTTAATATCAGTAGAAACAAATGGGCTTAAAAAACTTAAATAGTTTAACAAAAGACATACACATGTTTCCAGTATTTAATTCTATAAATGTCATATATAAGCTAGATCATTTAATTGTTTAACTAAGTGGGAGGTTCTTGTAAGCATAACAAGTTATCAAACCCCCATTTCAGATCAGGTGGTATTATAGCCAGTTGCTTGATTGACAGAGTAATAGGTTGCTTGTTTGACTTGAAGGTGTTTAAACAGTACAAAGAATTTGACTGTTTGACTGTTTGTAAATTGATTGTTGCTTGAGTTTATTAAGGAAGAAGGGTTGAAGGAATATTCCTTACCTAAAGGACCTCAAGGCAACCCTTGGAGAACAAGAGGGTTTGTTTGCAAAAGGCTGCTTGAATAAGAGTTCAACTCTACAGCCATTTAGTTCAGAAATTTTGTCAATGGATTTTGAAAGCTTTGAGAATTTCGTTGAAGTTCTTTTGTTCATTTTGATAATGACAACTTCTACAAGTGAGTTTTCAAAATCCTCCTCCTTCACAAGATTCTTTGATGAAGGCATGAAGCGAGACTTGTTCATCATGATGGATATGGTGAAACAAATGTATGAAGATGAAAGGAAGAGCACAAAACTTCGAGAGAAGTCGAATTCCATGAAAGAAGAGAAGCGGTTTCTTTTTGACAAGTTGCAGGAAATGGAGAGCCAACTTCAAATTACAAATATGAACCTAGAAAGGATGCATGAGATGGAGACACAACTCCTTGTTGTCAAATAAGCCTTAGTCAAGCATAAGTTTGAAGAAAAGGTAAATAATTCTAGTTTGTCTTCAATTTCCTCTAAGAATGTTTATGTTGGTTCTTTTGAAAAACATACAAGAGGCATAGGGTCCATGTTGATGTAAAAAATGGGATATGAAGGAAAAGGATTGGGCAAACATGCATAGGGAACTATTGAGCCAATAATGGTTGAGGAAAGGCCTAAGTATTTGGGTCTTGGCTATGGACAATCTTATGGAGAAAGTTCCAAAGCAGCCATGAAGGCAATTAAAACAGTTCCTAAAAGGAGTTTCATTTTAGGTTCTCTAACTCAAGTTTGTAAAGATTGTATTCATGGGGAATGAAATTGTTTGAAACATACTTTGCAAGAAGAATGTGTTCATAAGCATGTACTCAAACAAGGGAGTTGTGAAAGCTCTATAATAATTGATGAGAATGATGGTGTTCCAAAGGGAGCCACTTCTTCATTCGATTCACCTTCTCATGAAGGCAACAAAGGTGAAAGAGGAAGGTATAAATTTGATTACAATGAAATTTATTTTGATTATGTTAAGCATGGTAAATTTCCACATAAGCATTGGAAAAAAATTGCATGTTCCTTTTTTGGTTTAGTTAGCCATGGTGTTTCTAGATGTTGGAAGAAAATGGCCACATATATGAAACTTTTGAAGAAGAGGAGCCAAGAAACCAAAGGTCCATTGGACAACGCAAATTATGCTGTAAAGAGGATGAACATGTGTTGCACTTATTGCCATAAGCAAGGACATATTGTTGAAAAGTGTTGTATTTTGAATCCAACAATGCTTCCACGAAATTTGAAGAAGGTGGAAAAAGATAATGGCAAGAATGGAAATGAAGTTTCCATAATTGATGTGTTTCAGGATGATTCAGATGTTGACGTCAATGTGCAGTTAAAGGAAGCACCTTTGATGTGGATTGGTAAGAAATGGTTAGGGTTCTTATCCAATTAGAGGTTGCATGTCTTTTGATTTGATACATTTCTTTGCTGATGAAATGCAAGTTGCAGGGTTTTACTAGAAAAGGTGAATGAAAAAGTTGAGTATGAGACTCACTTTATTGCAGCAAAATTATGGTCATTTCAGCTTTGTAAGTACATTTACGTATGATTGAGGATCTTGCACTTATGATTGTTCTTGAGAGAAAGTTGAAGAATGGAATACATGCATGAGAATGATATGTATGAACAAAGGAATGTTCATGATTTCATTGTATTTGAACATGTATGTGTAATTGACTTGATGGTCGATTGCTTTGTTTAAACATGCATGCAATGTCATATCGGCTTGGAAAAGTTGATTTTTCCTCCAATATTAAAAAAGGGAGATAATGATGAAGTGTTTCAAAAGAGGTGGAATTCTTTCTACTTTGAAAAACAATCGTCACGTTCTTTTTGTACATGCTTGACTTGGAGAGTCAGTTGTTTGAAAAAGGTATGTTTTTGCCGGTTTGTGATTTAGTCGATCATTTGTACACAAGATGTAAGAGACATGATGATGATTCACATGATGTGAATTTATGTTGTCAAGTTGTTTTTTTGCATTATGTTGTTTTTGACAAGATGTCAGAAGAAGATTTGCAGAATCAAAAGTCACCACAAAAGTGGTTGGGTACGAAGTGGTTTGACTTCTTGACCCAGTAAAACATACTTTCATTGGTACATATGCAAATTTTAGTTAACTATGCATATATTTATGATGTAATCTCATGTTTGTTTGAGCCACCTTGGGTTGATTATCAAGGAAGTGATGTTCAGCTACCTTCTGTAAACTTCTCAACATAAATTCTGAATGAGTTCAAGGAAGACAGTACTTAACAGGAGGACAAGCACATCCAGGAAGGGAAGTGTCGACTACATTCAAGTTTTGGTTCAAAGGAACTAGTCATGCAAAGCAAGTGTATGGAGGCTGAAAGAAGAGGGTGTTGTACTCATCTATTGTAAAAATCAGTATATCAGTCTTCTGAGGTCCAAAAGATTCCTAATGGGGAGGAGTGATCAGATATTGATCAGTGCCCTAAGTGATAGCTCAAATTTCAAAGTGTTCAAAAGAGTGTTGAAACTAAGCGACCAGATAGGTCTCATCTTCCTGATTCCGGTGCCATGAACAGATTGAAAAATCGACATCGTATGAAGGAGTTATCGCAATTTGAGAAGTCCAGTAAACTGTAATTTTTGAACATTTGACCAAGATTAATTCGGTTTTGGAAATATTTAAAAAATTATATTCCAAGGAATATTCCTGAGAATATTCCCTTTCTAGGGACCAATTAGGTCCTGGCACGTGGCAAGCCTAGAGGCCACCACATGGCCCTGGAATGGTTATGCAAAACTTGTTGGGGTCCGACGGAATCGAACCTGTGATCTCCAGCAAGACAGGACAACACTCTACCAACTCTGCCCGACATGTTTCTTAACATATAATGGTTTCATGGCATATTTAACTTGTAACGGTCAGAGGACTGGGGGTTAGGACTGCCAGTGGTCCCCAAAATAGTTCACGTGACCTGATGTGATGCTTAACCGCTGTTTGCATTCCCATGTGGTTGCAGATTAATACGACCATCAGCCTTATCCGTAACTGCCAGGGATTAACCACCCCATATGCGCGCCATAAAGTTTTGGTAATAACTACCTTTGATGGTCCAGCTTGGCGGAGGAGATAAAAAGGGCGGTTATGCTAAATTTAACTGGTGTTAAGTGCAGTTCACCAAATTTGGTGGAGTATCCCTAGGGGATATTGCCTAAATGTACTCCAGGAGCAGTTTTCAACCAGAGAGAGTGAAACAAGAGGCTAGCTAGGATAGTTAGAGCCTTCTGAAGCCAATGGAATAGTCTAGAGAAGTTGAAGAAGTCATCTTCATAGATATTTTCATCCAAGGAGATTTTGGAGCTCAGGGCCACCAGGAGTTGGAGGCAGTTGTAGGAGCTATCAGTACTCGTTCTCAGCGAACCAATATTCATTCATGACTGTAATGAGCATTCTAAATCCATTGTAGGGATTTGCAGAAGCATTTGAAGACTTCTAAAGGCTGAGATGCTATAGGGAATTTTTAGGCAGCCTAGTGCCAATCGTGGAGGAAGGCCTAGTTTGGGGATGCAATGCTCATTTTGAGCAAATGATCGGTCTATTTTCAGTGTCTGATATGTGTTGGAGACAGTAGATGAGGTCTCAGTGACAATTAAAGAATTTCAAAGGAGTTAGTACCATCAAGAAGCTCAGGGTAGCTCAGAGCACTAATTGAAGAAATCGTGTCTAAGGGAGCTTAGATCTGTTTGCAGAGTGATGAAAGCCATGACAGAGATATAGATGGTATTATAAGCCCATTGGTTTAGTTCAGTAACCTTTGGAGTTAAGTGTGGAACTTGTAAAAGAAACTTTGACATAATCCCAAAGAGCCAAGTCAAGATGACAAAAGGTCAAGGAGATGTAGCCCATGATATTTGGGTGAAATCCTAGATTAAATTTGTTGTTATGTGTTGATGTTTATTTGTTGCATTATATGGTTGTTATATGTGTTTAATGTCAGAAGAAACAAATGGACTTAAAGCAATTAAATAGTTAAACAAAAGACATACACCTATTTCAAGTATTTAATTCCGCAAATGTCATATATAAGCTAGATCATTTAATTGTTTAACTGAGTGGTAGGTTCTTGTAAGCATAACAAGTTATCAACCCCCATTTCAGATCAAGGGGATTCCTATCCAATTTTCAATTCTAGCGATGAGTGAAGACATAAGATCTACAAATTTCACTTGCATACATAAAGAAGCCCATGAGATTGGCTTCACAAGGACCATAAATTTCATAGTATCTGGAGTAACGACCTTAGATGGGATGCAGAGAAAACCCTACGATGAAAGAAGTTTCCCCTAATGTACCAAATATTCAACGATAGCACTAAGATGAGGGGATTAACATGGTAAGGTTTCTATTACAAAATACAATTGATTCTCACTTTTTCCCTTCATTACATTACTAAAATTTTAGTTCTTTAATTTTTCTAAATTTTGACTGAATGTTGGTCCTTAAGAGAAATAATATTTTGGCAAGTTTAATTATATTTTTTTTAGCATAACAAATTTAATATCACATTATATAATATTTTAAATTTAGTTATTTATTAAAAAAAAATTAATATAACACAACCATTTGATAAACATTGCTAGCGGATAATAGTGGGACTATAGAAAATTATATGAGTTGGACATGAAGGGGTGAAGACACAAAAAAAATGATTAGTGGTAATAAAAGGTAATAAAAAATGTGGAAAGTAATGGTTTATAAGTTGACAAACAAAAAGGTTGGATAAAGAATAAAATTTAAAATTTAATAATAAGATAGCCAATGTAAAAACTAAATATGGTATATCAAAAAGAATATTAATTTTAATATTATAATTCAAATCATTTATCAATTTTTTTTAAATAATTCATTTATTTAATTGAATAAAACTTAATGTACTTGAAAATTGTATAATAAAAATGAAAACGAAGATCATTGTAATTTAAGTCATTTATAAAAAAAATAAATTGAAATAGTTCATCCACTGAACTTTTGGGTAAATGCCAATGTGAACACATTGCGTGATGACCTAGTGGTTGGAGTGGGAGTAAATCTAGAAAGGAGACAACTAGGGGGTGGTTGTGCAAAGTGATGGCTAGTTGGAGACTACACAAGATGGGATGAAGTGTGGTAGCTGGAGTGAGAGTGAATCTCAAAATGGGAAGTAAATCTAGAAAGGTTATGACTAGGTGGTGGGAGTGGTTGTACAATGTGATGGCTAGTTCCATAAGACTGCATAAGATGCTAAAGTGATGGCTAGTTGAAGAAGACTACATAAGGTGCAAAAGTGACGGTTAGTTGGAGGAGATTGCACAAGATGTTATGAATAGGCAACTAGAACTGGAGTAAATCTCAAAATGGGGAGTAAATCTAGGAAGGTGAACTAGAGTAAATCTCCAAATGGGGAGTAAATCTAGAAAGGAATAAATCTCAAAATGTGGAGTAAATCTAAGAAGGTGAGGTAGAGAAAATCTCAAAATGGGGAGTAAATCTAGGAAGGTGAGGTAAAGTAAATCTCAAAATGGGGAGTAAATCTAGTAAGATGGTGATGGCCTGCCGTGATGTTTGTACAAAGTGAGCTGGATAGTTGGAGAAGACTGCATATGATAAGCAAGTAAGGAAACGAAAATGGAAATTGATGGAAAAATAACCTAAGTGGAAAGTAAATTTTGATATACTTGAAAATTGATTAAATAATAAAAATAAAAACAAAATATAATAATATAATTTAATAACTAGTACCTTAGATTTTGGATACTCTATCCTATTTTAAAAATAAAAACATTTGTTTACTTTAAAATTATAACATACAATATACTTCATAACATATTGATAACTTAGACATTGAAACATTATGAAATACCATTATCATCCATTGAACATAGGGAGAAGGAAAATTTATGTGGATATTGTTGGAATGGGGAATAAATCTCAAAATAGGAAGTAAATTTTGAAATAATAAGTAAATGCTAAAAAGTGATGACCAAGTAATGAGGGAGTCAACTAGAAAGGTGATAACCACATGCCAGAAACTACAATGGGAAGTGATGTCCAACTAACAAAAGTGGAGATTAAATATATAATGACTAAGTGGTGTGAGTGGTTGTGTAAGGTGAAGTGATGTCAACTAACAATAGTGGAGAGTAAATATATAATGACTAAGTGGTGTGAGTGGTTGTGTGTTAGGCCCCTATACTACTAGTGTAACCCCTTATTGTTATTAGTAAAACCCACTTATTATAGTGATGTACCCATGTAGTGCCCATATTGTTACTAATGTGCCCCATAGAAGCCCACTATTGTTATTATTGTGCCCTTACATTATTATTGTTATGTCGGCTATGATTATGTTATGACCCCTTAGACTCCTATATATAGAAAGGAGGTCTTTTCATTTGTATCATCCAAGAATTGTTCATTTATGTAATGTAAAGGAGGTTGCCCCCTCGAAGAGGCTGAATTCTAAGGCGTTGATCTATCTTTTCTATCTTTTCTTGAGATGGTTTCATAACATTTGGTATCAGAGCTTTGGATTCTAGGGTTTCGCTGCTCCAAAAAGGTTATCATGGCATTTTCGCTATAACTTTTTTTCTGCGACGTTTCAGAAGTTACAAAAAAAAACCCATTTGAGAAGAAATCGCGCTGAACCTCAGGTCCACATTTCAAATCTTTTCACGCTATATTTGCGGAGATATGATCTGAGGTAGTTGGTCTTTTTGCAGATTCCTAAATTACATTCCAAACAGGTGACCTGGGGAAAATCGTCATAACTTTCTCTCTAGGGATCAGATTGAAATTTCGTGAGAAGGTATAGAAAGAGGACGGACTGTAGTTTCTTGTATACATTTTTCAGATCCAAAGGTTGAAACAGTGACTTGTGGCACGTCGTACAAGTTCGCTCTACTGAACTAGTATATAATCAAGTCACTGTGGGAGATTTCGCATAACTCTTCCTTGGAGAATCCAATTTGGGTCAGACTTGTGGCATTGGAAAGAGGACATAGAGGGCTACTACAGATCTCTATTTCGAACTTAAAGATCTGAAAGTACAGAGTTACAGTCGTTTCAAGATCGAGTTCCGGTAAATTGGATACTTCAGATGGAGCAATATTTTGATCTACATGGTGTACCACTGTTACAAAAGGTATGTATTGCATCTTCATATTTAGAACCAGATCAATTTTTATGGTATGAAGGGCTTTGTTCTCGTAAACAACTTGTTACGTGGTCAATTTTCATGGAGGAAATGATAGCACATTATGAGGATACAAAGAGCAACACCTTCTTTAGAGCAACACCACAACAATTGGAAAGAGTAAAAGGGCTTTGTGACATATTGGGAAGAAAAATTATGAAAACTAGGAAGCATACCCCTCACAACTATAAAGATGGAAGTGTTGTTTCTCCTAGCCTTCCACAACGTACAAGGGTTACACCACAACAATTGGAAGAAAAAAGAGAAAAAGGGCTTTGTTACAATTGTGATAGCAAATGCACTAAAGGTCATAAGTGTGCTGAGAAGAAATTATTTTACATAGAATATGAAGAGGAGGAAGAAAAGGATCAAGAAACATCAAAAGAAGAAGATATACGCCAGGACCCCACCCCAGAGAAAGAAGAAATGAATCAGACCATATCTTGTAAAGCATTGGCAAGAATTACCACTCCTCAAACTCTCAAGATAGAAGGACATATCAAGAAGAAAAAGGCGAAAGAAGTGAAAGATCACATCAAGAAAGAAGAAGTGAATCCAACCATATCTTGTAATTCATTGGTCAAAATTACCACTCCTCAAAATATCAAGATAGAAGGACATATCAAGAAGAAAAATGTTCAAGAAGTGAAAGATCACATCGAGCATCAAGAAATGAATCTGACCATATCTTGTAAAGGATTGGAAGAAATTACCACTCCTCAAACTCCAGAGATAGAAGGACATATCAAGAAGAAAAAGGTTCAAGCAGTGAAAGATCACATTGAGCATCAACAAAAAGTTCTCCAAATTTTAAAGGATAACGCCACTTCGGTGCAAAATCAAATGAAACAACAGGTAGATCAACATCGTAGTGAAAAATGTTTTGATGTAGGTGATTGGGTATTTTTACTACTACATCTAAAGCAAGCTATTTATGAGAAGAAAATGTTGGCAATACTACATGCACTTAAAAAATGGCGACCTTACCAAATGGGAAGACTCTTCAAGGATGAGGATGTGGAAGCATTGTTTTGTGCTATTTCTGTTATCCAACCAGATTGGATAAACGAAGCAAGGGATGAATGGAAGAAGGACGAAGAAGTATGGCCACTTATTCAAAAGTTGCAAAAGATCCCAATTCAAACAATATTGCCAGAAATTGAAGAGGAAGGAAAAATCATATTGGAACCTAGAGCAGTCACAGAAACAAGAACCCGACAGCTACGAAATCGATCAATTTCAGAGTATCTCATCAAGTGGAAGAACTTACCCGTTGAAGATTCCACATGGGAGGACAATAATTTTATACAGAAGCATCAAGAACTACTCAAGCGTTGAGGACAACACTTTTTGAAGGAGAGGGGCATGTTAGGCCCCTATACTACTAGTGTAACCCCTTATTGTTATTAGTAAAACCCACTTATTATAGTGATGTACCCATGTAGTGCCCATATTGTTATTAATGTGCCCCATAGAAGCCCACTATTATTATTATTGTGCCCTTACATTATTATTGTTATGTCGGCTATGATTATGTTATGACCCCTTAGACTCCTATATATAGAAAGGAGGTCTTTTCATTTGTATCATCCAAGAATTGTTCATTTATGTAATGTAAAGGAGGTTACCCCCTCGAATTCTAAGGCGTTGAGCTATCTTTTCTATCTTTTTTTGAGCTAGTTTCATAACATTGTGCAAGGTGACAGCTAGAGGGAGGAGAGTGCACAAGTTACCATGACTATGTCATTGTAGTGGGGAGTAAATCTCGAGAGGCCATGACCACGTGGTGAGAAAATATCAAAATGGGGCGTAAATCTTGAAACGTGATGGCATGGATTGTTGTGCAAAGTGATGGTTAGTTGGAGACTGTATAAGATGTGTGTGGCCTGTAAATCTTGGTATAGGAAGAAAATATTGAAAAGTGATGACTAGGTGGCTAGAGTGGGGAGTCAACTCAAAAGGTGATAAATAAGTGCAAAATAAATTTTGAGATACTTGAAAATCCATTAAATAATCAAAATAAAATAGAATCTAATAACTATTCTATTAAATCTTACATGTTCTATCATATTTCTAAAATAAATACATTTATTCACTTAAACATTATAACATTACAAAATATAATTATCATATGCAGAGCATATGGAAAAAGGAAAACACACTTCATAAATTACTCATAACTTAAACATTGAAACATTATAAAATACCATTAAGGGAAGAAGGAGACTTTATGTGGATATTGTTAGAGTGGGGAATAAATTTCTAAATTGGAAGTAAATATGGAAAAGTGATGACCAGGGATTGCGTGAGAAGTGAATAAAAATGTTATAAGTAGGTGGTGGACACAAATAGAAAATAATGAGAAAATAACAAAACTGGAAAGTAAATATTGATATACTTGAAAATTAACTAGATAATAAGAATGAAAGACTAAACATAATAATATCATTATCATCAATATGGAACACATAAATAATGAGAGTTTATGTGAATATTTCTTTGAGCGGAAATGAATATCAAAATAGGAAATAAATCTCAAAAGTAATGACTAGATAACTAGAATGAGAAGTCATTTTAAATAAAATATAATGATAAAAAAAATAAAATAAAAAAATTTCATATATTTGAAATTAAAATAATAATAATAGTAATAATAATAATAAAATCAAGTTTAATTATCTTATTTGAAATAAAAATCATCTATTCACTTAAACATTATAATATTCAGGCGGCGAAAAACCTAAACACATTGTAATATTCAACATGCCGAAAACCTAAACATTAAAACATATTGTTCTTAACATTATAACATTCACAGTGCTAACAACCTAAACATTATAAAATACTATTATCAACCCTCTAATAGATATAGGAAAGACATTATAATATTATAAAATACTATTATATATGGAACATATGGAAGGGGGAGACTTTACATGAACCACATTGGTTGGTTCAAAATGGGTGGACGAGATTTTATTTTATGTGATTTTTACCGGAGATGCTGTTACAATTATAAAATACCATTATGGTCCCTCTAATAGATAGAAGAGAGACATTATAATATTATAAAATACTATTATATATGGAACATATGGAGGAGGAGACTTTATATTGCTATCACTTTCAGCATTGACAAGAGTGGAGATACCTTTTGGATTTGAATTCATTTTAACATGAATGGATGGTTATACAACGTTTTGAATTCTAATAAATGTTTTGAGTTTTAATAACTTCTCACAGTTGGCTCGATGCACTCATACTTAATGACTTACTATCTAATCCCAGTGGGTTTGCTATTTATTTCCAAACAACTTTGTAACAAAAACACAAATCATTTGAATAGCTATGTAGATGTCAATACAACAACACTAAATGCAGTATTACCATACAAATAAAAACACAACAAGCAACACACTTTAAAACTGAAACTGCATGCAAGCTTACAAACAAATGTAAAATCATAAACAAAAAGTCTTGAAGTTCAAAAACCAGATTATGAGAATTCAGGAATAAGAAGCAAAACCAATCAACATTAGTGATCACTAAACTGCGTATGCATATATATATATATATATATATATATATATATATATATATATATATATATTCAATTGATCAATATGAAAGATATAGACCATTGTTTCCAGATCACCCATTCACAAAATAATTGAAACTGTGATTATGGAAAGTCTTCAAGAGAACTCCCTTCTGGTAAAGAAGTCTAACACAAAATTGACAGCATCCTGATACCAAATTAAGTCTGACACAAAACTGCCAACCTAAAATTGCCATGATGCTAAAATTGCTAACGTAAGTTTGACACCACCCTAGTGCCAAAATTGCCAACACCACCAAAATTACTAACACAAATTTGAAATCACCGGAATGCCAAAATTGCCAAAACGAGCCCAACACAAAATTGCCAAATTCAACAAAACTACATTGGCCGGCGCAAAGCACATTCCCTACCCACTTAAATAAACCCAAAAAGGAAACCTAATTTATTAGACGCTTAGCAAAACTAGAAATCAGAAAGTTCCCCATCAGTTTCCAAAACCTTAATAGTAAAAGGTTCCAGCACTTTGGGAAAGCTTGAGATTTTGAAACAGTGCTTTGTTAATGTGAGGGATGACACTCCCACTTGCAATTGTGCCCTTAATCAGCGTGTTCAGATCCTCATCTCCCCTAATGGAAAGCTGCAGATGCCTCGGTCTAATGCGTTTCGCCTTCAGATCTTTGCTAGCATTCCCGGCCAATTCCATTACCTCTGCAATGACATACTCCAAAACAGCTGCCATGTACACAGCTGCAGTTGCTCCCACTCTGATACTTGTATGCAATCGAGACTTCATCTCCCGATGGGTTGGGGAGGGGTTGTCCCCACTGGAAACTGCATCAGTAATTTACCAGCCATGAATATTCTATGCAAATTCATTAAACATTTCTTGAACTTCCAAGAAAAAGCATTTGAAAATATGAAAATTTAGAGAACATTTACTGAACTACCAAGAAAAACCACTGAAAATTTCCATAATCATATTTCCACTGAACAATAGCATAAGCATAATAATCAGATTTGATCCTATGAAATAAAACATAGTACCGAGTCCTAGGATGCCTAAATACGCCTCCAACACTTCCAAAAACACTCAGAAAAAACATCATAAACCATACAACGTGCAAACCAGCGCGAGAGGACCTGGAAACAGGTTCATTTCTCATTCCCTCATTTCTGTTGACCCATTTGCCTGCCGTTGAAAATCTGGTATATCCGTCCCTGACTGCTTCAAATTCTCGAGGAGTATTCATCGTGCCCACCTTATTCTTCTTTGTCTCCTCTGCAAGGCTATGCCCAGGAAAATATAAAGAGTCGAGAATCCGCGGGAGACTCCTGGATCGAAAAAAGAGTGGTGGGATAGTTAATGATGGAGTGATGTGCAATATATGTCAAGGACGCTGTATTCCAGACTGCGAGACAGCCATGACAGATTACCATAAGCGTGCTAATTTCAATTAAGTAAAATAATAATCAACTCGAATGCAACAGATTACCGTTGCTTGCCTTCCATTTGGGTCTACCATCGGCATAGCTCTTACGTTTCACAGTATCGATGAATTGATCTTGTTTAGAAATTTATTTTAATGGAAGTTTATTTATTTTTTTGAAATGTTATTTGTGTCCATTGGTTTTTTCCAAATTATTATTATTTTTAGGTTAAACGATGCTGATAGCGTTGATTTATTTTTTAGGAAAAATATATTTGATTCGTAAGCAGCTTGGTGTGAAATTTATTGAAATTCTTAATTAATGATTTTAAATAAAATAAATTTGAAAATATTTGAAATATGTTAAATTTTTAATAATTAAAAACATATTTATTTTTAAAAGTAATATAATTTTTGATTGATTAAAAAGAATGATATGAGTTTTTAAAAATAAATAAATAAATATACGTTGATTTATTTTTTAAGAAAAATATATTTGATTCGTAAGCAGCTTGGTGTGAAATTTATTGAAATTTTTAATTAATGATTTTAAATAAAATAAATTTGAAAACATGTGCAATATATTAAATTTTTAATAATTAAAAACATATGTATTTTTAAAAGTATTATAATTATAATTTTTGATTGATTAAAAAGAATGATATGAGTTTATATATATATATTTATATTAATTAATTAATTAATTAAGCACTTAAATATCAGTGTCTTTTACATAATAAGTTAAGCATCATACATAGTAACTAATAGTTGAATTATAGAAATAACAATTTTAATAAATAAACGATTGAAATCTAAGGTTAATGAATCAATGAAATGGCACTTTACACATTTGCTCTCACATGTGATAGGTCAATAATAATAATAAATATTTAATAGTAAAATATGGTGTTAGTAAAAAATATATAATAATGTATAAATAGAGTGGATGTATCATATCTTAATTTTTTTCGAAAAAAAATATTTGAAAATTACTTTTTATTTTGAATTAATTTCAATTAATTTATAAAAAAATAATAATAAACTTATTTTAATAGATTAAATTTGACATGAACCAATAAATTATGAATTCAGACAATCAAATAATATTAAATTAATTTTTACTCTGTATATATATATATATATATATATATATATATATATATATATATATATATATATATATAACATAATTTGATATTATATGAATATTTGATGAGAAGGAAAAGCTCGAGGGATACTAGTTGGAGGAGACTCCAAACAATGTCTACATAATGACCAGGCTGGTTAGAGTTGGGAGTAAACTAATAAATATAATGATCAAGTGGTGGGAATGGTTGTGCAAGATTGCACAGATTAAGATAATTAGGTTGCCAGAGTTGGGAATAAACCTCTAAATGAGGAATAAATTTCAGAAGGCAATGACCAAGTGGTTGAAGTAGTTGTGCAAGTGATGCCTAGTTGGAAAATACTATACAAATTGAGATGACCAAGTGGTAGGAGTAATTGTGTAAAGTGATGGTTGGTTGGAGAAGATGTGGTAGAAGTAATTGTGTAATGTGATGGTTGGTTGGAGAAAATTGCACTGATGGAATGGCGAGGTGGCGAGAGCAATTGTACAAGATGATGACTAGTTAAATGATAAGCTCCAAAGAGTAAATTATAAAATAGAAAATAAATTTCAAAAAATAATGATAAGTGATTAAAAAAGAAAATCAACTCAAAAAATAATAATCAACTTAAAAAATAATAACCAAATCACAAAAATAAAATAAAAATAATAAAAAATAAAAAATAATAATATTATTTCATTAAATCTTATCCCTCTATTCCATTTTCAAAATAAAATATTTATTTAATTCTATTATCAAAATAATAGAACATAAATCCCAATAACTTAGAACATTATAAAAAAAATATTGTTATTGTTTTAGATATTATTTTTGGGATTCAACTGCGTTAAGTAAGTCATTCAAACGTATGACCATTTCCATGAGAGGTAGTCGTAACTGACTAATTTCTCATGATTTTTGAATAGTTCACTTAGCACTCATTGCATCGGGTGAGAGGTAGTCGTAACTGACTAATTTCTCATGATTTTTGAATAGTTCACTTAGCACTCATTGCATCGGGTGATGCTCACAGGGGTGAAGAAGTGGGATTGAAACTAGTGAAATGTGGAGAACAAATCACATAGCATCAATCATCACTTCCGGGGCTTGCACCCGGTAACTAGGACTTCCCAGGAGGTCACCCATCCCAGAACTCCTCTGGCTCAAGCGTGCTTAACTGTGGAGTTTTTCCCACAATCAAGCCCACTTAGCTTGCTACCCCATTTGCAAAACCTTAGCAAGTATTGTGCCTCATGAACCATTCAAGTAGAGATCCCTTGACTCTTTTTGAATTTAAGTATGGGGGATTTACGCAGTGCATTATATTAGATATTATTTTTGGGATTCAACTGCGTTAAGTAAGTCATTCAAACGTATGACCATTTCCATGAGAGGTAGTCGTAACTGACTAATTTCTCATGATTTTTGAATAGTTCACTTAGCACTCATTGCATCGGGTGATGCTCACAGGGGTGAAGAAGTGGGATTGAAACTAGTGAAATGTGGAGAACGAATCACATAGCATCAATCATCACTTCCGGGGCTTGCACCCGGTAACCAGGACTTCCCAGGAGGTCACCCATCCCAGAACTCCTCTGGCTCAAGCGCGCTTAACTGTGGAGTTTTTCCCACAATCAAGCCCACTTAGCTTGCTACCCCATTTGCAAAACCTTAGCAAGTATTGTGCCTCATGAACCATTCAAGTAGAGATCCCTTGACTCTTTTTGAATTTAAGTATGGGGGATTTACGCAGTGCATTATATTAGATATTATTTTTGGGATTCAACTGCGTTAAGTAAGTCATTCAAACGTATGACCATTTCCATGAGAGGTAGTCGTAACTGACTAATTTCTCATGATTTTTGAATAGTTCACTTAGCACTCATTGCATCAGGTGATGCTCACAGGGGTGAAGAAGTGGGATTGAAACTAGTGAAATGTGGAGAACGAATCACATAGCATCAATCATCACTTCCAGGGCTTGCACCCGGTAACCAGGACTTCCCAGGAGGTCACCCATCCCAGAACTCCTCTGGCTCAAGCGCGCTTAACTGTGGAGTTTTTCCCACAATCAAGCCCACTTAGCTTCACCCCTGTGAGCATCACCCGATGCAATGAGTGCTAAGTGAACTATTCAAAAATCATGAGAAATTAGTCAGTTACGACTACCTCTCATGGAAATGGTCATACGTTTGAATGACTTACTTAACGCAGTTGAATCCCAAAAATAATATCTAATATAATGCACTGCGTAAATCCCCCATACTTAAATTCAAAAAGAGTCAAGGGATCTCTACTTGAATGGTTCATGAGGCACAATACTTGCTAAGGTTTTGCAAATGGGATAACAAGCTAAGTGGGCTTGATTGTGGGAAAAACTCCACAGTTAAGCGCGCTTGAGCCAGAGGAGTTCTGGGATGGGTGACCTCCTGGGAAGTCCTGGTTACCGGGTGCAAGCCCCGGAAGTGATGATTGATGCTATGTGATTCGTTCTCCACATTTCACTAGTTTCAATCCCACTTCTTCACCCCTGTGAGCATCACCCGGGTGATGCAATGAGTGCTAAGTGAACTATTCAAAAATCATGAGAAATTAGTCAGTTACGACTACCTCTCATGGAAATGGTCATACGTTTGAATGACTTACTTAACGCAGTTGAATCCCAAAAATAATATCTAATATAATGCACTGCGTAAATCCCCCATACTTAAATTCAAAAAGAGTCAAGGGATCTCTACTTGAATGGTTCATGAGGCACAATACTTGCTAAGGTTTTGCAAATGGGGTAGCAAGCTAAGTGGGCTTGATTGTGGGAAAAACTCCACAGTTAAGCGCGCTTGAGCCAGAGGAGTTCTGGGATGGGTGACCTCCTGGGAAGTCCTGGTTACCGGGTGCAAGCCCCGGAAGTGATGATTGATGCTATGTGATTCGTTCATCACATTTCACTAGTTTCAATCCCACTTCTTCACCCCTGTGAGCATCACCCGATGCAATGAGTGCTAAGTGAACTATTCAAAAATCATGAGAAATTAGTCAGTTACGACTACCTCTCATGGAAATGGTCATACGTTTGAATGACTTACTTATCCCAAAAATAATATCTAATATAATGCACTGCGTAAATCCCCCATACTTAAATTGTTATTGTTATTATGAGTGGAATAACCTATGAAATGAAACTTTATATGGATAGTGCCTCTCACTTTTAGCTGGTAAGTGGTAAGTCCAGCGTTCCAGATGCGTTTTCCATTTGAATTCATTTTAAAGTAAACATAACCTTCAATAGGCCGCCCAATTTGTCTTTGACATATCCTTTTCAATACAAAATACGGATAAAAAAGGACAACATACTTCAAAACGTATTTATAATTTAATTTTGAAATATTATAAAATACTATTATTATTTATGGAATATAGGAAAGAAAGAGATTTTATGTGGATATTGTTAGAGTGGGGAATAAATGTCTAAATTGGAAATGAATTTCGAAAAGTGATGACCAGGTAGTCAGAAATTAACTAAAAATGTGGTAAGTTGGTGGTGGATACAAATAGAAAATAATGACTAAATATCAAAATTGGAAAGTAAATATTAATATACTTGAAAATTAACTAGATAATTAGAATAAAAAGCAAAACTTAATAATATCAACTAGAGTTTATGTGAATACCTCTTTGAGTGGAAAATAAATATTAAAATAGGAAATGATTCTGAAAAGTAATGACTAGATAGCTAGAATGAGAAGTCATCCTAAAAAGTGATAAAAATATAGAAATATCTAAAATTAAATTAATAATAATAATAATAATAATAAAATCTAATTTAATTATACAATTTCTCTATCTTATTCTAAAATTAAAAATCATCTATTCACTTAAACATTATAATAGTTATAACATTCAACCTACTAACAACCCAAACATTATAAAATATCATTATCATCCCTCTAATAGATAGAAGAAAGACATTATAATATTATAAAATACTATTATATATGTGGAATGTATGGAACAAGGAGACTTTATATGCCTGTCACTTTCAACGTTCACAAGAGTGGAGATACCTTTTGGATTTGAATTCATTTTAACATGAATAGATGGTTATACGGCGTGTCAAATTTATCTTTGACATATACTCCTAATCACAGATGGAATTTGAGTTCTAATAACTTCTCATGGCTGGTTGGATGCACTCATACTGAATGACTTACTATTTAATCCCACCGGGTTTTCTATTTATTTCCAAACAACCTTGTAACAAAAACACAAATCATATGAACAACTATGTAGGAGATGTCAAAACAACAACACTAAATGTCCTATTACCATACTACTAAAAATAGAACAAGAAATAACATAAAATACACAAAGTTGCCTAAAATAGATTAAAACTGAAATTGGATGCAAGCTTACAAACAAATGTAAAATCATGAACAGAATGTCTTGAAGTTCAAGAACCAGATTATGAGAATTCATGAATAAGAAGAAAAACCAATTTGCAATAGGGATCACTTAACTTCATATATATATTCAATTACTCAATATAAAATAGATATGCCCTTCTTTCCAGATCACCAATTCACAAAATATTTGAAACTGTGGTTATGACAAGTCTCTAAGAGAACTCCCTTCTGGTAAAGAAGTGTAACACAAAATTGCCAACACCCTCATACCAAAATGAATCTGACAAAAAATTAACAATGCAAGATTGCCATGATGCCAAAATTTCTAACGCAAATCTAACATCACCCTAGTGCCAAAATTGCCAACACCCTCATGCCAAAATGAGCCCAACACAAAATTGTCAACACCCTCATGCCAAATTCAAAAAAACTACATTTTATGGCGCAAAGCACATTCCTCACCCACTTAAAAAAACCCAAAAAGGAGGCCTAATTTATCTGATGCTTAGAAAAACTAGAAATCTAAAGTTTCTCCCATCAATTTCCAAAACCTTAATAGTAAAGGGTTCCATCACTTTGGGAAAGATTGAGATTTTGAAATAGTGCTTTGTTAACATGAGGGGTGACACCACCACTTGCAATTGTGCCCTTAATCAGAGTGTCCAAATCCTCATCTTCCCTAGTGGAAAGCTAATGGAAAGCTACAGATGCCTCGATGTAATCTGTTTTGCCTTCAGATCTTTGCTAGCATTCCCCACCAATTCCATTACCTCCGCAGTGAGATACTCCAAAAAAACTGCCATGTACACAGCTGCAGTTGCTCCCACTCTGATACTTGCATGCAAGTGAGACTTCATCTCCTGATGGGTTCTCCCCACTGGAAACTGCATCAGTAATTTTAAACATTTTATGCAAAACCAATTTCAATTCAGTGTTATAACATAACTCTTATTATCACATGATTTATGAAACATAGGATCTCAATGCAGAGACATGGAACAATATCTATTATCATGTTGTTTCATTTACATTTTTCTAAATCTTGCATGTCATAAAAATATTAATAAATGCTTCACACAAAACCTTGTTGAGTCTAGAGGACCACATTTGAGCAATTAATATAACAATTGCAATTTCTCAAAATGCAACACATACATACATTCATGCATATTATCATAACCATAAAATCCATCTCCACACAAAGAGGTAACACATGCTTATTATATCAACAACACAATTATAGTTCTGAAATCCCAAAACCATTTTAAACAGAAAGGCATCATGATGCATCAATAGATAACCAAGCATAAGAAAATACTTATCTTTGGGTGTGCAAGGAAAATGAGTCTGGGACAAGGACTCTCCAACCAACCAGAGACAACAGTAACCACACTTGTAGTTTTCACCCCCGAGCCAGATTCTAGAGTTTGAGGGGGATGCTTTCTTAAGGGATTAAAACACCAGCTGCCATCTGAAATAGGGAATCCATAGGACTAACTTCCTCAATCCCACTAGCTGACCAATGCTTCCTTCAACAACACAGGGAGTCCAAAGGTACTCCAACTCACCCCAAGTGCTCACATAGGGATTCACCCCCTTCTAGGGAGTCCAGAATCCACTGTTACAATAATGCAGTAACCACAAGTATTTAATTATCTCTTCCTTTGATGCTACTTCAAGATGGACTCTTCCCAAGCTATTACAGGGCTCCAGAGTCTACTATCTCAACCCACAACATCCAGGGGGCCCAAGATGTTACATGGCTCTACAGATTCCATCGCAACCCATATCCTCCACTGACCCAAGATGTTACAGGGCTCCAAAAAATTCGATCTCAACCCATAGCCTCTAGGGACCCAAGCTGTTACAAGGCTCCATGGATCCTATCTCAAATCACAACCTACAGGGACCCCAAGTTGTTACATGGCTTCATAGACCAGCAACTCAAACCATAGCCTCTAGGGAACCAGAGAACTAATGCAATTCTCTTCTATTATCTTCTCTTCAAATCTTCCTGCTGATTTAATATCACTGGATGCTAAAATATCCTCTTCCTTTTATCACTGCATGTTTATCTCTCAAACGAATGCCCCTCAATTCTTCTAGCCCTTTCCTTCGAATGAATCCTCCTATATATTTTCCTTTTTTTTGCATTTGTTGTTGTGTCCTTGCTGACCTGCAATGCATAGTCTCTTTGTTGGATTTCTTGTCCTCTTTTCTTATTGTTGTTTCCCAAGAACATGGGCCTCTAGACATTCTCTTGTAGCACATTCAATTTCAAGAACAAGTCCATTAAATTCATGCAACATCCAACCTTTAATGGATGCCCAAACAATTTTGGTTTCCTGTATAAGAAACCACATCATCCCAAGAAAGAAATCCTCCTCCCTAATTCTGGAATCTTTGTCCCTTTGACTCAGTCCCAATCGCCTCCCCCCCCCCAACCTTTTTTTTAAATTTCACATGTAGCATAAATATTTACAATGTATTTTATGAGAGAATGATGGGTGGGGATGTCACAGTCCCCTCCCCCTTGAGGGAACACTATCCTCATTGTTCATCTACCCATATGAAACACCAAAAACAAACCACAACACATATTTTTTCATGGAGCTTTATACACATAACTACATATAGTATTTACAATCATATACACACTTTCTTTAACCAACAAAAAAGTAAGGATAAATAACTTTCATGGAATCAACCATTTCCCACGTGGCCTCGTCTGGCCCAAAGTGCTTCCACTACACCTTGACTTGCTCTATGTCTTGATTCCAGAGCATGAGACTCCTCTAGTATAGAATGCACATTGGCTCTGGCTAGAAATCTCCCTCTAGTTCTATCTGTAGCAAAGACTAATCAATCACATGATTAGAGTCATTTACATATCTTTTAAGGAAAGAAACACTGAAAACATCATGAACTCTAATTGATGGAGGTAAAGGCGGCCTATATGAAACTGGTACGATCATCTCAAGAATCTTAAATGGGCCACAGTACTGTGGTGCCAACTTAGAACATATCCCAATCCTTAGGGAACTATTCTTGGGCTTAACACTTAGATAAACATGCTCCCCAACTTGGAACTCTTTATGCCCTCTATGTTAATCTTCACAACTTTTCTACCTATACCATGCCACTATCAAATTTTGTTTTATGATCTGAACTTGCTGCTCTATATCCTTGAGCATATAACGTCCTACATGGACCATGTTCACTGGATCACTCAAGCTAATAGGAGTGTTGAAAATCCTGTCATACAATACCTCAAATGGGCTTATCTTTAAGGATTCTTGGTATCCATTGTTGTAGGCAATTTCCACAAGTGGAAGGTATTTTTCCCACTTATTGGGATGATGCATCACCTACTTTCTTAACATGTCCTCAAGGATTTTGTTAATCCTCTCTGTTTTCCCATTTGTTTGGGGATGATAGGTTGTATTAAATGCCAATTATGTTCCCATTCATACAAAAAACTCCTTCAAAAACCTAGAAGTGAAGCTAACATCTCTGTCTAACACAATCTTCTTAGGGATGCCATGTAGGCTCACAATCTCCTATATCAATATTTGTGCTATGTCACTAGGGGAATTAGTGGATTTTAACGCTACAAAATGAGCTACCTACGACTCAAATTATCCACCACTACCATGATTATGTCATGTTGCTTAGATGTTTTAGTCAATCTTGTAATTAAATCCATAGAAATTATCTCGGCCTTTGCTTGTTGGCATTCCATACATTTTTCCACAAAATTGTCCACTCCCTTCTTTAGATTTGGCTAGTAATAATGATTTTTAATCGTTGTAAGGGTCTTTCGATACCCTAGATGGCCCGCTTAGGGATTGACATGGGACTCTTTCATTATCAGTCTTTTCATTTCAGCACTGTGTTGTAGCGGCTACAACCACCCTCCAAAATTGTGCCTTCGCTTCATTTTGGAGCATCCCTCCTCGAAATCATAGAAACTATCCTACATTGATCAGGTACTTGTGTTTAATTGATTTTATCTATCGCTTAACATCTTGTGTTAAATGACTTGTTCTGTGGACTAACCATAATATAACCCAACACTTGGTTCACATTTGGTCTTTGTGACGTCTGGGAAAATTGCGCCATCTTGTAAGGCAGTTATCTTCACCTGAGGAATTGCACAAAGCAGCCCAACAATTTTTATGCACTTAGAAATTGTGCAGAGCAGGCCAACAACCTTGCTCTGGAAAACTGCATAAAGCAGGCTAGCTGCCTTGCTCCCAGAAATTACGTAGGACAAGCATCCCAGCCTTGCTATCGAAAATTACATAGATCCACCCGACGATGAGTTGAAGTTAAAAATTGTGTAGATCCACCCCGCAGTGAGTTGAAGTTAAAAACTGCACTAACCTAGCAGGCAGCAAACCTTGCTCTAGGAAAATGTGCATAATTGAGAGACAACCTGAGCCACTCAGCTCAGAAACAGCAGAAAAGCTTTTCCCTCAGTGATTTTCTGTTGCATGTGTCGGTAGGTTGCCCGATTCCCTCTAGAGTATAGCAATTATTCCTTGCATGCATGGGAACTTTTCCCTAAAAAGAATAAAGAAAAAAGAGAAAAAGCATCCTTAGGTTTTAGGGATCTATTTTTAGCAGTGGGAGTTACATGCAAAGTCATTTTTAGAAGCTTCCTGCAAAGTGTCGCTTTTTCCTAGATTTGTGGCATGCACGTCATAAACCCTAAAATTAACAAATCTATTTAATCGATGCCCAAATCTTATTCTTCACATTCGATCTTGGTGCTATGAAAATATTAAGGCTTCTAGGAACCTTTGGCAGAGTCAGCACAAATTTTTTGGGTGAGTTTATACTTTCATATAGTTTTCCCCTTTTTTGTCGCTGTTTATTTCTCAACTTGTGTGAGTGTTGTTTTCCTTGTTTTATTGAATGGTCGCTGGAGTTTCAATGTGTTTTAACTTGTATAAGTTTCGTTTTTAGTTTTTTATTACATTTCCTTAGTGTCACAAGCATAACCCTGTTTTTGTACTAACATTCGTCGTTTCAGAAACTCTCTTCATGAGCTTCTTTCTCTTTCTATTTGACTAATTTCTACACTTGGTTGAATTGCATGCATGTCCATTCACTAAAATCTACACCAAATTTTCACACACATTTAGTCCTTCCCATTTTCAAGTTTCCCTTGGGTAGATCTGGGATTCCTTGGCCCAGATATCTTATAGTGTTGGCACCTTAAAAATATTGCTCTCAAATGTTGCGGGTGATCAGTCTGCTTTTTTGAATGAGCAGGTAAATCATCAAGATAAGGTTGAACAACGTGCTTGATGTCATGGAAGGAATAATTCATTGCCCTCTAAAATGTAGCCCCTGCATTCTTCAAACCAAAAGGTAACTTTCGATAGGCAAATGTTCCCCACGGACAAATAAAAGTTGTTTTAGATTGGTTCTGTGGGCGGATATCGATTTGATTGTAGCCAGAAAATCCGTCCATGAATGAGAAGATTTCATATCCGGCAGATTCGTCAATAATATGGTCGATAAAGGGTGTAGGATAATTATCTTTTGGACAAGCTTGATTTGCATCCCTATAATCGACGCACACTCGAATTTTCCCTTGTTTTTTCATAATTGGAACAATGTTAGATACCCAATCGGTAAGAGGTACAGGGAAAATGAAGCCAACACACAAAAGTTTTTCAACCTCTGCTTTAATGGCAATGGATTTCTTAGGATGAACAGGTCGAAGCCATTGTCGTACTGGTTTGACATCAGGGTACATTTTAATCTCATGTTCAACAATGCTTGAGTCAATTCCTGGAATCTCCTCGTAAGACCATGCAAAAATATCTCTAAATTCACGAAAAAGAGCATGGTAATTATCAAGTTCCAATGGAGAACAAGATTTGCCAACATGAATGTTTTCTACAATGTTAGGCTTGGTCGAAATGTTTATAGAAATCGTTTCTTCTATGTTTGAAAAATTACGCTCAGAATCTACAGTATCTACTCTAACAGAATTCGACAGGAAATCAACGATTGATGGGTGGTTTAGTTCATTTGAATAATCTTCGATGTCATCTGGAAGATCAGAATGATGATGATAATCTTCCCATGGTTCCTCTCCTATCATCATTGATTGGATGATTCCTTCATCTGTAGAATGTATACGTGAAAAAGGATCTGAAGAGGTACCATATTATAATGACCTATCTACCCATACAAATTTTGAGTGCGGATTTGGGTTTGTCGCACAAGCCCAAAAGATTGATTGCTATGATGATTCAATGGGGCTTAACGACATCACCTCAATATTACTATCAACTTCAACTTGGTTGGAAATCCTCCTTAAATCAGATGAGGTGGAGGAAATCATGTTGCAAGTCTCTACTCTTGCCACTTCCACCAAATCAAATAGTGAAGAGAGGGTAAAAGTATCCATTAGGGAAGGATCTTTAAAGAGACCTACTCCAACACTTTGAAGTGATAACAAGGGTCCGTGTACCAACGAAATGTTTCCCGTAGCCTGTGAAATATTGGTAAAGAAGGCTAGCTGATCAATGACTATGATTCCACCCTTAAAAGGGAATGCAATAGTATGAAAGTACGTGGAAACCACAGCAGCCATAACATATACCCAAGGCCTTCCCAATAAAATGTTGTAATCGAGGGGTCCGTCAACTACCTCAACTTCAATAGTAACCGTTTTTCCCCCAAGTTTGATTTGCAGGTTACTCAAAATCCCACATGGAGTATATGTTCTTCCATCAAAAGCTTTCAACGTGGTTGGTGATCGTGACAATGGCGGTGAACCAAGTGTTTTCCAGCAGCTCATGGACATAATGCAAGTAGATGCCCCCTCATCAATAATAGTTCAGTGAACATTTTTATTGAGAGCTTTTACTTGGATTAGGAAAGATAATTGTGTCGGTAACTGTGGTGAATATTCCGCATGGTTAAAAACCACAAGATTTGAATCCGTAGGTTCTATTTCACCTATTACTAACAGTAAAGCCTGCTTTTGGGAGGAACAATTTTGCAGCACCTCGAATGTCAACATAGCGGAAGGTGATTGAGCAAGATCTTCCACTATGTTATAATTTTGAGCTACTTGAGCCCGAGGGTTGAATGCCAATTTATGCACAACTCCCTTTGGTGGTTTTATCGTCAATTCAAGTATAATGGGTGGAACAACTTAAGATGAAGTCGAAGTTGAAGGATTAGGTTGATCAATGTCCTGAGTGATTATTCGACAACAACGGATTACCACAATCTTTGTTTCTTGTTGACACCAAAACTTCGTTTTGTGGCTTTGTGATGGATAACATGAGTACTTGGGATATGGAAGCATGGTCTGTTGCAACCAAATGTGTCTCTAGGGTTGGAAATAGATCAGTCAACACTGCCTATGTGTTTAAAGCCTTTAAAAGTTTAGAGACCTCAGAGCGATGTGGACAATCTCTTGTAAAATGCTCGTCATTACATATCAGACATGGATAATGAGGTTTCCTTCCTGAAGTAGAGGAATCAGATGATTTATTTGGAGGGGAATTTTCTTGTTTCTTTTTGTTTTACCCCTTTTTCTTGCCCACTGGTTGCTTTGGATTTTTGCCTTTGTCAAATGACACAGCATTAATCTCGAAGGCAAGAGTATTCTTTGATGCATTGGTAGTTTGATTAGAAACAACAAGAGTTTGACCAGATGGTCTTCCTGCTATTTGTGTGGTTGAAGAACCGATCACACCATTGCCGACATGAGAGTCCTTACTCGATTGTGGAGGAGGTGAAACAGTGAAAGCTGGTGGAGGTGCATTGGGAATTTTATCGTAAAGTGTGCCGGATTGTGTGTAAATCAAATCCAAGTATTGGGCACGAGAAAAAACTTGCTCTTGTGTGACAACTCCACATTTTTCCACATACTCGGTGATTGATGGCAACAAGGATTTTATGAACTACTCAGCTAAAAGCTGATCAGTAACATATGTCTTAACCATTCGACGACGATGCCACCACTCATGAATATGATCTGATATATGGGTAGCAGTAGTCTGTTTAAAGTTGGTTAGGAGTTCCGTTCCAGTCTCGTATTTGATAGGTAACTAGAAGTGGGTCAAAAATGTAGTGGCTAAAGTGGGGAAATTATCGAAAGAAGCTCTTGGTAATTTAATGTACCATTTAGCAACTGGACCAGTAAGTGTTTTTGGAAAAGACAAAGTCTGACCGATTCGTCATTTAAGGAGTTTGATGAACACCACAAATGAAAGGTCATAAAATGATTTGATGGGTCTTGTTATTAGTACAACCCCCTTATTATATTGTTGTGCCCATGTAGTCCACATATTGTTATTATTGTTCCCTTACATTATTATTGTTATGTCGGCTCTAATTATATTATGACCCCTTAGACTCCTATATATAGAAAGGAGGTCTTGTCATTTGTATCATCCAAGAATTTTTCATTTGTGTAATGTAAAGGAGGTTGACCCCTCGAAGAAGCTAAATTATAAGGCGTTGATCTATCTTTTCTATCTTTTTGTTAGCTGGTTTCATAACATTTGGTATCAAAGCTTTGGATTCTAGGATTTCGCTGCTCCAAACAGGTCATCGTGGAATTTGCACTATAACTTTTTTTCTGCGACATTTCAGATGCTAAAAAAAAAACCCATTTGATATGAAATCGTTCTAAACCTCAGGTCTAAATTTCAGAACTTTTTGCGCTATATTTGCAGAGATAGCATCTGAGGAAGTTGGCCTTTTTGCAGACTCCTGAATTACATTCCAAACAAGAGACTTGGGGAAAATAGTCATAATTTTTGTTTTGAGCATCAGATTGAAATTTCGTAAGAACTTACAAAAAGAGGACGGAATGTAGTTTACTGTGTATATGTTTCAAATACTAAAGTCAAAACAGTGACATGTGGCACTTAATACAAGTTCGCTATTCTAAAAAAGTATATAATCAGGTCATCTCGGGAGATTGTGCATAACTCTTTCTTGGAGAATCTAAATTCGATTAGACTGGTGGCAGTGGAAAGAGGACACAGAGGGCTACTGTAGGTCACAATTTTAGAACTTAAAGATCCGCAAGTACAAAGTTACAGTCATTTCAAGATCGAGCTCCGAAAATCAAGAAAAAGTGAGATGAGGAAGTTTGATGGCAAGGATCCGGTAAATTTGGTACTATAGATGGAGAAATATTTTGATCTACATGGTGTACCACTATTACAAAAGGTATGTATTGCATCTTCATATTTAGAACAAGATCAATTTTTATGGTATAAATGGCTTTGTTCTCGTAAACAACTTGTTACGTGGTCAATTTTCACGGAGGAAATTATAGCACATTATGAGAATACAAAGAGCAACACCACAACAATTGGAAGAAAAAAGAGAAAAATGGCTTTGTTACAAAGTGGAAAGAAAAATTATGGCAACAAGGAATTCTACCCCTCACAACTATAAAGATGGAAGTGTTGTTTCTCCTAGCCTTCCACAACCTACAAGGGTTACACTACAACAATTGGAAGAAAAATGAGAAAAAGGGCTTTGTTACAATTGTGATAGCAAATGCACTAAAGGTCAGAATCATGCTGAGAAGAAACTATTTTACATAGAGTATGAAGAGGAGGAAGAAAAGGATCAAGAAACATCAAAAGAAGAGGATATACGCCAGAACCCAACCCCAGAGAAAGAAGAAATGAATCCGACCATATCTTGTAAAGCATTGGCAAGAATTACCACTCCTAAAACTCTCAAGATAGGACATATCAAGAAGAAAAAGGTTCAAGAAGTGAAAGATCACATCGAGAAAGAAGAAATGAATCCAAACATATCATGTAATGCATTGGCCGGAATTAACACTCCTCAAACTATCAAGATATAAGGACATATCGAGAAGAAAAATGTTCCAGAAGTGAAAGATCACATCGAGCAACAAGAAAGGAATCCAACCATATCTTGTAAAACATTGGAAGAAATTACCACTCCTCAAACTCTCAAGATAGAAGGACATATCAAGAAGAAAAAGGTTCAAGTAGTGAAAGATCACATCGACCATCAACAACAAGTTCTCCAACTTTTAAAGGATAACGCCACTTTGGTGCAGAATCGAATGAAACAATAGGTAGGTCAACATCGCAATGAAAAAAGTTTTGATGTAGGTGATTGGGTATTTTTACAGCTACATCTCAAGCAAGCTATTTATGAGAAGGAAATATTGGCAATACTACATGCACTTAAGAAATGGTGACCTTACCCAATGGGAAGACACTTCAAAGTAAAAATGGATCATGATAGTCTTAAATACTTTTTAGAACAAATATTATCTTTAGAAGAATAGAAAAAATGGGTCACAAATATGTTGGGTTATGACTTTGACATCATCTACAGAAAAGGGAAGAAATTTTTTGTTGCAGATGCACTCTCAAGAAAGGATGAGGATGTGGAAGCATTGTTTTGTGCCATTTCTATTATGCAACCATATTGGATATCGAGGCAAGGGATGAATGGAAGAAGAACAAAGAAGTGTGGCCACTCATTCAAAAGTTGCAGAATATCCCAATTCAAACAATATTTCCAGAACTTGAAGAGGAAGGAAATCATATTGGAACCTGGAGCAGTCACAGAAATAAGGACCCGACAGCTACAAAATCGATCAATTTCAGAGTATCTCATCCAGTGGAAGAACTTACCCGCCAAAGATTCGACATGGGAGGACAAGAATTTTATACAGAAGCATCAAAAACTACTCAAGTGTTGAGGACAACACTTTTTGAAGGAGAGGGGCATGTTAGGCCCCTATACTACTAGTGTAACCCTTTATTTTTATTAGTACAACCCCCTTATTATATTCTTGTGCACATGTAGTCCCCATATTGTTATTATTGTGCCCCATAGAAGCCCACTATTGTTATTATTGTTCCCTTACATTATTATTGTTATGTTAGCTCTAATTATATTATGACCCCTTAGACTCCTATATATAGAAAGGAGGTCTTGTCATTTGTATCATCCAAGAATTGTTCATTTGTGTAATGTAAAGGAGGTTTCCCCCTTGAAGAGGTTGAACTATAAGGCGTCGATCTATCTTTTCTATATTTTTGTGATTTGGTTTCATAACACTCGTATCTTATAGGTAACTAGGAGTGGGTAAAAAAAGTAGTGGCTAAAGTGGTGAAATTATCGAAAGAAGCTCTTGGTAATTCAATGTACCATTTAGCAGCTAGACCAGTAAGTGTTTTTGGAAAAGACGAAGTTTGACTAAATCGTCATTTAAGGAGTTTGATGAACACCACAAATGAAAGGTCATAACATGATTTGATGGGTCTTCTCTAGGATTTCCATTAAACTTCGGAATGTCGGTTGGTAACTTGTGCGGAATTACCAGCCACCAAGGTGCATATACGATTGGATCATTAGTGAGCCAATTTAAATCTGGTAATTCTAAAGTTGCTACCAATGGAACTATCAATTCAAGTCAAGTTGATCATACCCGGGATATGATGGAATTGCCTGAGCAATAGGTCTTTGCATACCGACATAGGGCATCTACATTTGGTAACCTTGGTATGGTTGTTTAACAAAACCAGTATAAGGTGGTTGTTTATAACCAGGTTGAATGTGTGGTTGTCCATAACCTGCAAACCCTTGCTAACCAGGGCCTTGGTAAGCTTGAGATTGACCAATACCAGGTTGAGCTTGTAGAACAAATCCAAACTAGGATTGGAATTGTTGGAATTGGGGTTGTTGAAATTGAGGTTGCCATGGTTGTTGAATCAACTGTTGTTGTTGCTGGTACAACTGTTGTTGATTTAACTGTTGTTGTTGTCCAGCAATGAAAGGTTGGCCAGGTTGTGAATAAACTATACCAGTGTAAGCCTGGGTCAGTCCAGATAAGAGTATACTAACCTGAGGTTGTTGTTGAACTCCAGAAATAAGCGGTTGTTGTACAACAACTTGAGGAACTTGAACTCCTTGACTTGAAACTTGTGATTGCAAGGTAGAAGGATCAGTTGGTACCGGTTGAGATACAACAATTTGAACTTGTGACTGTGGTACAATAGTAGCAATAGGTGTAGTGGGAATAGCTGAAACAGTTTCCATTGGTTGTGTTGGATACACAAGCCTTGGTTGAACTGGCATTGTTGGTTTCCATTGACAAACTCTAATTCTAGATTGACTTGAATATTATGGGATATTACCATATGGTAGTCCCCCAGAATAATGGGGATATGTTGAATAAGCATATTGCTCTCCATATGGTGGCAATCTAGTATTTAATGGATACATAGGTCTTTGTTGACCAGATTGCCCAGCTTGATACTGATATGCAGGATCAAACTATTGAGTTCCCATTAGAGAAGAACCAGGTAAAATTCTGGTTGAGGACATGGGTGATGACCATGGTGTAGAAGCAACCCCTGAGTGGGTTCCAGACAATGATTGGTAACCAACCGGGACAGACGATTCACCATACAGGTGTGACTCAAGTGTGGTAGAAAACATTGAAGAGGTTACAACAGAAGATTCTGCTGCAACTGCATCAGATGATACAGTCTGAGATGTTGATGGTTGTTCAGCCATAGTTAACTGACCCAAAAGTTGTCCTAAAGAATCGACAGGTACTTGAAAAGAAGCAGGATCAAATGAAGCGAAAAAATCAGGAGTATTAGGGTAAAGATAAAGCCCAGTTCCAAAGTGAAATGGGGTTCCAGGTGTGGAATCTTCTTCCAATTCCTCCTCTATAGCAATTAAACCTGGTGGAAGAACTTCACCGTCAGGTCTGTAAAAGATTTTTGGTGTTGATGAAGTTGAAGTTTCAATAGTTACTAATGTCTGAGGGGTAACTGGTTGATTGTCTTCCGGTAAAGTAACAACTTCTGAATGTTCAAATTCGAAGTCTAGATGTTCGGGTAAATGAACAACAGTTTCAAAAAGAGGTTCCTGAACAACTTCAGGTTCAGATGTAACTTCTGTTTGAACTGGGATAGATTCTGGATTAACTTTTGGTTGAACTGATTCAAGTTCAGAAGTACTTCCTGTTGGAAATAATACTGAGAGGGGGGGGTGAATCAGTATTATCTAGTCAAATATTCCCTTTTTTCAAATTCAGATAATATACACTACTTCAGTTAATTATACCCGCGTATATACACAACTATGTTGAAGGAAAACTGTGTATACAATGCAAACTTATAATTTACTTTATCTGTCAGATGTTGATTGTTAATCTGTGTTTCAGAATCAAATAACCAGTAAGCAGGAATAGTAAAACAGAACAGAAGACAATCACACACAAGAACACAAGATATAAGGTGGAAACCCAATGTGGGTGAAAACCACCTGCTGCAATTCGTCTCTATCTTCTTTTAATTAGAAACTTCTTTTTACAATGTGCTGGTGCAGTCCTTTACCAGTACGCAAGTTGAAACCTGCAGAGAGCTACAACCCTCTCTCATTCTCCAGCTTCTCTTGGAAGGGAGCTACAACCCCCTTAGCTCTTGGACTAGCCAAGATACTAGTACGTAGGTGCTGGCCTACAGAAGGCTACAACCTTCTCTTTCTTCCAGGGACCACGTTTCATAAATTTTCAGACTGGATCCACAGATAACATCAATCAAACATCAAGAATTTCTGCATCAACCAATCACCTCTTCACCAATCAAAAATGAATTAAAATAAACACTTCTCTGACGACTGTACCCAGATCACAGTAACAGTAACCACACACCAAATCTGAACCCAAAACACTGCTGCAAGATCACAACTCAAAATATATAAGCTACTTTAATAGCCTGAAACATGTGTGCATACGCTTCTGTGTATGGAACAACCTGCGTATACGTTGTTTGCCTTCACTGAACCAGCGTATATACGCCCTTTCGCTTCACTGAACCTGCGTACAGATCTATAAAGGATAATTCACTCTTTCAGATATTCAAACTCTAATTAACCCAGATTATCATTTTTATAGATCAAGCAAGCGCCACATATAACAGATAAAAATCATACAAAGATATTATCATTCAAGCTTAAAGATTATGATCCATCAATAGAACTTATCCTTCTCTTTGCGCTAAGGTTCCTCCTTCATTCAGATCTAGATCTGCACCATAACCCAATTACCAGTATTCCAGATCTAACACTTTATCAGATATTCAACAATAATTCCGATGATCCCTTGCCAAATGATCTCCTTCCTCTTTTATAGTCTTAGGCCTTCCACAATACCACGGTCCAAAACCATAATAAACCAATACCACGGACCAAATACTTGGGATCAACACTTCTGACGAGGTACCATGGTCCAAAACCATAGGTTCAAATACCAAGGACTAACTACCACGGACCAAAGGTAAGTTTTCCAACATATACGCGCTTTTCCTTGCATGAAAGTGTGTGTATACGCATATGCACCTTTGAAACATCTAACCTCCGTGTATACGTGTCTTCGTCTAGATGAACCTGCGTATATGTCTTTTCCTTCATTCTGAAAGCCTGAACTGAGATCTGTTAAGCAGAGTTGCCATCAAGGACAACACCTGAGCCATAATGCCAACAATCTCCCCCTTTGGACTTGATGGCAACCCAAAATCCTCAAAGTCATTCTCCCCCTTTGTCATCAAGGGCAAAGGGTTGTGCTCCCCCTGAGTACATGCTGAAATTTCTGCCCTGCTGTGCTGACCATGCTCCCCCTAACTGTAGGCAAGATCTGCAAAAGATGTTCTTCAAGAAGAACCATGACTTATGCATCATAAAAGACCTTCCTATCACCAAAAGACTCAATACATACATCCATCACCCAACCAAGTGGGGATACATCAGAAATTTACATATGACAACCAAGTTCATTACATGTTCATCCCAGGCATAGTGGGGAAACCAAAATAGGCCGTTACATGACCTTGACACCATAAAAGAGATACCACAAAAGAGATACATGACATAGAGACGAAATATCTAGAACAAGACTTATGAAAGTCACCAATAACTGATAGTAGCAACATCTGTCAATCACCATTCAGATCAGCAACCAAGATTTCCTTCTGTTCTCCCTCTGCCTTTGTTCCACCTGAAACCAACAACAGCTGTGATCTAGAACCAAAAGCTTCTAAGATAATGCCAACAATGCATTATTGGAAGATTATCTTCTCCCCCTGAACCTGTGCTGGATGGTCTCAGTCAGACCCATATCAGAATATCTTCAACCAGAGCCTGTCCCCACAAATATCCATCAAACCTCCATATACGCGATTGTCTCTGCACAAACTGGCGTATGTACGCGGATCCTCCTCATGAAACTCGTGTACACCCATTTTTATCTGAAATAGACAAGCTTTAATAGCAAGATGATGCATCGACTAATCTCAGCTTCTGTCTGAGGTATTCATATGTCTCCCTAGGCAGTGGTTTGGTGAGAATATCAGCAACTTGTTCCTTAGAAGGAACATACTCCAATTTGACCTTTTGTTCCAACGCTTGTTCCAGAGAAAGTGATACTTGATCGGTATGTGCTTGGTCTTTGAATGCATGACTGGGTTCTTTTAAATGCTGATTGCACTTGTATTATCACATAAGATGGAGATAGGTGGTGTACAAGTGATTTGAAAGTCCTACAAGGTTTGCATCATCCAAAGGAGTTGAGTGCAACAAGATGCAGCAGGCACATATTCCGCTTCAGCTATAGATAAAGCAATCGAACTCTGTTTCTTGCTGAACCAAGATACTAATCTAGAACCCATAAAGAATGCACCACCACTTGTGCTCTTCCTGTCATCCACGCTTCCAGCCCAATCTGCATCTGTATAAGCATGAAGAGTGAGATCTGTATCCCTAGGATACCATAAGCCATAGTTTTGAGTTCCTTGAAGATACTTGAAAATTCTCTTCACTGCCTGAAGATGAATTTCCTTTGGATTTGCCCGAAATCTTCCAAATATTCCCACTGCATGCATCATGTCTGGCCGGGTACCTGTCAAATAAAGTAGACTTCCAATCGTAGATCTATAGGTTGGTTGATTCACTGCTGCTGATTCATCATTTGCACTGAGGCTGCATCCTGTAACCATGGGGGTACATACTGGTTTCAAATCTTCCATGCAATACTTCTTCAGAATCTGCTTGAGGTACTTGGTTTGAGACAAGAAGATACCGCCTTCATTTTGTTGGATTTTCAATCCAAGAAAGTATGTCAGTTCTCCAAGCAAGGACATTTCGAATTCTTTCTGCATCACCAAGGCAAAGCTTTGACTCATAACTTCTTCATTGCTTCCAAAGATAATATCATCTACATACACAACAAGTATTAGCAATTTGTCATTTTCAATTTTTATATAGAGATTGCTATCTGCTGATCCTTTTGAAAAACCTTGTTGATGAAGATATTTGTCCAAACGGTAGTACCAAGCCCTTGGAGCCTTTTAAGACCATAGAGAGCCTTTTTTAGTCTACATAGAAGATTTGGATCATTCCCAAGAATGAAACCATCTGGTTGCTCAATGTACACTTCTTCTTCTAAGTCTCCATTCAGAAAGGCTGATTTCACGTCCATTTGAAATACTTTGAACTTCTGAAATCTTGAGAGAGCAAGGAACATTCGGATGGCCTCAAGTCGAGCAATGGGAGCAAAAGTTTCTTCAAAGTCTATTCCTTCTTGTTGAGCATACCCTTTACACACAAGTCTGGCCTTGTTTCTGATTACTTCTCCATTTTCATTCAACTTATTTTTAAAGACCCATTTTGTCCCTATGACATTCTTATCTTTTGGTCTAGGAACCAACTCCCAAGTGTTGCTCTTTTCGATCTGCTCAAGTTATTCATCCATTGCCTTGACCCAGCATTCATCTTTGCATGCCTCTTTTACATTTTGTGGCTCAGTGGAGGAGAGCAATGCCAAATAGCTTGAGGCTTCTGCAATTGTTCTTCTTGTTTGTACACCTGCCTCTTTCTACCCCAAAATCTGAGATTTTGGATGGTTCTTCTGAACGTACCTGGATGGAGTCTTCTCTTCTATCCTTATCTGTTCCTCTGGTGCCTCTTGATGTTCTTCTTCATCATCAGTTTGATTTGGAGAGTAGTCTTCATCCTCTTCGATATTTTCATAATTTACTTGCCTAGGAATGTATCCTTTTTCATCAACCACTACATCAATGCTGTCAACAATTCTTCCAAGTATTTTATTGTAACACTTATATGCCTTGCTGTGGGGAGAATAACCAAGGAGAATGCCTTCATCTGCTCTAGGTTCAAGTTTGCCAAGCTATTCATCATTGTTCTTAATATAGCATTTGCTTCCAAAAATCTTGAAATGCTTTACCGAAGGAGTCTCACCATACTAGAGCTCATGAGGAGTTTGAGTGCTGTTCACTCGGACATTTGTTTTGTTGAGAATAACAATGGTAGCAAATGCATCTTCACCCCAGAAGGTTGCGGGAGTTCCAGATTCATCGAGCATAGCACGAGCCATTTGTTGGACCGTTCTGTTCATCCTTTCCACCACTCCATTTTGCTGAGGAGTCCTAGCTGTAGAGAATTCCCTTCTTATTCCATGCTCTTCACAGAAATCGAAAAATTCATTTGAGGTAAATTCCCCACCTCTGTCGGACCTAAGGCACTTAATTTTTTGATCTGATTCGTTTTCAGCCAAGGCTTTGAAGGATTTGAATTTTTCGAATTCTTTGTCTTTGTGCTTCATAAGTCCTAACCAAACCATCCTGGAGAAGTCGTCAATGAATAATATAAAGTATTCTTCTCCTCGAGGTGACCTTGTCCTAAATGGACCACATACATCTGTATGGACTAGCTCAAGAGGCCTGCTAGCTAATCCTTCCTTCTCAAGGAAGTTAGTTCTGGTTTGCTTACCAAACTGACATGATTTGCATATTGTGTTGTCTGGAATTTTGATATCTGGAAGACCATGAACTACCTGGTATTTGCATGCTTTCCTTATTTGTGAAAAGCTTAGATGCCCAAACCTCCGGTGCCATAACCAGTGTTCATCATCCTTGCTCAAATAGCATTGTTGTTGTCCTTCTTCAAATATGTATAAATTATTTGGAGTTCTTCTACCTTTGATCATTGTTTTTCCTGTATCAAGATCACAAACACTACATCCATTTGATCGAAATATTACTTCGGTTCCTTGATCGCACATCTGACTGACACTCAGTAGATTATGCTTCAAGCCATCAACATACAAAACATTTCCAGCTTTGACCTTTTCTTTCAACTGAGCAGTGCCTTTTCCTTTTATGGCTGCAGGGGTATCGTTTCCAAAAGAAACTTTCTTTCCATTTTATAAAACAGTATATGATTCAAGTTTTTCTTTATCACCTGTCATATGCTTCGAACATCCACTGTCGATGTACCATAGATTTTCTTGTCCTTCTGCATAAAAAGCTATCCCACATCTTTCTGGTTGTGGTTCCTTTATTCTCCAGGTTCTGGTGCTTGAGGCTTGTTCCTTTGTCTGTCGAAACCTGCTCCTACATTCAGAATCTTCATGACCGAAGTTATTACAAATAGAACATTAAATTTCATTTTCAAGGGCCGAAAAGTTGTTATAGGTCCTTTTTGCAATCCAAGTCATACTTCTTTGTTTTTGATCTTCTCTAGTCATGATTGTCTTATAGGCAACACATTGAGCTGCTTTGTGACCAAAGTTATGGCAAGAGAAACATTGGCCATTGAATAAAATTCTGCGATTATCAAATCTACCAGCCAAATGATTGTAATTTCTATTGTCATCCATTCTTGAAGCAAATTGAGAAGTTTTTACCTGTGGCTGGTTGTAGCTTTTGTTCACCCTTAAGATGGATTGCCCCTGGTTTACCTGGTAGTCTTTGTTTGTTCTTGATGTAATTCATCCCTGCTTTACCTGGTGATCTTCATTGGGCTTTTGCTCATTCCTCCTTGTTGCATCAAGATAACTCTTTGAGGTGGATGCTTGAGATGTTTCTCCTTTATAACCCAGACCTGTCTTGATAAGTGGAGAACGTTGTACATTGATAATCTCATCCAGAGTTTCAGATCCTTTAACAAATTTAAGATTAAGAGCCTTTGTTTTCTCAATTTCTTTTCTAAGGCCAACAATTTCACATTCTAACTTCTCAAGGGATTTTTCTTTTTCATCAAGTTGGAATTGTAGAGTATCAATGATCATATCTTTTTCTTCTAAACATGTTTTGAGTTGAGAAATCTCTTCATAAAAACCATCTGCATCTATAGCGTCCATGTAATCATCATCTTCAAAGGCCATTAAAAGTTTATAATCACTACTTCGTTCATCTTCGTCACTATTAGATAGGCCATCACTGTCTTCATCAGTGTAGTAACTTTTCTTAGTTGCATTTTGTTTCTTGTTCCATCTAACAGGTTCCTTCCCTTTGTCAATCTTATCCTTATTAGGACACTTGGCAGCATAGTGATCGACTCTTCCACAAGCAAAGCATTTGAAAGGTAACTTACCTCGGAATCATCCAGTACCCCGTTGAAGATTTCTGACAAAATTTGATTCTTCTTCTTCTTCTGACACGTGTCCTGACTCATAGTGCTCTTCTTTGCCTGAAGCCTTGAAGGCAGCTTCTCTCCTTTCTGATGGACCTCCTTTCCTCATTTCATAAGCAGTTAGAATTCCATGCAGCTGTGACATTTTAAGGTTTTGTAGATTCTCCTTTTCTTCTATTGCAGAAACTTTAGATTCAAACCTAGGGACAAAGATCTTAAAACTTTTTCAACCACAACAGCCTCTTTTATTTCTTCACCCAAATTTTTCATACAATTAACAATCTCATCTACACGAAGAAAATAGTTAGCCACACTTTCATCATTGTACATTCTAAGATTTTCATACTGAATTCTGAGGGTTTGAATTTTGCTCGTTTTACCTGATCATCTCCTTCATAGCTCAGAACAATATTGTCCCATATTTATTTAGCAGATTTATATTGCATAACCTTGACAAATTCTGATTGAGATAGGCATCCTAATAGAGTATTGATTGCTTTTGCATTTGTTTCATATTTCTTCTTCTCAGCCGGATCTATAGGAGTTGCTGATGGAAAAGTATACCCTATTTCTATGATATCCCAGACTTCTGTACCAAGAGATTGAAGATAGGCAGTAACTCTTACCTTCCAATATACAAAGTTTGTCCCATCAAAAATCGGTGGCCTGATTGATGCTTCCCTCTCGTAGTTGCTCATGATGAAAGATCTTCCTTTAAGCGATCAGGCTTCTTCTGAAGGACCTGCTCTAATACCAATTGTTGGAAATAATACTGAGAGGGGGGGGTGAATCAGTATTATCTAGTCAAATATTCCCTTTTTTCAAATTTAGATAATATACGCTACTTCAGTTAATTATACCCGCGTATATACACAACTATGTTGAAGGAAAACCGCGTATGCAATGCAAACTTATAATTTACTTTATCTGTCAGATGTTGATTGTTAATCTGTGTTTCAGAATCAAATAACCAGTAAGCAGGAACAGTAAAACAGAACAAAAGACAATCACACACAAGAACACAAGATATAAGGTGGAAAACCAATGTGGGTGAAAACCACCTACTGCAATTCGTCTCTATCTTCTTTTAATTAGAAACTTCTTTTTACAATGTATTGGTGCAGTCCTTTACCAATACACAGGCTGCAACCTGCAGAGAGCTACAACCCTCTCTCGTTCTCCAGCTTCTCCTGGAAGGGAACTACAACCCCCTTAGCTCTTGCACTAGCCAAGATACTAGTACGTAGGTGCTGGCCTATAGAAGGCTACAACCTTCTCTTTCTTCCAGGGACCACGTTTCATAAATTTTCAGACTGGATCCACAGATAACATCAATCAAACATCAAGAAATTCTGCATCAACCAATCACCTCTTCACCAATCAAAACTGAACCAAAATAAACACTTCTCTGACGACTGTACCCAAATCACAGTAACAGTAACCACACACCAAATCTGAACCCAAAACACTGCAGCAATAAACAGAAGCAGCAAGATCACAACTCAAAATATATACGCTACTTTAATAGCCTGAAACCTGTGTGCATACGCTTCTACGTATGGAACAACCTACGTATACACTGTTTGCCTTCACTGAACCAGCATATATACGCGCTTTCGCTTCACTGAACCTGCGTACAAATCTATAAAGGATAATTCGCTCTTTCAGATATTCAAACTCTAATTAACCTAGATTATCAGTTTTATAGATCAAGAAAGCACCACATATAATAGATCAAAATCATACAAAGATACTATCATTCAAGATTAAAGATTATGATCCATCAATAGAACTTATCCTTCTCTTTGCGCTAAGGTTCCTCCTTCATTCAGATCCAGATCTGCACCATAACCCAATTACCAGTATTCCAGATCTAACACTTTATCAGATATTCAACAATAATTCCGATGATCCCTTGCCAAATGATCTCCTTCCTCTTTTATAGTCTTAGGCCTTCCACAATACCACGGTCCAAAACCATAATAAACCAATACCACGGACCCAATACTTGGGATCAAAACTTCTGACGAGGTACCATGGTCCAAAACCATAGGTTCAAATACCAAGGACTAACTACCATGGACCAAAGGTAAGTTTTCCAACATATACGCGCTTTTCCTTGCATGAAAGTGCGTGTATACACATACGCGCCTTTGAAACGTCTAACCCGCGTGTATACACGTATTCGTCTAGATGAACCTGCGTATATGTCTTTTCCTTCATTCTGAAAGCTTGAACTGAGATCTGTTAAACAGAGTTGCCATCAAGGACAATACCTGAGCCATAATGCCAACACTTCCTTGTTGAGCAATTTCAAGTTGAGGATCAACTTGTGGTTGAACAACTTTGGTTACTGTTTCACTAGGATCAGTGCTAATGTCCTCAGGTAATTGTGAAACTTCTTCTTCAGGAACAGATGTACGAGAAATAGTTGGAGTAACTGGAGTCTCTGTACTTATCGAAATAGATGATTCAGGTAACTCAGATGAAGAACTAGGAGTTCTTGATGTACTAGACTTAGTTAAGCAAGACCACTTCACCCAAATTAGTGTCGCCTCGTGAGGCAAAGACGGTTTTCTCACTGTTCTTTGTGAATGATGGGGTATGGGTTGATGTTCCACCATGATTTCTAATTAATTTTATCATCAAAAAAGAAATAAACAAAAGGGGTTATACTATGCAAAAGTTTTACCAAGCAACTGTGAACTGTAAAATACCTCCTGGTGAACCAAGAAGTACGGGAAGGAAATCTCCCCGAATGCTGTGTTCGGTGTATCACAGTTTACAAGGTGGCCGACTCAGTTACTTAAGGATGGATAACAACCTAGAGTTGTCCTCCCATATATTCCCAAAGGTACGTGGAGGCCTAGTTCATATAAGCGATGTCTAATGTAAAAGTGTATAGTGAGAGAATTCCCATATACTTTACGTATTGTAACACCTCCCTATATACCTGAAGGTACGTGGACGAGCTACGATATACTCACATATGTGGAATGGGGTATCACACTCGGGATGTATTGCATACAAGTTAGTGACAACTGCTTTGTTTTATGATGCTAGAACACATCTCTAGCCTAGAACTACTAAACGTTCTCATTAATGACAATGCTCCATTAGATAAATTGATGTTTACTTTAATTTGATATTGCTTAGGAATTTACCTTTCAAGTTCACCACGTGATGTATTCTGAAATTCCTAGGAATGCAACTATCATGATAAGCATTCTTTCCATTCAATTTAACGATGAAAATCCTAGCTACTTAGGGATAGAGCAATCAAATTTCTTCTGATCAAAGAGAAAATAACACAATATAAATGCAAATTCCCCACACTATTCCTATCAGTGCACACAAAATTTTTCAATGCAACATGCGTGTATTTCTTTTCAATTTACCTTAATGTGAATGAACGAAAAGGAAAACTAATGCACAATCGATCAATAAACTCTTTTCATAAAAATGATGATTTTGCAACAATTTCTTTTCAAGGAAATGAAGACTTTACGACACTTTCATTTTCAAATCAATGAGGAATTACGACACTTTCAATGAAAATACTAATCATATGCATACATCAATCAATCAATCTTTCATGAATGAGGACTTTATGACAATTCAAATTTCAAAGGAAAAGACGATTTTATGACACTTTCTTTCGACAAAGATCAATCAACCAAAGACTAACTTTCAACTATAGATTGAAAATGACAAAGTAAATACATAAGAAACATTTATCAATCCTAGTCTATGTACGGCCAGGTAAGGAGATGAAAAACTATTTGCAAAGACAAGACATCATTGACATTCATCAAATCATTCAAACAAGAGAAAATTGGCACAAAACTTCAACTCCTAGATGGGAAACTGACACTCAAGGGATCAACATAAGCTATAGTGAGAGACAGTGCACTTCAGTGCATTGGCTCTATGCAGGAAGTGAATTTCAGCGCACTGTGTCCTTCATTGGGCTGCGCTGGTGACAGTAAGCCATTTCTGATGGCAATTTGACAGAGTTTTGACTCAATTTTCTATGAAATCAAACTGAAATTAAATCAACGACCATAAGTATAGTATGTAGAAATTTCCTAAGAGGATGATAAGCTACTAATATGGATGATAACTCCCTAGTATGGTTTCCAATTTATTTTGAGAAATTTTAGTGTCTACGGATAAATGCTTAAACCCCTAGACTAGTAGCTAAGTCTAGAACAATAGTGCAAAGCATTCTCTACCTTTTCTATGAACAATAGATTAAATAAGATAGTAAAGAAGCCTACTTGTAGCTTTCGCTTACTCCTTATCTCCCTTGACCAATTTTGTCGCTCCTTTTCGTACTTAATCCACTTCAAAAGTACCTGCACACAGATAGAAGAGAAAAATCGATCAAAGCATATGACAATGATCTATTGATTAAACATAGAATGGAATCAAGTTCATAATACACATATGAAAGCATCAATGAACAATACAAACATATGGAAAAAGATTTGAACACTTTATTAATAAAAGGAAGAGTTACAACCCAATTTGCTTGATTCAGTGTCACTCCTCCAGTTCAATCCCATCCTCTCCTTATAACAAGCAAGACATTTTGACATTATTACAATAGTTGAAACCAACTCAAGTCTCATACGAACATCATCTCCCTATAATTCAATGATTTATAGCCTCTGATCACTTAGATGAGTGGTCTTTTTATAGGTGAATGAAGGAAGTTATGCCATAAATGGTGATAATGAATTCCCTCCCAAACTTAGGATTTAGTTCCATGGAGGGGGGGATACAGGGATTGATGTTCCTTAACTCCTCCCTCATCCAATTTCAAGCCCAAAGGAGTAGATAAACTTGGGAAGCTTCTAGATACGTCCAATTGATATGAATATTCCCAAACCACAATGAAATTTCCCTCAAATTCACCCAGCGTAGGCCAAAGAGGGCTCAAGTGTGCTGCAATGCACCCTGGTAGTGTATTGCACTGCACTGCAGTGCACCCTGATAAAGGCCTGCCTGCGCTGATCTTCGTAGAGGTAGTTTTTCGATGATTTCACTCATGGAATCTCTTGGGAAGGAGGAATTCTGATGGTTGACTTCATTTAGGGCATGTAACAACTGAATTAGGGTTTGATGGGCTTTAATAGTACTGATCTATAATTTGGGGTTGATGTGCCCAAATGGATCTGTAACAATGTACATCACCACTTTGGCCTTGCTTAGGACTAAGTTGCGCATTTTATAGGACGAGCTGGACAGAGGTTCCAAATCAGTATACGAGGAAGAAATGGAGGCAAGAGTTTGTTTCTAGGAAGGCATCATCAAAGAGTATGCAAAAACTATTGCGCACTACCAAGGTTGCAATCAGTTTGTCATCGAGGATCATAGAGAGGATGTTGATGAGATGGTCTTTCCGCAGCCATCTGAGTCTTAGTGTTTTCTTGTCTGGATGACTCAAGACTATTTTTGTCCCACATGGGTATATGTGGAAAATGTATTATTTTTGTAAACATGATATAATGTGAAATTCCAAGTGTCATTAGTGGAATACGAACAGTCATAGGTAATGTAAAGGGTTATGTGTAATGAAGTCAAATAATCATGAGGGTATTCCAAGAGTCACAAAGGGGAATGTCAAGGGTCACCACACCCTTTTTTATAAATAGAACCTCATAACTCATAGAACAGGCTTTTGGGAGCCAAGAGTTTTCTATGCATTACTTAGAGAAGGGCTTGGAGAGTATTGTGATAAGCCTTGGCTTCTCCACAGTGCAGAGCGAGTACATATCTTTGGAGGAGTAGGCGTTGTTGACTATAACATTTCACCATTGGGGCTAGTCGCTGTCATGGTTGTATGTATGGATGGAACTTTCACTTTATATATAATATAGTAGAGCCAACACGTCTTCATGAATATGTTGTTATTGTAGTTCGACTATTTTGGTTACTTCAGCAATGTATTTTGTTTAACTTACACATTTGTGTATGAACTATTTCATGTACGATTGTATGGATCTTGTTGAATTCGTTCTTTTGGTTTAACCCATCACTTTGGATTGTCGACTATTCTGCTTTCCAGCTTGTGATGCCATTAAGCTCATGTGTTCCTTTCAGGCTACATACTATTACAGGCTTCTAAGGAGCACACTTCCCTTTTCCCCTTCATGTGTTAGAACCTCCCCATGTATCTCTCTTGAATTGCTACAAGGTTACACGCTTGCTTTTGACAAATATGTCTTGCTTACCTCTACGCACTATCGTAGTCAAGGAATAGATTTACTACCCATTGTTGCGACTACTACTCCAAATGGTCTAAGGTCTAGTTGAGACTTCTTACCACGGAGATCCCTTGACATGTTGGTGTGTCCAACACCGTCAACATTTAAGGTGCTAGAAGGAGGGCCAGATGACAAGCTGAGTCCTCAAAGTCCTTTTTGAATCTTTCCACATCTTTCATGACTAACTGTACAATTTTTCCTCTTAGATGTATGTCTTATGGAAATGAGTTTGAAGTCTCGGAGGATCTCTAGAATGAGTTGTCACAAAACATATATGAAGGTAAAGGTGGAGAAACTTGGCTTAGACACAAATCTGTCTTTGCTAGTCTTTGTCACAGGACCTATGGAATCTATGAGATTACATGACCTGCTCATTATTTTCATTCATGCTTCAAGGGTATCCACTGCAATGGTGTGTCACATTGCCTGATCAATATATTCACTCCCTTAATCAGTTTGTTGTAGAGGTGGACACTGCTTTCCATCATTTTGGCCATAAAGTACCTAGCAGAAAAATTATGGAATTATGGAAAGCTCCTCATGAATCCTTGTTGCAATTTTGGGAACTCTTTCGTAATCTTGCATTTCAATTCTTAGAGGATGAAATTGATTGGAATTTTCTTCGTGAAAGATTTCACTATATTCTTCACATATTTGAAAATCCACAAGTGTTAGAATCATTCAAACCCCTCCCAGCATACCTCAGTGTTAGAGCTTCTAAATCCAAGATGGACAAGGTCGCTATCACAAGTGACTCTCCATCCTCATCTCATCAAACAACTCTAGCTCCATAGAGTGAGGTGGGAGAAGGTGTGCACCCATCTGTTGAACTGTCACATCCTCCCACCCCACCTACTCTAGATATTTACACATATTTGGCTTGCAAGAATATTGGTTGTCACGTGGACTTATTTCCTCAACCTCCATCCACATGTTATATTTATCCTTCAGATTGTATTGTGTCGTGTTCTCCCGTACCTGACTCCACACTTGTTGTTCACGAGGATCAATTTGTCGAAGGAGCTGGTGTTGAGCAGCCGACCAATGCTATCATTTATGATGAGTATGTGTGGGAATCTGAAGAAGAACCTGCGGTGAAGGATGACCTCCTTCTGTCTACACCTCATTGCTTTTTTCTGACATCCTTGGTGATTCTACCATTGTTAATATTCTATGTGAGAATTCATTCCCGGATGCATCTACTTTCGATAATTGACAGAACACAATGGATGTTAGTCTTTCATTGCATAGCGGAGAGGACACATATTTCCTTGTAAATCCAATCAATATTTCATCTGTCATTTCCAGAAATGCAGAGGGTGAAAATTATTATTTCTCATCAACCCCTATGTATGATTTGTCAGATCATGAGGATGTCAATGAACATATCGAATTTTATGATCGTGGCTATCGTGATCTCTTTAATCCTTCATTCGATCAGGATGAAGATTCATTTGTTATTGATCTTTGTAAGCCACCAGTATTTGATGATATACTTGTTGATTAAGTGGAAACCTCATAGGCTGTCGAGGCACTTCAACTCGAGCTGATGGTTATGTCATACCCTCGCTATCTTGAGGTCAGTTCCACTCCTGATAAGAAATTTGTTGAAACACCCAAGGCTCCTCATCACTCACCTGTTTACATTAAAGATTAATCTAATTCAGAGATTTCACAGCCTCCACGAGAATCACATGATCCAATCGCTCGCATTGGAGAAATCATACACAATGAGCACTCTTGATAAACATAAGATGTCTTTCTTTCTGATGTTTTCTCATTTGTCACAGTCAAAAGAGTGTACGTGCTTATTGTCTGCATGCAGTGTGTTTCATAATCGTGATAGGCCTGCATAATGTTTATCTTGCACTTTTACTCTTTTCTTTTCTGTGGATGATTTAAACTCGGAGTGTGTTGGTCTTCATTATTTTATTTTCTTGTTTGTTTGTTTACATGCTTATCTTTCTTGTTAACCAGGCCTTCACCAACCCGGTGGCTACATTGGAAATATCACTTCAAGTGAGCAGGCCCATGCACTGTTTAGTTTAGGAGTAGGGGTAGTGTTGTCTTTCTTGTTTTGATTTTTTTACATGCTTTCTTTTTTTACCTTGTTTGCATTCCTTATTTTCCTGCTTTCCTTTCTTGCTTTTCTTTTTCTTTACTTCTGCTCTTTGCTCGTTTGTTTTGTTTTCTTGTTTATGTACCATAGGTTTAGTTTTGCATGAAGCTATGTGGATCTCAAGACAAGCAAGGTGAAGTACAAGAGGAATTGTACAACTATCAACAGTTGGTTATCTGTAGTACTCTCTCTTTATGAAGAGCTTGTTGCATTTTGTCTATGATACCTTGACATAAAATATGTTATGTTCAGAGTGAGTCTTGGTGAAAACACAAACTAGTACCACCTACTCTAATTGGTTCTTTTGGGTTAATCCTTGTTCGCTCAGTCAAGTAGAGTAAGGTGAGGAGGAATACCATAACAGGTATTATCAAAGGTATATATAACATACTTACATGAATGGAAAACCTCTTCTTCTCTCAATAATTCATGATCCCTCTTCTGCCTCTGAAATAAATAAGTGCCTATGCACAGTTCTTTGAAAAATGAAAAAATGAAAAATAAAATAATAAATAAGGAGAAAGAAGAGAAAGTCTTCCTGTGCAGAGAGATGATGCAAATAACTCCACTGGGGTGCTGAACAGGCTCACTGGAAGTAGAGCGATGCTTGTGTTCCTGCATGACTTCGCCAGGGTACTGTCCAAGCCTGCTAGCAGCGGAGCAACACCAGAGATGAAACTAAGACTATGACATGTATATTACTTGTGCACCAATATACCCCTCATCCCTAATCGAAGCAACTCAGTTGACTTGGATTGTTATGTGTGCTGACTGGTCAAGAGAATGGGAGGGACTTTATCTTTAACTCAAGCTAGTGTTGAAGCCATGGCAATCAAAGAATCGAACAATACTTCCGGAGGAGTTAGACTCACTTTTAAGAAAAAAGGTCCATACAGAGAGCTGGAGTTCTACCAATGTGTCGCCAATATTGTTGTGGCTGCAACCACCCTCCAAAATTTTTCCTTCACAATGTTTTAAAGCGCCCTCCTCCAAATCATAACAATTATTCTCCACTAATCAAGTACTTGTGTTTATTTGATTTTATTTGTGGCTTAACAGGCTATGTTCACTAACTTGTTCGGTCAACTAACCACAAGTTGACCCAACACTTGGTTCACATTCGGTCTTTGTGATGTCCGGGAAAACTGCACAATCCTAGAAGGTAGTCTGTCTTCCCCTTAGGAATTGAGTAGAGTAGCCCAACAACTACCTTGCACTTAAAAATTGCGCAGCGCAGGCCAATAACCTTGCTCTACAAAACTACGCAGAGCAGGCTAGTTTCCTTGCTCCAAGAAATTGCTGAGGGCAGGAAATATAGCCTTGCTCTGGACAATTGTGCAGATCCACCCAGTAGTGAGCTAAGGCTCAAAACTACACTAACCTAACAGGCAGCCAACCTTGCTCTAGGAAACTGCACAGAACTGAGAGACAACCTGAGCCACTCAGCTCAGAAATAATGCAAAATATTTTCCCTCAGTGACTGTCTATTGCGTGTGCTGGAAGGCTTCCTGGTTCCCTCTAGCAAAACACAATTTTTCCTTGCATGCATGGTAAATTTTCTCAAAAAAGAAAAATGTGAAAAATCATCCCTAGATTTTATGGATCTATTTTTAGCAGCGAGAGTTACATGCAAAGCCATTTTTAGAAGCTTCCCGCCAAGTATCGATTTTTCCTGCATTCGTGGCATGTGTATCATAAACATTAAATTTAACAAATCTGTTTAATCAATGCCCCAGAGCTCATTTTTCAAATTTGATCTTGGATCTATAACATTCTTGAGGAATCTAAGAACCTTTGGCAAGTTGGTGCAGCTTTTCCAGGTAATTTTTGCTTTTCATGTCTTTTGTTGCTTTCTCTGTCACTTTTTATTTCTCAGTTTGTGTGGGTGATGCATTCCTTGTTTTATTGAACGACCACTGGCGTTTCATTATGTTTCAGCTTGTATAAGTTTTGTTTCTAGTTTTTCATTTAATTTCATTAGTGTCACATGCATAACCATGTTTTTGCACTAACATTCGCCGTTGCGGCGACTCTCTTCATGAGTTTTTTGTTTTTTTTTTTTTTTTCATTTAACTGATATCTGCACTTCCTTAAATTTCATGCATGTCCATTCACTTTGGTCTGCACCATCTTTGCACACACATTCAATCCTTCCCATTTTTAGGTTTACCTTGAGCAAATTTGGGCTGCCTTGGCCCAAATCTTGCTTCTCCCAGCATGCATTATGCATTCCTAGCAGTTAAGGCTTTGCCTTGCCTCTAGGAATTATGCAAAGGCTACCCACACTGGCTCCTAGCTGTGCTCTGTACAATCCTGGGAGGTAGTGCCCTAGTCCTTCCCACTAAAACTACGCAATGTGCAGTTCTAACTCGACCCCCGCTTGACTGAACTGCACATTGCGCACTTCCAGTTAGCAGTGAGCCTCTTTGGACTACACTCTGTGTAGTTCCAGTCAGTAGTGAGCATCACTAGAAGCTGAGACTGTGCAATGTGTAGTTCCAGCTGACAGTATCCTCTCAGATTCAATGTTGTGCAATCTTGCCCACCAGTCATGGGCTAGTTTGTTTCACTATTGATTCTTGACTTTCTTTATGGTTTTTAGCTAACATTTCCCTGCTGTGAATGCCTTATCTGTCTCTAGGTACAACAAGTGTTGAGAAGATTCTTAGCAGTACAAGCAACATGGCCTCCAAGAGAGCTGGATCAAAGGACACAGTTGAAATCAGTACTAGAGATGTGGTTGAACATCTGTATATGAGCTTTCCCATTTATATAGACACACACTTGTTCATTGAGAAAGATATCAAGATCACATGGCAAGATATCAACACTATATTTGCAGGCATATTTGAGGAGAATCTCGAGGACTGTTAGGTCTACGTCAATATTGATAAGTTAGGATTGTACAAGGTTGCATGCAGGTGTCCCACCTTCCTGTGCGTAGATGTGATCCACTACATTGTCTCACACATTAATCCTGAGACAATGATACTGAGTAGTGTTAGTGGAGTAGATCTAGCTACCTTCAGGGCGGAAGATTATCAACACATGTATCATTTGGTGCAGCCAGTGAACATGATGGATGCACCATTCTACACTCCCAACCAGATATACAAGACAAAAACACTCAGTAAGGCTTACCGATTCTTGGTCATCTTTGCATGTCATTTGTATGGCCAAGAGACTACAAAATCCTTCCTACATAGTTAGGTTTTTATGTTGGATCAACTGGAAAGTGAAGGAAAGCCTTTCGACTGGTCCAATAAGTTGGCTCTTCAACTGAAAGTGCAAGTATCAAATGCCAATAGTTTTCCCAAGGATCAGTAAGCAATATTATTCATGAACGCCTACCTGCTCGATGAAATCTATGCCCATCAACAATTTCCTGGCACGGGTTGGGCATGGACATCTTTAGAGAATCTTGTGAACATATATTGCAATTTTCTTTCAGAATGCACCTACTGAAGAGTCATGGATAGACTATCTAACCACTTCATTGCCCCTCTGTACATGATGATATTTGAACAAGATCCGCCTTTCATGTCCCAGGCAGCAATGGATGTGTTGTTGAACATTGTAGATTGGTACGCCTCACCTAATGACACCTTCATTAGGATGTACAACATGGATAAGGCTATGTATTTTTTGTTGATGTTTGCCACAGACAAGCTGGTCATGCACGAGGTTGCATACCACATCTCAATAGTGTTATTAGCTGGATTTCACAAGAAGAATAAGGCACCATGTCCTATCCTTCCTTTGTGGATTGGGTTGTACTCGATATGGAGTTTGAAGTAAGTGGATGCCGAGGTCGAGGACTTCAAGAAGTTTCATTTCGGCACCAAGAGTTTCAATCTGTACGATCCACATGACTTATGCAAGGACCACTATACAAGAGTGTACTATCCTTGGATCAACGGGGCATGCCATTGGCCAAAGGAAGACCCATGCAGGTATTGCTATAAATCCTCTAGGCTCAATGAACCGGTCAGCATGATAGTAGAGTGGCTAGCAGCACTCAAGGTAGCAACACCACAGGGAGCAGCAAAAACAACAACAAGAAGTAGCAAACATGCACAAGACAAAGGGAGGAAGATTTCCGAAAGGCAGAGGTGGAGAAAAGCTACAAGTTTAAAGAAGATCCATGTGTTGAGAGAGTAGCTTTGGAGATAGAAGTAAAGAGGTGAAAATGCCACAGGAGAAGAGCGTAGAAGAGGAGAGATCAACAAAGACTGGAAGAGATGGAGAAGAAGTTGCAAGTAGAGTCGAAAATCAAAGAAGAACAAGAGCTACATAGAAGAGAGAAAGAAGCGCAGCAGGAACATGAACATGAAAATGAATAGGAGGAAGTGCAAGGTGCACAAACAATGGAAATGGTGTTGATACAGGTTGAAGACTCAAATCCACTAGTAGCTGAGGAATAGCGTGAGTAGCCACATGAACAAGAACTTTCTTAATACGATGAATAGATAGTAGAACAGATGGACATGGAGATGGAATAGCGAGAATAGGATCAGGACACTGACCTCATGCCAAAAGAAACTGAGGTCACCCCACAGGCTTCAGCACCTCCAATAGTAGAGCAAGTCCCAAGTGATGAAGGGGATACCATTCTACTTGAGGATGATATGGGAACAAATTTGTACAACATAACCTTTGAGGAGTGATAGAACAGACTTTTACAAGTATGTAGAGCACACATCCTGGATGAGCACGCATCACCTTCGCACTTTGAAGAACAAGTGATTGTGTTAGAGGTGTGAAGACATCCAGCTGCCTTGGCCCTTGCTACGAAGGCTTATACTAAAGCCATGAACTCAAGTTTGAAGTTCTTGATAGTAGAAAATGAGCACATGGCTAAGGAATTGCAATCAACCATACATAGAGGGAAACAATCAACAATATATGCCATATCAGAGATGAAGAAAGTGATGCTTGCTGAAGTATCAGCTCTTGAGACAATCATGCAGAGACTGTATGATAGGTTCATCACCATGCACAAGGTAGTTTTCCATCTAGATAGTCATCAATAGCACTGCACCAAGATAGCATGAACAGTCATAGATATGCATGCCGCTGTTAATCATGTACGAACATGGACAATGAGGTATAAAGGAGACCTGCTTCACTTGCACAATATGATGAAGCCGTAGGTTGAGTTAGACAAAGAATGCATCTGGAGTCTGATTTGGAACTATGAGGAACTCCTGCCACTCATCACCAATGTTGAGGCTTCATACACATGGTTGTTCAGGAGTTTGGATGTCATGGTGAGAAAGTATGGCACCTCATCAATTGGAACACTCACCAAGGCCAAAGAGAAGAACCAAGTCCGACTGGAGCTCAATGCATACTTTTATCAATTGATGCTCATGGCCACCAATGTAGATTTGCAAGTCAGCGCGGATAATATGCGGATGTACATCATCAGTCTGGCCTTGGTCAGGACTACATTGCGCATGTTACATGACGAGTTGGACAGAGGTTCCAAATTAGTATACCCGGAAGGAATTTCAGCAAGAGTTCGTTTCCAGGAAGACATCATCAAGAAGTATGCGGACACTATTTTTCACTACTAAGCTTGGCATCAATTCGTCACTGAGGATCATGGAGAGGATGTTGATGAGCTGGTATTTCCATAGTCGTCTAAGTCTTAGTGTTTTCTTGTCTGACTGACTCAAGCCTATTTTTGTCCCACATGGGTATATGTGGAAAATGTATTATTTTTTAAAACATGATGTAAAGTGAAATTCCAAGTGTCATTAGTGGAATACAAACAATCATAGGTAATGTAAAGACTTATGTGTAATGAAGTTGAAGAGTCATGAGGGTAGTCCAAGAGTCACAAAGGGGAATGTCAAGGATCACCCCACCCTTTGTTATAAATAGAACCTCATAACTCATAGATTAGGCTTTTGGGAGCCAAGATTTTGCTATGCCTTACTTAGATAAGGGCTTGAAGAGTATTGTGATGAACCTTGTCTTCTCCACAGTGCAAAGCGAGTACATCTCTTTAGAGGAGCGGGTAGTGTTGACTGTAACATTCCACTATTGGGGCTAGTGGCTATCAACACTTTATATATAATATAACATAGCCAACGCATATTCATGCATATGTTTTTATTGTAGTTCGACTATTCTGGTTACTTTAGCAATGTATGTTGTTTAACTTATGCATTTGTGTATGAACTATTTAGTATACGATTGTATGAATCTTGTTGAAGTTTTGTTGTTGGTTTAACCCATCACTTTGGATTTTTGACTATGCTGCTTTCCATCTTGTGATGTCATTCAACTCATATGTTCCTCTCAGGCTTCATACTATTACAAGCTTCTAAGGGGCACACTTCCTTTTTCACCTTTGTGTGTTAGAACTTCCCCATGCATCTCTCTTGACTCCCTGCAAGGTTACACACTTTCTTTTGACAAAGATATATTGCTTACCTTTGCGCGCTATCGCAATCAAGGCATAACTTTACTACCCACTATTGGGACTCTTACTCCAAACGTTCTGAGGTCTAGTTCGGAATTATTACTGAGAGATCCCTTGACATGTTGGCATGTCCAACACCATCAACACACTGCTAGGCACATAAATAATACCTTTGAACTGATTAATCTGTCCTTAGTGAGGTGATATTCTTAATCCTCACCACTTTACAACAACTTTTCTTTCACTCGCTGATATTTTTCATCTTGCATTCCAACATTTTTTACTCTTTATATTAATTATGTACTATAAGAAATTACTACTGCCAAGTGATTTAACTAATTTCATCTTCTCAGATCATCAAGAAACTTGTTTTCTTTACCTCTTATGTACTTTATTTCAAAGTCGAATTAACTGAGCATGGCCACCCATCTTGCTTGCATAAAAATCAACTTCAATTGTCCAAAAAAATATTTGGGTCCACTATGGTCTGTCATGAGAGTAAATTTCCTACTAAGGAGGTAATGCCTCCACATTTTTAAGGCATGAATTATGGTAGAAAACTCTAAATAATGTGTCACATAATTCACCTCATGTTAATTCAACTTTCTAGACTCATAGCGTACGAATTTCCCTTCTTGCATTAAGACTCGACCAAGTCCCTCTTTGCAGGCATCTCTACATACCACAAAATCCCTATTAGGATATTCAATTCTCAACATTGGTGCCTTGGTGAGAAATTATTTTAATTTCTCAAATATTTTTGCACATTGTGCAGTGCAATGGAATATTTTTCTTTTCCTCTGCAAGCATGTAATGGGATGACCTAACTTGGAGAAATTACAGATAAATCTATTGTACTATCCTGCCAGTCCCATGAATGACCTAACCTCATCTGTGTTCTTTGGAGTTGGCCACTCCATTATGGAATTGATATTTTCAGGGTCAAATGAGATTCCTCCATTGGAGAATATATGGACCAAATAATGTATCTATGACTAGATGAAGTCACACTTGCTAATATTTTCACAGAGCTTGTGCTCTCTCAATAGTTGTAACATTGTAACTAATCGTTTCTCATGCTCTTCTTCGGTCCTTGAATACACCAATATGTCATCAACAAATACAATGACTATCTTGTCCAAATGAGGATATAACACGCTATTCATCAAGCACATGAATGCAGTAGGGGCATTAGTAAGCCCAAAGGGTACCACTACGAACTCATAGTGCCCATATCTTATCCTAGAAGTAGTTTTATGAATGTCTTCCTCCTTAATCCTTACTTGTTGGTAGCCTGACCTCAAGTCAATTTTGGAGAAAACTACTACTCCTTACAATTGACAGATAGAGGGAGTGAAGATGCAAGGCTTCACCGATGCATATTAGGCAGGAAGTCTATCTGACAGGAAAAGTACATCAGGTGTTATCTTCAATCTTGGGTCTGTATCTATTTCCTAGTACAGCAGGAAGCAAAGTTCTGTGGAACTCAACTCAGTAGAGGCTAAATACATGGTTGAAAGTCAAGTAGCATGTGAAGCAATATGGATGAGGAAAATACTTGTGGGACTGTTTAGTCAAGAGATGGATCCGACAATGATATATTGGGATAATCAAATTAACATTAAGCTGTCTAAGAATCTGATATTTCATGATAGGTCCAAGCACTTTGATATCTGGTATCATCATTTGCAGGACTGTGTGTAGAAAAGAATTGTGTTGCTACAATACATTCCAGTTGAGGAGAAAGATGCTGACATCTTGTCAAAGTCATTATCAAGAGGTAAATTCGAATTCCACAGGTGCAGGATAGGGGTGGTGGAAATTCCCTGTCTTGCTAAGATGGAGTGTTGAAAAAATGTAGCAAGAAAGGCTCAATTTGAATTTAGCCTTAATCAAATTGAGTAAATAGAATTTCCACATCAATAGGAAACTTGGAGGAAGTTGACTAGTGTGACATGGATCTTGTCACTCAATTAACTTCGTAAATTCAAGTTAGAGGGCTTGGAGTTCAGTTATGCATGTGTGATTGCTAAATTTTAGTAATCCGATTCAGTTATTTTCAGTGGTATTCAATTAATTGACCTCTAACCATTGTTAGGTCAATTGAAGGTCATTTGTGCAGTGGGACAACATTATAACTCAGAGATTTGTTAGTTAACTAATGAATCAACCCAAAATAGCTACTGCATGCAAAGAACTCGAGTTCCTCGACTGAAGTGTAGATGACAAGGCAGTGTAACATTAGTTGTAGTATAGTCTTGAGTTTATAAGTGTTGCATAAAATTGATGATCAATCCTTGGGAATTGCGCAATCAATTTGGAGGAAATTCCTAAAGAATATGGGCTAATTTCCTAAGGATTTTCACAAGGAAATAAGAGTCTTGGTGAGAAAATAATTGGCTAAGTGTTGGCTAGAGTTTTTCATTGAGCAAAGAGAACAATTATTCTTTTGTAGGTTGAGCTTACAGCTAGAGCTAGCAATTGTAATAGATTCTCTATTCATCTGATTAATTCAAGGAGGCTTGAGGGGTTTTTCCCAGGTGGGTTCCCCTAGAAATCATTGTGTATTTCTAGTTTTGTTTATTGCATGTTGTTCTAAATTTTGGATTTCATTTTGCACATTAGTAGAGAAGAATTATGTCTCTTGATTTTAGATCAAATTTCTTGAGAAGTTGAAATTCTATCAAATTTCTACAATTAACCTCATTGAAATGGGATTTTTCCTACTCTACGACACTCTTTTTTTTCCTTTCTCATCTAAGCATTCAATTTATTTTTCATATCAATATACCTTGGTCTAGTGTAAGTACAACCAGGCCATGCCCAATAATATGTCATACACACCCAATCGAAACACATTCAAGTGGCGTTTTTCGACCATGACACTAAGCTCAAATGCAAAAAGCTTTACCAAATCACTGATTTTTATTTTTGTCCCAATTTCCAATTGAACCAAATTCTTCTTGCAACTCCTTGTCCATACCACATTTCTTAATAAGATTTGGATTGACATAGATATAATTAGAACATGGATCAATTAAAATAGAAATGAATTTCTCTTGTAGCTTAACTTCCATCTCAATGATGGATGCTTGTTGATTTGCTTAGCAATTTCCCATTGCTTCATAAATCCTTGGCATACTCTAAGCTACTTCTTCTACCCTACTCACCTTCTAATACCTATAAATATTTGGATCAACATCCTGTGTATGTGGACAACCTCTCCTCCTATGGTTCCCACCACAAGTCCAACACTTGAGCGGCTCTCAACCTTTGAACTTGTGTTGTACTAACACCGGTTGTTGCACATTTTTCTTATTAGAAACATTGGATTTTTGTTGCAATTGTCCTATATGAGTTAGGTGCTTACATTCTTTCCTTTCTGATATTTTCTTGGGCCAATTCTTCTTATGTCCAGTGTTTCTTTTAGCTTGCAAATTACTTTTAATATTAGGCCTGCATTTTGGTTGCTTATAGCAATGTGTTAGCTTCTTGATAGTATCCTTTGAGGTTTGGGGTACCAACAACTCAATTTTATCCCTAAATGCAATAGTAAATCCGTTGATGAATCTTCGAATTTTTTCTTTTTCATCCTTGAGATATGGCACATACCTCAATAGTTCTAAAAACATGGTGACATACTCATCAATGGTTAATTGACCCAATTCGAGTTCATAGAACTCCTTGAATAACATTCATACAAATATTTCTATCTAAAGATCATTTGAAAATCATCCTAGGTCAATTATTTCTCAACAATACCTCCAACGTTATTGAAATCCTCCCACCATATACCTATTTTTCCCTTCACGCTATAAGTGGTGACTCTAGCTTTCATATTCTCAGAATAATCATGTATTTTGAAAAACTTCTTCATTCCTAGCAACTAAGCTTCTACATCCTCTGCTTTCTTCATATCCCCATCAAATGTGGGTGGCTTGGCTTTCTTAAATTATTCAAGCATGTGATCCTTTCCTTTACTTCTTGAATGATGATGATGGTAATGGTGAGAATGGTGATTGTGCCTTAGGAAGCAGAACTAGATGGTTTTCTTGAATAATGCACCTATGTGCTAGTTCCTCCCCTTGGAGTGCTTAAAGGTATATCTGCAATTAAAGTTTCCTCACTTCCTCACCCATGTCTCTTTCTTGACTTGACACCATCTGCTCTGTTGGTGTTTTCCTCTGAATCATGAAGGATTTTCCTATCTCTATGACCAGCCCTCAACTTAGATTGCCTTTGTCTCTACAGATTCTAGAGACTTTGTAGGATAATTGCATTGATATCTACTTTCCTTTCTTAGGCTCTTACCAGCCTCTCATTATTGGCCTAAAATATTCTCACCTTAGCCCTCAAGCTTCCTAGGGTGTCCATCTAGTCTGGGGAGTGATTCCCTCCCTCTTGGCCAACTGATCTCTCTTCTTCATTAGCTCTGACGCCATCACTTCTATGCTGTGATTGATCAGAACTGTACTAAACCATTTCGTTCATAGTTCCTCATTGCTATGATTTTTATACTTGATGATGCTTATGATGTGCTTTCAACCACACATATTGTTAGACATTTCAAAATAATAAATAAACACTTAATCATTACCATGAGCTTGCATTTGTGGTTCTACCATGGGCTTTTCTACTGTGATAAAACAACCATGTTAGTGTGAACACACATTTACACATCATATGCATCAATCATTCAATCCATTTATCATGATGATTAACAATAAACATCATATTTATGGCTATGGTCCTTATCTCTCTGAGTGTTTTTCAACCAAACAGTTCACACTAGCACACGTTTACTAGAAAAACAATAATCAATAATTCAAATAAGCTTTTAACACCTAAACAATTAATTAGTCAATTTTCAAAATCATCAATTTCCTGCGACAAAGCCCATCCGCTCCAAGCGTTGAACCTGGATGCTCTGATACCACTCTATAACGTCACCAAACCCTTTAAGTTACTATTAACACAAAATTACCAAAAAAATAAAATAATTACCCCATTCCTCTAATGGTAACCTAAGGGGTTGAGTGACATTACATGTTTGATCTCATACTGGAAAAGATAGTTTTCAAATTCGTTTGAAGTATATTCTTTTCCATTATTAGTATAAATAGATCCAGTATGAGAGTGTGTATCATTTTCAATCCATGCATTAAAGTTTTTGAAAGTTTCAAAAGGTTCAGATTGGTTCTTCCATAGATATACCCAACACATTATGGTATAGTCATCAATAAAAGTCATCGTGTATTTATTACTATTTGTAGAAGGAACATGCATAGTGACACACAAGTTAGAATGAATGAGTTCAATCTTTCTATGTGCTTTCGAATGAGAATCATGAAAAGATTGTTTATCGTGTTTTCCTAAGATACAAGCATCGCATTACTTAAGTTTCCTACGAATGGTTGGCAAACTAGTAACACCATTTCTCTTCAATAAGCAAATACTATCATAGTTTAGTTGTCCAAATATAGCATGCCATAATAGATTGAATGGTATTGTACCTTCATCAAATTGAGAACTGTATGAAAATTTTTGTGCACAAGCAGAGGTTCCTTGCAGCTTCAAAAGTCTTTCTTCTTCTATCCCAGTCATGATAAGTGAGTTGTTTGATGCTTTTCTGACCTCAATTTTTCCATCAAAAATGTGAATGGAGCATCCTTGCTGGAAGATGTGAACCAAAGGAAACAAGTTTCTCCTCAACTCAAAGAGGCAGAGAACATCATGTAAAAGAAAGTTTGGGAGACTAGGTAATTTGACCCTGATGGTGTCAAGTCCTAATGGCTTGAGTTTTGAATTATTTGTAAAGTAAATCACTCCATCAACATTATCAATGAATTATTCAAAGAAATATCTTCTAAAATTCATGTGGCAAGTTTCTCCTGAGTCAAGAAACCATGCATCTTTCCACAAAGCAAGTGAAGCATTAAACAAGTCTTCAATTACTCAAATATTGTAATGACCACAACATAATGAGCAAATTTTGGTGCTTTACCCCTTGATTTGATGATTTTCCTTTCTCTTCATTATTTTCCTTTCTAATCCTATCCGAAGAGAGATTGAATGTGGAAGCATCATGTCCATTTATGTTTCATCAAATATAATGAAGATTAGGTCTTCCTCCTAGATAATGTGTCCCCCTGCCTCTATTATTATTCCTTTCAAGTGCTTCAATTTCTTTAAGGCTTCAAAAGCATTTGTAAAAGGTGTAATATGAAGACTCACCTTTTTATTGATTGATGCTACAATCAATGCATAGAACTTTCTATTCTTGTTCTCCCATATGGCAAGCTCTTTGTCAAAAATAGGATTTTTAGGAGGATTTCCAACTAACCCTTCACAAACACCTTTCCAAAACTAATTGAAAATCAGGGTATGCTTTATCTTCCTAGACAATTCATGGTAGTTCTCTTTTCTAGAGAGGACTACTCCAACTATGGAGATGAGTGAATGCATTTATGCAATACTTTATCATTGGGCCTTGAATAGCCAATTTCTTTGATAAAAAATATCTTAATAGAGACTCATCATACATGCATCTTCTTCAAAAAAATTAATCAAAATAAACCAACATATGACATCATATATTTGAATGGTTCGATATATATGAATGGTTTTCAATGTATAACAATAAATTCAACACAATTTCAATGATCCATCAATTTGAGCCCAATTCACCCTATTCATATACTAATCAAAGATTATAGTGTTATGGATATGACATACCACAAATACATGATCTTCAAAAAATAATTATGCCATCACATACTGTCTTCAAAAAATATTCAATGCACATATGTACAATATTCAATTCATGCACCATATGATACACGGTCTTCAACGCAGAGCATTCAATTTATCATTACCAAAGACAACCCTCAAAACTTTCAATGCACAAGGGGAATATATTCATAGCATATCATTACACGGTCTTCAAAAATATATATACAATCCATAGCATTTGAACACACATCCATCAACATACAATTTTCATTCAATGCAAAGGCATACGACATAATAACACCAACATACAAGAGCCAGCGCAAGAGTAACACACATCAACATACAAAGCTATGAGTGCATACAATGTGATACCATACATACTATAAATAGTCATGCAGGAGTTACGCACCATGAAATCATCAGTCGCAACTTGCAAAGTTCAATGTACAAGAAAATATAACAGAGTAGTCACCATTTCATCACACCATACACTACCGTTCATGACCATAATCAACGTTGCTTCAACGTTCAATGCAGAGGAGAAATATAAAATAGAGGGTTCAACGCAGAGGAGAAATACACGCCGCTTCAACAAACAGGACACTGCTCCCTTCAATGCATACAAACCAGTGCACATGCTTCACACATATACACAACAACAATGACCAATTGAACGCAACTATGACCCTTTCGACCATTTTCATTCAATGCATAGGCATACGACGTAATAACACCAACATACAAGAGCCAACACAAGAGTAACGCACATCAGCATACAATGCCATCAACACATACAATGTGATACCATACATACTATAAATAGTCATGCAGGAGTTACCCACCATGAAATCATCAATCACGATTTTCAAAGTTCAATGAATAAGAAAATATAACATAGTAGTAACCATTTCATCAAACCACACACTACCGTTCATGACCATAATGAATGTTTCTTCAACATTCAACGCAGAGGAGTAGTATAACATAGAGGGTTCAACGTAGAGGAGAAATACACGTTGCTTCAACGAACATGACACCGCTCCCTTCAATGCATACAAACTAGAACACATGCTTCACACATATACACAACAACAATGACCAATTCAATGCAACTATGACCCTTTCAACCCTTGGACAAAAATATTCCACAGACAGAGAAACGTACACCAATGTACAATTTAAATTTGAAAAGTTTAAAGGCGTCATTCAACGCTTAAATGGACTGGCTATCACAAGCTTTAATTCACAATGCATTGGGATAGAGGATTGTATACATTCAGAGGACAATGTAGGGAAAATTGCGGGAGTTACATAGCATAAAACTAAATTTGGACCTATTGCTTTGATACCATGTCAAACTAGGTTTGAGTAACTCCACGAACTGTGATTTGTACGAATAAAATCATGAATATATACAAGGAGAGGGAGACTATTGGAATTCAAATTTCAGTGTCTCTTCATCTTCTTTATTTTTCTATTTACATTATTTACAAGAATTTCCTAATCACAAAGATTAGGTGTCAACAAGGACATCATGATTTAATTCAATTTGATCATTTAATCTATAATCATTTATTTTATTTATAAAATAAGAATATCTATTAACATCAAGATTATATAATTTTAATGTTATAATTCAAATCATATATCAATTTTTTTAAAATACCCTATTCACTTAATTAAGTAAATCTTAATGTACTTAACTATTGCATGGTCAAAATGAAAAGGGATATTACAATCTAATTCAAGTTGACCATTTAATCTTACATCCTTCATCCTATTTACAAAATAGGAACAACTATTAACATCAATATGATTTAATTTTTAGCATTATAAAAAATAACACATTTACTTAATTCATGGCAAGACAGGTCATTTACCAAAAAACAATTTAAGGAACCTATCTACTTACCTCATTAACTCAATGTAATTCAAATTATTTACCAAAAGTTTTTGAAGAACCCCATCCACATAACTTGTGGATGATGAATTTCAATAGGGGATGACAATAGGAAGCTCTAGGGACAATAGTTTGAAGAGATTGCAAAGCCTACTAGAGATGGTGACCACAAGGCTCTAGTGGGGAGTAAACCTAGAAAAATAATATCCAAGTGGCAAGAGTAGTTGTGCAAGGTGATGGCTAGTTAGAGGAGACTACAGAGGTTAGGATGACCAAGTGGCTATAGTGGGGAGTAAATCTTGAAATGTGATGACTAGCTGGCAATGGGGACTTAGTTTAGAAAGCTGATGACTAGGTGGTGGGAGTGGTTATGCAAGTTCATGGCTAATTGGAGGAGAATTCATATGACAAAGTAAGTGGGGTGGGGAATAACTAGCATTTGCACCAAATTTTGCAAAGGAAACGTCGTAAGGCATAAATTTGAAGGCATAAACTCGAGAAGAACCGTGACATATAAAGAATCATTGAAGATAAAATATTCTATGCAGATTAAATATTTACCATTCGCTTAATAATTATTAATAATTAAATTAAAATTGTAAAATTTTGTTAAAAAAATGTGCCTATCTAAATAGTTGGAAAAAAACCAAATAAAATTGTATTTCAAATAATTATAAATACATAAAACTTATAACTTCTCATTTTATCAAAACTTAAATAAAACAATAACAATAAAATTTATATGACCATTTAATTAAAAAAAATATATATATTAAATCGCCATCAAAATCAAAATTTAAATAAAATAATAACAATAAAATTATATCATTTGATTATAAAAAGTCATACTACTCAGCTTCATTGATGTCCCACCATTAATTAAAAGGGAGTCATGTTTCTAAATTCATATCTGCAATTTTCAATTGCACAATTTTGTAATTTTCAATTCCACAATTTTCATAAAATCTTTGAATATGGTTTCCCTTACCAATCAAACCAGAGAGTAATGGAATCAAACAAGAGGAATGAAACTAAACTTAGGAAACCAAAGTCATTATTTGAAATCAAAACCGAAAAACTAAAGAATTTTGTTATCTTGAATATACAACTTGTTTTTGGAAATTAAAATAATCCTCTCTAAACAAAAGATTATCCCATTATACCATAAATTGAAATCATCAAAATATCACTCCATCAAATTTCTTGCATCACCATTACGATTTCCAATGCTCAAAATTCAAGTTCATCATTGATTTGAAATGAGAGAAAAATTCCAATGCTCATATGCAATCCAAACCTCATCAGTTTTAGAGGTTTCAATGTAAACTTTCCATCATTTTCCTTAAATTTGTAGGGGCAATAATTCCATATCACCACATTAACATCCAATGCCCTGCATATATCACCAACCACACCAACAGTAATAGAAAAAACTTGGTATTCTTCAAAGTTTTGTCTTGTGTAACTTGAGTTATGCTGTTTTGTATGGCCTTTAGGGTTCACAGAGATCATTTCTTATTACATAAGAAATAAATCCACACTTTCTCAGTAATTTATTTTATAGAAATATGAGTTAGAAAAACTATACAAAAAAAGGAAATAATCAAAGGAAATTTATTTCTAAGTTGTTGCAAGTGACAGGTAAATTCACAAAAATCAGAAGAGTTAACATTGGAGGTCACAGTTTTATGCCTCCTATTGTTAAATGCTCATTAGTTCCCTTTTGAAATAGGCATGAAAGCCAAAATCAAACTTCTTACCGTTAGGATTAGATGCCAAATCGATTTTATCCAACAATAGTACACTTCAGAAAAGAAAGGTTTATTATGATCGTAAGAGCCAAATAATAAAATCTTATACATAATGCTTCAAGAAGGATTCCACGGTTGTGTATTTGGCATTAGGATAAAGCTCTGAGGATTCTCACTCTTTAGGTCCAATCTCAAAATTTGCAGTACAACCTTCATAGAATATTTGGTGGGCATGGGAATTTATAATCTATAGTTCAAGAGGCTTACCTGCAACCAAAATTTTCAAATTCAAAACCCAAAAATGATACATGATAATCTAATTTCATCTCTTCACATAAATCAATAAGCCCATCAATATGCCTCTCTTTGTGCATTGCTTAAAAAGATACAAACCTTCCATAAACTTGAGCCATTCTTCAGATGAAATGCTCTTCTTCACCAAAGGGTGGCCTATAAGCCTTTCCCATATCTCCACAACCTCCTTCTATAAGAGGATATTGGTTGATGGGTGGATGTATACTGTTATGTTCAGGGCCCGGCGATCCACATCTAGTTTCAAATGCTTTGTACACAATAAGATATACTTGAAGCATAGAAATCATATTTTGTTCAAATGATCATAGATTATATACATTGTAATTGATGGGATTATACTTTATTATATTTTGCATATTTAGTGATCTAATTATGTTGTTCTTGTCTCCCATTAGTACTGAATCATAGTGAGAATCAAAAGCTAAATTAGAAAATTGTTGCTGAAATCCAACATTTCAAAAATCAATAACAAAAATTATAAATTGTGGGAGTTAAACACAAATATTTAAACACCAAATTTTATTAATATTACAATAGGCCTTATTGGTCAGGGTGGACATTAAAACCTGAAATACTAATTAAAAAGGGATATCATGAATTTCAGTTACTTGTATATGTGAAAATCCAAGACAGAAGGGAAAGAAATCCTGAACAAGAGAACACCTTGATATTTCCAACTTCCTTAATAGCATCCACTAGTTTTAGTTGTTGAATTATCTCATTGCGAACAATAGTTCTTGCCAGAGATGATATCACAACATCCACTTCACATCAATCACTAGGCTCTCATGGTCATCTAATGAACCCTGAAGGCAATCATACTTGATGAAATTTTGCATATTTTGTGATCTAATTATGTTGTTCTTGTCTCCCATTAGTACTGAATCATAGTGAGAATCAAAATTTCAATAAGAAAGTGTTGCTGAAATCCAAACATTTCAAAAATTAGCCACAAAAATTATAAATTATGGGAGTTCAATACAAAAGTTTAAACACCCAATTTTATTAATATGCCCATAGGCCTTATTGGTCGGGGTGGAAATAAAAACATGAAATACTAATTAAAAATGGAGATCAAGAATTTCAGTTACTTGTATATGTGAAAATCCAAAACAAAAGGGAAAAAAATCCTGAAAAAGAGAACACCTTGATATTGACAACTTCCGTAATAGCATCCACTATTTTTAGTTGTTGAATTACCTCATTGCGAACAATAGTTCCTACTAGAGATGATATCACATCCCACTTTCTTCACAATAGTCACCAAACTCTCATGATCATCCAATGAACCCTGAAGGCAGTCAGTGAGTAATGGACATTCTCTTAGATGTATGCATGCAATTCATGTATAGAGGCATTGAAAATAAAAATAACAATACATACTTGTAGAAGGTGGGCGTCAGATTGTTTGAAGAAAATGAGGAGTTCCAATTTGTCAATATTATGAGTTGTTGCAGGAGGGTATATAACGTACGTGGGATGACCAAGAGTCGAGCTTACCCTTACAGATATTTTGCATATGTACACTATACTTCCCACGATGAGAACTGTGATCTTTTGGGATCCATTGTTTTCCATTCCAGATAGCGAAAAAATTCTAGCTAATGACCAAATCCAAACCTAACTCAAATCAACTAGTTTGAACAACTATGTAGGAGATGTAAAAACAACAACACTAAATGCCCCATTACCAGCCTACGAAAAACACAACAAGCATCAACATAAAATACACGAAGTTGCATGAAACAGTTTAAAACTGAAACTGGATGCAAGCTTACAAACAAATGTAAAATCATGAACATAATGTCTTGAAGTTCAAGAACCAGATTATGAGAATTCATGATTAAGAAGAAAAACCAATTAGCATTAGGGATCACTAAACTACATATATATCTATATCTATATATATATATATCTATATATATATATATATATATATATATATATATATATATATATATATATATATATATATATATATATATATATATATATATATATTCAGTTAGTGAATATAAAATAGATATGCCCTTCTTTCCACATCACCCATTCACAAAATATTTGAAACTGCGATTATGACGAGTCTCTAAGAGAAATCCCTTCTGGTAAAGAATTCTGACACAAAATTGCCAAAACCCTCATACCAAAATGAATCTGACACAAAATTGACAACACAAGATTGCCATGATGCCAAAATTGCTGACACAAATTTGACATCACCATAGTGCCAAAATTGCCAACACCCTCATCCCAAAATGAGCCCACCACAAAATTGCGAACACCCTCATGCCAAATTCAACAAAACTACATTTTCTGGCATAAAGCACATTCCTCACCCACTTTAAAAAAAACCCAAAAAGGAGGCCTAATTTATCTGACGCCTAGAAAAACCAGAAATCAGAAGGTTCCTCCATCAGTTTCCAAAACCTTAATAGTAAAAGCTTCTGGCACTTTGGGAAAGCTTGAGATTTTGAAACAGTGCTTTATTAACATGAGGGATGACATCGCCACTTGCAATTGTGCCCTTAATCAGTGTGTCAAGATCCTCATATCACCAAATGGAAAGCTAATGGAAAGCTATAGATGCCTCGCTGTAATGCATTTCACCTTCAAATATTTGCTAGCATTCCCCGCAAATTCCATTACCTCTACAGTCAAATACTCCAAAACAACTGCCATGTACACAGTTGTAGTTTCTCCCACTCTAATACTTGCATTCAAGCGAGACTTCATCTCCTGATGGGTTCTCCCCAATGGAAACTGCATCAATAATTTTAAAATTTTTATGAAAAATCAATTTCATTTCAGTGTTATAACATAACCCTTATTATCATGTGGTTTATGCAAAATGGGATCTCAATGCAGAGACATGGAACAATATCTATTATCATGTTGTTTCATTTACATTTTTCTAAATCTTGTAGGTTATAATAATATTAATAAATGCTTCACACAACACATCCTTCAATCCAGAGGACCACATTTGAGCAATTAATATAACAACTGCAATAGCTCAAAATGCAACACATACATATATTCATGCATATTATCATATACATAAAAGCTATCTCCACACAAAGAGGTAATGCATCCTTATTATGTCAACAACACACTTATAGTTCTGAAAGACCAAAACCATTTTAAACAGAAAGACATCATGATGCATCAATATATAACTAAGCATAAGAAAATACTTACATTTGGGTGTGCAAGGAAAATGTGTCTGGGACAAGGACTCTCCACCCCACCAGAGACAACTATAACCACACTTGTACTTGTCACCCCCGAGCCAGATTCCAAAATTTGAGGGGGATGTAGGTTTTAACCCTGTATAAAAATTACCTGCATACGAATTCTAAAACATAGAAAAATAAACAATGCGAGAGCATAACACATAAAACACATATACATAGAGATTTTCCCACTGGATCCCAAAACCGAGACTACCAGCTTGATTTTTCATTATGTTCCTTTCAACGTTACAATACATATTTATACATGTCGAAGCATCCAACACCATGGACCAAAAACCATCGCGTCCAAAAAACATGTGCGAAAATCATGCACGAAACCATAGGTGGGTCTACCCAACCTAACATAGGGTCCAAAACCAAAATTTTCTGGGGCATTGCCCCGGACCCCATAAAGTGGGGTTACCGGTGCCCTTCAAACCCCCTGTTAACTATGTGGAAAGAATATAACACAACCCAACATTCTCCCACCCATTGTTTTCTTTCCACAGGGGGCCACAAGAGAGCTTAGTCACTTTCCCAGCCCTGAAATGCCCATTGTCTCTCTACACCAAGAGAACTTCTCAGAGCTCACAGATTTTGTCAATGCATCTGTAGTATTCCTCAAAGTGTCCACCTTTACTAGCAACACCTTTTTGTCTTCTATCATGTCCCTCACAAAGTGATAATGAACATCAATGTGCTTTGTCTTTGAATGATATGCAGGGTTCTTTGCCAAGAAAATTGCACTTTGGTTGTCACAGTATATCCTTATAGCTTCCTGTACTAACCCCATACTTGAACACAATCTCTACAACCAAACTGCTTCCTTGCTTGCATGAGTGGCTGCCATGTATTCTGCCTCTGTAGTTGATAGTGCCACTACAGATTGTTTCTTACTCATCCAACTGACTGCACCTCCAAATAGGTTAAACACATACCCACTTGTAGATCTTCTCTGATCTATATCTCCAGCCCAGTCTGCATCAACAAAGCCACGAATATCCAACACGCTATCCAATCCTGGTCTTCCTTGGTAGCACAGACCATAATCACTAGTGCCACGCAAATACCTGAAAACCCACTTCACTATTGTCCAATGCTTTCTTGTTTTTGACATAAACCTGCTCAATACTCCCACTGCATGTGCAATGTCCGGTCTAGTACAGACTATTGCATACATCAGGCTACCGATTTCACTTGCATATGGAACACAGGACATGTCCTCTTCCTCTTCTTGTGTCTTGGGACACTATTTAGTAGATAACCTCACACCTACGGGAATAGGAACCTTCACCAGTTTACTATCCTGCATATTAAACTTGTGCAGTATTGTCTCGACATACTTCCTCTGGTTTCCACTTTGCCCGATCTCTTTTGATTTCCATGCCAAAAATATAGTTTGTAGCACCAAGATCTTTCATGTCAAATTTGGAGGACAATTGGGTCTTCAAATCCTGGATAATTCCTTTGTCATTTCCAACCAGCAACATATCATCCACATACAAGACCAGATAAAGAACACGGTCACCAATTAATTTAAAATACACACAGTGATCTACTTTGCTTCTGGTGAAGCCAAGTCCCTGTATAAATGTATCAAATTTCTGATACCACATCCTTGGTGACTGTTTTAACCCATACAGAGACTTCTTTAACTTGCATACTAGTTCTTTCTTACCCTTCACTACAAAGCCTTCAGGTTGCTTCATGTAGATTTCCTCTTCCAGATCCCCATGAAGAAATGTTGTCTTCACATCCATCTCTTCTACCTCAAAATCAAAAGCAACAGAAACAGATAAAAGTAATCTAATAGAAGTTACCTTGGCAACAAGAGAAAAAATATCACCAAAATCAATTCCCGACACCTAGGAATAACCTTTTGCTACCAACCGAGCTTTGTATTTCTCCACTTTTCCTTTTGCATTTGTCTTCTTTTTGAACACCCATTTGTTGCCAATGGGTTTCCTTCTAGCCGGCAACTCCACCAGATCCTAAGCCTCATTTTTGTGCAAATATGACATTTCATCAACCATGGCCTCTTTCCATCCTCTGAATCTACTGCTTCCTTCACAGTTCTGGGATCATCATCAGTAACAGACAAAGCAAAATTTGAACAAAAAGTAGATGGACTATACCTTTTTGGTTGCCTTCTTTCTCGAACTGATCTTCTCACAGCGGGAGTTTGTGGCTTTTCATCTTCTGATTCCTCCGTTGTTGTAGAGTCTGATTCTTCCTCCTTTAGCTCAAACTCTATCTTCTCAAGTTCCTTTGGTTGGACTTCATGTTTAATAACATATTTCACCTCCCTAAACACCACATCTGGGCTATACACAACCTTCCTTGTTACTGGGTTCCAAAGCTTATAACCCTCTAAACCATCCTTATACCTAATAAAGATGCACTTTTCAGATTTACTATCCAACTTGGTTTGTTTCTCCTTTGGAACATGTACATATGCATCACATCCAAATACCCTCAGATGTGAAAGAGAGGGTTTCTTACCAGTCCATACCTATTGAGGAGACTTATCCTCCAATGCTAATGAAGGTGACCTATTGACCAGGTAACATGCAGTATCCACCGCCTCTACCCAGAATTCTTGTCCTAACCCAGCACCACTGAGCATGCTTCTAGCCCTTTCCATCAACGTCTTATTCATTCTTTCTGCAACTCCATTTTCCTAAGGTGTATATGGAGTAGTCTTATGCCGTGTTATACCACAATTCTTATAGAATTCTTGAAATTTCTTACTGCAAAACTCTCCACCGTTATCTGTTTTCAGCACCTTTATCTTCTTCTCTGTCTGGTTTTCCACCAAAGCCTTAAATTCTTTAAACCTGTCAAAAACTTCAGATTTCTTATTAAGGAAATATATCCATGTATTCCTTGAGAAGTCATCTATAAATGATACATAGTACACAAACTTACCCAGTGATGGAACCTTCACAGGTCCAAACACGTCACTGTGCACAAGTTCTAATATCTGTTTTGCCCTCTTACTACCAGAGGGGACACTCACCCGATTCTACTTCCCATATACACAATTTTCATAGAAATCAAAATCTAGAGAGCTATTACTCATACCTTCTACCATACCTTTACCATGAAGTATTCAAAGGCCCTTCTCTCCAATATGTCCAAGCCTTTGATGCCACAACATGGTCTTTTCTCCAGAGACCATTAGATTTTCTGCTCCACTTTCAGGAACCATAGAACTGTTGCACCCATCAATAACAGTGCTACCTTGCAGATTGTACAGAGTTTCAATCCGAACTCCCCGCATCAATACAAATGCTCCCCGAACCATTTTGCAGGTGTCCTTCTCTAACACTGTTTTTAAACCTGCATCATCCAGCTTGCTTACAGAAATCAGATTTCTGGGCAATGCAGGAATATGCAGAACACATGGAAGTGTTCTAACCCTTCCAACTTGCAACTTCAACTTTACTTTTCCATGACCAATCATTCTAGCCTTCCTATCATCCCCCAAGAAGACATCACCACCATCATATTTCTCATACTCGCAGAACCACTCTCTATGTGGAGTGAAGTGAAAGGATGCACCTGAGTCAATCAACCATGCCTCATAATCTACATGTGTACTTGAAGAAGCCAACTACACATCCCCACCTTCATCTGAGGTGGTTTTCGCCTCTACAAAAGGATCCTCATCAGATCCCTTTCCTTTGTCAGGAGCTTTAGATTTACAGTCCCTTTTGAGGTGACCTTCCTTTCCGCATTTCTAGCACACCACCTTTACAGGTTTTCCTGGAGATTTAGATCTCCCTCTAGATTCAGATCTCCCACTCGATGACTTATTTTTGTTTCGGTTCTGGAACCTTCCTCATACAGACAAGGCATCACCATTCTGGCTCTCCATATTTTTTTGTCTCATCTCCTCCATCAACAAGGTTGAGACTATTTCATCAAACTACAAGGTAGTTGCGTTGCTACCTATTGCAATAACCAGACTATCCCACGAATCTGGTAGAGAACACAACAAGCTGATGCACTTATCTTCATCTAAAATTTTAATATAAACAGATGCTAACTAATTTACCATAGTATTAAATTCATTCAGATGCTCTGTCATCGAGTCTCCATCTTTCATCCTCAGGTTATATAGCTTTTTCTGTAGGAACAATTTATTCACTAGAGACTTAGATTGCTAGAAAGTGCCTAACTTGTCCCACAAAGCCTTCGCCGTAGCTTCCCCTGATACATTCAGCAATACTAAATCTAAGACACACAATCGTATTGTGCTCTTTGCCTTCCGATCCAACTTCTTCCATTCTTCATCAGAGACTCCTGTTGGTTTAGTACCCAGATCTACCGCAATCCACTGGTCTTTATCCACCAACAGATCCTCCATCTTGAGTTTCCACAACTCAAAACTCTAACCATTAAATTTCTCAATCAATATCTTTCCACTGCTCGCCATCTTCTTTCACCACCAGAATCAATCTCACAGATCTCCCACTGAACAGGGTCTACCACAGGCCCGAGCAAAACCCCTCAACAACAAACACGTCCCCTTGAAGCCAAAACAGCTCTGATACCAAATGTAGGTTTTAACCCTGTATAGAAATTCCCTGCATACGAATTATAAAACACAGAAAATTAAACAATGCGAGAGCATAACACATAAAACACATATACACAGAGATTTTCCCACTGGATCCCAAAACCTGGACTACCAGCTTGATTTTTCATTATGTTCCTTTCAATGTTACAATACATATTTATACATACCGAAGCATCCAATATCATGGACCAAAAACCATCGCATCCAATACCATGGACCGAAAACTGTCATGTCCAAAAAACATGTGTGAAAATCATGCACAAAACCATAGGTGGGTCTACCCAACCTAACATAGGGTCCAAAACCAAAATTTTCCAGGGCGCTGCCCCGGACCCCATAAAGTGGGGTTACTGGTGCCCTTCAAACCCCCTGTTAACTACGTGGAAAGAATATAACACAACCCAACAAGGGATGCTTTCTTAAGGGATTAAAACACCGGCCCCCAACTAAAATAGGGACTCCATAGGACTAACTTCCTCAATCCCACTAGCTGACCAATGCTTCCTTCAACAACACAGGGAGTCCAAAGGTACTCCACCTCACCCCAAGTGTTCACACAGGGATTCATCCCCTTCTAGGGAGTCTAGGATCCACTGTTACAATAATGTAGTAACCACAAGTCTTTAATTATCTCTTCCTTTGATGCTACTTCAAGATGGACTCTTCCCAAGTTGTTACAGGGCTTTAAAGTCTACTATCTCAACCCACAACCTCCAGGGGACCTAAGATGTTACAGGGCTACATAGATTCCATCCCAACCCATATGCTCTAGGGATCCAAGATGTTACAAGGCTCCAAAAACCTGTGTCTCAACCCATAGCCCCTAGGGACCCAAGTTGTTACAAGTCTCTAGGGATCCTATCTCAAATCATAACCTATAGGGACCCCAAGCTATTACATAGGTTCAGAGACTAGCAACTCAAACCATAGCCTCCAGGGAACCAGAGAACTAATCCAATTCTCTTTTATTCTCTTCTCTCCAAATCTTCCTACTTATTTAATATCAATGGATGCTCAAATATCCTCTTCCTTCTATGGTTACCTCTTTATCTCTCGAACGAATGCCCCTTAATGCTTCTAGTTATTTCCTTTGAATGAATCCTCCTGCTATATTTTCCTTTTTTTGCATTTGTTGTTGCGTCCTTGCTGACCTGCGATGCAAAGTCTCTCTGCTGGATTACTTGTCCTCTTTTCTTGTTATTGTTTTTCAAGAAACACGGGCCTCTAAACATTCTCTTGTAGCCCATTCAATTTCAAGAACCATTTGATTAAATTCATGCAACATCCAACCTTTAATGGATGTCCAAACAATTTAGGTTTCCTACATAAGAAACCACATCATCTGAAGCAAGTAATCCTCCTCCCTAGTTCTGGAATCTATGTCCCTTTGACTTAGTCCCCCCTCCCCTCGGCCTTTTTTTTTTTAATTTCACATGTAGCATAAATATTTACACTGTAGTTTATGACATAAAAATGGGTGGGGATGTCACAATCCCCTCACCCTTAAGGGAACACTACCCTCATTATTCATCTGCCCATATGCAACACCAAAAACAAAAAACACATATTGTTTCATGGAGCTTTACACACATAAATATATATCATATTTACAATCATATACACACTTTCTTTAAACAACAAACAAGAAGGGATAATCAAATTTCATGGAATCAACCATTTCCCATGTGGCCTCGTCTAGCCCAAAGTGCTTCCAATACACCTTGACTTGCTCTATGACTCAATTCTAGAGCATGAGAATCCTCTAGTATAGAATGCACATTGGCTCTAGCTAGAAATATCTCTCTGGTTCTACCTGTAGCACAGACTAATCAATCACATGATTAGAGTCATTTACATATCTTTTAAGCAAAGAAACATTGAAAACATCATGAACTCTAACTGATGGAGGTAAAGGAAGACTATATGCAATTGGTACGATCATCTCAAGAATCTCAAATGGGCCACAATCTGTGGTGCCAAATTAGAACATGTCATAATCCTTAGGGAACTATTCTTGGGCTTAGTACTTAGATAAACATGCTCCCCAACTTGGAACTCTTTATGCCCTCCATGCTAATCTTCACAGCTTTTCTACCTATACCGTGCCACTTTCAAATTTTGTTTTATGATCTGAACTTGCTGCTCCATATCCTTGAGCATATAAGGTCCTACATGGACCCTGTTCACTGGATCACTCAAGCTAATAGGAGTGTTGCAAATCCTTTCATACAATACCTCAAATGGGCTTATCTTTAAGGATTCTTGGTATCCATTGTTGTAGGAAAATTCGACAAGTGGAAGGTATTTTTCCCACCTATTGGGATGATGCATCACCTACTTTCTTAACATGTCCTCAAGAATTTTGTTAATCCTCTCTATTTTCCCATTTGTTTGGGGATGATAGGTTGTACTAAATGCCAATTTTTTTCCCACTCTTGTGAACAACTCCTTCAAAAACCTGGAAGTGAAGCTAACATCTCTATCTAACACAATCTTCTTAGGGATGCCAAGTAGCCTCACAATCTCCTATATCAATATTTTTGCTATGTCACTAGGGTAATTAGTGGATTTGAATGCTACAAAATGAGCTACCTACGACTCAACTTATCCACCACTACCATGATTATGTAATGTTACTTGGATATTTTAGGAAATCTTTTAATGAAATCCATAGAAATTATCTCGACCTTTGCTTGTTGCCATTCCATACATTTTACCACAAAATTGTACAATTCTTTAGATTCAGCCAGTAATAATTCTTTTTAATTGTTGTAAGGGTCTTTTGATACCCTGGATGGCCCGCATATGGATTAACATGGGACTCTTTCATTATCAGTCTTTTCATTTCATCACTGTGTTATAGCAGCCACAACCACCCTTCAAAATTATGCCTTCGCTTCGTTTTGGAGCCTCCCTCCTCGAAATCATAGCAATTATCCTACACTGATCAGGTACTTGTGTTTAATTGATTTTATCTGTCGCTTAGCATCTTGTGTTCAATGACTTGTTCCATCGACTAACCACAATATAACCCAACACTTGGTTCACGTTTGGTCTTTGTGTTGTTTGGGAAAAATGGGCCATCCTAGAAGGTAGTCTATCTTCCCCTTAGGAATTGCACAGAGCAGCCCAGCAACTGCCCTGCACTCAGAAATTGTGCAGAGCAGGTCAACAACCTTTCTTTGGAAAACTGCACAGAGCATGCAGTTGCCTTGCTCCCATAAATTGCGCAATACAAGCATCCCAACCTTGCTCTGGAAAATTAAGCAAATCCACCCGACAGTGAGCTGAAGCTAAAAACTGCGCTGACCCAACAGGCGACCAACCTTGCCCTGGGAAAATGTGCAGAACTAAGAGACAACCTGAGCCACTTAGCTCGGAAACAACACAAAATATTTTCCCTTAGTGACTGTCTGTTGCATGTGTCGGTAGGTTGCCTGATTCCCTCCAGAGTAACACAATTCTTCCTTGCATGCATGGAAACTTTTCCCGAAAAAAGAAAAAAGAAAAAAGAGAAAAAGCATCCCTAGGTTTTAGGGATCTATTTTTAGCAATGTGAGTTACATGCAAAGTCATTTTTAGAAGCTTCCCACAAAGTGTCGCTTTTTCCCAGATTTGTGGCATGCACGTCATAAAATCTAAATCTAACAAATCTATTTAATCAATGTGCCAAAGATTATTCTTGACATTCGATGTTGGCATTATGACAATCTTGAGGCATCTTTGAACCTTTGGTACAGTCAGCACAAATTTTCCTGGTAAGTTTTTTTTCATGTATTTTGCCTCTTTTTTATCGCTTTTTATTTCTCAGCTTGTGTGAGTGTTGTTTTCCTTGTTTAATTGAACAACCACAGGAGTTTCAATGTGTTTTAACTTGTAGAAGTCTCATTTCTAGTTTTGCATTACATTTCCTTTGTGTCACATGCATAACCCTGTATCTACACTAACATTCGTTGTTGCGGAAACTCTCTTCATGAGATTCTTTGTTTTTCCGTGCATGTCCATTCACTAAAATCTACACCAAATTTGCACACACATTTAGTCCTTCCCATTTTCAGGTTGCCCTTGGGAAAATATGGGCTTCCTTGGCCCAGATCTTGCTTCTCCGCATAGGCACTATGCATTCCTAGAGCTTTGCCTTGCCTTCAGGAATTATGCAGAGGCTATCGACACTGGCTCCCAACTATGCTCTTGCAATCTTGGCAGGCATTGAGCCATCCTTACCCACTAGAACTACGCAATGTGCAGTTCTAGCCAGAAACCCAACTTAACTAAACTACGCTTTGTGCAGTTCTAGTCAGCAATGAGCCTCACCCACAACTGAGACTGTGCAATGCGCAGTTCCAGCTGACAATCTCCCAGCCTTTTAGAGTCAGTGCTATGCAATCTTGCCTAGCAGTCACCGAGTTTGTTGCCTGATTAATTCTCGAGTTCCTTTATGATTTTTAGCTGACATTACCTTTCCGTGAGTGTCTTCTCTATCTCCAAGTACAACAGGTGTTGAGGAGCTTCTCAACAGTATAGGTAACATGGCCTCCAAGAGAGCCGGATCAAAGGACATAGTTGAAAGTAGTATTGGAGATGTGTTTGAACATGTGTCTATGAGCTTGCTTTTTTATACAAACACACACCTGTTCATTAATAAAGACATCAAGATCACATAGGAAGACATCAACACTATATTCACAAGCAGCTTTGAGGAGAATCTGGAAGACCAACAAGTCTATGTCAATATTCATAAGTCGGGATTGTACAAGGTTACATATAGGTATCCCACCTTCCCATGCACATACGTGATCCACTAGATTGTCTCGAACACTGATCCTAAGACGATGATACTGAGCAGTGTCATTGGAGTAAAGCGTGCTACCTTTAGGGAGGAAGATTATCAACAAATGTATCATTTTCCACATCTGATGAATAGTATGGATGCACCATTCTACACTCCCAACAACAACGTGAACACAAGAGACATCTTCAAGCATTGGGTAAGGGATCCATCAAATTTCACGACCACACACAACTAGATATACAAGACAAAAACACTAAGGAAGGCCTACCAATTCTTAGTCATCTTTGCATGTCGCTTTTATGGCCAAGAGAGTAGAGAAACCTTCCCGTAGAGTTGGATTGTTATGTTGGATAAACTAGAAAGTGAAGGAAATCCTTTCAACTGGTTTGAAATGTTGGCTCTTCAGCTGAAATTGAATGTATCAAATGCCCGTAGTGTTCCCAAGGATTAGCAAGCAAGATTCTTCATGACCTCCTACCTGCTCGATGCCATCTGTGCCTGTTAACCATTTCCTAGCATGGGTTGGGCATGGAAACCTTCAGAGAATGTTGTGAACATATATTGCAAGTTTCTTTTAGAATTCAGCTACCAAGGAGTCATGGCTAGACTATCTGACCACTTCATTGCCCCTTTGTACATGGTGATCTTTGAACAAGATCTGCCTTGAATGTCCTAGGCAGCAATGGAGGCGTTGCTAATAATTGCATATCGGTACACCTCACTCGATGGCACCTTCATGAGGATGTACAATGCAGAGAAGGCTCCACATTTGTTATCGAATTTTTCCACAGATAAGCTAGTCATGCAGGAGGTTTCATACCACATCTTGACAAGGTTATCAGCTAGATTGCACAGGAATAAGAAGGCACCATGGCATATCCTTCCTTTGCAGATTGGGTTGTACATGATACAGAGTTTGAAAGAAGTAGATGCGAAGGTTGAGGACTTCAAGAAGTTTCATTTCAACACCAAGAGTTTCAATCCATATGATCCACCTTGCTTATGTAGGGACCACTGTGTGAGGGTGTACTAGTGTACTATCATTGGATCCATGAAGCATGTCATTGGCCAGAGGAATACCGATGGAGGTATTTCCATAACTCCTCCAGGCTCAATGAACCGACCAACATGACAATAGAGTGACTAGTAGCACTAAAGCCAACTGAACCGTAGGGAGTAGCAACAACAACGGCCACAAACAACAAATCTTCACAAGACAAATGCAAGAGGAAGATTCCCGAAAGCGCAAAGGCTAAGAAAAGCTAAAAGTGTAAATAATATCCACTTGTTGAGAGGGTAGCTTTGGAGATAGAAGCAAAGAGGCAATAGCACGACAGGAGAGGATAACAGAAGAGCAGATATCAGCAAATACTAGAAGAGATAGAGAAGAAGTTGTAGGAAGTAGAGCAGAAACTAAAAGAAGAACAAGAGTTGCACAAAAGAGAGAAGGAAGTGCAGTAGCAACAAACCAGGAACAAGAATAGGAGGGCATGTAAGGTGCACAGAAAACAAAAACTGCGCTGATACAGTTTGAAGACTCAGATCCACAAGTAGATGAGGAATAGGGTGAGCAACTGCAGGAACAAGAACTTACTCAACAAGATGAATCGATAGTAGAATAGATGGACACGGAGATGGAATAGTCGGAACACAATCAGGACATTGACCTCATGCCAAAAGCAATTAAGGTCACCCCATAAGCTTCACCAACTCTAGCAGCAAAGCAAGTCCCAAGTGAATAAGGGGATACCATTCTCCTTGAAGATGATCCAAGAACAGATGTTTACAACATAGCCTTTGATGAGTCACAACACAAAGTTGTACAAGAACGTCGAGCACACAACCCGGATGAGCATGCATCACCTGCACACTTTGAAGAATGGGTGATTGTGTCATATCTTCAAAGACATCCAGCTGCCTTGGCCCATGCTATGAAGGCTTATGCTGAAGCCACGAGCTCAAGTGTTAAGTTCTTGATAGTAGACAATGAGTGCATGGCTAAGGAATTGCAATCAACTGGGCAGAGAGGGGAACAATCGACAAGATCTGCCAAAGAAGAGATGAAGAAAGTCATACTTGCTAAAGTATTCACTCTTGAGACAGTCATGTGGAGACTGTATGATAGTTTCATCACCGTGCACAAGGCAGTTGTCCATCTACATGGTCATTAGGAGTGCTACATAAAGATAGCGTGAACACTCATAGATATACATGCTGCTATTGATCATGTACATACATGGACAATAAGGCAAAAGGGAGCCCTGCTCCACCTGCACAAGATGATGAAGCCGGAGGTAGATTTAGACAAAGTACACATCTGGAGTCTAATCCATAAATATGAGGAACTCCCGCTACTCATCACCAATGTTGAGGCTTCGTACGCATAGATGTTCAGGAGTTTGGATGTCGTGGTGAGAAAGTATGACACCCCATCAATTGGAACGCTCACCAAGGCCAAAGAGAAAAACCAAGTTTGACTAGAGCATGATGCGTACTTTGATCAATTGATGCTCATGGCCACTAGTGCAGATTTGCAAGTTAGCACAGATAACATGTGGATGTACATTGCCAGTTCAACCTATCTTGGGACTAAGCTACGCATTTTACAGGACAAGTTGGATAGAGGTTCCAAATCAGTATGCCCAGAATCAATGGAGGCAATATTTTGTTTTGAGGAAGGAATCATCAAAGAGTACGCAGACACTATTGTTCACTACCAAGGTTGGCATCAATTTGTTACCAAGGATCAGGAAGAGGATGTTGATGAGCTGGTCTTTCTGCATCTGTCTGAGTCTTAGTGTTGTCTTGTCTGGCTAACTCAAGCCTATTTTTGTCCCACATGAGTATATGTGGAAAATGTATTATTTTTGTAAACATGATGTAATGTGAAAGTGGAATACAAACAGTCATAGTTAATTTAAAGGGTTATGTGTAATGAATTTGAAGACTCATGAGGGTTGTCCAAGAGTCAAAAAGGGGAATGTCAAGAGTCGCCCCACACTTTGTTATAAATAGAACCTCATAATTCATAGAACATGCTTTTGGGAGCCAAGAGTCTGCTAGGCATTTCTTAGAGAAGGCTTTGAAGAGTATTGTGACAAGCCTTGGCTTCTCCACAATGCAGAGTGAGTACATCTCTTTGGAGGAGCAAGCGTTGTTGACTGTAGCGTTCCACTATTGTGGCCAATGGTTGTCATGGTTGTGTGTATGGATGGAACTTTCACTTTATATATAATATAACAGAGCCAACACGTCTTCATGCATATGTTGTTATTGTAGTTCGACTATTTTGGTTACTTTAGCAATGTATGTTGTTTAATTTTCGCATTTGTGTATGAACTATTTCGTGTATGATTTTATGAATCTTGTTGAAGTCATGTTGTTGGTTTAACCCATCACTTTGGATTGTCGACTATTTTTCTTTCTATCTTGTGATGTCATTAAGCTCGCGTGTTCCTTTCAAGCTGCGTATTATTACAGGATTCTAAGGAGCACACTTCCCTTTTCCCCTCCGTGTGTTAGAAACTCCCCATGTGTCTCTCTTGAATCGCTGCAAGGTTACACACTTGCTTTTGACAAATATATCTTGCTTACCTCTACACGCTATCGCAGTCAAGGAATAACTTTACTACCCACTGCTAGGAATCCTACTCCAAATCGTCTGAGGTCTAGTTGGGACTTCTTACTAGGGAGATCCCCTGACATGTTGGCATTTCCAACACTGTCAAAATCTATGGCACTAGAAGGAGGGCCAAATGACAAGATGAGTCCTCAAAGTCTTTTTTGAATCTTTCCACATATTTCATGACTAACTATATAATTTTTCATCCAAGATGTATGTCTTATGGAAATGTGTTTGAAGTATTGGAGGGTCTCTGGAAGGACTTGTCACAAAACATATACGAAGGTGAAGGCGGAACAAATTTCCTTAGACACATAGTTTTCTTTGCCAGTCTTTGTCATAGGTATGGAATATATGAGATTACATGAGTTGCTCGTTGTGTTCATTCACGTTTTGAGGGTAGCCAATGCAATGGTGTGTCACACTATCCGATCAATCTATTCACTCTCTTAATTAGTTCGTTGTAGAGGTGGACATTTCTTTCCATCATTTTGACTGTAAAGAACTTAACAAAAAACTATGGAATTAAGAAAAGCTCCTGATGAATCCTTGTTGCAATTTTGGGAATGCTTTTGTAATCTCGCATTTCAATTCCTAGAGGATGAAATTGATTGGAATTTTATTTGTGAAAGATTTCACTATCTTCTTCACACATCTAAAAATCCACATGTGTTAGAATCATTCAAACCCCTCCCAGCATACCTCTGTGTTAGAGTTGCCAAATCTAAGATGGACAAGGTCGCCATCACAAGTGACTCTCTATCCTCATCTCATCAAATAGCTCTAGCTCCATAGTACGAGGTGGGAGAAGGTGCGTACCCATCTGTTGAACTGTCACATACTCCCACCCCACCTACTCTTGATATCTATGCATATTTGGCTTGAAAGGTTGTTGGTTGTCATGTGGAGTTGTTTCCTCAACCTCCATCCCCGTTTTCTATTGATCCTCAAGATTGTACCGTGTCATGTTCTCCCGTTCCTGACTCCACACTTGTTGTTGACAAGGATCAAGTTGTTGATGAAGTTGGTGTTCTGCAACCAACCTACGCTATCATTTATGATGAGTAAGTGTGGGAATCTGAAGAAGAACCCACAATGAAGGATGACCTCCTTCTGTCTACATCGCACCTCTTTTTCCTAACATTTTTGGTGATTCTAACACTTTTAATTTTCCATGTGAGAATCATTCCCAAATGCATCTACTTCTGATCATTCACAGAACACACCGGATGTTAGTCTGTCATTGCATAGCAGAGAGGGCACATATTTCCTTGTATATCCACTCAATATTTAATCTGTCATTTCCGGAAATGTAGAGGATGAAAATTACTTTTTATCATCAACCCCTCTATATGATTCATCAGATCATGAGCATGCCGATGAACATATCGAATTTTCTAATCATGGCTGTCATGATCTATTTACTCCATCATTTGATCACGATGCTGATTCATTCGCTGTTGAACTTTCTAAGCCACCGGTATTTGATGATATACTTGTTGATGAAGTGGAAACCCCACAGGTTTTTGAGGCACTTTAGCCTGAGCTGATGGTTATGTCAAGCCCTCGCTATCTTGAGGTTAGTTCCAATCCTAATCAGAAATTTATTGAAATACCCAAGGCTCCTCATCACTCTCTTGTTTACATTGAAGATCAATCTAATTCACATATTTCACATCCTCCACCAGAGTCACATGATCCCATCGCTCATGCATTGGAGAAATCATACACAACGAGAACTCTTGCTAAACATAAGTTGTATTTCTTTATGATTTTTTCTCATTTGTCATAGTCAACCAAGCCTTCACCAACATGGGTCAACCAATGCAACGGTGGCTACATTGGAAATATCACTCCAAGTGAGTAGGCCCATGCACTATTTAGTTTAGGAGTAGCGGTAGTGTTGTCTTTCTTGTTTTTCTTCATTTGCATGCTTGCTTTTATTTCACTTTACCTCTGCTCTTTGCTCGTTTTTTTTGTTTGCTTGTTTATGTACCCATAGGTTTAGTTTCACATGATTCAATTGTGTCTGGCTCTCAAGACAAGCAAGGTGAAGTACAAGAGGAATTGTACAGCTATCAACACTTGGTTATATTTTATCCTCTTTCTTTATGAAGAGCTTTCTGCCTTCAGTCTATGATACCTTGATGGAAAATATGTTCTGTTCAGAGTGAGTCATGGTGATAATACAACGCTTGCACTTTTAACTAGTACCACCTACTCTAATCGGTTCTTTTGGGTTAATCCTTGTTAGTTCATTCAAGTAGAGTAAGGTGAGGGGGAAAAATTTAACAAGTATTATAAAAGGTATATATAACATACTTCTCTTAATGGACAACCTCTTCTACTCTCAATAATTCATTATCCCTCTTCTTCCTTTGAAATAAATAAGTGCCTATGCACAGTTCTTTCAAAAATGAAAAATAAAATAATAAATAAGGTGAAAGAAGAGAAAGGCTTCTTGTGCAAAGAGGTGATGCAAGTAACTCCATCGGGGTACTGACTAGGCTCACTGGCAGCGGAGTAATGCTTGTGTTCCTGCCTGACTCTGACAAGTTACTTTCCAAGTCTGCTGGCAGTGGAGCAACACCAGAGATGAAACTAAGACTTTGTCATTTATATTACTTGTACACCAATATACCCCTCATGCCCAATAGAAACAACTCATTTGACTTTCCTTGGTATGTGTGCTGACTAATCAAGAGAATGGTAGGGACTTTATATTTAACTCAAGCTAGTGCTGAAGCGATGACAATCAAAGAATCGAACAATACTTCCAGAGGAGTTAGACTCACTTTTAACAAACAAGTTCCATACAGAGAGCCGGAGTTCTACCAGTGTGTTTCCAATATTTTAGCAGCTATAACCACCCTCTAGAATGTTTCCTTCGCTTAGTTTTGGAGCCTCCCTCCTCTAATTCATAGCAGTTATCCTGCGCTAATCAGGTACTTGCGTTTAGTTTATTTTATCTATCGCTTAACAAGTTTTGTTCACTGACTTGTTCCATCAACTAACGACAAGATGACCCAACAAGTGGTTCACATTTGGTCTTTGTGCTATCTGTGAAAACTATCCAATCTTAGAAGGTAGTCTATCTTCCCCTTAGGAATTGCGAAGAGTAGCCTAGCAACTTCCCTGTACTTAAAAATTGCGCAGAGCAGGCCAACAAACTTTCTCTATAAAACTGCATAGAGCATGCCAACTGCCTTGCTACAAGAACTTGTGGAGGGTAGACAATCTAGCCTTGTTATGGAAAATTGTGTAGATCCACCTGGTAGTGAGTTGAGGCTCAAAACTATGCTGACCCAACAGGAAACCAGCCTTGCTATGGGAAACTGCATAGAACTGAGAGACAACCTAAGCCACTCAGCTAAGAAACAATGCAAAAGATTTTCCCTCGGTGAATCTCTATTGCATGTGCCAGTAGGTTGCACATTTCCCTCTAGAACAATGAAAATTTTCCTTGCATGCATGGCACATTTTCCCGAAAAAGAAAAAGCGAAAAATCATCGCTAGATTTTAGGGATCTATTTTTAGCAGCGAGAGTTACATGCAAACTCGTTTTTAGAAGATTCCCACTAAGTGTCGCTTTTTCCTATATTTGTGGCATGTGTGTCATAAACCCTAAACTTAACAAATATATTTAATCAGCGCCCTAGAGTTCATTCTTCACATTCAATCTTGGAGCTCTAGCATTCTTGAGGCATCTAGGAACCTTCAGCATAGTCGGTGAAGCTTTTCCGGGTAAGTTTTGTTTTTCATGTCCTTTGCCTCTTTTTATTTCTCATCTTCTGTGAATGTTGTTTTCCTTATTCTATTAAATGACCACTGGTGTTTCAATGTGTTTTAACTTGTAGAAGTTTCGTTTCTAGTTTCACATTGCATTTCCTTAGTGTCGCATGCATAACCACGTTTTTGCACTAACATTCTCCGTTACGACGACTCTCATCATGAGATTTTTTTTTTCCATTTCACTGATTTCTACACTTGCTTGAATTGCATGCATGTCCATTCACTTGGATCTACACCATCTTTGCACACACATTCATTCCTTCCCATTTTTAGGTTGCCCTTGGGCAAATCTGGGCTGCCTTGGCCCATATCTTGCTTCTCCTGACATGCACTGTGCATTCCTAGGAGTCAAGGCTTTGCCTTGCCTCTAGGAATTGCGCAGAGGCTACCCACATTGGCTCCTAGCTATGCTCTGTGCAATCCTGGGAGGTAGTGCCCCAGTCCTTCCCATTGGAACTGCGCAAGGCGCAGTTCCAACTAGACCCCCACTTTACTGAACTGTGCATTACGCACTTCCAGTTAGCAGTGAGCCTCTCTGGACCGTGCTATGTGCAGTTTCATTCAGCAGTAAGCGTCGCTGGCAGTTGAGACTGTGCAATGTGTAGTTCCAGCTAATAGTCTCCCAACCTATTGGATTCAATGTTGTGAAATCTTGCCTAGCAGTCACCTAGTTTGTTGTTTGATTGATTCTCGAGTTTCTTTATGTTTTTTAGCTGACATTGCCTTGTTATGAGTGTCTTATTTGTATCTAGGTATAGCAAGTGTTGAGAAACTTCTTAACAGTATAGGTAACATGGCCTCCAAGAGAGATGGAAAAAAGTATATAGTTGAAAGAAGTATTGGAGATGTGGTTGGACATCTGTCTATGAGCTTGCCCATTTATACAAACACACACCTGTTCATTGAGAAAGAGATCAAGATCGCATGGCAAGATATGAACATTATATTCATGGGTAGCTTTGAGGATAATCTATAGGACTGACAAGTCTATGTCAATATTTATAAGTTAGGATTGTGCAAGGTCGCATGTAGGTATCCCACATTCTCGTGCACAAACGTGATCCACTGGATTGTTTCACACACTGATCCTTAGATGATGATATTGATCAGTTCCAGTGGAGTAGAGCTTGCTACCTTTAGGGTAGAAGATTATCAACAAATGTATCATTTGGCACAGCCGGTGAATAGGATGGATGCATCATTATACACTCCCAACATCAGCACGAACACAAGAGACATCTTGAAGCATTGGGTAAGAGAGACATTAGATTTCAGGACGACACCCAACCAGATATACAAGACAAAAACATTCATGAAGGCTTACCAATTATTAGTCATCTTTGCATGTTGCTTGTATGGCGAAGAGAGTACAAAAACCTTCCCGCATAGTTGGGTTTTTATGTTGGATCAACTAGAAAGTAAAGGAATGCCTTTGAACTGGTCTGACATGTTGGTTGTTCAGCTGAAAGTGCATATATCAAATGCCCAGAGTCTGCCCAAGGATCAACGAGTAATATTCTTCATGACCAACTACATGCTCGATGCAATCCATGCCCATTAACAATTTCTTGACATGGGTTGGGCATGGACACCTTCAGAGAATGTTGTGAACGTATATTGCAAGGTGATTTTAGAATGCACCTACCGAGCAGTCATGGATAGACTATCTGAACACTTCATTGCCCCTCCGTACACAATGATCTTTGAACAAGATTTGCCTTGCATGTCCCAGCCAGCAATGGAGGCATTCTTGAACATTGCAGATTGGTATGCTTCACCCGATGACACCATCATCAGGATGTACAATGCGGAGAAGGCTTCATTTTGTTGTCGAAGATTTCCATAGACAAACTGGTCATGCATGAGGTTGTATACCACATCTTGATAGGGTTATTAGCTAGATTGTATAGGAAGAATAAGGCACCATGACCTATCCTTCCTTTGCATATTGGGTTGTATGTGATCTGGAGTTTGAAAGAAGTGGATGCCGAGGTCAAGGACTTCAATAAGTTTCATTTCGGCACCAAGAGTTTCAATCCGTACAATCCACATGACTTATGTAGGGACCACTGTGCAAGAGTGAACTATCTTTGGATCCACGGGGCATGTCATTGGCCAAAGGAAGGCTCATGGAGGTATTGTTGTATCTCCTCGAGGCTCAACGAATCGGTCAGCATGACAGTAGAGTGGCTAGCAACACTCAAGGTAGCAACACTATAGGAAGCAACAACAATAAGCAAGAAACCTGTGCAAGACAAAGGGAAGAGGAAGATGGTTGAAAGCACAGAGGTGGAGAAAAGATACAAGTTTAAAGACGATCCACTTGTTGAGAGAGTAACATTGGAGATAGAAGAAAAGAGGCGACAATGCCATAGGATATGAGCATGGAAAAGGAGGGATCAAGAAATACTAGAAGAGACGGAGAAGAGTTTGCAGGATGTAGAGTAGAAGCTCAAAGAAGAACAAGAGCTGTGCAGAAGAGAGAAGGAAGTGCAGCAAGAACAGGAACATGAACATGAATAGGAGGAAGTGCAAGGTGTATAGATATTGGAAACTGCGATGATATAGGTTGAAGACTCAAATCCACCAGCAGATGAGGAATAGGATGAGCAGTCGCATGAACAAGAACTTGCTCAGCAGGATGAACCAAAAGTAGAACATATGGACATGGAGATGGAACAAACGGAAGAAGATCAAGGCACTAACCTCATGCCAAAAGAAACTAAGGTCACCTCAAAGGCTTAAGTAGCTCCCCTAGAAGAGCAAGTCCCAAGTGAACAAGGGGATACCATTCTCATTGAGCATTATACGGGAATAGATGTGTACAAAATAACCTTTGAGGAGTCGTAGAACAAAGTTGTATAAGCACGCATAACACACATCCTGGATGAGCATGCATCACCTGTGAACTTTGAAGAATGAGTGATTGTGTCAAAGGTGCGAAGACATCCAACTGCCTTGACCCATGCTATGAAGGATTATTCTAAAGCCATGAGGTCAAGTGTGAAGTTCTTAATAGTATAAAATGAGTGCATGGCTAAGGAATTGCAAACAACGAGGCAGAGAGGGGAACAGTCAACAAGATCCGCCAAAGAAGAGATGAAGAGAGTGATACTTGCTGAAGTATCATCTCTTGAGACAATCATGTGGAGACTGTATGATAGGTTCATCACCGTGCACAATGTAATTTTCCATCTACATGGTCATCAGCAGTGCTGCACCAAGATAGCAAGAACACTCATAGATACACATGCCGTTGTTGATCATGTACAGACATGGACAATAGGGTACAAGGGAGACCCACTTCACTTGGAAAAGATGATGAAGCCACAGGTAGAGTTTGAAAAATCACACATCTGGAGTCTGATTTGGAACTCTCACCACTCATCACTAATGTTGAGGCTTCATATGCATGGTTTTTTAGGAGTTTGAATGTTGTGGTGAGAAAGTAGGGCACCCCGTCAATTGGAACACTTACCGAGGCCAAATAGAAGAACCAAGTCTGACTGGAGCTCTATGCATACTTTTTTCAATTGATGCTTGTGGCCACCAAGGTAGATTTGCAAGTCAACGCAGATAACACGCGGTTGTACATCGCCAATCTGGCCTTTCTTAGGACTAAGTTGCGCATGTTACAGGACAAGTTGGACAGAGGTTCCAAATCAGTATACTCAGAAGCAATGGAGGCAAGAGTTTGTTTCCAGGAAGACATCATCAAAGAGTACGCAAACACTGTTGTTCACTACCAAGCTTGGAATCAATTCATCACTGAGGTTCACGGAGAGGATGTTGATGAGCTGGCATTTCCGCACTTGTCTAAGTCTTAGCATTGTCTTGTCTGGCTGACTCAAGCCTATTTTTCTCCCACATGAGTATATGTGGAAAATGTATTTTTTTTTTAAACATGATGTAAAGTGAAATTCAAAGTGTCATTAGCGGAATACAAACAGTCATAGGTAATGTAAAGAGTTATATGTAATGAAGTTGAAGAGTCATGAGGGTACTCCAGGAGTCACAAAGGGGAATGTCAAGGGTCACCCCACCATTTGTTATAAATAGAACCTCATAACTCATAGATCGGGCTTTTTAGGGCCAAGATTTTGCTACGTGTTTCTTAAAGAAGGGCTTGAAGAGTATTGCGACCAATCTTATCTTCTCTACGGTGCAGAGCAAGTACTTCTCTTTGGAGGAGCAAGTGGTGTTGACTGTAACATTGCACTATTGGGGCTAGTGGCTTTCATGGTTGTATGTATGGATGGAAATTTCACCTTATATATAATATAATAGAGCCAACACGTCTTCATGCATATGTTGTTACTTTAGCTCGACTATTCTGGTCACTTTAGCAATATATGTTGTTTAACTTATGCATTTGCGTATGAACTATTTTGTATATGATTGTATGAATCTTGTTGAAGTCATGTTATTGGTTTAACCCATTGCTTTGGATTGTCGACTATTCTGCTTTCCATCTTGTGATGTCATTCGACTCATGTGTTCCTTTCAGGCTGCGTACTCTTATAGGCTTTTAAGGGGCACACTTCCCTTTTCCCCTCTATGTGTTAGAACCTCCCCATGCATATCTCTTGATTCCCTGCAAGGTTACACACTTGCTTCCGACAAATATATCTTGCTTAATTTTACACGCTATCGCAGTCAAGGCATAACTTTACTACCCACTACTAGGACTCTTACTCCAAACGGTCTGAGGTCTAGTTGAGACTTCTTACCGAGAAGATCTCCTGACATGTTGGCATGTCCAGCACCATCAAAACACTACTAGGCACATAAATTCTACCATTGAACCTAATTAATTCATCCTCAGTGAGGTGATATTCTTAATCCTCACCACTTTACAACAAATTTCTTTCAATTGTTGATATTTTTCATCTTGCAGTCCAACATTTTTTACTCTTTATATTAGTTATGCCATATAAGAACTTACAACTACCAAGTTAATTAATTGTTTTCTTCTGCTCAAAGCATTAACAAACTTGTTTTGTTTACCTTTTATGTACTTGATTTCAAAGTCGAATTAACTGAGTGTGACCAACCATCTTGCTTGCCTAGCATTCAACTTCAATTGTCCAAAAAATTATTTGGGTCCACTATGGTCTGTCATGAGAGTAAATTTCCTGCCAAGGAGGTAATGCCTCCACATTTTTAAGGCATGAATTATGGTAGCCAACTCTAAATAATGTGTCACATAATTCACCTCATGCTCATTCAACTTTCTGGACTCATAGAATATGACCTTCCCTTCCTGCATTAAGACTCCATCGAGTCCTTCTTTGTAGGCATCTCTGCATAACAAAAAATCCCTATTAGGATATAAATTTCTCAGCACTAGTGCCCTGGTGAGAAATTATTTTAATTTCTCAAAGATTTTTGCACATTGTGAAGTCCAATCAAATATGTTTCCTTTCCTCTGCAAGGATGTAATGAGATGACCTATCTTGGAGAAATTACAGATAAATTTGTTGTATTATCCTACCAATCCCATGAATGACCTAACCTCATCCATGTTCTTTGGAGTTGGCCACTCCATTATGGATTTGATCTTTTCAGGGTAAAAAATGAGATTCCTTCCTTGGAGACGATATGGCCCAAATAATGTATCTATGACTAGAAGAAGTCACCCTTGCTAATCTTTGCATAGAGCTTGTGCTCTCTCAATAGTTGTAACATCATAACTAATTGTTTCTCATGATATTCTTCAGTCCTTGAATACACCAATATGTCATCAAAAAATACAATGACAAACTTGTCAAAGTAAGGACATAACACACCGTTCATCAGGGACATGAACGCAGTAGGGGAATTAGTAAGCCCAATAGGTACCACTATGAACTCATAGTGCCCATATCTTGTCCTAAAAGTAGTTTTATGAATGTCTTCCTCCTTAATCATTGCATATTGGTAGCCTGACCTCAAGTCAATTTTGGAGAAAACTACTACTCCTCACAACTGACAGAAAGAGGGAGTGAAGCTGCAAGACTTCACTGATGCAGATTAGGTAGGAAGTCTATCTGAAACGAAAAGTACATCATGTGTTATCTTCAATCTTGGGTCCACTACTATTTCCTGCTACAAAAAGAAGCCAAGATCTGTGGCGCTCAGCTCAGGAGAGGCTGAATACATGGTTGAAATTCAAGTAGCATGTGAAGCAATCTGGATGAGGAAAATACTTGTGGGAATATTCAGTCAAGAGATGGATCCGACAATGATATATTGGGATAATAAAAGTTACATTAAGCTCTCTAAGAATATGATATTCCATGATAGGTCCAAGCACATTAATATCTGGTATCATCATTTGCAAGACTGTGTGTAGCGGAGAATTATGTTGCTATAATACATTCCAATTGAGGATCAAGATGTTGCCATCTTGTCAAAGTCATTTTCAAGAGGTAAATTTGAATTTCACAAGTGAAGGATAGGGGTGGTGGAAAATCCCTTTCTTGCTAAGACGGAGTGTTGAAAAAATTTAGCAAGAAAGGCTCAATTTGAATTTATCCTTAGTCAAATTGAGTAAATCGAATTTCCACATCAATAGAACAACTTGGAGGAAGTTAACTAGTGTGACATGGATCTTGTCACTCAGTTAACTTCGTAAATTCAGGTTAGAGGGCTTGGACTTCAGTTATGCATGTGTGATTGCTAAATTTTAGTAATCCAGTTTAGTTATTATCAATTGTATTCAATTAACTGACCTCTAACTATTGTTAGAGTCAATTGAAGGTCATTTGTGCAGTGGGACAATAGTCTAACTCAAAGATCTGTTATTTAACTGATCAATAAACCCAAAATAGCTAGTGCATGTAAAGAATTTGAGTTACTCAGCTGAGGTGGAGATGACAAGGCAGTGTAACATCAGTTGTATTATAGTCTTGAGTGTATAAGTGTTGCATGAAATCAATGATCAATCCTTTGGAATGCTGCAATCAATTTGGAGGAAATTCCTAAAGAATATGAGCTAATTTCCTAAGGATTTGCACAAGGAACTAGGAGCCTTGGTGAGCAAATAATTGACTAAGTGTTGGCCAGAGTTTTTCATTGAGTAGAGAGAACAATTATTCTTTTGTAGGTTGAGCTCATAGCTAGAGATAGCAATTGTAATAGATTCTCTATTCATCTGATTATTGCAAAGAGGCTAGAGGGGATTTTCCCAGTTGGGTTCCCCTAGAAATCACTGTGTATTTTTGGTTTTTCTTATTACATGTCTATTCATGTTGTTATAAATTGTGAATTTCATTTTGAAAATTAGTAGAGAAGAACTTTGTCTCTTTATTTTAGATCAAATTTCTTGAGAAGTTGAAATTCTATCAAATTTCTACAATTAACCTCATTGAAATGGGATTTTTCCTGCCCTGCAAAACTCATTTTTTTCCTTGCTCATCCAAGCAATCAATTTATTTTTCATATTAATATACCTTTGTCCAATGTAAGTAAAGCCAGGCCATGGCCAATAATATTTCATACACACCTAATGGAAACACATTCAAGTGGGGTTTTTTGGCCATTCCACTAAGCTCAAATGCACAATTCTTTACCCAATGACTGATTTTTATTTTTCTCCCAATTTCCAATTGAACCAACCAAGGTTCTTCATGCAACTCCTTTTCCATACCACATTTCTCAACAAGATTTGGTTTGACATAGATATAATTAGAACATGGATCAATTAAAATAGAAATGACTTGCTCATGTAGCTTACCTTCCATCTCAATGATGGATGCTTGTTGATCTGCTTAACGATTTCCCATTGCTGCATAAATCCTTGCTATATTCTGAGATACTTCTCCCACCCTACTCACCTTCTAAGAACTATAAATATTTGGCTCAACATCTTATGTATGTTGCAGCCTCTCCTCCTATGGTTCCCACCACAAGTCCAACACTTCAGCGACTCTCGACATTTGAACTTGGGTTGTACTAACTGATGAGCCCCAGAAATGGGTAACTATATGGGCTCATTTTGCCTAATATTCTGATTTAATCCACCATTATCCATAGTTTTATGCATGCTTTTGAATATATTTATGCTAATTGCATGAATGGGAATAGTCACTTTGCCACAAGGTCTAACACGTGCTTATTGCAGATTTTTGGACATTTTTGGGACCAAGATCAAGCATTTATGAGCAGATTGGCAGCCAAATACAAGGAAACAAGCCTGAGGATTTGTAGGAGGGATGTCTAATACACTAAATGACCCCTTCCTCGAGTTCTACACCATCAGCTCAGAGTTCTACAGCCCACCAAAGATGATTTTAAGGGCAGCCGAGTAGGTCTAGTGAAGTGGTTGATTAACTGCAGTTTTGGGCAGCCAAGCTCCTCGAGTTAAGGAGGACTGTTGGGGGTCCTCATATTCATAAATAGGAACGCCTCAAGCCTTGGTAGTTTAGTCATTTTGTTAATCCATTTTCGCACCTTAGTGCAGCTCTGTATTAGCACATTTTCGATCTTCTTCTTGTGAATAGTTTTTGGATGTAGCTATTATTTTTTTGATCAATGAAGATGAATCTTGTTTTGCGCAAGCTTTGATCTTTCTTAGGAAATTGTAGCTCTTGGGGTTGGGCCCAACCCAAGTTCCAGTACCTTCTGTGTGTATTTTTATGTGTTTGTCTTGCATTCATAGACTAATTTCTGTTATTTAGGTTAAAATCTTGCTTCATTTCTTAGGTTACTTTTGATGATTTAGATAGTTTTTCATGCTTTAGGTTGATTTGATAGTTTGATAACATAAAATATCCAAAAAAAGGCTACCAAGCAGTCCTTGATCTTAGTTCTCCCTCCTTGGGATCATGAATTGAGACCAAAGTACACTTGCTGCCACAAAAACATTGTTTTTGCCTTCTAATGCAATTGCTAGTGTTAGATGTTGAATTGGAAAAATGATATCAGTTATGTCTTCATGTTCAGATTTGTTCTTGCTTAGTTTCCATAGCTCTCTTGCATGATTTCCTATTTATACACTATTGTTCATCATATTCCTGGTTTTTAAGAGTAGATTAGGTCAAAGTAGATAGATCTATGTTTTTTCTTGTCTTTGTTTGGATCAGTTTTTGGAAAGTAATGTACAGAACACCTGTAATACATTCCTACCTACCATTCCTCCATCATACGACCTGTTCCAACCCCTCACTCAAGATTCATTCCCTTCATTTGTCACACTTCTCCAACTAACCCTAATTTCTATATTTTTGTGCAACATTGCTTTCTACATCCTTGAAAAAATCCAACCATATTCATCACTCTTGAGCTTTATTTACGAGGTCCCACACCTATTAACATCCTTATCCATCATTCATTTCCACTTCTCCACCATTTTTCCTCAATCAATCCTCTAAAAATCACTTTCGGCCTCTTCCTGTAGAATTTCCTGTAGATCCCCTGCAGCCTCCTGAAGAAAATAACGTGAGCAGTTTTTCGAGATCTGAGCATAGTGGAAATATCCAGAAGGGTGGTAGGGATCCCTTGGGTCCTCTCCATACCTTCTTAACCCCCTACAAACACCCACTCCATTTTCTTTCGCCAATAAACCTCTGCACAGTAAAAAATAGTTAAAAAACATGCATAATAATCTTGCATAAAATTGTTCAAAAGTACAAAAAGATGATTTTTCCACATTTCCTTTCATAAGTAGCTTAAACACATGTATTTTACCTTTGCAATAATCCATGGCATTCATTTCAGTAGTGGTACATCTCTTTTCTTACACAAGTAGGGTTAGTCTGTAAAACTAGGATTTGCGAGGGTTTGCATTTCCTTTCAAATTTCATCTTCTTTCTGCAAGTAGACTAGCCTCTTTTGAGTTAGCCTTCATCCATCATAGTTAAAAGCTTCTTCTAAGAACTCATAGAAGTTTGCTTAAGCTCCTAGCGAACTTGTGCCAGCTGATCAAGTGACAGGCTGCAGTAAGAGCTAGTACTTGTGCATATAACATCGTCGCTTCCAAGTTTGTTACGAACTACCGGGTTGGTAAAAGTAAAGTAGGGAGTCCCAGGAGTTGTAGCATTATTGATGCAATACTGGAGCTCGCCATATTTTTGGCGCCATTACCGGATAAGCGTCAGAGTATTTTGTGATTACTGCTTTTCTTCTATTTTCTATTGCAAACATTCTGCTAAGTAGTTTATTTTAGCAAGAGTAGAGTAGTTGCTTCATTTCAATTCTACAATTTCAATTCAGCAAGCATAGCTTAACGTTCCCTGCTTTCATTTCAATTCTGCTGCTTCATTTTAATTCCACAATTTCATTTCAACAAGCGTAGATAAGCGTTTCCTGCTTTCATTTCAATTCTGCAATTTCACTTCAACAAAATAGATTAGTCCTTTCCTGCTTTCATTTCAATTCTGCAATTTCATTTCAGCAAAATAGACTAGTCATTTTCTGCTTTCATTTTAATTTTTCCTTTTCATTTCAGCAAGATAGATTTTAGTTAGTTGCAGTTCAATCTATTTTAGTTTTTGCAGGTACAAGCAAAGAAACAACAAAAATCACCCAAAAAAGAGATTTCATTTCATGCCTCGTAGGAACAGAGACAATTCAATAAAATTCCTACCCAACACCCCCACCACATCACTAAGTCACCCTTCTCTCTTCTTTTGTGGCAGTGATCCTGAAGAATCTATAGGTGAACCTCTAAAGATATACGAAGATCCTATAACAGAAGAAGAAAAAGAAACCATTCCTCCTGAGACCATGGCTGAAAACATAAATGGTAATGGGGAGAGAGTAGAATGTACCTTTCCCATCCGAGAGACCAATAGGGACACAAAGATGACAAACATCAGTCCCTCAACCTTACCTCACTTCCATGGGTTGACTAGTGAAGTCCCTGATACCTTCTTGTTTGAGTTTGTTGTCCTTTGTTGAACTTATGACTATGCAGAAGACGAACAAAAGTTGAAACTCTTTCCTTCTACCCTCAAGGATGCAGCACTCTACTGGTTCATGGGGCTACCTGGAAACAGTATCACAACTTGGGCTCAAATGCAGCAAACATTTAACAACAAATACTGGGACTACTGTAGGTCAAAGCATACAAAGGAAGAAATCTTTCGAATGACCATGGGAAGTGATGAATCTTTAGAAGACTATGAAGAGATGTTTCAACTCAGTTATAAAAGGGCCAGGTGTACACTTGACCCCGAATCTCTAGAGTTGGTTCTGCTCAGAGGAGTCCCTGAAGACCTTCCAAATACCCTCCATCTGCTGGCCAGAGGAGACATCTACCAGCTACCTTATGATGACATAAAGACTGTATGTAGAAACCATTCTAGGGCAACCAGAAAGAGAGGTAGGGGAAGTCAACTCTCAGCCAGTACCCCTTTATCTAGTTCATTCCTTAAAAATGAGTTTGCAAATCAAATGGAAGATTTCAAAAGTGAGATGAGACATATCATTGCCATGCAAATGGATACCTTGCGAATCCAAAAGAAGCAGGAGGAAGCCGAGAGGGCTTTGGCCATCTTTTGTCCCAGGTGCACCAGAAAGCATCCTAGGAATGAATGTCCATTGTACTCTATAGAAGTGTGTTTTGTCTGTGAAGAGGACCATCCCACAAATCAATGCCCTTCCTTGCCCGGATTTAAAGCTATGTACCAAGGGGCTAAATAAGCCACTAAACCGCTCTACTTCATGAACCAAAGGAGACCACAAGGACCTAGGCCTTACCAGCAGGGGATGCAAGGGACATCCTAGACTTATTACAACCCCAATCAAGCCACTTCCATGCCTTCTTAGGGTCCCCTTACTCATCCTTCCAGGTCCACACCCCCTCCTTGGTCATATCATCCTCAATACCATACTCAACCAGCGGCTCACTCATTTCATTCTCACAGTCAGCCACAACCCAAGTGGAATGCACCTCATCAGGGGTGGAGGCCCCAATACAACTCTCCTCTCGCTCTTTTGTCTCCACCACCTGCTCAACCGCAACCATTACCTCCTGCTCCTCCAAGACAACCCCAGATACCTGCTCAACCGAACCCGAACCCCAACAACAGATAGGCCCAACAGGTATATACTGGAGAAACCACATGCCCTACATATCCTGTGGAGATTTAGGAAATCAACCTACGATCTGGGAAGTTCCTCCCAGATAGTCAACCTCCTCCTAAGAAGGATGAGGAGGAGAAATAGGAAAGTGGACCCGAAGCCATTCCACCCTTTCCTGAGAGACTAACTAGAACCGCGCAACCAAACCTAGAAGAAACTAAACTCCTGGGAGAACTTAAACAGTTATGTGTGAAAATACCACATCTCAAGGCCATAAAAGACATACCAATCTACAATAAGTTGATTAAAGAGAAGTGTTTCAGGCACCCAGGCAGGCACAAGAAAGATGCCCCAACTATCAATGTCATAGGACAACTGTTTGACCTGATGTTGGGACAGATATTCTGTCCAAAATATCTGGACCCTGGGAGTCCTGTAGTTGATGTCCACATAAATGGCACCATAATCCCCCACACTTTGATTGATCTAGGGGCTGAAATTAACGTAATGACCAAGGACACTATACTCAAACTCAACCTTTAGAGTTCCCTAAGAAAGACCTCAACAGTATTGCAGTTAGCAGACCGCTCCACTGTGACTCCCGAATGGATTGTGGAAGATGTCATGGTCTCCATTGATTCCTAGGAGTACCCTGCTGACTTCTTGGTCCTTCAGCCAAAGGAAAAACTCACTGGGTATCCCCTCATCTTGGGAAGGCCTTGGTTAGCTACTGCAGATGCTTACATTAGTTGTCGAGCCGGGAGCATGACCATCAAGAATGAGCATATGTCCAAACAACTAGTCCTATATCCTCCTGCCCAACCTTTGCTAGAACATGACTTACCTCTATGGCTGAAGGAGGAAGATGAAGATGAAGTCTACTCTGCCCCCTTATGCATAGTGGAAGCCACGAGGGGAGGTCCTCAAACCGAGGATGATCTTATTGAGAATTTGATTCAAAATCCCCCCCCCCAAGTTTGCTGCCATTAGAAGAGTTGGTGGAATAAACCCAAGCCAGTGATTTAGTTGATCTCTGTGTGGCTGATCCGACCTCTCTCTGAGTTAAGAATGTGGAATTCAGCCCTGAAAGAACTTTGAAGATCAACTCATTCCTATCCACCTCTCAAGAGAAAGAGCTGTGTAGCTTATTGAACAACCATTTGGATGATGGGTTGTGTTATATTCTTTCCACGACTAACCCACGTAGTGAACCGGGGGGGCGGAGCCCCCCCTTCATTGCGCCGATTGTGCAGCGGGGGGGTCACAGGGGTGGCGGCAGCCACCATGTCCGGGGGGTTTGAGGGGGGCGGGTAGCCCCCCTCTACGGGGTTCGGGGCAGCGCCCCGGGAAAATTTTTTTTGGACCCTATATTAGGTTGGGTGAACCTACCTATGGTTTTTCGGTCCATGCTTTTGGACGCGATGGTTTTCGGTCCATGGTATTGGATGCTTCGACATGTATAAATATGTATTCTAACATTGAAAGGAATATAATGAAAAATCAAGCTGGTAGTCCCGGTTTTGGGATCCAGTGGGAAAATCTCTGTGTATATGTGTTTTATGTGTTATGCTCTCGCCTTTTTTATTTTCTATGTTTTAGAATTTGTATGTAGGTAATTACTGTACGGGGTTAAAACCTACATTGGATGCTTTTTCTTGGAGTTATAAGGAGATGAAAGGAATCCATCCTTCAGTCTATACCCATCACATCTACATTAAAGAGGATTGTAAACTAGTCAAGTAGCCTCAAAGGAGGATGAATCCAACCCTTAAGGACATTGTCAAAGAAGAATTGAAAAAGTTGTTGGATGCAGGATTCATCTACCCCATCTCTAACAGTGATTGGGTTTCTCCTTTGGTGCTTGTGCCCAAGAAAAGCAGGAAGTACGGGAAGTGGAGAATATGTGTAAATTATCGAGAACTTAACAAAGCCACCAAGAAGGACAATTTCCATTTACCTTTCATAGATAAAATGTTAGATGGCCTGGTAGTGAAGAAGTTCTTTTCCTTCCTAGATGGGTTTAGCGGGTACAATCAGATACAAATCAGCCCGGAAGACCAACATAAGACCACTTTCACTTGTCCATGGGGTACCTTTGCCTACCAGGTCCTTCCCTTTGGGTTATGCAATGCTCTTGCCACTTTCCAGAGAGCAGTAGTGAGTATATTCACTTGGATTGGGGGCAATCCTTTTAAGCTTGGCCCAGTTCAGATCTTTAGGCCATGTGTCAGGGAGGAGGAAGTTTTTGACATCCTCCTAACCTATCATGATGGGCCCTGTGGAGGCCACTTTGCAGCAAAGAGAATTGCCTTCAAAATTCTACAGGCAGGTTACTATTGGCCCACTTTTCACCCAGATGTCAGGAGATACATCAGCCAATGTGACAGATGTCAAAGGATGGGGAAACCTACTCCAAAGGATGAGATTCCCTGCCAGCCTCAGGTGACTTTCAAGCCATTTGAGAAGTGGGGCATGGACTTTGTGGGTCCTATCAACCCTCCTTCAAAGCAGAGGTCCTACATCATTGCATGCACAGATTACCTGACACAGTGGGTAGAAACAAAGGCAATCAAAGCAACAACAGAAGAAAAGGTAGCTGAGTTTTGAGGGAAAATATCTTCTACATGTTTTGCTACCCAAGAGAATTAGTCACAAATAGAGGAAGTCAGTTTACCTCTAACCTGATTGAAGACCTACTCACTCATCACAAGATTAAGCACAGAACTTCCACCCCTTATCATCCGCAAGAAAATGGATAGGTGGAAGTTACTGACAGAGCTTTGGAAGCGATTTTGACTAAGGTAGTGAGCAATAGCAGAAAATATTGGGCAGATCGTTTGGTTGAGGCCACCTGCGCCTACAACACTACTTGGAAAACTACAATATGTTTCACACCCTATGAACTGGTCTACGGGAAGAAGGCTTTGCTTTCCATAGAATTTGAATATAACACATTGAGGTTCGCAGCTCAGCTGGACCTAGATCTTAGCCATGCACAAAAGGAAATATTGCTTCAGCTGAATGGATTAGATGAACAAAGAATGCAAGCCCTTCTCCACTCAGAGGTAATCCAACTTCAAAGAAAGATATGGCAAGACCGGCACCTCAAATAAAAGCAATTTCAGCCAGGAGATTGGGCACTATTATATGATTCAAGGTACAAGGATTTCAAGGGCAAGCTAAGGAAAAGATGGCTGGGACCGTATATAGTGGAAACATGTAATGACAATGGTTCAGTCCTTATTCGGACCATTAATGAAGAAGCCATCCCCATGCTCGTCAATGGGCATCGATTGAAAATCTACAGAAGCCTCTTTCTAAGAAGGAGTTCATTGAGACTCTTGGAAAATCAGTATTGGTAATGGATCAAGTCCCTATCTCCACTCTAACTACATCATGAAGAAAAAACACACAAAAGAAAAAGAAAGAAAAAAGAAAAAACACACAAAAAAATGAAAAAAAATAAAAGATCCTTGGGTGAAAACCTCTTGGAGGTGCCCAGGGAAGAAAATGAGGGTGAAAACCTCCTGGAGGTGCCCTAGCTGTCGCAGACAAAAAAAAAAAAAAAAAGAGAAAAGAAAAGAAAAGAAAAATAAATCTAATTTCCGTTGAATAAATTGTAGGTTGCAGGAAGGTCATTACAGGTTTTGGGAGAATCGCACAAGTCAAAGACAGAGGACATGACTAGGATGCATGCATCCCTCATAATCCATTCCTCAATCATCATTACCTTTCCCCAAGATCTGGTTTCATTTGGCCCGAAATTCCACATCCTACAGGAAGCTCTGTATCTTCTACAGGAGGATCCTGTAGAAAATACAGACAAGCCAAAATTGGTCTCAGAAGAGGACCCGAGGGTTTGAGATATGTCTATGAGGCCTATAAACCTCCCTGCCTCCATCCCTCACCATATGTTATCCTTTTCCATCTCTTTACACCTCCATTCCACTCATTTTCATGTCTCTGCATAGTCACACAAAAATCCTGCTTTTTAGGCTGCAAACAAATTTTAGTGACAAATCAAAACAACAGTTTTTCTTTTCACTCACCATACCTTCTACCCTCCATCTGAGATTCCTTGCCAGCAGAGATCCTCGTGAGTAATTATAACCCTGCTCATATTAGCTTCAATCTCAGAAGGATAAGTAGCTACAGGAAATCCTATACGATTCCTGTAGCAGCTGATCCCTTTGAAACACATACTACAGAGCCAGGGATAGCAAAATATAACCTATGACATATGCATGAGCTCTGTTTGGACGTGTATACATTAGCAACAGTCCAAGGTTGAGCATGTAGAACACAAGCAGCCACAGCAACGAAGAAATGGGTTCCAGCATCTGAAATGTGCATAGCACGTCCGCGACTGCACAGGTAAGTGACTAAAACCTATTCTGCAATTACATTAATTATATTTCAAGGCTGCATAACTATGGGAATGGTTCAGTGTGAATGGAATCAGTGGCCAGTTAACTGGCCACCCTCGGTCAGTTATGCGTCCTCGTGGAATCCAACCGAGCCCCGTTAAATTCAAAACTACTGATAAGATGTGCAACCAGCATGTGTGGAATGTCCATTCACAAAGAGTTAATTGGGAATGGTAGTGGTGGCGGCGGATAACGGGAGTAAGGGAGGTGATGGCAGTCAGGCGGCATGTAGCAACATTATGGCCGTGACGTAGGATTAACGGTCCATTTTGGCCACCTCACCATGATTCACTCCCGTAGATAAAACACAGCTCAGTTAAGCCATTCATCACCTTTTGTTCATTCTGCACTCACGACGTTTTCAACTAGAGTATGCATCTACCACTTCTAGAGCAGCCATCCATTCATCCTCCATGAGATTTCTACCTGTTTTTTGAAAATATCCCACCTATCGGACTCTACAGGAAGCACAATTTCATTCTACAGGAGCCGGGTGACTTCTACAGGAAGGGTTCTACAGGAAAAACAGAGGACGACTCTGCAGAAAGAAAACCTGGGACCTTCACCGAATTTCAAGCTCAAAACGAGGTAGGCTCAGGAAAACTTCTCTGTGCATGATTTTTTGGTGCAAAATGGTGAATTGAACATGACATTAGATTGAAAAATGAGAGTAAAAAGTTTGCCTGTGCATTGAGAAAAAGTGGAAGTCTGCCTACATGATTCATTGAGTTTACTTAGTTTTTTCACCTGCATCTGAAATCTCCTCATCCGTTTTTTAAAATTCTCCTTTAAGGAAGGCATGCAGTAGTAGAGGCCAACTTGTCCGTGTGAAGAAAAACCTGAATTTACATATCTATCAATGTACTGAGAAAAAAACCTGTGTCCTTATGCTCTGTTCTCTAATTATTTTTTTTTCTCATAAATAGACAGACCAAATTTTGGGTGACAGCAGTTTTCAAATAGGGGAATTATTGCCATTTGATATTGTAAGGAGCACATGAGATATTCCTCCTTTGATCTAAGAAAAAAAAACGAATTCAACTATCCTTTGTTTCAGTGATTGACTGTGTTTTTTTCCCACCTGAGCATTTTTTTTTTCTGGTTAAAGACCAAACTCAACACCATGCTAGGAGGATTCATGGGGAAATAGCCCTTAAACTCTAGCAAAGTGTATGAAAACCCTGAGGTGGTGGACCTTTTCACCAGGGCACATTGGATATCCTTCTTTGACAGAATTTAGGGTTATGATGAGGAGGTGACTGAAGATTTTTTGATGTCCCTGAGACCACATTCGAGGACACATGCCATAGTTAGTTTTAGGGGTTTGACCCTAGAACTTACCCTTGATTTCATGAGTAGAATTATTGGTTTACTATTGGGGCTCCCTTGGAGAAAAGAGGAAAAGTCATTGGGACAAGTGGCTAAGAAAACATTTTTCTTCCTGAGGAGCATCCTGTAGAAGACAAAAACGAGGTCAGAAGGACAAGCTTGCCTCCTCTCTGGAGTGATGTCAGTTATCGAATCATGAAGTATATCACATGTGAAGGGAGGTTTAGCATCATTTATGGTTATCATTTTAGGTTGCTACATGAATTGAGGTATGGGATGGACTTACGTCCAGCTAAGAAACTGAACATCCCATATTTACTCCTTTAGTCTTTGATTGAATGTGGTACAAAGCTAAATGCAGGAGTCCCAAATCAGTTAGCCCACCATGGACTCATCAAACTGTTGGTGGAAGATTCTTTACACACTTATACTGTCCCCATAGCTTGGGAAATCTTCAGGAATATGTCCACAGATGATAACATCGAAACTTTGGCTGAGAACATCAGCCCGCCCAACAGTGATGAGGGGGAGTGAATTGAAGAAGCTGAGAAGACAATTGATGAGGGAACACAGGACATTAAAACAGAGGAAGAATAGAAGGGAAAATAGGAATTCGAAAAGACTGTTGAACCTAAGACAACAAAGGAGAAAACAACAAAAACAGAGAAAGGTAAAAAGACAAAGTTTGGGAAGAAAAAGGCTAAGAAGGCCCAAAAGAAGGCTGCCACAGCCAAGGCAGGTACCCATCAAGAGAAAGAAGAGATATACCCTGAGATATGAAGGACACAACCAGAAATAGGGGGCATAGAGATTTCTACAGGAAGTGAAGAAAAATAATACTAGGAAGAGAAATCCCCTGAAATGTTGGCAAGAGAGGTAGCAGCCATGCTTGCTGCATTAAGCACACCTACAAAACAAAGAGGAAAAAGAAAAAGGACCTCCATGTACTTCAAAGCCAGAAAAATCACGAGGATCAAAGTAGGCAAACCTCAGCCACCGTCCAAGGAACCGTTTGTCATTGAGGACTCACCCACTAAACAGAAGGAAGAGTCTCCTTCCAAGATATCCATCACCTATGAAAGAGGAAGCCCAAAAACCTCTACATGGAAAGAGAAAATTAAGTTGATGGACTCAAAAGAAGTTCTATAGGAAGCTGCAATATCTCTCCAGGAAACTCTAGCCAAGGTAAAAGAGACTAAGAAATTGGAGGAGAAGGTAGCTAAACAATCACAAGGGGAGAGAAAAACTAAAGAAATACCTGAACCTACCCCTCAACCTAATTTGGGCTCATATTACAATCTGTTAGAGGGTGGGAAAATCATCCCACAAAAATTTGTTGTACAATTATTTTTCAAATTAGAGAAAGAGAGGATCAAAACACACACATGGATGAAAATCACCAAGTCTAAGGGAGTTGAGGACATAGGCCACATGGAGGAGAAGTTAAAAGAATTAATGGGAGAATTGGCCATGGTAAGGCATGTATAAAGCTACAAAAGAGCCCAGCTGCAGGAGGAGAACGAGCTGCTGAAAAAGCAGATACAGCTACAGGAAGTCCACAAGGAAGATAGGTTTTCCATTTTGGGATGGCAACAGCAGCGAGAAGGACCTCCAGCAAACATGGACACAACTAAGAAATAGCAGAAAGAGGAAGAGCTACAAGCTAATGTGGAGATGCTAACAAAACTGCTGCAAGAATAGGAATCTCAAGCAGCAAAAGAAATACAGGTTTTGAAACAACAGTTGCAAGAGAAAGAGGCCCAATTGGCCTGCATGGCCAGTTGGGAAATAGAAGCCTTACAATGTAGGCAACCTGCTAAATCTTATGCATTATACCTCAAAGAGCAATGGTTGCAATTTCAAATTAACACACTGGCCCAAAGGGGCACTACTCCATTTCAGAATTACAATCAGTTTTTACAATTGTGTGACAGTAGCTCAGTAGAAGATAAGGCCAAGATGGAAGAATTCTGTTTGCATAACTTGGCGCTACCTAACATGAATCTATGGGACCCAAACACTGTATTAGGAGATCTGTAACTAATGGCCATGGCTTCTTGGTTAAGCCATGAGGAAAAAAGAGGAGTAAAGATTCAGAGGATTATGGCCAGGGAACTAAATGAGCCACTTATGATCAGGATAGAACCAAAAGATCCTTCAACCCTTATGTATTCCCATCGGTACCTTGTAGACAACCCTCACATTGTGCCTGACTATGTTTAAAGACAAGCTCAGGCCATTGCCCACTTTGAGGACATGGAAAGATTGTTGGGTGATAATTGCATTCATGCTTGCAAAAGGAGATGGAACACCTTGTCCCATAGTCTGAAAATAAGAGAGTACCACTTCCCAAGTAGGATGAGGGAGGCTATGAGAAGAGTAACCCTATGCAAACAATCAATGCAGAACTTGGAAGCCAATTGGATTGGCCTTAGGTTCAGCCCTCCACTACTGCTGGGGCTGTTAGAAGGGGTGAAGGAAGAAGAGGAGCAAAGGCAATGGGAGGAGGTAGATAGAAAGGTAGGATTTCATGATAGGGAAGAGGATATCACTTTAGAGGCCTGGGATGTCAGAGATGTAGTCAAAGCAATCAAGGATGATGAACTGGATTAGTTGCTCAAAGGATGAGAAACACATTCAACAGCGGGTGATGATGAGCCCCAGAAATGGGTAACTATACGGGCTCATTTTTCCTAATATTCTCATTTAATCCACCATTCTCCATAGTTTTATGCGTGCTTTTGAATATATTTATGTTAATTGTGTGAATGGGAATAGTCACTTTGCCACAAGGTCTAACACGTGCTTATTGTAGATTTTTGAACATTTTTGGGACCAAGATCAGGCATTTATGAGCATATTGGCATCCAAATACGAGGAAACAAGGCTGAGTATTTGTAGGAGGGATGTCTACTACACTAAATAACCCCTTCCTCGAGTTCTCCACCATCAGCTCAAAGTTCTATAGCCCATCAAAGATGATTTTAAGGGCAGCTGAGCAAGTCTAGTGAAGTGGCTGATTAATTGCAGTTTTGGGCAGCCAAGCTCCTCGAGTTAAGGAGGAATGTTGGGTGTCATCGTATGCATAAATAGGAAGGCTTCAAGCCTTGGTAGTTTAGTCATTTTTTTAATCCATTTTCACATTTTAGTGCAGCTCTGTATTAGCACATTTTCAAGCTTCTTCTTGTAAATAGTTTTTGGATGTAGCTATTATTTTTTTATTAATGAAGATGAATATTGTTTTGTGCCAGCTATGATATTTCTTAGGATGCTGTAGCTCTTCGGGTTGGGCCTAACCCAAGTGACAATACCTCTTTTGTGTACTTTTATGTGTTTTTCTTGCATTCATAGACTAATTTCTGTTATTTAGGTTAAAATCTTGCTTCATTTCTTAGGTTGCTTTTGATGATTTAGATAGCTTTTCATGCTTCAGGTTGATTTGATAGTTTGGTAACATAAATGATCCATAAAAATGCTACCAAGCAGTCCTTGATCTCAGTTCTCCCTCCTTGGGATCATGAATTGAGACCAAAGTACACTTGCTACCACAAAAACACTGTTTTTGCCTTCTAATGCAATTGCTAGTGTTAGATGTTGAATTGGAAAAGTGATATCAGTTATGTCTTCATGTTCAGATTTTTTCTTGCTATGTTTCCATATCTCTCTTGCATGATTTCCTGTTTACACATTGTTGTTCATCATATTCCTGGTTTTTAAGAGTAGATTAGGTCAAAGTAGATATATCTCTGTTTTTTTTGTCTTTGTTTGGATCAGTTTTCGGAAAGTAATGTGTAGAACACCTATAATACATTCCTACCTACCCTTCCTCCATCATACAACCTGTTCCAACCCCTCACTCAAGATTCCTTCCCTCCATTTGTCAAACTTCTCCAACTAACCCTAATTTCTATATTTTTGTGCAACATTGCTTTCTACATCCTTGAACAAATCCAACCATCTTCATCACTCCTGAGCTTCATTTACCAAGCCCCACACCTCTTAACATCCTTATCCATCATTAATTTCCACTTCCCCACCATTTTTCCTCCATCAATCCTCTAAAAATCACTTTCGGCCTATTCATGTAGAACTTCCTGTAGAATTTCCTATAGATCCCCTGCAGCCTCCTGAAGAAAATAATGCGAGCAGTTTTACAAGATCTGAGTGTGGTGGAAATCTCTAGAAGGGTTCTAGGGACCCCTTAGGTTCTCTCCATACCTTCCTAACCCCTTGCAAACACCCACTCCATTTTCTTGCACCAATAAACCTCTACGGAGTCAAAAATAGTTAAAACACATGGATAATAATCTTGCATAAAATTGTTCAAAAATACAAAAAGATGATTTTTCCACATTTCCTTTCAGAAGTAGCTTAAAAACATGTATTTTACCTCTGCAATAGTCCATGGCATCCATTTTAGTAGTGGTACATCTCTTTTCTTACACAAGTAGGGTTAGTCTGTAAAACTAGGGTTTGCTAGGGTTTGCATTTGCTTTCAGCTTTCATCTTGTTTCTGCAAGTAGACTAGCCTATTTTGAGTTAGCCTTCATCCATCACAGTTAAAAGCTTCTTCTAAGAACTCATAGAAGTTGGCTTAATCTCCTAGCAAACTTGTGCCAGCTGATCAAGTGATAGCCTGCAGTAAGAGCTAGTACTTATGCATATAGCACCGTCACTTCCAAGTTTGTTACGAACTATCGGGTTGATAAAAGTAAAGTAGGGAGTCCCAAGAGTTGCAGCATCATTGCTGCAATACTGGAGCTCACCACTAACACCAGTTGCTGCACATTTTTCTCTTTAGAAACATTGAATTTATGTTGAAACTATCCTGCATGAGTTGGGTGCTTCCATTTTTTCCTTTCTGATATTTTCTTGGGCCAATTCTTCTTATGTCCAGTGTTGCTTTTAGCTTGCAAATTACTTTTAATAGTAGGCCTACGTTTTGGTTGCTTACAACAATGTGTTAGCTTCTTGATAGTATCCTTCGGGGTTTGGGGTACCAAAAACTCAATTTTATCCCTAAATTCCATAGGAAATCCGCTGACGAATCTTTGAATTTTTTCCTTTTCATCCTTGAGATATGGCACATACCTTAATAGTTCTAAAAACTTGGTGACATACTCACCAGTGGTTAATTGACCCAATTTGAGTTCATAGAACTTCTTGAATAACATTCAGACAAATACTTTTCTTAAAGATCTTTTCAAACACATCCCAGATCAATTATTTCTTAACAATACCTCAAACATTCTTGAAATCCTCCCACCATATATATATTTTTTCCCTTCAGGTTGTAAGTGGCAACTCTAGCTTTCATATTCTTAGAATAATCATGTATTCTGAAAAAAATGTTCATTCCCAGCAACTAAGCTTCTACATCCTCTGCTTTCCTCATATCCCCATCAAATGTGGGTGGCTTGGCTTTCTTAAATTATTCAAGCATGTGATCCTTTCCTTTACTTATTGAATGATGATGATGGTAATGGCGAGAATGGTGATTGTGCCTTAGGGAAGCAGAACTAGATGATTTGTTTGAATAATGCACCTATGTGCTAGTTCTTACCCATGGAGTGCTTAAAGACACATCTCCAGTTACAGTTTCCTCACTTCCTCATCTGTGTCTCTTTCTTGACTTGACACCATCTACTCTGTTGGTATTTTTGTTTGAATTGTAAAGGATTTTCTTATCTCTATGACTGGCCCTCAACTTAGATTTCCTTTGTCTCTACCAATTCAAGTGACTTTGCAGGATAACTACATTGATATCTACTTTCCTTTCTTAGGCTCTTACCAGCCTCTCATTATTGGCCTAAAATATTCTCACCTCATCCCTCAGGCTTTTCAAGGTGTCCATCTAGTCTGGGGAGTGATTCCCTCCCCCTTGGTCAACTGATCTCGCTTCTCCATTAACTCTAACCCTGTCACTTCCATGCTATGATTGATCGGAACTGTATTAAACCATTTCGGTCCTCATTGCTATGATTTCTATACATTATGAAACTTATGATGTGTTGTCAACCACACACATTATTAGACATTTAAAAATAATAAATAAACACTTAATCATGACCATGAGCTTGCATTTGTGGTTCTACGATGGGGTTTTCTATTGTGATAAAACAACCATGTTAGTGTGAAAACACATTTACAAATCATATGCATCAATCATTCAATCCATTTATCATGATAATTAACAATAAACATCATATTTATGGCTATGCTCCTTATCTCTCTGAGTTTTTGTCAACCAAACAGTTCACACTAGAACAAGTTTACTAGAAAAACAATAATTAATAATTCAAATAAGATTTTAACACCTAAACAATTAGTTAGTCAATTTTCAAAATCATCAATTGCTTGTGACAAAGCCCATCTAGTCCATGTGTTGAACTTGGATGCTCTGATACCACTCTATAACGTCACCTAACCCCTCATGTTACTACTAACACAAATTTACAAAACAAATAAAATAATTACCCCATTCCTCTAATGGTAACTTCAGGGGTCGGGTGAGGTTACATGTTTGATCTCATGTTGGTGAAGATAGTTTTCAAATTCATTTGAAGTATATTCTTTTCCATTATTAGTACAAATAGATCCAGTATGAGACTGTGTATCATTTTCAATCCATGCATTAAAGGTTTTGAAAGTTTCAAAAGATTCATATTGGTTCTTCAATAGATATACCCAACACATTATGGTGTAATCATCAATAAAAGTCATCACGTATTTATTACCATTTGCAGAAGGAACATGCATAGGGACACACAAGTTAGAATGAATGAGTTCAATCTTTCTATGTTCTTTGGAATGAGAATCACGAAAAGATTGTTTGTCGTGTTTTCCTAAGATACCATCATCACATTACTTAAGTTTCCTACAAATGGTTGGCAAACTAGTAACACCATTTCTCTTCAATAAGTACCTACTATCATAGTTTAGTTGTCCAAATATAGCATGCCATAATATATTGAATGGTATTGTACCTTCATCAAATTGAGAACTGTATGCAAAGTTTTGTGCACATTCGGAGGTTCCTTGCAGCTTCAAAAGTCATTCTTATTCTATCCCAGTCATGACATGTGAGTTGTTTGATGCTTTTTTGACCTCAATATTTCCATCAAACATGTGGATGGAGTGTCCTTGCTGGCAGATGTGAACCAAATATAACAAGTTTCTCCTCAACTCCAAGAGGTAGAGAACATCACGTAGAAGAAAGTCTGGGAGACTAGGTAATTTGAGCCTAATGGTGCCAAGCCCTAATGGCTCGAGTTTTGAATTATATGCAAAGTAGACTACTCCATCAACATTATCAGTGAATTCTTCAAAGAAATATCTTCTAAATTCATGTGGCAAGTTTCTCCTGAATCAAGCAACCATGCATCTTTCCAAGAAGAAAGTGAAGCATCAAACAAGTCTTTATTTACTCCAATATTGCAATGGACACAAAATAATGAGCAGATTTGGGTGCTTTACCTTTCACTTGATCTGATGATTTTCCTTTCTCTTCATTCTTTTCCTGTCTAATCCTATCCCAAGAGAACTTACATGTGGAAGCATCATGTCCATTTATGTTTCATCAAATACAATGAAGATAAGGTCTTCCTCCTTGATAATGTTTGCCCCCTGCCTCTATTATTATTCCTTTCAAGTCTTTTAATTTCTTTAAGGCTTCAAAAGTATTTGTAAAAGCTGAAATATGACTACTCACCTTTGCATTGACTGATGCTGCAATCAACTCATAGACCTTGCTATTCTTGTTCTCCCATATGGAAATCTCTTTATCAGAAATAGGCTATTCAAGAAGATTGCCAACTTCCCCTCCACAAACACCTTTACAAAACTCATTGAAAATCAGGGTATGCTTTATCTTCCTAAACCATTCATGGTAGTTCCTTTTGCTAGACAGAACTGCTCCAACTATGGAGATGAGTGAATGCATTTATGCAAAACTTCGGCACTGGGCCTTGAACATAAATTTTTTTTGCTAACAAATATCTTAATAGAGACTCATCATACATGCATCTTCTTCAAAAAAAATTAATCAAAATAAACCAACATATGGCATCACATATTTGAATGGTTCAATATGTATGAATAGTTTTCAATGTATAACAATAAATTCAACATAATTTCAATGCTCAATCAATTTGAGCCCAATTCACCCTACACATATACTAATCAAACATTATAGAGTTATGGATATGACATACCACAAATACACGGTCTTCAAAAAAATATTTATGCCATCACATACGGTCTTCAAAAAATATTCAACACACATATGTACAATATTCAACACACATATGTACAGTATTCAATTCATGCACCATATGATACACGGTCTTCAACGCAAAGCATTCAATTTATCATTACCAAACACAACCCTCAAAACATATCAATGTACAACGGGAATATATTCATAGCATATCATTACATGGTCTTCAAAAAAATATATACAATCCATAGGATTTGAACACACATCCATCAACATACAATTTTCATTCAATGCAAAGGCATACGACATAATAGCACCAACATACAAGAGCCAGCGCAAGAGTAACACACATCAACATACAAAGCTATGAGTGCATACAATGTGATACCATACATACTATAAATAGTCATGCAGGAGTTACGCACCATGAAATCATCAGTCGCAACTTGCAAAGTTCAATGTACAAGAAAATATAACAGAGTAGTCACCATTTCATCACACCATACACTACCGTTCATGACCATAATCAACGTTGCTTCAACGTTCAATGCAGAGGAGAAATATAAAATAGAGGGTTCAACGCAGAGGAGAAATACACGCCGCTTCAACAAACAGGACACTGCTCCCTTCAATGCATACAAACCAGTGCACATGCTTCACACATATACACAACAACAATGACCAATTGAACGCAACTATGACCCTTTCGACCCTTGGACAACAACATGCCACATACAGAGAAACGTACACTAATGTACAATTTCAATTTGAAAAATCTAAGGACATCATTCAACGCATCAACGGATTGGACATCACAGGTTTCAATGCATAGGGATAGAGGACTGTATACGAGGATAGAGTAGGGAAAATTGGAGGAGTTACATAGCAAAAAACTAAATTGGGATGTGTTGCTTTGATACCATGTCAAATCAGGTTTGAGTAATTCTACAAATTGTGATCTGCATGAAGAAAATCATGAATATATAAAAGGAGAGGGAGACTATTGGAATTCAAATTCCAATGTCTCCTCGTCTTCTTTATTTTTCTATTTACATTATTTACAAGAATTTCCTAATCGCAAAGATTAGGTGTCAACAAAGATATCATGATTTAATTCAATTTGATCATTTAATCTATTATCCTTCATTTTATTTATGAAAGAAGAATATCTATTAATATAAAGATTATTTAATTTTAATATTATAATTTAAATCATATATTAAATTTTTTTAAATAGTCCATTCACTTAATTAAGTAAATCTTAATGTACTTAAGAATTGCATGGTCAAAATGAAAAGGATATTACAATCTAATTCAAGCTGACCATTTAATCTTACATGCTTCATCCTATCTACAAAATAGGAACAAATATTAACATAAATATGATTTAATTTCAGCATTATAAAAAATAGCACATTTACTTAATTCATGGCAATTTAAGTTATTTACCAAAAAACAATTGAGGAACCTATCTACTTAACTCATTAACTCATTGTAATTCAAATCATTTACCAAAAGTTTTTGAAGAACCCCATCCACTTAACTTGTGGATGATGAATGTCAATAGGGGATGACAATGGGAAGCTCTAGGGACAATAGTTTGAAGAGATTGCAACAGCTGCTAGAGATGATGACCACAAGGCTCTAGTGGGGAGTAAACATAGAAATATAATATCCAAGTGGCAAGAGTAGTTGTGCGAGGTGATGGCCAGTTAGAGGAGACTACAGAGGTTAAGATGACGAAGAGGCTATAGTGGGGAGTAAATATTGAAATGTGATGACTAGGTGGCAATGGGGATTGAGTTTAGAAAGGTGATGACTAGGTGGTGGGAGTGGTTATGCAAGTTGATGGCTAATTGGAGATTTCATATGACAAAGTAAGTGGGGTGGGGAATAACTAGCAATTGCACCAAATGTTGTAAAGGAAACGTCGTAAGGCATAAATTTGAAAGCATAAATTCAAGAATACTGACATATAAAAAAATCATTGAAGATAAAATATTTTATTTAGATTAAATATTTACCATTCGCTTAATAATTATTAATAAATAAATTAAAATTGTAAAATTTTGTTAAAAAAATGTGCCTATCTAAATAGTTGAAAAAAAACCAAATAACATAAAACTTATAACTTCTCATTTTATCAAAACTTAAATAAAACAATAACAATAAAATTTATATAACCGTTTAATTAAAAGAAAAACTATATTAAATCACCATCAAATTTAAATAAAATAATAACAATACAATTTAAATAAAATAATAACAATACAATTATATCATTTGATCATTTGATTATAAAAATTCATACTACTCACCTTCATTAACATCCCACCATTAATTAAAAGGGAGTCTTGTTTCTAAATCCATATCTGCAATTTTCAATTGCACAATTTTGTAATTTTTAATTCCACAATTTTCATAAACTCTTTGAATATGGTTTCCCTTGCCAATCAAACTAGAGAGGAATGGAATCAAACAAGAGGAATGAAACTAAACTTAGGAAACCAAAATCATTATTTGAAATCAAAAGCGAAAGAAAGAAATAATTTTGTTATCTTAAAGATACAACATGTTTATGGAAATTAAAATAATCCTCTCTAAACAAAAGATTATCCCATAAATTGACATCATCAAAATATTACTCCATCAAATTTCTTGCATCACCATTATGCATTCCAATGCTCAAAATTCAAGCTCATCATCGATTTGTAATGAGAGAAAAATTCCAATGCTCATATGCAATCCCACTCTCATTAGTTTTAAAGGTTTCAATGTAATTTGTCCATCATTTTCCTTAAATTTCCAGGGGCAATAATTCCATATCACCACATTGTCATCCAATGCCCTGCATACATCACAAACCACACCAATAATAGCACAAACCTGGTATTCTTCAAAGTTTTGGCTTGTGTAACTTGAGTTGTGCAGTTTTGTAAGGCCTTGAGGGTTCACAAAGCTCATTTCTTGTTACATAAGAAAAAATCCACACTATCTCAGTAATTTATGTTATATGCACATCAATTAGAAAAATTATAACAAAAAAAATAAATAATCAAAAGAAATTTATTTTTAAATTGTTGCAAGTGACAAGTAAATTGATTTCAGAAGAATTAACATGGAAGGTCATAGTTTTATGCCTCCTATTGTTAAACGTTCATTAATTTCCTTTTGTAATAGGCATGAAAGCCAAAATCAAACTTCTCACCATTAGTATTAGATGTCAAATCGATTTTATCCAACCATAGTACACTTCCGAAAAGTAAGCATTATTATTATCATAAGACCCAAATAATAAAAGCTTATACATAACGCTTCGAGAAGGATTCCACAATTGTGTATTTGACATTAGGATAAAGCTGTGAGGATTCTCTCTTTAGGTCTAATCTCAAAATTTGCAGTACAACCTTCGTAGAATATTTGGTGGGCATGAGCATTTACAATCTGTAATTCAAGATGCTTACCTACAACCAAAATTTTCAAATTCAAAAACCAAAAATGCTAAACGATAATCTAATTTCATCTCTTCACATAAATCAATAAGCCCATCAATATGCCTCTCTTTGCTCATTTCTTAAAAAGTTACAAACCTTCCATAAACTTGAGCCATTCTTCGGATGAAATGCTCTTCTTCACCAAAGGGTGGCCTATAAGTCTTTCCCATATCTCCACAACCTCCTTCTGTAAGAGGATATTGGCTGGTGGGAGGATGTATATTGTTATGTTCAGGGCCCGGGGATCAACACCTAGTTTTGAATGCTCTGTACACAATAAGATATACTTGAAGCACACAAATCATATGTTTTTCAAATGATCATAGAGAATATACATTGTAATTGAGGGGCTTATAATTTATTATATTTTTCATATTTTGTGATCTAATTATGTTATTCTTGTCTCCCATTAGTACTGAATCATAGTGAGAATCAAAAGCTCAATCAAAAAAGTTTTGTTGAAATCCAAACATTTCAAAAATCAGTCACAAAAATTATAAATTGTGGGAGTTCAACACAAATATTTAAAGTATTAATCTTCCAATAGGCCTTATTGGTCAGGGTGGACATTAAAACATGAAATAATAATTAAAAAGAGAGATCAAGAATTTCAGTTACTTGTATATGTGAAAATCCAAAACAGAAGGGAAAAAAATCCTGAAAAAGAGAACACCTTGATGTTTCCAGCTTCCTTAATAGCATCCGCTAGTTTTATTTGTTGAATTATCTCATTGCAAACAATAGTTCCTGCCAGAGATGATATCACAACATCCACTTGCTTCACAACAGTCACCAGGCTCTCATGGTCATCTAATGAACCCCGAAGGCAGTCATACTTAATCAGATTTTGCATGCTTTGTGATCTAATTATGTTGTTCTTGTCTTCCAATAGTACTGAATCATAGTGAGAATCAAAAGCTAAATCGGAAAAGCTCAATCGGAAAAGTCTGAAATCCAAACATATGGGAGATCAACACAAATGTTTAAACACCCAATTTTATTAATCTGCCCATAGGCGCTATTGATCGGGGTGGACATTCAAACATGAAATACTAATTAAAAATGGAGATCAAGAATTTCAGTTACTGGTATATGTGAAAATCCAAAACAAAAGGGAAAAAAATCCTGAAAAAGAGAACATCTTGATATTGCCAGCTTCCTTAATATCATCCACTGGTTTCAGTTGTTGAATTATCTCATTGGAACAATAGCTCCTGCTATAAATGATATCACATCCTACTTGCTTCGAAATAGTCAACAAAATAGCATGATCATCCAATGAACCATGAAGGCAGTCAGTGAGTAATGGACATTCTCTTAGATGTATGCATACAATTCATGTATAGAGGCCCTGAAAATAAAAATAACAATACATACTTGCAGAACGTGGGCATTGGGCATCGGATTGCTTGAAGAAAAGGAGGAGTTCCAATTTGTCAATATTATGAGTTGTTGCCAGGCAGCTACAAAACGTAAGTGGGATGATCAAGAGCCGAGCTTACCCTTACAAATATTTTGCTTATGTACCCTGTACCTCCCACGATGAGAACTCTGCTCTTTTGGGATCCATTGTTTTCCATTCCGGGGAGCACACAAAAATTCTGGCTAATGACCAAAGCCAAAGCTAACTCAATTCTCAATTACATTATGTTGTTCATTTAAAGAATTAAAAAGGAACTCTTTAATCTATGTCATTTTCAACAACGAAGAGCTTTGAATGGAAAAAAAGTGCAGGCAAAATTTTACAGTGTTATTTTTCACTAGTGTTGACTGGGAGTTGGTGGGAAGGTTGTGTTCACGGTTTCTAACGGATAGAGAGACTTCGAAATTAAAAAAAGAAAAGAAAAGAAAAAGTAACGGTCGGTACAACCGACAGCGGTGGACTTTCTTTCTTGTTGGCTAGTAAGATGAGACATTAAAGGCATTAAACAATGAGGAGAAATTTCAAAGTGGGACACTTATTTTTGAAAACATTTATCCTTTTTGGAACAACATGCAAGGACTAAAACAAAGCATCGAGTGTTCAGATTTTACAACACTAAGAGTTGCTAGGATTACGTTGTGTTCGGAGCTTTAAATTTAAAATAATCCTATCTAAACGGAAGATTATCCCATAATACCATAGACGGACATCATCAAAATATTATTAAAATTTCTTTCATTACCATTATGAGGTGGTAGATAACTTGCACTGAGGTGGGAGATGAAATTCGTCAACCACGCTATTGAAAATAGAAATAAAAATAGATATGCACTTTTTCCACATCACGCTATTAAAAATAGAAATAAAAATATTTGAAACTCTCATTATCATGAACTTTCAAGAGAATTGCATTCTGTTAGATGAGTCCAACATAAAATTTCCAACAACCGCATGCCCAATTTGATGGGGACCCAGCCCACGTGTCCCACACTCCCAAATCCTATGTGGACCTGCGTTATTATTTCGTCAATGGATATGGTTTGATTGTGTTTTTATGAGCTAGTTGATATTTAATCAACCTTCTGTACTTCTCCGCCTCTCCACGCTACACCTGTCCGTCTCGGGATTTGTCAAACCCTAACTCATCCTTTGCCCTTTTCCTCGGCTAGTTCGCGCTCATTTGGTCATTTTCACTGTAAGGTTTCGCTCTCTGTGGCTCTGCTCTGGTATCCGGCTCTGTATCTGGGTTTTGTTCAGGTGTTCGGCTCCGTCTCGGTGATAAACTCAGGGTTTCAACTCCGCCTCTGGTTCCAACCTACCATTCCGCTCCGTTTGTTCAGGTGAGGGTTTTGTTTCATGCTATATGCTTCTGTTCTCGACTCGAATTCTGGCTAACCCTTCACAGCGCCTCTGTGGTCAGGTTGTCACTGAGCTTCTGCGACTTATGGGTCTGGTTACAGTAGGTATGGCTCCACCCCGTTGGCCATACACGGGTCTCTTCTCTCTGTTCTTTCTATTTGACTTCACTGAACTGTTTTCTGTTGCATGCGCTTGGATACGACCACGACCCTAACAATATTGTGTTGTGGTGGTTGCAGGTAACCGGTCCCGTGGCCTTGCAGGAAGTTCGACCGTCTATCCTCTGGGTAGCTCTGTTCCTAATCTACCCTCTTCTGTGGCTCTTAGTCTTCACTGTATTTGCTTGTTATGGTTGTCTGTATTTGATAATGAGTCAGGTCTGCGTAATGTATCAACCCACTTCTGTAATTCAGAGGGTTTCTATGGTTGCTTTCGGTTAATGACTCGGTCCTTTGCTCTTTCGTTGCTCGGTCAATCTGTAGCAGTGATTAGGAAGTTTTCTGGGTTCTCGTTTGCTTGGCCGTTGGTAGTTTTATACCCGGCAATATGTTTACACAGTGAATGTAATAATTTGGGACTCGGTGTTGTTGCTTACCAGTGGTTTGAGGACCGTTGTTTCTTGCTTTGTTTGCCTGACTCCTTTCGCTTTCCACTTGACCTCGGCTTCGGCTGGTCGTGAAGCATTTGGGGCTGGATTGCTCTGTCACTGTGTCGACCTGCAATGTATTTATATGGACAGAAGTATGTATATATGCGTGTTTGCCTCTCGGAGTAACGAGACTTGGTTATAATAGCTACTTTGCAATATGTGAATGTAAACAGAAATGAGTATAGATGAATGTGCGTGGATTCGTGAAACTCTGTCACGGTTCTTGTTTGTATTAGATGGAATGAAAAGAATTTACTGTACATGCATGTTTTGTCTTCGAGGACACAAATTCATAATCTGGAAATTTAAAAGTGCACTGAACAATATATGAAGGAATGAATTGTATTCTGCTATTTCTCTTTTTCAATGTTACACTCCAGAACCCTTCTCGTTTATCTTTTCTGTCTTCTTATACAATAGCTCAGCAGTTAGTCAACTGTTTGTTAGTTCCAGATTACAGTTTACTTGACAGTTACTTCCAGTTACGTGACTTGGCTATTGTTAGTTTGTCTGTTCCTTCTGTCCCGTAAGGGTTTAATGCTTACATTGATTTATGGACTTTTTATCCAATTCTTTAACAATCTAAGTTTAAAGCCTATAACTATAGGCCCTTAACAACTCTAGTTAGGACCTGTTATTACAATTGAAACAGAACAAGTTAAAAAAAAGAAATGTAAGCTAATAAACTAAATGCTGTAGTTAACCTTTGAAAAACAAAATAATAAAAAAAACTCCGACAGTCTTGCTGTCCGTTCGTTGAAATATTCACTTCTCCCAATCTTCTTCAGAAACCTTGTCTGCCTCTTCTCGGTCTGCGCCCTGTCGACCAGATGCTCCTGCATCAGGCTGCCGGGGTAAAAGAGAGTTCTCATGGCTCCGTTCCATGAGTTCTTCCACCGAGTAACCTGCCTTTCGGATCTGCATCTCGTCAAGCCAGGAACTGTCCTCCATTGGACGGTCCTTCCATTTAACGAGATAACGCAGATACTCCTTTCTGCGTGTCTTCTTGGCCACCTGTGTGCTGATGATTCCTTCTATCTCATGGGTCTTGACCGATGGTAACTGTTTCTTCCAAAGACTGTCCTCGAACTGGGTGTCCCGTTGTGGCTGTACCACTCGTTCATCCTCTGCCTGGGCATGATATGGAAACAGGTCTGCCACGTTAAATATGGGTGATATGCCTATATCAGGTGGCAGCTGAATTTCATACGCATTTGCTGAGAATTTTCGCAGAATTTTGCATGGGCCGATTTTTTTGAACTTCAGTTTGTTATACGTACCCTTAGGAAACCGTTCTCGGCGCAAATGTGCAAGGACTTCGTCCCCAATTTCAAAGTTTACCTCTCGCCGCCTTGTGTCTGCATGTTGCTTATATTTCTGCGTGCTGTCCTGTAATCTCGTCTTGACCTTTTCATGCAGCTCACTCATCGCTTCTGCAAAATCTTCTCCGTCTGCACTTCGTCTTTCTAACTGTCCCAAATCTCGTAATTCATGTACTCCTCTCGGATGCATACCATACAAGATTTGAAATGGGCTAAGACCGGTGCTCCTATTTGGCGAATCGTTATAAGCGAATTCTGCCTGGGCAAGAGCTCGGTCCCACAATCGCGAGTTCTCTCCCGTCAAGCTGCGTAATAAGTTGCCCAAACTCCTGTTTACCACCTCTGTCTATCCATCAGTCTGCGGGTGATACGCAGAGCTGAAATTTAATTGTGTGCCCAGCTTTTTCCACAGGGTGCGCCAAAAATGTCCTGTAAATTTCACATCCCTGTCTGAGACAATAGTTTTTGGTAAGCCATGTAGTCGAACTACTTCCGTAAAAAAAAGATGTGCCACGTTCGTGGCGTCGCTTGTCTTCCGGCAAGGAATGAAATGAGCCATCTTTGAAAACCTATCCACCACCACCATCACTGAATCATACCCCCTTTGCGTTCTAGGCAATCCTAGGACAAAATCAATGCTGACTGAATCCCACAGCCTGCTTGGAACAGGTAGGGGTGTGTACAGCCCCGTGTTCTGGCTGTGTCCTTTCGCTAGTTGGCAGATTTTACACCTGGTTATATACCTCTGCACGTCTCGATTCATCCTTGGCCAGTAATAAAAATGCCTGAGCTGCTCCACTGTCTTATTGACGCCAAAATGTCCCGCTAGTCCGCCACTGTGTTTCTCTCTCACCAGATTTTCCCTCATCGAACAATCTGGAACACACAACTGTCCCCCTCGAAACAACAATCCTTCTTGTAGATTGTAATCTAGCCATGGGCTTGTATTCCTCAATACGGGATTCTGGCATGCTTCAAAAGCTTCCTTGAAATCCGCGTCCATCTGGTATAAATCTTTCAAATACTCAAATCCCATCACCTGTATGCCACTTTCCTGTAAGAGCAGGGCTCTTCTACTCAAAGCGTCCGCCACTTTGTTGGCTTGCCCACTTATGTGTTTCAACACAAAAGTGAAACTTTGCAAGTACTCCACTCACTTGGCATGTTTATGGTTCAGTTTGTGCTGCTGAGTTATGTACTGCAAAGCAGAATTATCAGAGAACAAAACGAACTCATTTCCCAGTAAGTAGTGCCTCCAATATTTCAAGGCTTGAACCACTGCATAAAATTCCTTATCATATGACGAATATTTCTGCCGACTTTCATTCAGCTTCTCACTAAAGAATGCCACTGGTCTGTCCTCTTGACTGAGTACAGCGCCAATAGCTGTCCCGCTGGCATCACATCGAACCTGAAAAGGTTTGCTGAAATCGGGCAGTCTCAAGATTGGCCTTTCTGTTATTTTACGCTTCAGGAGTTGGAAATTGTTTTCTGCCGCCTTAGTCCAGCAAAAAGGTTGGCTGGCCTTCTTGATGGTTTCTAACATGGGTGCGCAGATTTCACTAAAGTTCCTGATAAACTTCCGATAAAAACTTGCTAAACCGTGAAAACTACGTACCTCGAATAAACTCTTGGGTGACGGCCAACTCATGATCGCTTCAATCTTCTCTGGGTCCATCTTCAACTCATTCTCTGCTACTACAAATCCCAGATAAATCAACTCCTTCTGCAAGAAAGTGCATTTTTTTAAATTTATCAGCAGTTTGTTCTGCTGCAGCTTTTCGAATACCCTTCGGATATGCTGAAGGTGTTCTCTTTTCGTCCTGCTGAAAATCAAAATATCATCCAGATAGACTATTACAAACTTTCCAATAAACTCCTTTAACATCTCGTTCATTAATCTCATAAAAGTGCTTGGAGCATTACTCAATCCAAATGGCATGACCAGCCATTCGTACAGTCCTTCGTTGGTCTTGAAGGCTGTCTTCCACTCATCTCCCTCTCTAATCCTGATCTGATGGTACCCACTTTTCAGATCTATCTTAGTAAAATATGCTGCCCCACTAAGACAGTCCATCATATCATCCATTCTAGGCAAGGGAAACCTGTATCGAATGGTGATCTTGTTTATAGCCCGCGAATCTGTGCACATTCGCCATTCTCCACCTTTCTTGGGTGCAAGGACTGTAGGTACCGCACAGGGGCTTAAACTCTCTCTGATCAGTCCCTTATCTAACAATTCCTGCACTTGTTTGCGTACCTCCTCATTGTCCTTGGGGCTCATTCTGTACGCTGCCTTGTTCGGTAAACTTGATCCTGGTATAAAGTCAATATGGTGGCTGATGCTCCTCTTGGGAGGTAACTTATCAGGTAACTCCTCAGCCGCAATATCCTGAAATTCTTCTAACAGCTCTTGGATCTCCTTGGGCAATTCTGACCTTTCCACGCTCAGTAACACTGGCTTCATCCTCCTTACCACTGCAAAATTAATCTCATTTTCTTCAATCTGTTTTATGTACTGCTTTCCTCCAAGTAATAGTGCTTTTGTCCCGCTTGATTCAGCTGTATCTTCCTCCTTGATGGGTACAAGTGTATGTTTGACCCCATCCTTCGTAAATTTATAACAATTTGTTTTGCCATCGTGTGTCACCTTCCTGTCATACTGCCATGGTCTCCCGAGCAGTATGTGGCACACGTCCATTGGCATGATATCACAGACCACTGTATCGTGGTACTTGCCAATGCGGAACTCCACCTCACATTGTTCATCGACCAACAACTGGTGGCCTTTCTGCAGCCACGACACCTTGTAAGGTGTGGGGTGCTTCAGCCGCTTCAACCCCAGCTTTTCCACCATCTCTGTGGCAACCAAGTTATCGGTACTCCCGCTGTCTATGATGACCTTACAGCACTTTCCATGCGATTTACAGACTGTCCGGAACAGTGCTTTCCGCTGGGTTGTTTCGGCCACTTCCTTGGTTGGCTTTATCAATACTTTATTCAAAGTTAAAGCTTCCCCCGTTTCCGCCATGTCTTCCACTTCCCGGGGTTGTGCTTCAGCTTCTTCAGGCTGTGCCATCAGCGTTCCCCTTTGACCAGCCTGTTCAACTTCTAGACACTCAAAGGCTCTGTGCCCCCATTTGTGGCACCTGTAGCACTGGACATTCGCCCCTCTTTCGCGGCCATTCCCTCGTCCTCTCTGGTATGACCGACCTCCTCTGGTGCTATCCCCTTTTTCGGCTGTCCCTGAAGTTTTTGAACTGCTGCCTTCTTCGCTGTTTGCAGCACTCTTGCCTCTTCCGTAGGACTGTCCTCGTCTTGGCACTTGTCCTTCTGCCATCTTCTCTTAACTAAAGGAAACTGCTCTGATACCAATTGATGGGGACCCAGCCCACGTGTCCCACACTCCCAAATCCTATGTGGACCTGCGTTATTATTTCGTCAATGGACATGGTTTGATTGTGTTTTTATGAGCTAGTTGATATTTAATCAACCTTCTGTACTTCTCCGCCTCTCCACGCTACACCTGTCCGTCTCGGGATTTGTCAAACCCTAACTCATCCTTTGCCCTTTTCCTCGGCTAGTTCGCGCTCATTTGGTCATTTTCACTGTAAGGTTTCGCTCTCTGTGGCTCTGCTCTGGTATTCGGCTCTGTATCTGGGTTTTGTTCAGGTGTTCGGCTCCGTCTCGGTGATAAACTCAGGGTTTCAACTCCGTCTCTGGTTCCAACCCACCATTCAGCTCCGTTTGTTCAGGTGAGGGTTTTGTTTCATGCTATATGCTTCTGTTCTCGACTCGAATTCCGGCTAACCCTTCACAGCTCCTCTGTGGTCAGGTTGTCACTGAGCTTCTGCGACTTATGGGTCTGGTTACAGCAGGTATGGCTCCACCCCGTTGGCCATACACGGGTCTCTTCTCTCTGTTCTTTCTATTTGATTTCACTGAACTGTTTTCTGTTGCATGCACTTGGATACGACCACGACCCTAACAATATTGTGTTGTGGTGGTTGCAGGTAACCGGTCCCGTGGCCTTGCAGGAAGTTCGACCGCCTATCCTTCGGGTAGCTCTGTTCCTAATCTACCCTCTTCTGTGGCTCTTAGTCTTTACTGTATTTGCTTGTTATGGTTGTCTGTATTTGATAGTGAGTCAGGTCTGCGTAATGTATCAACCCACTTCTGTAATTCAGAGGGTTTCTATGGTTGCTTTTGGTTAATGACTCGGTCCTTTGCTCTTTCGTTGCTCGGTCAATCTGTAGCAGTGATTAGGAAGTTTTCTGGGTTCTCGTTTGCTTGGCCGTTGGTAGTTTTATACCCGGCAATATGTTTACACAGTGAATGTAATAATTTGGGACTCGGTGTTGTTGCTTACCAGTGGTTTGAGGACCGTTGTTTCTTGCTTTGTTTGCCTGACTCCTTTCGCTTTCCACTTGACCTCGGCTTCGGCTGGTCGTGAAGCGTTTGGGGCTGGATTGCTCTGTTACTGTGTCGACCTGCAATGTATTTACATGGACAGAAGTATGTATATATGCGTGTTTGCCTCTCGGAGTAACGAGACTTGGTTATAATAGCTACTTGCAATATGTGAATGTAAACAGAAATGAATATGGATGAATGTGCGTGGATTCGTGAAACTCTGTCACGGTTCTTGTTTGTATTAAATGGAATGAATAGGATTTACTGTGCATGCATGTTTTATCTTCGAGGACACAAATTCATAATCTGGAAATTTAAAAGTGCACTGAACAATATATGAAGGAATGAATTGTATTCTGCTATTTCTCTTTTTCAATGTTACACTCCAGAACCCTTCTCGTTTATCTTTTCTGTCTTCTTATACAATAGCTCAGCAGTTAGACAACTGTTTGTTAGTTCCAGATTACAGTTTACTTGACAGTTACTTCCAGTTACGTGACTTGGCTATTGTTAGTTTGTCTGTTTCTTCTGTCCCGTAAGGGTTTAATGCTTACATTGATTTATGGACTTTTTATCCAATTCCTTAACAATCTAAGTTTAAAGCCTATAACTATAGGCCCTTAACAACTCTAGTTAGGACCTGTTATTACAATTGAAACAGAACAAGTTAAAAAAAAGAAATGTAAGCTAATAAACTAAATGCTGTAGTTAACCTTTGAAAAACAAAATAATAAAAAAAATTCCGATAGTCTTGCTGTCCGTTTGTTGAAATATTCACTTCTCCCAATCTTCTTCAGAAACCTTGTCTGCCTCTTCTCGGTCTGCGCCCTGTCGACCAGATGCTCCTGCATCAGGCTGCCGAGGTAAAAGAGAGTTCTCATGGCTCCGTTCCATGAGTTCTTCCACCGAGTAACCTGCCTTTCGGATCTGCATCTCGTCAAGCCAGGAACTGTCCTCCATTGGACGGTCCTTCCATTTAACGAGATAACGCAGATACTCCTTTCTGCGTGTCTTCTTGGCCACCTGTGTGCTGATGATTCCTTCTATCTCATGGGTCTTGACCGATGGTAACTGTTTCTTCCAAAGACTGTCCTCGAACTGGGTGTCCCGTTGTGGCTGTACCACTCGTTCATCCTCTGCCTGGGCATGATATGGAAACAGGTCTGCCACGTTAAATATGGGTGATATGCCTATATCAGGTGGCAGCTGAATTTCATACGCATTTGCTGAGAATTTTCACAGAATTTTGCATGGGCCGATTTTTTTGAACTTCAGTTTGTTATACGTACCCTTAGGAAACCGTTCTCGGCGCAAATGTGCAAGGACTTCGTCCCCAATTTCAAAGTTTACCTCTCGCCGCCTTGTGTCTGCATGTTGCTTATATTTCTGCGTGCTGTCCTGTAATCTCGTCTTGACCTTTTCATGCAGCTCACTCATCGCTTCTGCAAAATCTTCTCCGTTTGCACTTCGTCTTTCTAACTGTCCCAAATCTCGTAATTCATGTACTCCTCTCGGATGCATACCATACAAGATTTGAAATGGGCTAAGACCGGTGCTCCTATTTGGCGAATCGTTATAAGCGAATTCTGCCTGGGCAAGAGCTCGGTCCCACAATCGCGAGTTCTCTCCCGTCAAGCTGCGTAATAAGTTGCCCAAACTCCTGTTTACCACCTCTGTCTGTCCATCAGTCTGCGGGTGATACGCAGAGCTGAAATTTAATTGTGTGCCCAGCTTTTTCCACAGGGTGCGCCAAAAATGTCCTGTAAATTTCACATCCCTGTCTGAGACAATAGTTTTTGGTAAGCCATGTAGTCGAACTACTTCCGTAAAAAAAAGATGTGCCACGTTCGTGGCGTCGCTTGTCTTCCGGCAAGGAATGAAATGAGCCATCTTTGAAAACCTATCCACCACCACCATCACTGAATCATACCCCCTTTGCGTTCTAGGCAATCCTAGGACAAAATCAATGCTGACTGAATCCCACGGCCTGCTTGGAACAGGTAGGGGTGTGTACAGCCCCGTGTTCTGGCTGTGTCCTTTCGCTAGTTGGCAGATTTTACACCTGGTTATATACCTCTGCACGTCTCGATTCATCCTTGGCCAGTAATAAAAATGCCCGAGCTGCTCCACTGTCTTATTGACGCCAAAATGTCCCGCTAGTCCGCCACTGTGTTTCTCTCTCACCAGATTTTCCCTCATCGAACAATCTGGAACACACAACTGTCCCCCTCGAAACAACAATCCTTCTTGTAGATTGTAATCTAGCCATGGGCTTGTATTCCTCAATACGGGATTCTGGCATGCTTCAAAAGCTTCCTTGAAATCCGCGTCCATCTGGTATAAATCTTTCAAATACTCAAATCCCATCACCTGTATGCCACTTTCCTGTAAGAGCAGGGCTCTTCTACTCAAAGCGTCCGCCACTTTGTTGGCTTGCCCACTTATGTGTTTCAACACAAAAGTGAAACTTTGCAGGTACTCCACTCACTTGGCATGTTTATGGTTCAGTTTGTGCTGCTGAGTTATGTACTGCAAAGCAGAATTATCAGAGAACAAAACGAACTCATTTCCCAGTAAGTAGTGCCTCCAATATTTCAAGGCTTGAACCACTGCATAAAATTCCTTATCATATGACGAATATTTCTGCCGACTTTCATTCAGCTTCTCACTAAAGAATGCCACTGGTCTGTCCTCTTGACTGAGTACAGCGCCAATAGCTGTCCCGCTGGCATCACATCGAACCTGAAAAGGTTTGCTGAAATCGGGCAGTCTCAAGATTGGCCTTTCTGTTATTTTACGCTTCAGGAGTTGGAAACTGTTTTCTGCCGCCTTAGTCCAGCAAAAAGGTTGGCTGGCCTTCTTGATGGTTTCTAACATGGGTGCGCAGATTTCACTAAAGTTCCTGATAAACTTCCGATAAAAACTTGCTAAACCGTGAAAACTACGTACCTCGAATAAACTCTTGGGTGACGGCCAACTCATGATCGCTTCAATCTTCTCTGGTTCCATCTTCAACTCATTCTCTGCTACTACAAATCCCAGATAAATCAACTCCTTCTGCAAGAAAGTGCATTTTTTTAAATTTATCAGCAGTTTGTTCTGCTGCAGCTTTTCGAATACCCTTCGGACATGCTGAAGGTGTTCTCTTTTCGTCCTGCTGAAAATCAAAATATCATCCAGATAGACTATTACAAACTTTCCAATAAACTCCTTTAACATCTCGTTCATTAATCTCATAAAAGTGCTTGGAGCATTACTCAATCCAAATGGCATGACCAGCCATTCGTACAGTCCTTCGTTGGTCTTGAAGGCTGTCTTCCACTCATCTCCCTCTCTAATCCTGATCTGATGGTACCCACTTTTCAGATCTATCTTAGTAAAATATGCTGCCCCACTAAGACAGTCCATCATATCATCCATTCTAGGCAAGGGAAACTTGTATTGAATGGTGATCTTGTTTATAGCCCGCGAATCTGTGCACATTCGCCATTCTCCACCTTTCTTGGGTGCAAGGACTGTAGGTACCGCACAGGGGCTTAAACTCTCTCTGATCAGTCCCTTATCTAACAATTCCTGCACTTGTTTGTGTACCTCCTCATTGTCCTTGGGGCTCATTCTGTACGCTGCCTTGTTCGGTAAACTTGATCCTGGTATAAAGTCAATATGGTGGCTGATGCTCCTCTTGGGAGGTAACTTATCAGGTAACTCCTCAGCCGCAATATCCTGAAATTCTTCTAACAGCTCTTGGATCTCCTTGGGTAATTCTGACCTTTCCACGCTCAGTAACACTGGCTTCATCCTCCTTACCACTGCAAAATTAATCTCATTTTCTTCAATCTGTTTTATGTACTGCTTTCCTCCAAGTAATAGTGCTTTTGTCCCGCTTGATTCAGTTGTATCTTCCTCCTTGATGGGTACAAGTGTATGTTTGACCCCATCCTTCGTAAATTTATAACAATTTGTTTTGCCATCGTGTGTCACCTTCCTGTCATACTGCCATGGTCTCCCGAGCAGTATGTGGCACACGTCCATTGGCATGATATCACAGACCACTGTATCGTGGTACTTGCCAATGCGGAACTCCACCTCACATTGTTCATCGACCAACAACTGGTGGCCTTTCTGCAGCCACGACACCTTGTAAGGTGTGGGGTGCTTCAGCCGCTTCAACCCCAGCTTTTCCACCATCTCTGTGGCAACCAAGTTATCGGTACTCCCGCTGTCTATGATGACCTTACAGCACTTTCCATGCGATTTACAGACTGTCCGGAACAGTGCTTTCCGCTGGGTTGTTTCGGCCACTTCCTTGGTTGGCTTTATCAATACTTTATTCAAAATTAAAGCTTCCCCCGTTTCCGCCATGTCTTCCACTTCCCGGGGTTGTGCTTCAGCTTCTTCAGGCTGTGCCATCAGCGTTCCCCTTTGACCAGCCTGTTCAACTTCTGGACACTCAAAGGCTCTGTGCCCCCATTTGTGGCACCTGTAGCACTGGACATTCGCCCCTCTTCCGCGGCCATTCCCTCGTCCTCTCTGGTATGACCGACCTCCTCTGGTGCTATCCCCTTTTTCGGCTGTCCCTGAAGTTTTTGAACTGCTGCCTTCTTCGCTGTTTGCAGCACTCTTGCCTCTTCCGTAGGACTGTCCTCGTCTTGGCACTTGTCCTTCTGCCATCTTCTCTTAACTAAAGGAAACTGCTCTGATACCAATTGATGGGGACCCAGCCCACGTGTCCCACACTCCCAAATCCTATGTGGACCTGCGTTATTATTTCGTTAATGGATATGGTTTGATTGTGTTTTTATGAGTTAGGTGATATTTAATCAACCTTCTGTACTTCTCCGCCTCTCCACGCTACACCTGTCCGTCTCGGGATTTGTCAAACCCTAACTCATCCTTTGCCCTTTTCCTCGGCTAGTTCGCGCTCATTTGGTCATTTTCACTGTAAGGTTTCGCTCTCTGTGGCTCTGCTCTGGTATTCGGCTCTGTATCTGGGTTTTGTTCAGGTGTTCGGCTCCGTCTCGGTGATAAACTCAGGGTTTCAACTCCGTCTCTGGTTCCAACCCACCATTCAGCTCCGTTTGTTCAGGTGAGGGTTTTGTTTCATGCTATATGCTTCTGTTCTCGACTCGAATTCCGGCTAACCCTTCACAGCTCCTCTGTGGTCAGGTTGTCACTGAGCTTCTGCGACTTATGGGTCTGGTTACAGCAGGTATGGCTCCACCCCGTTGGCCATACACGGGTCTCTTCTCTCTGTTCTTTCTATTTGACTTCACTGAACTGTTTTTTGTTGCATGCACTTGGATACGACCACGACCCTAACAATATTGTGTTGTGGTGGTTGCAGGTAACCGGTCCCGTGGCCTTGCAGGAAGTTCGACCGTCTATCCTCCGGGTAGCTCTGTTCCTAATCTACCCTCTTCTGTGGCTCTTAGTCTTCACTGTATTTGCTTGTTATGGTTGTCTGTATTTGATAATGAGTCAGGTCTGCGTAATGTATCAACCCACTTCTGTAATTCAGAGGGTTTCTATGGTTGCTTTCGGTTAATGACTCGGTCCTTTGCTCTTTCGTTGCTCGGTCAATCTGTAGCAGTGATTAGGAAGTTTTTTGGGTTCTCGTTTGCTTGGCCGTTGGTAGTTTTATACCCGGCAATATGTTTACATAGTGAATGTAATAATTTGGGAATCGGTGTTGTTGCTTACCAGTGGTTTGAGGACCATTGTTTCTTGCTTTGTTTGCCTGACTCCTTTCGCTTTCCACTTGACCTCGGCTTCGGCTGGTCGTGAAGCATTTGGGGCTGGATTGCTCTGTTACTGTGTCGACCTGCAATGTATTTATATGGACAGAAGTATGTATATATGCGTGTTTGCCTCTCGGAGTAACGAGACTTGGTTATAATAGTTACTTGCAATATGTGAATGTAAACAGAAATGAATATGAATGAATGTGCGTGGATTCGTGAAACTCTGTCACGGTTCTTGTTTGTATTAAATGGAATGAAAAGGATTTACTGTACATGCATGTTTTATCTTCGAGGACACAAATTCATAATCTGGAAATTTAAAAGTGCACTGAACAATATATGAAGGAATGAATTGTATTCTGCTATTTCTCTTTTTCAATGTTACACTCCAGAACCCTTCTCGTTTATCTTTTCTGTCTTCTTATACAATAGCTCAGCAGTTAGTCAACTGTTTGTTAGTTCCAGATTACAGTTTACTTGACAGTTACTTCCAGTTACGTGACTTGGCTATTGTTAGTTTGTCTGTTCCTTCTGTCCCGTAAGGGTTTAATGCTTACATTGATTTATGGACTTTTTATCCAATTCCTTAACAATCTAAGTTTAAAGCCTATAACTATAGGCCCTTAACAACTCTAGTTAGGACCTGTTATTACAATTGAAACAGAACAAGTTAAAAAAAAGAAATGTAAGCTAATAAACTAAATGCTGTAGTTAACCTTTGAAAAACAAAATAATAAAAAAAACTCCGACAGTCTTGCTGTCCGTTTGTTGAAATATTCACTTCTCCCAATCTTCTTCAGAAACCTTGTCTGCCTCTTCTCTGCGCCCTGTCGACCAGATGCTCCTGCATCACAATTCAACAAAACTACATTTGCTGGTGGAAAGTATGATTGTCACCTACTTAATAAATCCAAAAAGGAGGCCTAATTTATTTGACGCTTAGGAAAGCCAGAAATCAGAAGATATCGGTATCAGTTTTCAATGTTCATAAGCTTAATCGTAAAAGCTTGGAGTACATTGGCGAAGCTTAGGTTTTGAAAAAGTGGTTTGCTAATGTGAGAGATGACACCTGCAAGTGTGCCTTTAATCAGCGTGTCCATATGCGTTTCGCGCCAATTCCAATACCTCTCCGGTCACATACTCCATGACGGCTTCCATGTACACAGCTGCAGTTGCTCCCACTCTGATACTTGCATGCACGTAACCAATTTGGCAATCAACTGTTCAACGCAATTTGATATAACATAATACACCATGTCAAAAAGATGCTATAAAATTTTCACATTATGTGTAAAAGATGTGATTATAAATTTTGTTTACTCTCGTGTACTCGTTACTTAAACCGGTTTTAATATATATACATATATATGCCCATGAACGAAAGGAACTATAATAATTCCTGTATGTAATTATTCTGTTTTATTATTATTCTCATGGTTATAAGTTCATTACATTTCTGTCACATCCCATGGTTTAATGGAGTTATTTACACTTTAAAATTTCCGTCAGACTTAATTGAAAATTTGTATTCTATCATCTTCTCTGGTAGAAGTGCAAAAATTCTGATATGTAATTAATTTTTGCGTGTTATTATTTTCGTAATAATGATTTTATTAATTTTTTTATCATATCTCCTGATTTAATAAATTCACTTACACTTAAATTTTTCAGTAGATTTAATTAATAATTTGTAATTTGCATTTTACCAGGTATATATAATTTGTATTATTTTAAGATAACAAGTTGCGTTATATTATTTATTATATATTAACATAGTTTTAAGACAATACATGTACTATATTTTTGGTCTCGGAGCTTAGATTGATTATAGAAATTTCTTTTTCTTGTTTTTTTCTTAAGGAAATCTATTTTTTCGAGTTATCACGAACAATTGTAGAGGAGAGAATTACCACATTTTTTTAAGACATGTCTAGGTTCAACAATAGTTGATTTTTTCTTATCACTATTCGAGCGGTGTGACATTTGTGCCCACTCATTGATGAAGCCAAGATTATGGTGGAGTCTTTTTCATTTCCAGTCGAGGGGTGGACACCCTCATCTAAGGGATGAGATGGTGCTACATATGGCTGAGCTAAGTCTGAAGGAGTTGATTTGGCGGTAGGAGTCTTCTATTGCTACATCATGTCTACTTGTGAGCTAAAGAATTCTTAGCACCTTTTGCATCTTTTGGATCTTGCCATTCACGACTCTTTTTTCTGTCATCCGAGATGAGAGAGGGCCCTTGCGAAGGACAAGCATTATGAAGATGACTAGATCCTATGATGGAAAACAATGTTCTCATAGTCCAACTACTGCAAATAAACTTTTCCCTTCCATTTGAGGAGGATTTATCGGAAACCCTTTGTTGACGTCAATTTCAACACATATGCAAGCAAAGGTGACAATACCCTTCACAAGCATATCAATGTCTAATTTAATGAAATAGTCTAGTAAGTTTCCCACATTGGCTAAGATGTCTAAATGTAGTAGATGATAGGCTAGATTAGGGAGCGTTACCCATAATGGAGTGTCCAGAGCCATCACAGAAAGAGGATTAACATAAGAAAACAAAGATTGTAAGGAGAGATTAGATCAACCCCAAAACCAAGGTCCTTATAAAAAACCCCATGATAGTTCTCGATGGTTTTGAAGAACACCATAAAAATTCCTTTCGAGAAAAAATGTAGATTCATATTAGGGGAATAGGTTTAATGCACCCACTCCCAAAGCACAAATTTCGATGACCAAAACCCATTATAGCGACAAATAATAACCTTTTGTGAATATTTTATAGGAGAAAGGTTAGATATAAAATGTTCCACTTCCAAACATGGAATGTTTGCTTCATGATACACAACAAATGTTGACATAGAGAGATTGTTGGGAGTAAGAGCAAAAAGCCTTGGCTTTAGGGCATCGTTGAAGGCCTTAAATTGGGAGGAAAATGGCCCACCCCCTCCTTTGGCTCCACCATTTAATCTTGAGACTATATTTATTGAAGTATCCTTGGCTATGATCTAATCATTGTGCGTTTTCCATTTTAGAAGCTGTCTACCTCCCAGTAGGAGTTGAAAAAGGATAGAGGGACGATGAGTGAATAGATAAGATCTGTGAATTTCACTTGCATACATAAAGAACCCCATGATATTGGATTCACAAAGACCATAAAGTTCATATAGGTGGGATGCAAAAGAAAACCCAACGTTTGAAGAAGTTTCCCCTAATGTACCAAATATGCAGTAATAACACTAAGATGAGGGGATTTCAGACAAAACTGAGAGTCCTGAAATGAAAAATCTTAGATGAATATGGTAGGTTTTCTATTGCAAAATATAATTGATTCTCACTTTTTCCCTTCATTACACTACTAAAATTTTAGTTCTTTAATTTTTTTAAATTTTGAGTGCATGTTAATCCTTAAGAGAAATAATATTTTGTATGTGTAATGATATTTTTTTAGCATAACAAATTTAATATCACATTATATAATATTGTAAATTTAGTTGTTTATTATATATATATATATATATATATCACAACCATTTGATAAACATTGCTAGCTGGCGGCTAAACGCCTACAGACAGGCACGACCATAAGCAAAGCAACCAAGCATTGGAGGCTTGCCAAAGCTACGGAAAACATAGCTGAGCTCGTTATGGGGATGAAAGGTCTAATCTTTCAAACAATCAGGAGAAAGGCGAATGGTCTCGCTGACCATCAGGCAAACTGTGGAGCAGACAACCCCAACATTGCCATGGACAAGTGCTGGCGAGAGTTTGACGACCCAATCATAAAGGAAGCATGCATACAACTGGCAGCGAAGGATCTAATCCAGGTCACCCAACCTTAATCGAGGACGGCACCTGGCCACGGTCTCAGAATCACGAGGAGATCGGCAAGGATTATCAACCCAAAGCCCTCAATGGGTTGATTGGACATAGGGGGAGGTGGAGCTCCTGGCAGCAGCAGCTCTTGCAGATGGGCGATCATAATGAATTAAGCGACGAGATCCATTACATCAGACACTGTCCTTTCAGCACGCATGGAGAGGACCCGTATGGAGAGGTTTCATTACCATTAATGGCAATTCTGAGTGGAAGGAGGCGGAACAAGGCCCGAAGGAACAGCACCAAGCATGCCAGCATACGGGGCATATCTCCCTTCACGCGCCATCATCCCTTAAGAAGGCTTTCACCATACACTTGGCGCCCGGCTCATCAGCCTGGAAGTTACATCATGAGCTCCAATTCTTCCAGTGACAGGCTCGCTTGTGCGATTCTTCAGCTTACCCATAAGCAAGGTACCACCACTATCAGAGGCATTTACTCCAATCTCTTGAGGAAACATCATTGCTTTCATTATAAAAACATGGGCAATTGCCCTGTTCTCCTCATTGTTCTTAGAGTTCGTGTTGAGAGCGGGTCTGCTTACAAGTCTAGTTTAATTCGGGCAAGTCACAAGAGGTTTACCATGGAAGCGGGAGGTAGTCGCTGCGAGGCAGCTAATAGGGAACTTCAGGCAGCCAGAGGTGGCTACGAAACCAGGACCGCGACCAGAATCAAACGCAAAATTGCAGAATTAGAGGCTCAGGCGAAGCTTGAGGAGGGTGGTCGTTCGGATATGGAAATTGCTGCTGAGGTCAACTGGTTAACAGACCCCGGTACTCCCTCGAAGAGGGCCACGCAATTTGTGCGAACCCAGGCGGAGAGCTGGCGCATGAAAACCTTAATTGCAAAGGCGCTGGAATCCATCGAAAAGGAAAAGCAGCATACCGTCACAGAGGTTAATCTCACTGCAGAACAGATGGCCAAGATTATAGACTACAATAGCTCCCTGGACAGCAAAATCACCTCGGTGAATGAAGCGATCAAAACCCACAACCGTATGCTTAGGCTGCTCATCCAGCTTCTCAAAAACTCCATCAATACTGCTCCTGCGGCTCAGCCAGCCACTTCTAGTGCGAACCATGCTGCTCAGCCAGCCACTTCTACAGCGTTTCAGCCTGCTTCCCTGGAAGAAATGCAGGCGAAGGTCGACAGCCACGTCAGGGACAACGGCTTGGACACCATCGCCCAGATGGGGAATTACCACTTCTAAGTTCATTATGTTGGCTCTCTTACCGACTTGGGTTCTTGCTTCTCTGTTATCTTTTCACTCTGTTATATCGGCTTTAGTGTTTGTCTGTTGTTCTGTTGTTACTTCTCCTGTCTACTTACGGTAGTTCCTGAGGTTTAGTAATGTTTTGTTCTGTTCCTCGCCACCCTGAGTGGTGTGCTACGTTTTGGTTTACTTGTATCACTTCCTCTGAGCAGGCGATCAGCCCAGGAATATTGTACATCCATGCTCACACTGCTTCGGCAGTTTTTTGTATTATACTTGTTATATAATATAATCTACTCACTTACACAAAAAAAAAAAAAGATAAACATTGCTAGCGGATAATAATGGGAGTACAAAAAATTATATAGTTGGACAGTAAGGGTGAAGACACAATTTTTTTTTTACAAGTGGTAATAAAAAATATGAAAGGTAATGGTTAATAAATTGACAAACAAAAATGTTGGATAGAGAATAAACTTTAAAAGTTAATAATAAGATAGCCAATGTAAAAAGTAAATAATGATAGATCACAAAGAATATTAATTTTAATATTATAATTCTAATCATTTATCAATTTTTAAAAAAATTCTTTTATTTAATTGAATACAAATTAATGTATTTGAGAATTGTATAATAAAAATGAAAAGGGATATCATTGTAATTTAAGTCATTTATAAAAAAAAAAAATTGAAATAGCTCATCCACTTAACTTTTGGGTGAATGTCAATGGGGACAAGTTGCTTTAGATGATGACCTAGTGGTTGGAGTTGGAGTAAATCTAGAAAGGAGATGACTAGGAAAGGGGTGGTTGTACAAAGTGATGGCTAGTCTAGTTGGAGACTGCACAAGATGTGATGAACTATGGTAGCTGGAGTGAGAGTGAATCTCAAAATGGGAAGTAAATAGAGAAAGGTGATGACCAGGTTTTTTGGAGTGGCTGTACAATGTGATGGCTAGTTGCATAATACTGCATAAGATGCTAAAGTGATGGCTAGTTGAAAGTGATGGCTAGTTGAAGAAGACTGCATAATATGCAAAAGTTATGGCTAGTTGGAGGAGACTACACAAGATGCGATGAATAGGCAACTAGAGCTGGAGTAAATCTCAAAATGGGGAGTAAATCTAGGAAGGTGAGCCAGAGTAAATCTAGGAAGGTGAGCCAGAGTAAATCTCAAAATGGGGAGTAAATCTAAAAAGGTGGTGACCAAGTGGTGTGATGGTTGTACAAAGTGATTTGGACTGCACAAGATGCCATGAATATGTAGTTGGAATAAATTTTGAAAAATGGGGAGTCAACCTGGAAGATGATAAGCAAGTAAGGAAACAAAAATGGAAAGTGATGGAAAAATAACCTAAGTGGAAAGTAAATTTTGATATACTAGAAAATTGATTAAATAATAAAAATAAAAACAAAACATAATAATATAATTTAATAACTAGTACCTTAGATTTTGGATACTCTATCCTATTTTCAAAATAAAAACATTTATTTACTTTAAAATTATAATATGCAATATACTTCATGACATTCATAACTTAGACATTGAAACATTATAAAATGCCATTATCATTCATTGAGCATAGGGAAGAAAGAAAATTTATGTGGATATTGTTGGAGTGGGGAATAAATTTCAAAATAGGAAGTAAATTTTGAAATAGTAAGTAAATACTAAAAAGTGATGATCAAGTAATGGGGGAGTCCACTAGAAAGGTGATAACCACATGGCAGAAACTATAGTGGGAAGTGATGTCCAACTAACCAAAGTATTTCCCGGACTGCTAAAAGTGGCCGGGGAAAAAATATTTCAAAAAATCTTGTAGAGCTAGTGTTTGAATCATGTTTTTGATGGTGGAAATGGATTCAGCACCATCAAAAACCTCTATACACCTAAAATTTTGAAGTTTAATAACTATAACTTAGATTTACAAAAATCCTTGCCGGATTTTCTCAAATATGACCGGATTTTCTCAAATATGACCGGAATTTCCATAACTTTCCAGGCAATTCCTTAGGCTAGTTAGACTATGGCTTAAATATATAATGACTAAGTGGTGTGAGTGATTGTGCAAGGTGACAGTTGGTTGGAGGAGAGTGCACAAGTTACCATGACTATGTGATTGTAGTGGGGAGTAAATTTCCAGAGAGGATGACCACGTAGTGAGAAAATATCAAAATGGAGCATAAATCTTGAAAGGCGATGACCAGGTGGCAAGAGTTGTTGTGCATAATAAAATAAGAAATAAATCTCAAAAATAATGGCTAGATAAATAAGTCATCTTAAAAAGAGAAATAAAAAATAATGACAATTTTTTTTTTTTTTAAATATTTAAAATTAAAATAATAATAATAATAAAATCAAATTTAATTATCTGATTTAAAATAAAAATAATCTATTCACTTAAACATTATAATATCAACATGCCAAAAACCTAAACATTAAAATATATTGTTATTAACATTATAACATTCACCATGCTAACAACCTAAACATTATAAAATGCCATTATCATCCCTCTAATAGATATAAAAAAGGACATTATAATATTATAAAATACTATTATATATGGAACACAAGGAAAGACAAGACTTTATATGCCTTTAAGCCTTGACAAGAGTGGAGATACCTTTTGGATTTGAATTCATTTTCACATGAACAAATAGTTATACAATGTGTCCAATTTGTCTTTGACATATACTCCTAATAGGTATGGAATTTGACTTTTAATAACTTCTCACAGCCGGCTAGATGTACTCATACTACTCATACTGAATGACTTACTATCTAATCCCATTGGGTTTGCTATTTATTTCCAAACAACCTTGTAACAAAAACACAAATCGTTTGAACAACTAAGTAGGATATGTCAAAACAACACCACTAAATACCCTATTACCAGATGACTAAAAACACAACAAGCAATAACATAAAATACACAAAGCTGCCTAAAACAGTTTAAAACTAAAACTCTATGCATGCTTACAAGCAAATATAAAATCATAAACAAAATGTCTTGAAGTTGAAGAACCAAATGTAAAATCATAAACAGAATGTCTTGAAGTTCAAGAACCAGATTATGGGAATTCATCAATAAGAAGCAAAACCAATCAACAGAATTGCATATATATATATATATATATATATAATAGTCAATATAAAATAGATATACTCATATTTCCAAATCACCCATTCACAAAATATTTGAAACTGTGATTATGACAAATCTCCAAAAAAAACTCCCTTATTTGAAACTGTTATTATGTCATTATGACAAATCTCGAAGAGAACTCCCTTCTAGTAGAAAAAGTCTCAACACAAAATTGCGAACACCCTCATACCAAAATGAGTCTGACACAAACTTGCCATGATACCAAAATTGCTGCAACACCCTGGTACCAAAATGAGTCTGACACAAACTTGCCATGATACCAAAATTGCTGACCCAAATTTGACATCACCCTAGTGCCAAAATTGTGAATACCCTCATTCCCAAAACAAGCCCAACACAAAATTGCGAACACCCTCGTGCCAAGTTCAACAAAACTACATTTGCTGGCGCCAAAATTGTGAATACCCTCATGCCAAAACGAGCCCAACACAATTGCCAACACCCTCCTCCCAAATTCAACAAAACTACATTTGCTGGCGCAAAGCACATTCCTGACACACTTAGAAAAACCCAAAAATGAGGCTTAATTTATTCAACCGCTTAGCAAAACCAGAAATCAGAAGGTTCCCCATCAGTTTCCAAAACCTTAATAGTAAAAGGTTCCAGCACCTGGGGAAACCTTGAGCTTTTGAAACAGTGCTTTGTTAATGTGAGGGACGACACCGCCACCTGCAATTGTGCCCTTAATCAGCGAGTCCAGATCCTCATCACTCCTAATGGCAAGCTGCAGATGCCTGGGTGTAATGCGTTTCGTCTTCAGATCTTTGCTAGCATTCCCCGCCAATTCCATTACCTCTGCAGTCAGATACTCCAAAACAGCTGCCATGTACACAGCTGCAGTTGCTCCCACTCTGATACTTGCATGCAAGCGAGACTTCATCTCCCGATGGGTTCTCCCCACTGGAAACTGCATCAATAATAATTTACCAGCCATGAATATTCTATGCAAATTCATTAAACATTTCCTGAACTTCCAAGAAAAAGCATTTGAAAATATGAAAATTTAGAGAAACATTTACTGAACTACCAAGAAAACCCACTGAAAATTTCCATGAGCGTCAATGTATAATCGTTTGAACAATAGCAAAAGAACAATAATCATATTTGATCCTATGAAAGAAAACCTAGTACTGAGTCCTAGGATGCCTAAATACTCCTCCAACACTTCCAAAAACACTCAGAAAAACACCATAAACCATACAACCTGCAAGCCAGCGCGAGAGGACCTGGAAACAGGTTTATTTCTCATTCTCTCATTTCTGTTGACCCATTTGCCTGCCATTGAAAATCTGGTATTTCCCTCCCTGACTGCTTCCAATTCTCCAGTAGTGTTCATCGTGACCACCTTATTCTTCTTTCTCTCCTCTGCAAGGCTATGACCAGGAAAATATAAAGAGTGAAGAATCCGCGGGGGGCTCCTGGATCGACAAAAAAAAGGGGCGGGATAGTTAATGGAGTGAGGTGCAATAAATTTCAAAAACGGTGTATTCCAGACTGCGAGGCAGCCATGACAGATTAGCATGAGCGTGCTAATTTCAATTAAGTAAAATAATAATCAGCTCGAATGGAGCACATTACGGTTGCTTGCTTTCCATTTGAGTGTACCATTGTCATAGCTCTTACGTCTCACGCCATTGATGTAGTTTAGATTTATTTTTCTTTTAATTGACGTTTATTTACTTTTTTGAAATATTATTTGTGGCCATCGTTTCTATCCTTTCCTATTTATTATTATTTTTAGGTTAAACGGCGTTCATTTAAATTGTTTGCATAGCGTTGATTTGATTTGTGAGCAGGTTGGTGTGAAATTTGTTTGAATTCTTAATTAATGATTTTAAATAAAATATTTTATAATAGTTTTGGAAATATTTGAAATATATTGAATTTTTATTAATTAAAAATATATATATTTTAAAATTGTATTAAAATTTTTGATTGATTAAAGAGAATGAAATGAGTTTTTAAATTTAGATGGAAAACTGTTCATTAAAAATAAAAATAAAAAATAGTTATTTTTTAATTAAATACTTAAATATTATATAAAAAGTTATTTTTTATTTAGATACTTAAATATTATATTTTTTTATATAATAAATTAAATAATTTACCTAGTAAGTAATAGTTGAATTATAGAAATAACAATTTTAATAAATAAATTATTGAAATCCAAGGCTAATCAATTAATGAAATGGCACTTCACACATTTACTCTTACATGTGATATGTCAATAATAATAATAAATATTTAATAGTAAAATGTTGTGTTTGTTAAAAATATATAATAATATACCAGTAAGATAGATGCATGATATCTTAACTTTTTCCTAAATCTTTTTTATTTGAAAATTACTTTTATCTTCAATATTTTATTTAGAATAATTTCAAATAATTTATAAAAAATAATAATAAACTTATGACAATAGATTAAATTTAACATAAATCAATAAAGGATGAATTTACACAATCAGATAATACTAAATTAATTTATACTTTATAAAAACAACATTATATATATATATATATATATATATATATATATAAAGATGTCAATTTTTGAACACAATTTGATATTATATGAATAGGTGAGAAGGCAAAGCTTGAGGGACATTAGTTGGAGGAGACTCCAAAGGGTGCCTAGATCATGACTAGGTGGCTAGAGTGGGGAGTAAACCAATAAACTTAATGACTAAGTGGTGGGAGTGGTTCTGCGAGATTGCACAGGTTACAATGATTAGGTTGCCACAGTTGGGAATAAACCTCGAAATGAAGAATAAATTAAATAAACCTCGAAATGAAGAATAAATTTCAAAAGGCGATGACCAAGTGGAAGAAGTAGTTATTCAAAGTGATGGCTAGTTGGAAAACACTACACAAATTGAGATGACCACGTCGTAGGAGTAATTGTGTAAGGTGATGGTTGGTTGGAGAGAATTGCATACACTGAAATGGTGAGGTGCTCCGAGCAATTGTACAAGATGATGGTTGGTGAGAGAAAATAAATTATAAAATAAAAAAAGTAAATTTCAAAAAATATGATAAAATAATTAGAGAAGAGTCAACTTAAAAAATAATAATCAACTTAAAAAATAATAACCAAATAATCAAAATAAAATAAAATAAATAAATTTTAATATATATAAAATTTAATTTTTTAATAATCATAATCATAATCATAATCATAATCATAATCATAATCATAATCATAATCCACTAAATCTTACACCTCTATTCTGTTTCCCAAATAAGTGACTTGAACATTATAAGCTAAAACACTGTTATTATCCGTGGAAGAACATTTGGAATGAAACTTTATATGGATATTGCCTCTCACTTTTAGCTGGTAGGTGGTAAGTCCAGCGTTTCCAGATACGTTTTCCATTTGAATTCATCTTTACTTAACATAACCTTAATTTAATGAAAAGTATTTGAGTTTTATATTGTTTTTTTAGAGTATATAATTATCGTGAGTAAAATTTATTTGAATTTGAATTAATTTAAATCAAATAATTTTATTATAATTTCAAAAAATATTTTGAATTATTGAATAATTAAAATAATATGGTCTAGTTTTTAAATTGTATTGTAATTTTTTGATTCGTCAAATAATATGATAATAATATTTTCATTTTAATCAATAATTATTTATTAAAATTTTAAAATATATTAAAAATATTTTTTTAAAATATATTAAAAATATTTTTTTCAAAATTATATATATATATATATATATATATATATATATATATATAATTTATTATTTGCCTTTTATATGTTAAGTAAGCTAACACATGATAACACATGATAGTAAAGAATAAATAAATGAATCATTGAAATCACAATTTTAATAAATTAATTATTTAAATGAGACTATGATAAAAAAATTAATGATCAAATGTGATAAGATGTCAGTGTTAAAAAATGAGAGTGTCTAATTGTTTTATGTTTTTGGAGGTTTTTTAATTATATTTTCCATTTAAATTTCTTCAAAATCGGGCAAGCATATGTTTGAATCATAAGTTCAATTTGTGTACCTTGCATAATTCAAGTGCTTTATGGACTTTTTAGGGTGATGAATCCATTTATGCTTTCAAAAATAGATTTTAAACAAAAAAGAAATGTGATTTAACAAAAAAAAAATTGCCAATTCTGATTTTGATAAAAAAAGAAGTCCAAAAGGTAGAATAGTTAGACAAAACTCTCAAAAACATATAATAATATATATCTATAGTGAGAACCTATTTATGATTTTTTGAGCTTTCCTCAAATCCTTTTGTATCTAAAATTTTCTCACAATTATGATAAATTAAACTCGGTCATAATCCAATATAAGCAATGTGGAAATGTGCCCTAATTCACTATAAAAGAATACATCTCGGTGGCAGAGGCCAAAGTCATTGTGGAGGGATGAGTTATAGTGGTATTGGTAGAATTTTTGGGGATTTCCCAAGTTTTCCTAAACTTTTTGAGTTTTAATCATATTTTAAGCGAGTTTGAGCCAAACCCCACACTCTACCCATGTTGATATTGTAAAAATTGGCATAGGAAATGCGTTTTAATTTTGTTCAAAAGTTGTTTAAAATTGAATGCAAGGTAGAGGGGGGAAGATCCCATGGTTGGTTATTAAAACCATTAATACAACTTTAATGCATGGAGCCATGGTTCATTTGGACATTGGCTTGGAGATGACTGGGAGAACTGGAAGGGTGGATGTTGGAGAGAAAACAAAGTCAAGAAAGGTCGATGCCAATGGTATTTTTTTACCGATGACTGAAGCACTCACAAACTTTCCAATGGGGATTCATACACTGGAAAATATCAGTAGAAAAGGTGAAAAACGTTTTCCCTTTAGCCTATGCCTAACATACAAAACACAAACCCGCGTGAAATAATTTCTTAGATGCTTAAAAATGAAATTGAAATCAATCTTACAAATAAATGTCAAATCATGATTAGAAAGTTTTGAAGACCAAAAACCAGATTATGAGAATTCATAAATAAAAAGTGGAACCACATAGTATTAGAGATCATTAAATTACATATATCCATTTCATCAATCATGCCATTGAAGATATTAATACAAATAGATATTCACTTTTTCCAAATCGCCCATTCACAAAATATTTGGCATTGTGATTATCACGAACCCCCAAGAGAATTCCCTTATGGTAAATGAGTCTAACACAAAATTTCCAACATGTTGATGCCAAATTCAACAAAACTACAAAACTGAATTTGTTGGTGCAAAGCACATTTCTCACCCACTTAAAAAACCTAAAAAGGAAGCCTAATTTATTTGACGCTTACAAAACAAGAAATCACAAGGTTTCGCTATCTGTTTCTGGAAGCTTAATTGTAAAAGCTTGGAGTACTTTGGGGAAGCTTGAGTTATTTAAATAATGCTTTGTTAATGTGAGGGATGACACTGCTACATGCATTTTTTCCCTCAATCGACATGTTCTCATCTCCCCTAATGGAAAGTTGTAGATGCCTTGGTCTGATGTGTTTAGTCTTAAGATATTTGCTAGCATTCCATGCCAATTCTAATACCTCTGAACTCATATACTCCATAATGGTTGTCATTTACACAAATGTAGTTTCTTCTAGTCTGATACTCAACTCGTATACACATGGGAGTTCATCTCGTGATATATTCTCTACAATGGAAACTATATCAGTGATTTACCACCCAACCATTAATATTTTATGTGCATGCACATGGTATATAATATGGTATATTATTTGTGAAAGGGGTTAAAATCTTTTGTGGTGTCTCTCTGTGGTCAATTATGAAGCTCTATGGAAGATAGACCGAATTGCAGACCTTTGTTGTGAACCCCTAACTAAGTTGACTAGGGTAGATTGAGGAGGGCTTGGCTTGGACTCTTAGTGGACAACTTTGCTGGTCAGTTTGTTTATTGTCTCTACTTTGATGTCTCTTGTGGAATTGATTCTCTAAGGAAGGGATTGTTTGGTTCTTACCCCAAGTGAGTTTTCTCAAGGTAAGCTTTGTGTTGATTTTTTGCATTGTAATTTCTATTGTTCCTTCTATTTTTATGGTTGAATTTCTAAAGTGTAATTACTTGATGAAGAAGTTGTCAATTCTAAAAAATATATATAATTAATCAGAAATTATTATCAGTGTTCAAAAATTAGTGTTATTATATACTTCACTTGAATTTTAAATGTGGTATTAAAGATATGGGTGAAAGATCGGCCTAAAAAATAAGCCCTAAATCTCAGATAGACCAAGTTTCATCTATTTTGAAAATACCCTTGCTTATGAAACCTTGATAAAAGGAAAAAATGTAATCCAATCAAAGCATTCTTTTTAAATCTATAGAGAAGCCCTAGTTTGGAATTCTCTGAAGACCAAAAGGCTTCAGTCATAATCCAAGGTGGGCTGCAAATATTAGAAGCTAGTTGCAAGAGAGGGCGGGGGGGGGAGAGGGGCGGGAATCTAAGAAGCTAGTTACTAGAGCCAATATATCTCAGGGAATATGAGAATCCTCAAGAGGCTAAAGAGCCTCAAATATAGGCTACAAAAATTAAGTCAAACCTTAGGAGTAATCTCAAGCCAAGAGTCTAAACTATGATAAAAAAGTGATAGAGACCTTACAGAAGGAGACCTTAACAATTTTTAAAAGATCATTTGTCATCGATACAATTTTTTCTATTGATGTTTGTGCTACAAGAGAAATCTCTTCACTGTGTTATGCCTTATATTAAAAAAAAAAATTAAAAAATCAAAACCTCAATTTTGAAAATCTCAAAAACCGATATTGAGCTTTGCAAAAGAAATATCATTGTTTAAAGTTGTGTGCCTTAGCCAAAAGAATAAAGGCTAGGGATATAAAGGGGGTATGAAAAGGGTCTCAAGTTTGTTACGGTAAGACTAACAAGACATTAGAAAAAAGACAAAAAGATCAAAAAAATATCAAAAGAAGCCTAAATCACATTAATAAATGTCAAATCCAATAAGAAATCTATTAAATATTGTTTACATTGCAAGTTTGACTATGCAGAATCAAAGAGTTTTTCCTCTAATCAAACCAAAGATAGTATAACCTATCTAAAAATCTCAAATAAAGGCAGGTTCTTAACATTTTCTATAAAGAACCTCATTTTCTTTCCTTGACTAATAGAAAATATCGAGATTCTAGTGACATGATCCCTAGACAATATTCATCTCTTATGGTTTGTGTGAGTGCAATAAGAAAATTTACAATGATATGTGAAAAAGAAATGTCTTCACCAATGGTTGAACATCTAACTGAGATATAATGACTTCTTCTCAAATATGGTTCAAAAATTGATGAACCAAATTGTGCTTGTGCCAAAAATGTTTGGCATCCTAAAGATGACCTAGATTAAAATTCTATGAGATATTTCCATGACCTCTATATAAGTATCATGTCAAATATGTAGAATATTCCTATGCACTATGTATATGTCCTAATCTCAGAAGTTCCTTTTAAACCAAAGGAACTGAAGAAAATCTATTGCAAGAAGTTATTTGAAGTCTCTGACTAAGGAAAAATGTGTTCCAGATAAATTTTATTTAAATTTAATAATCTAATAGGACATATGGATGATTTGAATCATGCTCAAAGGAAAAACCGAGATACTTAATAATCAAGGATTCTATAATCTTGGACATGGACAAATATTTTTCTACTAATGATAAAAATATACATTTTCTTTTTCCAAAAGTATAGAATAAACTCTCAAAGGATTGCCGAAGAAGATGTCAAACTTATATTGTAGAAGAGGCTAAGTTCCTATTTAAGACTGAACACCGAAGTAATCTCAAGAAATATCAGTGATTTGAAGAACTTGATAGGCTCTTCGGATGAAAGGCTCAAAATTAATGTTTTTCTAAGAAATGTTAAATCAGTAACTAAGGATGATATGGATCTGAGATTTCATTAGAGGATACTTGGTCTTGACATCCTTGATTGTTTTCTAAGGTATTGAGACTCTATGGTATTTGAATATTTGTATATGAAATAAAATCTTGTAGATGCTAAATATTGTTTAACTTGTAAGAAGATGTAAAGTGAAATATCTAGGGTTTGGAAGACTAAAAGTCTTGGCTATGAAATATTCTAAGATTTTATACATTTGGATATCTAGGTTAGTAAACCCTAGCAATATAAAAGGGTTTGGACAATAAATCTGTAGGGTTTATGGACAAAACCCTAGGATTTTATGTGTCCACTGGAAGGAGAAACCCTAACTCATGCAAGGAAGGAATCACATCATACGAATGAGGTTGATTTGCAATATGGATGAAGAAGACTAACGATCAAGAGGGAGCGAATATTATTCTCAAAAGAGAATTATCTTATATTTATTTTCTTTAATCATTACTATTGTTGTTTTACTAGTAGCTAGTCTCTTGTCTCTGTATCCTTTGCTTAGTTGTAATTGTTCTTCCATGGCCTCCTAGTGAGGATTGTAGGTACATAATGAAGGCTGTCGAGGCTTTGGTAGTAGATGAAAATAATTGAAGATCAAAGAAAATATTGTGACAAGAGGAATTGTGTTGAGAGATATTGTACCAGAGGATATTTAAGCTCAACAGGGAGCACTCAGGTCAACAAGATTGAACTACGCCTTGATTTATGCTGAAAATAAGTCAGTGATGACTTCCAAGATGGATTATAATGTATATGACAATTTAAGAGATGTACAGAGTCAAGGATTACCTCATTAAGAGGGAGAAGACTATGAAGGGACATCTTGTCAGGTACACTTCTATTAAAATTTATTATCCTTATGATTTCTATTGAAAATTACATTAGATAGATGTAGAGATCATCTCCCTTGATGAAAGAATAAGTGCACATAACAGTTACCTCAAGCTTGTGATGTACATAAAGAAGTCTTATACTCACAAAATAAGGCCGTGTACAAGCTCCTCAAACTTGATACACTTCGATTGATGGATCAAGGTTGATCTTATATGATTTGCTTCTATATCAAACACAAAAGAAACCATATGTCAGAGGGAGTTGTAATGCCCATAAGATTTGCTTTAGAGGGAAAAGTCAAGGTTTCTCTAGGAACCATTGTTTTTAGATACATAGGGAGTTTACCTATGGATTCAAAATGAAGGATCTTGACTAGATAATTGATGTGCTTCAATAACATCAATGGCAGAGGAAGCAAATCCAGATTGCCACTGTAGGGTTTGCTAGGGTAACCTAAAAGTATCCAAGATAATGGATCAAGTGAAGGAAGCATATCAATTTATGGTTTAGCCAATACATGTATCTCAACATGTGTTGAAGTATGAAACATGGAGCAGTTGGTCATGAAACAACTAATTATGGTACAACTCTAGGGATTCACAAATTCAAATTAGGTAAGAAGTGCTAAAGATAGAAATAGATTTTTTCTTCACTTTGGGATCCATTATAATTTATTTATGAGAATGAAGTAGTCATATGTTGCACTTAGTATTGAGTAAGCTAAGTATATTACAACTGTATTGGAAATTTGAGAAGCAATTTGGCTTCAAAGGCTACTTGACGGATTGTCTTGATTGGCAGTAGGTGATGACCATGATGATAGGTCGTAGCACATTGAGATCAAGTACCACTTCATTCAATACATGGTGTAGAAGGGAGTAGTGAAGCTTCATTATATCACCACTGATGAGTAGATAGTTGATATTCTTATGAAGCCTCTATCCATACTGAAGTTTGTGTACTTTAGGGACAAACTTGGATTTGTGGAGAATGTCTCTCTCACTAAGAGGGAGAGCGATGAGATAACATCATGGGATGAAATTCTCTGTGTGTCATTATGACCTTGGTTGGAGAATGGTTGAGCATTCTCCCTATGTTATTATGACCTTGGTTGGAGAATGGTTTGATGGAAAGACATTCTCCATGTGTCTCTATGACCTTGGTTGGAGAATGGTCCAGTATAGGACAATATTCTTTTATAAGAAGAATAGTCCTAGAGGCCACTCATATGAGAAGGAGGCTCCCAACATCATGCTTCGATCTCTTTCTAGAGTGAGATTATTTCGGATCAAGCCTAGGATGAGGCCTTTGGAGTTTCACCTAGACTATATACAAGACTAGTCATTTGATGGTGAACCAAGACTATGTATACTAGTTAATGCATGTATGTTAGGAGTACCATGATTGTAAGTTTGGGGTACCAAATACTTGATTAATGCTGGTGATATTGATATTAATGATGATGGTTATCTTAATCTTGATCTTTCCTTACATAGTTTGTCAACTTGAGTACATCTTTATAGTCATTATGAGTACCTCCCTAGCTAAGAGGAAGTGTTGAATTTTGTAGCTATGGTTGGTCTTCATAGTAATATATTTTTATCATTGATGTAATTGTAACATTGATTTTTATGTAAATCATGTTATTCATGCTCAAAATAAAATTATATTGTTCATGTATTTGTTAAAAGGAAAATACAAGGCATTTCCTTCATTACTTTGTCAGAAAGAAAATTTGGAATTTGGAAATTTTCTCTTGGCTCCACAAGATGTTCGATTCAATGCTCAAGTCATCAAGTCAGCCCAACCCTCAATGAAACCCATTGGGCCTATTGGATCACTATATATTCTAGGCATTCAACCTCTTATCAAGCACCATTCAATCTCATCATCAAGACATAATTTCTTCTAGCAATATGAAGAAGATTAAGGAGCAAAATGAAAATATTAAGGAAAAATTAAAGACATTAAAGGAGCAAGACATATCTCTATGAAGAGGCCGAAGACTTATATTGTATATTATCTAAGAAAGGGATTGAACTTCTGTGGTATAATCTCTGTGATGGGGCTGAAACTTTTGTGGTCTATTCTCAGTGAAAGGACCAATGTTTATGTGGTATATTCTCTATGAAAGGGACCAAAAAGTTCTCTGGTACATCTCTATGTTCAATTCCGAACTTCTATCGAAGATAGGACAAATTTTAGACCTCTATTACAAACCCTTGATCGAGTTGACTAGGGCAAATTGAGGAGTTCTTGACTTGGACTCTTGGTGGACAAATTTTCTAGTCAATTTTTCTATTGTCTTGACTTTGATTCCTCTTATTGAATTGATTCTCTAAGGAAAGGATTGTTGGGTTTGTTGACCTAGGTTGCCATTGATGTCAATATGGCAATATTCTAGATGAGTAAACAATGATGTGAGGCCAAGGAGAAGTAGAAGAGGTCCGTGAAGAAATAGGAGCAAGAAGCCATGAGGAGAAACCAGAGGAAAGCCAAGACAGTCAAGCCATTGGGGAGAATATTGGAAGTCATAGGAGCTATAAGAGCAGAGCTATCAAAGTAGAGAAAGCCACAGGAAAGCCAAGTGAGTGTAAGAGCGGGAGATTGAGGAGGAGCCATATTGGAAGTATCGCATGTAATATATGCCAAAGAAGTTAACAGAGGAGCCAAAAGAGCAGACGAGTATATAATATTGGCAGAAATCAAGAAGATGGATGAAGAGTGAGTGCACGTGGTTATATCCCAAAAGGCGGGTTTGTAATAGTAACAGTGGTTTTCGGGTGGACGCTAGGTGGTAAGTGATATTTAGAGGAGAGCGCCCGATTCCATTAACCAAGTGACACATAGCACGAGGGTGGAGAGAGAAAACTGCTTTATCGGGTGGGTATTCTCCATGCTATTTTTCCACCCAAAATCTTTGATAGTCGTTGGATCTAGTGCGAGTTAATCTACGGTGGAGAATGAGCTTGATAAAGGTAAGAATTGATAAATGTGCCAAGGCTATGGAAAAGCAGAAAATGCAAGTTCCCATGTGTTTGTGTATATTCCCATTATACGAGGGTTATAATAGAATTAAAGGGGATAAAGGGTTATGGGTTAAGTCCGCATTAACCAAAGTTAAGAACAAAGGAGTATATATATATTATATAGATGCATATAATACACGGGCCTGAGGATTCCATTGTAATACACTTCAAAGTTACATCACATCCACCATATCACAAGCCTGTTTAAATACTTTCCACATTAAAATGTCGATTGTGATATGTATGCAGACCCGATGCAATGTTATAACATGCCCTATTATAATATCGCATCCGTTGCAATATCGCAAGCCTTGTTAAAGTTTTTGCCACATTGAAATCCACCGATTGCGTTATAATTGCAGACCCAACTACACCATTATGGCATGGCTTAATCAAATGTCGCATCCGTGGTAATCGTAATGTACAAAGGAATGTCAATCTAGGGATTGCGATAAGGGTATGGACCCGATGGACTTATTAATAATTGTTTAATACCATATCACATCCGCTCCATCGGCAGTTGGGAATTGACCATATTATGTGCGAACCTATGGAAGCAGTGATTGCGATAAAAGGATGACGTGGCATGTGGGACCTCTATATGGCTATAGTCTCTCTTATATGGTTTCCATGAACAATTAATGTATATTGTATGAATATTAAAAAGGGCCTCTCTAATATTTTTTAATATGCAGCACTATTGTAATTTGACCTCTCTTCCACATTAATGTGTCCTGTGTGTATTGATGGATTTGAAGAGACAGAGGAAGACGAAGAGTGAGCGTAGAGGAAGCTGAAAGGTCAAGCGAGCATTGAGGAAGCCAAAGAGGCAATAGAGAAAGGAAGCCAAAAGTCAGGGGTATCAAGAATATAAAACAGAGAACAAGGAAAGTTTAGTGTAACTGGAAAACTGTAAGAAAATAAAGGAAGTTGAAGCTCTGGCAGAAATGAAAGGAACAAGAGGACGGAAGTAAGTCATAGGCCCAGCAGGGTTGGGAGCAGAGAATTACAACCAAACATATCCAGATAGTTTACAGCAGAGGGTTGGATCCCTTGAGGTTGGTGCCTCAAAACTGAAAGGATTGGTGTCCTGGGAGTTGGTGCTCTGGAGGTTGGAGCCTCACAAAGAGTCCAAGTTGGTGCTTGGAAACACACACACACACACACATATATATATATATAGTACTTTATTTATTGCAAATATCGCATTAATAAAGACATCTATTCTTGTTATCTAATTATGTGTTCCAAATATAAATGTTTTGAGTTGATAAAATTAATAATTGAAAAGGAAATACTGATTCACCGCCCCTCAGTATTTCCAACAGGTTTTTTACCCCAACTGGGTTTTCTTAGGGTAAACTTTGTGTTGATTTTGTGCATTGCGGTAGTAAATATTGACATAATTTTCGACGACTCTTTATTGTTATTGTGATGAAGATTCATAGATATAATGACAAAAAAAGATTTCACAAAATGTTTCCAATACAACTTTACTTTCAGCATTTTCTTTTTTATCAGAATTACGATAGTATGACTCCTTTGAACTTTTACACCATTAAGTCGCAAAGCATCATCGGATGAATGAAAAGAAGACAAATTCTTTGTGCCATTGAAATGTGCGTTGGAAGACCGATGGTAACCTACCATAGTTGTGACGTTTATATCATTGGAAAGGGCATAACAAGACTGACATATATGCTACTTTCTTAAAATATTTTGTGAACTTGCCATACTTACGACATTTCTCCCATTGGAAAGGGCATTGCAAGACCGACGACTCCGCCAATTTTTTAAAATATTTTGTGATGAAACTGATGTAGTTGCAGAGTTTTTGATGTCAAAATGTGTGTTGCAAGATTAACATCTTTAATCATTTTTAAAAAATATTATGATGATATTGGCATAGTTGCAATGATTATGTTGTTAGAATGGGTGTCAGGCGATTGACGTCCATGTGCTATTGGTCAAAGAACAAGTGTCCAAAGATCAATGACTTTGGAAATTAAAAAAACTAAATAAATGAACTCAAATATAATCTTCATCTCCATTAGCCCCTAAGGATTCTCCATAAGGAATATTCATGATGATCATGGGACACTTTTTAACATAGGAGAAAAATAATACTATGATCAATCTCCAATTTTTATACATCTAGAGATTCAAAGAGTGTAGTGAGGGCCATAAACCCATAAATTGTTAGATAAAGCCTCTTTCTGTTATCCTAAGATCCATTGTGTGGGATTGATTGAATGAACTACAATCTTTTGGATATTTAATTTCTTCACAAATTGAGCCTTATTGGAGAACTAGAACCTCATAACACAAACAAAAAATACATTGAAAGCATTGATATTAGGATCAGGTGGAGGAGGTGAAGGATTAGGCCCTCAAGAACCTAAAACCATCGGGGAGTCGACTAGGGTTTCTTCAATTCTTTCCCTACCAAGCAATTTATTAGGATAGATTATCTATTTTATCAACTTCAATATGGTAGATTATTAACCAAACAATATTCAATATTGGGTTATCACCAAATATGAGTGTAGGAGGAAAATATGACAAAGATCATACTCAAACCCAACAGTAATCGTACCACTGAATTGAGCTACCATTCAGTTTTAGCAACAAACGAACTACATTTATGAGGCTAATTGACTACATTCTTCCTCCATATATTGATTCTCATGTAATGGTGATATCATCCTTGCGCTTAGTGAATCTATTTAGGCCGATGGATTGTTTACTCTTCTGAGTAATCTAGAAGACAAGCATGGCTACAGGAAGGAAGCTTGTAATCTTCACAACAAGTTGGAGGAGAAAGCGGGAGTGGAAGGGAAACAGTATTGCTGCCGAAAATGCTAGCAGATCTTTTCTTTCCTAGATCTACATTATGGCTCAAAAAAAGGCCAGAAACCATCTGAATGGATCATCCAGCACACCGATCTATTGCCGCAATGGTCAGATCTGAAAGCATATGCTAGATCTGGGATGCCTCTCTGTAGATCCGTGGATCTTGAGGAAAAATATCAATCCGAGTTATCTGGAAAGTCAGACGGATGGATGAAGTTACTGCAATGGAAAAACGCAATGAAGGTCTGGGTCTAGAAGACAGATCCCCAGGGTAGAGAAGAGCTTGAGGAGGCGAAGGAAATGGTTACTTCGGATCCCAACCTACATAGTTGGGGATGCACAGACATGGATCCCTGTATCATTAAGATTGATCTATGTTTCATGAAGGCTGAGTGGACCTCCAAAGGACCACAAATACCTCTACGCATAGGGATAACTTACAAAACCCCAGATCCAGAGCAACAAACCATAGATGCTTCCTTTGGCGGGACTGATTTTCCCAAATCAGAGATCCTCGTTGCAGATCTGCACTCAAGGAGGTCATTACCGACAAATGGCCCATGCTTTTGGGGGTTTTCTTGGTCTAAAGGCAAGGGTTTCCCACAACAGGCAAAATGGGGTGCCATGAAGAAGCTTCACGGAGCAAGGGTAGCCGCGATCCATCAAAGAAGGGCAGAGCAGCATACAAAGCATGGTGCTAAGGATCACCTTGGACCAGTATATGACGATCACCAGTGGGTATTGCGAGTCCACAAACTAAACAACCCAGATCATCAGAGAGCTACAAAGATTGTACATGAACACCATGAAGAGGCAAACACCCCAACATTGGCTCTTGAAGCCTCTGCAAATGAGCTGCCTGAAGGTAAACAAAGTACCATCTTTATCAGATCTATGGAAGGGAACACAGTATGCATCAAGATAGAGATTTGGGAGGAGATAAAAATACTCGAACAGAGGATACAAGAGAGGATAGGTATCCCACCTTGCAAACAACTTCTAATCTACGTAGGAAAAGTATTGTAGGAGGAGCACAATCTAAAAGAATACGACATAGGCAATGACTCAACTATCTACCTCAACACAAGACTCCGTGGCGGCTGCTTGGGCCCAAGTTCAAAAGGACCTGTTTCCTTCAAAGAAGTAGTAAAAGGGAAGATGGGACTTCAAGTGCAAACATAGCAGCAAGCTACGACCCTTGGTGCCTACATTGTCAAGCAGACATCTCAGAACCCTGCATTAATAATTTCCATACCTGAGTTAAATGAAATACATGATGATTATTTATCTAAAGCAGTGATATGTAGGTTTAATGGGTTTTGGCCCAAACCAAAAGCCCTTGGTCAATCGATTTACTCCATATGGAGAGAAAACTGTGATATCTAACTCTGCTCAAAAGGATTTTTTATTGTCAAATTCTACACAGTCAATGATAAGGAATATGCATTGAATGAAGGACCATGGTTATGGGGTAATGCTGGCCTTTTTATGACATCTTGGTTTTTGGAATTTGACCCAAACACCATGGTGGTTTCCAAAATGCCTGTGTGGGTAAAATTATACAACCTACCTATGCACTTTTTGCAAATCAAAGTATTAGCAAGCATTGGCAACGCTTTGGGGAAATTCTTAAAAGTAGACAATGAGCACCTTTGCAAGGATATCTACACTTTTTCCAGGATCTGTGTGGAGGTTGACCTCAATCAAGGTTTACCAGACCACATTCTCTTACTCCACAATGAAAAGCAATGGGCCCAGCCACTTGATTATGAAAACACTACCTTCAGATGCTGCATTTTTCGTCAAACCGGTCACCTACAAAGCGCGTGCCCACAAAACAAAAAAGACAGGAAAAGAAGACAACCACCAAAGCCGAAAGGATGGTAGTTTTCAGCCACACCAGCAGATGACATAGAAGAGAAAGAAAACACAAAAACTACCCAAAATAGCATATCACAAGAAGCAAAATATCCAGGAAATAATCTAGAACGCAATGAACAAAGCACCCTACACAGCCCACAAAATGATGAAAATCAGAATCGCTGTGCATTAGTTCGAAAGACAACCATTCCATAGCAGCAAAGTGAGAAACTCATACCAGGGCAAGAAATTGGTGGCAGTAAGCGAGCACACTCTACAGAAAGTTCATATTCGGACAAAGAAACCCCAGCTGCTACAAATGAAGTACAAATGTCTATTGTAACATCCACTCCCAACAATTGAGGTTGGCGGGAAGTGGAAAAAAAGAAAGGTAGGAAAGCATAGATAGCCATTAAATTATATTTTTTAGATCTTGTTGTATCAGGACAAGCTTTGATAAAGCATATACTGTTTCAACACCTACAACATGTAATTTTGCTAAATATGAATAAAATTATGATTTTTCCATTGGAAAAAAATTCCATTTTTTCATAAAATATTAGAACATAGTGAGAAACAAGGTGGAATACATGTGTGCCAATAAACCATCAAATTTCAAAATTAAGAGCCATAATGAAGATTGTTCCATTTGATCATGAGGGGTAGTACAAGAAGTTGTACAACGATATGTTGTCCATTTGATCATGAAGAGTACTACAAAGATTTTTATGAGAAGATTTTGAATTTTCATACATAGATTAGCAAGCTAGTATCCATAACATTCACAAAGAAATTGAACCATTTGATTTATATGTTCAAGAGCTATTTCTCTATGAGTTAGGGTGCTTTTAATTTTTAAAATAAGTCAATCAAATCCAATTGTTAAGGTTATCTCACAGTTGAAAAGACATTGCCACATTTGAAAAGATATGTGCATTCTCAAAGCATACATAAAGATTTTTCAAGGTATGTTAGTGCATGCACACTTTCAAATATAATAAATCCAAGTTATTCCTTTTTGAGATTGTATACATTGATATCCCTGCCTTCTAGGACATATGAGAGAATTACCATAGATTTATTGGGAGGTTTTCTAAGGAAAAACACTTATAAATGTTATTTTCTAGTAGTGGTGGACAAATTCAACAAGATTTTTGTTCTCACTCCTTGTAAGAAGACCATCAAACCCTAAGAGATAGCTGAAAATTTCACTGACAAGGTATGGATTCAATTTTGACTGCTCAAATCCATTATTTTAGGTAGATATACTGGGTTTTAAAGTTCATTTTGGACAACATTATAGAGAAATTAAATAAATTATTAGAAAAATCCACTTATTGTATCCTGTAACAGCCCTCACTAAAACTCCATGTAAAAATATATAAGACCATGGTCATGGGACATGTATTCCAAGATGAATGGTGGGAAAAACATCCTAGTAGGTGTTCATTCGGTTTGTTATGGCTAAGGAAATTGGCAAAGGAAATGGCTAAGGCTTTGGAAAGGCAAAATGGAATTTTCGGCACATCTATTTATGAAAATAATGGAAATTAGGAGAAAAGGAAGATGAGAGGTCACAGGTTACATGTGACGAGGAAATTGAAGGAAAATAATGGAAAATGAAGAAAATAGATGCCTCATTGATAAAAAGGCTTCTAAGGATCAGTTGGCAACCTTTTTGTCAGTTCAATTTTGGATCTCTCTCATTATTCTCTCTCTCTCCCAAACTCTTGGACACTTAGAGTTTTAGTGGAGCACTTTGGCATTAGATCAAGAAAGGAAATGGAGGCAAAGAGGAAGTAGAGATCATGCAAGGAAGAGCGGGATCAAGTACCTACAACAAGATTCTTTGGAAGTATCGATTTTCATGTGTAATTTCCTTGCTATATTTGGCATGCATGGTATTGCATGTGGTTCCATGTTGTCATGGCATGGGTTTTGCCAGGTTTGATAGTGTTTTCAGCCTTGCCTTGCCATTTCCAGATAGCCATGGTGTGATGGGGTTCTCATGTTTTGGTTGAGCTGTATTTCCAGATAGATTCAAAGTTGAGTGAGGTGGATCTCCGAAAGAAAGAACACATGGCCTAGTGATCCCTGAACCAGACTATGGATTGCAGTAAATCCACTGACATAGTGACCCCTGAACTAAGCTCTGGGTTGTGGTAAAGTTAGGTATTGTGTGCCTTGGTGGGCCTATGAATCCTTGACCAGTTAATAGTGGGATATAGGGTAAATCCTAGAGAGTGGAGTCTCGATTTAGGGCCTGGTGATCCCTGGATCAGACTATGGATTGCGGTAAATATTAAGAGATTAAGGGACAGGAAAATTCCTCATGGTGTAGGTGGAGAAATTTGGTGGCATCCATGCTTTTTTTGGCCTAATGGTCTGGTGGAGATCATGGAAAAGGTTGTTATTAGATGTTTATTGTGTTGGCCTATTGATCCTATGTGGATTATGGTAAATCCTGGTTTCTATTGATGAAGTTGAGGTGGTTTAGACTCGGGATGACCTGATTGGTTCTTTTTGTTTGAGTCCCACATTCATTCTTGGTATATGGCATGAGGGTGATTAGCTGAAGAGAGGTTTGGCTCAGCTAATCTATGGATGGATGGAAAATGGTAGTCCCATACGAGGTTGGCTTTTGCATTCATTAATAAGAGGTTCTTTCCTTGGTATCTTATGTGTAAATTTATTAGTTTATATGTGGATTCTATGGCTGATGTATCCTTGATTTTTTCGTTGTTATTATGCTCATTGTAAGCATGTATTATGATAGTGATGATGTATGGTTCTCCTCATGTTTTGATTTGTAAATGAATGAACAATGTATCTATGAACTAATAAATGATAATGAAACTAATGATATAAGGGAACAATGCTTCTTTGTGATTCTCAGATAAGTATGCGACCCCTATGCTCATATATGTTGTTTAAACCTGTAGATTACATATTTGTGACATGTTTGACAAAATTCTTGTCATGGCCAGTAGGGGTCCAATCTAGTCCTTGTTGATGTTTTTGCAAATGTATCTTTTTTTCGCTATGAAATTTCATTTCGGAAGGTGTCATTGAGTTTTGGGCAGTGAACTAGGCTCTGGGCATGAAAAAGTTGCACAAACCCCAAAGTCGCAGGCACAAGTTTGAGGAGAAATGTCCCCATACACATGCATTCCCTTGTTGTAGGAGCTTTCATAGCGTCCTAGACGCATCCTTGTCCATATCAAGGGAGAGTCTAGGGGTTTGATACACTAAACATTCAGTGGGAGGGGTTGGTTACTTGAGTGGCTGGAAGGGCTACTAGGAGTTCTGTTGCTGATGTGGGAGGTCTTTATGGTGTGCTTCCATCGATTCCACTTCCTTAAGGTCACCTAGGAGGTAGAATCCCATCATAGTGGCCTCGCGTCGCATATTTACCCCGGTTGGCCGGTTACTTGGGTAGATGTGGGATGAGGGCATTATAGAGTGGTATCAAAGCATGGCTCACCCCTCAAACTGTATGGGTGGTGTGTTGGTCATGCATTCATGTCAGTTACATATGTGTTCCTTATTCTTCAAGTCCATGTACTTATTGCATTTGCATGGTGTTAATCATGGTTGTAGTGATGTCGTCATGTGAAGGTTAATGATGTTGTTGTTGGGATGCTTTAGTCATGAATGCATGTTAGTTGTATATCCATTTTTTATGCATGCCAATTTCCATGTGTTATTTTGCTTACATTGCCATGGTTATAGTTATGCATGTATAGTAGGTGAAACATGCATTGTGAGGTCATCGTATAAATATTAGGTCATCATGATGTTATTGCCATGTTATGATGCTAATGAGTTGGTTGAGATAGAGAAGGAGATTTAGATCATCAAAGTAGTCTTGCAACACTAGACTTTAGGATAAGAGTAAATTGTCATATAGATTTGTATGTTGGGCATGTAGGTATGTGGTTAATGATTGTTATAAGAATTAAGGTTACTTATATACTTGAAATTTTATTGTTACTATTGTTACATGTATGATAAATGCTAGTTGATTAGTGTAGTCATATGCACATGTGTCATATAGTCATGAATCATAGTAACCTATGGTTGTATACATTTCTATTGTTGTTTTATGATAGTTAACTGGATGCTTATGTTATACGTTGTTGATGAGTATATTATATGCTAATTTGTTGTTGTTATATGATAGGGTTATTGCATTTAAGATATTGATGTTATATGTATCATGTTAATTTCGATTGGCCTATACATATGGTTATGGCTATGGTATTCATGTATGAGTCGACCTATTTGTGATAGTGTGTTGTACTAATCTAGACTAACTATGCATATGTGATTGTTATGCATGAATGACAATTGTTTATAAATTTATGATGTGAACATGTTAGCTAGTTATTGTTATGGATATCATGACCTTATTTATGCTTGAGTTGATATGTTGTGAAGTTATATCATGCTAATATATATTGATTGTGTAGACAAGATAGCCTCCCTTGATATACATCAAGGTATGAGTTTGTTTATGTCGTCTATTCAGTGTTTGAATGTTTGACTATGTTGTTTATTTGGTGTTTGAGTGTTTGGTGTCTATTATGTTGTCTATATGTTGTTTGAATGTTTGATTAATCACATGATATAAGTATGTGTCTGTAATATTGCATGAGGTAATGATCTTGTTTTAAGATGGTTGTACTAATACATATGTGTTGAGACAACTGATATGTACTTAAGTGTAAGTGGGTGATAGTTGTAGCATTATGTGTTATGACTGATGAATGTGATTTGATTGTTGAATATGAAATAGTTTTTAGACTTGGTAAAGGTTGATTTCAAATTAATATACATGATGTCTTGGTCTTTGGAATGTGAGACAGACATGTGTGAGCAGTTGGAGGGAAACATGTTTGGTATTAGCTTGACAAGGTAATTGTTGATGTGTTTATATAACAAATAATTCGGTGATGTGAAAGTTAATAATAAGACTCAATTGTAGCAAGGAAGAGGTAAAATAACGGAATTGGGTGAAAATTCCTTTGACCATGTTTGGAAATCGCAATTCCAAATGAATGAGTGCTTTACATACAAGAAGTCTTTTGAACCTTGAATTTGTTTGACGTTATGAGGATATGTGTTATATTCATAAATATGTATTTGACAGGTATAACAATTGGTTCTAGTTATGGCTAGATTCGTCAAAGGATTTGAGTCCCTTGAGAGATGGCGTGGATGTGTTTAGTTGCAAGAGATGTGCTTGGTATGACAAGGTAAGGTAAGGTTTATTTATGCATTTACAGTTGTGTGTTTATGGAAATATGATGCAGGGGATTGCATGGCAAAGGAACTTCCATGCAATTCTGAAGAAGGTTAAGGTTGAGCTTTCGTTTGGAAGCACTGGGAACCATTGGGATTAAGTCATGGTGTTTATTGAGAGTCTTGTGATTATTCTTTGCGCTTTGTTTGTGCTTTAATTGCAACTTTTTTTATGTCTAGTGTATGGACATACCACTTTGTTTGAAATGTCGTATTGTTATTGGTTTTCATGGTTTTCTTCTTGTTTTCATTTTTTATTGCATTTTATGTCTTGAGGTCTTGGGAATTGGTTAGGAGAGAGGAAAGTTAATGGAGCTTAGGGAGAGCTGAATCAAACCTAGCTGGTAATGTAAGACCCGAATGAAGCTCAATGCATGAGTAATGAAAGCTAAACGTAGGAGTATGAAAGTTGGATAAGTTGGTTGGGTCCATTAGTATAAATGGATGGTGGCAGGTCAATCATGAGAAATCTAACATGAAAGGTAAAGTGAATGGATTTGAGGCATTTGATTCCTTGGCTATGTTGGGAATGGTTGTTCTTAATGTTGTGCATGATATGCATGGATAAAGGGAGTTCTCTTAACCTTGACCTTATGATATTTGGTAATTATGTTGTGATCATGTTTATGTTGATGTTTATATATATGCATGTATATATGTATGCATGTATGTCATTGTATGACAGGATCATGATTGCTTTATGTTGATGTTTATATATGTGTGTGTGTGTGTGTGTGTGTGTGTATGTATGCATACTGTTGTCTGATAGGATCATCGGGAATCGTTCTTGTGGAGGAATGATTGCTTATGTAGATGAATGACATGAAGAGATTCCTGGTTCATGAGGAATCAAGTGGGAGGAGTAGCCTAACAGATCTATGAGGTCAGTATCATGTGGATATGCATTATTATTATGTGATTATACTATATCTATGTTTATGTTATGGACAGGCTAATGTTGAGAGATACGTCAGCGGAATGAAAACAACGTGATCCTAAACATGCTAGGATAAGCATGAATGCTGTAGAGACACTGGAAGTAAGATTTCTTGGTAGAGGCAGTGCGGTATTGGATGTGCAATGCTATTGTTGTGTATATGTTGTGCATATTCTATATTCAGTGATTGTACCTATGGTGTTGTATGCATATTGCATATGCAGTGTTGGGTATAGATGGTGCTATGTACATGTTGTATATGTAGTGCTATGTACATATGGTGTTGTGTGCATGTTGCACAAGTGGTACTATGTACATATGGTGTTGCATGAATGATTGTACATGTGGTTTTGTGTGCATGTGGTGTTGTGTACATGTTGTGTTTTGTGCAGGGGGTGTTGTGTACATGTCATGCATGTGGTGTTGTGTGCATGTGGTATTGTGTACATGTTGTATAGGTGATGCCATGTACATGCAATGATGTGCACATGTTGTGCAGGTGGTGTTGTGTACAGCTGGTACTATGTACATGTTGTACATATGGTACTGGTGTACATGTGGTATTGTATGCGCATTGTAAATGTTGTGTTGTGGTTATGCAGTACTATGTATGTGCATTGTGTAGTCATGGTATCATGACATATGTATTCATTGTGTTGTAATCTATGTACATATTTGTGTTGTGTTGTACAGAAGGTGTAGGTGTATGCATTATGTTGTGTTGTACACTGAATGTAGGAGTATGTATTTATTTGTGTTGTAAACTAGGTGTAGGTGTATGTGTGGTATGGCAGGTGTAGGTGCATATATTTCATGGTGTTGTATGTCATGTGTGGTTGTATGTGTGTGATGCACACTATGTGTATGTGCACATGGTTGAGGAGAAGGCAGTCGGTTTTTATCGACTGTGGCAACTGACGAGGTGTGTGTACAAAAAGAACAAAGGTAGAAGTAAGGATCGATGAAGGATAAGTATCAGTATTTTATTTCAATTTTATTATGCATGTGATCTATGATTCTGACTTATGATGGTTACATGTGATTTATGATTATGGTTTATGATGATTTCATGTGATTCATGATTTTAATTTATGATGGTTGAGTTTGAGCTAACTAGACGTGATATGTTTATTCATGATGATTTTATCAACCAATTAATTTGACTTATTGTGATAGGAAGTAAACAAGATTGCAAGTGTGCCTTATTGACGAGCTACCAATGAGGTATGATGTGAATTTATTTCAATTTATTTTAAATATAATGGAAGTTATGTGCTTGGTACATGAATCAAGGAAATGCCCAGTTGGGTGGTAGAAACTGACTACAAGAATTAGAAGCATCAGAAAAAGGAATTGGAACATGTAGCTGTATGTTGGTAAAGCAATTCAGGAGTAGGGCCATTATGGGACACTGGTACCCAATAGTTTCCATTGATTTCCATGAGCATGCTATGAATGGTATGATGGTTTTGAGGTAGGTATATGCCTTGGTTGTTTGACCTTCTGATGTGAGGAAGCCTTGCCAAGGGATGGATCACCTGGGATATGGGATGTTGGGGAACTTGGAAGCTGAGTGAATGCATAGAAGGGGTGACCGGATTTCCCAAGGGACTATGTAGCAGGGAAGAGAAGGTCGGGGATGGATTTATTTTGCTCATTAGCATTGACAGATAGAATCAGATGCACTTGAGGGTGCGCCCTGGAAAAATGAGCCAATAACTATTCACTAAGAGGACAAGTGGCACAGGATTGTAGTGTTGGACAGTGGATGCAACTTTGACTTTGACAGTGGATTATGGTCTTCTTGGGAAGGAGGTGAATCCTGATACTACTTTGAGGGTGAAGGTGTGATCCTTTGGATTCCCTTTCTATTGATGCACGCATTGTATCCTTTTATTTGTTGGTTGAGAAAATGTTCATATGTGTATATGTGTGTATTTGTTGTAAATATTGTATCAAGCTGGATTTGTAAAGATCCATAGATAGTATGATTATTTGTAGGGTGGAGCAAATGTGTATGTGTGTATATGTGGTTATTATTGTAAATACCATCATGTGTTGTGTTATAAAGCTCTAGTAAATGGTATGTTTGTCATGTTTTAGCATATTCATTGTAAATACTACAACAAGTTATGTTATAAAGCTCCATGGGCATTATGTTTTGTTTTCAACGATCTTTCTAGTTATAGGTGTCATTGAACATCAAGGACAGTGTTCCCCCAAGGGGGAGGGTTCTGTAACAACCCTGGTTAAAAATCCATGTAAAAAGATATAAGACCACGGTCATGGAACATGTATTCCAAGCTGAATGGTGGGAAAAACATCCCAGTGGGAGTTCATTCGATTTATTATGGATAAGGAAATTGGCAAAGGCAATGGCTAAGGCTTTGGAAAATCAAAATGAAAATTTTGGCACATTTATTTATGAAAATAATGGAAATTAGGAGAAAATGAAGGTGAAAGGTCACATGTTTCATCTAAGGAGGAAATTGAAGGAAAATAATGGAAAATGAATAAAATAGAGGCCTCATTGATAAAAAGGCTTTTGAGGATCAGTTGGAAACCTTTTCGTCAATTCAATTTTGGAGAGCTCTCACTATTATCTCTCTCTCTCTCTCACTCTTGGAAACTTAGAGTTTCCATGGAGCACTTTGGCATTGGATCAAGAAAGGAAAAGGATGCAAAGAGGAAGTAGAGATCAAGCAAGGAAGAGAAGGATGAATCAGTTACAACATGATTCTTTGCAAGTATCGATTTGCATGTGTGATTTCCTTGCTATATTTGGAACGAATGGTATTGCATGTGGTTCTTTACTATCATGGCATAGGTTTTGTCAGGTGTGACAATATTTTTAGCCTAGCCTTTCCATTTATGGATAAAAATGGTGTAATGGGGTTCTCATGTTTTGGTTGAGCTAGATTGTCAGATGGATTCAAAGATACGTGAGGTGAATCTATGAAATAAATAATGAATGGCCTAGTGATCCCTAAATTGGATTGTGGATTGCAGTAAAGTCACTGACCTAGTGACCCCTGAAGAAAATTGTGGGTTGCAGTAAAGACAAGTATTGTGTGCCTCAGTGGGCCTAGGAATCCTCAACCGGTTAATGGTTGGATATACGGTAAAGCCTAGAGGTGGTTTCCCTTGATTAGGTCTAGGAATCCTTACCAGTGAATGGTGTGATATATGGTAAATCCTAGAGGGTGGAGTGTCATTTAGGGCCTAGTGATCCCTGGATTAGACTGTGGATTGCAGTAAAGCCTAAGAGATTAGGAGACAAAAAATTCATCAGGCTGTAGGTGGAGAAATCTAGTGGCATCCATGCTTTTATTTGGCCTAGTGGTTTGGTGGAGATCATGGTAAAATCTGCTATTACATGTTTATTGTATTGGCCTAATGATCCGGTGTGGATTGTAGTAAAGCCTATTTTCTATTGATGAGGGTGAGGTGGTTAGCCTTGGGATTCCCTGGTTGGTTCTTTTGGTTTGATTCCCACATTCATGCTTGGAATATGGCATGGGGGTGACTGGATGAAGAGAGATTTGGCTCAACCAATCTATGATCAGGTAGAATGTGGTAGTCCCATACCAAGTTGGCTTTTGCATTCATTAATAAGAGGTTCATTCCTTGGTATCTTATGTGAAAATGTATTGGTTTATATGTGGATTCTATGGCTGATCTATCCTTGATATTTCTGTTTTTATATGCTGGTTATAATCATGTATTATGACAATGAGGATGTATGGATCTCCTCATGTTTTGATTTGTAAATGAATGAAATTTATTTATGAACTAATAAATGATAATGCAACTAATGATATAAGGGAGCAATTCTTCTTAGCGATTCTTAGATAAGTATGAGACCACTATGCTCAGATCTGTTGTTTAAACCTGTAGAGTACATATTTGTGACATGTTTGACGAAATGCCTGTCATGGCTAGTAGGGGTCCAATCTTGTCCTTGTTGATTTTTTTGGAAATATATCTTTTTTCCGTTGTGAAATTTCATTCTATAAGGTGTGATTGACTTATGGCCAGTGACCTGGGCTCTGGTCCTGAAAAAGTATCACAAATCTTGGAGTCGTAGGCACAAGTCTGAGGAGAAAATTCCTTAGACGCATGCATTCCCTTGCTGTGGGAGCATCCATATCCTCTGAGATGCACCCTTTTCCTTATTAAGGGAGCATCTAAGGGTTTGATGCACTAAAAATTCAATGGGACCCAAGGGCTAGTTACCTGAGTGGTTGGAAGGACTCATGGGAGTTCCCTTGTTGATGTGGAAGTTCTATATGGTGTGTTTCCATTGATTCCACTTCGTTAGGGTCACCTAGGAGGTTGAATCCCATCATAGTGGCCTCTCGTCACATATTTACCTCGGTTGGTTGTTTACTTGAGTAGATGTGGGATGAGGGTGTTGCATATCCAATGTAAATAGATACATAACAACTGTCAATACAACACTAGCTCATTTACTGAGAGGGTATAATCACAAGCACTTAGATACATGGAATGAAAGCCATATTCAATGTGCATAGAATGTGATACTTCACACATTTACTGACATGAGACCATCTAAAATTTGTATACTTATACTCCTTCATTGATCATATATAGGTAGTAATGTCAACCCTTAATTTAAAAATCACTCATAATTATAATTAATCTTGGAAGGAATAATATATATTATTATTAATATATTGATGGAAATGCACATCCTTATTAATATGAACAATATATCCTAAAAAATTATTCATTCATCGATTAATTGGTTTAATGAATTACCTTCTTAATCCTTATCCTAGAAGCTCACGATGTGAATCAAATACCTATTGGTGGTTCACATTGTCATCATGCTTTCATCCTAAGTACAAAAAATATGAATGCAAAACGAAAAAAAATAATCACAAATTCCAACTATGGTTTCAACGAGAGATAAAAACACATTACTATGAAATATTGTATCTAAAAAAATAAGAAATTATTATATTTTAAAAGTATTAATATGCAAATATACCATCTACATATATTTGATAATGTGAAGACATTATAACATATAAAATAAAATTAGAGTGCAATCCATTTCTAATGTAGGTCCAACATACTCCTCTACAAATACTAAAATGAAGACAAGTTTGAGAATAAAGAAAATTGCATTAAGGAATTGGAGACTTAGATTTGGTCTCGTAGTGAAACTATGTGATGACAAGGTTGTCTTATATTTGAGGAAAGAAGATAAATTTCAATGTCATTTCATGAAAAGTTGTTATTGTTTCTAATTGTTTAAGGAAAACACTCCAACATCATTGGCAATACCAAATACATCAATAGGCTTAGTTTCTCTTTAATTACCATTTCTTGTGGTTATTGCATCCAAAGATTTTTTCATCATGCTTATTGCTTTAATTCATTGTTTTTCTTAAATTACCAGTGTCGGGGAATTCATGTATGTTATAGGATATTAATTTTTAAATATAGAACTACTACTCCTAATACTTATTCGTACCTATAACAACTACCTCACCTTAGATAAGTCCCTAATAATTTGCATTATGTGCTACATTAAATTTTCTAACATAATTCTAAATGTAGATTTTAACCCCGTACAAAAATTACATGCATACAAATTTTAAAACACAAAAAATAAACAATGCGAGAGCATAACACATAAAACACATATACACAGAGATTTTACCCTAGATCCAAAAACCGGGACTACCAGCTTGATTTTTCATTATGTTCCTTTCAATGTTACAATACATATATATACATGCCGAAGCATCCAATACCATGGACCAAAAACACATAGGAGGTGACTATGAAACCTACAAAAATCTTGAATATTTTGTTATTTAAAAACATGCCATATTTTTTTGTTGTAAAGAGAACTCCTTATAACAGTGAAGTAATGACGCAAAGCCATACATGCCACATATGATGTGTTTTTCAAGAGTATAGCATGAAATATTATTAGCTGAAGGGTATAACAATGAAATTTGACAATAGGTTAGCTGAGAGTGTCTAACAATATCAACCCAAGCTCGGCTTTGATAGAAATGTATTGAACCAAAGTTGTGGATATGTAAAATATCCAAAATAAACAAGAAACAAAATGAGAAATATACAAAAGATAAATATAATGTATTTGAATATATGAAGATGATTGATTAATAGATCAAAATGAGCCTTGTGACAATATACTTATAAACATTGACTAGTCATGGAGGTTAAATACTTTACTAGCCCAATGAATGCACTTCACAATCAAGAATTTTAGATCTCTATCACCCTAGAAAGATTGGCTTTAAAGTGATTACATAGTCAAGCTATAAAATTTTGGAAGGAACCTGGAACTCTATCACTTTGGAAGCTAAAGTTTACAATGACACCATCATCAAGGATTAGGTGTGCAACATGGAAACAAAAATTTTGTAAAAAAACAATGAATAATCTTGTTGTAACACTATATTTAAGGTAATTAATTCCCATATGTAGAAGAAAATGTTTTAGATTATTTAATTCACACCCATTTTCTATTACAACTTTGAAAAACTAATTATATGCACTAATCTACCACAACCAAACACCTATAAAAAATAGCTTTAATTTATACTAATAGATTGTTGCATCTTCACAAAGTGGAAAAATGAGATTTCTTGAGCTATATACAATCAGTATCCCTTGCTTCTAGAAAACCTCAACACCTAGCTTTTATAACAGCGAGAAACCTTTTTGTAGCAACTCCAAATTTCCAAATTTGTGACTGTGTTTACAATGCCCCCCTTCCTCAACAATCGAGTTCTTTCACAGCCCAATCTCTTTGAAAAAAGTTCTTTCAAATTCCTACAACATAATTAAAAACCATTGTAGGAATATGCCAACAATCCCTACTTCACTATAGCTCACTTCAAAGTCTTATAGTGATGAAACTAGCCTTCAAGCCCCTTTGATGTACTTATCAATGTGCAATGAGAAATTCTTGGAGCCAACATGAAAAGCTACAAGTAGCCCTAGACCATAGAAACCTTCTCCAAGAAATCGAAATCCCAAACTTGATAATGCGTGGTGATTTACATAGAGGAGCAATTGACAATAATTGGGCCTTAGCACAACATTACATCTACATTATGACAAACAAGCTTAAGAAGGCTCTCACCCTCCCTGCCCATGGAATCATACTAGAATGGGAGGATACTCTTGCTAAAGTATAGTGAAAGAAATTTATTATGAAAAAACTTAGTACATAAATCCAATACATAAGATACCACACAATATGCACTTTGACATTTTAGATCTTCCAATTATTTTGGGAGGATACACTTGTTAAAGTATAGTGCACAAATATTATTGTGACATTTCACCCAATACATAAATCCAATACACAAGATAACACAATATAATCAAATATCAAAGTTATTCAAATTAAAATTGGAAAAGTTAAAACCTTAAACTAGATAGGAACAAAGAGAATTAAACCAAGCTGAAGAACTAAACTCTAAAAAATACAAAAAATATGCAATTTGAGTTTCTATATATCCACACCTCAATCATAACACCATTTTTATCATTGTGATAGGAGGTGTTCCTGCTCTCCATCTAGATATTAACATTCTTATTGCCACACTTATTGGTATGATAGAAAAATCTTGTTCAAATAAGTCTTCAACAAACATTACATATACATGAGAAAACCTTTCATATTTAGTGTTTATATGTTTCAATTTACATTGATGTACATGAATGTGTGTTTGTGTGTGTGCAATGTTCGCTAATGTATATGTAATGTTTGATAAAGACTTTCCATCATACCAGTAAGTGTGGAAATGACAATAAGAATGTTGATACTTAGATGGAAATTGAGAACACCTCTTATCAAAATGGTTAGAATGGTGTTATGGTTGAGATGTGGATGGTGATGAATCTAACTAATTTGTAGAAGTACAATCACATGTTCAAAGATACAGTTCCTAAAAATCAATAGCACACAAAATTATTGATGCAAGATTGAGTGCTTTAAGACTTAAATAGTTTGATAAACTTGTGCAAGAAAACTAATATCAACAAAATCCAAAACATAAGAATAAAATGGCACAATCACACATTATACATAATATTTACCTTGGAAACACTTAAGTGGGAAAACCAACCTAATTGAGAACCACACATCTCTCTATGTCATTATGAAACATCCAAATTCCTAATCTGTTAAGTAATATTAAATTATAATCCTATTTCCTTCACAAAATTAGTTTACAATTGGCCAAAAATTCAGATACACTTGGGACATTTAGATAGGATTTATATACACATATGAGATTATAAAACTAACCATGATAGTAGAAAGTATGAACAAGATATGCTGAGCAAAGTTTTACATGTATAATTAGATCGTAATGCATTGAATTTATAAGAAGGCTTAGCATTGAAATTATTCAAATGGAACAAATGATAGGAATGATTTATGCATGATGGGTACTCCTACACAACTATGATAGGTATACTGGTACATCACAAGAAATTTGAGGTCATCAATCTTATTTTGAATGAGATGTGAAGGGATGGGTATAAGCCCACTGTTGTAAGATACAATTTCATTATTCATTGTTATGGCCATGTTAACTATGTAGGATAGGATTCGGATATATTTTAGGAAATGAAAAAGGTAGGGTGTACACCTAACAAAGAATGGATACTCAAGAGGAGAAATTCATCCACTTGCTTTCCAACCATGTTATGTATGTGGATGAAGGTTTTTGGAATAAGAATACTTGCAATGCACATAAAATGTGTTAAAGGTAGATAAATAATCTGAAAATAATAAAATAAATTAAGAAACTTTTTTATGACTAAATAAAAATTATCCGAGGTTGAGGTGCATGAATACCTGAATGAGCTCGTCTTCATTTCAGCAATAATTTATTGAAGTAGTCTAATATTGGAGCAAACATTCTTTGATTTGATGGAGAAACAACAGAGTCAACATTGACTTAGCTTTTCGTCTATTGGAACGAGGGGCTTTTTCTTCAAGATTATCCAAATCCTACATTATTCTTTACTGAATAGGAACCACATGAAGGTGGAAACTCTTATATCCCCTCCTCCCCCTCACATCACTATCCATTCCCCAGTACCCAATCAATCTACTATAAAAAATTTGATAGAAACACATTAAGATTCATGCATACACACTAGAAAAACATAAAATTGATAAAGAAACATATTTGTTGACATTCATCCTTTGACAAGTATATTTCATATTTTTCTAACATAAGTACAAACAAGTATGCAAGAACTCATTCAAAACTATTTATACATCAATATGGATTTTTATAAATAAAAAATATATAGATCTATCTTATACAATACAATATAACATTGTACATCATCAACTTTATTTTTGCCTCTTCTTATTACGACCTACACAATTCTTAAGTTTTTCATCCATTTCTACATTTTCATCTTCTAGATGGGGTTGTTATAATGATAATTGTAATTGGATCATCTGATGCATTTCACCCCCAATTGTGATGTTCTCACAAAGTGAAGGATGTTGTGGGGGAGAATCACCTACAAAAAATATTAAATTTATGTGGTCAGTTACTGAATATTATTAAAGTAGTTTTTTAATAATAGTAAAATACCTTTGCAATGTAATCATTGACCTTGTGAAGTAGTCGACATTGTTGCAATGATTACCTTGTTCTCCTCTTCTAGTTGAGGATCCTCCTGTATGACATGCTTTTCCTTTCAAACCACAAAAATTTTAAGTAGACAACCATAAATGAATAAGTAAAAAACTTATAAGTACAAAATTGTTAAGTATATGGTTAATATACAACCCTATTACTGTCGTGGGCCTCATCTGTTGATGTAATATCTTGTGGTTGCACTCCACTATCATTGGGTTCCTTAGGAGCATAAAAATGTTCTGGCTAGTACCCACTATTGGAGGAATGATGATCACTAGTCATGGGATCGTCTATATTTGTACTACTCCCCTATTACCATATCAATTTACTATCAAAAAGTTGATAGCAACACATTAAGATTAAGATTCATGCATACACACTAGAAAAACATAATATTGATAAAGAAACATATTTGTTGAAATTTATCCTTTGGCAACTTCTAAACAAGTATATTTCATATTTTTCTAACATAAGTACTAACAAGTGTGAAAGAACTCATTCAAAAATATTTATACATCAATATGTATTTTTATACATAAAAAATCTTATACAATACACTATAACATTGTACATCATAAAAAAAAAAAAAATTGCCTCTTCTTATTACAACCTACATAATTCTTAAGTTTTTCATGCATTTCTACATTTTCATCTTCTGGTTGGGGTTGTTCTAATGATGATTGTAATTGGATCCTATGATGCATTAAACCCTAATCATGATGTTCTCACGTAGTCAAGGATATTGTATGAGAGAATCACCTACAAAAATATTAAGTTTATATGATCAATTATTGAATATGATTAAAGTAGTTTTTTAATAATAAAAAATACCTTTGCAATGTAATCATTGACCTTGTGAAGTAGTCGAAATTGTTGCAATGATTTCCTCGTTCTCCTCTTCTAGTTGAGGATCCTCCTGTAGGACATGCGTTTCCATTCAAACCACAAAACTTATAAGTAGACAATCATAAATGAAGAAGTAAAATAGTTATATGTACAAAATTATTAAGTATATGATTAATATGCAACCCTATTACCGTTGTGGGCCTCATTTGTTGATGTAATATCTTATGGTTGCACCCCACTATCATTGGGATCCTTGGGAGCACCACAATGTTCTGGCTAGGGCACATTATTAGAGGATTGATGCTCACTAGTCGTGGGATTGTCTATATTTGTACTACTCCCCTAATAATTAAAGCAAAGAAATACATTAGATTTATACCCAACATGATTCTATTTTTGAGAATATTTTTCGGCGGCAATCACATTATACTACTCTTGTTAATGTGTTTCGAACCAATGAGTGTGGTTCATCATCATGACAACTTGAAGAACCAGATCATGGATGCATGTTAAATAGGGAGAGCAGATCTCCCAACATCTATATTTGACTAGGAAACGGCTATATTGGACTAGGAAACTAGACTGGACCAATGGCTATATTTGACTGAGAAATAGCTAAATTTGACTAGCCAACCTGACTAGACCAAGGGAAAGGGACAGGAAAAATAATCATTTAATTAATATGTAGCTTATTTTTGTTATATTTATTACCAAATTTGAATAAAGATAAAGTTTGTATTTAATAATCAAGAGTATGAATCAATTAGCTATTAATAGTTTAACTAACTTAGTAGGCTTAATAAACTTATATATATATATATATATATATATATATATATATATATATATATATATATATATTCCATATTATATCAATGACTAAGTTTTTATTTCTATGGTTTTAATAGTAAATAGGTCTATTAATAGGTTAGTGATCTTGATAGTTAATACTTACAATTTCCTTTTATGATAATAAATATAACAAGAAAATAACTTACATAATAACTAAATATATATATATATATATAGAGAGAGTATGAATCAATTAGCTATTAATAGTTTAACTAACTTAGTAGGTTTAATAAACTTATATATATATATATATTATTCCATATTATATCAATGACTAAGTTTTTATTTGTATGGTTTTAATAGTAAATAGGTCTATTAATAGGTTAGTGATCTTGATAGTTAATACTTACAATTTCCTTTTATGATAATAAATATAACAAGAAAATAACTTACATAATAACTAACTAACTAACTATATATATATATATATATATATATATATATATATATATATATATATATATATATATTATTTATGTTTTTATTTAGATGGTTTTAATAATCAAAAAAATTTATATAATTTTTATATTTAATTCATATTAGATTAATGATTAATGTTTTTATTTAGATGGTTTTAGTAGTAAATAGGTCTGTTAATAGGTTAGTGATCTTGGTAGTTAATACAAACAATTATTTTCTGGTAATAAATATAACAAAAACTAACTTACATAATAATTAACTAGCGATTTATTTATATAATTATAATTAGAGAAAAGGCTTATTAATAGCTAATTGATTCATACGCTTGATTATTAAATACAAATTTTATCTTTATTCAAATTTGGTAATAAATATCACAAATATAACTTACATATTAATTAATTGATTATTTTTCCTGTTCCTTTCCCTCGATCCAGTCAGGTTGGCCAGTCAAATTTAGCCTTTTCTCAGTCAAATATAGTCGTTGGTCCAGTCTAGTTGCCTAGTCCAATATATCTATTTCCTAGCCAAATATAGATGTTGGAATATATACTCTCCCTATTTAACATACATCCATGATTTGGTTCTTCAACTTGTCCAGACGATGAACCACACTCATTGGTTCGAAACGCGTTGACAAAAGTATTATAATGTGATTTCCGTTGAAAAATCTTCTCAAAAACTTTATATCGATCACAAAAGTTTAAATTCAACAAATGATTCTATTTTATAAATAATGAAAGGTTAATGTGGATTGAGTTTTGTTTACCCTATCTTTCAAACTAGATCTTGGGATTTTCCCCATGCTTTTTGGCATTTGGCTATGCCTTTACATCCGAACTTGAAAGGAACCTCTAGTGCTTGATTCGTGGCTTTAGTTCTGAATACATTACCCTGCATTGCATAAGAGTATTGATTTTTATTATTTGCTAGCGCAATTACGAGAATGTTGCAAGGTGATATAACAAACAATATTGTTAAGAAGTTTTGGGTACTTAAAATTCATGCATGTAGCTTCAAATAGCCACCTTGGACCAATTTGTGTTGCCCATGCTTCTCAAGCCTTGCCTTGGTTTCCTTCAAAGTAGCGAGGAACCTATGAAAATTTTCAAGTATGTTATATATTGCAATTTTATTCAAAACTATATAAAATTAAAAGTATTGAACTCAAGATGTAAATTATACCTTGATTGACCAGGTGGTGTTTTCCCTTTTTTTCTCATTTTCTCCCACTTTGAGTCCTAGATGAGGACATTCCATTCCATCTTAGGAATCATGGGAGGGTACTCATACCTAGGGTTATCTATCAAGTTTTCCCTATAATGGTCTCATATATATTTTAACTACTTTCTGATTGCAACTTTGACCTTGGTTTATTGAAGGTATCTACCCCGAATAGATCTTAAAGGTGGTCCAAAACTTCTTTTCTAAGGTTGGAATTTTGGCAATTCCACCTTTCATGTATGGTGGGCCCAAAATTATCTAACACTTTGTCATCAATTTTTGCATAAAACAAGTTGTTACCTACATGCAGAAATATACAATCATTAGTTCGAAAATAATAATATAGATGACTTATGTTTTAGATAGAAAACATGAAATAGTTAAAACATCAAAAAATATGAGAAGGTTTTGGTGTTTTTATTGGAAGTCCTTCATCATTTCCCAAAACTGTGCACAAAATTTTCTGAGTTCTCTTAACACATTATTCTCTAGGAAATTAACCCATAATGTCATCAGTACTAGGGTCATCTCTGTCACCACCTAATCCATAGCCTAGCTGCATGTTTGGCTCGGGGTCATGTGCTCATTGGTGAGAGCCAATCGTGTAGACCTAGTGTTAGTACTGATAGTGGATATATGTGGGGTGTTAGTGCTGGCCAAATTCTCATGCCGCGTCTCTTCAGTTCCACTAGTACCAACAACGAGATGAGGATCAATTGAATGATGCGGGTGGCAAAGTTCCTCCAAATAATGCTACATAAGAAAGAAAATATTTTTTTGATTAAATAATATAAAAGCTAAGAAAAAACTTCAAAATTAAATTCATGACATAAAAAACCCACTTTAAAATATTATTATTACCTTGCATGTCTCAATATCTTCAGTTAATAGCTTGATCATATCCTTAGTCGCAGGAAAACGATCACTACTACAAATCAACTCAAAGAGTTGTTTTGTTTTTTTCTTCACCTACTTTCTTATTGTGACCTCAAAGTTTGGGAGGACCACAACTCTTCCTCATCGAGAACATCATAGTCATGGGGCTCATACTACATATTTCAACTAAAAAAAAGTTACTATTTTGATTATATAAACAAATAACCAAAATTTCACATTAAATGTAAAGCGAACTAGTTATTTTTTTACTTCTGACTGTGCAAAGCATGCTATAAGATTTCAAGAGTGAGATGTTGCACACATTTTCCTTACAAATAGATACTATGTAGGTTAAGAGGAAGCAAGAGGAAGCACACAAGGCACTAGCCATTTTCTACCATAGATGCACAAAGAGGCATGATCCCAGTAATGAATACCCATTGATCACCATAGAAGTCTGCTCTATTTGTGAGAAGAACCATGAAAAACACAAATGTCCCTCCCTTCCAGGCTTGAAGGTTGTATACTAAGGGGAAAACAATGGCTTGGAGCAACTTTTCTTCGTCAACCAAAGGAGGCCACAAGGGCCTTGGCCATACCAACAAGGCATGTAGGGTGCACAATACCCTTCTTACAATCCAAATCAGAATGCACCCTTTCAACCTTGGTATCCTCCAACTCAATCACCTTGGCCCATTCCCTCTCCTTGGTCCTATGCTCCTAAGTACCCTCCTCAGCCTATTAATCCACCTTTCCATCCATATTAAAATCAACCTCCTCAATGAGGAAACCCTTCACAGGGGTGAGGCCTCATGCAACCCAACCTCTTGCCTTACTACCTACCCCTCCACCTCAACCGGAGCTACACCACAACAAACCATGTAAGTAACCTAAGATGCCTACCTAACCCAATACAAACTCAAAAAATAAGTAGTCATAACGGGTCTACAATGGGGAGACACCCTGCCTTGCTTATGTTGTGGAGATCCAAGAGATAAACCTTCGGTCTGGGAGGGTACTTCCAGATGCTCACCCACATTCTCCACCTAAAGATCTTGAAGAAGAGAAGATTGTACCCCTTAATACAATCCACCTCCATATCCTGAAAGGTTGACCCAACCTAAACAACACACCCCAGAAGAGGCTAAACTTCTGAGAGAATTGAATAATTTGAGTGTTAATATACCCCTTCTCCAACCCATCAAAGATTTCCCCATTTACAACAATCTTATCAAGGAGGGATTCTTTAAGAGACTTGGGAGAAGAAAGAGATATGCCCCCACTATAAATGTTGTTTGGACGCTGCCTGATCTAATTCTTGGGAGAGTGATATCCCAAAAGTACTTGGATCCTAGTAGCCCAATAGTGGATGTTCACATTAGGAATGTTGTATTCCCAACACATTTATTAACCTTGGGGATACAATCAATTTCATGGCCAAGGAAACAATGTTGAAGTTGAACCTCCAAGGAGCCTTGAGGAAGACCACTACAATGTTGAAGCTTGCAAATAGATCCATAGTATCTCCGAAGGGAGTTATTGAGGATGTGATGGTCTCCATCGACTCTTGGGAATATGCCACATATTTCCTTGTTCTTTTGCCCAAAACAAATTTTAATGGGTACACTCTAATTCTAGGGAGAGCTTGGTTAGCCATTGTTGATGCTTACATTAGTTTCAAGGATGAGAACATGACCATTGAAAAAGAATAACTATCAAAACAACTTGTATTATATTCCCCTGCTCAACCCTCTATTGAACATGATTTACCTTTGTGGGTAGAGGAAGAAGAAGGAGATGATTTTTATCAATCATCCCCTACCTAGTTTTTACAATAGATACTACTATAGGAAGCATGCAACTAGATGAGGATGGTCTCGTTGATAAGATTTTGAAAAACCAACCTCTCGTTGCTATTCCAATTGATGAGTTAGCAGAAGAATCTTTAGAGCAACCTAAGGGAAATCAATGCCAATGTTGATCAAGACCAAGAAAATATTGTAGAAATAAAAAACCCAGCTAAAACTTTGAAGATCAACCCTTCCCTCTCAAGTGAACAAGAAGAGCAACTATGCACTGTGCTAAGGTGATATCTTGATGATTTTTCTTGGGACTACAATGAAATGAATTATGAAAGGGGTGCATCCATCAATTTGTACCCATCACATCTACATGAAATAGGGATGAAAACCTATGCACCAACCCCAAAGGAGAATGAATCCTACCCTCAAGGACATCGTGAAGGAAGAAATGCAAAACCTGTTGGATGTAGGGTTCATCTACCCTGTCTCAGATAGGGAGTGGGTGTCTCCCCTTATCATAGTACCCACTAAGAATGGGAAGTTGAGGACATGTGTATATTATAGGGAACTCAATCGTGCCACAAAGAAAGATCATTTTCCTTTTCCATTCATTGATCAAGTTCTGGATGGTCTCACAAGGAGGAGGTTCTTTTACTTCCTAGATGGACTTAATAGTTATAAAAAACCCCATATAAGCCTAGAGGACCAATATACGACCAAATCCACATGTCCACGTGGGACGTTTTCCTATAGGGTCCTTCCATTTGGTTTGTGTAATGTCCCTACTACTTTTTAGAGGGAAGTTTTGTGTATCTTTGCTGACCTTGTTCATGACATCGTTGAGATATACATGGATGATTTCACCCCTTATGGAAATGATTTCTAGGAATCTCTTTCTAATTTGTGTAAAGTATTAAAGAAATGCATTGAAATGAATCTTTCACTAATTCGAGTTTCCCCCTAATGTATGATGTTAGGAGAAATCGGGATTTGAACTTGAGAACAAAACAGGGGGGAAGGAGCGATGGAGGACGAAACATCTAGGGTTCTGAGCTGTTGCAGAGGTGGTTCACCATGGAAGATCACAAAGGAGGGAGCTCCACTCCCTCCTTCAAACAGGTTGTGACTAGCAAGGGAAAAAACCTATGGAATATGATAGAGGACCTTCAGAGAGAAGGAATAGGAACAGGGAAGAGGAACAAGATGGACAGAAGTCTAAAGAGAATAATATTACTAAAGAAAATGAGGAAGAAGATAAGGAGAAGGAAACAAAAAACAAAGAACACATGGGCCCATGTAAGGCCAAATCTGTTGTGACTCCCAGAGTTGTTTTAAATGAGCCTACTATATAGGCGCACAGGGACCATATGCAAACTTATGCAATTATTTGCAAATTCATGGGTTTATGGCCCATTGAAAAAGCCTTACAAATGTGGATAAGATATCACTGGAAACCAAAAGGATTCATTGACCTACACCTAGGATCAAAGGGTTTCTTTACTGTGGTATTCGCAAACATCATAGATAAGGATAGAGTTTTTGAAGGTGGGCCCTACTTCTATGCTGCAGCAGGTTTCTATATGAGACCTTGGATCATGAATTTTGTCCCGGAACGTGAAACATTCACTTCAGTACCAGTTTGGGTAAGGCTCTATTCTCTTCCACTTTATTATTGGCAAACAAAGTCCTTAACAACCATAGGAAACAAGCTAGGATGATTTATCAAAGCTTCTGAAGCCACTAGGAGGGGAAGTACTTCATTTGTTAGAATATGTGTGGAGATGGATCTCTCAGGAGCTATACCAGATGAGGTAATATTGGAATTTTTTGATGAAGAATGGGTTCAAACTATAGATTACGAACATACCCCATTCAGATTTCACAAATACCATGAGCATGGTCACCTATTCAGGGATTTACCTCTCACTAAAATGGAGAATAAAATTAAAACTAATGCAATGAAAGACTCTGAAAGCTTTCACAAAGTGACAAACAAAGGAAAAGGAAGCAAGAGGGGGTCGAAGACACAAAAATCTAAACGGCAACAAGCCAGTCAAAATAGGTTCCAAGTCCTGACAGAGGAAGAAGAGATACCCACAGCAGACCAGATGAAGGGAGAAGGTATAATGGAGGTAGGGAAAGAAGAGGACAAGGAACAAATACCAGATAAAAATCTACAGACAAAAATGTTGGTGAGTGATTCTGAAACAGAAATGGATCATGAGATGACCCAAAGTGAGATGGAAACGGAGGACCAAGAACTTCAGGTGATTCTTGAGATAGAGAATCTATATCTGAAGGATTTCTTGATTCAAGGAACCAAAGAAGGGATTGACTCTTTACCTCCAGAGGAGTTTAGAGGAGTCCAACAACTATATATATGGAAAACCCAAAACAATGGGCTGGATAAGCAAAGAAACAAGGAAAAGCAGAGCAGCGAAGGGGTAAAAATAGTGAAATCCACACCAGGATTAGCACCTAGAAACCCAGGAGAAAAAAGAGGAAAGAAAAAGTAGAATGAAATATTGATGGAATGTGGAAAGCTAATGATAGACTCAGGTAAGATGAAAGACCTAACTAGCTACTCCTTTACCAATCTTTAATAATGAAGTTTACTTCTTGGAATATTAGAGGTCTGGGTAGTAAAAGAAAACAGAGACTAATTAGTAATGCAATGAAACAAATAGCTCCAAATGTGATCTTCATCCAGGAAACTAAATGGTCCATTCAAAAACTAAAAGAGATTCATAGTAAATGGCTCAATTGTTATGAGTTTCTGGAAGTCAAAGCGGAGAATACAGCAAGTGGTATTCTCACCCTTTGGAATCCAAATAAAATAGATATTTTAGATGCTGAGGCATCTAGAGAATACCTTTCAGTGGTCATACAGCCTGTAGGAGATAAGGAAACCTACCTGGTCACGAACGTGTATGGCCCCCAAAGACTGGAAGGTAAACTCAAATTTCTCGATTCTCTGGAGGAAATCAGAAATAGGTATTTAGGCATGCCATGGATTTTGGGAGGGGATTTCAATATGATTAAATCTCTCTCAGAGAAAAAAGGTGGAACCAGAGTTCACAGTGAAGAATATCTGAAGTTTCATACTTTTACAGATAGTATGAAGTTAGTGGATATGGTAACTAGTAATGGCATATTTACTTGGAACAACAAAAGAGGAGGAGAATCTCAGGTGGCTTCCAAATTAGACAGATTTATAATATCAGAAGACCTTATGCTTAATGATAAGGAAATATCAGCAATAATTCTACCCTTTGGAGGCTCAAACCACTGGCCGGTTCATCTGGAGGTGCGGAGTATTGGTACTCCCCGTAATAGACCTTTTCATTTTGAAAATAATTGGATTTCCCATCTAGATTTTACCAACAACATTTCCAAATGGTGGTCAGAAGATTTGAACATTCAGGGCACCAGAATGTTCCTTCTTCAGAAGAGACTAAAACACATCAAGATCCGGCTCAACGATTGGAACAAGAAGGAACATGGAAATATTTTTGTAGCTAAAAAAGAAGTAGAGGGTAAAATGCAAGAACTCAACCAAGCCCTTATCATAGATGGCTTCGATGAAACCAAAAATGATCAAGCCACCAAACGTAATCAAGAATGGGAGAATTTATGTAAACAAGAGGAAATATTTTGGAGGCAAAAATCAAGGGTTCAATGGCTCAAAGAAGGAGAAAGAAACACTAGAGTTTTCCACATAACCACTATGGCGAACAGAGTTCACAATAGAATTTCAGTGATCAAGGACGAGATAGGTATTCTTCACAACTCTCATGCAGAAATAGAAGAAGCACATGTTAAGCACTTTCGGGGCAAAGCCAAGGAAACATGTCATGATAGAGAGAATTCCATCAGAAACTTCACAAGACATTAACCTAGGCTGGTGTCTAGTGAGGACAATTTCAACCTTAACAAACCAGTAACCGAAGTTGAGGTCAGTGAAGTGCTCAAAGAAATTCAAAACGGTAAAGCACCTGGCCCAGATGGTTTCAATGTAGACTTCTTCAAGGCTTGCTAGAATATTGTTAAACAAGATATTCTTAATGTTGTAGAAGATTCTAGGATCTATAGAACTATTCTGAAAGCTCTGAACACCTCCTTCATTGCCCTGATCCCTAAACAGGAGGTAGTGCAAACTCCTAATAAATTTAGACTGATAGCTTTATGTAATGTGGTTTACAAGATTTTATCAAAAGTGGTGGCCAATAGACTCAAACCTCTCCTTCCTATCCTTGTTTCTGTGGAACAATCTGGATATGTCACGGAAGGAAGACAAATTCTTAACAATATTATTCAAGCACATGAGGTGGTACACTCTCTGACTATCAACCATAAGGCTGGCATGATCATGCAATTGGATAGTGCTAAGGCCTATGACAATCTGAACTGGAATTATATCAGGAAAATTCTTATAGCTTTTGGGTTTGATCACAACTGGGTGAGATGGGTCTTGGCCCTGGTCACTTCCTCTAGCTTCTCAATTCTTGTCAATGGCTCCCCTTTTGAAACTTTTCTTCCCTCTAGAGGCCTTAGACAGGGGGATCCACTCTCTCCCTTTCTCTTCATCCTCATGATGGAAGGACTAGGTTGGTCTATCAAACATGCTAAAGAAGTCGGTAAGATCAAAGGTCTCCAACTTTCTGATAGGGGACAGGCTTGGACGCATCAACAGTTTGTGGATGACACCATGCTGCAGGGAATCCCCACAGTCAAAGAAGCTCAGGCATTCAAACAAATCCTAAATGACTTTGCCAGGGCTTCAGGTATGGAAGTTAATCTCTCGAAATATAATATTTTTTTCTTCAATACTAATATTTCCATTCAAAGGAACATTGCTAAAATACTAGGCTTGCAAAGAGATTCTCTCCCCTCAAAATATTTGGGGGTCCCTCTAATTTCTAAGCCTCTACTCAAGAGCATATGGGAGTAAGTGATCAATAAACTGCAAGACAAAATAAGGAAATGGACTATGAGGTCCTTAAACTTGGCTGGTAGGTTGGTGCTCACAAAGGCTGTTCTGCAAGCTATCCTAGTTTTTATGCTCTCCGCTCTCTCGGCTCCTAAAGGAGTCTTGCAGCTTTTCAAAACCATACAAAGAGACTTTCTTTGGGGCAAGGGGGAGGAAAAGAAAAAATGGGCCTTGGTAGCTTGGGAAAAACTTTGCAAACCTAGAAAACATGGAGGTCTAGGATTGGATGATCCAGAAATTTTAAGCAAAGCTTTAGGAGCTAAATTATGGTGGCATTAGCTATGATAACTAAAGGCTCAGTGGGCTACAATTTGGAAAGAAAAATATTCCAACTCATGGCAAAGTGATGACCATATAAGAATGGATGGAAACATTAAGGGATCACACATGTGGAACAAGGCCTGGGACAATAGAGGTCTAATCTAAGATAATGGCTTCTGGGAAATTAGAGAGGGAAACTTAGCTCTGTTCTGGGAAGACAGATGGCAACAAGAATCCATTCATTTAAAAGAGGAATTGAAAGAACTTAAGGTAGAGGTAGATGCTAAAGGATTAACCAAAGTAAAGGATTTCTGGGATCAAACCAATAGTCCAGGAAAGTGGAGAACATGGAGGAAATTTGATTTCAGCTATGACAACCCCTTAAAAGCTAGAGCTGAAATGCTAATGCAAGAGTTAGATCGAAGGAAAATTCTAGTTTCAGAAGGGAATGACCAGCTGAGATGGGGCAACAACAATGAGAGCTCCTTTAATCTTAAGGAAGCTAAATTCATTCTCCTTGGTTTGGCCTCCCAAGATCCGGACGAAGCATGGCAAAGACTATGGAGGCATCAAGGTTGGATGAAAATAAAACTCTTTATGTGGTTGGTCCAGCATAGGAAGATTTTGACATGGGACAATATTAGGAAAAGGGGTGTTTTGGGGCCTTCTAGGTGCCAGCTATGTGAAACTCAAGAGGAAACAATGGAGCACCTTCTCAACAACTGCTCCTTTTCCTCCAAGTTGTGGGAGTCTTTTGCCTCCATTTTCCATCAGTCGGATAGGGACAAAGGGAGCATCATCAACACCCTAAACAAGTGGAGAAGCAATTTTTCAAATAATGAAGTCCTTAGCATTGCTTGGGCTCTAATGTCGGGCTTCATCATATGGAACATTTGGAAAGAAAGGAATAACAGAATTTTCAAGGATGTTAAAAACCACCCCTTTACCTTTTAGATCAAATCTTAAAGCCGCTTCAAGAGACAGTGGGTTCTATTGTCCAAAATCTCCCTAAGAATCCTCCCTCCGCACTAGATTGGAGAATCCTATATCTGCTAGGGTTAGAGGGTCTCATTCCTCAAGGCCTAGATCGGAAGAGTCTCATTAGAGATTCTGAGCTTGATTTCTGGCACCCTCTCCCCAAGGGTTTTTTGAAGTTCAATTTTGACGGTGCCTCAAAGGGCAACCCGGCTACGACAGGTCATGGCGGAGTTTTAAGGGATGAAAGAGGGAACATCCTGTTTATTTTCTACGGTCACCTAGGGAGAGCCACCAAAAATTTAGCAAAAGTTCTGGCTATGGAGCACTATTTAGAATTCCTGATTCAGGATAATCGACACATTGTGATTGTGGAAGCAGATTCTGAGTTAATCATTAACTTAGTCAAGAGAATCAGTTGGGGTACGGTGCCGGAAAAGGCCTCAAGGAATTGGAGGTTGATCCAGAGGCCAATAAGCTGGCAAATCTTCTAGCTAATAAAGGAGTGATTTGCGTAGAAGACAGGATTGCAATAAAATGGCATGAGCTACCTCAACATAGTCTTAAGGCAAAATTCCAAGACCAGGCTGAGGAATATTGGGTGATGTTTCGGAGTAGGACTATGGAGGGTAGCACAGATAACTCAGAAGTGATATGAGCAGAGGTGAGCACATAATTGGTTTTACAGCGAGTGATAAGCTTTGGCGGGTTGATGTTTGGAGAATCACGCTCAATTAGGTGATCATGGGTGATAGAGCGTGTATTTCTTTTCCAGGGTTTTCTAGCATGCTGGCAGTAGCCTCTTCTCACAATGTCCCTGGCAGAGCTGATTTGGCGAGCAATCGGGTGCTAGGAGCCCTTGGCATCCCCGATTACTTGAACCTTTCGCCTCCGATAGGAATACCAGGCCCAAAGTGGTTTTGGGATGATTGCGAGCCTCGTGAGCGGGAAGCTATTTTTCCTTTTTTGCAGCGATCCCATTCAGTGGACAACACGTGGCAATGGGCCTGTTTGGAAAACCGCCTCGATCGCACGCTAAAAATCAGCATGTTGGGCAGAGCGATATTCGTATCAGCCGTCGAATCTTATGGCAAGGATCAATGATCAGCATTGATTGTGCTTTTTTGTGGGTCCGGGGAGTTAAGTTCGGTCCACTTCCTTAGGATGATTTTCATCTTCGGCGTCAGATTAAGATGAGGTTGGGAGGCAAAGACTTAATGAGCAGGTTGAGTGAGTGTTGACGTGGGCAATTGCTTGGCTTGGTGTTAGTCAACTCGTTTAGGGCTGGTTTCCAATTGGTTGTATCGATTTTCTGTTTTGGGTTGAAAGTTATTTCCTTTGACAAACAACACCCTTGTTTTGAGTCCACTCTACTGAGTGGACATTTGTAAAATATGTAAATTATTTTAGATTAATGATATAGAAGGATCATCTCTTGCATCAGCAAAAAAAGAATCGTTCATTAAGTCTAGAGAAATGTGATTTTTCTATGAATGTAGGGACTGTCCTAGTCCATTCCATATCCAAGGAGGGGTCCAGTTTGACCCTAGTAAAGTTGCCATCATTAAAAGGGTCCCTATCCCTAAAAAAGAAAGGGACGTTAGAAGCTTCCTTTGGTTGGCTAGATATTATAGGAGATTCATTAAGGATTTCAGTAAGTTTCCTTCACCCTTGTTTGTATTTTTTACCAAGGATCATAATTTTTGCTGGATAGATAAATGTTAAGAGGCAATTGAAGAGTTGAAAGAGAAATTAACTTCTGCACCAATCCTGAGAGGTCACAATTGGGCATTGCCTTTCCACATCCACATAAATACATCAGACAAGGTTGTAGGAGCAGCTTTGGGACAAGTGGAAGACAAGCTTCCTTGTGTTATATATTTCATTAGTAAGAATCTCTCCAAAGTTGAATTGAATTACATTGCCACTAAGAAAGAACTTTTAGCTATTGTGCACTCTTTAAATAAGTCTAGGAATTATATAATTGGATATGAAGTCTTTGTACATACCAATCATGCAACCACTAAATATTTAATGAATAACACTGATGTCAATGATCAGACTATTAGATGGTTGTTATTATTGCAACAATTTGACATAACAATTATTGAAAAACCGGGGAAGGAAAATGTGATTGCATATTTTCTGTCTAGACTAACATTTCCTTCATGAAATGTGGAGATGGTAGATGATCAACTTCAAGACGAAAATATTTTTGTTATATTAGGGTTGTCTGCTTGATTGGTTGATATAGTAATTTACTTGGTTGCTGGGAGGGTCCCTCCTAATCTATCCTCCAAGGAGAAGAGAAAGTTTGTTAGAAAAAGTGCCCCTTTCACCTGGATTGGGGGAGATATCTTCAATTTAGGGACAGATAAGATTTTGAGAAGATGTGTGAGAGAAGAGGTGGTATTTGACATACTCCCAGCATGCCATGATGGGCCATCTGGGTTTCATTTTTTTGCTAAAAGGAAAACGTTCAAAATTCTACAAGCTAGCTACTACTAACATAGTTACCGATCAAACGATAAAATTACCTAGTACCTATTTTTTTGAGGTTGCAAAAAATCACCCGATTTTGAAAATTGGTGATTTAGAATAGAGCTTTTTTTTAGCATATTTTTGGCACTTTAAATTTTCTTATGTATCAAGTATGATTTTTTTTTTTAATGTTAGTGATTTTCATGCCGATTTTAAAAAGTGTTGATGGAACATCAACACATTTTTTTAAAGAGTTTATTTTTGACACTTTAAATTTTTTTATGTATCAAGTATAAACATTTTTTTAAAATGTTAGTGGTTTTCATCTTGATTTTGAAAAGTGTTGATGCAACATCAACCCTTTTTGTTTAGAGGGCTTATTTTTCACACTTTAAATTTTCTAATGTATTAAGTGTGGATATTTTTTTTAAATGTTTGTGATTTCCATGTTGGTAATAAAACATAAAAAATATAAAATAAAAAAACATGACAAAAAAAAACTCAAATAATAAAAAATATATAATAAAAAAAAACACTCATAAAAATGTAAAAAAGTAAAATTAAATTAAATTGTAAAAATAAAAAAATTAAACAAAAAATAATAAATAAATAAATAAAATATCAAAAAATAAATAAATAAACAAGAAAATATTTCAAAAAAACATATAATTTAAAGAAAAAATTGAAAATTAACAAAAAAAAAACACATCTATAACAATTTTTTTAAGCTAAAACAAATAAAATACAACCACATAATAACAATAATAATAATAATAATAAAATTAAATACAAATAAAATACAACCACATAATAACAATAATAGTAATAATAATAAAATTAAGTTTAAAAATAAAAAATAAAAAAATTTGAAACATTTAAATTAAAAAAAAAAAATCAAATCAAAACAAAACAATTCAAAAAAAAAATGAAATAAAAAACAAAAATACCTGCCACTCGTGGGTGGTGTTACCCACAGGCGGGGGAGTCAACTGCATGTAGCCCACCTCCTGCTTGTTTCTGCATCCAACCCCGCCAAGGCATGGTCGGGATATATTTTTATTTTTATTTTTTTTATAATGATCTACCCTACTAGCCCCTGCACGGGGTTGGCCGCAGGCGCGAGCAGGGAGGCAGCTATGGAATTGGACCTGCCAGGCCCTAGGCAAGGTTGGCCATGGGAGCGGGCAGGGAGGCGGTTGCATGCAGCTCCCGTCCCCACCTGTGCTCACGTCTAACCCCGCCCAAGGATTGCGGGGATATTTTTATTTATTTACTTCTTAAAATTTTTAATTTTTTTTTTTTTATTATTTTAGTTTTAATTTTTAATTGTGTTGTTTTGAATTTTTTATTTTTATTTTTTTTTAATTTAAAAAATGTTCTTTTATTATTATTTTTATTTTGTCAAATTATGTCTATTTTTGTTGTTGTTGTTGTTTTTTTGTTACATTTTTATAGTTTTATTTTGTCTTTTTTTATATATATTTGATTTTTTTTGTCATGCTTTTAAATTTCATTTCTTGTTATTAGTTTTTAATTTTTTTTTGTGTTTTTCTTCCCATTTTTGAGTTTTTGTTGTCTTTTGTATTATTTTTTGTGTTTTTGTTTTTTTACTGTTTTTAATTTTTTACAATATTTGAATTTTTGTTTTATTTTGTATTTTTCATTTTTATTTCATTATATATATATATATATATATATATAAGGTCTGTGTGGATGTTCGTCTAGCAACTCGATCTCATTATGTGCAATTTGATAGTTGATTGTAAAATTTGTTATAATGAATCAAATCTACCCCCACAATGAATGAATTTCATGGTTGATTTTTAAGTTTTCATTACAACGGGTTGAGTTCACCTACACCACGTGTCAATTTGATGGTTGATTTTTAAATTTTTGTTGCAATGTATCAAGTTGTCCTAGGCTAAAATTTTAAAATCTCTATATATTTAGCATTTAAAGAATAAATTACTCTTGCTATAATAACTCTTCCATTTAGGCGTTCATTTTTTAAGTTTTTTGTCATAAAAGTTTTCCATAATGTCATGCTTGAAATATTTTGAAAAATTGAGATTTTCTTGTAGTCATAATCTTTGGTTTTAATTGCGTGGTTGAAAAATTGTCAAGATTTTAATGTTTTTCTAGGTCATGATATTTTACCTTTAATGCTATGTTTGAAAACAATTACAATTTCGATAGAAATTGTTGGAATTATCAGGATTTGAGACATAATATTTTATCTTTAACATCATGTTCGAGAATTTTTGAAATTTTACAGTTTTTCAAAGTCCGGATATTTAATATTTAATTCCATTGCTAAAAAATGTCAAAATCGTAACCCGAACTTTTTTTGTTATTTCAGATTCAACACTTACTTTTTTAAGGGTGTTTTCTTCATCCATTTTGGAAAAAAAAATGGTTTTTACTTCCATTCAAAAAAAATGTTGAAAATTTACCTATAAAAAACATCGTTATGGCATACACAATTTTCATTTTTGGGTTATTTTTCATTTTTTGGGGGATTTTTGGGCTAGAGTATCCATTTCGGGGTAATAGTTCCCGTTTGATCGGTAACTATGTTTACTGGCCCACTCTGCACCAAGATGCAAAAAGATACACTATTAGATGTGATGCATGCCAAAGGTTGGGAAGCTTACACCCAAGGTTGAAATGCCCTTTCACCCTTAAGTGACTCTACAACCATTTGAGAAGTGTGACATGGATTTCATTGGACTAATTGATCCCCCATCCGGTCAAAAGAAATATATTATTGTGTGCACTGATTACTTGAAGAAAACGACTAAAAAAAAAGCAATAAAGGTAACAACCAACCAGAAAGTGGCATAACTATTAAGAGAGAACATCTTCTACAAGTTTAGATTTCCAAGGGAGTTAGTCACTAATAAAGGAGCTTAGTTTACCTAAAATCTGATTGAATGCATCATGGAGCAACACAAAATCAGACACAATAAATCCACTTCCTATCACCCTCAAGCAAATTGGGCAGCCTGACTTGTAAAAGCTACTTGAGACTACAACACCTTGTGGAAAACAACCACTGGATTCACCCCCTTCAATCTAGTCTATGGAAAGAAGGCTTTATTGTCCATTGAATTCAAATATAACACTTTGAGGATGGTAGAAGAGGTGGATTTGGATATCGCTACAGCTCAGTAAGAAAGGATGCTCTAGCTCAATGGGGCTCTCATGCACACTGAAGTAGTCCAACTGCAGAGAAATATTTGGCATGATAGAAAGATTATGGGAAGAGCCTTCCAAGAGGGTGATTGGGCCCTTTTGTATGATTCTAGGTTCAAGGATTTCAAAGGAAAATTGATGACAAGGTGCTTGGGTCCTTATTTGGTAGAAAAGTGTTATGAGAATGGATTTTCCTTATTAAGAACATTTGATGAGAAAGGAATTACAATACTTTTTAATGGTTACCAGTTAAAGTTGTACAAGAAGCCTCTATCCAAGGAGGATTTTACTAGCTCAATAAGCAAGGAGATGAATGTAATTGGGGTTCTCATTGCTCTTAGTTCATCCAACCTCTTATCAACATCAAAAAAAATAAATAAATAAAGAAGAAAAAGGAAAAAATAAAAGGGGTCTAGGTGAAAACCTTCAAAACCTCCAAGAGGCACCTGAGGCTAACTCTAGGGCCGAAAACACCTATGAGGTAGCCCAAAGAGAAAAAAGATAAAAAAAAATGAAAAGATCCCTAGGTGAAAACCTCCTTTTAGGCACCTGGGGCAGGCCTGTAGGCTAAAATCCTCCCTGAGGCAACCTGCAAGTCTCAAGAAAAAAAAAAAGAACAAAAGAAAAAAGAAAAAGAAAAAGAAGGAAAAATACAAAGGAGAAGCAAAGGATCCCTTACATTAGTCGTGTTAACAAGTTTTCTTTTGCAGGGTTACAATCACGGTCAAAGGTACAACAGTCAAAGGAAGCAGCATCCACATTACACTTTTCCACCTCCAAAGCTAGCCTCCTATACGTCCTTCATCATTCCACCCATCTCCCTACATTCCTCCATCATTAGGTAACCCATACCACTTGATTTTTCCTCAATATTTTAGTTCTTCAAGATTGTCATGAACTACTACAAGATTGACCACAATTCCTATAAGATTGTGTTCAGCATAGAGAGAGGCATCAGATCTCATGTTTTCCTTGGGGTAATGAAAACATAAGTCCACCACATATCCATCATCCCCATCCACACCATTTAGTCATTTTTCCATCAAAAACTTCATTTATGTTCATGAAAAAATCCATTTCCACCCCTTCTTCCATATTTTTCACCACCACCAAAGTTTGCAAACCCTGTCAATGAGCTCATCATAAATTGTCAAATCCTCTCAATGCATTTCATGAAGTATATTGTGATTTTGGAGGGGTCTATGTGATTGCTACATGAAAGGATCCAATTTGTAGCAGTTTGCACAAACCCTACAACACCGCAGTTGAAGACATTAACGACACAAGAGTGAAAACTTAGCAATCCAAAAGCATTGGAGGACCATCCTTGTGATATTGGGCAGCCACAAAAAGCTTGAGGAGCTCTATAGGGCCACTATTTATCTCCAACAACAGAAGATCAATCCATCACTTGAAGAACCTGCATCAATAAATTTCACTGAGTCACGCACTTATCAGAGAATATCTACAAAAATATTTTGTTCAATAGAAGGACCAGAGCATGAAACAACCAGCATGAGAGATAACACCTCGATCGATAACTATCTTGTAGTAACATGCAGGCTTCAAAATAACACGAAGCCATCAGGTAGGCACATGTATGGCACTCCTCACCTCTTCCTTTAAGTGCATGGTAGCTCAAAATGTTTTTAATATATGGAGAATGAGTTTTTATAGGCTATAGGTGGCTAGTAAAGTTGGCCACCCTCAAATAGTTAAAGTGCAGTTAACTCACTCATCCATGCAAGGTGGGTAAAATAAAAACAAGAGGGTGATAATTACGAGGAGTGGAGACAACGGTCTAAAAAAGGAAATACGCAAATGGTAGGTGAGGGCGAACTCACAAAGTGTGTTGAGCCCACTTCCATAAGAAGAAACTTGAGGGAGCAACAATAGAAACATGGGAGATGGTTTCAATAGAAGGGATACCACAAACACTAATATAATCCTCCTATCAAAGATATATTCATAAGCCACCAATGAATGGTGTTCCTTGAGAAGCTAAAAGCCTATGATGATGAGGTAAACCATGAATTTTCCATGGCCCTTCACTTTCAAGGGTAAGATAGTGCTACCACTATTGTGAGAGGACTAGCCATCCACCTAAATTCATAACTCATCAGTAGAGTGACCACAATACCTCTAGGATCTAGGTGGGGCAGGGATGATAGGATGTACACCATCAAAACCAAGAAGAATTTCTTCCTTCCTAAAGAAAATCTAACTTTAGATAAAAATGGAGTTGGAAGGCAGATCCTTCCTAACCCATGGGATGAAGTAGCTTATCATATCCTAAAATAATATTGTGTGGAGGAAGGTTAAGTGTTGTATTTTCCTACCAATTTAGGCTACTCTATGAGCTTAGTTTTCAGACATATCTGCCCATTCCATGAAGGCTCAATATCCCCCACTTTTTCCTTCAGTCTATGATTGAAATGAACCAGAGGGTGAGAGAAGGAAAACACCCATACATTTTTCATCATAGTCTAAGGCTCATTTTTATGAATTCCTTGAGTCACGTCAACAAACCTATGATATGGAATGTTTTGTGGACATGGATAGGGAGGCCTTCATTGAGACTCAAAACCCAAAATATGATAGAACATGGGGAGACCACCAAAAAAAGTGATGAAGAAGATGCTGGAAAAGAAGAAGAGGTTGAAGAAGAAGAATAAGACAGGGGTGGAGAGAAGGAAAAAGAAAGTGAAGAAGAAGCTAGAGAAAAGAAAAAGGAGGAGGAAGGGAAACCAGTGGTAGCGAAAGACACCCTTGGGGAACCCTCCATAACTTAGAAAAAGAGAAAAAATGAACAACAACTAAGTCTATCATAAGTGAATACAAAACAAGAGGTGGTTACCACCCTAGCAGCCCATAACACACCCATAAAAACAAAAATGAGGTAGCCCAAGAAAGGTCCCTTATACTTCAAATCAAGGAAGAGCACTAGGATCAAACAAGGGAAGCCTCGGCCTCCTTCAACTGTCATAATTACAATTGAGGAGTCTCTCAGCCACTGAGAAGGAGAATTGGGACAAGAAAAAGGAAAAATTGAAGAAGTGACCTCCCTTAAGGCCAAGGGAAAGCAATCTCAAACATCCCAAACAAGACTAATAACTAGGACAACTAGAGCCAAAAAACTACAAGAAAAAACTAACCAGATAAAGGGAAAGCCAAAGTTGCTACACGATGAAACAAGGCTGCTATAAGAAAGGATAGAATTTCTATAGGAAAAGGGAGAGTTTCTACAGGATAAGGCGAAATGGCTACACAAAGGAGCAACAACAACTCAAGAGGGAGAAGAAGGACCCCAAGAACTCCAAGATCCTGATCCATAGCTTGATCTTGGGTCCTATTACAAATTCTATAGGGAGGGATGAATTATACCTAAAAATTTTGCAGTCCCCATCCTATTTGAGCTAGAGAAGGAGAGAAGTTGAACTTACCAATGGATGCAGATTTCCAAGTCAAAGAAAGTTGAGGATGTTGGCCTCATGGAAGAAAAGATGAAAAAGATGGGTGAATAAATGGTCGATTTCATATTCAGAGAGTTACCCATGAGGGATAAATTACAAATGGAGAATTAAGTACTAAGAGAGCAGCTCCAGGAAAGAGAGGGACAACTTGCCACCATGGAAAGCTTGGCCATGGAGGCCATATAGTGCAAACAACCATCCAAATAATATGTCATCTTCCTCAAAGAACAATGACTACAATTTCAAATTAAAACCATGGCACAATATGGCTCTCTGCCATTTCAGGATTATAGAAATTTCATTGATTTCTGCCAAGAAGATAGCATTGAAGATAGTGCCAAATTAGATGAGTTATATATGCATAATATGATCCTCACAAACATGAAATTCGGGGACCCCAACTCAAGATTGGGAGATGTACAACTAATAGCCCTAGCCTTTTGTCTTGCTGATGAGGGAGCAAGGATTGATGAAGTGAACAGAGTCATGGCCAAGGAAGCTAGTGAGCCCCTATATATCAGAGAAGAATTGACAAGTCCCAAGGCTATCATAAGCAACCATAGCATCATCTCTGTAGACCCTCAATTAGCCCCTCATTACCTAGAAAACAAGAGAAATCCATCCTCCATTTTTAAGACATGTTTAGGCTATTAGGAACTAAGAGTTTGCAATCCTTCCAAATGAGGTGGCATGCTCTACCACACAGTCTACAAATTATAGAATATCACTTCCTTAAGAGATTTAGAAATGCCCTAGAGAAGACCCCACTCTACAAAAATATTATTCGGAGATTGAATATCAACTTGATATGGCTAAAGCTCATTCCTCCCTTGTTATTAGGCTTACATGAAAGAAGGGATTGAGTATAAGGACAGAGGCAGTGGGGAAAAATGGACAAAACTATAAGATTTTATCCATAGGAAGGCACACCATATGAAGTTCCATGGGATGTCAAAGAGGCCACCACGGCCATGCACGAGCTGCAAATCAGTGAGTAAGTTGCTCAAAGGGTGAGAAACACCTTAAGTAGGGGGTGATGATGGGCCCTATCAATAGGTATATCATAAGGCCCATTTTTCCATCCTATAACCTATAATTTCCTCTTTTCTCACATTTATGAACATCATTTTTACTATAATGTGCTTAATATGAAGAATAAAGGGTGTTTGTCACACTTCATGGCCTAATGTCGTTAATGTATAGGTAAAGAGCATTTTTAGTGCATTTAGAATGCAGAGGCATGTTGGATGTAGTTGGAGGAGATGTAGGAGGATTGTCCCCTGAATTTAACTCCCTACAACTTGACTTGATCCCTAAAATAACTCACCTACAACTCGAGGATCTACTAGCAACCGATGCTCCAAGTAGTTGCAAGGATCTAAGGGAGCTAGATCCACTTTTCTAGATATTTTGGTGGGAAGTAGTCCTGTTTCCAAGGAGGCTTCCCCTAATTCATCTTTGTATAAATAAACAAGTGTAAGGGCTCAATAAGATTCAAAACTTTGAGCAGAGAAGAGTTACTAAGAGCTAGATCTTGAGACTATGATTTTCATTTCCTTTGCATGATGTATTTGAACCTTATTTTACGTCAATGAAAATATTACGGTTATCTTTCATCTGAGTTAGTTTCAAAGGGATAATTCCCCTTGGTTTAGGGCCCAACCTAGAGGCTCTAGTCTCTCTTAGTGTATTTTATTCATGTATTACTTTTCATAGAAGCATATCTTTCTTTCTTATTAGAAGTTTGCTTGTAAAAGTTGTTGGTGTAGGTTTGTTTACCACCTCAATTGTGGGAAGTGTGTTTGAGGAGTATGTATTAGCAAGCCAAAAACATATGGTTCCTTTCCTTTGCAATCAATAGGTCTTAGATCATTGTTATTTTACATACTCTGTTTTATGCATACCTAGGGATCATATAACATTTTTCTTTAAGTTTTCGTGAATGTAGGTCATATGCATGCTACAAGTTAGATTATCTTTTGATGCACATAATATTCAGCTCATCCTTTCTTGCTTAGTTGATTTTGCTGCAATTTGGTTATTTGTTTGGAATTCTTTTCATGTGCAAAACAGATTATTTGTTTGGCGTGTAGGTAATCCTAGTGGCTTGTATGGTTTGAATATTCATCCTTCATCTCTCCCACCATCATAATCATCTTCCTCCTCACCTCAAAGTTCCCTCAAAACTCTACCACTGAAAGTACATCTTTGGGTTATTGAAGGACATTGTGTGCCTTTGTTTTTGTGCAGGATAGGCCTATGAGAGGTACTAAGCTTGGAAAAATATTAATAAATCCTTCATGCACATTCATCCACCCTTTCCCACCTTTAAACTACCTTTTCCACCATCATAATGCTCATGGATCTAATCCTATAGCAATATAGGGCAATCCTGTAACATCATATAGCAATCCTGTGGCAACCTTGTAGCATTGTGCAACATCATGTAAAATTGACCAGATTTCCTCCAGAAGCTTTATTTTTTCCTCTTAGACTTGAATAACGTCCCATAGGCTCCGAAAACATGATTTAGGGAGACAAAATACCACCTAGGGTTTTCCTTTTCTCCGATGAGACACAATTATGCAATTAGGGTTAGAGGACAAATCTATGAATTTGAAATACAATGGTGATTTTCTTTATTACCTCATGTGATGCCTAAATAACTCTATCACTAAATCTAATCTCCTTGAATACATTGAGTAAAGGTTTAATTCATTTTCATTTATTAATTCAAAATAGATTAGGACCATTCCTTTTCAAGTTATGCTTCTCTTAGAGTTTCAATTACAAGCACTATTATTGAAGTTAGTTTCCTTTTCAAGCACTTTTACATTCTACAAATTAGATTAGTTTTTACATTCCTGCAAGTAGCATAAAGTTTACATTCTTCAAGTAGAATAATGTTTCAATTCCTACACATAACAGAGCTTTTACAATCCCACAACTAGGGTTATCACTTATGCTTGGATAAGTAACATCTTCATTTATGGAAGTAGAATAATATTTTGATTCCTACAATTAGAATATAACTCTCTCTTTCTATGCAATTTCCTTCTTTGAGTTAGCTGATAGAGTGGTCTTTGTATGCCTTGGTCGAGTCCATTGCTTGAAGGAACTTGACCTACTGTGCATATAACATTGTCACCTCTTGAGTTTGTACAAACTTCAGGTTGATAATTAAAGCTGGTAGCCTTGGGAGTTGCAACACTCTTGTTGTGATACTAAGGTTCATCAATTATAGGGCATGATGTTTCACTACGATTGAATACTAACTTTATTTAGTTGTTAATTTCTAAGGTTTATTTTTTATGGTATATAGGGTTTGTGAAAAAGACCCTAGAAATTTTTTATTGAAAGGTTAGAGCATGAAAATATAACTAGTAGATTTCTATATAAGTTTAGAATTTGATTTCAAGCTCTTGCTTAAATTTTTGATGCTCTACTAACCCTAGTTTAATATTTCATGCTCCTATATATATATATTTGTTCTTCGCTATACTTGTTGATGAAGATTTACAAGATTTTGAATATACTTACCTACCTTGATGATAACTTGATGCTGATGTTGAGCATGATTCAAAGAGGGAGCTATAAGAATCTTGATAGAATTGAGGTGTACATTGTTCATGAATAGATGACCTTGTTAAGAAGGAATGATGTACCAGAAGGTTGAAGTTCTCTGATGATATGATGATAAATCCTATGTCAGGTTTACGAGAGATTTTTCGGCGTAAATCACAAGATCTATCATTTGTCGATGCGTTTCGAACCAACTAGTGTGGTTCATCGTCAGGACAAGTTGAAGAGCCAGATCCAGCTTTGCATGTTAAATAGCTTTGAGCAGAGCCTCCAATGGCTAACTAGGCCAACGGCTAAATTGGACTGGGGACCTTATATAAATAATCTAAATTAATAAGGGACTATGCCTCTAAATAAAAATAAAAATAATTAACTTTAATAGGTTGTTAATTTAATAAAATATAATTAATTTAATTTCACGGGTTAAAAAGTATCATTAACTGTTAATAGAGAAATTAATTATATTTTTATTAAATTAACAACCTATTAAATTTAATTATTTTTATTTTTATTTAGAGGCATAGTCCCTTATTAATTTAGATTTTTTTATTTATTTTTTATTTATTTATTTATTTTTATTTTTATTTTTATTTTTATTATTTTATTTATTTATTTATTTTTTAATCTGAAAATTGTTAATCATGTGTTTTATTCCAATACTTATATGATAACTCTATTAACAGTTAATGATACTTTTTAACCCATGAAATTAAATTAATTATATTTTTATTAAATTAACAACCTATTAAATTTAATTATTTTTATTTTTATTTAGAGGCATAGTCCTTTATTAATTTAGATTATTTATATAAGGTCCCCAATCCAATTTAGCCGTTGGCCTAGTTAGCCATTGGAGGCTCTGCTCAAAGCTATTTAACATGCAAAGCTGGATCTGGCTCTTCAACTTGTCCTGACGATGAACCACACTAGTTGGTTCAAAATGCGTCGACAAATGATAGATCCTGTGATTTACGCCAAAAAATCTCTCGTAAACCTAATATGGATCACAGAAGCCTCAATTCAACAAATCCTATGTTGTTGATTTGTTGATGAACTTGTCCCCAGTAAAGAGGGAAGGCATATTGTGACATCTATAATAAAGACCTGGAAGAAAGAATAAGATCGAAGAAAGGATAAAGCACCATAGATGGATATTCATGATTGATGAAGCTAAGAACAAGAATTGAATGTTTTGGAAAGTGTTGAGGATGAGTTTGGTGTTGCTGGAGAAGTTGAACAAGGAAGCTTCCATCAAGATGTGTTTTGATATTATGATGACCTAAGCAACATCAAAATGAAGACCCTAGTGTTTTGTGTTAGCATACAAGAACATATACATTCAAAGTTTGATACTCGTTGGGGTTGTGAAGCTACATTACACACCAAAAAATGAACTAGTAGTGGATGTGTTGACAAAATATCTTCCTAACAAGAAGTTAGTTTTAGGAGCATGCTCAAATTGATGGATGTGTTGATCTCTTCCTGAAAAGTTGGTTATTGATAAATGTCTCTGATTTGGTTGAGAGGGAGAGATGAAGTACCATAAAATTGCATGTATGATTGTACTTGGCTGGACATCATGGCCAGGTTAGTATTGAGATCTCTATTGAGGTATAGATCCCAGAGGGAGGGTTTCAGTTGGATATCTGGTTTAGTATTGATACCTAGATCCCTATAAGGGTTGGTGTCAAGACATGGAGGCCTAGATGGTATCCTGTTGGATGGATACCAGGGCTGTAACATGATGGAACATATAGTGGAAAATTTATAGATGACACCTTAGTTCCTGTTGGAAGGATATTGTTGTAGGCAAATCTAGCACCCTATGGCACAAGTGCTGCAGGGGAGATATAAATCCTCCTAGAGACAGCCTCTGGGTTGATTGTAGACTAGTGCCTAGGACATCTTAAATAGAGGAGTTCTTAAGAGATTATCTGTGAGGGGTTATCAACACTCCAATTGTCACTTTAAAAGGTAATAGGAAGGGCTTGGTTCAATAAGCCTTCACTGAAGTAGATTCAAGCCAAATAATGGATCCAAATGATGGGGGTATATTAGGGTAATCTCAAAGAGAAATGGCTTCTTCCTCTGGTGGCCAACACACAGAGATGAGACAGATTAAAATTGAATTCGTAGTGATGATGGAAAGGAGGAAAGGAAGGAGGTAAAAAGATTAATAGGGTTGTAACAAACATAATCCTAAGCAACAATGTTCCAACAGAAAGTGGAACTTGATGGATAGGGTTGTAAACAACACAGGATCTTAAGCCATAGTTTTCCAGAGGAATGATAGAAATAGAGGCGTGCGCAAGAAGGTTTCAAATCAAACATGACATGGGTATGATTCTTTGGAAAAGCTAACGTAGATCTGGGCTAATACAGGTCCTATAGGTTAATCAAATACACAAGTAAATATATAATTTTATGGGTACTTAAATGCTAGTGAATAACACATGTAGGTTTGTGATAAGCACAAGTACTGTCTTCTATGTGCAGCTAAGATAAATCCAAAGATTGAAGAGGAGCCAACTGCATTCATTATACTATTTGAAAGGAAGAAAAACACATATGAAATGAAATTACTGAGAGGAACATGTTGTACATTAATCATGCTTGGAATCAACAGGGAAACAACAATTATCTCAAAGGGTCCAAATAACTAGTGCATACATTCAGCACAATATCAGTGAAGCCCCCATGAATAAACATATTATAACCAAATGGCATCATGGAACTCAAACCCCACGGGTGAGAAATGTCAGGACCAACCAAGTCATCTTATGAATTTTATCCCCTTATTTATAAGAAGAGAGGGAGATATTGAGTTACAATAAAAAATATCTTTGAGCTAGAGCTCCAACTGTCTTCTAGACTAGTTGTCTCGACCCTTGTAAGGCTCTGCTACCTAAATATTAAAATCGGGATCTGATACCTTCTTGGAAATAAAAAACTACAGAAAGTAAAAAAGAAATAAGAGGAATAATGGAGGAAGGAGTCCTTTGTTGTCCCTATCAAAACTTTAGATCACACCTTGTCTCTATCACAGTGTGCTTCCCATGCTGCTTGGTTTGTTTACTGTCTATTATCCTTTAAATTTTTTCAACGCCGACTCTGGAAGTGTTTCATAGTGGGCTTCTTCTGGATCAGCCCATCCTGTTCTTTGAATGCACCACCTATTCTTCTTAAAACCATAGCTGTTGACCCATCACACCCTTTAAACCTCTATCTTACACTATCAGTGCCTTGATGTAGTGTAACAACGAAGTCTCTCAGCCACAGGCTTTTTACCTCTGAAACAGGCAAAACAAACACTTTTTGATTTCCCCCTTAGCCCCCCTTTATTATAGCCCCTTATGTGACTTTCCTCATATGACTGGGAGCTAGAACCAAGGGCTTAACCCTTTGGGTGCTAAGGCTATAAACAACTGTGCAAGGGCCTTTTCCTTTTATAACATGAATCGCCCTTAGTGATACCTTTTTACTGCATCGGTTGAAATCTGGACACGAAATATTTATCAAATAGAACCTATGAAACATTGCATCCAGGGGCCTTTTTCTTTGTTACTCAGAATCCCGCATCTCGACACTTAATGCACTTTTCCTTAAGTTTCTCCCCTAGGCAGCCACGATCACCAATATGCGGGATGACATCATCGCTGCCACGTGTCACCCTATGAGTGGTGACACATTCCACCCAGAAAGGCGCCTATAGAACCCCTTGAAAACATCAAAACTGATTGACACATGTGCTTCATATTTCCACATCATTGACGATGTTAGCTTCCATGTCAGCCATCAGGACTAGAGAGAAAATAGCCTGCTAGACCCTATTTTTTCATCGCTTGCCTTCGTTAATGAATTTCAACCTTTCCCAAAACCTTTACATTGTATCGTAGAATCAGCCCCCACACAATCTTGGAAGGAAAACCCCGCAGATCACCAATAATATGGGATTGCGGGATGCGGGATTCCCATCGCCGATATGCTGGTGCATCAATGCCACGTGAGTGAGAGAGAAAGGGGTGGCCCTTCCTTAGTTTTACCATGCTTCTCCTTTGTAAATGAATTGCGACCCACCTCGACGATGTCATGCCATATCACATGATCGTAACCCATGAGGTCTATTAAGCCAGAACCCCACAAATCCGCAAATATAGTGGGGCTGGGAGACTATGATATCGATGTTCGGCACTGTGAACCACAAATAACCATAAGTGCATGCCCTAGGACCTCGTCGATAGCCGATATGTGGGATATACTATGCCCAGGGTCCCCAACCTTCGATAAATCATACTGCCATGTGGAGGAGAGAGAAAGGGCCCACTTGTCCCTGTCTTTGTCTGCATTTCCTTTGTACAATGAAATCAGCCCCTCTCCTGCTATTAACACTATCAGCGTATTCCCCCCCACCCCCCCCCCCCCCCCCACAACTCCTTAAGAATGGCCCATTGGTATTATGGGGGCCATGTGGGACTTCAGGACTGTGGGATGTGGGATTTGTCCACCATTAATCGCCAATAAGACTATCAACTCCCGGGGCCCACCGATATGTCTGATAAGTTTATGTGAGGGACTATGATGATGCAGGATGCGGGATCGCAGGACTACAGGAATGTGATGATGCAGGATGTGGGATCACAGGACTATGGGGCTATGAAAATTCAAGATTGAGACCTGCAGGACTACATGATGCAGGATAGCGATTTTCCCTAGGGCCTTTGATTGTGATTTGTCTTGTTCCTTTCATGTTTTCTCTTTATTTTCCAGCATTCCTAAGGGTAGCTTCAACATGCTCTGACTTCTACTCCAGGAGTCCATTTTTGGACTTCCATATACTATTGGAAAGATCTTTCCAAGCACTATACAATGGAGATGATATGATTAAGCTCTAATGGCTTCTATCTCTAAAAAATTAGCATCAAAATTCACTACTATTTGGAATTTGAAGTAGCTGATGACTGATAAAGCAGTGAGTGACAACAGATACCTTGGCAGTGAGGGAATCCAAATAATTGTGTATATTTTTCTACTCTTCTTAAGAATATTTAAAATTTAGGTCAACCTTGTACCAGTTGAATAATTATGAATACCTCCCTAGTTAAGAGGGAGCGTTGAGGAATGTAACTAGTATGTGTCTTCATAATTGTATTTGATTCATAATGTAATAAACAAAAATTTATTGTAAAAGAAGAAAAATATTTATGAGCATGGGTTTCATGCTCTATTTTGTTTCTAGGTCAATCCTCCACTCAAGGCTTCTAGGTTTGTGTCTCGAGTCATTGTATTATACCCTTCTTGGTATATTTAATTCAATATTTTTTTCATTTTTATTTTTTTATGTTTCTTGTCTCTCCTCCACCATTTGAGCTTCCTCACTCGTTAAGTCATCCTCAAACACTATGTTAAGTCAACCTCATAATTGAGATACATCCAGTATATATAGAGAAGCAATTCAAACGTATGGCCCACACTATCATTAATTTATTCGATCTGTAACATTGGAAGAAAGAGAACCTATGTGAAGGCCAGAAGAAGGAGTTAACGTTCTTAAGAAGGAAGAAGTGATACTTATCAAGAAAATGGAGCTGAAAATGTATGTCTCTGTCACATATGAAAATTTCAGTGAGTTAAGGTTGCTACTGGTTTGAGCTATTGGAAGAGAAAATTATAGATTGAATTAAGGAGATCAAGCTCTTAATTGGAAAAATCTTGGATGATCTACACTTTGGTATTCTTGCCCTGCTTGAAGAATATTTATTGAAGGGATGACTTGATGGAGTGAGGAAGGTCTTTTTGTCTTTTCAAAGGTTTTGGCTGTCTCATTTGATATGATTCTAAAGATGAGAGTAATTTCTTTGGGTTTTCCCTTAGAGATGGGTTTTTCCCTGGCTGAGTGCCTACATATAGTATTCATTTTGTATGGTTATTTTTGGCATTTATTTGATGATAAGAACACTAATATAATTAACAAAAGAAAATTATAATATCATAGGTGAATGTCAACTAAGAGAAATCGAGAATAAGTTTTCCTAATGCTACCCTAATGGATTTATCAACAAGGGTAGGGGGTAAAGGGGAAGAGAAGGAGAGTGGGTAAGAGGGATCATATAGAGAATGAGAGGGAGACTGTGATAAGGGGAAAGAGCTAAAATGTGAGAAAGAGAGAGGGAGAGACTGTTTGGATAAGGATTAGTAGGGGAGGAGGTGGAGAGAGATACAGAGAGAGGTTGAAAGGGAACAAGTTTTGTCACCAAACCATGTTCTAGGAAATTATACTAAAACCTTCTAATGGTTCCCATATCCTAGTTAGTAGTGAGGTGATACTATTAAAGAAATACATATGGTGGTGTTGTTGCGGTTGAAACACCCTCCAAAATTTTATCTTGCATTAAAATTTCATAGCCTTCCATGGTATTTCCCTCGATTGTTGCAAACATTTAAGCTCATTTCATGAGCTTTCCCCAAGTTCTCTGAACCCTTTTTCTTGTTAGATTAATTTGCGTATTTTGGCATGTTTGACTGATATGTCATGTTTGCAAACCTTTTCTGGTGGTTTGGAAGGTTGTTTTTTGTGTATAAGTATTTTCCTAGTCATGTAAACACTTGTCACACTCATACACAAAGTCTTGAGCACTGTTGCACAAGTGTTGTCATGGTAGTCCAAAGGTCTATCTTAAGTGTCACACTTGTCGCTTCTTGTCATGAGACAGTCACATAGAGGGTAATGCTTTGTCTTGTTTTTCTGGTGGTCTATATTGTCCTATCATTGAAGTATGCTAAGTGTGTGATCAAATTTCAAGTCTATCAGGAATCTATCTCTTTCCCCCACTTAGCCATTTTTGGAAAATCTTCCCGATGGGGAAACTCAGCTTCACCGGGTCTCGACTGAACTGCGTAGTCTCAACCCTCATTGATGTGACCATGCTGCCTGGAACTATGCAGTGTGTAGTCATTGTCCTCCATTGATATAGATCTTAGTGGGAGGCCCCCAAAACCTAAAAAAAAAATTGAAATGGATCTTGGGGGCAGGCCCCTAAGATCTTAAAAATAGAAACGTCAGAAGAAAAGAGGAGAACAAAAAATAACAAAACCACAAAGAAACTTTTTTATTAAAATATATAATAATTGTAAAGGCTACATTGCGGTCGACAATTTGTCCTTTTAAAAAATGTGATTTGTTACTTATAGCCTTTTTTTGGTTACAATACCATAGGTAAATTCCATGGGTGGGTAAATACCATGGGTGAATGAATACCATGGGTGAATGAATACCATGCATGGATGGCACTTAAAATACCATGGGGAAGTTACATGGGTGGATAAATACCATGAGTGGATGAATACCATGGGTGTATTCCACTTACAATACCATGGGTAAATTCCATGGGTGCATGAATACCAGGGTGGATGTCGTTTTCCATTTGGATCATTCCTCCCTCTTTAAGAAGCAATATTCCACATTGCATGAAGTTCCCACCTGAGAAGACTTTGTTGAATATGAAGATCCACTAAAGAGAAGGGTTTTGTGTGGTTAACCCATAACCATGATGAACAAAGACCTTGATATGCTCTTGACCTGCGAGAAATTCTAGAATACCAAATATGCAAAGAAATACAATGCAAAACACATAATAAAATGAGAAAAACAACAAGTATTTTATGATTCAGAGATAAATGCAATGTTCACTTGCCTCTTCGAGGGGGAAACCTTCAATAGAGCAGAGCTCAATTACAAAATAAGACTCGACGATTATTCCCTTCTAACTACGACTATTTATAGCTAAATGACCTTCAACAACCTAACAACTAGTTCTACTTTGCATAACATGGGTTAACAACTTTATTTATTAATTATGGCCCCTTTGTAACTAACTGTGGTCCCTTTCTTAAATGTGGGTCAACCACTTACAATTATTAATACGGGCTCTATTAACTCTTTAACTAACTATGACTATGACTTGACCCTATTGGGTTTATTACATAAATAATGGGGTTAGGGTCGAACCCTAACATGCCCTCCCCCATCAAAAGCAACCCTTTCCTCAAGGCTGAAGCTGTGGAAACTACTGAAGAATAGTGGTTGGTTCCCAGGTCGCATCTTCTTGAGAGGTGTCTTTCCACTTGACGAGGACTTCCTTGATCATGTGGCCATGTAGATGTATTTCATGAGTATAGAGGACCTGTTCTGGTTGGAGCCAAAGTGAACCTTCCTCATCCAATTCGGGTAGAATGGTTTGAATTCTCCAATTGTTACCCACCACTTTCTTGAGGCATGATACATGGAAGACTAGATGGATTTTTGAGGTTAGTGGCAAGGCCATCTTGTAGGCTACTGCTCCAATGCGTTGAAGTATTTGATAAGATCCGTAGAATTTCAGAGTTAATTTCTGGCAACCCTTTTCTTTGAGTGATGTTTGCTTATATGGTTGCAGCCTCAGGAATACCTAATCCCCTTCTTGAAATGTGCACTCTGAATGATTTTGGTTTTCCTGTTGCTTCATTCGATTCTGAGCTTGATGGAGATTATCTTTGAGATGAGCTAGCATGGCGACACAGTTCTATAGGAGTTGATCAACTGCTTGCACCTTAGAGCATCTAGGGATATAAGAAATAGGTGAAGGCGGGAGCTGTCCATACACTACTTCATATGGAGTCATCATGGTGGCTTCATGATAGTTAGTAATATACCACCATTTAGCTAAAGGTAGACACTATACCCATTGATGCTGCTTTTTTGAAGTGAAGCACCTTAGGTATGTCTCCAAACATTTGTTGACTACTTCAGTTTGAACATCAGTTTGGGGATGATATGGAGTACTTAGTTGGAGTTAGGTGCCTTGTAGCTTGAAAATTTCTTGCAATTTTTTTTGGTGAAAGTCGGGTCATGATCAGACATAATGGAAGTTGGCATGCCATGCAGTTTGAAGATCTGGTCCATGAAAGCTTGAGCCACCAAAGTGGTGGTAAATGGGTGGGGTAGAGCACAAAAATGAGCATATTTAAAATGTTTGTTCACAGCCACCATGATGACGGATTTGTTGCCTGACTTTGGGATACCAACAATGAAATCCATAGAAACATTCATCTAGATGGAGGTAGGGATTGGAAATGGTTATAAGTTTTTGGGTAACTTGACGGTTTCTCCTTTGTGGCATTGACACACATCACATTCAGCTACAGATGTAAGAATGTCATTTTTCATGCCCATCCAAAAGAAAGAACGATGAGTGCAGGCATAAGTCTTCTGAAAGCCCGCATGCCATGTAGTGGGAGATGAGTGAAACTCTGCCAAAATGCGAGTTTTGAGTGTGGATGTCGATGATATAGCTACTTGATCCTTGTAGCGAAGAATATCATCCTTCCAAGAGTAGCCGACTGAGGAATTAGGATCTACTCTCAAGTTATTAATAAGTTGGGAGAGAGAGGGGTGTGAAAACCATTCCTTGCGGGCTTCCTCAATCCAATCTGGTATGGGAAGAGAGATTGATAGCAGGGTGCTTTCATCCTCAAATTGGCACGATAAAGCATCTGCTACGACATTGTCATGCCCTTTCTTGTAAATTATCTCATAATCATATCCCAACATTTTGGACAACTATTTATTTTGTTGTGGCAAGGATAGACATTGCTCCAAAAAATATTTGAGGCTCTGATGGTCTATGCAGATTCAAATACGTTGCCCCAATAAGTATGGTCGCTAGGTATCTATTGTATGTAAGATGGCCATCATTTATTTCGCATACGTATATTGTCCTAGATGTTTCCCACTCAGTTTTTGGCTAGTGAAAGCCAAGGGCCAAACTTCCTTCATTAAGACAACACCAATACCAGTACTTGAAGCAACAGATTCAATCACAAAAGATTTGGTGAAGTTGGGTAGTTCCAATACTGGAGTGGAACACATGGCCTGCTTGAGAGCCACAAACGCCTGTTGTGCTGCATCAGTCTAGAGGAATGAATTTTTCTTGAGAAGGTTAGTGAGTGGTCTAGCAATGTGACCATAATTGCAGACAAATTTGCAATAGTAGCTAGTGAGAGCCATGAATCCCCTAAAACTCTTCAAGCTTTTTGGTTGGGGCCAATCTTGCATTGCCTGTATCTTTTTTGGATCAACTCTGACACCTTCACGACCCACAATGTGTTTCAAATACTCAACTTCTTCCATGCCAAAAGAGCACTTGGACAATTTGACAAATAATTTTTTATTCCAGAGCAGTTTCAAGATCAAGTCTACATGATGAAGATGTTTTTCCTAGGTTAGGTTGTAGATGAACATGTCATCAAAGAAAACGAGGACAAATTTTCAGAGATATGGTTTTAGCAGGTGATTCATGAGGCTTTGAAAAGTAGATGGAGCATTACAAAGACAAAATGGCATGACCAAGAATTCATAATCGCCTTCATGAGTTTGGAAAGCAGTCTTGGGAATTTCTACTTCTTTCATGCGTATTTGGTGATAGCAAGAGCAAATATCTAGCTTTGTAAAGAATTGAGCACCATGTAGTTCATCAAGTAGATCATCCACTACTGGAATAGGGAATTTTTCTTTGACAATGAGCTTGTTGAGGGCTCGAAAGATGGACACATGCACCATTCCCCATATTTCTTTAGCACCATGACCACTGGTGATGAATAAGGACTGATGCTAGGACAAATAACACCTGCTTCAAGGAGTTCCTTGATTATTTATTCATTTTCATTATTTTGGGCGAAAGGATATCGATATGGGCACACATTAGGTGGTTGGGGCCCTAAGACCAAAGGGATGTTATGATCATGTTCCCCTCAATAGGGTGGAAGCTCTTTAGGTTTGTCAAATACCTGTTGGTGGCAGTTTAAGACCTATTGCATCTCAAGATGAATATGAAGAGTAGTTTATTCTATGGCTTGGATGGCATTAAACTAGATGATGACTCCATGATGGCCCTTTTTTCAACAACTTTTCCATTTGATGCAAGCTAATGATAGAAGGAGCACCTGCCTAGAGTCCACAGAGTGTATGAATGTGGTTATTCTTCTGAAAGCTCATATATAACTCCTAGAAATCCATTGTGATTGGGCCTAGTGTGCAAGCCATTCAACACCCAAGACAATGTCACAACCACCCATGTTAATCACAAACATGTGGGTCTTTAGGTGGTAGTCTCCCATATGAAGTTTAATATTTTTGTAGTGGCCTTCACATGTCATTGTCCCCCCATCAGCAATAAGGACTTGGAAATTAGAGACTTCCCTTACAAAACAATGAATAAATTTGGTGGCTCACTTATGGATAAAGTTATGAGTGCTACCACTATCAATCAATATTACTACAGGGCGACGTTTAAGAAAGCCTCTGATTTTGAGAGTTTGGGGCACAAAAATCCCCGCCAATGCATGTAGAGAGATAACTAGTTCATCTGGTGTAGCTATGAGATCATTGTCCTATTGGTTTTCCTCAACTTCGTCCTCTGGCCCCCCAAGGGGTGGGGCATCCTCAGATGAGCTGTGATCAGTAAAATCAATTTGAAATAATTTTGGTTCCTTGCATTTATGCCCTGGGGAGTATTTGTCATCATAGTAGTAGCATAATCCCTGTTTTCCTCTTTCAGCCTTTTCTGTTGGAGACACCTTTTGAACCTTAAGTGTTTGGGTAGGGCCCTGAGCCTGGGTGGAATACCCCTTGGCTACAAAAATTGGATGAGTAGACTGGGCAGCTAAGGCAAGTTATACCTCGACAACCTTTTTTCAATCATCTATCTATGTAGGTGGGTGGTGCATTTGGACATGTGCTTTGATGGCTTCCTTAAGACCACTGATGAAACACTCCAAGTAGAATTCATCTCCTAGACCTTCCGTTCTGAAGGCCAATGTCTCAAACGCTACAATGTAGTATTTTATTGTCCCTGTCTATAGGAGCTTAGTGAGACAACCCAAAAAGTTAAATTCTTTGTCAAATCGGTCACAAAGGGATTTTTAGAACATGTGCCCCATTATGTTCCTGAGATAACATTTCACATGCCACTGCTGCCATTACCATCCTTCTTGGTTCAAGTAAAGGGCTCCCACATGTATTTTAGTTTGATCATTGCGGATATCATTTAGGGTGAAATATTGTTGCATTTGTGCAACCCATACTGCCGGATTAGAGCCATAAAATTTATACAAGTCCAGCTTGGGTGGCTGAGGGTGGGAATGTTGGTGATTTCTATGGAAGTGACTATGATGGCTAGATTCTCCTTCGAGGTGTTCATCAATACTATGCGTCTCTTGATGATACCTTGTCATGCTTTTGGTGACTAGTTCAAGTGATTTTGAAATGTTGTCCATTTGTTCCTTGAACAAATCCAACCTTGTTTCAAGTCACTCGATCTTCTCATTGGCCATGAATTGGGATCTAGTTTCTACCATACACCGATCTCAGTTACTTGAAGTCACTCTGAAAAAAATTATGACCGCCAAAAAAATGAGGCTGACCAATGAATGGTACCACAGTGATCAACTCATCGTCCTGAATCTTGTGGGATAAGTCTCTTGTCAGCGTCCCAGGGAGGACTCAGATTTTTTTTTTTTTTTTACTTCGAACGAAGTTTTACTCCCCACAGATCAATACTGCAGTGGTCAAATTCCAGAAAACTTGATCCTACCCAATGTCCTGTGAAAATCAGGCCTAAACTATAGCAGCAACAAGCCTCACTACGCAGAGAGTTAGATCTGCCTGCGAAACCCCAATTGCTGAATCTAATTGGTGCAGTGGTGACAAAACCCAAACTGCTAAGTCTGAATTGCACTGCAGCGGTAGAACCCCAACTGGTGGATCTGATTGGTGTGCAGCGACGACAGAACCCCATTTTCTAGATCTAAATTGTACTGCGGCAGTAGAACCCCAACTGGTGGATCTGATTTGGTAGATAAGATACTAGGAATCTTCAGAGAGCCAATGGAACTATGGTCACAAAGGAGTGTCAGGTGCTATAGATCGCAATATACATAAGTGTCCAACAATAGTACTCAACCTAATCTTTTAGGGCACTAACTAAGGGTGATCAACCGTACCCTTATCCGTATTACCAGACTACCCTATCATACGTGCGAGTAATCTCCACGAGTGTTGTTGTCAGTGTACTGTAGCAGCAAGATGACCCATGGTGTATCTAAGGCGAGGTTTCAACTGAGCCTAGGGGGCTTCCAATATACCCAGAGGGTACGTGGAATTACAGTCTGTGTGTGATTTTGTCTAATGTGCTACTACTCAAAGGGGTACCCACACGGGTTACAAGGAAGTCCAACAAGCGTGACCAACTCTTGTATTTCATGCTTGCATGCCTCCCCAAATCCGCAGGTTTATGTGCTTAGCGCTAGATCCTATGGTTTAAAGACGTCAGAACACGTCTCTAGCCTAAAAACAATTTCTGCAAAAATGGAGGTACCACTGGCCCTAGAAAGTGCTCTGATACCACTTGTTATGCTCTTGACCTGCGAGAAATTCCAGAATACCAAATATGTGAAGAAATACAACCCAAAACACATAACCAAATGAGAAAAATAGCAAGTATTTTATTATTTAGAGATAAATGCAATGTTCACTTGCCTCTTCGAGGGGGCAACCTCCAATAGAGTAGAGCTTGATTACAAAATAAGACTTGACGATCTTTCCCTTTTAACTATGACTATTTATAGCTAAATGACCTTCAACAAGTTAATGAGTAGTTCTCCTTTGCATAACATGGGTTAACCACTTTATTTATTAATTACGGTCTGTTTACAACTAACTGTGGTCCCTTTATTAAATATGGTTCAACCACTTACAATTATTAATATGAGCTTTATTACATAAACAAAGGGGTTAGGGTTGGGCCCTAACAGATCCGAGGATAGAGATACCCTGTAATGCCTGTGACCAACTATGATACTGACACTGTGCGGCCTAGCAAATGGACTTTGATGAAGTGTCGGTTTGTGGATGATCTATAACCATGAAAAACAAAGATCCAAGGATAGAGATACCCTGTAATGCTTGTGACCAACTGTGGTACTAACAATGTGTGACCTAGCAAATGGACTTCAATGAGAAGGATTTTGTGCAGGTGACCCATAACCATGATGCTGATTGTTGATAAAGTAGCAGGTGCCTACATAGCGTAGGGTGGGCGGAAATGTCTCCGAAAAACCCAAGGCGTATGCTTCTATGCTGAAACTAATGAATGTGAAGCAAGTGCCTACTAAAGCAGGGTGGGAGGGCACGTCTCCAAAGGGAACTGCTCTGAATGCTTCTCCAGATTTAAAATGGACACAACTCTGTCAATATAACTCAGAATATTTATTATGATGTTTTTTTGGAAACCAAATGACCATTATGTGTCTTCCCATAAGTTTGAAATTGCTATCTGGACACTCTAGAATCTTAGATTTGCATTGCAACTGTTTTGCTGTAAAAAAAAATTCTGAAAAAATATCCGATTTTAAATCAACAATATCTTCCCCATATGGACTCTTATTCAACCAATTGTTTTTTTGAAATTGGGTGATTTTTCAAGAGGATCTCAAATCTGCAATCATTTTTTTGAAATTTTGAACAAAGACTGCAAAAAAAGAGGGGATAGCCTCCATCCACGAATTGTCGTTAGAAAATTTTTTGCAACACAACTGATTTTAAATTAGCGATATCTCCCTCATCCAAAATCTTATTTAGTTTTTTTTTTTTGAATTTGGGTATTTTTATGCAAGGAATTCAGAGCTGGTATTTTTTTTGTAATTTTTATACCAAAAATTTCATATATGATCTGCAAACTCACCCCCCAAAAAGAATCCTCCAAAAAAATGGAAAAAAATAATTCTTCCTGCTTTGCCTAAGAAAGTTCTCTTTTAGGGTCGTAGCACGTGCATTAAGTTTGTTGAATATTGCTGCAAACCTTTGAAACTGAAATACGTGTTAGAACCTCATTTCCATGGAGCCGTAACTTGAATATGATACCACTGATCTAGATTTTGGGGGGAGGCCCCCAAGATCTTAAAAATAGAAACGTCAGAATAAAATAGGAGAACAAAAAATAAAAAAACCACAAATAATTTTTTTTATTAAAATAGATAATAACTGTAAAGGCTACATTATGGTCGACAATCTGTCCTTTCACAAAATGTGACTTGTTACTTATATCCTTTTTTTGGTTACAATACTATAGGTAAATTCGATGGGTGGGTAAATACCATGGGTGAATGAGTACCATGGGTTGATATCACTTATAATACCATGGGTGAATGAGTACCATGGGTGAATGAGTACCATGGGTGAATGAGTACCATGGGTGGATGCCACTTACAATAACATAAGAAAATTACATGGGTGGATAAATACCATGGGTGGATGAATACCATTGGTGGATGTCATTTTCCATTCGGATCATCCATAACAGTTGTACTGCGCATTTCCAGAGCCCACCAACCTTCCTTGACCCCCATAATTATGTAGTTGTCCCTCCCAGTTTGATTTGAACTGTGAACTTCACATTCTCAGTCCTCAAAATTTTCCCTTGCTTGTTGGAACCACACAATGCACACGGAGCCGAACCCCCCTTAACCTCCATAACTACACAGGTGTGTCCTCCAGTGTCCTCCCTCAGTCGGAGCTCACTGATCTCAAGAACTGTGCATATTTTTCATCCAGACCTCTCCACTACCCAATCCCACTCGCCTTAGAGAATTATGCAGGACTGACCTCTCAGGACCTCATCCTGCATCAACCACTATTGGCTTGAACTACACAATCATGAATCATAGTGGCCACTGGGCAATTTTTGTCCCCAGTGGGCATTGAGCTATAAAGTTCCTCAGTCAAACCTGAGTTGTGCTTTGTGCAGTCTCAGTGATAAAGCTCTTTCCCTGCCACCTGGAAATATGAAATGTGCAATTACTAGGCCCTCTCTCCCAGCCTGTCATGTATCTTGGGCTTAGTTCATGGATAATAATGCACCATCTTAGGATAGGGAGTTTTCTAATTGATGTTGTCCCATCAATAAGTAGATTGTAGGAACCCGTATGCTATCAAGTCATGGCGAGATGATGAAGAAGGAGAAAAATGAAGGAAGCATACTTAAAGACTCAATTATAAATGAACAGACAAGAGGACCTACCAAAAATCAAGCAAAAGAAACACAAGCGTGCAACCACCTTCCAAGATCAAAGAACATTGAAGACCCTGCATCAGCAAGTTATGTAGATGAGAATAGAAGGCATATCCAAGAACACATCTATCACTCAACAACAACGAAGGCTTGACATTGCAACATTATCAAGCGAGTCCATGTTAGTAGTGTCATGTCAATTCATGTCATGAGCTTTCATATGCCACATCACTACTTTTGGCCATGTATATTGTAAATCAAATGTATTATAAATTGAAGTCCAACGGACACACATGAATATGAGGAGTCATGTCAATTGAAAGACATAGGAAGTTGAACAGTTATGAGGGTAGTCAAAGAGTCATAAGGGTAAGTATCACCCCTTGTTTATATATACCCCCTCATTGTATGAGCAAAGGACTTTTCACCTTTGCTCCTTCCGCAAGGAATTAGAGAGAGAAACTAGTTCTTTGAGGAGCAAGGAGTGGCTCCAATGTCCCATTATTGGGACTGGTGATGTACAATGTAAATATGTGTCTTGGAACCTTTTATTAATAATAGAAGCCTTTTGAGGCCAGCACGTTCTTCATGCATGACTTATGAATGTTTGTAAAACTATTATGTGAATGTTTGTATTTCATGTTTTCTTTCACATGTACTAAGATAGTTGAAATATTTTGGTTATTTTAGTGCTTATCTTGTTAAGAATGTGTTGTAATGGTTGTTACTGTTGTCTCATTCTTATGGACTATTCCATGGGATAATAGACAGACGTTTATTTTCTAATCGGTTACAATGACCATCACATCCGTTGTGGACTACTCCACTAGATGTTAGATGGATCTTTCCTTGTTCATTGGTTGCAATGGCTCTCGCATCTGTTGTGGACTATTTCGCCAGATGTTAAACAAGTTCTTCTAGTTCATGTGTGTCTCTTCCTAGGTGTTACTATTACCTCTCACTTAGAGGCTCACTTTTCTCCCCCATTTTCCATTAAGAGAACCTAGACATAGTTGTGCTACACACTCACTAGGCACACTCACCTTACTTTTCGAAGATACCATTACATCACTCTCTTTTTTTGACAGATTGAGCCAAGGAAAATATTTAAGTATTTGACAATCAAGCCTTTATACTAAATGGGACTCCTACACCAAACGATGTGAGGTCTGATTAGGAATTCATATCGGTGAGATCCCCTGAATTTTTTCGGGTCAATCACCATCAAAATTTCTAGCGCTAGAAGGAGGGAAACCAATATCTTATGGATGATTGTCCCACCAACCCCAGTGTTCGATCTTCTAGTCAAGGAACCAGCGTTCACTATGTATCCCCTACTAGTAACTCTCAAGTTGGTAACTCTTCATTGCCTAGTTTTGAACATGAAATCCCATATCGTCAACATCTGGCTGTCTGCCCCATCACCCATCAGTTTGCAAAAGTTGTTGGATTGATTACAGGAGTAAGCACTCTTCTATATTCTCAAAAGAAGAACAAGACCACCCCCACATGAGTAGTGGTATCATCTATTGAAGAAGCAGTTCTTGCCACTCTTGAAGAACTAATAGACGTTTTGGAAAGGGAAGAAGAACCTCCACTCTTTGAAGGAGGAGAAGGAGGCAACCCCTTATGCTCGGGTTCAAATTTTGCTGGGACGGGTGGAGAGGAAGAGAAAGAAGAAGAACAAGAGGAACTATCAGATTTAGAAGAGGAAGAGGAGGAGGAACTATTAGATTCAGAAGAGGAAGAAGAGGATAATGAAGAAGAATACATGGCATATCATAATCTAGATTGGATGACAAAGGGCCCAATGGCATTTCCAGGTGTCCTGCACAAGATATCGAGGCACGCAAAGAAAATCTTGACGAAATATGACCCTGAAAAAATAGTGAAGGTCTAAGATCACCTCGACAACTTCTTCCTACATCTACAAGCACTTTAGGTACATTATGATGATGTTGCATGTATAATTTTTCCATGTGCCTTGGACGGTAGAGAAGTTGTATGGTATCAAAGCCTTCCTCCAAACTCCATCAAGAATTGGAGGGCATTTAAAATAATCTTTCTTGAGAAATTTGCTGAAGATAAGGCCTTGCCATGTTATTGAAGGAGTTGTTGAAACTAGCAACAAGAAATGCTAAAAATAGAATTTCTATAAATAGCATTTCAGGATATACTCTAACTCTGTTGGAAATAGAAAAAATATAAATATTAAAAATAGCATTGCTATAAATAGCATTTCAGGATAGATTCCAATTTTATTTAGTCCCTGAATTAAAATTCGAATTTAGTCTCTCTAGCTGTTTGAAAAATAATTAATTAATTCATATTGAGTTAATTAGTTGGAGAAAATCAAACATGAAGTGTTTGTGAAGACATGCAATAGTTATCCCTTTGATTGAGGAAGTTATCCCTTAATTAAGGAGATAAGGATGAGTTATAATTGAGTTGTAATTAGTTTTCTCAGTTAACTGAGTTAAGTCCAATTAAATTAGTTCCAAATAGTTGGAGGAACTAATTGTGAGTTCAGTTAGTTAATGCATGCATGCATGCAACTAGTGTTCTCCAGATAACTGAATATTCTCTCATAAATAACCAATGCATGTCAGTTCAGAGAAAGACCCAGTTGAGATTAAAGACAGAGACATTGTACTATCAGTTGGAGGAATTTTCCTATAAAGGAAACTCATCCATGTAGAAGGAATTATCTCCTTTAGGATTGCGTAGTTATTTCAGAGGTTAGCGGCAGTGTGTGAGGTGAGAATCACACAGGTTACAATTGGAGCACCGAGGAGAAAATGCGCAAGAAAATAGGAGGCATGGAGGATTGAAGGAAGGCATAGGTGTTGTCTATTATGTCTATGAGCAGCAATGAGGGATTGTATTGAGAGCTGGATAGCTTGAGAGCTAAAGCTTTGTGTAATCCTGAGATATTTCCACTTGTATGATAATACAAATAGCGGGGTTTTTAGCTGAGGCTTTCCCCAGAGTATTCTTCTATGTTTCATGTGTATGATTTCTTCTTCTCTGTTATATGTGTTTCGATTAATCTTGCTCAAATTGATTAAGCTTCTGCAAAGTTTGATAGTAGGAGTAGATCAAGTATTTTGCTTTAGTTGCATTGCATTATTAGGTGATCTAGAGTGAGAGTTTCTACATGGTATCAGAGGTAGCTAATCTGTAGAGAAATTTCTACATGGTATCGTAGCAAAGGTGATCAAAGTGGAGAACAGTATACAAATAAGGGAGAAGTTTGAAGTTTGAAGTTCTTGATTGTGGGTACAAAATCGATTTCTTATCACATCTCAAAGTTCACCAATGGCGTTCAATGGCTTGAGACTCGAGTATGCCTTGGATGGCAACTCAAACTACATAGCATGGAAGGATCACATGGAGGAGGTATTAGAGGAAAATAGTTTGAAGGACTTCATTGATCAAGAAGCACCTAAGACAGCAGCAGATAATGCCCAAGAATTGGCGGAATGGAGGAAATTTGTGGCGAGAGCGAGAAGGATTCTTCTAGAGGGAGTTTGAGACCATATTGTCTTGAGTCTCCATGGGAAGGAGACTTTGTTTTCAATGTGGAAGACATTGAAGGATCTATATCAGAACAACAACGACCAGAGGAAGTTGGCGCTGAAGGACATTCTTCGGAAAATCAAGTGTGAAAAGGGGGACACAATTTCTACATATCTAAACAAGCTCACCACCTGCAAAGATGAGCTTGGAAGTGTAGGAATCACGACAACTGATGATGATATGGTGAGTCTTGCTCTCCTTGGTCTTTCTAAGAGTTGGCATAGCTATTAGGACTCATTGAACGGAGGAGAGAAATTGCCAGATTGGGAAAGACTGTGGTGGGATCTCATGCAAGAGGAGATCAGGAGGAGCACCAGAGATGGTTCTTCATCTAAGGATGATGAAGAAAATCTAGCCTTAGCGATTAAGCCAAGGAAAGGGAAGGAGAAGGATTCTCATCCCAAATCAAGTTCTTCTCATGGAGGGAAGAATATTGACAAATCTAAAGTGAGATGCTTTAATTGTCATGAGGTGGGCCATTATGCAACTAACTGTCCATTGAAGAAATCCAAGAAGGATCCTCGGAAGGATCTGAAGGTGAGGCATTGGCCCCTTAGTTCGAAGTGGATTTTACCCTCATCGCATGCATGGTTTCATTGATGATGGGTTGTGGTTGGTTTCTTGACAGTGGAGCCTCATTCCACATGATCGGCGATAAGAGTTTATTCAGTACCTTGGAGGAGAAAGACCTCAAGATACTCATAGAGATGGGTGATGATGAAAGGTATAATGTTTTAGGAGTGGGCACGGTTGCTTTTCAAAGGGAGCATGGAGCTTCTATCACCTTGACAGATGTGAAGTATGTGCCAGGACTAAAGAAGAACTTGGTATCGATCACGATGGTGGAGGACAAAGGCTATGATGTTGTCTTCATTAAGGGAAAGGCTTTCCTTAGAGACATCACCACAAGACAAGTGAAGAAGATAGGTTCACGAGTCAAGAACCCATATGCTCTTGAGGTTTAAGATGCATGCAAAGCCTTGAGGAGAAAGGAAAATGTTGGAGACTTGGTGGTTGAGAGGGATAGTACATTACCTCTCAACATGTGGTGCCAGAAGAAGTCTCAGAAAATTGTGGAGGGGCCACAATTGGTGAAGCAGCTTCAGGAGGTTGTGGAGCAGCCACAACTGGAGAAGCCGAGAGGAGACTGAGTGTGGGCATCCACTCATGCAGAGACTTCTAGTAGGGGGGAATTTTGATTCATGTGGGTAGAAGGATCACATTCATCCATACCTCCAGGTGTGAGGTGGGGCGATGTGATGTGACAGTCCCAAGAAGGCTGAAATAGGGGTAGGATCCTTGAGGTACCCAACCTCTGTGATTATACCTTGCTACGGGAGCCCCAATGAGGAGTAACAGGATTGGCTAACTGGGTAGAGATAGATGCAGATGGAGTGGCAGAGGAAGCTTTAGCATTAGAGGATGTTTCTATCCCAACAGGGAGGTTAGTTGGGAGATCAGTTACTTACTTCTCAGTAACTGAGTTGCAAGTGCATCAGTGGGCATCACAATGCAACATGATGAGAGGAGGTGCAGTGTGGATGCAGTGCTGGGAGACAAGACCAGCAGTAGCATGGATGCAGCAAGAGGAATCAGTGTGATTGATGTAGTCAGAGATCAAAGTGAGAGAGGCTAGAGCAGTCAGATATTGAAGGGCACAGAGGTGCAGAGTTTTCAATTGACAGAGGAAATAGAAGTCAGATAATTGGATGACAGAGGCATCATTCTTATTTAGGTTGGATATTTTTTGTTTCTATATTTGCTAGAGCAACAACACTTGAGAGAAGTGTTGCATGCAAAACATTCCAAAGGTTCAGGATCAGGTTTGAGTTGAATGCCTTTCCTGTTGAGAGGAAGTGTTGAAAATAGCAACAAGAAATGCTAAAAATAGAATTGCTATAAATAGCATTTTAGGATATATTCCAACACTGTTGGAAATAGCAAAAAATAGAAATGTTAAACATAGCATTGCTATAAATAGCATTTCGAGATAGATTCCAATTTCAATAAGTCCCTGATTTAAAATTGAGAATTAAAATTCGAATTTATTCTCACTAGCTATTTTTAAAATAATTAATTAATTCATCTTGAGTTAATTAGTCAGAGAAAATCAGACATGAAGTCTTTGTGAAGACATGCAACAGTTATCCCTTTGATTGAGGAAGTTATCCCTTAATTAAGGAGATAAGGATGAGTTATAATTGAGTTGTAATTAGTTAGCTTAGTTAACTACATTAAGTCCAATTAAATTAGTTCCAAATAGTTGGAGGAACTAATTGTTAGTTCAGTTAGTTAATGCATGCATTCATGCAACTAGTGTTCTCCATATAACTGAATATTCTCTCATAAATAACCAATGCATGTCAGTTTAGAGAAAGACCCAGTTGAGATTAAAGACAGGGACATTGTACTATCAGTTGGAGGAATTTTCCTATAAAGGAAACTCATCCATGCAGAAGTAATTATCTCCTTCAGGATTGCGCAATTATTTCAGTGGTTAGCAATAATGTGTGAGGTGAGAATCACATAGGTTACAGCTGGAGGACCCAGGAGAAAATGCACAAGGAAATAGGAAGCTTGGAGGATTGAAGGAAGGCATATGTGTTGTATATTCTGTCTATGAGCAGCAGTGAGGGATTGTACTAAGAGGTGGATAGATTGAGAGCTAAAGCTTTGTGTAATCTTGAGATATTTCCACTTGTATTATAATACAGATAGCGGGGTTTTTAGCTGAGGCTTTCCCCAGAGTATTGTTTTGTGTTTCATGTGTAAGATTTCTTCTTCTCTATTATATGTGTTCCGATTGATCTTGCTCAAATTGATTAAGCTTCCAAAAAGTTTTATAGTAGAAGTAGATCAAGTATTTTGCTTTAGTTACATTGCATTATCAGGTGATCTACAGTGAGAATTTCTACATGGTACCAGAGGTAGCTGATCTGTAGATAAATTTCTACAGGAGTTAGGTAGTCTTAAGATGGAGTAGAAGGAAAAAGTTAAATATTTCAGTTAGAGGTTCAATCACATCTTGAACAAGTTTTCGGACAACACAAAACCTCGTGACTCCATCACCATAGAACACTACACGTTTTCCTTGTCGACAAGTATTGTGCAATTTGTAAAGTGAACTATGAGAACAACATTGACAGAAAACTATGAAGAGGCTATTGCTATTGAGAAGGACTTGCACATTGTTGGAGTCATCATAAATGACGAACCCACAAAGGACTCCAAAAACATTGGTAAGAGATATCCAATATCTGTCAGTAAGGCTAAGGAAAAGGAACTGAATGATCTTAAAAGCCTTGCTCGTTCGTCAATTCCCTAACCACCGTAATGGCTACACTAAAATAAAGGGAAAGTGAGACTAGCATGAGAAATAGGCCCCCAAGTTCATGCTTAGAAGGAATACAAATTCTGCAGCATCAACAATCAACTGACAAAATCTGCGCAAAGTTCCAATGTGGTGTTAAATATTGAAAAGATTGGAATGGATTCGTAGTGCATGTTTCATAATGAGCATCATTTGGAGAAGATGTGCCCATAATGCAACCAACTTATGAAAAGAATGGTTCCGCAGTTTTTTGACTCAGTCATGGTTGAGGAACATGCTAAGACGGTTGAGAAGGATAAAGTTGGTGTAGCTTATGAAGCTCCAAACACTAGGCATGTAGTGAACATGTATCATTGCATTCTTGTAGCCCAGGAAAGCATTGTCGATAAGCAACCTTTGAGTGATGGTTCGACCCAGAAGCAGAGCAACTGATACAACTTAAGAAGCCAAGGTTTGACCACTATGATTGAGGTGCCTAAATAGACATTTCAAGAAAATTTGTTAAGAAAACTCAATCCTCCAACTACCTCAACATAGAACACTTAAAACAAGTCCGAGAAAGCAGTTTCAACAAAAATTGTTTCCGACAACAGTAAGGACATAACCATCCCTCTGGAAACAAAAAACAAATTTCCATCCCTAGACACTTCGATTAGTATTCCTGTTGTAGATTATAACATCATAGAATATATGAAGAAGGCTCGTGCAAATATCTCCCTATTTGAACTTACAAAGAGCACAAGACAATGGAACATCCTTCTACAGGCACTTGGACAACCCTCTACCGACAATGCGACCCCTTCAAAAAAGGGATTTGGTAAGTCTCTTCACACTCTCACATCTGTACTCAATGTACTCACGATGGAGGAAAGTACATGTTTTGCACCATTCCTATTAACATTTTAAATATTCAACTTCAATGTGCACAATTGTAGGTTGACTCAGATGCATCGTTGAATGTCATGCCAATATCTATTGCCAAGAATGTCAATGCTAAATGCGATAATATAGATGCACATATCATTCAACTAGAAATAACTTATGTCCAGGAAATTGGTGAACTCATGGATGTTATCACCTCGTTATCAGCTGAGAGGAGAGTTCACCAATGTATCAATATAGTGATTGTGGACATTCTGAAAGCATATGGAGAGTTGCTAAGTAGAGACTGGTCAAGTGAGCTGCAAGGATACATTGCCACAAATTGGTCACACTTATGGCTTCCGTACAAGGGCAAGAACAATCAGATCTAGGTAGAGTCAGAGAGATACATGAAACACACGGTGACCCCCTTGAATGGGCATAACGAGCTAATGGATTTCACAGAACTTTTATCTAGCAATTATTTTCTGGAAACAGAGTTGGGGTGATATATTGTAGAGCCATCCCTAATTCCACTAGACACACAGTTGGATATCCTTCCATGTCCAGATAGTGATAATGAACTTTGTACAGTTAGTGGTAGTAGGAGTAACAATAGAAGTACTAGTGCAGTAAGTAGTCCCTGTACATATGATATGTGGATAATGTACTTTGACAGATCCAAGGCACAGGAGGGCTCTGGAGCTAGTTGTGTTTTAATATACCCGATGTAGAGAAAACACTTGATCTCTAGTCGCCTGGAATTCGAGTGAATGAATAACACTGTAGAGTATGAAGCACTTGTCTTAGGCTTGCAAAAGGCCATTGACCTCACCGTTGTTGTCCTGAAAGGGGTAGGTGACTCCCAAATCATGGTGTGTCAGGTATGTAACACTAGCCATTGTGTATCACCTCATCTTAAGAGTTATCAGCAAGAGGTATGGTGAATCATCTCTCACTTGCAAGCTTTCAATATTATTTCAATACCAAGAATGAGTAATGTAGTAGCAGATTCCTTGGAAAATATTGTTGCTGGGATGTTACCTTTACGAGACGACTTTTGTATGAAATTTTGTATAACCAACAAACATTATGCTTTATGGCCAACGTTGACGTATTCAAATACACAATGATTGACGATGATAAGCACGAACAGACACTATAGGACACAACCAGTGAAAGCAGAGGAAACCTCGTCCCTAAGGGTGTGGTATCACTTGAAAACATGTATGATATATAAAAATTATTCAAGGGAGTTTTGACTTCCAAGAATAACAATTCTACATTATTGCATGAGAAAATCAACCTCAGAACTGAGAAAGATCTGGAATATGTCAATCTCGGTACTTGTTACACACCAAAAGAGCAACAAGCCTTCATTCACCTATTCAAGTAGTACCATGATGTATTTGTGTGGACATATGACAAACTCAAGACTTATGACATACGAATCATATAACATGTGATACTGATCAAGAAAGGGGCCAAGCGATTTCAACAGAAATTGAGGAAACTTCACCCAATGCTTAAGCCCCTCATACAGAAGGAGTTGAGAAAACTTTTGGATGCTCGGATCATTTACAATGTCTGACATTCAATGTGGGTATCAACCTCAGTCCCTGTAAGAAAGAAGTACGGGGAGATCTGCCTATGCGTAGATTTTCACAATCTCAACCACGCCTAAAACAAGGACAATTACCTAGTTTCGTCCATGGAGAAAATATTGCAAACAATATCTGGGGTCAAAATGTTTTCTCTACTCGATGGATTTTCCAGTTATAACTAAAACCTGATAGATTGAAAACTGCATTCCCAACAAAGTGGGGCACATCCACATTTTGATGAATGATGCTTGAGCTAGTAAATGCTAATGTGACATTCCAACATGAAATGGAAATCGCTTCTACGGGCTTATTTGACAAAGAATAGTGGTCTAGCTTGATGACGTGACAATATTTTCAAAACAACGGTGATACCACCTAAATAATCTAAAGAATATATTTGAGCAATGTTGTAAATACAAGATATCCTCGAATCCTAAGAAGAGCATCTTTGTAGTGTCCGAAGGTAACCTCCTGGGACACATCATTGCTAAAAGTGGGATCAAGGTAGATCTAGACAGGGTTCAGACCATCACACAGATTCCCCACCCAGTTAACAAAAATCCTTACAGTGTTTCTTGGGGAAGCTCAACTTCCTCCGAAAGTTCATCTCTAACTATGCTCAAATTGTTTAGCTGATATAGGAGATGATCAAGAAAGACACATTATATAAATGGGATAAGAGGGAAAAGGACACGTTTTCCCATATCAAGCAAGCTATAGCAGAAGCACCCGCATTGTACAACCCAGACTTCACTAAAGGCTTCTTTCTCTACACTTTTTCTTTCGACACCTCTCTTGTTGTTGTTCTCACTTAGAAGGATGAGTTTAACAATGAATGACATATCTCCTTCATTATTGCAAGCCTGCAAGGACCAGATATCACCTACCCCTCCATGTACAAATAAGCTTATGTAGTATAAAAGGCAGTAAAGCACTTCAAACCCTATCTGTTTAAAAATAATTGTATTATCTTTTTTCAACAACCAATAGTCAGGTCACTACTTGTTTAGCAAGAGATGGGTGAAATAAGGGAGAAATGAATGACCAGATTACAAGAATACAATCTTGATATTAAACCAGTTCACACCATCAAGGGTAATGGTATTTTTCAATTAGTAGCAAAGGAAGTAAACACCAAAGAGGAAGAAGAAGAGCTCGTAGGATGGGAGAAAGAGATCAAGATGTACAACGTTCAGCGAGCCTCCCCCACTTTGAACATAAACTCTTGGTACGTGGCTGTGCGCCAATACCTTCAGCATGGCACTGTGCCCTCTCATTTCTCTATGCGATAGAAGAGGGTACTCTGACTCAAAGCATTGTTGTATCAACTAGTGCATGGGGTGCTTTTCAGGAAGCACCACAACGGAATATTGCTCAGGTGTTTGGAGGCACATGATTCGGAAAAGGTTTTATGTCACCTCCACAATAGGACAACAGGCCAACTAGGGGACACTTCATAGGAAACACTACAACACATAAGGTTACAAATCACATCACATAGGAAAATGATCATCAATTTGGGTCAATTTCTATCCACACATGTGCTCTAAAGCATTAGCCCGTAGAGTTTGAAACTAAATTATCCCACAAAAAGTGGCTTTTTTAGATCCTATGGTACAAAACCCTAATTTTGGCTATGTGCGTAGTTACTTAGTTGATTCCTGTGCAAATGTAGAGAAGACCATTATTGTCTGTGCAGAAGTAAACACTGTATTCCACTATGACTTGTGAACATGACTTGAAGTATGTAAAAATAAAAGTAAAATCTAGAAGCATTATTGGTAGCATCTATCCCAACCAAAAAGCTTCGAATGAGTGACTATTCAGTGTTTATCCCTCTGATTATGGAGTAACTCCCCTTCTTTTGTGGTACCTCTATCCCACTAATAGTGGATCTCATTGCTTTGAGAATGGATCCATAACTTCTCATCCTTTGCCTATAAAGTTGTTACATGCCTGAGGTTTGAGGGAGGATGGTTGGAAGTAGGTTTATGCTATTGATATTAGGTTGGAAGGCTTGTCTTGCAAGGGAGAGGGTTAGAGATTGCAAAAAGGGCTTTCTACATCAAGGCATGGTTGTAAGGATTTTCTTTCCAGTTTTATGAATATAAGAAATTGTTCTTTCTCAATTATATCTCCATTGATTTCATTTGTAGGATTCCTTGATCACCTACATGAGTTTTCGTTGCATGATTGATCAGTTTACATGTTTAATTGATTAATTAGTTCATTTGTCTCTTTGATTATATGTTGTATGCTTTGATCTCTTTTTTGTCTTTGTCTGTGCAAATCTCTTCCAGAACATTATAGAGAGGTTGTTGAGATTGACGAGAGGATGTTTGGAGCATCAAAGGGTGAGTGATCAAAAGCTTTGTGAGACTTCATCAATTAGTTCACTAAACCAGTAAGAGGCCTCTTTCATTCTATTGCTTTCAAGTGATCAAAACTTAGAGAAAGGTAGAAATTACAATGTGTTTCTTACTAGGTCTTCTTAGAAGTCTAGGGAGATTTATCTTGTCCACAATAGGGATTTGTCCACACCAAAAAATTGGTGAATCTACTAGGGAGCATTTTGATCTTTTCCTTTGTCCTTGTTTGATGTTTTCAACCTCCTACATAACCTTACTTGAGTTGAATTTGATTTATTTTTATTTTTTCTTGAGTTTACTCACTATGCACACTTTTACTTTAGGAACAATGTGCATATCTGTGCACTTAACCTTTATTAGCAAAGCATATGCACACTGATTTACTCCAGAAACTATGCACATGCCTGAAAATTTTGAAAAAATCACTTTTTTCCTCTTCAAATCCAAGATTTTTGTTTTTCCTGTTGATTTGCACCTGTTAGAACCTCCTATGATTTTTTTTCAGTTTGATTGAATTTTATTTTGATTTTTTCTTGTGTTCGGTCTTGTTTTGCAAATTAGGGTTGAGTCTTGCCTTATGAATAGTTGACCTATCAAGAGAGAGATTTGTTAGTCCTGTTGAATTGTTTGTCTATATTTCTTCTATCAATTAAATCAAGTTTTAGGTTCATATTACTCTTTTGCAAAAGTTTATTTTGAATGTCAAAGTGAATGATTTACAATATTAGGTTTAGTTTATGAAAATACTTCATATACTAGTTTTGGAATGAAAAATCATGTTTCGTCTATTTGCTGGAAGTGTTCATGAACTGAATTAGTGAATGCAAGAAAAGTTGTAGCATTCAATTAGGAAAAAGTTCATTTTTAGTTATCATTAGTTTCTTGTTTCATTGTTCTATTTTTTTGAGTGCTTGTATGAAAACAAAGATTTTTTGTTTACCTGTATTGCTAGGCAAAGTGAAGATTTGAAATTGCTTTCAATATTGGGGTGATTTGAAATTAATTAGTTTCATTTTAGAGAAAAGGTTATAATGGGATTTTGAGTTTTTATTTATATTTCAGTTGAAAAAGTGAAAAACTCTTTCCCTACCTTAGATATATTTTCATCGAAACAAAAAGATTATATCATCATTTTTTATTTCATTAGGATTGCGATGGGCCATAATTGCATCAAGTTTCACATCCATTACCTTTGCGTAACAACAACCATTAAAAATAATGCTAATTAAAATCAATTTAGAAATTTTTATTATTAGGGCTCTTTACCATCTATAGTAGATTAAGTGTAGGGATTTGGAATAGGAAAGTGAGTAAACTTTCCAAAGCTATAGAAAAACACTAGAATCTTATGATAGGGAGATGAATCCAGTTATTTCCATTTTTCTCTAGGAAGCTCCCCTTACAAAGGAGTCAAGCACGAGTTCATATGAGACCTGGTGAAGTGATAGTACCCACTTCATTAGCTATGGTAGAGTGATTTTCACGTATTACAATGGTGTCAAAAGGTGCTTGGGGTCACTTGATTGTAAACCTCCAATTAACCATGTTGAGGAGCTTTCAAGGGTACTAAGCTTTGTTACTATGCCCTTGCGTGTATGTCTGATATACGACTATGCCCCCAAGTAGAATTGTTGTAGTTGGTAACCTTAGTGACCATAATCCTAGGGCTATTACCTGGGGTGACGGTAGAGGGAAGGTCTTGCTATACCTGGAACAAACATTGACTAGACTCACTTAGACTTTTTGGAGGGTAATCTTCGCTTGAGCTAACATAAGTGAAGTTACTTGCACCAGATCATTTCATTAAGTAGGTTGTTAGTGTAACTGGTTCCAATCGCTCATATCTAAAGCCACTTTTCACTTTAACTTTCACGATGTTGGATTTCATTACCAACTAGTGATTTCATTGTGAAAAGCTTGCTTGCATGGTTTGAATCTTTAGATTTTTTAGCATGTGTTAATTGTTTGTTTTTACTTTTTAGAGACCATAGGATTGGATTGTGAATTTTGTTTAAATTTTGTGACAAATTTTAATCCTAGCTGAATCACAAAGATTATCACGTAGAATGTGAGGTCAACCTCCTGAATACACACCAAGTCAGTTAGAAAAGATAAAAATAGAAAGTTCAAAGTCAATAGGATGAAGAGCCTTAGATGAACCTGAAACATCAACAATTTTACAATATGAGACAATAGAAATTGGATTGAATCCAAGGTAGGAAGTATAATCAAGTTTAATTCACTCTGGTCCAGAAATTACTAAAGTAGTTCATACAAAATATGACACTAGTGAAGTTTCAGACACTGAACTTACCAAACTAGACATAGAACATCCTAAATCTAAAATTTCTCAACCTGAATCACCTTCGATTGTTTCAGCTCCTACTCCCAAGCCACCTTCAACTCAAAGGAGGCTGATAGTGATGAATGAATTCCCTCCTAGGTTAATAAACATTGAAGATGTTACCAAAGAAACAAAGACACCTCTTTCCCCATTTAACGGTACTGAAACTTTTGACCCTAGAGTTCCTTTCTCTCCTTTTTGACCTGACCCTTGGTATTCTAGAACTTTGAGTTTTTTAGGTCAGAATTTTTCACCACCACACATCCTTTTTAATTCACTATAGGTAAATATGTTAGAAATCCTTGACCTTATTGATTCATCTATGTTTACTAGTTCCCCAAAATCACTATTGTACGGTGATTCGTCAGTTCCTCTTAGATACCAGTCACTTATTGGGACTTTTTCAGGAGTTTCTTCTTCTCCCCCACCTTCCACTTGGTCATATGGTTTATCTACATCTACTGATCAGATAATTACTTACATGCCCAAAGAATCTAGAGCACCAGATCAACATATTCACATGGTTTCTTGTAGTTCAAGTAACCCTGACTAGAATTTATTTCTAGCCTGGGGGGAAACCACCTTATCCTCCACCTGGAAGACAACCTATTGCTGGCGGTCAACCTTTTGCCGGAACCTATGGTCAGATACCTTAGCCAGGTTTAGGTCAACCTATTATAAATCAACCTTTACTTGGTACTCCTTATCCTGGGATGAACACAATTTGGAATCCTACTTTTAATCAACAATATGTTCTAGGTGCTCCACAAGTGCCACTTTATCAACCTTCTCATCCTGTTGGACAAGCTATACCTCATATGCCTATTCCATGTGCTCTTCTACCCATCCAACAACTTGTTCAAGGAATTCCTCAAACAATTGTCCAACAACCCATTCAAGGAATTCCTCAAACACCTGTTTAGTAACTGATTCAACAACATGTTCAGAGTTTGCCACAAACCCCTATTCAAACAACTGCTTCACATTTGGTTCCAAGTTCTCCTCAAACACCTATTCCAAGAGTATCATAAATGACCGTTCTAGTAACCCCTCAATTATCTATTCCTAAGACTACTTAGGCAATCCACTGGCTTCTCCTTATCAAAATGTTCCTACCATCCAGTCTATACCAAAGATTCCTATCGGGAAACCTATTATTGAAGCAATGCAAATACATTTTCAAGGTCAAGCTTTCCAAAGCCCATATTTTCAACGTCAAGCTTAGAAACTTCCACGTTTTCAAGGACAAGTTGTTCAAGGTCCACCTTTCTAAGATAAAACTTTCCAAAAACCATCTTTTCATGGTCAATTCATTCAAAGCCAACCTATTCAAAATCAATTTGTTCAAGGTCAAACTTTTCAAGTGAAACCTGTGTAGGGGAAGTATCACTTCATTCAAATGGGTCAAGCCCAAGCTTTTCAGAGTTAATTGTACCCCGATCATACTTATCAAGTCCCTGTTGAACCTCAACCTGGTCTGGTTCACCCTGGCTACCCTGGTGTAATTCTAATTCCAACTTCTCAAGCTATTCCAGGATATCCTAGATATCCACCTCCAAGGGTTGGTCTTAGCCCGCAATGTTATAAAACTTTATCGCAAGATCATAACCGATAGTTACCATTTATTGCAATGCTAGATCTACCAGATCTATCCCAATTAACTACTGATCCTATTTACTATTATCCTTTTTGGTTAACGATTCCTACCAAGCTACCAAGTGACATACCTAAATTCGAAGGTAAATCAAGAGAGGATCCATCCAATCATGTGATGACATATCATCTCTGGTGTGTAACAAATTCCTTGATCAATGATTCCATCCTTCTACACCTTTTCCAATGAACTTCAATCAGTTAAGATAAATGGTACATTGAGCTACGTCATGCCTCTTTCCATAACTTTAACCCTTTGGAAATGTCATTTTTAACCCATTTTCAATGACCAATTCATTATGATACTAGTATTGAACTATTGGCTTCTCTAAAATAATCAAAGTCAACTCACATCTTCGATCACATCCATGAATGGAGATGTAGGCATCTCCTAGTCAAAGTTTTCATTCCAGATCAAATTTTAGCTGAATGGTTTACAAAATTGATTCTTTCTATTATCAATGAAGATGTTTCCAAGGGGGTTTTCATCACAAAGAGCAAGTAATTTCTCATGCCTAGTACTTAGACTTAGTCTGCACTCAATCTGGCACTTTGTATGAAAAAATCCCAAATTTAGCTCGCCCTACGAGTGAACCCATTATTACATATCCTACAAGATCAAGATCTAATGTTGTTGATGGTATTATAGGTTCTATTAGCCAACAGTCTAAGGGAAAAAATAAATATTCTAAAAATACTCAAACTTTGGCCATACAAGATACACCATCTAAAAGCCTTCCTCCGGAAACTATTTTCAAGATCAATGTTGTAGAATAATCTAATGGCAAGACAAAATCAATTGGAAATAAGAAAAATGGGAAAGGTAAATTGAAACAAAAGGCTTATCCAAAAGAGAAACCTACTAAGGATGATCCTACTGACGAAAAAATAAAACCTCACTATTGTTTCCTTATTTTCAATGAGGATCACTATGCAAAGGAATGGCCACATCGGGCAAAGGTTTCGGAATTCATTAAAGGTTATCCAATTCCTATTGTTTTGAAGGATACATTTCCTTCTCAAGATAACAAGATGGTTTCGCATAACACATCTTCATCTTCCACATCGCAAGATATCCTGATGATGTCTTCGCAAGAATTTTTGTTAGCTACTAGATTCAAATATTACAGGTCTAAGCATCGTGTCGAAAATGGAAATGAAGTTAATTCATCCGGTGAACACTCCAATTAAATTCCTCCTTGTCTTTCTGAACCATTACTGATTGAGAAGCCAAATATTGATATGATGATCTGACTTCCTCCCAAGGGTGTGCTTCAGAAATCATCTTTCAACTCACATTCTAGAGCTACGCACAATGATAACATTGTTGAGGACATGGCTATGTCTCCTTCTGCAATCTCAGCTCTGGAAGTGTTGGAAACATGCCCGACACATCGAAAGCTTTCATTATCATCTATAGGAGCTATTGATCCATAGGATTCTAACTTAATTATCTTTTATGTTGACAGTCATATCCCGAGACTCCCTCATCAACTAGAAATTTAGATTTTGGTTTTTGTCAAAACAAGACAAGTATTTTGTACAGTTGTTGATTAAGGAGATTCTACATGAATTATGCCAATTTCTTGTTGGAAAGATTTAGGTTCTCAAACTATTAATAAATCACCTACCACTCTGAAATCCTTTGATGGAAGAGATTTTCGTCCATATGTGATTCTAAATGATCTGACCATAGCGCTAAAGGGAAAAATGGTCACAATCTAAGCTGAAGTAGTGGATGCTAAAATTTATTACAACCTTATTCTTGGTTTAAGTTGGACCTATGCTATGTTAGTAGCAGTATCATTGCTGTTTCGATTGATAAAATTTCCTCATATAGGAAAAATTTTCAAAGTAGACCAATTGTATTACTACAATTCAGACCCTAACTTTGCGAGTAACATAACTTTTGTCAGAAAAATGAATTCTCCTTATGAAGGTATTTGTGTTGGCTTATTAAAATCACTTGATACATAGATAGTGCTTTTAGAATATGAGTTATCCTCCTATGGCAATGAGATACCCTTAAGCCCTTTTGAATTGTCTTATCAGGTAGTACAACCGCTTTCCGACCCAACATCTTCCAATATTGATCAAGTGAGTACGACCAATGAAGATTATTCTCCTTTTTCTTGGTAAGAACCGCTTTCATTCCTTGATCCTTTCAATTTTACATTTCCAAGTGACGAGAGTATCATGGAAGTTATGAATTCAGATGAAATGCATGGAATGATCACCATCATCTTTCATATTTTCTACTTAGCCTTGACAAAATTGAGATTGATTTTTCGAATATGCTTTTAACAGAGATAGTAAATAGTCTAGAATCACCCATTTCAGTATTTCAGTCCGAATCCAAAAGGAATTTGGGGAATATATATGTGACCATCACCATTGACATCTTGGTTAAAGGAGGGATTGTTGACAATATTCACATAGGTACCTCGTGCTCAATTGAAGAAATTTGAACATATAAGGCCCTTTTTCAAGAATTCCATGAAATGTTTTCTGGGTCCTATGAGGAAATTCCAGGAATGGACCCAAGTGTTTTCATACATGAAATCAATACTTACCCATATGCCAAGCATGTCAGACAAATATTAATTCTAGTGCATCCAAGAAAAGTTGTTGCAATTAAAGCTAAGGTCATGAAACTACTCAAAGAAGGTTTCATCTACCCAATTCCCTGAAATGATTGGGTATCCAATATCGTGCATGTTAACAAGAAACAGGGAACCATTATAGTATGTGTCGAATATAGGGATATCAATAAGGCTTGTCAAAAATACAATTATCCTACTCCCTATATCGATCAAATCATCGACGAATGTAACAGAAGTGAAATGTTTTCATTTATGGATGGATTTTCCAGCTACAATCAAATCAACATACTCCCAGTTGATCAACATAAAACCACATTCATTTTCCCATGCGGGGCCTTTGCCTATTGGAATCTCCCATTTGGTTTAAATAATGCAGGTGCAATGTTTCAATGGGCTATGTCTTATGCTTTTCATGATATCAAGCATATTGTGCAACCTTACTTGGATGACTTGCCATCTCATTCACTAAGATGGGAAGTCCATCCAATGCATTTGACAACGATTTTCATCAGATTTCCTCATTAAAATATTCACTTGAATCCACATAAATGTGTTTTATATGTGCAATGTGGTCGATTGCTAGGTTTTCTCATGTCAAAGGAAGGCACTCGTGTTTATGCATTGAAGGTTGAGGCTATCTTGAATTTACCTCCTCCTTCCAATCTATGCCAACTCCAAAGTTTGCAAGGGAAAGCAAACTTTATATGTCGATTTATGCATAACTATGCCGAGTTAACTAAAAGTTTTACTCAACTTTTGAAAAATGGAATCCCATTTACCTGGGATGAAGTGGCTCAAAAACCTTTTATGCACTTAAATATGTGTTGACCCATACACCATTGTTACGGCCCCCTCATTATCACTGAGATTACTTTTTATACTTGGAAGTGTCTGATTCCACCATTGGTATGGTGCTAGTTCAGGAAGTTGAGTCAAATGAAGAGCATGTGATATATTAATTAAGTCATAATTTGACCAAAACTGAAGCAAAATATGCACATGTGGAGAAATTGGCCTTGGCAGTTGTCCAAGCTATCCAACGTTTTTGTCACTACATTTTATTGCGCAAAACTACTATAATTTCTTATTGCAACCCCATGGTTTACATTCTTACCAGACAATTGTTGGGGGGCAAGTATTCCAAATGGATAGTCATCCTACAAGAATTCGATTTGGAATTCATTAAATCCAAATTTAAGAAATCATTATTTTTTGCTGAATTATTGTGTGACTTTCCCTCTACTGAAAATAAAAATGTGGCATAGGATTCTCTTCTAAATGAATTTGTCTTTCTAATCAGTACCTTGAATCCTTATTATAGAGATATCATCATTTATCTCTAGACCCAGACATTTCGGCCAGAACTAAGTCATATTGATTGTCACTAAATCCGATATCAATCCCAACAATACAATATTGTTGGTGAGACACTTTATTGTCCTGGTTCCGATTCGGTTTTCCGAAGATGTTTAACTCATGTAGAAGATGAAAAGGAATTGAATAACTACCATTCTAGAGCTTCTGACATTCATATGTCAAGGTTTTCCACTGCTCAAAAGATCTTGCGAGTAGGGTATTCTTGGCCTTCTTTGTTTAAAGATTATATAATTGTAGTCTGGAAATGCCATAATTTCCAAATTTATGATCAAAAAATGCATGCACATCCTGCTCCTCTTCACCCATTCATTGTTGTCAGTATTTTCTCTAAATGGGGCATTGACATTCTTACATGTAACCCTCACTTATCCAGGGGGCATGCGTACATTATCCTTGTGGTACATTAGTTTACAAAATGGGCCAAGGCGAGGCCTACACACAAGGATGATGGTGAAACAACATCTATTTTTGTGTTCAATCATGTAATTTCTCAATTCGAAGTACCACAAGACATTGTCACAGACCATGGTAACCATTTTTGAAACCATATGGTGACTGATCTTACCACCAAGCTAGGCTTGCGTCATGATAGTTCTACCCAATATAATACCCACAAGCAAATTGCCAAGTGGAAATCGTTAACAAGATTTTAACCATGATGATTAAATGGATAATCAGAACTCATAAACAAGAATGGCATCTAATGCTACATCCACCCTTGTGGGCATACCACACTATAGTAAAAAATTCGACTAATTTTACTCCTTTCCATCTTGTCTATGGCATGGAAGCAGTTCTACCAATTGAATGCAAAATATCATCTTTGAAACTGGAAATTGAATTATTACCAACTACTTCTGTTGAAGAGGAACACTTCATGTACTTAGCACATCTCGATGAGACTTGTTGTGATGCTGCATTAGCCAATGAGGCCCAAAATTAACAAGTTAAAGCATAGTCTGATGAGAATGTTAAACCTCGTTCGTATGAGAAAGGTGATTTAGTCTTCGTTTATGATCAAGAGCATGTTAATTTAGGCACTGGTAAATTCGAGCCCATGTGGAATGGCCCTTATATTGTAAAATGTGCACTGGTAAAAGGGGCCTATGAGCTAGTCAATTATGAAAAAATTCCTTTGGGAAGACCCAGAAATGGTTTTTACCTAAAGAAATCTTATTCTTAGATTGATTTGTGAAACATTTGTGTACTATTGTACCATATTTTATGTATTACAATTTTTAGCAGTTTTTGCAATTTTTCGCTACTTCTCATGCTTATCTTGTGTTACACTTGATTTGGAAATGTTGACATTCCCTCACACTTACATTGGATTTGCTGATGGTGCTAGTTGTAGTACTCAAAATTTGACTTCTTCATCTTGGGTCATCTATTCACCCACATACAAGTTAGTTTCTATTCATGGGATATGCCTAAGTCAAACAATAATATTGCAGAATATACCTGAGTGATTGAGTTATTATCTGATGCAATTACATTTGGAATTTTTCGAATGATCGTTAGGTTAGATTCAAAACTCGTGGTATTACATTTTAATGATGTTTATTCAGTTAGAAGTGCTTCCATGTTAAGGATGTTTTTGTGGTTCGTCTCTTGGAATGAGAATTTGATTACATTGAGTATCAACATATTCCATGAAATTTAAAGACATTAACATATGCATTAGCTAATTATGTGTTAAATGGCCTCTTGTAAAACATTTGTAAAGAAAAGAATTCAACTATTCATTCACATATTATACAAGATAATAAAAAATAGAAGTAGTAGGCATTTCATTAGATAAAAGGTTGTAAACAAGTGTGGCTTTTATAAAAAATGTCATCCAATGACATGAGGCCCAATGGCATTTATTTTTCGAACATGTCGATACATTATCAAAAATAAAAAAAGGTAGTCCTTAGACTAGTCACTACGCATGATGATGATCATGGTAGCATACAATAACACGTGCTACTCATCCTAGCAAACAACTAATAGGACATAGAACTCCTGCAATATGCCTCTCGTAGTGGAGAGGCAGATCATCTATAGTGGCATCTATAATTTCAAGAGTCAACCTCTCAAGGTTGTGCTCTATCTCCGTCGGTGTCTCTGCAACATCCATATTCTATACTATGGGAGAAACTGGTTGGTCACCATGCCGATCATACCTACATAATCCGACTGGTCTCATTGGGGCCACATCTACATGAACATCTCGGATAATTAGTTGGATGCCAAAAAAAAATGAAAATATTAAAATCAACCAAAATGTGAAGTTTACCTATCACACCCCACTGCATCCCAGGAGGAAGTGGCATGTCTGGATCCCCTGTATAGTCCATCCCTACATACGGAAATTCCTCGATCGTGATGATCTGTCTTTCCAGCCACTCAAAGAAGTCAAAAATAAACCCAACTATTGGTATTTCGCCACCTCCATGGCATTCGATAAGTGTACCCCACTTTAGCATGTGACGGTCACGAGACCCTCCTCTCTCTATAGATACATGTGGAGCCAGAAGAGGAATCCTCTCAAGAGAAAACAAAATCACGAAGGAACCATACCCAAAGTTTTTGAGTTTTCCCATTCTGACCTTGGTTAGTTGCCCTTTCAAGTTGGCAACTATAGCCTCACACCAGTTAAATATGGTACCATTGAATCAATCCAAAATAGTATGCATCTGAGCTTTAGTGAGCACATGTAAAGCTACACTAACACACAACCGTGCAACCGTAAAATCGATGGATTTCAAAGGAATCTCACATGTGGTCATGATATCAATCCAACCATCCTTGAAAGAATCCCTATCAGTGAAATATTGGATCAAATAGGTAGTCTCCCCACCACGCCTATGGCCAAACAACTTGATTTCCTTGCCACAGCGTGGAAGTCCACTTAGGAAATAGATGTCATCTGCATCGATGACTAGTCTGTGATCTCCAATGATGAAACATTCTTCCTTAACATTCCACTTGCCTACAAACTATTCAAGCAAGTCTAATTGGGCCCTCATGCTCGAAATGGCGAAAAACTTGTATAATCTACAAGTTGTCAGGGTTTTTATGGTTAGTCGTCCATTGAGAGAAAGTATATCTTGTTTCTCATGTTCACGCTCTCTCCATTCCATGTTTATGGTTCAAAATCATGCAATTAAACATTGAAGATCATTATAATCAAATTTGGAGAGATTTAGAAAAAAAATTGGGCATTTTCATTTATTTTTTCTTTCCCTCAACATTGTGTGCATTTGAATTTGATGAGAAGTGCGCATGTGCATGGTTTCTTTCCTTGAAACTACACACATAGCATTTAAAATATTGTCGGTTTGTGCAAGCTCGATGAAGGTACCTGTGCACATCGAGGGTGAAAACATTTTGCAAAACCCTCCCAAAAAACCAAAATCCATGGTGGAAAGCTAAAAAAATTGACATGAAAATGAAGAGCTCGGATAGACCATTTACCTAGTGAAAGCAGCTCGCGATTTCGTCCAACGGTTTGCCCGGAAGCAACTTCAGAAGTTTCTGGTAAAAAATGACTTCTATCTCTCTCGAAAGGGTAAAAATGCAAATGGTGAAAACTTTTACTTTTTCGACTTTTTATAATTTTTTAGGGTTATTTCTATAAAAAAAAATTACCTATTGATTGTTTTAAGTCTGATTTTATAAATGTTTTCATGTCTATTTTTCGAGCAGAGATAATTATTTGGAGTTTAAGTGTGCAGATTACAGGATAATTATGGAAACATATCATTTTGGTACTGATTACATTTTATTACTTTTCAAATGAATTAAAACTTGTGAAAAAGTGAAACCACAAAATTCTCCTTACGCCTGTTAGAGCTCAAATCTGCCTTAGGCTGAAGGAAGGCAGGATTCAAGATAACACCATACCACGCTCAGCCTCGTAGCTAGCCCTACGAGGACAGGAGAGGGCTCTCTCCGGGTCAACTCAGTAAAAATACTCAATAGGGTCTGAGATGACTTAAAATGAGAACTGATTTTAGGCTAGTAAATAGATATGAAAGAGAGGTAATTGATTGAATGACTGGGTTTGAGGGATGTATGGGATGAAGAATAGCATGAGCGGAGAGATTAAATCAAAGACGCAGATTATTTCATGAGGCAAGATAGGCAAAAAGTTTAGCATTCAAATTAAAATAATATGGAGCGGAAAGACTATTTGAGATGTTTGAACAAGGCATATATAATGAATCCTTATCAAAAGAAGAAAACACACAGAAACCTGAACACTTTCCCAAGGCAGAGCAATATAACTGGATTCTGCCTCTCTCACTTAAAAGCATTCAAATAGAAATGACTGTAAATGAACGGTAAAACATGACAAGATACAAATGAAATAGTAGAAGAAACATATGCTAAACATATACCACAAGAATCTCATAAACCAGAGCTGCGACCTTTCATTAATTCTCTGTCAAAGTTGCACAGTGAAGTGTTGAGCGTTTCTCCCACACGTTTCCCAGAAATTCCAACCTCTACAAATGCTTTTTTAATACAATAAATAAGCCTTCTATGAGAAAATGGATCAACCTAGAATAAGGAATCATTTAATCATCACTAACAAAACAGAAACTGAAGAGGCAACCACCTGTTCTAAAAAGGGGTAGCGTTACATTTTCCACTCAAACGACCAATGGAGAAGTGAAAGGTGTAGCGTGGATCCCATGAAATCATGACTTGAAGACAAAAAATAGACCATACATTCCTATCTCTCTACTGTGGTTTATATCTTCGTTCTATCTTTGGCTTTTGGTCTATGACTCTTCACCTTCCCTGGCATTCCGTCGGAATCCCTTTAATTGATGTTTGTTTATTTGTGTATTAAAACACTCCATTGCAGATTCTCAGCCTTGATACCTGGTGAGTTGTTACAATCAACGTCGTGGCTAACTGGTGAGAGTGAGCTTTTCCACCTCTATCTTTCCACATGTTATATCTACTTGCAAGCTAAGATCACTTGACAATTCCTTGCACAACTCCTTGAACTGTCCTATGTTGCCGGCGGTTTTCTTGAGTTCTACCACATCTAAACACAGGCTTACTTGGTAAACACCGGATCACTTCGAACAACTCCGTTGCAATAGAAAGATGTCCATTCCCCTTCGATTTCAGATCGACATGCAGTAAATCTAGCTTGCTATTTTTTCTCTCAACTTGAAACCTCATGGCTTTGGCTGTTTCTTCAATTTTCTGCATGATATCTTTGGCTGCATACATGGACGCGAATATTGTTTTCCTTTCCCGGGCGTCCTCTTCTTCAAAGAAGCCAGACAGATCAAGGCTTCCTGACCTTGCTATTAACTGAAAAGCGTTCATCAGAACTGGCCCCGTTTCCTCCCTGTACATATGGTCCTCTGAATTTTCAAAAGCCGCATCCACATCATCCAAACAAGTGTTCTCCTCCACAAACTTAGCTCGAGAATAGCCTTGCTTAAACCACTCATCTACCACTATTTCTGCTATACTTATGCGCGTCTTCGGATTGGGATTGATTATTCTTCTGATCAATTTTCAAGCCCCAGCAGAGAGCCATTTCGGAAACTTGAAGTCGCTTTTGAAGATCTTATAATACAACACAGCAAGATTGTTGTCGTCGAATGGCAACCAGCCTATCAAAAGAACAAAGAGAATGACACCGCTAGACCAAACATCGGTAGGAGCACCATCGTATCCTCTGCTAGAAATGACCTCGAGTACCACATAATTGGGGCTTCCACAAGTCGTATGGAGCAAACCATCTTCCCTAAATTGCTAAGGCAACGCGCTGAGGCCGAAATCAGATATCTTCACATTTCCATTTGCATTGAGAAGAACGTTCTCAGGCTTCAAATCTCTGTGGTAGACACCCTTGCTGTGACAATATCCTATGGCTTTAATAAGCTGCTGAAAATACTTTATCGCGTCGCTTTCTTTCAGCTTGCCATTGCGCGAGACTTTATCGAACAATTCACCCCCTGTCACAAATTCAAGAACAATGTATATCTTCTTCTTACTCGCCATTACCTTGTATAATCTCACGGAATTTGGATGCTTGATGAGCTTTAAAGTGCAGATTTCACGCTTGAAATGATTGACGATATTGCGGTGGAAAATCTTTTGCTTGTCCAAATTTTTCACGGCATAGCTCTACCCTATTTCAACGTTAACTGCCCTCTTCACTTTAGCGAAATTCCCTGATAACCTGTCGAGGCTAAAGCCTAAGTCCTTTACAATCCCTATTCTTGCCTCAGATCTCCAAGGCTTCGACAACCAAAGCTCAGATGTGTCATGCTGGAATCCTACAACAAGAGAATTGGATTCGTTTTTGAAAATTGGTGTGATGTCTTGCTTGGAGGCTATGTGCACCGCGCGCACACCCAGTGCGCCGCGCTCAATTTCAATGCGTCACGCCAAGATTTCACACACAATTTCTGCCTTTAGACCAACCTTTTGATTGTTTCACAATTTGGTTTGGCTTTTTTGAGTACTTGTTTGCAAATGAACCATTTAAACATAAAAATATTTCAGATACATAAAGAATCTTGATTTCATTTGGAAAATTCTCTTTCCAATAATGTAGAACTTTGGCACTTTGAACTTTTCAAAGGTGAACTCTGTTTTTCATTTCCATCTGAATTTCTGACTTAAATGATGGCTCCTTCTTGGTTGATTTTCTGCAGAGATGATGGCGTTAGACTTCGGTGAAAGATAACCAGAGGCTGCATTCGAAGTACTCCATGATGGAAGACTTTAAAATACAAATTTATTACAAAAACAAATTTGACGATTTCTTCTCCAAAACAGAGTTTTGGAGAAGAATCATCTTCGAGCATTACTGATGATGAAACTCTTGAAATAAGAGACTTATTGAACCTTCCTCTAGCCTGCAAGTATTATTGAAGCACTTTGAGAACAAGAATTTTCAAACCCTAGACCTAATGACCAAGTTGACTCTTTGCTTATCAAGCGATAAAAACAAGACTGTAAATGATTTCAAGACTGCCTTAATGAACTTTAATAAACAGAGCTGAGCCAGCAGGACATGGCATAAGGGGTAAATGAGTGACCAGGTCCTTCCTTTAGATAATGACATGCCTCTAGCGAAATGCAACTGAGTGAAGCGAGTGAGACACCTAAAAATGAAATGCAAAAAGAGTTTTGATCTCTGACAAAGGGATGACTAGACTGACTCTAACATTGGCTCCAATGGGGATGGTATCTCCTTGGAGGTTCCAGGAATGGTAGATCTTTGGGAGAGCAGACCAGTGCCTTATCCATTGGGCAATGGAGTCTAAACTCAAGCTAAAATGCATGACTGAAGACCGACACAAACTAACTCAACTTTAAAACTGAAATCACTGAAAAACTTGACTTTAACAAACTAACTCAAAATGACTAAGACCTAAACTTAAAACTTAAAGCTTGGTGGTAGTACATAACCACCTGTGTTTCTTACAAGGCAATATACGATCAAACTATATCAAAATGCCAATGTAACCAATCAAGCAGATGCCTTCTTGATTGATTCTCCCAATCAGATCTCCTAGTCAACAACAAATAATGGTAACTGGGCATCCAAAAACATAATTGACCATGATCTCCTTCATCACTAAACACTGCAATAATCACCTTCATTGCTGGCTGCAACAGATTTTCCAGTGGATCATGAAACACATGAAGTCTTTCCTCCTCTTTCTTCTGATCTTTCTTCATAAATAAGAGTATGTTCGTGGTCTTCAAAAAAATTTGAAGAAGTAGATGAGCAGATTTCCTTTTCAAAGAGCATTTCAAAACATGAGACATATGAGGAAGAATATGAAAGGGAATCCTGAGTGGTCTGGTCTTCTAAAGTCTGAATATATTGTAGATTATCTTCATATGATATGACAGCTAGATTGTCTTTACATTCATCGATCATGAGACAAGAAACTTCAAATTATTTGTGAAACCCAACAATATCATTTATATCATCTACCCCAAATTCATCCAGAGAAACCTCTTTACTTACTTGATCACAAATCTCATCTTGTTGTTTATGAACCGATTGGATGACCTCTTTATGAAGGCTTTGTGCTGATGACATGAGAACATTTGGATCCATAACTCTGTCTTCTTTATTCCAGACGTTTTTAGCAGCAGGGTTCTCCTTCATGGGATTCAGTACAAGGTAGTCTTGGTCATCACAATCTAAATCTGGATCTGAATTAGCTGTCTTGACATTATCACATTTGAAATTAGAACTGGACTTCCTTGCATGCTGTCTTCTTTTATGGACAGATCTGAAACGAAACTTTCTCTTTCATCACTTTCAGCCATATGGAAATCTTCAACCTGCTGATATATAAAGCTACTTACAAGACTGTCATCCTTTACAGAAGAGGAAGAAGTTCCACCATCACTTTCTTGACCATGTGCACATTGCAGATCTGCGTTAACTACAACTGTAACATGACCATTCAAGAGTTGATCTATCTCGTCTTCGGACAAAGGAGAAAATACTTTTTGTTTTCTCTTGCTCAAACAGTGATTGTCTTCATTGATTTCAAGTGAAGGTGTATACAAATTTTCCTCATACAGCTGATCCATTTCATGTAATTCCTGTTGACTGTCAAAATGCACAATTCCTTCATCTTCCGCCATACTAAGATCTTGATCCTGCTGCAAATTTTCATGATCATCTTTATGCTGCTGAAATGGATTTTTTTACAAGGCTTCCAAGATCTCATCATCCATGAAATTATCATCCTCATAGTATCTTTCAAGGCTTTCAATAAAACTATAAGCATGCTCGCAGCAGTCCCGAACTAAATTTAATGATGGATAAGATTCTTTATATCTTTCAATGAACATGGCATGAAAATCCTTTAAACAGTAAATACAAGCACGCAACAAACTTTCATACCAAGATAGGGCTTCACCTTCTAAAGTGGCCAGGAATATCTTCATCAAGCAATCTTCAGAAATTCAACCTTCAACTTGTGGATGTGAATGTGAAATCTAACCAGATGTAAAGCAGCATCCTTCCTACCATCATCTTTAAATGTAGGAAAATTCCTTGACCATTCTACCTTCGGAATTTTATTTGGAAAACCTGGAATGTGATCTCGACTCATGGGAGCGTATCTTATTGCAACCCATTCCATCTCGAAAATCTCAAAGCTACTGACCTTTCTGCAGTGGAGTCACTATGAAGGATTGATCTCTGGATTTTTCAGTGAATGAAGTCGCCAGGTGAATGATTTCAGCCTTGCTGTGTCTGATCGTTGTCCACCATCAACAATCAGATCTAACTTGATACATGTACTAGGGCAATTAACAAGTTAGATGTCACGTTTACAAGCTAGACCAGAGATTGACTGAAGCAGTGTTTATCTACTTCTGCTAATGCAAAGCAAAAGCGTTTCAAAGGCTACCTGGCATAACTTCAGGCTTCGTCTGTAGCTATAAAACAAATGACATCAACAAGCAAACCACATTTTCTTCCCCATTATGGTCGCCACTATGTTAGAGCTCAAATCTGCCTTAGGCTGAAGGAAGGCAGGATTCAAGATAACACCATACAGGAGAGGGCTCTCTCCATGTCAACTCAGTAAAAATACTCAATAGGGTCTGAGATGACTTAAAATGAGAACTGATTTTAGGCTAGTGAATAGATATTAAAGAGAGGTAATTGATTGAATGACTGGGTTTGAGGGATGTATGGGATGAAGAATAGCATGAGCGGAGAGATTAAATCAAAGACGCAAATTATTTCATGAGGCAAGATAGGCAAAAGTTTAGCATTCAAATTAAAATAATATGCAGTCGAAAGACTATTTAAGATGTTTGAACAGGGCATATATAATGAATCCTTATCAAAAGAAGAAAACACATAGAAACCCGAACACTTTCCCAAAAAAGAGAAATATAACTGGATTCTGCCTCTCACTTAAAAGCTTTCAAATAGAAATGACTGTAACTGAACGGTAAAACATGACAAGATACAATTGAGACAGTAGAAGAAACATATGCTAAACATATACCACAAGAATTTCATAAACTAGAGCTGCGACCATTCATTAATTCTCTATCAAAGTTGCACAGTGAAGTGTCGAGCGTTTCTCCCACACGTTTCCCAGAAATTCCAACCTCTACAAATGCTTTTTTAATACAATAAATAAGCCTTCTATGAGAAAATGGATTGACCTAGAATAAGGAATCATTTAATCATCACTAACAAAATAGGAACTGAAGAGGCAGCCACCTGTTCTAAAAAGGGGCAGCGTTACATTTTCCACTCAAACGACCAATGGAGAAGTGAAAACTGTAGCATGGATCCCATGAAATCATGACTTGAAGACAAAAAATAGACCATACGTTCCTATCTCTCTATTGTGGTTGATATCTTCGTTCTATCTCTGGCTTTTGGCCTATGACTCTTCACCTTCCCTGGCGTTCTGTCGGAATCCCTTTAATTGACGTTTGTTTATTTGTTTATTAAAACACTCCATTGCAGATTCTCAGCCTTGATACCTAGTGAGTTGTTACAGTCAACATCGTGGCTAACCAGTGAGAGTGAGCTTTTCCACCTCTATATTTCCGCACGTTATATCTACTTGCAAGCTGAGATCACTTGACAATTCCCTGCACAACTCCTTGAACTATCCTATGTCACTGGCGGTTTTCCTGAGTTCTACCACATGTAAACACGGGCTCACTTCGAACAACTCCGTTGCAACAGAAAGATGTCCGTTCCCCTTCGATTTCGGATTGACATGCAGTAAATTTAGCTTGCTATTTTTTCTCTCAACTTGAAACCTCATGGCTTTGGTTGTTTCTTCAATTTTCTGCATGATATCTTTGGCTGCATACATGGACGCGAATATTGTTTTCCTTTCCTGGGCGTCCTCTTCTTCAAAGAAGCCAGACAGATCAAGGCTTCCTGACCTTGCTATTAACTGAAAATCATTCATCAGAACTGGCCCCGTTTCCTCCCTGTACATATGGTCCTCTAAATTTGTAAAAGCCGCATCCACATCATCCAAACAAGTTTTCTCCTCCACAAACTTAGCTCGAGAATAGCCTTGCTTAAACCACTCATCTGCCACTATTTTTGCTATACTTATGCGCGTCTTCGGATTGGGATCGATTATTCTTCTGATCAATTTTCAAGCCCCAGCAGAGAGCCATTTCGGAAACTTGAAGTCACTTTTGAAGATCTTATAATATAACACAACAAGATTATTGTCGTCGAATGGCAACCAGCCTATCAAAAGAACAAAGAGAATGAAACCACTAGACCAAACATCGGCAGGAGCACCATCGTATCCTCTGCTAGAAATGACCTCGGGTACCACATAATTGGGGCTTCCACAAGTCGTATGGAGCAAACCGTCTTCCCTAAATTGCTGAGGCAGCGCGCTGAGGCCGAAATCAGATATCTTCACATTTCCATTTGCATCGAGAAGAACGTTCTCAGGCTTCAAATCTCTGTGGTAGACACCCTTGCTGTGACAATATCCTACAGCTTTAATAAGCTGCTGAAAATACTTTCTCGCGTCGCTTTCTTTCAGCTTGCCATTGCGCGAGACTTTATCGAACAATTCACCCCCTGCCACAAATTCAAGAACAATGTATATCTTCTTCTTACTCGCCAATACCTTGTATAATGTCACGACATTTGGATGCTTGATGAGCTTTAAAGTGCAGATTTCGCGCTTGAAATGATCGACGATATTGCGGTGGAAAATCTTTTCCTTGTCCAAATTTTTCATGGCATAGCTCTGCCCTGTTTCGACGTTAACTTCCCTCTTCACTTTAGCGAAATTATGTGATAACCTGTCGAGGCTAAAGCCTAATTCCTTTACAATCCCTATTCTTGCCTCAGATCTCCAAGACTTCAGCAACCAAAGCTTAGATGTGTCATGCTGGAATCCTGCAACAAGAGAATTGGATTCACTTTTCAAAATTCGTGTGATATCCTGCTTGGAGTCTATGTGCGTCACGCGCACACCCAGTGCGCAACGCCATGTGGGTGCGCCGTGCTAAAGCAAAAATACACAGTGAATCCACGCCCAATGTGCCGCGCGCCCTATGTGCGCCGCACTCAATTTCAATGCGTCGTGCCAAAATTTCACACACAATTTCTGCCTTCAGACCAACCTTTTGATTCTTTCACAATTTGGTTTGGATTTTTTGAGGACGTGTTTGCAAATGAACCATTTAAACATACAAATATTTCAGATACATAAAGAATCTTGATTTCATTTGGCAAATTCTCTTTCCAATAATGTAGAACTTTGGCACTTTGAACTTTTCAAAGGTGAACTCTTTTTTTCATTTCCATCTGACTTTCTGACTTTAATGATGGCTCCTTCTTGGTTGATTTTCTGCAGAGATGATGGCGTTAGACTTCGGCGAAAGATAACCAGAGGCTGCATTCGACGTACTCCATGATGGAAGACTTTAAAATACAAATTTATTACAAAAACAAATTTGAGTTTTGGAGAAGAATCATTTTCGAGCATTACTGATGATGAAACTCTTGAAATAAGAGACTTATTGAACCTTCCTCTGGCCTGCAAGTATTATTGAAGCACTTTGAGAACAACAATTTGCAACCCTAGACCTAATGACCAAGTTGACTCTTTTCTTATCAAGCGATAAAAGCAAGACTGTAAATGATTTCAAGATTGTCTTAATTAACTTTAATAAACAGAGCTGAGCCAGCAGGACATGGCATAAGGGGTAAATGAGTGACCAGGTCCTTCCGTCAGATAATGGCATGCCCCTAGCGAAATGCAACTGAGTGAAGCGAGTGAGACACCTAGAAATGAAATGCAAAAAGAGTTTTGATCTCTGACAGAGGGATGACTAGACCGACTTTAACAACACCCTTTTCAGACTCCTTAAAAACGAAAAGATCTCTGAGTACTTGATTGTTAGAACTCGTAAAAGTAAATGGAAAATCGTCCTTTCAGTGTAAGTTTACCCTTTTACAGACTGAACGATACTATTTATGAAAAAGGTATACATTGACTAATCATTGTCAATAGAGTTCTCTCTTGCATTATTTTATCCTTTTTTTGAGCTTGAGGGACTAAATTTATGAAAAAGAACACTATGGAGTTTACTTACATGTTTCTACTGACTCCCTCAAACTGAAAAACACTGAGCTTTAATTTCTCCGATCTCGTTAAAATTTTACGATAAAAGAGCTATACGAGTTTTATTTTGTGTCTTTTCAAACTCTTTAAACATGAAAACGACATCAAGTTATGCCTTTACTAGACTCGTTAAAATTAAACAGTACAAGACTCATTAAAGATGATGAGACCAAACCACTCCTTAAGGTTCATTAAAAATAGTTCGAAGGAATCATCTGAAGGATGATCTTGTGGGACAATCATATGTTATCGTTCTTAATATTGTAAAAAATAAAGAGGTACTTGCCAGTAATGGTGGGGGAAAAGTGAGAAAGAATCTTTGTTTTTCATTTATAAAAGGCAATATGTCACTCTTGAACATGACATTTTGTCACTTTCATGTCCGGGTTGGGAAATCCATTTGTTACTCAGTTGACCATACCTCATTGAAAGTCTTTAGTTGGGTTGGGTTTTATTTTTTGAGTCAAATGCTGCCAAGTCATCATGTCATGTCTCTGATATGTTCAATAGGAGTTCAACCTCAGTCAAAATTACTTTCTAGGTCTTAGCCTTCAATCATGTCGACCATCCCTGAGTCAGTATTGAATTACTCTAAAAAAAATTTCTTCAAAACTTGACATGATTTTCATGTCGTAGGCCCTCCTACGATGGATCACTTCCTATTGACTTCAGCTCATTATCTAGGAAAATGATCTAGAAACCTTTAGTACCTTGAGGCCTACATGCCTTAATGGTAGGTTTCTCGCCTTCCACAACAGGTTCTCATCATTGGCCTTCGATTGAATTATTCTATGATTCTTCGACATCAAATCATCTATTCACACTTCATAGATTGTACTGGAAGTACCTTTGGAGCCATTGTCATTATTGGTGGTTTCTCTCATGCTTGTTAACAGTTCACATCATTGACCAGTATTCAATTGGTTTCTACCATATTCAACTCGCATGGCTAGATATGTACTATCGATCGAAAGAAGGAGATCAAGACCCTGGGTCTAGTTTCATCCATCTAGGGTGTGTGGAGTTATTAAATATTCATGATTGTAAACATAGATCCATTGATGGTTGCATCCATACTATGTCGTCTTTTGACATGGACCTTTAGATGTATTTCCATACTGTGTTATTGAGACATTTAGGTTTTGAGTATGGGAATGCCTCCTCAGCGATGATATTATATATTGCATTGTAACATTTTATTGATTGTTTTAGGTCTCCCACTATAGTCTCTAACCCAAACATTCGTATGATAAAGCACTTCAGTCATCAAAATATTTCTTTTGTCCTTGCACTTTAGGGGGAAATCCATTACACATTAGTTTGTCACATAGGAAAATGATCATCAACTTGGGTCAATCGCTATACACACGTGTTTCAGAGCATTACATTGCAGAGTTTGAAACTAAATTATCCAAAAGAAAGTAGAATTTTTAGATCCGATGGTACAAAACCCTGATTTTGACTATGTTCGCAATTACCTAGTTGATTCTTGTGAATACAGAGGGAACGCCATTATTGTCTACATATAAGTACACACTTTCTTCCACTATGACCTGCGAACATGACTTGAAGTACGTAAAAATAAAAAGGTAAACTCTAGAAGCATTTTTGGTAGCATCTATCCCAACCAACAAGCTTCGAGTGAGTGCCTATTCAGTGTCTATCCCTCTAATTATGGAGTAACTCCCCTTCTTTTGTGGTACCTCTATCTCATTAATAATGTATCTCATCCCTTGGAGAACGGATCCATAACTTCTCATCCTTGGCATATAAAGTCATTACAGGTTTTAGGTTTGAGGGAGGATGGTTGGAAGTAGGTTTATGTTATTGAGATTAAGTTGGAAGGCTTGTCTTCCGAGGGAGAGGGTTGGAGATTACAAAAAGGGATTGCTACATCAAGGCATGGTGGTAAGGATTTTATCTCTTGTTTTATGAATATAAGCAATTGTTCTTTCTCAGTTATATATCCATTCATTTAATTTGTAGGATTCCTTGATCACCTACATGAGTTTTGGTTGCATGATTGATCAGTTTACATCTTAATTGATTAATTAATTCATTTGTTTCTTTGATTATATGTTGTATGGTTTGATCCCTTGTTTGTCTCTGTATTTGCAAATCTCTTCCAAAACATTGTAGAGAAGATGTTGAGAGAGATGAGAGGACAATTGGAGCATCAAAGGGAAAGTGATCAAAATATTTGAGGGAATTCATCAATTAGTTCGCTAAACCGATAAGAGGCCTCTTTCACTCTATTTTATTTCAAATTATCAGAACTTAGAGAAAGGTAGAAATTATTGTGTGTTTGTTACTAGGTCTTCTTAGAAGCCTAGGGAGATTGCTCTTGTCTGTAGGAGGGATTTGTCCACATAACACATAAGGTCATGTGGGCCGAGTATTACTAGCCTACATTATTCAAGGATTCTCATGCCTATGCCCGCAAGTGTCTAGTCTCTCAAAGGTGTGCCTATAGAAATCAGAAGTCAACAACCTAGTTGCAACCCATTGCAGTGGAATAACTATTTCAACGGTGGGGCTTGCATATCATTGGGAAAATTTTCCCACACTCATCAAAGCAGCACTGATATATCCTAATTGCTACATATTATTTCAAGCAGTACACAGAGGCAGTTCCGTTAAAATAGGTGAATGATCAGGAACTCATCATCTTTCTACAACAAAAATACCATCTCCAGGTTTGGCATTCCTATGTCACTTGTTTTTTATAATGAAACTTACTTTTCACCTTTCAAAATTTATGATTTTGCATTAGAAAATAGTATTATCTTGAAACATTCTGCTAATTATTATCCACAGGGGAATGGTCTTGCTTAATCCATGAACAAGAACCTCATTCGTATAAAATAAAAAATACCATATTCTCTTAACAACAAAACTAGCACTCTGCTTTAGTGAATTCCTTATGAGCTAACTGAGTAATGCCTAAAACTTCTTTGAACACCTCCCCATACTTCTGGTTGTATGGAAAAGAATCCATCCTCTTACCAAACATCTACTTGCCCACTCTCCAATTGTCCCAAGAATCCTAAGGCAAGCCATGTATTCTGGTTCAACATAGGATGGACAGTTTGAAAAAGCTACATGAACAAAGGTTGAAAGACAAAGAAAAAATTTCACATCACCAGAGTCGTATCAAGATATTGTTTGATAGAAAATTTGCATGGAATTTTTTTGTTGGTGTTGGTAACTTAGTCTTAAAGTGGGACAAATACCAGGGGGACAAAGGCAAACACACCAAGTTTTAGTCCCTATGGATTGGTCCATACACAGTCCACGAAAAGCTTGACCAACACACATATCATATTCAATCACTTGATAAGAAGATTGACTCTCTTCCTGCCAATGGCAAATACTTAAGATAATACTTTCAATAAAGATTTGGGGCTGCCCCCTGCACTATGTGCATAGTCTTTTGTTGCTTATTGTTTATGTCTTTACTTTAGTGCTGTGTTGTTTTGTCATGTAAATAAGTGTCGTTCCTAACTACGTTGTGGCTTCTAAGTATGTGTGTGGCCAAGGTTCAGAGAGTCCTATGACACTACAATGCTTGGCTAGTCTTCTATCCATCTTCCTTGTCTTGGTTTCATCTTTTGGCCAATCAAGTTATGACAGAAAATATAATTCGTCTGTAAGGAGAGTTTTGGTCCAACCATGAACCTGTGTCTAGTTTGGAAACTTCGTGCCTATGCCCAGTTTTCTGCTTTGGTGTTTTCAAGCCTATCTAACTAGCAGAAATGGAGAAGGGGAAAAATCTAAATGAGCAAACCTAAATCATAGGTATTTATATGCTTCTCTAAAGGAAAAATGTCTCCTACTCTCAGTAGTTCGGGATCCCTCTTCCGCCCCAAAATAATAATTGCCAATGCACAATTCTCTTTAAATAAATCAATAAAGGCAAAAGAAGAGAATGGCTTCATGTGCAGAGAGGCAAAGAAATCCAATTCATCAGGGTATTGTCTAGGCTTGTTGGTAGCAGAGTAATGTTTGTGTACCTTCATGACTCCATAGGGGTACTGTCCAGGCCTGCTGGTAGTGGAGCAACACTAGAGATGAAAATTATACTCTGAAAATCTTATGCTCGTGAGATAAAACTACCCTTCCCAACTCGAAACACTATGATTGTGTTGAATCTTATGTTGTGTTCAACTAAGAAGGTATAGAGGGGACCATTTCTTCCCATGGGGTAAGTGGGGAAGCCAAACTAATCTGCACAATGAATCAATACTCCCTGAAGGACCAAGGCCTTGTACAAAAGAAACTAACCAAGACAGAAAAGAGAGAATTCAACCAGTGCGTCACCAAGTGTTGTAGCAGCTGCAACACCCTCCAAAAAAATTTCTTGCATTCAAATTTAAGAGCCTTCCTTGGTATTTCCCTTAATTTTTGCAAACATTTAAGCTCGTTTCATGAGCTTTCCCAAAGTTATTTGAACCGTTTTGCTTGTTAGATTAATTATCGTCTTTTCACATGTTTAACTAATATGTCACATTTGCAAACCTTTTTTGGTGGTTTCAAAGGTTTTTCTTTTTGTATACGAGCTTCCCTATTCTTGTAAATACCCATCGCACTCATACACAAAGTATTGAGCACTGTCGCACAAGTGTCGTCACTCTTGTCCAAAGGTCTATCTCAAGTGTCACACTTGTCGCTTCTTGTCATGAGATAGGCAGATAGAGGGTGATTCTTTGTCTTGTTTTTCTGGTGGTCTATGTCATCGTTTCATCGAAGTATGCTAAGTGATCAAGTATATCACGTGTCTATCTCTCTCCCGCACTTCACCATTTTTGGAAAATCTTCCTGACCATGCAGCTCAACTTCACCAAGCCTCGACTGAACTTCACATTGTGCATTCTCAACCTTCATTGATGTGACCTTTCATCATGAAACTACACAGTGTGCAAACACTATCCTCCAGGGAAGTTGCCTTGTGCAATTCTAGAGCCCAACAACCTTCCTTGCCCCCAGAATTGCGCAGTTGTCCCTCCCAGTCTAATTTGAACTACGAACTTCACACTCTCAGTCCTCAAGCTTTTACCTTTCCTACTAGAACCTTGAAATGTGGAAATATCCCAACCCCCCTTGGCCTACAAAATTTCATAGGTGTGTCCTCCAGTGTCCTCCCTCAGCTGAAGCTCACTGATCTCAAGAACTGCACAAATTTTTCCTCCAGATATATTTGCTGCACAATTCCCCTTACCTCTAAGAATTGCATAGAACTAACTTCTCAACACCTCATCCCTCATCACCCACTGTTGGTTTGAACTACACAATCCCGATTCCGAGTGACCACTACAAAATTTATGTCCCTAGTGGGGACAAGCTATAAATTTCAACAGTCAAGCTTGAGTTACACTCTACATAGTCTTAGTGATCAAGATCTCTCCTTGTCACCTAGAACTGCGCAATGCACTGTTACTGGGCCCTCTCTCCCAGCTTGTCACTTGTCCTAGGCTTAGTTCATGGATAAGAATCCACCATCTTAGGATAAAGAGTTTTCATATCGATGCCCTCTCATCATGAGTAAATTTCATGAACATGTACACTATCAAGTCATGGTGAGACGATGAAGAAGAACAATAAGGAAGGAAGCATGCCTAAAGACTCACTTGTAGTTGAATGGAAAAGTGGACCTACCAAGAGCAAGCAAAAGAAACATAAGTAAACAACCACCTTCAAAGACCGAAGAGCATTGAAGAGCCCACATCATCAAGCTATGCGGAGAAGAATAGAAGGCATATCCAAGAACACATCCATCACTCACCAACAACAATGACTTGACATTGCCACATCATCAAGCGATTCCATGTCAACAGTATCATGTCAAGTCATGTCATGAGTTGTCATATGCCAGATCACTATTTTGGGCCATGTATATTGTAAATCAAATGTATTGTAAAGTGGAAGTCCAATGGACACACATGAATATGAAGAGTCATGTAAGTTGAAAAGTCATAGGAAGTTGAACAATCATGAGGGTAGTCAAAGAGTCATAGGTGTAAGTGTTATACAATATTTTTTCACACTCCCCATCTCGTATCCTGAAGTGTCAAAATGAGGAAATATATCAATGTATTCACCATGAAACATGTTCAGAAGCATCCCTAAAAAAAAAAAAAAAACTTGCCTTGAAGGAATTATGGAGAAACTTGTAAAAAAACCTTGTTTTCAAGATCAATGCTTTTTCATCACTAGTGACCCGTGCTGGTACCTCGTTGCACTATACCTTCCTAGCACTACCAAAACAAATTTTACCAGAAAAACGCACGTTGAACCTCTTCAGGTAGCTTTTCCTAAAGTGTAGGAGAATAATCTCTTACTAGAAGTCTCAATAATGACGAGTTGGTTACAGGTGAATGAGGATTGGAATGAGATCTCCCATTCTTGGTCCTTGATCCTACTTTCATGGACCTTTTCCTTGATATGTGGAACTTCTCCCCCCTTCTATGGATCCTTAGCTCCCTCTCCTTCCCTATAAATGAGATCCCTACTATCCACAACTGGTTGGCTATTGCTTGGTTTCCTTCCTAGTGCTGAACTATGCCCAAATGTTTCCCATTTTTCTAAGGAGAAAGAAGTTCTTGAAGGTTAAGGCTAGGACTTGGAAACTCACCTAAAGGAGGCTTCCAACATCAAGTATTAAGTGGCTGTAATGCTCCCTTTACCATCTATTAATAATACATTATGTGTTTGATTTCCATAAATGTGTCAATCATTTATCATTCAGTATAATACTCCTTGATTAGCTATATGGTTTATATCAAAATGATTTTGTTATGTATGCATTTGTTATCTCCACACGATTTTGCAAGTATTCATCCATAATGGAGATGAGGAGATTGAGCTTGGAAAAGAAATATTCAAGCACGACACCAACAGACATTAGCATTAGAGTGAGGTAGGTCATCTATCCTCCTTTGTGTTTTCTAGTTTAAACTATGAAAGTTTGCACATATTTGTCTTTGTTTGTTGCTAGATCCTCCCATAGGACTAGAGGGATCATTTCTTTCCACATATTTGATTTCCTGCACAAAAGTAAGCATCACCCTTTGGTTATATATAACCCCCTCATTGTATGAACAAAGGAATTTTCACCTTGGCTCCTCCTGCAAGGCATTAAAGAGACCAACTAGTTCTTTGAGGAACAAGAAGTGGTTCCAATGTCACACTACTGAGGCTAGTGATGTACAATGTAAATATGTGTCTTGGATCATTTTCTTAATAACATAAGCCTTTTAAGGCTAGCACATTCTTCATGCATGACTTATGAATGTTTGTAAGACTATTCTGTGAATGCTTGTATTTCATGTTTTCTTTCACATGTACTAAGATAGTTGAACTATTTTGGTTATTTTAGTGCTTATCCTATTGAGAATGTGTGGTAATCATTGTTACCGATGTCTCATCTTTTTGGACTATTCTACAGGATACTAGATAGAACTTTCTTTTCTTATCAGTTATAATGATTGTCACATCCACTGTGGACTACTCCGCTAGATGTTAGACGGATCTTCCCTTGTTCATTGGTTGTAACAACTGTGGACTATTTTGCTGGATGTTGGACAGGTCCTTCTAGTTCATGTGTGTCTCTTCTTGGGTGGTATTGTTACCTCTCACTTAGAGGCTCACTTTTCTCCCCCATTTTGCAGTATGAGAACGTGGAAACATTTGCGTTGTAAACTCACCAAGCACACTCACCTTTCTTTTGAAGCTACCATTGCATCAATCTCTTGTGTTGATAGCTAGAGCTAAGGAAAATCTTTAAGTGTTTGGAAACATGCCTTTATACAGGATGGGACTCCTACACCAAACGATGTGAGGTTTGATTGGGACTTAATATCGGGGAGATTCCTTGAATGATGGCAGGTCTAGCACCATCAATAGGTGATTAAGGTGTTGTTCTTGGAGTTCAATGCTTGGAAGCTTACTTTAGGTCATACTACTCAATTTTCTCCCTTCACCATGTCTAACGCCTCACAATTGATAGAGGAATAATATCTTAGAGAGATCATTTGTGGTGGTTTAAGGACTCTTTGATGGTTCTTTATCCCAATAAAATTGTTTCTATGCCTAATTAAAAAATTGTATTAGTTGACCCTGGTCCAAGTCTTAAGATTAACACCTAATTCTCTAAAATTCCTTAATGGTGCCAATATGCCCACTAAGAAGTAAATAATTCACTTGGGAGGTCATGTATGTGGGTTCAAGGTGTTGTTTATGGTTCAAGATTTAAAGTGTGTTGAACGTATCGTTCATGGACTTTGGTCCATGAGTTTGAAGTGTTTTCCATATCATTGGATGCATGAGATCAAGATGTTATTTGTGGCCCTGGCATATGGTCAGGGACGTTATTTCCACTAAGTGGTTTCGACTAGTATTTATGGTTCCTAAGGTATTAGAAATGATAAGTTTTATATATGATCCATAAATGTTTGGGGGTATGGAACCTAACCAATTTTTTTGGGATGTTTTTAAAAGGTTTAAGACTTATTAAGAAATCATGTATGTTTCTAGTAATGCACATGTGTTCTAAGGGTGCATGTGCATTCATAATAACATGTACATTCTTTAGGAATGTGTGGGATTTTTAGTTCAATTTTTTCAAGTGGAGTGATAACTCCATCATATGTGTTTTCTAATTTGTTATCCTTGGATTTATGTATGAGATGACAAAACTAATGGTTTGGAATACAAATACATTAAATCCTTCAATATTTTTGAACAACTCTCAATATCTTTATATTTAAATTTACTTTTTAGGCTACACAACTCTATCATCAATAAAGATTAGACACATTAGAGTTAACGTTACATATTTCACACACACACACACACACACTATTTTCTTGACAATTATCATAATTTTAAATGCATACCTATTTTATTTTTGCTAGAACATTTTTTTCCTTAACCATTTTCAAAATAATTCATATGTTGCACTAGTGTGATTTTAACTACTAGTAACAATATGATTTGTAAGGCCCCTATACCACTAGTGTAACCCCTTATTGTTATTATTACACCCCCTTATTATATTTTTGTACCCATGCAGTCCCCATATTGTTATTATTGTGCCCCATAGAAGCCCACTATTATTATTATTGTGCTCTTACATTATTATTGTTATGTCGGCTTTGATTATATTATGACCCCTTAGACTCCTATATATAGAAAGGAGGTCTTGTCATTTGTATCATCCAAGAATTGTTCATTTGTGTAATGTAAAGGAGGTTTCCCCCTCGAAGAGGCTTATTTTTAAGGTGTTCATCTATCTTCTCTATCTTTTTGTGAGTTGGTTTCCTAACATTTGGTATCAGAGCAAGAAAATTTTTGTTGCAGATGCACTCTCAAGAAAGGATGAGGATGTGGAAGCATTGTTTTGTGCTATTTATATTATCCAACCAGATTGGATAATAGAAATAGCACAAAACAATGCTTTCACATCCTCATCCTTTCTTGAGAGTGCATCTGCAACAAAAAGTTTCTTCCCTTTTCTGTAGATGATGTCAAAGTCATAACCCAACATATTTGTAACCCATTTTTCTATTCTTCTAAAGATAATATTTGTTCTAAAAATTATTTAAGACTATCATGATCCATTTTTATGAGCCATTTCTTAAGAGCATGTAGTATTGCCAACATTTCCTTCGCATAAATAGCTTGCTTGAGATGTAGCCATAAAAATATCCAATCACCTACATCAAAAAAAATTCATTGCGATGTTGATCTACTTGTTGTCTCATTCGATTCTGCACCAAAGTGGCGTTATCCTTTAGAAGTCCCTATGGAGACATCAATCCTCTGCTTCTCTGGAATATCATTTTCCCTTATTTTCAATTTTTGAAAGTCCTCAATGTGCTCTTCCATTGAACACTTTTGTTTGAGATTTATCAATTGGCTAAAGAAGGTGTTTCTCTTTGTATCCTCATAATGTTTTATCATTTCCTCTGTGAAATTGACCATGTGACAAGTGGTTTATGAGAACAAAGCCCTTTATACCATAAAATTTGATTTTGTTCTAAATATGAAGATGCAATACATACCTTTTGTAACAGTGGTACACCATGTAGATTAAAATATTTCTCCATCTATAGTATCTAAGAATTGTTCATTTGTGTAATTTAAAGGAGCTTTCCCCCTCGAAGAGGATTATTTCTAAGGCGTTGATCTATCATTTCTATCTTTTTGTGAGCTAGTTTCATAATATTTGGTATTAGAGATTTGAATTCTAGGGTTTCGCTGCTCCAAACAGGTCTTCGTGGCATTTGCGCTATAACTTTTTTTTTTTCTGCGATGTTTCAGATGCTAAATAAAAACCCATTTGGACCAAAGTCATTATGAACCTCGGGTCTGAATTTCAGAGCGTTTCGCTCTATATTTGCAGAGATACGATTTGAGGATGTTGGCCTTTTTGCAGCCTCCCGAATTACATTCCAAATAGGTGACCTGGGGAAAATCGTCATAACTTTTGTTTTGAGCATCAAATTGAAATTTCGTAAGAAGTTATAGAAAGAGAACAGACATTAGTTTCCTGTATATATTTTTCAGATACTAAGGTCAAAACAGTGACATGTGGCACTTCATAAAAGTTCGCTCTTCTGAAAAGGTATATAATCAGGTCATCTTGGGATATTGTGCATAAATCTTCGTTGGAGAATCCAATTTTGGTCAAACTAGTGGCATTGGAAAGAGGACACAGAGGCTACTGCATGTCACAATTTTAGAACTTAAAGATCTAAAAGTATAGAGTTACAGTCGTTTCAAGATCGAGCTCCTAAAATCAAGAAGAAAAAGGTTCAAGAAGTGAAAGATCACATCGAGAAAGAAGAAATGAATCCAACCATATCTTGTAATGCATTGGTCGGAATTACCACTCCTCAAACTACCAAGATAGAAGGACATATCAAGAAGAAAAATGTTCAAGAATTGAAAGATCACATCGAGCATCAAGAAATGAATCTGACCATATCTTGTAAAGCATTGGAAGAAATTAGCACTCCTCAAACTCTCAAGATAGAAGGACATATCAAGAAGAAAAAGTTTCAAGCAGTGAAAGATCACATCGAGCATCAACAACAAGTTCTCCAACTTTTAAAGGATAATGCCACTTTTGTGCAAAATCGAATGAAACAAGAAGTAGATCAACATCGGAATGAATTTTTTTTTGATGTAGGTGATTGGATATTTTTATGGCTACATCTCAAGCAAGCTATCTATGAGAAGGAAATGTTGGCAATACTACATGCACTCAAGAAATGGCGACCTTACCCAATGGGAAGACACTTCAAGGTAAAAATGGATCATGATAGTCTTAAATACTTTTTAGAACAAATATTATCTTTAGAAGAATAGAAAAAATGGGTCACAAATATGTTGGGTTATGACTTTGACATCATCTACAGAAAAGGGAAGAAAATTTTTGTTGCAAATGCACTCTCAAGAAAGGATGAGGATGTGGAAGCATTGTTTTGTGCTATTTCTATTATCCAACCATATTGGATCAACGAAGCAAGGGATGAATGGAAGAAGGAAAAACAAGTGTGGCCACTCATTCAAAAGTTGCAGAATATCCCAATTCAAACAATATTGCCAAAACTTGAAGACGAAGGAAAAATCATATTGGAACTTGGAGCAGTCATAGAAACAAGAACCCGACAGCTACGAAATCGATCAATTTTAGAGTACCTCATCAAGTGGAAGAACTTACCAGCTGAAAATTCCACATGGGAGGACAAGAATTTTATACAGAAGAATCAAGAACTACTCAAGCATTGAGGTCAACACTTTTTGGAGGAGAGGGGCATGTTAGGCCCCTATACTACTAGTGTAACCCCTTATTGTTATTATTGCAACCCCCTTATTATATTTTTGTACCCATGCAGTCCCCATATCGTTATTATTGTGCCCCATAGAAGCCCACTATTATTTTTATTGTGCTCTTACATTATTATTGTTATGTCGGCTCTGATTATATTATGACCCCTTAGACGCCTATATATAGAAAGGAGGTCTTATCATTTGTATCATCCAAGAATTGTTCGTTTGTGTAATGTAAAGGAGGTTTCTCCCTCGAAGAGGCTTATTTCTAAGGTGTTCATCTATCTTCTCTATCTTTTTGTGAGTTGGTTTCCTAACAGAATTGATAGTAGATATCTATGTTGCATACCTAGTCACAGGTTGATGATATTGAAGCTACATTTTCTTATCTTGTAAATTGATGATGGAAATATACAAATTGTTGTTCTTGGTGTTGTTGACATATGCTTATGGTGCAGATCATATGTGGTCTATGATAGTTGCTAATGACTATCATGGTCTTATTTGTATTGGTTATAAATGCAATTTGATGTAAAGGTCCTGTAAATACCTATGATGTACTCATTGTAAAATTCAGTCATGTATAAACTATTATGGAAAAGTCGTGTTGGACATGTGATGTAGATTGTAACCCCACTGTGATTGGGAAGTTGATGTAATAATGATGTCAAATATGTAAACCCACTGTGATTGGGTGCTTGATGCAATTTTGATTCCTTGGTGATAGGACAAGTCACATGAGTCGTAGAGTCATGTAATTCATTGTGAATCCTTCACAAATTTTAGCATGTGCTCAAGGGGAGCATGGTCATTATTCGGTACTTAGCAATTATATCTACAACATTCAAGAGAGAAGCCTTCATTCATAATTGGTCCACCCTTTGCCCTTGATGTCAAAGGGGGAGAGTAACTTGGTGTTTGAAAATCTTGGTGCTTGACTTGATGTGTTTTACAAGTATCTACAGGTTGTGGTGACCAAACACCAAGGTGGTTGCCATCAAGTCCAAAGGGGGAGATTGTTGGCATTATGCATTATGTGTTGCCCTTGATGGAAACATAGCTGATGAGTTTTCCTTGATGAAAACCTACTTGATGAGTTATTTTTTTATGGAAACCAACTTGATACAAATGTCAACATGATGTTTCTACAGATGTGACATTGTGTTTTGATAAAGGCATAGCAGTTCAGAGGAAGAGAAATGCCAAAGTTGAAATTTCAAGAAGTATACGCGAGTTCTATTAAGTAAATACGTGTACACATGCAGATATGAAGAAGCAAAGGCACGTACAGTTTCCACACCATTGTATTCTAAACACCAAGGTCACTTACCATGGTATTTCCATGTGGTATTGAGCCCAACAGTAGATGTTTTGATCCCGTCTAAGAAAACCATCAAATGGAGTATGGTTTTGACCTATGGTATTGGATAAGGGCTAAGCTATATAAGGGAATGAAGATCAAAGTGAAAGTAGGTGTGCAAGTGATGAATATCTTATGAATAGTTAGATCTAAAGAAACTATGCATGTAATGGGCTATAGATATGTTTCTTGATCTAAAACTAAGTATGCACTCGTGAATTCGATGATGGATAAGATCCAATAGATCTAAGAAGACAATCCTGATTATGAGATGATTTGATATGTGTTGATGGTGTCTTAACACATGATTTTTTTTTGTATTTGACATCTGGGTATGTCTGAAGTTCTATGTTGTACTAACGGTTTGATTATGAAATTGCAGATCTATACACGGGTTTTGTAGCATACGAGGAACGTACACACGTGGTTGTGATACTGGTAAGACACGTACATGTGGGTTTGTCTCCTAAAAATCACATATACATGCAAATATGCTTTAAGGAAAGTGTGTACACAAAGTAGCGTTCTGATGAAAAGAATGTCTGATGAGTTTAATCAGTCTTGTTGTCTTTTTGTTGTCTATAAATGAAGTTTTCTTGATGATATGGACTTAAATAGTGTTCTTTTGCTTAAGGATTTATTGGTAGAAGAATGATGATAATACTTGTTTTTTTTTTATTGAATTTCAGTGAAGGTTTTGTGGTTATTTCAAAACGATGCAGTTGTTTTGTGTATGGCACAATGTTTAGTTCAGGATGACAGTGGTTGATTTTTAGGATTCAATGGTTTAAGATCTATATGTGTGTATGTATCTTCGAAAGTGCATACACACGCAGGTTTTCTACTGTAAAGTAGCATATATATTTTTAAATATGGCTGATCAGGTTTTGTAGTAACAAAATCTAGTTTCTATGATGTGAAGTATGTTGATTGGTATTATAGTTACAGTATTCTGACTCTTTTGAGTGTATCAGATGATTGGTTGAGTTTTGGTTAATTCAATGATTGGGTTTTAGTGATTGGTTGATTCAGTTGGGTCAGATATTGATGATTGAGTTACTGTGAACAACGTTTCAATTTTGATAATTGGTTTTGGTCTTAAATATTGGTTGTGGGTTCAGTCTGAAAATTTAATGAAACGTGGCCTACAAGTTGTGATGTTTTGTAGCACATGGATCGAGTATGAAAATTTATGAAACATGTGTTGAGGGTTGGAGCCTTCAATGAGGGATTTGAAGATTCCTTCCAGTGGAAGTTGGTAAACGAATTTAGTGGGTTGGAGCTCCCTTCCAGTGGGAGCTGGAAAATGGATGAAGGTTGTAGCCTTCTTCAGGAAGGTGTTTGTGTACTGGTATGAATTTATGCTAGTACAAGATTGAGAGGGTTGGAGTTCCCTTCCAGTAGGAGTTGGAGAACGAGCAAAGGTCGTAGCCTTCTACAGGTGGGTTCTTGCATACTGATATGAGTTTGTGCTAATACAAGATTGTAAAGGATTTTATTTATATTAAAAAGAAGACAGAGACGGCAAAACACATGGTTTTTTCCCACATTGGGTTTCCACCTTAAATCCTAGTGTTCATGTGTGTTGTTTATGTGTGATGGTTTATTTTTTTCTTACTGCACATGGTTACTGTCTATTTAATGTTTAATGAAGTATTGATGCACAGGCTCAAGGTAAAAATAAGATGAATTAACTGAAAAGTAAGTTTACTCATTAAACGATAATTGTCTTAATAACAGTCTCGTGCACATGTAAACTCCCTTCAGTAAATTCACGTATAGAAATCAGGATGTGAATTTGAAAAGTTTAATGATTTAAAAACACTGATTGACACCCCCCCCCCCAATATTTTTCCCAACACCTAATTGGTCCCTTCCTTTTCATATTTGAACCGATGCATCAAATACAACCCTTGGATTTGTGTTAGGACAAAGGGAGAATCACATTCCTTATGATATTTATTTTGTTAGACAAAATCTCTCACATGCAAAACTAAATTACACTGTCACTAAAAAGGAATTGTTAGCAATAGTTCATGTTATCAACAAATTTAGACATTATATTACTAGTTATGAAATTTTTGTTCATACTGATCATTCAACTATTAGATTTCTTATGAAAAGACTTATTACAAATGGTATAATCATGCGATGGTTACTTTTGTTTTAGGAATTTAATATTAGTGTGATTAACACGCCTGGGCTAGACTATTCAATTGCAATTTTTTTTTCCAGAATGAACATTTCATAGGACACTACCCCAGTTCCAAATGATTTTCTTGATTAGAATATATTCACCATTTCTACTTATACTCCTTGGTTTATTGATGTGGCTAATTATTTGGTGACAGGCAAATTGCCACAAAATTTATCTTCCAGTGAGAAACATAAGATTATTCATCTGAGTCCCAATTATTCATTAATATAAGGAGACCTATACCACGTTGGGCTAGATCTAATCATGAGGGGATGTGTGCGGGAGGATGAGATGTATGATTTCTTGAAAGATTTTCATATCAAACCTTGTGATGGGAATTTTGTAGAAAAAAAGATAGCTTATAAAGTGCTCAATGCTGGCTATTATTGGCCCACTGTTTTTAAAGATGCCAAAAAGATTACTTCCAGTAGTGATGCTTGCCAAAGAATTGGAAAACGTATTTCAAGTGTTGACATGCCTCTTCAAACCCATGTTTTAATTAAACTCTTTGAAAAATGGGCATTAGATTTTTTAGGGCCTATCTCTCCTATGTCCAGAAAGAAGAGGTATATCCTAGTCTATACCAATTATGTGACAAAGTCAGTGGAAGTTAAATATTTATATTATGCCACTAAGAAGTATGTTATACATTTCCTCTTTGAACATATATTTACTCATTTTGGAGTACCTTGAGAGATTTTCATTTATCAAGGGACACAATTTACTTCTAAATGATTAAAAACGATTACTGAACAACACCAAATTAGGCACTAGAAATGTACACCATACCATCCTCAAGAGAATGGATAGGTAGAATATACCAATAAGGTCTTGGAGTATATTCTTACTAAAACAATTTAGCTGCACCATGGATATTGGGCTAACAGGTTACTAGAAGAATTATGGGCTTACTGAATAACATGGAGAAATATGATAGGATACACTCCCTATGAGTTGGTATATGGGAAGTAGGTATTGTTTCCCATTGAATTTCGGGTGAAATCATTTTGAACTGCTGCTTAACTTGGGATGGATTTAGATGAAGCTAAAAAACAGAGAGTGCTTCAGCTAAATGAGCTTGATGAAATCAGACATGCTGCTCTGGACCAAAAGACTATGTTGGTGCAGGATCAAAATGCCAGATGGCATGACGAGTATATTAAAAATAATGTTTTTCAACCAGGAGACTGGGTATTATTATGTGACAGTGAGCTTAAACACTTCAAAGGAAAATTTTCAACCAGATGGTTGGGACCCTATGAAGTGGAAGAAGTTTTTCACAATGACTCATTCTGTTGAAATTAATAGAGAATATGAGTCTGCTGATTAGTTTTGTGTGTGTCCTAGTTTAGGGTTAGTTCCTATTTTCTAGGTGTTAGTTCTAACTCTCCTATTCTTATGTAAAATTATATATTTTTGATGTTAACGATTAATGTGTAGAGCATTCTGCGTGAGGCAGTCTCCAGGTGCAACTTGCTCACCTGTGAGCTGCTACGTTTCAGAATACATTTGATTTTGTTCCATTTTTAACATGGTATCAAAGCTAGTGAGCCTTGGTGGCTGTGGGAGTTCCTAAGTGGAAGAATTGTGACCGTTGGTGGCTAGAGACCCTTAGTGGCAGTTTGGAGCCTTTGTGGCCGAGTGGCAGAATTACAAATCGATGTCGAGCCCTCTTGACTAGTACGAAGGAGGCCTAGCGAGGAGGCAAAGTTCTGAGGAAAAGAACAATTTTTTTTGAGGTGAAACTAGAGCAACGTGGGTTTTGTACCATACAGTCATGCTACCCAAGCTTTGGGAAACGTGACATTTGGCTTGAAAAGTGCATTGATCGGACTTTACTTAGAGTGATCCCAAGCATCGCAGAATTGAACCAAAAATGTGTGTTGCCTTATTTTGGAGGATTTTTTGGTGGTCTGAAGACCCAAACTTCAAGCTGGTCAACCTGATTGTTGGCATTATGGTTCAGGAATGGCTATATGTTACAGGTGTTGTCCTTGATGGCAACCCATTCAGGTGATAGATCACTGTACTTCAAGTCAGCAGCAGAGGTTGATGATCAGCTATCAATTATTGAAGAAAATAAGGGGTACGCAGGTACAACTTACAGGAAGTGCGTACCCGTAGGTAAACCATGCAGCAACCGCGTCCTGAGACGCAGGCCAGCCATTCAGGAGGTGCGTCCACCCAGTGCACACATTTCAAGGCAGAGAAAAGCACACGTGGGGATTTCTTGTGTTTTACTCCTGGTATCTAGCCGACGGTATTGTGTTATTATGGTGTCGGCTCGTGGTATTGTTCCATGATTTGAGGAGGAGCTTGCCTATATAAAGCAAAGGAGATCACTTGGCTAAGTATCTTTTGCAATTGAATATCTTTAGATCTGAAATTTTGGGTTATGGTCTTAAAAGCTTGATCTATATGAAAAGGAAGTTGAAGGCGAATCTGTGAAGGGTGATCTTCGAGCGCATGATCAGATCTGAGTATCTGTGCCACTCTAGTGAACTGTCTATTCAGCCCTAATCAGAAGGTCGCAGGTGTTTATCAGAAAAGCTGCGTGGGGACGCAGCACAGTAACAAGAGACCTGCATGGGGACGCAGGGCAGACTAAGGTTCAGGTGCGTCCCTGGAGCAAAAGGACGCGGCGCGACAGCATTTCTGGGTGCATCTCTGCAGCAAAGTACGCGGCGCGATAGTGTTTCTGAATGCGTCCCTGCAGCAAAAGGACGCAGTGCAGTTCAAGGAACAGTGCGTGGGCACGCAATGCAGCAGAAGGATATCTGCGGGTGTACGCAGGAAAGCCGAAGGTGAATTGCGTCGCGACGCAGGCCACAGAAGGGAAACTGCGTCTCTGTCTTAAGATATTTTGTTGATTGAATTTCTCTGTTGATAAGGTGTTCTGGGTTAGTTCTGTTATTGCTGATCTGATAACTGTAGTGGACTGTAACTGTTATATACTTGATGATCATTTGATGCTTTATGAAAAGAAGTAGGGGGTTGTAGCTCCCTTCCAGGAGAAGACTGGAAAACGAGAGAGAGTTGTAGCTCTCTGCAGGTTGCAGCCTACGTACTGGTAAAGGACTGCACCAGTACAAAATCATTGTAAAAGGAGTTTCTAATTTGAAAGAAGATAGAGACATATTGCAGCAGGTGGTTTTCACCCGCATTGGGTTTCCACCTTACATCTTGTGTTCTTTGGTGTGACTATCTGTTTTCTTTGTTCATGCTCATTATTTTATGGTACTGACATGCAAAATTAATTCAAAGATCAAATAAGGAAGATTTATTAATTGCTAGATAATATTGATTCACCCCCCCTCTCAGTATTATTTCCAACAATTGGTATCAGAGCAGGTCCTTCAGAGAAGCTTGATCTCTTGAAGGTAGATCGTTCATCATGAGCAACTACGAGAGAGAAGCATCAATCAGGCCACCGGTTTTTGATGGGACAAACTTCAATTATTGGAAGGTAAGAGTTACTGCATATCTTCAATCTCTTGGTACAGAAGTTTGGGACATTGTAAAAACAGGCTACGCTTTTCCTTCAGCTACTCCTACAGATGCAGCTGAGAAGAAGAAGTATGAAACAAATGGGAAAGCAGTCAGTACTCTATTAGGATGTATATCCCAAACGGAATTCATGAAGGTAATGCACTACAAATCCGCAAAAGAGATATGGGACAAAATTTCACGAGCTATGATGAAGATGAACGAGGTAATGAATATAAGTTGTTAATGGCATTTGAAGATGATGATTATATGGATGCTGTAGATGTGGATAACCTTTATGAGGAAATTACTAGACTCAAGAGATGTATAGAAGAAAAGAATGTGATCATTGATACTCTACAATTTCAAATTGATGAAAAAGAAAAACATCTTGAAAAACTAGAAGGTGAAATTGTTGGCCTTAGAAAAGAGATTGAGAAAACAAAAGCTATTAATCTTAAGTTTGTCAAAGGATCTGAAACTTTGGATGAGATTATCAATGTGCAGCGGTCTCCTCTAAACAAGACAGGTCTGGGCTATAATGGAGAAATCTCTCAAGCATCCACCTCAAAGAGTTATCTTGATGCGGCAAGAAGAAATGGGCAAAAGAACAATGAAGATCATCAGGTAAAGCAGGGACGAATTACAAACAAAAACTATCAGGGGCAATCCATCTTAAGGGTGAACAAAAACTACAACCAGCCACAGGTAAAATCTTCTCAATTTGGTTCAAGAATAGATGAAAATAGAAATTACAATCAGTTGGCTGGTAGGTTCGATAACCGCAGAAGTTTCTTCAATGGACAATGCTTTTCTTGCCATAACTTTGGTCACAAAGCAGCTCAATGTGTTGCATATAAAACGATCATGACTAGGGAAGCTCAAAAACAAAGAAGTATGACAGGGATTACAAAAAGGACCTATAACAACTTTTCGGTTCTTGAAAATGAAGTTGAATGTTCTATTTGCAATAATTTTGGTCATGAAGACTCTGAATGCAGGAGCAGGTTTCAGCAGAAAAAGGAACAAGCCTCAAACACCAAAGCATGGAGAATAAAGGAACCTCAAACAGAAAGATGCGGGATAGCCTTTTATGCAGAAGGACAGGAAAATCTATGGTACATTGACAGTGGATGTTCGAAGCATATGACAGGTGATAAAGAAAAACTTGAATCTTATTCTGCTCTAGAAAAGGGAAAGAAAGTCTCTTTTGGAAATGATACTCCTGCAACTATAAAAGGAAAAGGCATTGCTCAGTTAAAAGAAAAGGTCAAGGCTGGAAATGTTTTGTATGTTGATGGATTGAAGCATAATCTTCTAAGTGTCAGCCAGATGTGTGATCAAATAACCGAGGTTATATTCAGATCGAATGGATGTCTTGTTCGTGATCTTGATATAGGTAAAACAGTGCTCAAAGGCAAAAGAACTCCAAATAATCTGTACATATTTGAAGAAGGACAACAACAATGCTATCTGAGCAAGGATGAAGAGCATTGGTTATGGCATCGAAGGTTGGGACATCTAAGCTTCTCACAAATAAGGAAAGCATGCAAGTATCAGGCAGTTCGCGATCTTCCAGATATCAAAATTCCTGACAACACCATATGCAAATCATGTCAGTTTGGAAAACAAACCAGAACTAACTTTCCAGAGAAAGAAGGATCAGCTAGCATGCCTCTTGAGCTAGTACATATAGATACATGCGGTCCCTTCAGAAAAAGAACACCTCGAGGAGAAGAATACTTGATATTATTCATTGATGATTTCTCCAGGTTTCTTTGGTTAGGACTTATGAAGCACAAAGATGAAGCATTCGAAAAATTCAAATCCTTCAAAGCCTTGGTTGAAAATGAATCAGGTCACAAAATTAAGTGCCTCAGATCCGACAGAGGTGGGGAATTTACTTCAAATGAATTTTTCGATTTCTGTGAAGAACATGGGATAAGAAGAGAATTCTCTACAGCAAGAACTCCCCAGCAAAATGGAGTTGTGGAAAGGATGAACAGAACAATCCAACAAATGGCTCGTGCTATGCTTGATGAGTCAGGAACTCCCACAACCTTCTGGGGTGAAGCTGCACATGCTGCGGTTGTTATCCTCAACAAAACAAATGTCCGGGTGAACATCACTCAAACTCCTCATGAGCTCTGGAGTGGTAGGACTCCTTCGGTAAAGCACTTCAAAATCTTTGGGAGCAAATGCTATATCAAGAATACGGATGAGCAGCTTGGCAAACTTGAACCTAGAGCAGATGAAGGCATTCTTCTTGGTTACTCTCCACATAGCAAAGCATACAAATGCTACAATAAAAGACTTGGCAGAATTGTTGACAGCATTGATGTAGTGGTTGATGAAAAGGGATACATTCCTAGGCAAGTACATCATGAAGACATCGAAGAAGATGAAGGCTACCCCCAACGACAGAATGATGAAGAAGAAGAACCTCAAGAAGAAGAACCAGAGGAGCAAACAAGAATAGAAGAAAAGACTCCATCCAAATATGTTCAGAAGAATCATCCAGAATCTCAGATTATGGGGTAGAAAGAAGCAGGTGTACAAACAAGAAGAACATTTGCAGAAGCTTCAAGCTATTTGGCATTACTCTCCTCTACTGAACCACAAAATGTGAAAGAGGCATGCAAAGATGAATATTGGGTGAAAGCAATGGACGAAGAACTTGAGCAGATCGAAAAGAACAACACTTGGGAGCTGGTTCCTAGACCAAAAGATAAGAATGTTATCGGGACAAAATGGGTCTTCAAAAAAAAATTGAATGAAAATGGAGAAGTAATTAGAAACAAAGCCAGACTTGTTTGTAAAGGGTATGCGCAGCAAGAAGGAATAGACTTCGAAGAAACCTTTGCTCCTGTTGCAAGACTTGAGGCCATCCGAATGTTTCTTGCTCTCTCAAGTTTTCAAAACTTCAAAGTATTTCAAATGGATGTGAAATCAGCCTTTCTGAATGGAGACTTGGAAGAAGAAGTATACATTGAACAGCCAGATGGGTTCATTCTTGGAAATGATCCAAACCTTGTATGCAGATTGAAAAAGGCCCTCTATGGTCTCAAACAAGCTCCAAGGGCTTGGTACTACCGCTTGGACAAATATCTTCATCAACAAGGTTTCTCAAAAGGTTCAGCAGATAGCAATCTTTATATAAAAGTTGAAAATGACAAATTGCTAATACTTGTTGTGTATGTAGATGACATTATTTTTGGCAGCAATGAAGAAGCTATGAGTCAAAGCTTTGCCTTGGTCATGCAGAAAGAATTTGAAATGTCCTCACTAGGAGAACTGACATATTTCCTTGGTTTGCAAATCCAACAAAAGGAAGGAGGAATCTTTTTATCTCAAACCAAGTATCTCAAACAGATTTTGAAGAAATATGGCATGGAAGATGCAAAACCAGTATGTACACCCATGGTCACAGGATGTAGCCTTAGTGCAAATGATGAATCTGCAGCAGTACATCAACCAACCTACAGATCTATGATTGGAAGTTTACTTTATTTGACAGGTACTCGACCGGACATCATGCATGCAGTTGGAATAGTTGGAAGATTTCAGGAAAATCCGAAGGAGACTCATCTTCAGGCAGTGAAGAGAATTTTCAAATATCTTCAAGGGACTCAAAATTATGGCTTATGGTATCCTAGAGATACAGATCTTACTCTTCATGCTTATACAGATGCAGATTGGGCCGGAAGCGTGGATGACAGGAAAAGCACAAGTGGTGGTGCGTTCTTTATGGGTTCCAGACTGGTATCTTGGTTCAGTAAGAAACAGAGTTCAATTGCCTTGTCTACAACTGAAGCGGAATATGTTGCTGCTGCATCTTGTTGCACCCAACTCCTTTGGATGATGCAGACTTTGCAGGATTTTCAAATCACTTGTACACCACCAATACCCATCTTATGTGATAACACAAGTGCAATCAGCATCTCCAAGAATCCTGTTATGCATTCAAAAACCAAGCACATACCAATCAAGTACCATTTTCTCCGGGAACAAGTACTTGAACAGAAGGTCAAGTTGGAGTATGTTCCTTCTAAAGAACAAGTTGCGGATATTCTCACCAAACCATTGCCCAGGGACACTTTTGAGTACCTCAGGCAAAAGCTGGGGGTTGTTGATGCATCATCTTATTGTTGAACCTTTTCTGATTGATGGTACAGGTTCAGGGGGAGCATATAATGCATTGTTGGCATTATGGAGGATGGTCAGAAGAAGATCTTGGAAATAGCTGCAATATGTCTCTATCTCTTTCATGGTGGATTATGGTTCTTTGTTGCAGATCTGGGGGAGCATGAGCTTAGGGGGAGCATACCCCTTTGCCCTTGATGTCAAAGGGGGAGAATGAAGCTGAAGTTTGTGAGGTTGCCATCAAGTCCAAAGGGGGAGATTGTTGGCATTATGGTTCAGGAATGGCTATATGTTACAGGTGTTGTCCTTGATGGCAACCCATTCAGGTGATAGATCACTGTACTTCAAGTCAGCAGCAGAGGTTGATGATCAGCTATCAATTATTGAAGAAAATAAGGGGTACGTAGGTACAACTTACAGGAAGTGCGTACCCGCAGGTAAACCATGCAGCAACCGCGTCCTGAGACGCAGGCCAGCCGTTCAGGAGGTGCGTCCACCCAGTGCACACATTTCAAGGCAGAGAAAAGCACACGTGGGGGTTTCTTGTGTTTTACTCCTGGTATCTAGCCGACGGTATTGTGTTATTATGGTGTCAGCTCGTGGTATTGTTCATGATTTGAGGAGGAGCTTGCCTATATAAAGCAAAGGAGATCACTTGGCTAAGTATATTTTGCAATTGAATATCTTTAGATCTGAAATTTTGGGTTATGGTCTTAAAAGCTTGATCTATATGAAAAGGAAGTTGAAGGCGAATCTGTGAAGGGTGATCTTCGAGCGCATGATCAGATCTGAGTATCTGTGCCACTCTAGTGAACTGTCTATTCAGCCCTAATCAGAAGGTCGCAGGTGTTTATCAGAAAAGCTGCGTGGGGACGCAACGCAGTAATAGGAGACCTGCGTGGGGACACAGGGCAGACTAAGGTTCAGGTGCGTCCATGGAGCAAAAGGACGCGGCGCGACAACATTTCTGGGTGCGTCTCTGCAGCAAATTACGTGGCGCGATAGTGTTTCTCAGTGCGTCCCTGCAGCAAAAGGACGCAGTGCAGTTCAAGGAACAGTGCGTGGGCACGCAGTGTAGCAGAAGGATACCTGCGGGTGTACACAGGAAATCCGAAGGTGAATTGCGTCGCGACGCAGGCCACAGAAGGGAAAACTGCGTCTCTGTCTTAAGATATTCTGTTGATTGAATTTCTCTGTTGATAAGGTGTTCTGGGTTAGTTCTGTTATTGCTGATCTGATAACTGTAGTGGACTGTAACTGTTATATACTTGATGATCATTTGATGCTTTATGAAAAGAAGTAGGGGCTTGTAGCTCCCTTCCAGGAGAAGACTGGAAAACGAGAGAGAGTTGTAGCTCTCTGCAGGTTGCAGCCTACGTACTGGTAAAGGACTGCACCAGTACAAAATCATTGTAAAAGGAGTTTCTAATTTGAAAGAAGATAGAGACATATTGCAGCAGGTGGTTTTCACCCACATTGGGTTTCCACCTTACATCTTGTGTTCTTTGGTGTGACTATCTGTTTTCTTTGTTCATGCTCATTATTTTATGGTACTGACATGCAAAATTAATTCAAAGATCAAATAAGGAAGATTTATTAATTGCTAGATAATACTGATTCACCCCCCCTCTCAGTATTATTTCCAACAATTGGTATCAGAGCAGGTCCTTCAGAGAAGCTTGATCGCTTGAAGGTAGATCGTTCATCATGAGCAACTACGAGAGAGAAGCATCAATCAGGCCACCGGTTTTTGATGGGACAAACTTCAATTATTGGAAGGTAAGAGTTACTGCATATCTTCAATCTCTTGGTACAGAAGTTTGGGACATTGTAGAAACAGGCTACGCTTTTCCTTCAGCTACTCCTACAGATGCAGCTGAGAAGAAGAAGTATGAAACAAATGCGAAAGCAGTCAGTACTCTATTAGGATGTATATCCCAAACGGAATTCATGAAGGTAATGCACTACAAATCCGCAAAAGAGATATGGGACAAAATTGTCACGAGCTATGATGAAGATGAACGAGGTAATGAATATAAGTTGTTAATGGCATTTGAAGATGATGATTATATGGATGTTGTAGACGTGGATAACCTTTATGAGGAAATTACTAGACTCAAGAGATGTATAGAAGAAAAGAATGTGATCATTGATACTCTACAATTTCAAATTGATGAAAAAGAAAAACATCTTGAAAAACTAGAAGGTGAAATTGTTGGTCTTAGAAAAGAGATTGAGAAAACAAAAGCTATTAATCTTAAGTTTGTCAAAGGATCTGAAACTTTGGATGAGATTATCAATGTGCAGCGGTCTCCTCTAAACAAGACAGGTCTGGGCTATAATGGAGAAATCTCTCAAGCATCCACCTCAAAGAGTTATCTTGATGCGGCAAGAAGAAATGGGCAAAAGAACAATGAAGATCATCAGGTAAAGCAGGGACGAATTACAAACAGAAACTATCAGGGGCAATCCATCTTAAGGGTGAACAAAAACTACAACCAGCCACAGGTAAAATCTTCTCAATTTGGTTCAAGAATAGATGAAAATAGAAATTACAATCAGTTGGCTGGTAGGTTCGATAACCGCAGAAGTTTCTTCAATGGACAATGCTTTTCTTGCCATAACTTTGGTCACAAAGAAGCTCAATGTGTTGCATATAAAACGATCATGACTAGGGAAGCTCAAAAACAAAGAAGTATGACAGGGATTACAAAAAGGACCTATAACAACTTTTCGGTTCTTGAAAATGAAGTTGAATGTTCTATTTGCAATAATTTTGGTCATGAAGACTCTGAATGCAGGAGCAGGTTTCAGCAGAAAAAGGAACAAGCCTCAAACACCAAAACATGGAGAATAAAGGAACCTCAAACAGAAAGATGCGGGATAGCCTTTTATGCAGAAGGACAGGAAAATCTATGGTACATTGACAGTGGATGTTCGAAGCATATGACAGGTGATAAAGAAAAACTTGAATCTTATTCTGCTCTAGAAAAGGGAAAGAAAGTCTCTTTTGGAAATGATACTCCTGCAACTATAAAAGGAAAAGGCATTGCTCAGTTAAAAGAAAAGGTCAAGGCTGGAAATGTTTTGTATGTTGATGGATTGAAGCATAATCTTCTAAGTGTCAGCCAGATGTGTGATTAAAGAACCGAGGTTATATTCAGATCGAATGGATGTCTTGTTCGTGATCTTGATACAGGTAAAACAGTGCTCAAAGGCAAAAGAACTCCAAATAATCTGTACATATTTGAAGAAGGACAACAACAATGCTATCTGAGCAAGGATGAAGAGCATTGGTTATGGCATCGAAGGTTGGGACATCTAAGCTTCTCACAAATAAGGAAAGCATGCAAGTATCAGGCAGTTCGCGATCTTCCAGATATCAAAATTCCTGACAACACCATATGCAAATCATGTCAGTTTGGAAAACAAACTAGAACTAACTTTCCAGAGAAAGAAGGATCAGCTAGCATGCCTCTTGAGCTAGTACATACAGATACATGCGGTCCCTTCAGAAAAAGAACACCTCGAGGAGAAGAATACTTGATATTATTCATTGACGATTTCTCCAGGTTTGTCTGGTTAGGACTTATGAAGCACAAAGATGAAGCATTCGAAAAATTCAAATCCTTCAAAGCCTTGGTTGAAAATGAATTAGGTCACAAAATTAAGTGCCTTAGATCCAACAGAGGTGGGGAATTTACTTCAAATGAATTTTTCGATTTTTGTGAAGAACATGGGATAAGAAGAGAATTCTCTACAGCAAGAACTCCCCAGCAAAATGGAGTTGTGGAAAGGATGAACAGAACAATCCAACAAATGGCTTGTGCTATGCTTGATGAGTCAGGAACTCCCGCAACCTTCTGGGGTGAAGCTGCACATGCTGCGGTTGTTATCCTCAACAAAACAAATGTCCAGGTGAACAACACTCAAACTCCTCACGAGCTCTGGAGTGGTAGGACTCCTTCGGTAAAGCACTCAAAATCTTTGGGAGCAAATGCTATATCAAGAATACGGATGAGCAGCTTGGCAAACTTGAACCTAGAGCAGATGAAGGCATTCTTCTTGGTTACTCTCCACATAGCAAAGCATACAAATGCTACAATAAAAGACTTGGCAGAATTGTTGACAGCATTGATGTAGTGGTTGATGAAAAGGGATACATTCCTAGGCAAGTACATCATGAAGACATCGAAGAAGATGAAGGCTACCCCCAACGACAGAATGATGAAGAAGAAGAACCTCAAGAAGAAGAACCAGAGGAGCAAACAAGAATAGAAGAAAAGACTCCATCCAGATATGTTCAGAAGAATCATCCAGAATCTCAGATTATGGGGTAGAAAGAAGCAGGTGTACAAAGAAGAAGAACAGTTGCAGAAGCTTCAAGCTATTTGGCATTACTCTCCTCTACTGAACCACAAAATGTGAAATAGGCATGCAAAGATGAATATTGGGTGAAAGAAATGGATGAAGAACTTGAGCAGATCGAAAAGAACAACACTTGGGAGCTGGTTCCTAGACCAAAAGATAAGAATGTTATCGAGACAAAATGGGTCTTCAAAAACAAATTGAATGAAAATGGAGAAGTAATTAGAAACAAAGCCAGACTTGTTTGTAAAGGGTATGCGCAGCAAGAAGGAATAGACTTCGAAGAAACCTTTGCTCCTGTTGCAAGACTTGAGGTCATCCGAATGTTTCTTGCTCTCTCAAGTTTTCAAAACTCCAAAGTATTTCAAATGGACGTGAAATCAGCCTTTCTGAATGGAGACTTGGAAGAAGAAGTATACATTGAACAGCAAGATGGGTTCATTCTTGGAAATGATCCAAACCTTGTATGCAGATTGAAAAAGTACCTCTATGGTCTCAAACAAGATCCAAGGGCTTGGTACTACCGCTTGGACAAATATCTTCATCAACAAGGTTTCTCAAAAGGTTCAGCAGATAGCAATCTTTATATAAAAGTTGAAAATGACAAATTGCTAATACTTGTTGTGTATGTAGATGACATTATTTTTGGCAGCAATGAAGAAGCTATGAGTCAAAGCTTTGCCTTGGTCATGCAGAAAGAATTTGAAATGTCCTTACTAGGAGAACTGACATATTTCCTTGGTTTGCAAATCCAACAAAAGGAAGGAGGAATCTTTTTATCTCAAACCAAGTATCTCAAACAGATTTTGAAGAAATATGGCATGGAAGATGCAAAACCAGTATGTACACCCATGGTCACAGGATGTAGCCTTAGTGCAAATGATGAATCTGCAGCAGTACATCAACCAACCTACAGATCTATGATTGGAAGTTTACTTTATTTGACAGGTACTCGACCGGACATCATGCATGCAGTTGGAATAGTTGGAAGATTTCAGGCAAATCCGAAGGAGACTCATCTTCAGGCAGTGAAGAGAATTTTCAAATATCTTCAAGGGACTCAAAATTATGGCTTATGGTATCCTAGAGATACAGATCTTACTCTTCATGCTTATACAGATGCAGATTGGGCCGGAAGCGTGGATGACAGGAAAAGCACAAGTGGTGGTGCATTCTTTATGGGTTCCAGACTGGTATCTTGGTTCAGCAAGAAACAGAGTTCAATTGCCTTGTCTACAGCTGAAGCGGAATATGTTGTTGCTGCATCTTGTTGCACCCAACTCCTTTGGATGATGCAGACTTTGCAGGATTTTCAAATCACTTGTACACCACCAATACCCATCTTATGTGATAACACAAGTGCAATCAACATCTCCAAGAATCCTGTTATGCATTCAAAAACCAAGCACATACCAATCAAGTACCATTTTCTCCGGGAACAAGTACTTGAACAGAAGGTCAAGTTGGAGTATGTTCCTTCTAAAGAACAAGTTGCGGATATTCTCACCAAACCATTGCCCAGGGACACTTTTGAGTACCTCAGGCAAAAGCTGGGGGTTGTTGATGCATCATCTTATTGTTGAACCTTTTCTGATTGATGGTACAGGTTCAGGAGGAGCATATAATGCATTGTTGGCATTATGGAGGATGGTCAGAAGAAGATCTTGGTAATAGCTGCAATATGTCTCTATCTCTTTCATGGTGGATTATGGTTCTTTGTTGCAGATCTGGGGGAGCATGAGCTTAGGGGGAGCATACCCCTTTTCCCTTGATGTCAAAGGGGGAGAATGAAGCTGAAGTTTGTGAGGTTGCCATCAAGTCCAAAGGGGGAGATTGTTGGCATTATGGTTCAGGAATGGCTATATGTTATAGGTGTTATCCTTGATGGCAACCCATTCAGGTGATAGATCACTGTACTTCAAGTCAGCAACAGAGGTTGATGATCAGCTATCAATTATTGAAGAAAATAAGGGGTACGCAGGTACAACTTACAGGAAGTGCGTACCCGCAGGTAAACCATGCAGCAACCGCATCCTGAGACGCAGGCCAGCCGTTCAGGAGGTGCGTCCACCCAGTGCACACATTTCAAGGCAGAGAAAAGCACACGTGGGGGTTTCTTGTGTTTTACTCCTGGTATCTAGCCGACGGTATTGTGTTATTATGGTGTCGGCTCGTGGTATTGTTCCATGATTTGAGGAGGAGCTTGCCTATATAAAGCAAAGGAGATCACTTGGCTAAGTATCTTTTGCAATTGAATATCTTTAGATCTGAAATTTTGGGTTATGGTCTTAAAAGCTTGATCTATATGAAAAGGAAGTTGAAGGCGAATCTGTGAAGGGTGATCTTCGAGCGCATGATCAGATCTGAGTATCTGTGCCACTCTAGTGAACTGTCTATTCAGCCCTAATCAGAAGGTCGCAGGTGTTTATCAGAAAAGCTGCGTGGGGACGCAGCGCAGTAACAGGAGACCTGCGTGGGGACGCAGGGCAGACTAAGGTTCAAGTGCGTCCCTGGAGCAAAAGGACGCGGCGTGACAACATTTCTGGGTGCGTCTCTGCAGCAAAGTACGCGGCGCAATAGTTATTCTGAGTGCGTCCCTGCAGCAAAAGGACGCAGTGCAGTTCAAGGAACAGTGCGTGGGCACGCAGTGCAGCAGAAGGATACCTGCGGGTGTACACAGGAAAGCCGAAGGTGAATTGCGTCACGACGCAGGCCACAGAAGGGAAAACTGCGTCTCTGTCTTAAGATATTCTGTTGATTGAATTTCTCTGTTGATAAGGTGTTCTGGGTTAGTTCTGTTATTGTTGATCTGATAACTGTAGTGGACTGTAACTGTTATATACTTGATGATCATTTGATGCTTTATGAAAAGAAGTAGGGGGTTGTAGCTCCCTTCCAGGAGAAGACTGGAAAACGAGAGAGAGTTGTAGCTCTCTGCAGGTTGCAGCCTGCGTACTGGTAAAGGACTGCACCAGTACAAAATCATTGTAAAAGGAGTTTCTAATTTGAAAGAAGATAGAGACATATTGCAGCAGGTGGTTTTCACCCACATTGGGTTTCCACCTTACATCTTGTGTTCTTTGGTGTGACTATCTGTTTTCTTTGTTCATGCTCATTATTTTATGGTACTCACATGCAAAATTAATTCAAAGATCAAATAAGGAAGATTTATTAATTGCTAGATAATACTGATTCACCCCCCCTCTCAGTATTATTTCCAACAATCTCTAGTGTGGTGGATCAATTGGTGGCCCTGTGAAAGTTGATTACTCGAGGGGAGTGGCAGATCGGGGTTGATCGATGATGAGGTAGATCACCCCTCTTCTGATTGCTTGAAGCTGAGATTTCCCGTGCTATGGAAAATCAGTGTGGATTGGTGATAGAGGAAAATATTTTGACCTTCTGGAAGTGTGTCGCATATTTGGTGGCCGAGATTGTGTATTTGGAGGCTGAGATTTCATGCCGAAATCGTGAGATCCAATTGCATCAAGATCTTTTGTCTAGATCTTTGTATTGATGACAAGGTAGATCGCCTGTTCTAAGATCAAGATAACTCTGTCAGCTCAATTGTTGTGACATCAGAGCGCTTATCTGGTATGTTGGTGTATTTTTTCCATTTTGTTGGTCGATATTATTGTAAGATCACCCATTTTTTCTAATAGCATTGGTTTCTAAAGGGTGAGGATCTTGAGGAAAATCCATTGATCGATCTATCATTATGAAAAATCATATGGCAGAAGTGTATCTCAATGAGAGAAATTAGCTCGACGAGACGAACTACACAAATTGGAAGTTTAAATTACAGACATTGCTTGAAAGATCGAGTGCATGGTCAACTGTAAATGGGGATGAAGTGAAGCCGACCACAGGCGGAGGTGGAACGACTGCAGAAATCCAGGATTGGGAGAAGAAGGAGAAAAAATCAAAAGTATTGTTGAATATGTCAATGAAGGACTACATTATCCCTCACATCATAGAGTTTAATTATACAAATACCATATGGGAGACTCTCAAGGAACTGTATGAGATGAAGAACACAAATCGATTATTGTTCCTAAAAAGCAAGGTGCTCTCTATCAGAATGGAGGAGAGTGAAACAGTTGTTTCATATATCTCTCGAATCAAATACCTAAGAAATAAGTTGGGAGATAGAGGAGAAAAAGTGTCGAACACTGATCTTGTCACAATTACCCTAAATGGTATGATTGGTGACTATTAGATGTTCATTACAGGGATGTTAGCGAGGGAGAGAGCCCTGACTTTTTAATATCTCTCACAAATATTGATGCAAGAAGAGGAGAGGAGGATGACTCTAAAGCCCTAGACTTCAGATCTCACATTGATGGCAAATAAAAACCATTTTAGAGGGAAACCAGGAGTAGGCTAGAAATGCGGTGGTACACCATACAAAAGGCCAATGCCAACAAAAGCTATGTCTTCAACCATACATGATTCTGGAATCAAATGCTTTTATTGTGGTAAATCTAGTCACATGGTCAAGAAATGTTATAAGAAGAAGCTTCATGAAACTCGACACAAATAGAAGAAGCATGCAAGGCACTTTTCTGATGAAGAATAGAATCAGGACCTCGAACTATTTGTATCTGATTCTATGCTCTCTACTGAGTTGTATGAAGCTGAAACTTGGTTTTTGGATTCGAGAGCTTCTAGTCACATGATAGGTAACAAACATTGGTTTGAAAATTTTAAAGAAACTAGCAGTGGTGCTAATATCTACCTTGGTGATGACAAAGGGTACACGATTAAAGGGTATGGAAATATTCCTGTGGTATTATGGTAATATTAGACGTATTATAGATCAGAATATTAAGGTAGAATTTTTTAAGTATTATTATGTTATTAAAGATCTATTGGATCATATGAAGCCAAGTACATCAGGTATTCAAGTTGGAGGTTTGTACAAATTGAATGTAAGAAGTGCACCACAACAAGCCTTGACTTACACAACTATGACTGCAGAGAATTTGTGGCACCAAAGATTTGGTAATATCAATTTTCATGACCTACTGCTACTTCATAAAATAGGTATGGTCAATGGTTTCTGTGTTTTAAAAAATGTTCATGTTGATTGTGAAGGATGTGGTCTTGGGAATATGCACAAGGATGATTTTCCCTCAAGTTTAGATAAAAAGAAGAGAGATATACTAGAGATTGTGTACACTGATATATGTGGTCCGATGCAGACAAAGTCATTAGGAGGTGCCTATTAATTTTTATTATTTTTTTATGATTGCACAAGATTTACCCGGGTATATTTTCTCAAAAAGAAGAGTCATACTTTTGAATATTTTAACGATTTCAGAAGCATGGCTGAAAAATAGATAGGAAAGTTCATAAAAATTCTCCGCTCAGATCAAGGGGGAGGATACAAGGAGGGTGGATTCATAAAATATTGCAAGGACCATTAGATAGTTCAACAATTCATAGTACCTCACACTCCTCAATATAACGAGGTTCCAAACAGGAAGAACAAAACCCTGGTGGAGTGTGCGCACAACATGTTAAAAGGTAAGAACCTGTCTAATGGTTTTTGGGCAAAAGCAATAAATATTGTAGTGTATTTAAAGAATAGGAATCCAAAAAAGAGCCTTGATCTTAAGACTCCATTCAAATATTTATTAGGTTTTAATCCTGCAGTTAATCATTTATGATTTTGTGCCTCGAAATATTTTTCCAAAAGAGGATAGGGAAAAACTGGATTCAAATGCCATTAAGTGCATTTTTGTAGGGTATTGTACAAAGTTTAAATCATATAAATTGTTTAATCCCTCTACTCACAAAGTGTTTACACGTAGAGATGTAGTATTCCATGAGAAAGTTAATGAAGGAAACTGTGACAAAGGCAATGAAGAGTAGCACATGCCTTTGTTGGTGGAAGATGGAAGTGATGAAAGAAGGGACAACTGTGAGCAACAACAACATCAAAAAATGTAAGAATCAGAGGATACAGATGCAATCAACAATCCATGTCCATTAAGGAATGATCAAGACATATTTGGGGTGAGTCCAATACCAAGAAGATCAAGTAGGCAGACTCGGTTACCAACCAGGTATAAAGACTACACCCTCATGACAAATATCTTGAATGTTGTTGAGACCTTAAACTATAAATAAGGTAGTCAATTTGATGAATGGAGGGATGCCATGAGAGATGAATATGTGTCAATAATTAGGAACAAAACTTGGGATCAAGTTGAACTAACTGAAGGTAAACAACCCATAGGTTGCAAATGGTTATACAAACCTAAGTTTAAAGCAAATGGTAGTATAAACAAATATAAAGCTAGGCTAGTGGCAAAGGGGTACTCACCGAAAGAAGGAATAGACTATGAGTAAACCTTCGCCCATGTAGCTAAATTAAACACAATTAGAATGTTAATTGCTTCAACTAAAAAGCATCATTGGATGATACACCATCTAGATGTGAAATCTGATTTCTTAAATGGGAAAATAAAAGAAGTGTACTTAATGAAACCTGAAGGGTTTGTTAAACAAGGGCAGGAACATTTAGTCTGTAGATTGAGAAAATAACTCTAATGATTGAAACAGGCACCCAGGTCATGGTATGAAGAAAACGACTCATTTTTCTTACAACATAGTTATAACATGAGTAAGAATGACCTACATATGTATATTGTGTTTGATGAGAAGGGGAAAATTGTTTTTATTTCTTTATATGTAGATGATCTTATTATTACAGGAAATTCTAATGAGTTCATTAAAGAAATCAAAGTGCACAGAACACAAGATTTTGTGATGAAAGAAATTGGAGAGTTACACTATTGTCTGGGTCTTGAAGTCTATAAAGACTATTTCCAGGCCTTTCTGTCTCAAGGAAAGTATGTCAGGGGTCTATTGAAAAAATTCAGAATGGATTAGTGAAATTTTGCCTCAGTTCCTTTACGATAGAATATCAAACTTCAAAATAATGATGGTTCTAAGGAGTTGATGCAACACTGTACAGAAAAATGGTTGGGAGTTTGATTTACTTGACTCCAACTAGGCCTAACTTAGATTTTGCAATTAGTGTATTGAAACAATTCATTTCAAATCCTTTTGAGAATTATTAGGTGGCAACAAGAGGTGTCTTAAGGTATCTTCAAGGAACCTTAGACTTTGGGGTTAAATATACTGATTCTTGTGATGTTAGATTGACAAGTTTTTCAGATTCCAATTGGGACAAAAATCTGGATGATAGAAGATCCATAACACGTTATGCTTTCATCATTGGGTCCGGGATATCACATGGAGTAGTAAGAAGTAGAATATTGTATCCTTATCTTCAACAGAAGCAGAGTATCAAGAAATGTGTGCAGAAACGTGTGAGGAAATTTGGTTGAGGAGACTTCTCCATGACGCTGGAGAAGAACAAAAAGATGCTACAGTTATCAGATGTGACAACTAAAGCTCAAGCAAACTCGCAAACAACCTCATGTTTCACAAAAACACGAAGCATATTGATACACAGTTTCACTTTGTTAGAGAGAAGGTTCAGTCAAAATAAATTTATATTGAATACTGTAATACTTGTGATAATGCATCAGACATTTTTACCAAGCCCCTTGGAAGAATTAAATTTGAATTATTTAGGGAGATGTTAGGAGTACTAGTGGACCCTTTCTCCATTAAGGGGGAGCATTGAAATTAATGGAGAATATGTCTTATTGGAGACAGTCTATTCATTAGTTGTGCATGTGTCCTAGTTTAGGATTAGTTCCTATTTTCTAGGTGTTAGTTCCTACTCTCCTATTCTTATGTAAACTTCTATATTATTGATGTTACTAATTAATGTGTAGAGTGTTCTGCATGAGGCAGTCTCCAGGTGCATCTTGCTCACCTGTGCGCTACTAAGTTTCAGAATATCTTTGATTTCTTCCATTTTTAACACCATCAAAATTAGAACCATTGATGATGATCAAACTTCACTTGTGGTGAACAAACATAGGTTGAAAGTATAACATTGCCCACTTTCTAAACATGAATCTTTGCAAACTGTACCGCAGAACCCATGAATGGATCTGATTGATAAAGGAGATCCAACACCTCTTGGTTCTTCAAATTGATCTTTTTTAATTATTATTTCAATATATATGTATATATGTACATAATATAAATAACAGTGGGCTGTTTTTTGTTTTCCTCCACAACTCACATAGAATAAAGAGGAAATTTGTCAAGTGTAGGTTTATTCATTTATCGGACGTGATGGATTACTTATGGAAAATGACCCTTTGGAGTCTATTTTGAATATATTCAAACTCTCTAAAATTGAATGTTCCGAGCACCAATTGACCCAACCTCCTTATAATTAACAGGATATTGGTAGTTAGGGATCTTCCAAGTACACATTTGTTCTTTTCTAGGCCTGGTAGAATACTTATGGAAACAAATCCCCCCTAGATTATACTTTGAGTTATTGAGACTCTCTAAAATTGAACACTCTAATCATAAGCTAACTCAGGGTCGTTAAAATTTATGGGATGGAAGTAGATATGGATCTGCTAAGTATATAGTTATTTTTCTGAGATGAGTAGAATAATCATGGGAAAGAATCCGTCTAGAGTCTTCTTTCGTGCATTTCAGAATCTCAAAAATTGAAATGTCACTAGGCAGCAACCTGTCAAGGCCTGGCCAAAATCCATGTAATGGTGGTACCAGTATTTGATTTGAAGCAACACCAATCAGATTTCAGTTGCATTTTCCTCCTAAAAGCTGATTTTCTAGACCAGTTCCAAGATACAATGGAGTGGCTCTTAGTTTTTATTCTAACATAGTCTCAATACTTAAGTATTTTCTTCATTACTGTTGGGTAATTTCAGAAATTCCGCACTTAGTTTAGTACTTACTATACTTACAATTCTAAGTACTAAATAAGTTAAGTACCTAAAATTGTGCCAAGGATAATATCAAGCCCAAAAGTGTATCAATATGTTCGATCTCCAGTTCGACATCAAAACTTGGTGGTGGTATTTGATAATTTCATGACCAAAGTAGCAGTGTATCTACATCAAATTCAACAATGGTAAAAGAATTACATTAATGATCAAGGTGTCCTACCACTCTTTATTTTTGAACATCTAGCCATCATTATACAGTCAATCAAAGGTATGAACAAGTTCTCATTTATTTGGACTGATGAAAAGAGTGCGAATAATGGAATCTGATTAATGATCTTTCCTCCACCCATTTGAATTATGTATTATCATGATTTCCTATGTTCTTCCCTCATGACATTAAAATTAGTTATTGTTAGTACTCCAGATTGTCTTATTCGATAATTTATTATACTCATTACCCTCTCATCATAATACATATGCTTCGATACTTTCACCATCATTATAATTGACCCAGTTCATGTCATAATCTTAAAACATGGCCGCCCTTTCTAATTAATCCCACAACCTATTTGAAACGCTTGAATGAATATTTTTTTGTCTTTGATTATACAACATTTCCCAAATTTCGTAGCACCCTATGTGTTAGCTTGTGATTTCCTAATTTTCCCTTTGGATTAGATATTGTTTTATTGCTAGGATGGGGGCCAACGACATGAGCCTACCTTCACTCAATTTCACGCCAACCGAGAAGAAGTGGTGGATTAATTTTCTTAAAAAATTTCATGGACGCAATGATAAGGTTGGTATGGCATTTTCACAAAGTTTTGATGGGAAGACAACGAAGGTTGGAAATTTGAAGATAAAAGTCACAGAAGAACTCATAAGCAAGGAAACAGGGTTTCCTTTGTCTGGTGAAAGGTATTTTAAAGGGGACACACTTGATTGGGAAGAATTCTCAAAATTTCTCAAACCGACATACAAATCGATCAAATGGTCCAAGGGCATCCTTAGGATTTGCATTGAAGGCGCATTGTGACTGCTTATCACTGCACTACAAAGGTTCATAAACTGTGAAGGAAGGTATGCGACCATGTTCCTCTACCACATCAGAATCCTTCTTCATTTTACAAATGGGCGCGAGGTTAGTTTCCCTTTCTTCCTTCATCAAAGTTTGCATAAGGCTATGATAAATTTCCATTCGACCTCCAGGAATTCTGAGACCTGTTTATGCCATTATAGCATCATTAAAATGCTTGTTGTCCATGAGTTGGAATGATGGAAAGAAACGTGGGTATATTTCCTAAATAAAAATTTTCCTAGGGAGGAAAACCAAGTAAAAGGCAGGCGGCGGATAATCAGTTTGTGTTCCAAGAAATTAGACGAAGAAACTAAATCCTCTACCAATTCACTCTCTAAGTAGGATAAAGCCTTTGTGAAAAGAATAGGAAAATTGGAAGTTGAAGGAAGTTATTCCAGAAGAAAAAGGAAGAAGCACCAATATCAAATCCACCTCCACAATCATAAGATCTTATGAACATATCAAATATTCTGACCACATAGCAAGTTTGACAACACACCTAAAGCATGACTTGTTAGTAAATCCCTCCTGAGGGCACTCAAACCCTTGAGCTGATGAATTTTGTTTCCTCTCCAGAAATAGAAACAAAGAGTCCCTCTTGGGAACTTGCGAGAACAAAGAAGCTAGACATAACCTTACCTAAGGAGGAAGGACCAATTGACAACTTTGTCGATTTTTAGAGTGAGTTTCCACATAATGGCTTATCTCAATATGGCCCAACAACAAAAAATGAGTGGTGGAGAAAATGGTCATCCAGACCCATGAAAAATCAACCCACAAGAGAAATAGTTCACAAAAGAAAAACCTAACTCTTGAGGATGTCCATGTTCATGTTGAAAAAGAATTTCACTACCAAGTTGGTAAACTACAAAAGAAGAATTTGAAGCTTAAAGAGAAGTACCATAACTATAAAACTTTGTATCATCATGTCGGAAAAGAAAATGAAATGTATAGGACTCAGAACTTGGCTCTGGTGTCAAATAATGATAATGTGGCCTTGAAGAAAAAATGACTCCTTAGCTGGAAGGTGAGGCAGTTGAGGCCTACTAAAGGATGCAGTGTTCATAAACGGGCCCGAACATTTTGGTAAGAGACAACAAAGAAATATCATCGTTTAGAGATTTTAATTAGCACGATGGGAATTTGAATAAGGACGACCCCAATTTTGATCTTGATTGGTTTTGGAAGAAGACAACTACATGAGGACATGCATCCTCTTTGGCATGGGGGAATGTTTGGCCCTACTTTTTTCATGTTTTTGACACCTTATCTTGCTACCTTTCATAATATCCTACTTAATTTCACTCTTTTTGACACCTCAAAACCATACTATTATTGTTAAAATGTTACAACTCATAAATGGAGGTAAGGATCAAAATTAGGTCTTGCCTTTATGTGTCTTTGGTCATTTCAGATAGATGCTAAGTGAATTCATACTCTCTTGACTCAATTTGACTAACATATTACTAGCATTCCTAAATATGATGATGGAGACTTGATGGCATTGACAGGTCACTAATCATTCAACATCTAGTTCGAGATGCAGTAGGAAGCTATTCGGTACCCGATTCAATACTTCATATGGTACCATATTCCATCGCTGGTACCATTCAAACTGATTGACATTCCAATGAATATTCTCATGTTCATTGATAGCAGTAATAATGCATCTAACCTAAATATAGTAACACAATAAAAATTTTGTGGATATGATAGAATGAATCACTGATCCTCAAGGGTTTGGCTTACCATAATTAAGCACATATCATACTTATATTATTTTTCTTGTTATTTAGTTAAGATATATCTTTAGGTTGATTCCTTTAAGAGGATAAGCCAACAATGTTAGGGGCTAGTGAGCAAAAGCAAGGGAGAACTATGACTGTGAACATTCTATAATTTTTAATCCAATGTGGAATTTTTGTATTTATGCATTACTGAAGATTGTTAATATAGCAATGTTATATACCTAGGGGGGATAATATGGGGTACAAAGGGAGGTACCCAAGGTAATAATGTAATAATGGGATGGGCCATAGTAATAAATAAGGTGGTTAACCCATATCATGTAAGGGACCACAAGTAGTTAGTAATAATGTAATGGGCCCATGGTATTAGTTCGATGGTATGAGGGAACCATGGTAATGATCCATGGTATTGTATGTATGAGGCCTATATAGAGGCTAGAGACTCCACATGGAGAGATGTCAAGGAATATTGTCAAGGATTATTGTATGAACAAGCATATGGCTTGTGGAGTGTTCTCCTTCCTTAAGGAGTGAATGTATGGTGTTGCCCTACCATAAGGGTTTTGATCAATAAAGAGAACCATTTCTATCTATTTCTATCTTATTGTTTCTGGGTATATTTTCATTATCATATATTTTCATATCAGATCTATAACAAGTGGTATCAGAGCACTTTCTTGGGCCAAAGTGGAGAATTTTTATTTTTATTTTTTGCAGGATTTCGGGGGCGGAAAGTTTGCAGATCAGTTTTGCATGTTTTAGTGTAAGATCTACAAATATAATTGTAGATCTGGATTCTATTTGAAAAAAATCCTGATTTCAAAAAAAAAAAAAATGGTCGAATCAGAGTCCGGATGAAGGAGATATCGCTGATCTAAAAATCAGTGGTGTTGTAGACAATTTTTTGGGGCAGCGCAGATTTCGACATCCTGGTGCAAGATATATAAAATATAATTACATATCTAGATTCTTTGTGAAAAAATACCCAATTTCAAAAAAAATCAGTCAAATCGAAGTCTGGATGAGAGAGATATCACTGATTTAAAATCAGCTCTTTTTTGCAGAAATTTTGGTGACGGCGGGAGTGTTGCAGTGCAGATATGAATTTAGAGTGCCTAGATCAATATTTCTTTCACATGGGCAGATGCAGAATGGTTGTTTCATTTCCAAAAATAGATCATAATATGGATTCTGAGCAATATTGACATAATTGTGTCCATTTAAAATTTTTTCCAATTTTTTGTGATGGCGGGCCAAGATTAGAGTTTGAGGGACTTGTATAAATTTGATGGATCTCATCCAGCCAAATGGCTAGCACAAATGGATAAATGTTTTAGTTTGAATTACATCATGGATGATGAGACTCAGCTGATAATGGGAAAAATGTACTTGGACAATGAAAGATGGCAATGGTGGCAAAGGCATCAACATTGCTATCGAAGGCCCTTGACTTGGGACATATTCACAAAAGCTATTATGGACCACTTTGACTGTAAAACTAATCTTGTGGATAAGCTCACATAGGCAGACACACAGCCTAGCAAAGATTTTATTTTTATAGAAAAGAAGGAAACCAAGGAACCTAAAGGGTTATTTTTTGCTGGTATCTCCTTATTGCAGGTTCATGGATTGATTCAGAAAGAGAAGATCATTGTTTCTATAAATAATAGTTGCAAGAATAATTTCATCAATGTTAATTTGGCAACAAAATTGCAAGTTCCTGCAAAACACATTGAAAACACACAGGTGGATGATGAGGATGTTCAAGTGTATAAGGATTTGAAGATTTCTGTGGATAAGTATGTGTTGCATGGTGATTTTTATACTTCAAAGATGGATAATATGGATGAAATGTTTTAGGATATTCTTGGATGGAATCTGTGGGTACTATAAATATTAACGTGCAAAAGAAATTCCTAAAGCTCTGGTATAAAAAGAAGAAAATTACATTACAGGATATTTCCATCAAAAAATAGGTAGAGTCAACGAAAGTTGACGCAGAAGATGTTCCAGGGACTGACATATCACATGATGAGCAGTTGATGGTCGACAATCAAACACAAACAGAGGCTGAAGCAGAAAAGGTTACAGGTGTTGATACATCAGATGAGGGCTCAGTGGTGGAAGTAATATTGGAAGATAACACACCACAACAGGCACCAAAACATAACAGTCAGGCTCCAGTAAGGGGTGAATTAAAGAAAAAGACATTGTGGGTTAAAACTTCAACATATCATCACCCACATCACCCCGCAAGACAACAGCCAACAAGATGGCACCCAATTAGCCACAAGGACCACAACCCCCGCTGGACAGATAGAGAGGAGCAAAGATCCACCTACTACACATCAACACAGAAGAGCTACCATGGTCAACTTCCAGCTCAAGCGAGCGCGGCACCAGCAAGATCGAGGGTTCATCTTTCCCTTGGATGGCTAGATTCACGTGCATGGTACCAGTGGACTACTCTTTTGAGTAGATCTTATTATTTATGTTCTTCCTATGTTTTGGGGACGAAACATGTTAAGGGGGGTGGAATGTTATATACCTAGGGGGGATAATATGGGGTACAAAGGGAGGTACCCAAGGTAATAATGTATAATGGGATGGGCCATAGTAATAAATAAGGAGGTTAACCCATATCATGTAAGGGACCACAAGTAGTTAGTAATAATGTAATGGGCCCATGGTATTAGTTCGATGGTATGAGAGAACCATGGTAATGATCCATGGTATTGTATGTATGAGGCCTATATAGAGGCTAGAGACTCCACATGGAGAGATGTCAAGGAGTATTGTCAAGGATTATTGTATGAACAAGCATATGGCTTGTGGAGTGTTCTCCTTCCTTAAGGAGTGAATGTATGGTGTTGCCCTACCATAAGGGTTTTGATCAATAAAGAGAATCATTTCTATCTATTTCTATCTTATTGTTTCTGGGTATATTTGCATTATCATATATTTTCAAATCAAATCTATAACACGTGGTATCAGAGCACTTTCTTGGGCCAAAGTGGAGAATTTGTTTATTTTATTTTATAACTTATCTAAGGCCGTGGCAAGGGCCTACCATCAAACTCCGGAAATTCTTGTAGTTAGTTTATTTAGAAAGAGAGGTATGTTTGTGGATGGGTGTAGAGTAACTGCACTTGAATATCTATTTCACTATGGTTCTTAGATAAATATTATGTACTTAGAAGTGTGATTACAAACATTTAATATTTTATAGATCTATATGTTATGTCTCTTAAATTTCTAATTGATGATTGATTATCAAAAGGGTAGATTTCTATTTAAGATTGCTTGAGCTTATGAAATTGTTTCTCATATAATATTGCTTGAGTCTGTAGGTTTTTTCTTTACCAAACATTGCTAAGTTGGAATGAATATGTTTTAGTAAGAAATGGATTTCTTAAGGTCAAGCTTCTAAACAACTTTAAGACTAAAACGAAACCTTTGATTCAACACGAAATATCCTACTATCCGTGAATTAAAAATTTCCAACAAAGGACTATGCAACCAAAGGTTGATGCCTGGAAGTTTCCATAGGATTTTGTTTGGACTTTAGATCATGTTTTTTATTCTCAGATTAGTTATGAAATGATTTGTGAAATCATATAATTGTATGAATGAATCTTTGAGTTTAAATTGGATAGTATTTTCTTAGCACTCTTGAAATTAGTTTTCAGTTTATAGCTACAAGACACATAAAAAAGTGTTTGACCCTAGGGTTAGTTTTTCTTTTGTGTGAATGTGTTGAACATAATAGATAAATTGAAATCAAATTTTAAAGTTAGGATATGGTATTATTAAGTTTGTTTCCATCAAGGAATTCGAGCATGGATTAATTTATGTGTTTGTCTAGGATAAATTGGTGATTATGATTGTGTGTTATTTGGATTACATAATAGGCTTCTTGACTTTAGTTTTAACAGCCCTAGTGAAATTTCCGTGTAAAAATATATAAATACCACAAATGATGGGACACGTATTCCAAGTTGAATGGTGGGGAGGACATCCTAGTGTGTGTTCATTTGGTTGTTTATGGCTAAGGAAATTGGAAAAGGTGATGGCTAAGGAATTAAAGAGGCAAAAGGTATTTTGACACATTTATTTATGAAAATACTGAAAATTAGGAGAAAAGGAAGGTGAAAGGTCACAGGTTGCATGTGAGTAGGAAATTGAAGGAAAATAATGGAAAATGAAGAAAATAAAGGCCTCATTCATAAAAAGGCTTCTGAGGATCAGTTGGTAACCTTTTGGTAGTTCAATTTTGCAAGCACTCTCATTATTCTCTCTCTCTCATACTCTTGGATACTAAGCATTTTCTTGGAGCACTTTGGCATTGGAGGAAGAAAGGAAAAGAAGGAAAGAGGAAGCAAGGACCAAGAAGGGAAAGGTAGGATCAAGTAGCTACAGAGGGCTTCATTGCAAGTATCGAATTGCATGTCTATTTTCCTTTCTAGATTTGGCATGCACGATATTGCATGTGGTTCTTTTCTATCATGCCATGGGATTTTCTAGGTGTGACAATGTTTTGAGCCTACCCTTTCCATTTCCAGATAGCCATGGTGTGTTGGGGTTCTCATGTTTTGGTTGAGTTGGATTTACATATGGATTCAAAGTTGAGTGGGGTAGATCTCTGAATGACAAAGCACATGGCCTAATGGTCCTTGAACCATACCATGGATCCAGGTAAATCCATTGGATTAGTGACCCCTGAGCCATACCATGGGTTGCAATAAAGCTAGGATTGTGTTGCCTCAGTGGGCATAGGAATCCTTACTGGTGGATGGCAGGATTTACAGTAAAGACAAGAGGTGGTTTTCTCTTTGTTCGGCCTAGTAATCCCAGGTTTGGGATACGCATTAAATACTGGAGAGTGGTTCTCAGTTTAGGGCCTAATGATCGAGGTTTGGATTGCAGTAAAGCCTCAGAGGCTAGGAGATAGGAAAATTCCTCACATTGTAGGTGGAGAAATCTAGTGGCATGCATGCTTGTTTGGCCTATTGATTGGGTGGATATCATGATAAATCCTATTATGATGTGTTCATCTTCTTGGCCTAGTGATCTGGGATGGATTACGGTAAAGCCTGGTTTCTATTGATGATGGTGATGTGGTTTAGCCTCGGTATGACCTGGTTGACTTATTTTGGTTTGAGCCCCACATTCATGCTTGGAATATGTCACAGGGATGAATGACTCAAGAGATATTTGTCTCAACCATTCTATGGTGGAGTGTAACTTGGTAGTCCTATCTTCAGTTGGTTTATTGCATTCACTAATGAGAAATTCATTCCATTGATTTTCATGTGAAAATGTATTGAATTATATATGGATTTTGATGGCTGATATTTTTATGGTATTTTTGTTCCTATTATGCTAGTTATATGTATGTTTTTTGATAACAACTATGTATAGCTCTCAACATTTTTTTACTTGTACATGAATTGATAATGTGGCCATGATCTAATGGATTTTAATGCAACAAATGGCATGAGGGAAAAATGGTTCATAGCGATTCTCGTATAAGTATGAGATCCCTACACTTAATTCTGTTGTTTACACCTGTAAGTTACATGGTTGCAATATGTTTGATGAAATTCCTATCATGGCTAGTAGGGGTATGGTTAAGGTCTTGATCAACTTATTTCTTTTGCATCATTGTTTCCTTATACATCTCTTGATTCTAAGCTATCATTCCATTCTAGGCAATGGCCTGGGCTCTGGGCCTGAAAAAGTGGCTTAAGTCCCAGTTCACTGGCAAAGAAATGGAAATTTTGGTCAAAAGTCACTGGCATGCAGGCCTATGAGAGAAAATTTAGGTTTCTAATCACTCCCTTGCCCATGACATGAGAGCGACTATGGCCTAAGAGGTCTAGAACAAGAGTGGGATGCAGGGACATGCTATCTGGGTGGTTGACTTGTCTCTTGAGGGTTCTGTGGATGATGTTGGATGACTATGTGTGATGTTCTATCGATTCCACTTCCTTAAGGTCACCTAGGAGGTCAAATCTAATCATAGTAGCCTCTCGTCTCATGTTTACCCCGATTGGCATGGTTACTTGGGTGGATCTGAGAGGAGGGTGCTATAGAGTGGTATCAGAGCTTGGTTCAACTCTCGAACTTGATGGGTTGAATGTGTTAGTCATGCATACATGTCAGTTGAATGTGTGTCTCCTACACTTGTATTTCATGTGCTTGTTCCATTTGCTTGATGATTGATTAGGGTTGTAGCATGGTTGCCATGGAGAATTTGATGTTGATTTCGCGAATTGTATTAGTCATGAGTATGTGATTGGTTGCATAGGGATTATATGTTGCTTACATGTTTCCTACTTACATCCTTGTATGTTAGGTTAAATTTTTGAATATTTTGGATTGCATGTATCAGTCTTGTAGGTTGATTACAATAATTGATCCCTTATGCTCGACTACATGTGCTTATGCATATATGTAGTTGGTTAGGCATTTCTTATGTGTATTGTTGGTTGCATGTGGAAACGTCTACAATGGAGTAATGGTTGTTGACTTGCATGAGGTCATGGTTTCTGTAGTTGATATGGTCATGCATTGATGACTAGAATCAAATTAGAATGATATGAATATGGTTTGGTACTCATTTGTTATATGTCTATATACAATTGTTATGCATGTATGGTCTTGGTTATAGTTTGAATAGTAGGTCAAACATGCCTTGTGAAGTCATTGTATGAAATTTAGGTCATCATGGTGCTATTGGTATGTTATGATGCTAATGCATTGAATGAGCTATAGAGCAAGAGATGCAGATCATCAAAGTGAAGTTACATCATTGGACCTCAAGGCGAGAGCATGTCGTCGTACATGTTTGTATGTTGGGCATACATGTATGTAGGTTAAGGATTGTTATATACGTTAGGGTTATATACATTAGGTTATGTACATGTCTTTTGATGTTATTGTTATGTACCTAATATATGATAGTTGATTAGAATAGTCATATGCACATGAGTTAGATAGTCAAGAATGATAGTAACATGTGGTTGTAAGCATTTCTATTGTCGGTTAGTTTAGATAACTTGATTATTATGTTATATGATATGTTGTTGATGAGTATGTTATAGGTTAACTTATTGTTGCTATATGACAATTAGCTTGAAGATTAGGTTTTATGTTGTTGATGAGCATGATATATAGCTTATTGTTGTTATGTGTTATTAACTTGATTATTAGGGTTATTTCATTGAGATCTTGATGTTGTAATTTGGATTGGTAATATGCGTGATGGTTATATTCATCGCATTGAAGAACTTGATGTTATATGTATTGTGTTAACCTCGTTTGACCTATGCATATGGTTATGGTTGCGATACTCGAGTATGAGATGAAATATTTCTGATATGGTGTCCTACTAATCTATATTGATCACACTTATGTGATTGTTATGAATGAACGACAAATGATTATGAACTTATGACATGAACATGTTAGTTAGTTACCGTTATGGATATCATGATTTATGTTTGAGTTGATATGTTGTGAAGTTGTATCATGCTAACCTAGCTTTATTATGTAGACAAGATAGCCTCCCCTGATATACATTAAGGTATGATTTTTCTTATGTCGTATATTTGGTGCTTGGTTGTTTGATTATGGCGTCTATTTGGCGTTTGAGTGTTTGGTGCCTAGTTGATTTATTTAACATGGCATGTTTGCAAGTTGGTTGAATGTTTGATGAATTTCATAATATGAGTATATGTTCCAATGATCTTGCTTTAAGATGGTTTTACTAACACATACGTGTTGAGATAGTTGATATGTACTTGAGTGTAGTAGGTGATAGTTGTAGCATCACGTCGAATGACTATGAGTTGACTATGGATTATGACATGATTGTTTGTAAAATTTGACCTCAAATTGATAAATATGACTGTCTTGATATTTGAAACATGTGGTTGACATGTGTGAGAAGTTGCAGGAAACATGCTTAGTATTAGTGTGACGAGGTAATAATTGAAGTGTTTATATAACTAACAGCTGGGTGACGCAACAATATATAGTAAGACTCAGTTGCAACAGGGTAAAGGTAAAAGAGAGGAATCGTGTAAGAATTCCTTAGGCTATGTTTGGAAACCCTAATTCCAAATGAACGAGTGCTTTTCATATAGGGGGTCTTCTTAACCTTGATTTTATTTGACATTACGTGAATGTGCTAGATTCATGAACATGTACTTGATAGGTATATTAGCTAGTCTCTAGTTGTAGGTGGACCCGCCAAGGGAATTGGAGTCCCTTGAGATATGGCATGGATGTGTTCAGTTGCAAGAAACATGTTTGGCACAACAAGATAAGGTAATTGGTGCATTATTATTTTTTTATGCACTAAAATTTATGTGTTAATGACAGCATGGTGCAGGGAGTTGCATGGCAAGAGAGGTTTCCATGAAATTTTGATGAAGGCTCTGGTTGAGCTTTCCTTGGGAACCATGGGGATTGAGTCATGGTGTTTGTTGTTAGTCTTGTGATTTTGGTATTTTTTATTTCCTTACGCTTAATATGTAGCTTTATTTATTTCTAGAGTATGGCCATACCACTTCGTTTTCAGAGTCATGTTGTTATTGGATTTCATGGTTTTCTTCTTATTGTTGTTTATGTTATTGCCTTTTATGATTTGAGTCTTGGGAATTGGTTGGGAAAGAGGAAAAGTTGATGGAGCTTGGGGAGAGTTGTGTGGTACCCAACATGTAATATAGGATTCAGATGAAGATTTATTCATGAGTAAGCATAGCAAAAGGTAAGACTATGGTAGTCAGTTGGACTAGTTGGTCCATAGTGGTAAATAGACAGTGGTAGTACCGACATGTGAAAGGTAACATGAAAGGTGAAGTAAATGGATCTGAGATGTCAAATGCTTAGGCTATGTTGGGAGAGATTGTTCTCAATGTTGTGCATGTTGTGCACAAATAAGGAAGTTCTCTTAAACTAGACCTTATGCTATCTAGTAATTATGTTATGATCATGATGATGCCGATGTTTATATACGTATGTATGTCTATATGTCATTGGCTAACTAGGTAATTATTATTTTATATTGATGTTTATATGTATGTATGCGTATATATGCATAATGGTTTCTAACAAGATCATGATTTTTTTATGCTAATGTTTATGTATACATATCTATGTATCTATGTCACTGTCTGACAAGGTTGTTAGGGATCATTCTTGTGGATGAATGATTTCTTATGCTGGTGACTGACATGAAGAGGTTCCTGGTTTATGAGGAATCAAGTGGAATAATAGTTGTGAGAAATATATGAGGTTAGTATCATGTGGTTATCAGTTGATATTATGTGATTATATTATGTCTATGTTATGGACATGCTATACCAAGGGATACATCAATGAAATGAAAGCAATGTGGTCTATGGCATGTTGGGACAAGCATGGATAATACACTGGAAGAAAGGTTGCTTGGTAAAGAGTTAGTGTGGTTTTGGATGTGTGGTACGACTGTTGTGCATATGTCGTATATTTTGTACTTGTTGTACTTGGGATGTTGTGTACATGGGGTGTGGTGTATATTTAGTGTGTGTACATGTTGGTTATGTATTGTTATATAAAAGTGGTGTTGCGTGCATGTTGTACATGTGGTGCTATGTACATATGGTGTGGTGTGCATGATTGTACAAGTGGTGTTCTGTGCATGTGGTGTTGTGTACATATAGTACAAGTGGTGCAATGTGTAGGTGGTGTTGTGTACATGTCTTGCATGTGGCATTGTGTACATGTGGTGTCGCGTACATGTCATGCATGTGGTACTACGTACATGTGGTATTGTGTACACATTGTACATTGGTGCAGTGTACATGAGGCATTGTGGACACGTTGTGGAGGTGGTACCATGTACATGTGATGTTGTGCACACATTGTGTGTGGATGTATATCTTGTGATGTACATTGTGCATTTATACATGTTGTGTGGTGTTGTACATTAGGTATAGATGTATTGTGTTAGTTTTATGCCAAGTGTATGTGTATGTGTATGTATTGTGTTATGCACTGGGTGTAGGTGTATGCATTGTGTTATGCATTGGATGTAGGTATATGTGTTGTATGTCAAGTGTCGGTCCATGTATTGCATGGAGTTGTGTGTTGTTTTTGGTCATATGTGCATGATGCAAATTATGTATATATGCACCTAGTTGAGGAGAAGGCATTGTGTGTTTGTCAAGTGTGGCAACTGATCCAATATGCGTACGAAATAAGAACAAAGGTGGGAGTAAGGATCAATTAAAGGATAAGTATTGTTACATTATTTCAGTTTTATTATGCATGTTATTTATGATTCTCGTATATGATGATTACATGTGAATTATGATTCTAGTTTATGATGGTTACATGTGATTTATGATTTTGATCTATGATGGTTATGTTTTGAGCTAACTTGATGTGATGTTTTTCTAGATGTTGATTTGGTAAAGATGGTAATTTGACTTCTTGTGACAAGAAGTAAACAAGATTGCAAATGTACCTTATGACGAGCTACCAATGAGGTATGATGTGAATTTATATTGATTTATTTTAAGTCTAATGGAAGTTATGTGCTTGGAACATGAATGCATGAACATGCCCAGTTGGGTGGTTGAAATCGACTGCAAGTATTGGTAGTTGAAACAAAAGGATTTGGAACATGAAATAATGTTGTTAGAGTAGTTCAAGAACAGGGCCATTGTGGGACATTGGTACCTGATAGTGTCCATTGATTTCCATGAGCATGCTATGACCGGTATGATGGTTGAGTCAGGTATATGCCTTGTTTGTTTGATCTTTCAATGTGAGGAAGCCATACCAAGGGATGGATCGCTAGGGATAGGGGATGCCAGGGAACTTGGAAGGTGATTGACTCCTTGGAAGGGGTGACCGACTTGCCCAAGGGACTATGTAAGAAAGAAGGGAAGACTGAGGATATTTTTTTTTTGGTCATGAGAATTTCCATATGGAATCGGATGCACATTGGTAGTGCACCATGGGAAATGAGCCAGTAACTATTCACTGAGAGGACACGTGGCACATGATTATAGTGTTGGACATTGGATGCAGATTTGACTTTGCACTCAATTCTAGACTTCCTAGGAAAGAGGTGAATCCTGGTATTACTTTGAAGAGGAGGTTTAAGCCTCCGGGTTCCCTTGTTATAGATGCAGGCATCATATCCTTCTACTTGTTGGTTGAGAAAATGTGCATATGTGTATATGTGTGTATTATTGTAAATATTGTAATGAGTTGTGTTATAAAGCTCCACTATGTGCTAGGCTTTCATGTTGTCATGATGTTTTTCTCTTGAGCATATCTTTCAATGTAAATACTGCATCCAACTGTGTTATAAAGCTCCATGAGCAGTATGTCTTGTTTCAGAAGGTTGTTGAGTTATATGTGCCATTGAACACCTAGGATGGTGTGCCCCCAAGAGGTAGGGTTTTGTAATAACCCTGGTGAAAATTCCATATAAAAATATATATGTAGCATGAATGATGGGACACGTATTCCAAACTGAATGGTGGGTAGGACATCCTAGTGGGTGTTCATTTGGTTGTTTATGACTAAGGAAATTAGCAAGAGGCGAAAGGTGTTTTAGCACATTTATTTATGAAAATAATCGAAATTAGGAGAAAAGGAAAGTGAAAGGTAACAGGTTGCATGTGAGGAGGAAATTGAAGGAAAATAATTGAAAATGAAGAAAATAGAAGCCTCATTCATAAAAAGGCTTCTGAGGATCAGTTGGTAACCTTTTGTCTGTTCAGCTTTAGGATCACTCTCATTATTCTCTCTCACATACTCTTGGATACTGAGTTTGCTTGGAGCACTTTGGTGTTGGGGCAAGAAAGGAAAACAAGGCAAGAGGAAGTAAGAACTAAGCAAGGGAAGGCAGGATCAAGCAACTACAAAGGGATTCATTATAGGTATCGACTTGCATTTGTATTCCCCTTTCCAAATGTGGAATGCATGGTATTACATGTAATTCTTTTCTATCATGGCATGGATTTTGGTAGGTGTGACAGTGTGTTCAACCTAGCCTTGCCATTTTCGGATAGCCATGGTGTGATGGGGTTCTCATGTTTTGGTTGAGCTAGATTGCCGGATGGATTCGAAGCTGAGTGGGATGGATATCTAAATGATAGAGCACATGGCCTAGTGGTCCCTGAGTCAGACTGTGGATCACGTTAAAGCCACTGGCCCAATGACCCATGAGCTAGACTGTGGGTTGTGTTAAAGCCAAGATTTTGTTGCCTCAGTGGGCCTAGGAATCCTTATTGGTGAATGGCAGGATATAGGGTAAAGCCAAGAGGTGGTTTTCTCTCCATTGGTCCTAGTAATCCCAACTTTAGGATATGTGGTAATTCATGCAGAGTTTGTATCAATTTAGGGCCTAGTGATCTGGATTTGGAGTGCAGTAAATCTTGAGAGACTAGGAGACAGGAAAATTCCTCATGGTGTTGGTGGAGAAATCTGGTGGCATCCATGCTTGTATGGCCTACTAATCTGGTGGAGATCATGGTAAAGCCTATTATGATGTGTTCATCTTGTTGACCTAGTGATCTGGGATGGATTAAGGTAAAACCTATTTTCTATTGATGAGGGTGAGGTGGTTTAGCCTCGGTATGCCCTGGTTGAGTTCTTTTGGTTTGAGTCCCACATTCATGCTTGGAATATGGCTTGGGGGTGAATGGCTGAAAAGAGATTTGGCTCAGCCATTCTATGGGTGGTTGAAATGTGGTATTCCCATCTCGAGCTAGTTTATTGCATTCATTAATGAGAAATTCATTCCCTTTATTTTCATGTGAAAATGTACGATGTATATGGATTTTGATGGCTGATATGTTTATGGTATTTCTGCTCCTATTATGTTAGTTATATGTACATTTTGTGACAACAACTATGTATGGCTCTCAACATATTTTTAATTGTACATGAATGGATAATGTATCTATGACCTAATAGATGATAATGCAACAAATGGTATGAGGGAACAATGGTTCATAGCGATTTTGAGATAAGTATGAGATCCCTACACTTAATTTTGTTGTTTACACCTACAAGTTACATGTTCACAATATGTTTTATGAGATGTCTGTCATGGCTAGGAGGGGTTTGGTTAAGGTATTGAGAAACCTTTTTCTTTTGCATCATTATTTCCCTATACATATCCTGATTCTAAGCTACCATTTCATTCTGGGCAGTGGCTTGGGCTTTGGGCGTGAAAAAGTGGCTTAAATCCTAGGGTCGTTGGCACACAACTGGAAAGTATTTTCCAAAGTCACTAGCATGTAGACCTATGAGAGCGAAATTAGGTTTTGGTCGCTCCCTTTCCCATAGAATGAGAGAGACTATGGCCTAAGAGGTCCAAAACAACAGATGGACTTAGGGACATGCTATCTGGGTGGCTGACTTGTCTCCTGAGGATTATTTTGATGATGTTGTATGACTGTGTGTGATGTTCCATCGATTCCACTTCCTTAAGGTAACCTAGGAGGTTGAATATGATCATAGTAGCCTCTCATTTCATTTTTACCCCGATTGGCATGGTTACTTGGGTGGATGTGGGAGGAGGGTGTTACATTAGTAGACTGTAGTAAAGTAATGGAATAATTTTGAATTAGGATTAGAGATTGGAATAAAAATACAGTATTTAATTCAATACTGATTTTAGAACAAAAAATGAACTTGGATCTGAACTGTAATATTTTGCAACTCTAATATTACGAATTCCCGATTGAAATTATTAAAAGTATAGGAAATTAAAAGAGCACATAAAACCCCTAACAGTCCTAGTGACAATTAATCCCGACAAAACTTCCCCAAAATTTTAACTGAGCACACAAAGATAAAAGCATTGGGATGAAAGCATTGGGCAGACGTGGCCCTAACACAGCACAATGGAAGTTGTTATTGGTTTGAGATTTGATGGAGGCTCCCACCAAGATAGTTCAACCCTGTGGGTTTATCCCATAATAAAATTAAGGGCGCAAAAGAAAATGGTCGAGATACAAGCATTGGGACACATCAGTGAGCCAACAAACAAGTGAAAACTAATAAGAAAAGAACTGGAAGACCCCACGAGACCCTTGATACCATTGGTCAAATCTTAGAAGTTTAAAGAGGATGGAAATAAGGAATCGATGGGCACATGTGGCAGTGTCTGAGCTGAATAATCCGAACTTCAATGTTATTAGCTCTCGTTAGAGTGGGAGGACCCCACAATATAGTGAAACATGATAAGAGTAGTCAGGAAGGATTTAAAATTGACAAAGGAGGACGTTATGTGATGATGAGGCACTGAGCATGCACAACAGAGCCAAGGGCCAATGAGATAAGAGCGGGAGGACACCATGAGACATGTCATCCTATAAGGAAGACCGTGATGGATGCTAATAGATGTAGAAAAGAAAGGGCTAGGAAGTAGATGTCGGGACACATTGGTTAGCCAAATCATTCACACAGGGCCTTTGATTGGCTAGTGAACATAGAGGGTGGGGGTTACATTGGACATAGAAGCCAGCAAGGATCACCTCAGTGAAAATAAACAAGCACATAAAGTGTTTGGTCAGGTTAATAGAGACAAGAGAGAAAGATTTAGCTGACATTTGACGGTTTTGTCAAATAACATCAGACACACCCACGTCTTGGTTTTGCAGTGGTTTTCATGTGTTATGGTGACCAAGGGACCTCAGGCCAAATACAAATCAAAAGGTGCCAGGTGGAGTAGGTCGAAGGCTAAATCAGTCTCAGATATTGGTCATGTGGGAAACATGTGATAGAGGGCACTAAAGGGTTGATGCATGGATATTAAGATCTTGGGGTTTAAAGTTCAAAGGGACCGTGGAAGGCGTTATGTAGTTGCACTTATAAATAAAGTGTTTGGGCCAAGAAATATTGAAGTTATCTTAGAATGCTTTAGGCCTATGTAAAATATATTAGGCATATATTTTGGAAAATATTAATGGAGCATGGATGAATGAGTAGCTCTTTGGAACTATGCACTAGATTTGGCTTATGTGCCATATTTGGCAGTGCGCCATACTTGTAGATGAGTCAATTTTTTCTATTTTTTTTAAACTGAGGCAGAGCTTCAAGAAGAATAGGAACATGTTTATAGGAAACGAATGAGCCAACAACTAGATCAGAAAATTGGTGTGAATGATATTGAATACTACAATAGAGGATCATGGTTTGCAGGAGTAATTTATGAGCCCAATTTATAAAAAACCATCCATGCATGAGATTCCTTGCATAACACGAAGAATTCAATTGAAAAAAAACTTAGTGCAAAAACTCTTACCATAGACTAGGAGAGCAATACCTGAAGTACAATTTGAGTTTAGTGATCAAATTAATGAGCATGGGCAGTGTTGTTGTAGTGTGTAATTTGACTAAGAGTTAATGCTTAATATGGAGAGACACTTAGGTTCGCTTTATGTGATTTAATGCGGATGCAGTGGTTGAGTGAATGAAGCCCATTCTCAGCATTGACTGAGTTGTAGTGGCCAGGAATTTAGACACAATAGTAGAATGGGAAGCCATGTTGAGAGTACACTCTCAGGTAGTGTTGATGGAAGAAGAGACATCATCATTCCCTATGTAGTAGAGGAATAAAAACTAGGATTACTATTGAGCAATGGGGAAGCAACATTGTTGCTAGTGAGCTAAATGGAGAGCCTTGAGGTGTGCACTACTAATAGAAGGTTGAGTATGCTTGCGATGCAGAGAGAGGATGATAGTGCCAATGGAGCGAAAAGAGGCCCAAAGTGTTCATGTGTTGCTGTGAGAGGCCGAGAGAGCCTGTGAAATGGAAGGGGCCGAGTGCTCAGTATATGTTGCTAAGAGAAGAGGGCCGAGAATAGTGTGTTATTATAGAGTGAGAAGAGAACAAAGTGTTTAATTGACTAACTACGAATAAAGTTTGTTGAGAAGGACAAAGGGAAAAGTGTAGAGGATAACAAAGAGTTGAAATTAAAGATAGTGGCTTCTAGTTACAGTGAACATTATTTCCTTATTGAGAGTGGGTTGGAACCTACAAACCAGGGAGTTGGTGCTTCCATCTAGTGGGTATCTGCATAAAGCTTGGGGGTTGGTGCCTCCTGCAAGTTGGTTCTTGCATAAATCCAAGGAGCTACAAGTTGGTGCTTACAACAAATCCATGAAGTTGGTGCTTCAGTTGGTGTTTCCAGTTAGCTAATCGAGTGTTTACAAAAGAAGGGAGTTGGTGCTTCTTGCTAGTGGGTGCTAGAAAACAATCTAAGGGAGTTGGTGCTTCATAAGAGTGGTGGATCACAAACAAATTGATGTAATAGAGTAGTTTATCTTATCTACATCAAACAACAAATAAGCTTTGGTGGTTTTTCTTTCAAAAGTGTTTCCACGTTAAACCTCGATGTCTTGTGCATATGTTACTCTTGGTGTGTGTTTTTATGTGTTGATTCATTCATTTGATGCACATGTTATGATAATGATTTCTCATATTATGAATTTCAAGTTTTAATGATAATATAAATTGGCATAAAAGTTGAAATTAGCCTAAAGATTGAATCATCCCCCCCTTCCCCCTCAGTATTTAGCATTGTTTCCAACAATTGATATTAGAGCTCAGTTCCTTCAGGAACAACTTAATCGCTTGAAGATAGATCAAAAAGAAAAAATGGCTAGTCAAACTTGGCTTACATCACAAGGAGTTCCATTTTTAAATGAATTAGACTTTGAGCTCTTGAAGATTAGGATGGAAGCCTATTTGATGGTGATCAATGAAGATATTTAGGATTTTGTGGTATATGGAGAGAAGAATGAGGTCAATGCATAAGCTAAGGAGATTATCATGAAAGGGCCATTTAAGCCATATGTTGATCAAGTAAGGAATTGTGAGACGACAATGAAGATTCCAGAAAAATTGCAACGTCTATATGGAGGAGAAATCTGCACATCAACAGAGGAGGTTGATGAACCTTGTTTCTCAAGTAGTGAACCAAAACTTGCAAATCTTGTTGGGAATGAAAGAAATATGAATATGGATAATTTATCCCAAAGAAGAGAGGTTGAGAATATTAAAGACTTTCATTCTAATATGCAAGTTGTCTCTCATCACTATCGATATGATGAGGGGCAATTAGGAGGTAAGCTACTTCTCAGTGGTAAATGTATTGAGATAGGTCATTTATCTCCTCGATGGTCATATGAAGTTTCTAAAGAAATATATACAAGTTCATCTAGTTTTAGTAATGAAAATATACCTACTTTAGCGGTAGTAGAAAATGAGGGATCCTCTGAAGAAGAAGAGTATATCCTGAGATGAGAAAATGAGTATCCCTAGTAGTGATGAAGATGGAATACTCCTTAGATCCATGAACGATTATGGAGACTCAAAAACGGGTCTATATTCTTCCAACACCTCTGATAGTGAAGAAAAGATCTAAATGAGAAGATCTATTTTAGGAGGAAGTGTGTCTCTACTCTAAAAGAGATCAAATAACTATTAGAAGAAAATATCAAATGAAAGGGGCAATTGCAAGAAAATGATATTGAGTACGAAAGGTTGAGAAAAACAATTGTAGAATTAAATGCTCAACAACAAGAGGCTAGCAGATTGAATGGGATGTTAACCATTTAGCTAAATGAAAGAGAAGCTCACTGTGAGATCTTGCAAGATGAACTAGTCTCATTTAGACATGACATGGAAAGGGAAAGCAAATAGATTTCTTAATATCAAAATCTTGAGGAGAGCACAAAGGCATTGGATGAGATGTTGGTTAAAGAGAGATTCCCTCTCATCAATGCTAGTTTGGGTCTCAAAGAATATTCAAGCTCCAAGGAAACAAAGGATTAAGGGTCAACTTCACAAGAAAAGGAAGTTGGAGGTTCTAACAACAACAAGGGAAAATGTGTTGTTCAAAAACAACAACAACGAAGAAAGCGAGAACAACAAGAGAATAAAAGATAGTAGCATAATGGTAAGCAACAACATTGAGGAGAGAAACAAAAAAGTGCTAAACAACAACAAGAAAGCGTGAATGGAAATAATGAAAACTGCCATGGAAGGTACATAAAGAACCAACAAAGTCCTTTCTCCCTCAAGGACAAATCCCTCAAATAAAATGCAACTTCACTCTTGAAAAGTCTTTTCACAGTTATTGTTTTTATTGCAGTAATTTTGGACATAAATCCATTGACTATAGATGGCATGCAAGAAAACCAGATGTATTGGGTAGCAATAACCCAATAATATACAAAGTGGCTAAAAGAAGGCATGTTTGTAGTATCATAGGCCTTGATAGGAAGGATTTTAAGAATAGAAAACCTTTTGTCCCATGCCTATATCATGTTCACTGCTACAACTGTGGCAAAGTTGAGAACAGGGAAGTTGGATGTAGTCATAAGAAGACAATGCATGCATCTCAAAATGGGCATGCAAATGTAGCAACTCGATGAATGTTAAAGACAAAAGGTAGCAGTCACCTAAATAATCCTCCTCAGCACATAAAGAAAAAGTGCAACATAAAGGTTTGGGTGAAGAAAGAGGAGCTAAAAGAGAAGTTCCCTATAGCCATGCACAACTAAGAAATGGAAAAAGTGTGGGCAAAGAATAGGCTGGAAAGCATTAGAGAAATTTTAAGGTAGAAAATGGTCCTCAAAACAAAAATGTACAAAAAAAAAAACTTTATAAGTACCAATAGGATTCAATATGATGATGTCAACCATGGAGGATGATTCACCATTTTTGGAATAAAATCGTAAAAGGATAAAAAAATTACTTTTTCAACTTATCTCCCTACGATTTTATTGAGCAGTGCACTCATTTGATGAAGAATTTAATTCTAAATCCAAAGAGTACCCATGTTGCATTCTTTTGACGGACCTAATGACACGAAAAATGTGAAATACATGAAAAAATGTGATTGCGTGTATTTCACATTTTTTGTGTTGTTGGGTCCATATAAAGTATGCAACATGGGTACTCCTTAGATGAAAAACTAAATTCTTCATCCGACAAGTGCTTCTGCTAAAAATTTGAGTGAAATGATAGCAAGATAAGTTAAAAATACACTTTGAAAAGGTAGTTTTTTCTTTTTTCCCTCCAAAACTTAATGAGGTAATCTAATATTATTTTATTATTTTCACTATTATTTTATAATATTCCTTAGCAAGCCCGTTTTAGACCTAAACATTTCTCTAATGAAATGTTGTTGTTAGGTCTCGACCAATAAAGGTGTGGAAGAAAAAGCACATTCTAGTCAGGGGGTGTAGATCTTATGTTTCTCTTCACCGAAGGAAGAGAATGGTCTCAAAGGAGGCCAAATAAGTCAGATGCAATCATAATAAAACTTATATTAAGTGATGCATTTTTGGAGGTATGACCAAGTCCCTATGCTAATTACAGTGATAATTTTTTTATTTCAAATATATCAACATTCCAAAGAGAAAGGAAAACAAAACCATCAGGGTTTCGGGGAGAGTAAAAAACAATATTTCATGTTGTGAGAAGAAGATGAGTTGTATAGGAAGTGTGGTAAGACACGAGACTACAAGGAAAAGACCGTCTAGTGGAGGTTTTTGTGGAATACCCTATAAAAATAGCCCAAAAATCTATTTGTAGTAGAGGTGGGTGGGCAGATGTTTTTTTAACAATGTGTCTATAATATACAAATGCACCAGTGCTTTACTATACATATAAGCATCGGTCCCTAATAGAACATGATGCACGATGATAGATTTATTTTAAAAAAGAACATGCACTAAATAAAAACAACATCGGTGCATATACTACTCGATAACATCGAAAAAGGGATAAATTTACAAAAATGTCGGTTTTAAAATTCATTTTTCCCATTCTGGTGTTATACTATGACAATGATCCAATGCTAAACCAATACTCTAATACAATGGTGCATACACAGTATAGCGTACCACCAAAGTGTTATTTAAAACATCGTAACGCATTAGTGCTTACAATACTCGATAACATGGGATATAAAGGTTAAATTTAATAAATGTCGGTCCTAAAATTATTTTTACCATATCAATGTTATATCCATTTGAAGCACTAATGTTGTTCTTATATTAAAACGCTTTGTTGCGTACTTAAAAAGAGCAACGCTATAGGGTTTTTAATTTAAAAAAATGTGATGTTATATTCCAATAAAGCACCAATGTTGTTCATGTATTAAAATTCTTCGATCCATCTTTGAAAGAGCACCAGTAGGAAGTTTTTCATTTTAAGAACAAATGGTGTTATATTCCCACGAAGCACTGATGTCGTTCATGTATTAAAATTCCCCAGTTTGGTTCATTTATTCAAATGGCTTAGTGAGTCTTAACAAGAACACCACTATGGGGTTTTTATTTTTTAAAACAATGCAGTGTTATCTTCCCATGAAGCACTGATGGTGTTCATGTATTAAAATGCCCTGGTGCACCTTAGAAAGAACACCACTAGGTGGTTTTAATTTTTTTTAAATGTGGTACTATATTCTCACGAAGCACCAATGCAGTTCATGTATTCAAATGCCTCAGTGAATTTTAACAAGAGCATCACTATAGATTTTTTAATTAAGAAAAACAAGTGGTGCTCTTGGAGATAGTATGCACTGGTGCGGTTATAATAATGCACTGAAACAAGTTTTAAAAAAAACTATTGATCATAAACTTCATTTTTACCATCTGCAATGTTGTAGAGATTTGGAGCACTGGTGTCACTCTTGCCTCACGCAAGTGCCCTATCGTCCGTGCTTTTCTTGCCCGCCATCCTTATGTACCATGCTAAGTGCGTGGCTTTCCAATTTTCTCAAACAATGGAAATTAATTTTTCTCAATTACGTGTCAACTATGCCTCCACGATGACCAAATGTCCAAATAATATCTATGTTTCTCTCTAATTTAATTTTTTAGTGGATTAGATTATATATATATATATATATATATATATATATATATATATATATATATATATATATATATATATATATATATATATATATATTCATGGTGCGTTCAACAGGTTTGGCTAGCACTGATAGTGATGCACCCTGTATATTTATAGGGTGCACCGCAGTTCGGTGTGTGAACCTAACACACCGCAGTGTTTGCGATGTATTTCAAAAATTACAAAGCACCTAGAAAAGCTATAAATTGTACATTAGTGTGTACATTTTTAGATATCCCTTTTGTGCTTTTCTTACCAACAACACTGCACACATAATATTAAAAAAATATAGCTCATTGCGTTTGATAACCTGAACATTCCATACTAGTACAAAAATGTTATATGTATGCATAGATGTGTAAGGTTGTCTAGACGCACTCCAATGAAAATGTATGTATGAAATCTAAAAGCAATGCATCATACTATGTACACATTGTTTCTGATGTTTTTGTGTTTCATAACGCAATGAAACTAGCGCATTACTATTTTTTGGGTGCACCGAGATTTTTTTTTTAAATTGAAATTTATGTTTCTGTATTTATAAATACATTTTTCATTTAATTTTTATTTTTTTTATGATTTATGTATGAGGTTGATGTATTTTTTATGTCAATCATGTACCAAAGACGTGAATAGGGCGAGAAATAGAAGGATCAAGAGTAAATGGCAAACCAATACAATGGGGTCCAACCATAGTAGACATGAGAGAGGGAGATGGATTTATACCCTCACCCTATTAGCACATCAACCCGAGCGCTCTTGAGGAATGTAGGCCTCCTTAAGTAGCATGAGGAGGTTACATCCCTAAAGGTGCACTCTGGGTTATTGGCACAAATGACCTGTCAGGGTAGTGTCTAGGAGGAGTCTTTCTGTGTCAGTCCTAAGACATGGTATTGGCCTTCTGAGGAGGACATATATTTTATCACTGACCTATACAATAAAGGGGAATATCTTCCTGAGTTCCCTGATGTCGCCCATGGGGTTGCAATAGAGAGTCAACTTGTCTACTCTTAAATATATGTTGGGGGTCATGTAATCCATCTAACATATTTTCAGGTGTGTGGTGGATAGCTACAGATTGTTTATTTTGTTGCAAAGAAGGTTAGGTTCCTCACATTATTAGTGACCACCACTACACACTATACTGGGGATGGGCGGTGCATTCGTTTCCTTATTTTGTATTAATTTGATTCTTTGATGCAAATGCCATGATGTATTAGATGGTTTGCCATTTTTTTGAGGAAATTTTGTAGGGACTTAGATAGATGTCGGGAAATGATACATGGGAGGATGAACTTCCCTTTTGCTTCAGTTTTTTTTGTTTATTTTTTGATAGGTTTCCAAAGATGAGGCCAACATTTTACTGTCACCCTCCTAGGCCAATGATTGAGGTGCGAATACACATGTGGTGCTAGATGATGCCCAAGAGGGCCCTGCCGGAGTATTCAGCTAGGATTTCCATCCATGCATTGGTGCTATTGGTCAGTGAGGATGACCATGTGTTTATCTTAGTGTCGTGTCCATATGCAGGGATGGATTGGAGGCTATGTTCCAACATCCTCTTCACACTCGATGAGCTTGTAGATGATAGAGGTAATTTTAATGTTTTCTTTAAATGAATCTAATTTCATTTTATTGTCTTAATTAATTAGAATACAATTTATTCTAGCACATTCTTCAACCTATTTTATTAAATTGTTTAATGGAATTGTCTACTTATTGTTATGTACTTTATATTTTGTAGACTTCAACATGTTCATTAAGGACATGCCTCCTCCCCCACTAGAGAGATCAGATGTAGATATGGGTGAGGCCCAAGAGGATGAGGCACATGATCCTATAGACTTTGACACATTCATTGAGGACATGACTCCTCCCCCACTAGAGGGATCAGATGTAGATATGGGTGAGGTCCAAGAGGATGAGGCACATGATCCTCATATGCAAAGGGACGGTGTCGGCATCTGGGCCCATAGGGTTGGTCTTATATTTAGGATGGACTATGGCAACTGACTATCTACACTTTTGGTAGAGGAGAGAGTCTTCCCTGTGAGGGTTCGAGACATTAGGGAAGATCCTAAGGTCCTGGAGAGCTTCAGGGATTGTTTGGACAATATGATGTCTCTTATGAATCATATCATCAGACCTACCAAGCTACTGGAAGAGAGGATGGATGTAGGAATGCATTAGATACGTCACATGAGTCTTCACATAGTGCTATCCCGTTGTATCATCATGATGATGGTGGTGATCATGCTTTTGGTAGTATTGCCCCATCGAATCATGGTCAAGGTGTCAGTGATCCTTCTAGTAGTACTCCACCTCGTCATCATTCGCCTCATGATGATCACCTAATAATGGCAGTAGTGCCTCATGTTTCTCTTGAGAGAGTAGACCAGCCACCTTTTCCTCCACTTGATAGTTAAAATATTGATGTAGCACTTGACGAGACTACAAACCATGATGCCACTATTTTGTCTGTTGTATTAGATATGCAATATTATTTATTTGACTTGATGTAGTTGTTTGACTTTATATATATATATATATATATATATATATATATATATATATATATATATATATATATATATATATATATAATTTATTTAATTTATATGGTGGTGTTGATGTGTATATTTTTAGGTCATTTTAGATGTTCATTTAATGTGCTTGCAGATAGATGTGTATGTGATAGCAGTTATTTGACATGAGATGTATATTAATTTGGGGATGTGTGTGGCAATGATGTTAGATTACAATTCTTGTGTTTTTTTAGATGTGATCATGATGATGATGCCTTGTTAGATTATAATTAGATTTGTGTGGTAGCTAATGACGTTTATATGTGCTAGAGGTGTATATAATTAGATAATGGTAGTAAATATGAATGTGTGTCTTAGATGATATTTATATTTATTATACGGTTATCATCATGATGCTTATCTTTATGAAATAATATTAATTATAGATTATGTATTGGTGAACTTATATAAAAAAAAAATTATATGAAATTACATGCAAAATGACTTATATATATATATATATATATATATATATATATATATATATATATATATCAAAATTTAGTATGGTTGAAACTATAATTGTAAAATTACAATAAATATTTTTCTATTGCTTAGACACTTCATTCAAGTTCATTCTAATGTAATTAGTAAAATATTTCAATACTCACAAGGAAAAAATAATTAAAGGTAAAATATTCTAGTTAGTTCTTAATAAGACAAAAATGTGTAACTCATTTAATTTTTAATACAAAATATTAATAATAATAATAAATTATTCAAAAATACAATTTAAACAATGAAAAATTACACTATGGTCGATCTATATAGAGAGATAGAAAAAACACTATAGATCCATCTTAATCACAGATTTATCCATCACTACAAGAGATTAAATATTTTGCTATGCTGGTTTAAATTTCTATTTTTATTTTAATAATAAATATGAGTTAAATAATACAAAAATCATACTCTATTAGATTTAGATTTTTGACAAATAATATATTTGGTTAATTATCAATGAACAACTCAAGAAATATTATTTTTTCCACATACTTATCATGAGATAGTCGCTAAAATTCATGTTTTCACATTTCTCTTAGTTAATATTAAATCATGTTGACAATCATAAAGACATGTCTACTTTAAATAATTTACATATAAATACATAAAATATATATTTATTTTACATAATCTAAATAGGAAAGAAAAATGCATCACCAAGTCTATTAGAAATTCAAACAAATGTCTCTTAATCACTATCATATTATTTATCATTTAATTATTAGCCATAAAATATTTATTAATTCAACATTTATTTATAATTACCATTGAAAGGAAGGTCAAAATTATTCTATTATCCATGAAGAAAAAAATAAAACCTCTCATGCACCCATGTAAGTCCGTTTGTTTCTCTTATGGTCCATAAAAAGATGTAATCAACATTTATATATGAATAAGACCTCCTTTTAGTTTACATAATGTTGGAAGAACTAGAATTTAAATATAGTAAAAATGACTTTACCTCTCAAGTTAAGTATTTAATCATACATATTAATACACAATTTTTTCATTGTTAAAGTCCTCATAGATTTATCACTACATGATTTATATTGATATTGAAATAAACAAGAATAAAAAACATGTGAATTTATTAATAAACTAATAAGTATCTAAATCTAGAAAAAGTCTTCAATGTTGTTTCTAAATTCATTATTTTCTCATTTTGGTTATATTAATTTCATTTTCCTATTTGAGTTATTTTAGATTGATTCTCACAACGTCATTTGAGAAAGGAGATAATATGATTATACTTAGATTGATATCTTAAAAAAATAGAGTTATAAATTGATAACTCATGCTTAGAATTACACTCTTTTGATCCACCCTAATGTCTATCAAAAGCCTATAGAAGAAGTATAATATAAATTATATTTAAACATATTAAACAAATATGTTAAGTTTTCCATTTTTAAATTATCAATTGCACAATTGGAAATAATTAGTTTTAAGTATAAAAATGTTGCCACTACAAAAAATGTGTAAAACCATTTGTGAAATATAATTAATGAAATAAAGAAAATAAAATCATACAACAATAGTATAAATGATGAAATAACACAAGTACATATCACTTTCTATTGTCATCACCCTAATTATATTCCTCGCTTGGCATGATAGCACTATTGTTCTCAAAAATATGTTGTGATCTAGGTTCATGTCTTAATATGAACCACAATCCCTATCCAACACACATGGGTAAAAAAAAAACACTTGGTTGCAGTGTTTTGACAAAACATTTAAGGCTCCCTAGCTTCCTGCCACATCTTTTTATATTTGTGAGATATCATCCGACTATCATGATATTCCTTTACATTATTCCAATAAAAGGTGTCCCACCACTTGCACCTAAAATTAACATAGTAGAAAAAAGAGAAGTCCACTTGAATGATCTCTTGTATCTTTGTTACGTAACCTAACATCCCTTACATATTAGATTTCAATCATGGTGGCTAGCACAAATAGATTGGTCAAACTCAATTTCCACTCCATAGTCTTCTGTCATGCCTCCATCATCGACATCCTCTATGTGAAAATCATGTCCATATGCCCACATACAAGGGAACAACTATACTTATAAAAAAGTAAAAAAATCACAATTTTATGTGTCTAATAACCCAAACATAATTAAAAATATAAAATATACATGTTACAATTCAAAGGTGCAGTATGAAGTTAAAAATGTACAGAAAGATATTATTACCAAGTTGTTGCACCCAATGTCTATGTTTAGGATATCTTCTTCAAGACACTGATAGTGGCCAGATGCACAATATTTCTCTCTAACTTGATCAACAACCCAAATGTTAGGGCATTTCATTGGCATATTTTATTTTAAATGATCAGGATAAGGAATGCTTCTACCATTCAACCATTTGAATTCTTTCCTGTCACTATCCCATTTCATCCTCTTCTCCTCGTATAATGCGACCCACGGTTATGTTGCTTCCATATTATAAATAATGAATTTGTTGATGGATTCAATTCATGAATTTGCTGATGAAATCAAACAAACATATATACTACGTATGAGATCAAAATATGCATTAATATGACATTCCATGTGAATAGTTACTGTGTAGAAATTTGACAAATGATAAGCCACTTACTCTTTATCACGCACCTCTTTCCATTCATTTGGAGAAGCTCCCATTCTCTTTTGTCTTCATCCATTTCATCATCCCAAATCATCGCACCTCATGTGATGTCGATCTTCTTGATGTACTCAGTAGCCTAATAGAAAGAATCATATTATATATACCCCTCTTCGGTAGACCCCTTGAGATTTTCCCTTTGTTGAACAAAACCTTTCAATTTCTTCATGTATTTCTCTAAGAAGAACATCCAATGACAATAAACCACCCCAACTAAGTCAACCCCGTCTACTAGGTGAATAAGAAGATGAACTTGTAAGTCCATGAAACTTGTCATCAGTTCCTTCTCAAACATACAAACAACCTCATCTATCTCTTGACTCCACCATGGAATGCTAGCCATATGAATCTCCTTTGATGTGATTTAACTTACAATTGTAGATAATTTAGATATGGCATGTCGTAGGTCTTGGGAGAAGTCATGGTTCACACACCCACGCATGGGGAGAGGATAATGACACTACACAATAAATATTACATTATACAAAAATTATTTATAAAATATCCCATTGCATAAAAATAAAATAAAAATAATAAAATCATGTTTTTGACATGCGTACTCTTAGAAGGTTCAAATAGTCATGCCATTTCAACCTCGAAAAACAATCTCCCATAATGAAGCAATAATGTAGTGAAGACCCATATAAACAAGGAACCCTCACACTCATTATAACTTCCTTTTCCAAAGAAAGATCAACTTTCTTTAAAATCCATGGGACATCACCTTCTATAAAAGACCAAGAGGGACCAACCTCTCCTCTAGTTTCTTGTCTTGGTCAATGTTTCTTTTTAGGTTTTCAATAAATAAGATCACTCCTAACAACCAATGTGTCATTTTATTTCGATGAAATGTGCCTCCATAAATAAGTTAAAACATTTTTAAATATATTCATGGGATATAGTAAGTGGACAATCTTAAGATGCTCCCAATATGTGAGCTCATAAAAGGAAAATTTCCTTTTCATCCCATTGGGAAATTTCTCAACATAGGTGTTAAAGAATTTTGGATCATCAAACATAGGCTCCCCATTTGAATAAAAAAAAATTGCAAACTCCGTCTCCTTCTCTCTCTCATATGCTCTAAGCCATTAAGTTTGTGTCATTATTTCAAGCCTTTAGGAAGAATACCTTGGAGTAGTCATACACTGACCTTCATAGGTGGTTGGACCACCTATCCTTCAAAGAAGGTCCACAACATTCACATTCATGATACCCTTTGGTTACAAGACCTGTGAAATTATTATATATAGGTCATGTTAGTGACCATGAAGATCAGACAATTGCAATGAATTAAAATAATATGCGAAACAATATTGTTACATATCTAAAAAAAAAAAAAAAAATGTAATTTATCATAGCAAACTTGTAATCTTGGATAATCATGTATGGTGTAAGCACATATGCCACATAACTTAAAGCTCCTCTCTTTTGCAATGGGTCTTAATACATCATACACATGTATCCCTTCCCATAATTTCTTCAATTCATCTACTAATGGTTGTAAGTAGACATCCATATTATTCCCTTGTGTTCTACCAAAGACTATGAGAGCCAACATAAGATGTTAATTATCCACAAAAAATCATGGGGGGATATTGTTATTTATCACTACTATAGGCGAAATAAAAAAGTTGGTGTTTGGGAGGGAATATGGGTTGATGCCATCCATGGCTATGCTGAGTCATAGACTTTGTACTTCATCCTTAAATTCTTCAAGACATGTATCCTCTATATGATTCATGGCTATTGAATATGTTGGGATTCACATAACTCTTGACTCACTTCTTTGCGAGGCATGTCATCCCAGCAACATAGCTAATTATTTGCAACATAAGAGCTTTTAAATCCATGGGATTATAGGCATGTGCCTCAATATCTTATGAGGAGGACCATGTGATTTACCTTTTTTCTTTATTTACAGTAGCTATCATGCCCACATTTCAGACTTATCTCTTTGTCTGCATATTCTCCTCTATACATAATCCAATCATTCAGACATGCATGATATTATATGTACTCAACGCCCAACAATTTCAACAAATATTTTTCCTCTTCGCAGCTACCTGATAAGACATTATCAGTTAGAAGAACCTTATCTTTGAATGACCTACAGTTGGTGGGGAATATAATTGTACAATGTCAATATTTAACATTCGTAAAATCGACCATTTTTTATATTGATTGTGTGACAATATTTCTCAAAAAATAAGGGACTTGATCGATCATTCAAGTGAATCACCTCAATATTGTTGATAAACATGCATTCAACCTATCAAGCTTTACTTTCAAGTTGTACAACAACATTGTTGTCCCTAGTTGAGTATACTTTGACTTTCCTCTAGGTCAAAAGATAGGGGTGGTGGAAGGATATTTCAGGCTTTTGAATAAGGTATCAGTGATATGAGCATCATCCACTAGCTCATTTTTCTCCAATTCATCTAACAAAATTGCGTCCATGGAAGTCATATCCCAGAAGTAATCATCCATACCAACCTATATTTGATTTCCTCCATTTCCAACCTGTGATGAAGAACTACTATTGTTGTAGTCATTCCCAATTGGTAAATCTGGACATAGTGGGAATTGAATAGGTGGTTTATTCAACCATACTTTATATGCTTCCTCTCTGAGTCTTGCTCTTAATGCAACCTTCTCTCGATTTGACATTGTAGTGGGGTGCAACGGAAGATGATAGGTGGGTCGCTCATCATCACTAGAATCCTAATTTCAAAAAACATTGACCATTAGTACATTTTTTATAGTAGTAAGCATGCCAATGCAATTATTTTGTTGAAATTACACTATACAAAACAATTATTACTATCGTTGATCCAAGATTGCGGTTGGAAGATGCCATGCTCCAATTGGCAGGGTGAAATGGTTGTACATTTTCATCTACCAACTGCTTGCGATATGCTTCTCATTGGAGCTTCCGACATTTTTAAAATGGGGGAATATTTTCTGCATCTAAACTCAATTTTGAATCAGGATCCTACAAATTTGGATACATTTTTATTCAATTTGAGATGGATTAAAAAAAAAATCAATTAGATAATCGTAATATAAATAAAATCTGAACTTACTGGAGATGGAAAGGGAGAACTCCATGAAGGAATTTGATCAACAATATGGAACGAGTTGGAATTTTAAGAATTCAGCATTTGATATTATGAGATTTTCTCCCTGCAATTGAGCAAAACCAGAAATAAAATTGTGTGTACATATCTAGAATTATTTTCGAGAACCATATAACCACGCACTGAATTTCAATATAATTTTCAAACCATTTTTCAAGAATAAGGAAACTTTAAGCGAAAAATGTAAACTATGAAATACCATAACTCATGTCGATGTGTACTAAAAGATAATTTGAGATGAATATGCCATTTTATGTGAAAATAAAATTTCAGATAGATTTTAAACCCTACTAGTGCTCTTATCAAGACAAATCGCACAAATATGTTTAAATAATAACTGCACTAGGGAGTTCCAATACTAACCACAATGGTTTCCGACATTTCAAAAATAAAAGAATATTCTATCATATCGGTGTTGTTGTAAAAAGAAACATCAATGTGTTTAAATAAAAACAATGTCGAATTGCACTTGTTTCTAGGATTTCGAAAGTAAAGATGAATTCTACCATGTCGGTGCTCTTATAATAATTACAACATTGCTGCATTTAAATATAAACCACATTGTTGTGTTAAAATATTATCTGTACCATTTTGAGATTTTGAAAAAAAAAAAAAAAAAAAAAAATCTATCATGTTGGTGCATTTAGAAAATTTGGTGTTTCGACAATTTCTGTATGCTTTACTTGTCAATGCATCGGTGCTCTTTACTATTGAATGAATCGGAATTTAAATTAAGTGAAAATTAAAACACGAGTTTTGTTTTATTTTTTTAAATTGAAAAATGAGCGGAAATTGATTTTTCGAAATCTAATTTCATAAAGTCTTTTAACTAGTAAAAAGTTATTCACTATTTCATTATTTTTTCCAAAATTTCAAGGGAGTGATTTCCAAGAGAGACATATCAGGAGAAATATACAACAACATAATAATTTTGAGAAACAAAATTATTCAGAAGATCAAAAGCTGAAAGGTATGGTGATTCACTCAAAACCCTACATAGCAGAAAATTTGAATTTTATTGTTTATTTTACTGATAATATTTTTTCCAAATTCTATTAGGGTTTAATTAAAAGAGATATCATTTGCAAGAGAGACATATTGAAAGAACTGTGGAGCAACATAATATTTTGGAACCATAGAAAGATCATAATTTGAAAGGTATGGTCATTCACTCAAAACCCTACATAGAAAAAATTTTAAATTTTACTGTTGATTTTACTATTAAATTTTTTTTACATTTTTTGTTAGATTTGTTGAAAATTTAGAGAAAAAAAAAATTTAAAACCCTGCATAATAAAAAAATTAATACTGATTTTTCTAGTAAAAAAGTTTATGATCTCTATTCTCATTTAGATTTAATTAAAAAAAAATGAAAAACAAAAAACAAAAAACAAAACAAAAATATTAAATAATTACCTTAAGCCCTTGCTTATGTGACTGCAAAATTTCACGTTAGGGTTTAACTCCCTGGACCACTTCACAATTAGGGTTTTTCATTTTAGGCATTTTAGATTTAATGGGTTTGTGTACTTACTATATATGAGGTGTTTGACATGTAAAGTAGTGGGGTCACTTATTGAATTAGATCCAAACCTTATCAACCTTTTTTTTTAAATGATGTATGTTTCGCAGTGCACCTTATGTAATATAATTCATTAGTTCTTTTATCGTTACATATCACATAGAATCATGTCGACCCTATCTAGTATGTTTATCGGTGCTCCTAATGTAATATAACAAACCAACGCACCTCTGCTAAATAGCACCGTTAAGTGATGGAGATGCATTTATCATTACAAATCACATTGTTAAAATTTAAAATTATTTTAAAAAATTAATTTTCTGTCAGTGTTAAAGAATTAAACTCTTCGTGGATCCAATATATTAAACACATTTGGGTGTTTATTCAAATAACCGACAGATTACTAGAGCTATTTTCGGTAGAAAATTATTTGATATATGTATAAAATATATTAATGGCTTCTATATTGAATGGTACATGTTTTATATTGATAAAAAAATATCTGAAAAGTTGTCAAGTAGCAAAAATACTATTTGACACAGTGATAGCACATCCAAAAAAGTAGAGAAGGCAAATTCTTTGTAAATTGTTTACAAAATTAATATGTTTGAACTATATGTAAGTTTAACTAATATGTATTGGTTAGTGTGTGTCATGAAAAGCCACAAAATGAAGTATGTTGATAAGATTATATCTAATCTAAGTGAAAAAGAGTGTAAAAGCCTGATAGAAAAATTGTAGAAAGATGAATTAGGTGAATCAAAAAATACTATTCAATATGGTTTTTTTTCATTAATAATATACTTAATAATATTAAAATAACATGTTTTAAACAATCTATTAATTCATATATGTTTAATGTTCTATAGGGAGAAACTATGAAGGAAAATATCAATGACATTCCAAGAAAAGAAAAATTATAGAAATGTAAATGACGATGAATTGGCCCTTAGTTCATCTGGAGTGGTGTTGGAGGTTAATGAAAGGGGAAATTTTTTTAACAAAACTATGAGGGATATAGTGGAATGAATGTATGGACATATTTTTCAATTACAATACAAAAATAAATCAAATGATTTGAAAAACGAAATTATATCTAAACTACAAGAAGTGTTTCCAAAGAAATGGTCAATGAGACATGTGAGACTTGTAATAGAAAAATTATACAAGAAGAAAAAAATAATTCAAAAGGTAATATTTCTAATTAAAATGATTTTCTAGAATTATATGCATATATTACTACAAACCATTTATTTATTAATATCATTTTTTATATTTAGATTTCATATATCAATATAAAATTAATTTATTATTTTTTTTCAAGAAGATTATGAAAATCCCAAAGGATCAACAAGCTTATATGTGAAACATGTCAGTACGAATGTTCAAAAAAATGTACAAGTAAATGATAAAAGAAATGGACATAATTGCATCACAGGAGGAGCCATCTCAACAAAAACATGTTTCAAATGTATGTAATCATAATTGTATTTATACATATAAACAAATAATTTATCATTAAATATTAATTTTCAAGTATTTTCTTAGAGAAAAGAAAACAAAATGGAACTCATTGAACACATAAAACTGGACAACAAGGTAGAAAATGGTTGATATCAAAGTTTGTGACTAATTGTTAATATTTCCTTATAACAACCCAAGGTTTCATTTTTGTATATTTTAAGTTGTTTTACAACGGTTTTCCTTGAATGTATTCAAATAGATGCTAACATACAAAGAAGATCCATCAGAGGAATTGATTGACATTGGGTTAAATATGGGTTGTGAGTATATGTTGGCATATCAAAAATTAATTATGGAATTTGTAAGTCTATATTGTTTTACTTCTTTGAGTTTATAAATAATAGAACGAAAAATCTTTCATACTAAATCTATGATTTATAATGGGGTGTAAAACTTGCAAGAAACAAAGTATGGAACTAGGCCAACAGAGGAGTTATCACAACAAGGTATGAGGCTTGGTTTTGAAACAATGTGTATATTTCATGAGTCACTTATTGTTATGGTACATTGTTATTCAATTTACATTGATGTATATTATTTATATCGATTTTTATTATTCTCACCAATGTTGATACACTGATTACACTTTATTTTTATGTTTGGAGATGTAACAAGATCAGGAAAACGAAAACAATTAATGAAACTAAAAAAGAATTCGTCTAAATAACCCAAGTCATGGAAGTAACTTGAACACTTACGACAATTCTAGTGAAGAATGGTGATCTATTTGGATATCAATGCAAGTTGTTGTATTTTTTGAAATAATTGTTTGTGAAAATCGAACATTTTTTTTAATGTGATGGATATGATGTCCTAATTGAAAGTCAAGTGGTTACCAATAGAAATCCCATTTTGTATGACAAAGAGAATCTTATTAATAAAATACATTTTAATTTATTCTATTGTGTTACCCAATGTCATTGTGAAATGTTACACCATTAATTAAATATATGGATGATTAAATATTATAATGAAGATATGTGAAACATGATAATATAACAAAGTAATCCAAACATCATATACAATGCACTAATCAAATTTTAATTTATATGAATAATGTTATAAGATATACATGTATTTTTCGATGAATAATGATTTAAAAAGTCACAATATTTGCACTGTCATAGGTCAATGTTTGCAACAAAGGGAAAATAGCATACAAAAAACCGGTGTGTCCATAACATAAACATGCACCAGTGCGTTATGTTATATAAAAGCACAACTATGACATTCTTTTGGATGGCTGGTGCCTTTTCTGAAAACGATAACACTAGGGCGATTAATTCTTCAAGCATCAGTATTGTTTGCAATTAACACCCTCGTGCAATGTAATTCTTAAAGCACTTGTGCTTTCATAGACCTCATGCCCTGATGCTACAAATTATTATTTCCAGACCCAGTGCATTATTCAAATTAACAAAACCAGTTATTTTATATAAGTAGTGAATCAATGCTTTTATACAAATAATATGCATCAACGCTGAGTTTAAATAAAAGCATTAGGTCTGCAATTTTTTTTGCTTGCCCTGGTGTCATCCCTGAAAAGAATGACGCAGAGAGTTGTTTTAATATATATGCAATGGGGCAGTATACATTTTAGGCATTAATGATCTTTCCATTCAACACCTTAGTGATTTTAGTTATGTATGCAACCCTAGTGATTTTATATATTTACTGCACTAGTGTTATTTTCCCATGTAGCGCACCATTAAAATAACATCCGCTAAAACCTCTGGTCACCTAGATTTTTTCAGTTGTGATGAAGTTCCTTAATAATCTCTTAAAACATCCACTACCACAAATGGATCTTTTAGCAGATGTTTTTGTGATCTTTTTTTCCAATTTTATAACACTAAAAACGTCCCTTATAACCTCCACTAGAAGGTATTTTCCTTGTAGTGAGAGGCTCACAATCAAGTAAAGACCACAAGATCAGTCCCCACACAGAAGTAAGGAAAGATATGCAAGATATTAGAGAGCACTTGCTCAGGGGGAGTTTCTTTAGAAAGCACTAGCATTCAAACATTTTCAGCACTAGGAAGAAAGATTGCATAGGAAATGAAAGGTTTGCATCTTGGGTAAAGTACCATTACTTCATTTAAGATTGTGATTTTGATCATGCCAAGCAATCGTGTGTTCATGAAAACAATTGGTACATGCTTTGCATGTACCTTAGTTTTCAATTGGGATTTATATGTCAATTGGTGGTATAGGTTCATATGAAGTTACCTTTTTGTTTGAATGGACATTTATTTTCGAGAAGGATTCATGGAACTTTGTCTGGTTAAATATCGAATATGTATCAATTTCTTGGTGCAATTGGTATTATTTAAGAAGAAGTCCGTATTTGTAGCGGTATGATCTTAGGGGAAGAAGTTTTGATTGTTAAGATGCTCAGGAGAAGTGAGCATAGTCTAAGTGGTAACAACAAAAGTGAAGAGCAAGGCGAAATGCATCACTAATGGTTGGTATTTGCAACAACAAAAATACCATGAGAAATTTATTTGGTATCAGTTTCTTTTAATTAGTACAAAATATGCATCGACAAAGAAGCCATTCAGTCAAAAACCATAACGTGTTCAAAAATGGAAGATTGTTCAAAGTAGAGGCAATATATTTTCAAGGGGAACATATAACATATGTCTAGTTCCTAGTGAAATAAAACTACAAGACACAAGGACATATTCTTCTAATGTCTTGTTTTGTAGGCATATTTGTTTATGGTGTTTGTAGCTGAGCTTGAATGACATAATTCAAGTGCACCATCATGAAGATATCGACCCTAAAAGAAGAAGAAGTCTGCAAAGAAGAATATACATCAACATCTAGACCATCTGTCATTGATAGTTAGTGATTGTAAGGGGAAGAAGAAGCAACTTGTAACACTTTGCCATTAATGTCAAAGGAGGAGAGAATCTTATTGGAGAGTAAGTTGTGATGGCCCAAGAAAAGGAGAAAACGTAATTGGTGGTTAATACAAGGACAAGTGTGGAAGCATCATGAGGATTGGCCATCAATGTGGAGTAGTGATGAGGTGTTTCCATCAGTGCTAAAGGGGGAGATTGTTGGACAGTTGGCATTGTCTGGATGGCTAGTGAAAGTAGGTGTGTTGTAGATTTTAATGTAGATTCACAAGCTCATGCAATCTACTAAAACAAGAGACAAGAATCCACTTCTACTTTCAACAAGCGGAAGCCAATAGATCGATGAAAACAATATGAACAAGAATAAGATAAATCAATGGAACATAACACAATAAGTTTTCCTAGGATCTATTGGCTTCCACTTGTTGAAAGTAGAAGTAGATTCTTGTCTCTTTTTTTAGTAGATTACGTGAGCATGTGAATATATAGGAAAATATACATGGTATCGAAGTCGAAGACAATATACTAGAGGAGGTTTCAAAGTTTTAAGGAGGGAAAATTTTAAGGATGGAAATTTATCTTAAAGTTTAGAAACCTTGGAGAATCCCACTAGTCCATAATATGAAATCTATAAAATGTTTGGATATATTTTTGTAAAAATATTCAAATTTATAATATTTTTATATAGTCTATATATAATTTTTTGGCAATTTTTGCGGTAAAATACTTTCATTCTATAAAATTTGGGTGAATCATTTTTACAAAAGAAATGGAAATTAGCAAGTCTTTCTTTTTGGAAAAAGTATAGAAAATTAGCCCATGGGTGAATATTAGCCACTAAAATTCTCCCTGGTTTTAAGTTTTGGGTTACAGGTGAAATTCTAATTTGCAATACATACTTTAGGATCGGCATATGGATTTCTATAGTTTGCATCTCGAGTATACCTTGGAAGGCAACTCCAATTCTATAGCTTGGAGGGATAGAATAGAGGTTGTGCTGGAGGATAATTGCTTGAAGGAAATCATTGATCAAGATAGTCCTAAGCCAGTAGCATCGAATGCACAGAATCTAGCCGAATGGAAGAAGTGTGTGGCGAAGGCAAGTTGGATAATCCTTGAGGGAGTTTGAGACCACATTATCTCAAGTTTTCATGGCAAGGAAACTTCATATTCTATGTGGAAAGCATGGATGGACATGTATCAAAATAGAAGTTACCAAAGGAAATTGGCACTGAAGAACAAACTGTGAAAAATCAAAATGGAGAAATGTGAGACTATTCCAAAATACTTGACCAAGTTCACTCAATGTCATGATGAACTTGGAAAAATTGGAATCACAATTTCCAAGGATGATACGGTGAGTCTTGCTCTTTTGGGACTTTGAAAGAGTTGGCATAGTTATCAGTAGTCTATCAATGGTCGGGAGAAGCTGCTATATTGGGAACGACTGTGGTCGGATTTGATGCAGGAGGAGATCAAGAGTAACATCAGGGATGGCTCCTCATCAAAGACTAATGATGAAGAAAACTATGCCTTAGCGATTAAAGTGAAGAATGGGAAAGGGAAAGCTTCCCATTCCAAATCATATTATTTCCATGGAGGTAAGAAGAAATACATGACAAATGTTAAGTGCTTTCATTGTCAAGATTTGGGCCATTTTGCTACAAATTTTCCACTCAAGAAGTCCAAGAAGAAGTCCTCAGGAGGAGTGGTAGGTGAGGCTTTGGCTTCTCAATTTGAATTGGAATTTTACCTCATTGCATGCATGGTGTCATCAATGATGGGAAGTGTATGGTACTTAGACAGTGGAGATTCATTCCACATGACTGGCGACAATGAATTATTCAGTGACCTAGAGGAGAAATATCTCCAGATGCATATCAAGATGGGTGATGATGGGAGGTATAATGCTACTGGATTGGGCAGGGTTACTTTTCACAGGGAGCATGGGGCTCCACTCACCTGGAATAATCTTATGTATGTGTCTGGGCTTAAGAAGAACTTGGTATTTGTTTCCATGCTTCAGGATAGAGGCTATGATGTGATCTTCTCAAAAGGAAAGGCATTCCTTCAACACATAGCCACAAGTCAGGTAAAGAAGATAGGGATTTGGTTGAAGAATATCTATAAGCTAGATGTAGATGACTGTGTTGCTTTGAGCACGAAAGTAGAGATGGTGCAGAGCTGAGACGTTGGCAAGTTATGGCACAGGGGATTGGGTCACTTACATCATGGGGCTTTGAAGATCATGCAACAGATATCCATCGGTTTTCCCAAAGGTACACTAGAGCAAGTTGATACATGCAAGGGGTGTTCTTTGGGTAGATACACCAAGTCTTCCTTTCCTGATAGAGACAGTCAAGCGTTGGCTATTCTAGATTGAGTCCATTCATAGGTGTGTGGACCATTCTCAACAACATCCACGACCAAACACATATATTGTGTTATATTTGTTGATGAATTTTCTCGTAAATGATAGTGGAGAAAGAGTTTGGGAAGAAATAGTTTGTCAAGAATTTTAAAGCTATATGGAGTGATAATGGTGGTGAGTATGTCTCAAACGAGTTTAATAACTTTGCGGAACATAAGGGATTAAACAAGAATTGACAACACCCCATAACCCTCAGCAGAATGGGGTGGTTGAAAGGAACAATATAAGCATAGTAGAGGCAACGAGGGCGATGTTGCATGATCAGGGTTTCCCACTACACTTGTGGGATGAGTCATGAAAAAAAATAGTTTATGTTCAGAACCATAGCCCACATTGGATACTTGGGATGAAGACACCAGAGGAGGCTTATTCTGGTAAGAGGCTAGATGTTGGTCACTTGAGGATTTTTGGGTTTTCGGTATATTTCCATGTGACCAAAGATGCATGGAAGAAGCTTGAGCCAATATCAGAGTTGGGGATATTTGTGGGGTACACTAATACACCTCACAACTATCAGGTGTACTTGCAGACCAATATGATGACAATGGTTCACAGGGATATCAGATTCGATGAGGAGAAGACCATGTGAGTTTCCCTTGAGAGGGCGCCTCAGCTACATGAAATTGAATAGCTTTTAGCTCCTAAGGTTGAGGAGTTTCAGATTGATGTGGAGCAGCCACATGCAGAGGATCTATGAGTGTAGACATCCACTCAGGTAGACTTTTTCATAGATGGTAGAAAGCACACCAGAGAGGCAGATAGATTGTTGTTAGATGATAGAGAGAATGTAGGAGCACCCACATCACAATACAGATAGAGAGGTCACCTGATAGGTACACTAGATACATGTCTCTTATGATAATATGTGTTGTGACAAAGCCATCTTCCTTTGACGAAGCAATGTAGCAGCCAATTTGGGTTGATGCAATGGTGGAGGAGTACGAGTCCATAGTTCGTAACAGTGTTTGGGATGTGGTCCCGAGACCAGAAGATAAGTTTTTGGTGAGCTCTCATTACCTTTACAAGGTAAAGCAAGTTGCAAATGGTAGTGTGGAGAAACATAAGGCTAGATTTGTGGTCCACGGATTTTCACAAGTAGAGGGGATTGACTATGATGAGACCTTTTCTCCTATTGCAAGGTACTCGCCGATCAGATCTATATTGGCACTATTAATGCAAATGGCTTGGAAGATACATCAAATGGATGTAAAAACGACCTTCCTTAATGGAACGATTGAGGAAGAGGTGTACATAGAGCAACCTGAAGTTTTTGAAACCTTCGAACGTGAGTTGCATGTGTGTCGGCTCAAGAGAGCATTATATGGACTAAAGGAAGAACCTCATGCTTGGTACACCATGACAGACAACTACTTCACCCGGTTGGGCTTCACAAAGAGTGAAGCAGATGCGAACCTGTACCACATAGTGGTGGAAGGTAAATTGTTGATCATTGTACTTTATGTTGATGATCTCATACTGATAGGTGATGATCAACTAATCAAATATTGCAAGGAGGACCTTGCAAGAGAGTTTGAGGTGAAGAACTTATGGCTCATGCATTAGCTTTTGGGCATGGAAGTATGCCAGGGGGATGGGGAGTTGGTTATGTCTCAAGGCAGGTATGCCAACGAGATACTCAGGAGGTTCCACATGGAGAATTGCAAGCCTATTATGACTCTTCTAGATGGTAACTAGAGGAAGGACGATGCTACTTCGGGAGAGGTAGTGGAAGCTACTGTTTATAGGAAACTTGTGGGTTCACTCATGTACTTGGTGAATACATGACCTGATTTATGCTATGTAGTTAACCAACTAAGTCAAGCGATGGTTAGGCCTACCAAGTTGTATTGGAAGGTGTCAAAGCATGTACTAAGATACCTCAGGGGCACTACTAAGTACGGATTATGGTATAGATGGAAAAAGGGAGAGAAGCTTCAAGGCTTCATGAATGAAGATTGGGCGGGGAGTCCATTTGATGGGAAAATCATATCAGGAGGGATTTTCAGTATTGGTTCAGTCGTAGCTTCTTCGTACTACAGGAAACAAAGATCGGTGGTACTCAGTTCGATAGAGGCAAAGTACATGGCTACAAGTCAGGAAACATGTGACTCCATATGGATGAGGAAGATCCTGGTTGGTTTGTTTAGTCAACAGATGGATTCGACAGTTATTTACTTCGATAATAAGAGTTCTATCAAACTCTGTGAAAATCCAATTTTTCATGATAGGTCCTAGCACATTGATATTTGATATCATCATCTACGGGATTTTGTATTGAGTCGGATCATGTTGTTAGAGTACATTCTCATGAAGGAGAAAGATGCAGGCATTTTGACAAAGGCATTGTCAAGATATAAATTTGAGTTTCGCAAAGACATGGTCAGGGTAGAAGATAATCCTTTTCTTGTGTAGAGGGAGTGTTGAGAAACGACATCAATAAATTCCAGTTTAATTTGTCCTTGAATTAAATGGTGAATTAAAATCGAATTCTATTCTCATAGAAACCTGTAAATAGTTAATTAAGTTTGATTAACTTAATTAGCTTGGGAATTTCGATTTGGAAGTCTTTTGGAAGTCATGTATATGTTCTCCCTAAATTTTAGGGGTCCAATATGAGTTTATATTGAGTTGTAATTAGATAACTCAGTTTACCGACATATAGTCAGTTAAACTAGTTCTAACTGTTTGTAGAAATAGTAGAGGGTTAGCAGTCAGTTAGTGCACTGGTGCATCCACAAGTGTTACTGCAGATGATTGAAGATTCACTCATCAGAAAATCATGCATGTCAGTTCTGAGAAAGACCCAATTGAGACTAGAGTGCATGCATAGTGTACTATCGGTCGTATGATTTACTGAGTTGTAAATATCATGCATGCAATCAGGAAAAGGGCCTAATTAGGATTACGCAGTTTTGGAAGCATGAATTCCCTTTAAATACGGGCTATTCATCCTAGGAATTGCACAAGGAAATAGGGGCTTGGAAGGCAGTGGAAATTAGCTAAGTGTTGTCTAATAGCGGGCTTGTGAGGTAGAAAGTTGAGCATACTTGTGCAAAATTATTCTAGTGAGAACAAGCATTGTATCTTCACTCATATTTCTAATTTAATGCAGTACAGTTAGGCAAGGTTTTGAGTAGTGGCTTTCCCCAAGAAAACTTATTGTGTTATGTACCACTGATTTGTCTTCTTCTTGTTAATATTGTTTTCATCGATCTATTGGCCTCCACTGGTTGAAAGTACAAGTAGATTCTTCTCTCTTGTTTTAGTAGATTACATGAGCTTGTGAATCTACAAGAAAATCTATTCTTGGTATTGATGTCAACCATATTAGCATTGATGCTGGTGGAAACCAATGTGATGGCATTGATTTCCACTAGGCTAGTTGTGATGGCAACTAGGTCAACATTGATGTGCATGGATCATCAAGCTCAGTGGGAGCCCCATGGTTGTTGTAGTATCTTGTACATAATCATCATAGTAGCATGCTTATTAGAAAAGTCATAATATGATTATTATGATGGTTGGGAGTCCTAGGATTTAAAGGAATTTATTCCTCAATATATTAGCTCAGATTCTCTTGGAAATGACATAGTTGGATTGTACTCAAAAAGAGATTTATAGTGGTATATTCAATCCACAAATGGACTCCTAGATCACAACTTATTTCTAGTCAGATATTAGGTTACATAAAGTCAAAGATGCAACGATAAATGGTTGGAATGCCCATTAGAGCATGTTAGTTTGGTGATTTTCAAAAAATTGACAAAGCAAGTTGGCAAAGTTTTTAGTAGAGCCACTAAAGGAGGATTGAGTGGATGTGGCAAGACATGCAACAATGGAGATAGTTCTCATTGGACATCGGAGGACCCACTTAATATGCAATATCGACGAAGCTTTCTCTGAAATTTTATTAAGCACACAAAGAAGGAGGTTGGGATGGAAGCATTGGGAGGATGTGGAATACATAGTAGCAGGGAGTGTTTTCTTTGTCCAGCAGAGGTCCCACTGACAACTAAGCCCAACTGCAATTCCCTGAAAGTTTAAATGAACGCACAAAGATAAAAGTGCCAAGATGGAAGCGTCTGGAAAATATGGCCCTGACACAGGTCAATGGAAGTTGTTATTGACTAGAGATTCAATGGAGGCCCACCTAAAGACAACTCATCTCTACAGGTTTATCCCAGAAGAAAATTAAGGGCGCAAAGGAAAATGGCTAGGATACAAGCATCGAGACATGTTGGTAAGCCAACACATAAGCGACGGCCAACTAGAAAAGAGTAGGAGGACCCTACATGACCCATCATCCTGCTAGTCAGAGTCTAGAAGGTTAAAGAGAAGGGAAATAAGGAATAAACGGGAAAATGTGGTGGTGTTAGTTTTGACTAAGCTTGGGTGTAATGCTATTTCCTTTCGTTAGAGCGGGAGGACCCCACAATACAACACAACCCACTAAAAAGAGTTTGGAAGGATTTAAAGGGCACACAAGAGGATGTTACAGGCTGACGAGGCACTGGGCCAGCGTAGCAGAGCCAAGGGCCAATGAGATAAGAGCAGGAAGACCCCATGAGACACGTCATTCCATAAGGAAGATATCAACGGTTTCTAATGGATGCAGAAAAGAAAGGGCTAGGCAGTAAGTGTCAAGTCACATTGGTTAGACAACCCATCCCAACAGGGAATTTGATTGGATAATGGACATAGCGGGGGGGGGGGGGTCACATACGAAATGGAAGCTGACAATGCTCACCCTTGTGGAATAAACTGCTGCACAAAATGTTTGGTCAGTGTAATAGAGTTGAGAGACAAATATTTAGCTGAAATTTGAGTTTTTTGTCCAATAATGTTAGGTGCACCCAAGTCTTGGTTTTGCGATGGTTTTAATGTGTTATGGTGAACAAGAGCCTTCGTGCCAAATACAAACAAAAAGGCATATGGAGGAGTAGTTTGGAAGCTAAACAAGGCCCAGAACTTGGTCCGGTGGATAACATGTGACAAAGAGAAATGAAGGGTTAATGCATGGATATTAAACCCTTGGGGCTTAAAGTGTAAAGGGATCGTGGAAGGTGTTATGCGGTTTCACTTATAAATAAAGCACTCGGGCCAAGAATTGTTGAAGTTATGTTAAAATTCTCTACACCTATGTAAAAGTGATTTAGCATATGTTTTAGCAAATATTATTGGAACATGGATGAGTCGGCAGCTATTTGGCACTGTGCACTAGATTTGGGTTATGTGCCATATTTGGTAGTGCTTCATACTTGTGGATGAGTTGGTAATTGTTTTAACAAAAACTAAGGAAAATATTGAAGAAACATTGGCACATGTTTACAGGAAACAAATTAGTTAGCAACTAGATACACAAATTGGTGTTGATAGCATTGAATAATATCACAAAGGACAATGGTTTGTAGGAGTAATTTATGAGCCCAATTTATACAAGACGAGCCATGCTTGAGCTTCAATTCAATTGAAAATAATTATTAGTGTAGAAGCCCTAACCACACACTAGGAGATAAATACTTGAAGTACCATTTGAGTTCTGTGATCAAATTAATAAGCATGGAGAGCATTGTTGTTAAGAGTTAATGATTTATATGGAGAGACACTCAAGCTCCCATTTCGTGATTTAATGTAGCTATAGTGGTTGAGTGAACAAATCCCATTCTTAGAATTAATTGAGTTGGAGTGGCCATGAATTCAGACACAATAACAGAATGGGAAGCCATGTTAACACTAAACTCTCAGGGAGTGTGGATGGAAGCAGAGACATCATCATTCCCTGTGTAGTAGAGGAACGAAACCGAGGATGGCTACTGAGAAATGGGCAGTAAACTTGTTGCTACTGTGCTGAGTGGAGAGCTTTGAGGTGTGCATTGTTGTGAGAATTACAAGTGTGGCTGCATTCTAGAGAGAGAAAAAGAGTTCCTATGCAGAGGAAAGAGGACCGGAGTGTGTTTTTGTACTGTGAGAGGTTGAGAGTTGAGTATTTGTTGTTGAGAGTAGAGCGTCGAGAATAGTGTGATGCTGCAAAATGAACATAGAATAGAGTGTTGTGTGGAATAAATATAAATGAAGGTTGTTGAGTATAACAAAGGTCCAAGGGTAGAGGAGAATAAAGAGATAAAATCAAGCATAGTGGCTATCATTTATAGTGAACATTATTTCCTTATTGAGAGTGGGTTGGAACCTACAAACCAGGGAGTTGGTTATTTCATCTAGTGGGTATCTAAAGAAATATTGGGGGTTGGTTCCTCTTGTAAGTTGGTGCTTCTGGTAAGCTAACCTGGTGTCTACAAAAGAAGTGAGTTTTTGTTTCCCACTAGTGGATGCTAGAAAACACTCTAAGGGAGTTGGTGCTTCTTGTGAGTGGTGGCTCACAAAAAAAATTGATGTAATAGAGTAGGTGCTCTTATTTACATCAAATAACAAACAATATTTGGTGTTTTTTCTCCTTCAAGTGTTTCCACGTTACACCTCAGTGGCTTGTGTGTATGATACTCTTTGTGTGTGTGTTTATGTGCTAATTCATTCATTTGCAACACATGCTATTATAATGATTGCCCACATTATGAATTCCAAGATTGAATGATAATATAAATTGGCATAAAAGTTAAAATTATCATAAATACTAACTCACATCCCTCTAAGTATTTAACATTGTTTCCAATAGTAGGAACTCACTTTTTGACATAATATTTGTAGGAACTAACCTACAAGAGACACTAATCCCCTATACTACAAGATTTGTAGGAAACAACTTACTGGAGACACCAATATGCTTTTCTACAATATTCTTAGGCACCAACCTATAGGATACCCCAATTCCATATACTATAATATTTTTAAGCACCAACTTATAGGAGCCACCAATCCCCTATACTACAATATTTTTTATCACCAACCTATAGGGGACACCAAACCCCTTTGCTATAATATTTGTAGTTACCAGCCTACAAGAGACACTAATTCCCTCTGTTACGTGATTTGTAAGCAGAAACCTACAATAGACATGAATCCCCTCTGCTATAAATATATGTATGCACTAACCTAATGGAAACACCAACACATTGTTGCAAATATTTATTTGAACCAACCTATTTCATTGTGTCTACTTTCTACTTTTACATTCATTGCATTTATTAGCTACTTCTTCCTTCAAATGTATGTTTTCTTCTTCTACCTTCATTATATTTTTTAGTGCATTTTCCTTTACCAGTTCTACTTGTTGATTTTCCCTTCATGAGGTATACTTGCTTATTTTTCCTTCACCAAGTCTTCTTCTCCCAAAAGTTGTTTTTTTGCCTCTTCCCAAGAACAAAATTGTATAACATGCCACATATCTATTTTTTCTAATATTTTTTTTTTTTTATCTAATAAACTTTTGTGTCTCATCAAATCTCTAAAATATTCACAGTCTGAAGAGTCTGAAAAAAATAAGTTAGAGTGAAAATGGAAAAGTGTCCTATGTGTAGATGATTTCAAGACATTTTTTAAACCCTAACTTCCACAAGGAATATCTTTGACATTATATAGAACCAAAGAGTGAAATAGTTACCACATGTACCTACAAATATTTCCTCTCTCTCCTCTATATTTCATACTTTAAAATGTCTGAAAAACTAAATTATAGTGAAAACTCCAAATGGCAAGTTTGAATGTAATTTTAGGACTATTTATAAGCCATAACTTCCATAGGGAATATCTCCAAAATTATAGACAACCAAATTATAAATTATTTATCATTGATACCTATATATCTTGCATCTATGTCCTCATTATTTCATAGTGTAAAACATCTCATAAAAATAGTTGTACTGAAAATACCAATTTTACCTATTTGAAGCAGATTTTAGGAGCATTTAGTAGCCTTGACTTCATTCGAGTATATATTCGAGATTATAGTGAATTTTTTTCCAAATTTCTACCATTTGTAAATTAATACCTAGACTCTATATCCTCTAAGTTTCATGATCTGAAACATTACAAAAGAAAAGTTACAGTGAAAATTCCACATTGACCTAACTGTAGCGTATTTAAGGAGCATCTAGCAACCCTAACTTCCTTGTAAAATATATATATAATTATAGTGAACCAATTCCTAAATATTTTACAACATAAAAATGAATATATAGTCTCCATATCCTCTAAGTTTCATAGTCTAAAACTTACCAGAACAGTTATAAAAATATTCCAAGATGACTGATTCACTCTAGAAATCACATTTTTGCTACACCATCAAAACCCCAAGGTTATTCCCCAACTTCTATTATTCACCTAATATATATTATTTCTTCGATGATAGTAAAATTCAATCATTTATCCTTCATTTATACCGCTTATATTTTAACTTATGTGGTTGACTTGTAAAACTTACTAGGTTAACTAAATAAAATCTTGCATATATCCTCATCCCATGGCATTAGAGGGAGTGCATATACCATTGGAAATAAATTTAAATATTTTTTTCAACCATATCACGTATGCTCCCATTTAATACAGGTATTTAGGGTAAAAATGTCTTCAAATATATGGTATCCAAACTGGGTATCAAGAAAAAACAAGGTATCCAAACAAAATTTCCAAAAATCTTCATCTTCTAATATTTATCTTGGACTGCTATAGTCTCCCCCTCTAGTGTACATTAATGACAATAATATTTTCAAAAATATCCCCCTATATTTGATATTATTGGTATCCCATTGACTTTTACATCAATGACAACACAATATTCAACAATCACCGTGTCTGCCGTTGATGGTAACCTCAGTCATTTGTGCACTATTGATACAGAACTATCATTGTCTACAAACTCCCATTATCTACAATTTCTCCCCCTATTTTTGATATATCCCCATTTTACATCAATGGGAAAGGGATTGATCTGGTAATGAGATCTAAGACAATAATAAGGTATTACAAACTTATGTGCAAGGATTAGTCTATGTGATTTTATGCAATGGATTGATAAGATTGTGAAATCCACAGACAATGAAGCAGTAAACAAAACATAATAGAAAACACATAGCACAACAAATTTAATGAGGAGTTCACCCAATACTCCTGGGCTACATCTCCTAGTCCAGCCTTTAGTGGTGGCCTCTCTATTATATCTTCAAGAAGAGTTATTTTTACAATAGTGAGCTCTATTTAAGCCTCACACACAACAGAACACAATAACAAGAGCTTTACTTGAACCTCTCAAGTTCTCTATGAGCACACAAAATCCCTCAATGCTCTTTGTCTCTGTGCTAACTCTGTCTCGGATTTTTCTTGGAATACTGCCTCCCTTGTTGCACTCTCTATCTATGGCTTTATAGCCAAAACTGCGATGTCTATTCATTTCAGGTTCCTATTTCTCGGTCTCCACGGCCTCTCTCCGCTTCAAATCCCTCTCTCAGTGTGATACAATCATTTCTTAACACATAGAGAGGAGGTGGCCACCCATTTTGTAACGCAAGAGTGCCTCGGGCCTCTGCAACTCCTGAAATGGTCGTGCTTTGTTTTCACAGTGAAAATGTGTTTTAACAGAGAAATTCCACCAAAACTCAATGTATCAGACTTCAAAAGTCCTTAAATCCTCCCTATTCTTCTATCGGGTCCGCTTATAAGTCGCCATCGCATGTCGCAATGGCCCTACTCCAAAGTCCCCTTTGTATTTTTGAAATACATTAAAATCATGAAAATAACGTAAGAAATGGCTTATGGCGGATCTGAAAATATATATATTAGCCTTAAGGAACCCTTTCAGGTCCGGCATATCACATCGGAAGTTTTCCCGATTGTGATATCGGAATTTCTCATCGCAATAACCCTCGAGCCGTTGTAAGCGCTCCTCCGATAGCGATCCGCCAATCGTCGTTGCCATATATGTGTGTTAAGCGTCGATATCGTTGTTTGCTATCGCAATTCTTAAGTATATCCCGCTAATCTCTGCCGAAGGTTACCATCGATTGTGATTATCGATCTGATCTAGACCGTTGATCGACCAAATCAAATGGCTACTTTGCATTCCTTTGTTCCGCCTCCAATACTCTGTTTTTCATTGATTTCACAGGTTTTTGCCTCCCGATAGTGTATTAAAAAGCTTCCTTATGCGATTTTTCCTTGGCTTTTTGGCATGATTTTTGTGTTTTAGAAGACATAAAGGGTGTTTCTTGGATCCATTTGGATCATTCCTTCCCACTGAAAAGGTTTTTTGACCACCAAAAGTTGGTTTTCAAGCATTGTTTAAGTGAGGATATAGCTGCCTCACTTTCCCAATCTCTATCCATTTTGCACTGTTGGTTTTTGAACCTTTTCGTCCAATTCTAAGGTACTCCACGTCCCCTTTGCGAGTAGTCCTCACCTTCCTATCCAGAACTGTATCTTCCTGCAGCTCATTGAGGTATTCAGGCAACAGATCATCAAGGGAAGGCAATTGACTTTTCTCTTCAGGATCTTCAATTAAAGAAGGTTCAAATAGTCTTAAATTTTTTGCATTTACTACTAAATAGATGTGCATGTATGCTGGCAGATCAAGGTAGAAAGCATTATCACCAATTTTCTCAAGTACCTTAAAAGGCCCATATCTTATTGGCTTCAGCTTCTTCCCTTCACCTTGCATTATGTCCTTGCGATATATATAGCCTTGCCTTGTATTTGGCTTGGCTCTTTTCCAGTTGTTCCCGCACTACCTGGTGAATTTATTGGATCTGTTCAATGAATCTAGTTGATTTGTCCACATCATTGTGTCCAACAACTGCTATTTCATTTTCAAAGACAAAATCCAAGGGAGACCTTGGTATGAAACCAAAACAGGTCTCAAAAGGAGATCTCTATGTAGAAGAATGTTTAGCACGGTTGTAAGCATGTTGCACATAACATAAGTGCTCATCCCAAAGCTTAGGGTTCTTGATACAATAACCCTTGAACAATTGGATCACTATCTTGTTAACTACCTCTGTTTGGCCATCTTTCTGTGGATGAAAGGCTATACTTTTCTTCAGTCTAGTGTCCATTAATTCCCACAGACTTGACCAAAACATCCCAACAAATCGGGAGTCTCGATCAGATACTATGGAAGTGGGTAACCCAAAATGCACCCAGACATGCTAAAAGAACAATTTCACTGTTTGTTCAGTTGTAATATTCTTATTACAAGGTATTAAAATACACATTTTGTTGAACCTGTCCACAATAACATATAAGTAGTCATGTCCCTTTCTAGATTTTGGCAATCCCCCAACAAATTCCATGGAAATACTTTCCCAAGGATGGGAAGGACCTAGTAGTGTGGTGTACAAGCCTTGTTTTCTATTACTGGGCTTGCTTTTAGCACACATGGTACACCCTCTTACATATCTAGAAACTGTTTCATGAATTTTTGGCCAATAGCAGTATCTTTGCAGCTGTGCAACTGTTTTACTTACACCAAAATGACTTGATATCAGGGAAGTATGTGCCTCCCTAATTATGTTAATTCTCTTTGTTTGTGGAATGCATAGCTTTCCCAAATGATACAAGAGTCGATCCTTAACATAGTAATCCAATTCTTCTACCTTTTCCCCATTACTTAAAGCTGCATATACATCTTTAAAATCTATATCTTGATCATATTGTTCAATGTAGCTTTCATGCATTACTGACTTATGATTAAGTATAGTAGATGCATTTATGATTGGTCTGGACAACATATCTACAACTTTATTGTGTATGCCCTTTTTATATTTGATGACTAAGTGAAATTGTTGTAGGAAACCCATCCACCTATAGTGTCTTGATTGCTGCAATTTAGTTTGTGAGTGAAAGTACTAAAGTGGCTGATGATCAGTATGTATTATTGTTTCTTTGCCCATTAAGTAATTTTTCTACTTCTTCACACTCTAAATAATGCATACAATTCTTTATCATATGTAGGATAATTAACTATTGCAAAATTAAAAGTCTCAGAATGATAGCATATCGGTTTACCATGTTGTATCAACACTGCTCCCATGGCATAATCACTGGCATCTGTTTCGATCTCAAATGTTTGTTGAAAATTTGGCAATGCTAGTACTGGTGTTGTACTAATTTTTTCTTTCAAGGTGTCGAAGGATTTCTGTTGTTTGCCTCCCCACTGAAACACCTTGTTCAATCCTGTCAAAGCATGTAAGGGAGCTGCAATTAAGGAAAAGTTAGCAATAAAATTTCTCCAGTATTGTGCTGCCCCTAGGAAGCTTCTAACTTCTGTAGCAGACTTGGGTTTAGGCCAATTTACAATGATTGCAACCTTAGAGTGATCTATCTTCAGTTCACCACCCCCTACAATATGACCCAAATAATTCAAATATGTCTTACCAAATTCACACCTTGATAATTTAACATAAAGATTTTCTTTTTTCAAAACATCTAAAGTCTGCTTTACATGCTTCAAATGTTATTCCCATGTTTTACCGAATACAAGAATGTCATCTAGATATACAATTACAAAATCATCAATAAAAGGCATGAGTACATCATTCATAACCCTCATGAAAGTGGCAAGAGCATTAGTTAAGCCAAAAGGCATAACTAGCCATTCATACATCCCTTGCTTTGATTTGAAAGCAGTCTTCCATGCATCTTGCTCTACTACTATGACTTGATGGTAACCATTACGTAGGTCCAACTTGGAAAATCAAACAGCCTCTTTCAGCTGATCCAATAGATCATCAATGCGAGGAAGGGGATAATGATTCTTGATCGTTATTTTATTCAGTGCTCGGTAATCAATGCACATCCTCCACGAACTGTCTTTCTTTCTCACCAACACTATTGGAGATCCGCATGGCGATGTGCTTGGTCTTATGAACCCTTTCTCGAGCAGCTCATGTACCTGCTTCTTGATTTCTACATTCTCTAAAGCGGATAACTTGTACATTCCGATGTTAGGCAATGGAGCATCTTGCTGCAAATTAATATCATGTACAATTTCCCTTTTTGGTGGCAGACCTTTAGGTTCTTGAAATAAGATATCATATTCTGAAACAACTCTTTCTAAATCATCTTTTTGTTTAGCATCACAACCCTCAAATAAATTGGTTTTCTCAGGTTTCTTTTCCTTTACAACCATCAGTAAAAATTGTTTTGATGAATTTACAATCCTTTTCATCTGCCCTGAGTTTATGAGAGTATAATTATTTTTGAGTTTGTGAGCTCTTACAGTTTATTCTATTCCATATTTAACAAGTTGATACTTATTTTCAGCTCTATAGAAAATGGCTTTTCTATCATACAAGTAAGGACTTCCTAAAACAATCCCACATATATCCAAGGGAATTACATCTCACTCAACCTGATCTACAAATGTTGAACTAATGGCAAACCTAAGTTTACATTGTCTAGTCACTTGTAGCTTTTCTTTATCACATAACCAACCCAATGGATATGGCTTCTTGTGAGATGTGGTTAGTAATCCTAGCTTCTTTACAATTGCTTCAGAAATTAAGTTTACTTGTGAGTCACTATCAAACAAAGTATCAATCTTTTGATGCTTGGAAATAACTCTAATATGAAAAATCTCATGCCTTCTTCTCTCATTTTCTTTACTATCAATAGTTTGGGTAGAATTACTAGTAGATGCTTCAGAATTTTTACCTTGTATACCTGTGGCTGTGATGGTTGTTTCATCACCTAAGTCTGACCCCAAATCTCTCTGAAGAGCAGCAACAACCTTCTTCTTCTTTCCATCGAACTTCTTGGGTTTCAGCTCCGGATGTGAAGACCAGCAATGTTCATCATCATGTCCATCCTTCTTGCAGTGAGTGCATGAAGGTTTAGCCTTGGGTACAGCATTTGCTTTCCTCTCTTTCTGTTTCTGCTTCCTCTTTTCCTTGTTCTTGCTTGTAGTGGGTTTTGATGATCCCCCAATCTCTGGGTTAACATTCTTGCCTCTAGCCTTTAGATGGGTAGCCTAAACAAATACCTCAGTTATGCTAGTAGGGTTAAACATGAGAATGGTGTGCCTCAAATAGCTATGTAGACCACCTATATACTTCAGCAATGTTTCAGGTGAGTCTAAAGAAATGCCTAGAATCAAAGCTCTTTTTCTAAATTCTTTGGTGTAGCTTTGTACACTCTGCCCTTTTAATTGGTGAAGAGTTTGCCAACTCATCATAGCTTGCTGCATAAAATCTAGTCGATAGAATTGTTTTTTAATTGCAGAAACAAATTCACTCCAGACAGAAAGAATTTTACCATGCTTCTTCAAGTCATCTTGTGTCCTGCCTTCCCACCATACCAAGGCAGTTCCTCCAAGGCATAGGATGGCCAACTAAATTTTACTCCTCTCTGAATCAATGCTCTACACCATACAATACACATCAATCTGTCTAATCTAGTTATCTAGCTTCTCTCCATTTAACTCTCCATCATATATTGGCAAATCAAATTTAACATATAATTTAATCAAATATGTCTTCTTCTTTGTATTTTCAGGGCTATCAGGAGGTTTGGGTAAAGGAGCCTCTTTTCTTTTCCCTTTTGCTTTAGAATGGACATCTATAAGAGATTCTTCTGTTCCTTTGTTTTGTTTGGAAGTTGAAGAATCTTCAATTCGACCTTTCTTAAATTCTCTATACATTTCTTCTACCATGGCTCTCATGGTCATGAAACTATCCATGAACTGAGAGTCTGATTCCAAGGGAATTTCTTCTGTCATTTTCCTCTTAGGATAGACTCTACCAATTTCTGGGTTAGTTTCAACTAGTTCTCCTTCTCCTAATTTAAGCTTTGACCTAGTTAGCATTCACAAACAGTCTAACACAAGCTTGTCTAACCTTAGCAACCTAAAGCTCTGATACCACTTGATCTGATAATGAGATCTAAGACAATAATAAGGTATTACAGACTTATGTGCATGGATTAGTCTATGTCATTTTATGCAATGGATCGATAAGATTGTGAAATGCACAGACAATGAAGCAGTAAACAAAACATAATAGACAACACATAACACAACAAATTTATTGAGGAGTTCACCCAATACTCCTGGGCTACATCTCTTGTTCCAGCCTTTAGTGGTGGTCTCTCTATTATGTCTTCAAGTAAAGTTCTTTTTACAATAGTGAGCTCTATTTGAGCCTCACACACAACAGAATACAATAACAAGCGCTTTATTTGAACCTCTCAAGTTCTCTATGAGTACACAAACTCCTTCAATGCTCTCTGTCTCTATGCTAAGTTTGTCTCAGCATTTTCCTACAATACTGCCTCCCTTGCTGTGCTCTCCGTCTGTGGCTATATAGCCAAAATTGCGTTGTTTGTTCTTTCAGGTTCCTATCTCTCAATCTCCCTGGCCTCTGTCCGCTTCGAATCCCTCTCTCAGCATGATACAATCATTGCTTAACGCATAGAGAGGAGGTGTCCACCCATTCTGTAATGCAAGAGTGCCTCGGGCCTCTGCAACTCCTGAAATGGCCGCGCTTTGTTTTCACAGTGAAAATGTCTTTTAGCAGAGAAATTCCACCAAAACTCAATGTATCGGACTTCAAAAGTCCTTATATCCTCCCCATTCTTCAATCGGGTCCACTTATAAGTCGCCATCGCAGGCTACAATGGCCTTGCTCCAAAGTCCCCTTTGTATTTTTGAAATACATTAAAATCATGAAAATAACATAAGAAATGGCTTATGGTGGATCTGAAAATATATATATTAGCCTTAAGGAACCCTTTCGGGTCCGGCATATCACATCGACGCTTTCCTCGATTGTGATATCACAATCACTCATCACAATAACCCCCGAGCCGTCGTAAGCGCTCCTCCGATAGCGATCCTGCGATTTAATATGGGCCATTGATCTGTGCGCTTGATCGACGGTCCATATTAACTCCTCCGATCACCATCGCCATATATGTGTGTTAAGCATCGATATCACTATTTGCTATCACAATTCTTAAGTAGATCCCGCCGATCTCTGCCGAAGGTTACCGCCGATTGCAATTGTCGATCTGATCTGGACCGTTGATCGGCCAGATCGGACGGCTACTGTGCACTCCTTTGTTCCGCCTCCAATGCTCTGTTTTTTCATTGATTTCACGGGTTTTTTCCTCCTGATAGTGTATTAAAAGGCTTCCTTATGCGATTTTTCCTTGGTTTTGGCATTATTTTTGAGTTTTAAAAGGCATAGAGAGTGTTTCTTGGATCCATTTGGATTAGGGATACTCTCCATTAGCTTATGCTTTTGTTTATTAATTACTTGAGAGAAATATCATAGTAATTTTTTTTTTTTACTTCATCGAGGACATATACATTACTTGTGGTCTTGGTTTCTTTTGCCACCAATTTTCCTAAACTTGCTTTCCTTATTTTACATTCTTTAGAATGAAATGTAACATCATATCCTTATCACACATTTGTCTTAAATTTGGAATATGTTGTTTTAGACCTTCAACATATAAGACATTTTTTGGTTTAGGCTTTCCATGATCAAGACTATCTCTGCCATTTCCATCTATCCTTGCTATACATTATCTCCAAGGGTAACGTTGCCTCCTTTTTATTATTTTAAAGTAATAAATTTAATTTGATATCTTGTCTTGTGCTTTTAACATCCACTTTCAATAAACCATCTTTTTTTTTAGCATATAGAGCAAGTCCACATTCCTTTTGTTTTTCTTGCTTCCTCTCCCATACCTTTGTGCACTGTTCTTTATGACTAGTGATGTCTTCTTCCTCTCCTTGGCTAGAAAAATTTATTGTACTACTTGTATAGTGACATGATTTGTGCCGATTGTTATTACACTTATAACCTCCAATATGATCCAATAGGGGAGAAAATGATTTGTTCTAACACCACCTTCATTATGAATTCTAGTTTTGTTTCTCACAAAACCATTTTTTGAGGTCTTATAAGATCCTCTATTTCTATTTCTCAAAAAGTCATTTCTTACATAAGCTTAAAAATTTATTATTTATGGCTAAAAATATAACAAGAAAAGTAATAGCCAAGGAGAGATATTGAAACTGAGATGTGAAATACCTTCATGGTAGAGCATCTCCTCTAAATTTATTGTTGTTGATATTGTGAGAAAAATTATGTCTATGCTAGTCTTCATCTCCTTTCTTGGTGCAATCGTCACTGTTGAAGGAGATCTTGAGAACATTAGCATAACTTTTGGGATTTTATTTAATTTCCTTTTCTGATGGCTTTGTGTTTCATTCTCCATTGGAGGTCTTACGATTTCCTTGTATCCAAGACATTTTTTTAATTAAAAATGAGCTCTAAAACTAAGAATATCATCTAATTTTTTGGTACACTTTATGAACTTCAAGATTTGATTCAATTTATAATGTGCTTTATATAGTTCCTTTGTCAAGGAAATAACTTCTCCTTCTAGTAATTCATAGTATTCTTCCTTTCATTTCAACTCACTTCTCACTACCTTTTCTATCCTCTTTGCCTCATCTAGTTGTGTCTATAGGATGGAAACTATTGTTTCAATAAGGTCATGATTCCTCTTCTTCTCATATTTCTACATGAGCTCTTTGTACCTTTTGATATTTCCTCTAAGTCTATCAACTTATTTTATTGCACTAACAAGTTCTTCTTCAAGGTTTACTTCCCCATCAACGTCATCATCGTATAAATTTGTTTTCTCTTCTTTATTGCCTTCATCTTATTTATTAGCAATATTTAGATCAATGGATAAGAAAATAATTTCTTATTTGCCAATATTATGTGCATATTGATTACTCTCTTCTAAGGAGCTACTACATTCTCTAGAATAAAAACCTTTCTAGTTAGAATACTTTCCTCTTTTTTCATTTATAAAACTTGCTTCTATTTTCATGTTCTTTTTCATAATCATTATCCTCACATTTTGCATATGTACAATTAGTAGCAAAACCATATTCTACCATCATTAAAACATTTGAATGTTGGCTTATTTTTGTATTTACCATATCGTCTTTTAAGCTATCTCATAAATTATGCTTCTTCTACCTCTAATTCATTAATAGAGTAATCACCAATTTTAAGTTCTTATGTCCTTCTTCAAACTTTGAAAGTTGTTTCTTTCAAAGTTGACATTCCTTTTTCTAACCTCATTTCACATGTAGTAAGAATCTCGTGTAGCTCACCTATCTTTATATTATATAGATCCTTCATTTCATTGAGACCTTCCCATAAAATGTTAAGGAAAAAAACATCAACACCTTTTGTACAATCATCGATTCCTTAACTTATTCACCAAGTCCCTTGATAGTATTCACAATTTCATCACTGAATGAAGTAGGCTAAAAAATATTCTTTATCAGTCATCTTCAAGCTCTCAATTTGTCTTCTATGGGTTTGAATTTTTTCCCTATTCACCTTATCATCTCCTTCATAACTATTTTGAATTTTATCCCAATGTACTTTGCAATTTCACTATGCAATATTTTGATAAAATTTAATTTTGATAGGTCACACAATATGAGATTCATGGATTTGCATTATTTGCCCAAGCCTTCGTACCATCTTGATGAGATGGAGGAGTTTTTGGAGCTTTCTTACCATCTATTACAGATTTCCAAATATCAAAACCAAAAAATATAAATAAGTCCTCATATTTACTTTCCATAAAGCATTATATATTCCATCATATCATATAATAGAATATATTAAACCTAAATTAAAGTGATCCAATCATTCTTACCAACCTCTCAAAATAAATCTAATTAACACATATATAAATAATTTTAAAATATTTATTAAAAATAAATATAATATATTTATTTTATAAATTTTATCATTTAATAATAATATTTTATATTTAAAGAAATAAAAAAACTTATTATTATCCGAGCCGCAAGGATAACGCATCGGTTAAGCTTCTGACTATGAATTATTTATAATATTTATTAAAAATTAATATAATATATTTATTTTATAAATTTTATCATTTAATAATAATCTTTTATATTTAAACAAATAAAAAACTTATTATTATCCCAGCCGCAAGAATAACGCATCAGTTAAGCTTCTGACTATGAATTAGTTTTCCATTTGACTAAAAATAAACTATATTATCTAAAGTTTAGGTTATAAATATATATATATATATATATATTTTTTTTTTTTGACATTTTCACTAGTTATAATATAATCTCATTCATATTATTATGCAATGATTTCATTTTGTAAATGAAATAAATATCACTTAAATCGTGGTTTTACCATCTATTTTCCTAATTATACAATCTGCTTTCTCTTTAAAACCTCTTTGACGGTGGCAAGAGCTCTTCTTCAATGGTGAGAAAGTCAAACAGGTAACTACAACATGCGAGATCCTCCATGAAAGATCTCTGTCCAAAGAAAAAGTCTTTGGCTCATGCCAAATCTATTTCTATTAACCTATTCAATCAATCCCTGCTAATCTCGAGAACAAGTCTCTCGCAAAGTCCTCCGTGCTCGTCAGCACCTGTTGCATTGTATGGTGGATCCTGAATTCGCCATATGATTTAAATATCCAACGTGTTCAGGTACCGTGGCATGCTTCACATTCCATTCCAGATTCCACTATAAAGGCGAAAAGTAGAAAATAATATTTAACATCAAAAGACATGAACATCCTAAAACCAGGTGTGAATCAAAATGACCTAGTAGCCATGCATGTACGAGTGTGGCAGGGGCACTATTTTATTATTATTAAATATGAAAAATATCTATAATGATTATTTATTGTATTAGTCATGGTGATACGGGAAACTTAAAATAAAAAAAATAGTCGAAAAAGTTTTCATGTTATGAAAAACTATAGAAAATTATTTAACATTAAGTTATGAAGTTGTGCATGTAATGGAGTTATTAAAATGGTCAACCTCCAAATCCAATCATATTTCATTCTTGTAATATAATTAAAGATTATGTAATATAATATTTCATTGCCTGTAAGATTATGGAATGCTCTTCTTTGCCGGTAAGTTATGATCAAACATATCCACAATCGATGCAGAAATATTTACACTCACCACACCAAAAACCACCAAAATATCTGCACCACTATACAACCCTACAATGTAGCTCTCAAAATTCTCTGTTTGCATGTTTCCCGGCTGGATTCTTCAGATTTCCAGGTGTTAAAATATTGGTATTATTTTTCAATCCTTTTTTTTCCCTTTTCCAATTATAATTTTATATATATATATATATATATAGTTTGTTCTACGTTATTTCTTAAATATGGTATTATTTACATGATATTATTTATATGTGTCTAAATATAATATAATATATATAATATATATATATATATTTGGTTACTTTTAATTAAAAATATTGTATAATCAATCAATTCATTATTAATATTACTACTTATAAAGGAGATGTCATAATAATATGTCATTCACTCGTTTTATATTTTCACTTATTTATTTATTTTATAAAAATATTTCATGCAAAACATAAATAATTATTGTTATTATTATTACTTAATGTTGATGATAGTAAAATATTATAATGTTGAGAAAAAAGAAAAAAAAAATTAAAAGTAAAAATATCAATTATTTTTAAATAAAGAAATGTATTTCATTCAATTTTCAATTGTGTCTAAGCATACATTCTACAATCCAATATAACAGAAATATGTAATTTCTTCTATGCTCAAACTTAAGTTGACATATCTGTTTTATACAATAAAAATAAAATCTTCTTTAAATGAAAAACATTCTCGTATAATAAATATATATATGTTTAGTTTTAATTAAAAACATTAATGCCCTCTTAAATAAAATATGTGGATAATGTGGTTACCAAGGATTTATATGTGGACAACATGGACCTTACACATCAATGGTTAAGATGGGCCAGGTCTATAGAAACAGACAGAACCAAGGTAGATTCATTTTAATCAGAGATCTACAAAGTGTGGAAATGACTTAAATCTCTCAATTTGAAAATCTTTTTTCGAGTTTTGCACTATAAAATATGTTTGCACATGAAGAATGAAATCTCAGAATGTAAAAGTCTCTTTTCAAGTTTTATAAATCCATTTTAATAACTGATCTATTAAGTGTAAAGAGCAATTAACTCTCTCAATGTGAAAATAAATTTTCAAGTTTCCCACTGTAAACTATGTTTGCTCATCAAGAGATTTGATTCCTCTCAAAATTGTGTGCTTAACGTAGATTTATATGTAGACAACATGATACATAAATAAAATATCTCAAAATATTTCATTATGAACTATGTATGTATTATATATGGCTAGGAAAAAATTATATACATATTATACAAGCAATTTGTAAAAAAATTAATCAAACAATTTGAAAAAATAAAATTTTATACTTTTCTTTGAAATTCAAGAAATATTTTTTGAAATAACAACTTTAAGTTGTGTAACATAATAAAAAATAAAAAAATTACACATCAAAATAAAATAAGTATAAATTTATTTTAATAACCAATTCATCCCGTGTAAATTAAATAAATAAATAAATAAAATTTCAAATTTTATAGTGCACATCAAAAAAAACTTGATCTCTAAATCAAATAATTAATTATTAATTTATAACACAACCACTAACACCATAATATTAATTTATAGCACATCCGTTAACATCATTATATTCATTTATAGTTGATGGTTGGGTAAGCTTATAAATGAATTTGGGTAAGGTCCCTTAACACCATAATATTAATTTATAGCACATCCGTTAACATCATTACATCCATTTATGGTTGATGGTTGGGTAAGCTCATAATATTAATTTATAGTTGATGGTTGGGTAAGCTCCCGGTAGAGGCTAAATGTATGGTTGTTGGAAATCTGATTTGAACATGTTTTCTTTCCAGTTAATTTTGCAAACACGTAGTTAATTAACATATCAATTAAAATCACAATATTCATTTATTGTTGATGGTTGGGTAGGCTCCCTGCATTGGCTAAATGTATGGATATTGAGGTGAAATCTGATCAGAACATGTCTTCTTTCCTTTGTAAGTTAACTTTGTAAGCACATGAGCGGGGATTTTTTTGAAAGTAAGAGAGAAACGGTTGTTTTAAGTGGGTGTTTGTCTTTAACTGTGTTTTAGGCTTTTTCCAAATGTGTTTTTGTGGTTTTTTTCAATGTCTACTAAATTCTAATAATGTGATTAATCCAAAAAACATTATTATTTCCAAATATTATGTTAAAGAAGATTAAGAAAAGTGAATCTCATCCATTCAATTTGTTGGAGTTATTGCAAAGTTTCAAAGACATCGTTTTTCCAGATTAACAAAAAAATTTCTTCAATGATTTATAATTTAAAATAACTTAAATTATTTTTTATAAATTTTTGTGAGTTAAGTTTTTAAATTATTTTAAATAATTTATATAATATTTTTTGAAATAAATTATTGTAATTATATAAATTAAAAAGTTAGACATATATTAATAAGTAATGATCTAAAAGTTATTTTAAATATTTTTTATTTTATATATTTAATAATATTATATATTTAACACACATATATATAAAAAAAATTATTGTTCACCATAATTTATATAATTCTTTGCATAAATTTAAATAAAATAAAAATGTAAATATGTATATTTTCCAAGGTAGTGTCTATTTATATTATTTGTAAATCCTTGCACATAACTTAGCTAGAATAATTATTGATATTGTCAATTATTTTACGAGTTCAAAATTGGATAACGAAAATTAAAAATAGAATAATGATTAATTGTATAACTTTTTAAATTAAAACTTTTTTTTTAAAGTTAAATTTTCCAACTATAATTGTTTTGCAAATCAAAAGAATGGAAAAATTTAGGGGCTAATATTACAATATAAAATGATTCGCCCAAATTTTACAATATAAAATTATTTTACCTTAAAAATCGCCACATTATATTAGTATATATAAAATCATTATAAATTTGAATAATTTTACAAATATATCAATAAACATTTTATAGTTTGCCTATTAAGGATTAGTGAGATAGGCCATTTTTTAAAAACTTCAAGATAATTTTCCATCCTTAAAATTTTCCCTACAAAAGATAGTGAGGTCTAGTACAATACTAGCAATACTAGTTTACCTTATCTTTTAATGCAATGGAACAAAAACCAAGAAGCATGAACCTATGATTAAGTTATAATGCACATATTCTTCTTGTTCTTTCTCTGCAGAGATATCCAAAGAAAATGAGGCATTGTTCTTTGCTAATGCTAACTTTAATAACTAAAAACAAATTTGTAAGAAATGGATCCAAAATCTGAAATAGAATACAAAGAAGGAAAGATTCCAGTTCTTTACAGAGATATCCAAAGAAAATGAGGTATTATTCTTTGCTAATGCTAAATTTAATAACTAAAAACAAATTTGGAAGAAATGGATCCAAAAAATGAAATAAAATACACAGAAAGAAAGAAAATCAAACTTCGTTAGCACGCTACCCAAAATCTGGAATAGAATATAAAGAGTGAAAAAAATCAAACTCTCCTAGCGTGCACTGCCTTACATTAGACAAACACTGGAAGAAGATCTAGATAAAATGCTTTATGTGTAATAGGCATGGAAACCATTTATCTACATATTATAATAATATTAATTACTCAATTTGCAACACTACATTTAAATATTAATTCATGTATGAAATTGGGTCTAGAGTGTGTCCTAAAATTATTTCTTCTTGGTTAAGAGCGCAAACATAGTGAAATAAGTTAATAACTCAAAACTCAGAGGTATTTACCATTACACACAACCAGTGAGGTCATTCCAAGTGGGGTGGTTTTCCTTGAATAACAGTAATGAGTCAGCTTGCATTCTCAGATAGCAACAAGAGATGACTATCCTCACTACTAGCTTTACAACTGAGTAATTTGAAAACTAAATTAGGGTAAGTTTTTCCACTGTTAAAAATATGGTTTACGAAACATTCCCATTAGTATGTAATTTGACTTAAATTTGCATAAGACACTCAAATTATATTCGTTCAAAAAAGTAATACAATATAAATGCAAGAAGGTATGTCCCAAGATAGCTAATCAATCTTGGACATACAATCTCTTGGTTGAATGAATATCTCAACCACACATCGATTTAGGAAGCTCTCAACCAACTAGGCCTTAACAAACTCCTATACACTAGGGTTAGACTCCTATAGTAAGACAAGTAGGAATTATATTTTCCAAGTCCCCTCTTAATGACTACTTGTCTCAATCTCAATCAACAAAGTCTAGTTGTGGTCCAAGATGATCAAAAGATATGTTGATGTCAATATAAAGGAACAACAATATACTGGAATGCATGGGTACCAACCGTTGCGACCGCCAATTTACTAGGATTCTCTTCATGTACATGGTTCAATCAACCATTATATATGTGTATCTATACCTAAACCTATACCTGCAAGTCCCCCTCCACTATCAACCTGGGTTTTCTCGAATTACTCGTAACCATGCACTCGATTTTATCGGCTTACTCATAAATGCAGACAAGTTTCAAATGCCCAAAATATTGAAGTGACGTGGTGATGATATTTGAAAGTGATAAGGATGAGACATAGCCATCAAATATACCATTTACATCGACAAAATTTCCTCCACTAACTGTAATTGCTGACAAGTTTGGAAAAAAATCTTCTAGGATTGGGCGATCATGCCATTGAAAAAGGCCCGGGTGGCTTAACAAATCGAATCATATTTTTAATATAATAGATATTATTTTTAGGAAAATTTTAAGGATGGAGATTTATTTTAAAGTTTATAAACCTTGGCGAATTTTGCTAGCCCCTAATATGAAATCTATAAAATATTTGGTGTCTTTTTTGTAAAAATATTCAAACTTCTAATCATTTTGTATGGTCTCTATATAGTTTTGGTAATTTATAAGATAAAACAATTCTATACTATAAAATTTGGGCTAATTATTTTTAGGAAAAATGGTAATTGGCGAATCTTTTTTTTGAAGAAAACATGGAAAATTAGCCCACATGCTAATATTAGCCCCTAAAATTTTCCATGATTATTATTCTATAATGGAAGCATATGATTTTGTTGGTCATTCAATTTGCTAACAATTTACTTTGAATAAAAATAACATAAATTGTCAAATGAGAGTGTTCAGTATGGAAAAATACAAACCAAATTATAAGGCATAAAGCTGCAAATGCTAGTACCTTTTCTTCTTGTTCTGGATACTGCTATTCATATTTCAATTCTATGTAGAGATATCCAGAGAAAATGAGGTATTTTTCTTCGCTAATGCTAACTTTAAAAATTAAAAACCAATTTGGAAGAAATGGATCCAAAATCTGAAATAGAATACAAAAAGTGAAAGAAAATCAAACTCTATTAGCATGCACTGCCTTAGATTAGACAAACAATGGAAGAAGATCTAGATAGAATGCTCTACGTGAAATAGGCATGGAAATTGTTTATCTACATATTATAATAATAATAATTAATTAACTTTCAACATTAAAGTTAAATATTAATTCTTGTATGAAATTGGGTATGGAGTGTGTCCTAAAATTGTTTTTGCTTGGTTAAGAGCTTGGACATAGGAAAATTAAGTTAACAACTCAAAACTCAGAGGAATTTAGCAAGAGTGAAAGCCTACCCCTTTACACACGACCAACAAGGTCATTCCAAGTGGCATGGTTTTCCTTGAATAACGGTAATGAGTCAGCTTGCATTCTCAAATAGAAACAAGAGATGACTATGCTCACTACTAGTTTGACAACTGAGTAATTTGACAATTGAATTATGGTAAGTTTTTCAACTGTTAAAAAAAATGGTTTATGAAATATTCCCATTAGCATGTAATTTTACTTAAATTTTCAAAAGGCACTCAAAATTATATTCACTTCAAAAAAATAATACAATATAAATGCAACAAGCTATGCCCCAAGATAGCTATTCAATCTTAGAAATACAATATCTCAACCACACATCAATTTAGGAAGCTCTCAACCAACTAGGCCTTAAGAAACTCATGTACACTAGGGATAGACTCCTATATAGTAGGAATTATATTTTCCAAGTCCCCCTTTAATGACTACTTGTCCCAATCTCAATCCACAAAGTCTAGTTGTGGTCCAACATGATCAAAATATATGTTGATGTCAATATAAAGGAACAACCATCTACTGGAATGCATGGGTAACAACTATTGCAATCGCCAATCTACTAGGATGCCCTTCATGTACATGGTTCAATCAACCATTATATATGCATACCTATACCTGAACCTATACCTACAAGTCCCCCTTCCTTCATTATCAACCTGGGTTTTCTCGAATTACTCGTAACCATGCACTCAATTTTATCGAATTACTCATAAATGTAGACAAGTTTCAAATGCTCAAAAAATTAAAGTGATGTGGCAATGATATTTTAAAGTGATAAGGACGAGACATAGCCATCGAATATACCAATTACATCGATAAAATTTCTTCCACCAACTGTATCTACCAACGGGTTTGGAAACAAAGCTTCCTAGGGTCGAGCGATCATGCCATTAAAAAAGGCTTGATGTGGCTCAACAAATGGAATCATATTTTAAATATAAAAGATATTATTATTCTATAATGGAAGCATATGGTTTTGTCGGTCGCTCAATTTGCTAACAAATTAGTATGAAAAAAATAACATGAATTGTCAAATGAGGGAGTTGAGTATGGAAAAATATAGACCAAATTGTAGGGCATAAAGCTGCAATTGTTGGTTGTTGGCACCTTTCGCATATATTTCATGTGATAAATTGTTTATTTGAAGGCAACCAACATAGGCAATGAACCCAAAAAATAAAATTGATGTAAATTTTTAACATTCTAGAACATTGACTAGAAGATTCATAGTAGTCTTAAATCTCAAAAATGTGTTATATATATTTACATCAACAATTTCTTTTTCAGTAAAACTAATTTATATTTACATTTAGATCAAGCAACATATCGTATTTATCTTCATCTATATTACTCTTTACAACATTTCCTTTACAACATCTAGTACAATTGCTAATTAGCTTGCTAATAAAAAATACTATAATGTTTAAAATAAATTATTTAACTCACTACACCATATTCATAAAAATAAACAAAATATTAAAACCAATAAAAATCAAATGTATTAACCATCTTCCAAAACCATTGATTTTGATTTTAATATTAACATGTGACTTATACATCGTCATATTAATCTCTTATATGAAAAAACTTTATTTATTATTTTCAAATACTTTGAATTTCAATGAATTTCTCATGGGTTAAGTATTTACATAAAAATCTATTTAAATTTGTCCCAAACACCAATATAAGCGCCTAACTAGATTTTAATTTGATATTACTTACTTTGTTAATACATTTTGTGATAATATTCCCGGCAAAAAAATTTTAGTGAAACAAAATTTGCAATTATATGATTGTAATGTGAGTTTAAAGAACTCAAGCGAGGAGGATGGTTGTTTGTAACAATTCCAAGATTGACCTCTCATTAAGGAAGGTTCGTCTAATATTCATAATGCATAAATATATCCTCTTCAACATTACTATAGTTTATAATTATTATATTAAAATTTAAATATTATGTTCAAACATAAAGGGTTCGTATAGTATTCATAATGCATAAATAGATCATCTTCAACATTATTACAATTATATTAAAATTTAAACATTATGTTAAAACATATTTAAACATTATGTTAAAACATAAAGAGATATATGTTCCAGTATGAAATCTTCTCAAATTAGTTTATAAAACAAGTAACTCACTTTTTTTTTAATTCTTTTGTTACACATTGATGATTTTTATCGAAATTCTTTTGTTACACATTAATGACCAAATCAAAGGCCAACTAGTTAAACAATGTTATCCTCATAATGATGATTGAAAGAATGCCCATATTAATATGTGAATTATTCTCTTGAAAATCACAATGATGGAATTTGGTTAGTAAGCACTTTATGCAAAATATATAAGTATTTCTTGGATGATAATTAATAGTAACAAGCAAAAGTGGTGTCATGAAGGATTAAGATCAAAATCATAAAATCATTTTATAGAGTCAAAAGGTTCATCTAGCAAATCCTAAAAATGCAACCATATATCTCTGGATCCAATGAGATTACTTCTAGTTTACCTTATCTATATTTATATTTTCAATCATTAGCTTTTGCTTTTATTCTATATTAAAAAAAAGCTGGTTAAGCATTTTTCATTAACAAATGTTGATTTTTTTTTTTTTTCCCTTTATATGACTTATCTCATGACCAATTCACAATATATGTTTACGTAAATCTTGATTTTATCTCCAACATTTTGCCTTAACAATATATGTTTATGTAAATCTTGATTTTATCTCCAACATTTTGCCTTCACTAATTTAAAGAGTGTTAATTATACACATACTTATCAAATAAAAAAAGTTGAACCATGCACAAACAAATTAGATTCTAAATATATTAATAAATTTTAAATGGATGTAATCACAAAGTATTAATTCTCAATAAAATTTACAAATTAAATATTATAATTTCTTCACTTTATAAAAACATATTTTGTTTATAGTCTCGAGGGTTAGCTTAATTGAATGGGTCCCCGTAGTTAAGAATCTTTACTATTAGGAGGTCATGGGTTCAATTCTATCAACACTTTTGGGGCCAGGCTCTGTGTTTGAACACGCGAGAAGAGATCCTTTTGGGTTGTTCTGCCTAGAACAATATTCCATGGGCCTAATAAATCATAGATCTTCAAGGACAATTTTTACATCTTCAAAAAAATTACTAATTTAAAAACAACAGCTTTATAAAACATATATATAATTTCAAAAAAACTCATAAATTTATCACAGTATGTCAAAATGTCTTAAAAAAATTATTTACCATCGTCATTGGTTGACATGCTTTAGCAACAAGAAATTCCAAAATTTGCATAAACCAAAACGAACCTTAATGATATTAATCATTAATTCTTATTTAATTATTCTTGCCAATGTTTTATGAGTTCATTACATTTTCCTCACATCCCATCATTTAATGACTACACTTAAATTTCCCAAAACGCTTAGTTAAAAGTTTCTAATTTTCATCTTCCAAATTGTAGTTGTATGAGAGTAATAACATCCTTTTTTTTTATAAATTATGAGAAAAATTTCTATTAATATTCGAAATAAAATCAAGTTACAAATGGTATTATTTGAAGCATGATGGTGACCTTTTCAACCATATCCAGAAACCATTTACATCACAAAACCAAGATAAGTGACAAAACTTTAAAAAAAACTACGATATGTGCAACTATGAAAATGGGAATTGAAACAGAGATTTGAGAGCAGGATAGTGATAGATTGTTAATAACAATTCATAGTTAGACAACATGAAAATAGAAGAGCTAAGAAAATGGGGAAATTCCACATAAGCATGACACAAACACAAGATCAACTCTGAATAAAACTGACTGAGGAGAGTAGACAAACATAGAGGAAATCATTCATCCAGAATGATTACTAGTTGTTTTGGAGAAGAATGTTCACTAACCATATGGATTGGGGATGCATTGATAACTCCTTCTCCATTCTGAGGTGCACTGGAGTGCGCATCAGAATAGGAAACCATGTATCACTCTATTTTGTTTAGGAACACGAAATTTCATCCATATCATACCAAATATCTCTCATGTTCCTTTTCATTTCTTCCTGACCAAAAAAAACCTTATAATTATCCACTTGTTTGTCATGTAACACCATATTCATTAAGGTATCCATCTATTTGTGTTGATAAAGGGAGTGCAGAAAGTAAAGTTGATGTTTCCTCCATTTTCCTGGGTTTGGTACCCGTTTGGTCTTCCCAACAGTAAATTCTGAGTCAAAATGATACATCATGTCACCATATTTATTTTGCCTCCAAAGTCTTGATCTCCCTTCAAACCTTAAAAGGCACAACATCAAAGAAATTAGCCATATTTTCCCAACCAAATAGACGACATTTCCTAGAGGAGGAATCCCCTTATGAGCCTCCTCATCGACTAATTAAACATTGTCGCGATGCCATGGAAATCTAAAACCTACAGACAAACTTTGCTAAGAACCTGTAGAATTGACCCCTGAAGGCCCTATAATGGACAATGGGGGACGACTATACCACAAATTTTTGAAAATTTTTAGAGGAACCAACTACAACTAGTGTGTATGTTTTTAGTGTAACAAGAAAAGCATCATCCAGGAAATAGAAACAATAAAAGTTTGAAAATGAGTGAGTAATCCACCACTTGTGTTGCACAGGGATTGACAAATTTACCCATTGGAGTGATTGGTGAAGTCCCTTGAACGTTAAACCACAAAATACCTTCAAACCAAATGGAGAAAGAACCATTATACCAAGTTCCTGCCACCAAGACTAGACAATTAAATGACATACCTGCAGGTTCTAGGGATTGCAAATCAGTAGACAGGAGAACAATGACCAACTTAAAGGATGAAACTGCCAATGAATTGTGCAAGAAGCACACAAAGAACATTTGTTACCCTCACTTGACCCAACAACCCTATCGAGACCAAATATTGTGGGAGAAAAATAAATCGCATCACAAATCAAAACAAAACCACAAACACAACCCACCCTGACACAATCAAATAGAAATACTTTAAGAAACACAATTCTCTGAAGATTCAATACAGTAATACTTGAAATACTGCAATCCAGTTTTGAATTATTGAGGGAACACACCACAGGAAATGTGCATGATAACTTGTTAGGAGTATCCGGTGCCTGGGGGATACATATATCAAACCCAAACTGTGACAAAAAACCAAAGTGATACAGAGAAAGAGTAGGAACCAAAATATACCTCACAAAATTAGTAACTAGACCGTGCCACCCTGAAGTTGATTCTGCTATGTGCCACCCTTGGACACCATGCATACAAATATATAATGTTAATGCAAAAACCAGGCATTTCTATGATTGCAAAGAAGCTCAGGGCCAAACATCCAACCCTTTCCAATTGTTGAACTTGCCTTTGTAATTCTCTTGCCTAAAAAAAGCCATGATACGGCGATCATAAATTTCCTTTGATCGCTTGTCAGAAGAAATATGAGCTTCCTCCAATCTCCTACTACTTTGTTACACCATGTTTGCATCAATATATCTTGACAGAATGTACCAAGGAGTTAACAATCCCATCTATTTTAATTCCCTCACATTTGACTTAATCACCTTAATCCTACTACTTAACATTTGCCTCCATATAGCCATTCTATATGTCCATGCGTCAGGGAGAGAAAGCCAAGTGGAGGACCTGAAACTCTCTCCAAAGTCCACCTCCCGTTCTACCACCCATATCCCTTCCATGGCATTCGTGGGTTTGGTTTTCCAAGGTGCTGGAAAACCACCTTTCATTGATTCTTTGATCATCATTCTTTGTATTTTAACCCCTAACAAGGAACCTTAGGGAAGTTCGCTTCCTATCCTAGTCTATTCGTTGTTTCGAGATTGAAGTCACTTCATTTTGCATCTGATCTGACCATTCTTCCTCTAAAAATACTCTAGCACAGCTTCCCCACTTAGTTAGACAATCTGTTAAAATTGGCAACTAGGGCCAAACTTCATGTGGGTCACCTTATTCATGGATGATTATATTTTTATTGGATTCCTCTCATTGAGAGGTGTAGGATTGATCTAAATATCATCCGATTCCAATAAGTATTTATGGAGATATGAATTTATTTTTATTATGGACTAATTGTCAAAGTCAGCTAGCAACTTATGTAGGCTCAGAAGCCCAACAGACGCATCTATTCAAACATCAACATTTGCATATAAATACAAGATGTCTCCTCCTCATTTGGACACACACTTTTCATCTATCTCTCTCTCTCATCTGCACAGAAAAAAGTCTCTCTCTCTCTCTCCTGCGCAGAAAGGTCTATCTCTCACATGTGGGAAGGAAGGACGTAGATTTTAGGACTGCAACTGCAGATCAGAACTTTGACCAACTTTGACTAGCATTCTCCCTCTCTGGACTGTGTAGTAGGTGAAGCTGACTCTCCTTGGAAGGCTGCATTTTTTGGTGAAGGAATCAAGGTGATCTGACCTTCGATTTGGCAGATATTGACTACCCTAGTTTAGGGCGGATGTCACTGATGCTGCTAATGTAAATCAGACTTTTGTACTATTTCTCTTTGTTGAATTATTGAAGATAAAAGAAGATTTGATCAAAGGGTTTCCCCATAATGTCGTTTGTCCCTGGCTAGCCGCCACATCTTGTGTCTCATGTCTTGGCTTGTTTTTTGTTGATCGTTTAAGTGTTCTATCTGCAATTTACTTAATGTACATGTGATTGCTAATCTGTGGATAATAAAAAGAGAGATAGGTAAACTACTCTAAGAATAGAACATACCATAACTTAACATGGTATCAGAGCTGAGGTGAAGACAAGGCCCAAGCAAGAGCAAGTGCAAGCACCAAAGAGAAGGTTGACAAGGCTATCTAAAAGAATTCATGGGGTCCTCATCACACTTCCCTGCTGAAGACAAGCTCTGTGAGAAATCTGACTACCACGGATGGAAGATGTCTCTCGATCTAACATTAGAAGAACAAGAAGTGTTGGACCATGTGAGAGGCGGAGTTGTCGAGCCTCCATCAATTGCATCCGCTACTGCCAGGAACAAATGGACCAAGGGAGAAGTCAAAGAAAATAATATCATCCGGGACCCTATCGACAAGCGCTTGGTGGCCTATGTTTCTGAGCTGAACAACTCCAAGGAAATCTATGATAGACTGGTGAGTTTATTTAAAGTTAATGATGCAAATCAAGTTCTGTTTCTTAGAAATAAGCTGAAGGAAATTAAGAAGGGTAAATATTAAAATATGCAAGCATATTTCTTAAGAAACACTGAGATCAAGAACGATCTCCTATCTATTTGGGAAGTAATTCTTGACAGGGAAATGGCACTCACAATTCTTGGAGGACTACCATCTGAATTGTATATATTCAGGACTACTCTCCTAAACAATAATGTAATTCCTGAGTTTGAGGAATTAATGGCTAGATGCATTCAAGAAGAAGCTAGAATGGAAGAACAACAAATTCCCACACTTAAAGGTCATCCAACTGCCTTTTCTTCTCATGCTAAAAGAAGAAACAATTCCGAGACTAAATCCAAAAGGAAGACTGGACCAAAGGGTGGAAAAGGACGATGTTACTATTGCAATAAGCTAGGTCATTATGCAAGGGAGTGTCCTGATAAAAGGAACTCACACCGGGATGATGATCAAAATCCCTCTCAAGGAAATCAAAGAAATGGCAGGTCAAATGGCCGAGGTAAAAGGAGTGCTAGAAGTCAAGGAAGAGGACAACCATTCAAGAAGGCAAGAAATTCCAGGTATGAATCTAACACTGTTGACAATAAGTAGGATGAATATTATCTACCAGCTGCTCTATCTACCTCTGCTCCTCCAGAATCGCTGGGAAATTGGCTTATTGATAGTGGTGCCTCAAGGCACTTCACTGGTTACAAAGATGTTCTCCATAATCTGATAGAGAAAGAAACCAATCTAGAAATTGCCCTTGGAGATAATATTAAATATCCCATGAAAGGTGTAGCCAATGTCTCTCTTAAATTGAATCAAGGTAATAAAATCCACCTACAGGATGTATTATATGTACCTGATCTCAAAAAGAACTTGGTGTCCATTTCGGAAATGGAAGACAAAGGCTACAAGGTGGCTTTCAGCGATGGCAAGGTACGTGTATGGAAAAACAATATTAAAGATGCCTTCACTCTTTGGTTTCGATTTGATTCATTATATCAGGTCGAAGGAAGTCCACTAGGTGTCATGTCTTATGACACATCTCTTCAGTCCGAACTATGGTATCGGAGGTTTTCTCACCTTCATTATAAAGCTCTACCTGACGTAAGAAAAATGGTGACCAGGATGCTCGAGTTCAGATCAGAGCAAGAAGGTGTGTGTCCCAAATGTGCTGAAGGAAAGCTAAAAAGGGGATCATTCCCCTCAAGCCAAATCAAGACCTCTGATATACTACAATTAGTTCACTCAGACATATCCGGTATGATACCTGTGAACTCCTTGGGAGGATATTCATTTTATCTCACTTTTACATATGACTATTCTCGCAAGACTTGGATATACTTATTGGAAAAGAAGGATGAACTATTCTCCTAGTTTCGACACTTCAAAGCCTTGATTGAGAATCAAACCAGAAAGAAGATCAAGATCCTAAGGACTGACAATGGGACTGAATATGAATCCAATGAGTTTCATGATTTTTCAAAGAGGCTGGCATTAAGAAGGAGACCACTACACCCTATACTCCTAAGCAGAATGGTGTGGCGGAAAGGAAGAACAATACAATTATGGATGTTTTTCGTGCTATGCTTCATGATCAAAGACTTCCGAAGTTTCTATGGGCCGAAGCCACAAACACCATCGTATATGTACAAAATCGATGCCCTCATCAAGCATTGGGTTCCAACACTCTCGAAGAAATTTTCACCAGTAAGAAACCTAACGTATCTCATTTTAGAATTTTCGGAAGCCCTGTATAGTTTCATGTGCCAAAAGAGAAAATAAACAAATTGGGTGCATCTGGAAAGAAAGGAATCTTTGTGGGCTATAGTGAAAATACTAAGGGCTAGAGAATCTATGTAACCAGTCAAAGGGAAGTCATGATTAGTCATGATGTCACCTTTGATGAAGATATGGCTCTCAACAAGGTGAACAATCTTCCTATTGTGAGGATCTCTCAAGAAGCTGACACTAGGGAACCAAAGAAAAAGATGGTGAAACAATGCCCGATGTGGAAGAACCCATGGATCCTATTGATCCTCCTCCACCTGACCCTTCCTCTTCAAGGAAGAGGCCTTCATGGCTTAGGGGGACACTTGATGATGTTGAACGACACACAGCTCCCAGTGGAACCTTCCGTGAAAGTAAGAAGCCGCACAGGTATCAGGGATGCCTGACTATCATGAGCACGATCATCCAAAATGAGCCTTCATCATTCACAGATGTCATCAAGCATCAAGTATGGAAGGATGCTATGATTGAAGAATATGAGTCTATTATGAAGAACGATGTCTGGGATGTGGTCCCCAGACCCCAGGAGAAGACAACTATCACTTCTAAATGGCTTTACAAGATAAAGCACGTAGCTAATGGAAGTACGGAAAAGTATAAGGCTCGTTTTGTTGCTCGAGGCTTCTCCCAGAAGCAAGGTATAGACTATGACGAGATATTTGCACCTGTTTTACGATATACCACTATCCACTCGATCATAGCCCTTACTACTTCACAATGATTGAACCTACATCAGATGTATGTCAAGACTGCATTCTTACATGGTTCGATCAAAGAGGAGGTCTATGTGGAGAAACCCGAAGGATTTGAGATTTATGATCGAAAATCTCATGTGTGCCGGTTGAAAAAGGCCCTCTATGGGCTGAAGCAAGCACCCCGAGCATGGTATGAGAGGATTGATAGCTACTTGATGAAGCTGGGATTCACTAGAGTGAATTCGATCCTAACCTTTACTTTAAGGTTGAAGATGACAGACCTCTCATACTGGTGATTTATGTTGACGACCTCTTTCTAACAGGTGCAGACCCTCTCATTCACAAATGTAAGAGGGAGCTAGCTTCTGAATTTGAGATGAAAGATCTAGGACTCATGCAATATTTCCTAGAACTCAAAGTCTGGCAAAAACCAGGGGAGATTTTCCTATCTAAAGGAAAGTATGTGGTGAAGATACTGGAAAGATTCAGCATGGTGGACTGCACGCCCATAACTACCCCGATGGAGCTTAACTTTAAGAAGTTAAGTAGTAGTGATGCCGAACGCATTTTACAGAATGCTACCAAGTATCGATAGCTCGTCGGAGCATTAATGTTCTTGGTGAACTCCCATCCAGATATATCCTTTGCAGTCAACACTTTGAGCCAACATATGGTTGAGCCTTGTCACTCACATTAGATTGGTCCCAAGAATCTTCTGAGATATCTTCGTGGCACAATCACTCATGGATTAAGATACACTGCCGGAAATGTGAGACTACTTGGGTATACTAATGTTGATTAGGCAGGCAATGTGGAGGATCGGAAGAGCACATCCAGGTGTTATTTCTCTTTGGGATCTGCCTCGATATCCTGGATGAGCATGAAGCAGAATTCGGTGGCTCTGAGCACCGCTGAGGCAGAATACATTGCTACTAGCATGGCCTCCTGTGAGGCAGTCTGGTTGCGAAAGCTCCTCAGTGAGTTGTTTGGATTTACATTGGATACCATCGTGATTCTATATGACAACTAGAGTGAGATCCGTTTATCAAAAAATCTCGTATTTCATGACCGCTCCAAGCATATCGATATCAGGTACCACTATATTGGAGATATGGTCTAGAGAGGAGCAATAAGGCTCCAACATATCAGTACAGATGAACAGGTCGCTGACATTCTGACAAAGCTCCTAGGGAAGGTCAAATTTCTAACTTTCCGAGAACGACTTGGTGTCATTCAGAGACCCTCTGATGAGGGTCAAGTATGATGTATTGAGCTCTGGAAGCTCCAGGGGGGTGCAGGGTACTTCTTGGAGCGACATATGACCACAGGGTGACTCACCATCCCCTGTTGGTGCACTTTGTACAGGGTAAAAGGTTCAACCTTCCCCTGTGACACCCCGTGGTGACTATGGAACAAGATGATTAGTTCTCTTGTGGACCTGAATGATGTGTTCTCCATGGTGATTATGGAACAGGATGATTCATTCTCCTATGGGCCAGGATGATTAGTTCTCCGTGGCATCCGCTAGACAAGATGATTCGCTCTCCTATGGATAGGATGATTCGCTATCCTATGGATAGGATGATTCACTCTCCTGTGGACAAGACGATTAGTTCTTCTGTCGAGGCATCCTACCCATGCAGTCTGGGACTCATGGGAAGTACCTCTCATCTGATCAATGAGCAAGGAAATGAGGACAGGGACCATAGTAGTACTGATGGACACATCGTTATATCTACTGTACTCCCTATGCTAAGATGACCTTCATTGATCTGGGATCAATGATACTGGTCTGGGACCAGTGAGAGTGGTACACACTCTGAGACTGACTTCAAGTCAGTGTAGGATGGTATGATACATCCTCGATCATTTCTTCTTCTTAATAATTCAAGCAAACCAAGAACCGAGGCAGAGCAAAGCAAGCAGAGCAGAGCAAAAGGGTCATTCCATAATGGACAGTGCATTTGATGGATGGACAGTAGTGACAATCCGAAAAATTGTAGATGAAGTTCTCCCTAGTTGAGAGGGAGTGTCAAAATTGGGGCCAAACTTCATGTGGGTCACCCTATTCATGGCTGATTATATTTTTCTTGGATTCCTCTCATCGAGAGGTGTAGGATTGATCTAAAGATAATCTGATTCCGATAAGTATTATGGAGATATGAATTTATTTTGATTATGGACTAATTGTCAAAGTTGGCCAACAACTTATGTAGGCTCAGAAGCCCAACAGACGCATCTATTCAAACATCAACATTTGCATATAAATATAGGATGTCTCCTCCTCATTTGGACACACACTTTTCATCTATATCTCTCTCTCTCATCTACACAAAAAAGAGTCTCTCTCTCTCTCCTACGCAAAAAGGCCTATCTCTCACACGTGGGAAGGAAGGACGCAAATTTTAGGGCTGCAACTGCATATCAAACTTTGACCAACTTTGACCAGCATTCTCTCTCTCTGGACTATGTAGTAGGTGAAGCTAACTCTCCTTGGAAGGCCGCATTTTTTGGTGAAGGAATCAAGGTGATTCGACCTCCAGTTTGGCAGATATTGACTGCCCTAGTTTAGGGCTGATGCTGCTGATGTAAATCAAACTTTTGTACCATTTCTCTCTGCTAAATTATTGAAGATAAAAGAATATTTGATCAAAGGGTTTCCCCATATTGGGTTTGTCCCTGGCTAGTCGCCACATCTTCTATCTCTTGTCCTGGCTTGTTTCTGTTGAACGTTTAAATGTTCTATCTGCACTTTACTTAATGTACATGTGATTGCTAATCTGTGGATAATAAAAAGAAAGATAAGTAAACTGCTCTAAGCATAGAACATACCATAATTTAACACAATCAAATGTGTGATTACCTTCCCTTTTAGTGTTCGCAACTATTACATAGTGAAAATTTAAGAGAAGTTTCTTGATATTGTGTGCTACCACATGGAGGTGCCAACTTGTAATGGATCATTCACAATATTTCCCCATGAGATTTTTTTTCACTATACTGATCGCAATTTTGGAATCTTCATGGATTTGTAACAAGAAAATCCCTTTCATGGCTGCTACTTGGAGACCTTTTTCCAGTGCTCAAAATTATGCCATATTATTTGTAGCTTACATACATGACAAAGAATAAACATGAACTGAACTTAATTGATCATCTCATAATATCCCCCCATAGCCTGCCTTTCCTGGGTTACCATGCAAGGCCCCATCAAAACTCAACACGAAGAAAGACCGAGGAGGTGATGGAAGGAAATAGTTATCATTCTCTCCTCCCACTATGTGTATTGAGACGAAATGGTCCAAAGACTACTTGTATTTGTAGATTTCAAAAAATGAGCAACTCTTCATTAGTCTGCTACCCCTCTATCATTTCTAGAGGGTTCACTAACACATATTCTTATATCATTTCTAGTAGGTCTATTTTTACACTCAAACACCCTCTGATTTCTTTTCTTCCATAAAGGACATAAGGAGAGCTTGATAATTAACCTCGACACTATTAATACCCATGGGTGGTTGAGGCATTACCAATGCCAATCAATCAGTTAGATCTTGATACCCACTGGACCTGGAACAACGCGATTAAATAGGTCATGAACAACTTGCCAAATAGTTTGCAAATAACCAGAATCAATAAATAAATGTTTCATGTTCTCTTCTTCCGTTAGGCATAATGAAGATCTCGAAGGGCCTTCTATGCCATTTCTTTGCAGCCGATCCCAAGTTAGTTACCTTCCCCATGCTATTAGCTAGAGAAAATTGGAGACAAGGCTAGATTCCTTTATGCCAAACTATCCCCCAAATTGGGTTATCCACCTCAGTACACAATTCTTGAAGATTGGAGTAAACTTTAGCTAATGAAAAGGTCCTTGATTACCTTTTCCCAAATGTAAAATATCATTCTTAATTGAGGTACAAAATTTATTACCTTCACTACATTGTTGAAAATCTTCCCAAGGCTAGGAGTTGTTCAAATTTTGCCAATACGATTTTTCTTTCCACTGTCGCCACCCTGCTAGTGAAGTCGAATCGTCCAGTAATCAACTAATTTTAGCACACCTTGTAATTGTATCCATTCTTTTATTTCATGAAAAATTATACGCTCAACTAACAGATGATTTTGTTTATAGGATTCCTCCCAAAAGAGGGTAGTTTTCCCATCCCTTATCTCCCAGAATGCATGTTTCTTGACTTGGTCCTTGACCTCATAAGCCCAGTTTCATAATTTTTAACCTTTGATGATGCTTTATGAATATAACCTTTTAGCAAGTGAATTAGCAATAGGTATTTTATTTCCCAAACCTGCATCCATACCTGGTTACCACCTTGAACCCATAACCACCAAAATTTTATTGCATAAGCTTTGTTGATCAGTAAGGGATCCCTGATGCCCAAACCTCCATGCACTTTTGGTAACATTAATTTTTCCCATGCTATCAAGGCCCACTTATGTGTTTTGGCGTAGCCTTTCCATAAGTTCTAACAAAGTGTTTTAGGGACTAACATACATTACTAGGGATTGGCATTAATGAGATATGGTAATTGAGAAGTGCTTGAAGAACTATTTTCAACATAATAAGGCAAGTGAGGAAATTTAAAACAAAAACAACCAGTTATTCATTCTAAGTCTTGTTTTATCGATTATTGCTACCCATGTTGAGGCCTTGTGATAGCTCCATAATAGAACACCTAGATATTTATCTAGAAGCATTCCTTTACTATAACCAATTTCATGACGAAGCCTATGTTGCACTTGTTCCAGACAGTTGAAAAAGAATATCATTGTTTTCTACTTATTAACCATTGTACCTAAGGCTGTCACAATAAAATACAAAGAATCCCTTCCATCCCTCCTATCTCTCACCTAGTAGGTAGACCAAATAGGATAACATCATCTACAAATTCGATATGGGTTATTAGGAGGTCCTTCCCATATAGTTGAAGTGCATGCAGGTAGTCTGATTCCCCAGCTGATTGGAACATTTTCCCATAGCTAAGATAAGGAGAAAATTAAATAGTGGATCACCCTATCTTATTCCTCCGGAAGGGTGTTAATTTTAGGTATGTTCTATGCTTAGAGAAATTCATTTAAATTTTCACAATTAGCTCAATATATTTTCCAGATTAGCAATCACATCAACATTAAAGTAAACTGTAGATAGAACATAAACATAAATCGCAGAAGACAAGCCAGGACAAGAGGACACAGGATGTGGCACTAGCCAGGGACAAACTCCAATGTGGGGAAACCCTTGATCAATTATTCTTATATGTCCTTCAATAGTTCAGCAGAGAGAGAGAGAGAGAGATAGTACATTTACAACAGAATTCAACACTTTGACTTATCTAAATAAGAGCATAGATCATCTCTAAGAAGATGATACATGAGGTACTTGAACTCAATTGAAGACGGTTGCTTCAACTGATTCTCCCAGGTGACTCCATCACCTATCATAGTGTTGCACCTCATCATCATGTTGCACCTCACTGTCTTGGACCATTCTGCACTCATCATCACTATGTTGAACCTCATTATCATACTGTTGCGCCCACCAGTGCTGCCTCCTCATGCACCTCACTGTGTCCATCATGCTGCATTTAATTGTTGCACCATAATGCTTGTTGTCCCATGTACCATGCTTCACCAAGCATTATCCTTGTTATCCTATTTCCCATTGCTGCACCATGTTGTCACACTGCTTATCCCAATGTTTAGCATTGTTGTAGCTTGTTGTCACACATGTTTTTCCAATGTTTAGCACCTATGATTGCTTGTTGTCCCATTTTTAGTCATGGTTGCTCCTATGATTGCTTGTTGTCCCATTGACCTACAGCAATCCAAAAACTTCCTTGAACATGGCTGCCTCCTCATGCTGTTGTTCTGGGCATATGGAAATCCATAACACTTCCATGCTTACTTATTTCAGAGTGACTATGCCTATGGCTTGCCACGGACCTTAGTTGCACACACACCAAGCACCTAAAATGCATGCTACAACTCACTATTATGAGGTCTATTTGGTTGTAGAAAACTAGGCCTAGTTATGGCACACAACAACCCTTAAGCAGCCTTCATTTTGTGCCAAAAATCAGTCCCAATAGATGTGGTTGTCCTTCTTTGAGATGCAGAGGGTAGCTGCTTCAATTCTGGGTTGCCCTAGCCCTTGTCTACCCTTTGGCCTCCTTGTAATTTACTCGGAACCGTACAACAAGACTAAGTAGGGTTGTGCTTGCCTTTCCATGGATCTGCACCCCTCCAAAGTTCCCTCAAAATTGTCCTATGGTTGTGGCTCTTCCAGCAAGGGAACTCGACCCCTTCTCCATCACTTCAGACCCTTGAAATAGACCCAAAACACTCCTCCTTTTACACACTTTCCCAACCTCTTCTTGTTGTGGCTACCACAGGGAATTATCCTCCTTCAAAAAGCTCTCTTCCTCCACAAATTGATGCGTAGAGCTATCTTAGGCTAGGGCTTCTAAGACCTCCTCCATAGCTACGTAGATCCTCCTTCTCAGAACTGTGTTAGGGCTTGTAGAGACTGCATCTAGGGATTCATACTAGCTCTCCTTTATCTTCTCCATTTTAGGGCTTCCTCTCTTAGATTTCTCTTCCACTAAAGCCCAGAAAAAGTGGAGAGAAATCAAGATTGAAGTGTGTGTGAAATGACTCTCAAGTCATCTCCTTTTATACTAAAACATTGAGCACATGTGGGGTTTATTTGGTTGCTGGCTGACCTTGACAAATTGTCTATTAACACAAATAAATTCATAACTCCATGAAAACTTATCGGAATCAGATGATCTTTAGATCAATCCTACACCTATTGATGAGAGGGATCCAAGAAAAATAACAGTTGTAATAAATAATATGACCCACATAGAGTTTGGCCCTAGTTTCCAATTTTAACACTCCCTCTCAACTAGGCAAAACTCCATCCGCTTATCCATATGTCTACCTGTACTATCTCTGCCATCAGTGACCTGCACTACTCTACTCTTCTCTGCTCTGTTATGCTATGCTAAACCATGAAGAAGAAGAATTGATCGAGAATGCCTCATACCATTCTCTACTAACCCGAAGTCAGTTCCATATGAAGAGAGTGTGTCATACCACTCTTACTGATCCCAGATCAGTTCTAGGAGAGTGAGTCATATCACTCTTACTGACCCAAATTCAGTTCTAATTGATCCCAAATTAATATCACAAGAGAGTGTCTCAAACAACTCATATTGATCCCAGATCAATATCAAAAGAGAGTTTCTCAAACCACTCATATTGATCCCATATCAGTTTCATTGATCCCATATCAATGGAGGACATCCTAGCATAGGTAGTATGGTAGATACAACGATGCACCCATCGATAGTACTACTATGGTCCCTAACCCCATTTCCCTGCTCATTGGCCATATGAGAGGTACTTCCCATGAGTCCAAAAATGCATGGGTAGGATGCCTCGATGTGAGAACCACTCATCCTGTCCATAAGTCGCCATGGGGTGTCACAGGGGAAGGTTGAACCATTCACCCTGTAAAAAGTGCACCATTAGGGGAGGGTGAGTCACCCTATGGTCCCTTGTTGCTCCAAGAAGTACCCCAAGCCCCCCGAAGCTCCCAGAGCTCAATGCAAGCATCATGCAGGACCCTCATAAGAGGGTCTCTCAATGACTCCAAGCCGTTCGGGAAAGTCACAAAATTGAACTTTCCCCAGGGCATTGACAAAATTTTGTGACCTGTACATCAATCTCAATGCAATGGAGCCTCCTTGCTCATCGACATACCATGTCCCAGATAACGTAGTATCTAATTTCTATATGCTAGAGCAATCATAGAATACGAAATTCCTCAATAATCGAATCCCCCTCTGGTTGACATAGAAGATCACGGTGGTATCCATCATGTGTACAAATAGCTCACTGAAGAGCTTCCACAACCAAACAACTTCACACAAGGTCATATTCGTAGCTATGTATTCGGTCTCAGCAGTGCTCATAGAAACTAACTTTTGCTTCCTTCTCATCTATGATATCGAGCAGAACCCAAGGAGAGTCAACACCTAGAAGTGCTCTTGCGATCCTTCACACAGCTTTCCCAGTCAGCATTCGAATAATCATGTAGCTTCATTTTTTTGGCAGTTTATCTCAATCCATGAGAGATTGTGCCCCGAAGATATCTTAGAAGATTCTTCGCACCAATCTAGTGAGGCTCAACCATATATGAGCTTATTATGCTAACTGCAAAACATATATCTAGACGAAATTTCACCAAGAGAATCAATGCGAATGAGTTTATGAAACTCAAAGGCATTTCCCAAAATAGGTCCGGCATCCCTACCATATAGCTTCTGAAAGTTAAGATCCATTGAGGTAGTCACGGGCTTGCAGTTCATCATTCTAAATCTCGAATCCAACTCCCTCTTAATTTTGTAACTAAGAGGGTCTACAAGAGTCAGAAATAGGTCATCCTCATAAGGTGCAATTATGAGAGGTCCATCATCCACAACCTTTAAGCAATGGTTTGGATCGACTTCACTCCTAGTGAATCTCAGTTTCATCGAACAACTATCAATCCTCTCATATTAGGCCCGAGGTGTTAGCTTCAAGCCATAGAGGGCTTTCTTCCACCTACATACATGCGATTCCCGAACATGAATCTCAAATCCCTCGGGTTGTTCCAAACTTGTGGACCTGCTACCTGAGGGGAATGGTCCCCTTGTAATATTTTCCTTCGGTACATCTCAGACATGTACCTTCATGCTCTTCTTGAATTCAGACATCCTTGTCACCATCTAACTCACATCGGGTAGGGCCCCATAAGTAGACCTCCAGTGCTATAGATGAGATGTGTCAACTGACATGGTCCCCAATGGACTTCTTGCAACTTCATACAACTTGCCAACTCTAAACCCTTGAGTAAAATCATCTTTGAAAATTTCATTTTGAAACTCGTACTTTCCATCAATGAATGCCACCCTGTAACCTTTGACTTCTATTGCCGAAATGGACAACAAGTTCTTCTTGCAATCAGGTACATAAAAGAAATTCTTGTAAATGAATCGAGTTACCCTCATTCACTTGAGGGGTAACATTCCCTACACCCTTTCTAGGATAGGTGGCATTGACTCCAAGTATAATTCCATGATTGTTTCCATCTCTACCAATTTAGAGAGAGCACCCTTCCATCTGATGAAGTACCTTGAAGCACTACAATCAATAAGCCAGATTCCCAAAGAGTCTAAAGGAGAGGGCCAATATAAGATAACGTTTCTTTATATTATTAGAAACAACATTTTATTCTTCATACCTCGGTTTCCTTGCTTTCTCTGAAGAGTCAGTCGTTTCCTTGATGACCTACATTACCTTTCATTCCTCTGATCATTGAAGATGTCCCTGGAATGATCATCAAGTGATGTGTCCCTACCATTTGGAGACTCCTTTGTATAATAGTCGAACTTATTACAAACAAGGCATCTGCCTTTCCTTCCACCCTTAGACCTGGACTTCCCATTGAAGTGATCTTTACGTAGGCCATCAGAAACTTCCGCTGCGCCACTTGGATAATATTTCTTGCTTCAACTTCATGGTAGGTGAATTTGAGGAGGGATGAGGAATCCATTGATCCTTTTGTCCTTTTGTAACTGTCTTCAGTGATTTCTCTTTCACTCTTGCTTTGGATTTGTCTTCAGCTCAACTCTGATGCCATGTTAGTTTTAGGTATGTTCTATGCTTAGAGAAATTTATTTCAATTTTCACAGTTAGATCAATATTTTTTCTAGATTAGCAATCACATCAGCATTAAAGTAAACTACAAATAGAACACAAACATAAATTGCCGAAGACAAGCCAAGACAAGAGGACACAAGATGTGGTGCTAGCCAAGGACAAACCCAAATGTGGGGAAACCCTTGATCAATTCTTCTTATATATTCTTCAATAGTTCAACGGAGAGAGAGAGAGAGATAGTACATTTACAACAAAAGTCAACACTTTGACTTATCTAAATAAGAGCATAGATCAATTCTAAGAAGATGATACATGAGGTAGCTGAACTCAATTAAAGACTGATGCTTCAATTGATTCTCCCAGGTGACTCCATCACTTATCATAGTGTTGCACCTCGTCATCATGATGCACCTCACTGTGTTGCACCATCATCATCACTATGTTGGACCTCATTATCATACTGCTACGGCCACCAGTGCTGCCTCATCTTGTACCTCACCGTGTCCATCATGTTGCATCTCATTGTTGCACCATAATGCTTTCTATTCCATTTACCATGCTTCACCAAGCATTGCCCTTGTTGTCCTATTTTCCATTGCTGCACCATGTTGTCACACTGCTTATCCCAATGTTTAGCACTGTTGTACCTTGTTGTCACACACGTTGTTCCAATGTTTAGCACCTATGATTTCTTGTTGTCCCATTGTTAGTCATGGTTGGTCCTATGATTTCTTGTTGTCCCATTGACCTACAACAACCCAACAATCATGCCCAAAACATTCCTTGAACATGGTTGCCTCCTCATGTTGTTGTTTTGGGCATATGGCAGCCCCTAACACTTCCATGCTGACCTATTTAGGAGTGACTAGGCCTATGGCCTACCACAGACCTTAGCTGCACACACACCAAGCATTTAGATGCATGCTACAACTCACTATTCTGAGGTCTGTTCGGTTGCAACAAACTAGGCCTGGTTAGGGCACAAAACAGTCCTTAACCAACCTTCTTTTTGTGCCCAAAACCACTCCCAAGAGATGCAGTTGTCCGTCTTTGAGGGGCCGAGGGTGGCTACTTCAATTCTGGGCTAGCTTAGCCCTTATCTACCCTTCGGCCTACCTATAATTTACTGTGGCACCCTACAGTAAGACTATGTAGGGTTGTGGCTACCTTTCCATGGACCTGCACCCCTCCAAAGTGCCCTCAAAACTGTCCTATGGTTGCGGCTCTTCCAGCAAGGGAACTTGGCCCCTTCTCCAGCACTTTGGACCCCTAAAATAGACCCAAAACAATCCTCTTTTTACATGTTGTCCCAGCCTCTTCTTGCTGCGACTACCATAGGGAATTATCCTCCTTCAACGAGCTCTATTCCTCCACAAATGGATGCGTAGAGTTGTCATAGGCTAGGGCTGCTAAGGCCTCGTCCATAGCTGTGTAGATCCTCCTTCTTAGAACTGTGTTAGGTCATCCTCCCTAGGACCATGTTAAGGCTTGTAGAGACTGCGTCTATGGCTCCATACTATGGCTCCTTTACCTTCTGCGTTTTAGGGCTTCCTCTCTTAGATTTATCTTCCACTAAAATCCAGAAGAAGTGGAGAGAAATCAAGAGTGAACTGTGTGTGAAATGACTTTCAACTCATCTCCTTTTATACTAAAACGTTGAGCACATGTGGGGTTTATTTGGTTGTTGGCCAACCTTGACGAATTGTCTATTAACACAAGTAAATTCATAATTCTATGAATATTTATCGAAATTGGATGATCTTTAGATCAATCCTACACCTCTCGATGGGAGGGATACAATAAAAATAGCAGCTGCCATAAATAAGATGACCTACATGGATTTTTTCCCTAGTTTTCAATTTTAACAAAGGGTCAACAATCTATGAGGGTGATCCATTTACTAGGATTGAGAAGAAGGTTGTGGATATAAGAAAACCCACCCATTCCATCCAAGGCTCAGAAAATCCAAATGCTTGTACTAATTTTAGTAAAAAATACCATCTAAGGTTGTCATAGGCTTTTGAAAAATCCAACATTACAAATATAATTTTTCTCTTGGTGTGTTTAAGTGTGTATTATTTCCTACATCATGATTATTCCATCCACAATCTGTCGACCTTATACAAACCAATATTGGGCTAGAGAAATCAAGGTTGGTAGAAAAGGTTTCATTTGTTTTGTTATCACTGTAGATATTATTTTGTAAATTACATTACATAAAGCTATAGGTATATAACCATCCAAACTTTCTGAGCTATTTGATTTAGGAACCAACATTATAAATGTTGTGTTAAAAATAGGGAGGATAGTTATACTCTGTCTAAACTCTTCCACTACCTCATAGATCTATTTGGCTAGGAAGCTCCAACACACCTGAAAGAAATCTATAGTAAATCCATCTAGTCCCGGAGACTTATCTTTAGGCATATTCCTAACTACTACTTTAACTTCAGACAGGGAGACCAGTCTCATTAATTATTTTTCTTTTCATTGCTTATCCTTTTTCGTATGTGTTTAAGAACTGATGAGGTAGAAGTCGATGTAGAGGATTCAATAGATGTCTCTTCCCATAAGTCTGTAAATTTTCTAATCATCTCTACTTCTATGCCCTATTGTGACAATTGTATTTTACCTTCCTTATAGACAATGGAGAATATTCTATTATGAAATTGGTGTTTTATCGTGGAATTATGAAATAAATTAGTATTGCACTCCCCTTCCTTCAGCCACTGAATTTGTGACTTCTGCTTCCATGATATTTCCTCTTGATTCCTCCTGTCTTTGAACATTGCAAGGGTATCATGTTCCTCTATGGATAAATTCATATACCTACCTTCCCTCATGATATTTTGTTGTATTGATAACATCTATTTTCCAACTCTCACTTATCAATAAATATATTTCCAAAAACTCTCTTATTCCAGTTTTTAATTTAGGGCTTTAATTGCTTCAATTTTTGTTGGAACATTCTCATATTGGTGTGTCCTTAAACTTTTATTTCCTCCCACCAAGTGTGTAGTTGTTCAACAAAACCTTCTGACTAGAACCAAAAACATTTAAAACAAAAAGGTAGATTTCGAGGAGGTTCCTTTAAGTCTATTTCTAACCTAACTGGTCAAAGATCAGAGCCAATACATGGTAGAATCAAGGGGTCTATGAATAAATATTTCTGAAACAAGATTACCTATAAAAAAAATATGTTTGATCGAGAAGAAATTTGATGAGAGAACGCCCTTTGATAATTCCAAGTATAAAAACCACTAATTGTGGGAATATCCACCAAGTAGAGAGAGTTTAGAAATTCATCGAAGGACAGTGAGATAGTATCCAAAATTCTGTTACCACCCTTCTTCCCTTGTGACAATATTATGATATTAAAATGCCCAACCACTATCTAGGAAGAATCTCCTATGATGTGCTTAGTCGCCTGGAGTTGCTTCAAAAAAATGTTTTTCTCTGTAGGAATGGAGGGACCATATACTACTGAAAGGAAGAAATTCTCCTCTATTCCTAAGTATCAGAAATTACATGTTATCATTCTAGAGGTAGTGAACCATTCTTAAAATATAATCCATTGAGAGTTCCACCAAATTGAAATCCCTCCTTCACTCCCTATAGCTGCCAAAGACATGTGACCACACCATCTCAACCAAAAACTTGTTACATTGTGAAGAGGTGAAGCAGTCTCTTTGATGAAACCATGATTGGATTTTTTCAGTCTCTGGAATGGTGAGATCTTAAATGAGGTTACTGGTCTAGAGAGTCCCAACATTCCTTCCATTAAATTCGACTATGCGACCCCTTTTGATTGCAATCACGGTCGAAGCACCAGAGGGGGCAAGTTCAACAAGTTTCTTACCCAAGGTGTGGTAATGATCTCCCCATAGGGTGATGTCAATGCCATAGACAAACATGTCTTCCAAGCTAAGAGTTTTCCTAGGTGTTTCAAAGCCACCTCTTCAATGAATGGTGGAAGTTGGAGAAGTGGACCTGACAATACCAATGATGTCGACAATTGAACTGAGGTTTACAAATCTGATTTAATCTATAGATTTAAAATGGAAATGGTGGAAAGGAATTGTCAAAACATCATTTAAGGAAGGTTCAATAGTGGAAGTTTCAGAGAGCGAGACTTCCCATTTTCTATCCATATGGTTGTAATTTGGGTTTGTTGGTTTCACAGTGCCATTTGAAACCATGTAAAGCTTCCCAATTTGGACAAGGTCATGTAAGAAATCTGCTAGATCATCGAGGGCAGAGAGATGGATTATATCATTGGCATAATTAATGAGGTCAAATCGAAAGATATTTTCGAAGCCTTGAGCATTGTTGTAGGAGCGAACATATTTTTTTCCAGGAACCCTACCCTCGATCGACCATTGTTTACGATACGAGCTTAACATCATGAATGTAATAGCACCAGGAAGCGCAGAGGACAGGTGAGTTGATGATGACGCAGAATATTGTGTCGAAGCAGCATTAGACAAGGTAGGGGCATCTGACATTGAAGAGTCAGGTTGGTATGTCGACATTTGTAGAATTTGAAGAATGTCCAAGTCCCGAGTCAAAGTTGCATGACGTCCGAGAACATCCAGTTCAATAATTTGCAGAGCCCCGAAAAGAAGGAAAGAAAGAGAAAAAAAATGCGGCATTAGTCAGAGTGACCAGAGAGAGGGAAGGAAAAAAAAATCAATAATATGGTGAAGAGTGAACATACGCATAGTTTTGCAAAAAAGTGCAATTGACTTCTGTGATAGTGATAATCGAGCCAAACTGGAGGACACCAGAGACGACATGGCCATTGTAAGTAGAGAAAAGAAAAGTTTTGTGCTGAGAGGCACCATTGGAGAGGGAAATGCAATAGGATTGGGACGATATCTTTGTGGAAGCAAGAAGGTCGAGTTCAATGATTGGGAGCGATTTTTGGATCGTTGTAGAGCCGGGGAGAAACAAAGTGATGGCATTCAGTGTCAAGTAAAATTCCATGATGACGAGGAAAGGAGGTTTCCTGAAAGGTGAAATCCTGTAAAATGTTGTCAACATTAGAAGAGAAGTAGAAATAAAGTATTGAGCATGGTTGTTCATAAGATTTCCATACTTGGAGCCAAATGAAAGAAGAAAGATTTAGAATTTATATTGTTGCCAATAGTCAAAGGTAAGGGGAAAGGAAAATTGAAATGTTTAAGCATAGAAACTTGGTTGACTATATATGGCATTTCAGAAGCTCTACAGGTGGGTGTGTTGCACATTGTGAAGAGGGACATAATATTCTAATCTATATACATAGTATGAAAACATTGATACTTTCCATTTAAGTGCAAAAGACAATATGGTTAGCAGGTTCTCGATTCTCACCTGATTGTTATTGAAATTCTAGGGCATGTATCCGATTGAAGGTAGTAGAAAGACGTGCAGTAGCAATAGCAAGAGCAACAAAAAGAGACCAGCAATAGCACAACAACAACAACAAAAATTGAAATTCGAAAATTTATTTCAATAATGTGACATGAAGAGGCTAAATAGAGCACACGCCCATCTACCAGCTAAGAAGAGGGAGCAACAAATCAAAATAAGGACACGTGGCAGAGGTCGTGAGGTTACCAATGACAGAGAATGAAAAAAATGCTCGTCTAAGCAAGAGTAAAGTGAGAATAAATACACATAGGAAGGCCATTAATGAGATTTTTGAATAGAATAGTCCTCGATGCCAAAATGTGTGGATAAGTTTCAAACCTTAATCAAAGAAAAATGTGACATATTAATTAAATATACACAAGAGTTTTGGGATTTTGTAACTTTGACATGAGAAGAATCCTTTTCGAAATTTTTCAAGTCGAAAGTCTGGTCCATCATATCAATGAGGCTCATTTGAATAAGCACATATAATAAAGTGTTCAGGGAATAAAACATATCAAGTTCATGCGAGCAAAAATAAAGAAAAAATAAATGCACATGGTCAGTCCATTAATTAGAGTAATCAATAGAGTAGTTGTTTGAGACCAAGATGAGTGTAGAGGTTTTAAGTTGCAATAGTTAAAATTATGTGGCATATTGATTAAATATATATCAATTTTTTTTGTCATTGAAACCTTGACACCAGAAGAAATATTTTCGAAATCTGTCGGAAAAAAGGTCAATCGATCATATTAATTTGCCTTTGTACAAGGGTGTAATACATGCGATCTTCATATGAGGGAGAATAAAACAACACTAAATTCACATAGTCTGCTAACCAGCGGTAATTACTGAATAAAATAGACAATGAGAGAAAGATACGTGCATAGATAGTGGATTTTATCGGAGGTCATATTCCAAAAATCTACGATAAGGGGTGAATGTGATTTCACACTTACGTTTGGTATGATAAAATAATCGGGGTTTCATATTAGTGGTTGGAGGTCCATAGGACAGTTGAGAGATTCGGAATTTAGATATTTGTTTATTATTATATAAGACCAATGCTACATGTACAGAAATTTCAAGTTCCGACTTCGGAAATTTCTATTCGTTTCGATATCCGAACCCTCTAGAGGTATGAAAAAGAATTCAACAGAACATCACATCCACTCTCAATCAGAAATTTCTGAGAATGTGCCACATCTTAAAAGTGTCGATATTGCGAGTTGTGATATGCGATGAAATTGCTGGAAATGGGTCAGTAGTGTTAAAGTGTCGAGATGGATGATAAAAAATTAAGAAAGGATATGCGTGCAATACCAAATAAACTCAAGCTTTTTCTCTCTCCTCCCAAAGGGACGCGTCGCAGCAAAAATACTGGATCCAATAAGAGACACATGACTATCAGCGACTGGATGCGTTAAGGGACACATTGCAGCTAGCAATTGGTTGCAACAAGTGACACAGGGAGGCTGATGTCATCATGACGGACCAACATGGTTGACACGTGATAGGTGGATTCAAAAATTTCAATGCTCACAACAAGCCAAAAAAGGGTGGGACATGGAATTATTCAAAAGGTGACATGTGGTAGATACATGGCAGTGATGGTGTCACGTATGGGAGGTAACCAATTAGAGGTTGAGCCATATAGTGAATCAAAGTGAAAGCTCTGATTCATAACCTCCGAATGAAGGGCTCCGATATGGGAGCTAGAATGTGGTCACATGAAGAGCTACAAGAACACGGCCCAAACATAGAAGGTGATCAGTGACCGAAAATTGATGAATTGACATGTCGTGCATGAAGGTTACACCTCTGATTGGAAATCACCGATAGAGAGGGCTCCCATTTTGGGGCTAGCACCATGGTCACAAAGTGTTCAAAGGAATCAACGGTGGAACATGGCATTATTCAAAAGATGACACGTGGTAGATACGTGGCAGAGATGGATGTGTCTTTTTTCTGCAAAAACCAAAGAAACTCGAGCCTTTTCTCTCTCCTCCCAAAGGGATGTGTGGCATCAAAAACAATGGATCTGATTAGAGAAACATGGATAACAACAACTGGATGCATTAAGGGACACGTTGCATCCAACAATTGGTTGCGAGAAGTGACATGGGGAGGCTGACATCATCACGATGTCCCAAAAGGGTTGACACGTGGCAAAGGGATTCAACAGTTTCAAGGCTCACAACAGGCAAAAAAAGGGTGGCACGTGGCATTATTCAAAAGATGACATGTGGCAGATACATTTTAGTGATGACGTCAGGTATGGGAGATCAAAAATCATAGGTTCAGTCGTATTGTGCATCAAATTGAAACCTCTAATTTAAGGGTTCTAATATGGGGGCTAGACTGCAATCACGTGAAGAGCCACAGGACCAAGGCCCAAACATAGAAGGTGATATGCGATCGAGAATTGGTGAATTGACATGTCGTGCACCAAGGTTACACCTCCCATTGGAAATTTCTGATAGAGAGGGCTCTGATTTGGGGGCTAGAACCATGGTCACAAAGCGTTCAAAGGAAGCAAGCGTGACACGTGGCATTATTCAAAAGGTGACATGTCGCAGATACATGGTAGAGTTGGCCTCATGTACAGAAGATCAGTGATTACAAGTTGAGTTATATTGTGGATCAAAGAAAAACATCTGATTCATAACCTTCAATTGAAGGGCTCTGATACAAGGGGTAGACTACAGTCACATGAAGAGCCACAAGACCAATGTATAAATGAATAGGGTGATTGGTGATCGTCAGTCAGCGAATCAACATGTTGTGCACCAAGGTTACACCTCCGATTAGAAATCGCCGATAGAGATGGCTTTGATTCAGGGCTTCACTCATTTCCTCTCCACGTAGATCAGGCCACGTCACTCATCGGAGATCACAAGTTTTGGGACTACAACCAAATGCTACGTCATGAAATAACGGATTGCGATTCTGCTATATTATAAAGGCCCAGGCATGTGTGATGCGGTCCCATGTGTTATGCATTGGAACAATTTGTAGTGCAATCTTCTAAAGAATTGACCCCCCGTCCCAAGATAAAGGGCTTCGCCCTAGAAAGCACCACTCGTTGGCTTTATGACGTAACATCCTTTCCACAGTCATATTGTCACACTCCGCCATGTGGCTGGCGCGCGGTTATTAAGCATCAAAGAACCTCGGGCGGAGAAAATCGTAGATCGGAGGCCCATGGTTAATCACACTGTCGAAATGGTATATTTTTTTAAGGCCAATGAATATTTTATAATGTTGTGAGGAGGAACCTCACCATAAAATTCCTATCGGTTTAATGAACAAAATAACAGTCAATCATTTTAAAGTTAAATGATTAATTCTAATGAAGCCAATATTTCTCACATTAAAGCTATATTCATAAGGAATATATTATTTTTACTCAAATAATCATTATCATACACATTTACCAATCTCCACAAAAATATATAAATTATATGTATATTGTATTTATTCTACTTATACATACATACAAATATGAATACATATATATTAATTTATCTATATCTTAACAAAATAGTTATTAATCGTTTATACATATATTTTAGTATTTTAAGACTGATATTAAAAATCCATTAGAGGAACTTGTGGAATTTCCATCTCACTTTACATGAGACCTCGAATTCAGGGTCATATCTCGGTTTCAAAGACTGTCATGAAAGGTATTAAATGTAGTCTAGAATGGATGCTTATTTGTGGCGACCAAAGGTTTGAAGAAATAGTTGAAGGTACCTATATTGAGAATGAGGACCAAGTTCCATCATTCTCCATGGGCAGACCATTGAAATCATCAAGAGATGTTGTTGATTCAGAAGAGGAAGATGCGGAGAGTGAGGATGGAGTTTCTACGGATGCACAATTTCTGTTTAATAATGAATGATCCACATTCTGCTATAATTCATACATTATGTAAACATGTTTTATGTTGTCCTTCAAATCATGAATATGTCTGAATTTTTCTTCAAAATGTCTTTGTGGACTTTTGTATTAAAATTATTAAGTTTTTCCTTTCCCTTGTAATGTCAGTATTTTTGAGAATTTTGTTAGGTTTTAGACTATAATTTTGTGAGATGTGTTCCTAATCACTGGTGGGTTTGTATTCTTGTGTTCAAGAAAAGGAGGGATATAAAATTAAGAGTATGGCAGAACAAGCAAAGAAAAACTACCTTTTAAAAGTTCAATCTATTTATCTTTTACTGTATGTCAATATGTCCAAATGTTGATTTCCATGTGTGAAGATGACATGATAGAACATCATTTCAATGTCTAGAGATAGTGGCTCATATGCTAGCATTTTGGGTTTTTTAGGGGCTAAGTATCCTTGTAGTCGTGACTTTGCAATGTTGTAACTCTCATTTTGCTATTATGTAACTCTTTTTCAAGTAATATATGTTGTATTTCTCCGAGTGAAGAATAAAAAAAATGGAATTCATTATAACATCTTATTTTTTAGGTGACAACAAGACCTCATTTCTCATTGCATAAAAAGTCTGAATATGACACCACAGCCTGTTTGATATGTATAGACAAACTATGAGACTCCTTGGAGATGGGAAACTATATTTGTTTTTAGTTATTCCACACATGGATTGTAGAATGTGATGCACTATTAAAGAACGTGTGGCAATTGGTTGTGGTACATTAAGAAAAGATATCTTTAAGAAAATGGTGTCATCCAAAATGGTTGAAGAAACCAATATACAACAATAGTAGGATTCTTCTAATTTGTCATCCTTTAGCTTTACATTTTTTTTATGGTTATAAAATATTATACCACCCTTTGGTTGTTGCTTTCAGCAATGAGAGAGGAATCCAACCACACATCATCTCATTGTTTCAATTATTTATTTTAATTTTGTATTACCAACTTAACATAAATTAAACAATCTTATTGTGTTTCTTTACACCTTTTGAGGCAAATGTTATTAATATTCATCTTTAATAGTTAACTATCATTAAATACATTAATATTAAATATCAAAGCTATAACCATATTTTTAAGAGACTAAAGATTACTTCCATGAAAAGAATAAATATAGAATAGAAAAAAGAACACTTCCCCAATCAAATAACATAAATATAAAATTGTATTGGTAACTTAGATATTTAAAAAATATGGAAAAAGAGCAAAAAAAATTCAATAATAAAATAACATAAACTTAAAAGGAATAAGAAAAAATTCACTAGGTTATGAATTAAAAATTTATGTATATGTATTTGGCATTGTTTAACTAATAGATCAAATGGTTTTTGATTTGAATCTAACAATTTCTATTTAGATAATCATTTTTTTGTTATTTAAAGTACGTGTTTTAATATATAAATAAATTCAAGAGCCTAAAAATTCTCTTAGTTACTTGACCTTTGGAAATTAAACAACTTAAATTTAAGATTATATGGAATAGAATATTGTTTTATATTAATTTATAAATATATTTTTTTTTGGTTTTTTAAATGTGTTTTTTTCTTTTTATAATTTCAAATAAATAAAAATTTATATTATAATATAAAATATAAAATTTTAAATAATAAAAATTTAAATCAAAGCATTAATACATGATACCAATACAATATATAAGCATTTTAGTATTAAAAAAAGAAAAATTAAAACACTTAATATTTGGAGTGGTATGATCCGGATTATCCACAGTTTTGTGTTCATTTTGTCTACGTTTCAAACCCCAAAGAAGGTCCATCATCAGGACTAATAGATTATGAATGAAAGCTTATTGAGAGAAGAGTCAAACAACGTGGGAATAAATAAACCTAGATCCCTAATTTTTTAAAGAAGTCGACACTCATATGTATGATTTATTATTTATTTTATTTTAATTTATTATTATTTTATTCAAAGATTAATTTATTAGTTTATAATTTAATTTATTAGTTTATAGTTTGCTTAATTAGTTTAATCTGATTCATAATTTTTATTTATCTATTTATTGTTATTTACCATATTTATTATTTATTATTTAGCCTTAATTTTCTAATTTATCAATCAATTAATTAATTAATTTATATTTCATAATCTTTAATTTATTTGTTTTATTAATAATTATTTTAGTTTAATTAATTGACTAATTATTTTATATTAAATTTTTATTAGAATCTAATTAATTAATTAAAATGGATTTAATTAAATTATTAATTAAAATTAATTAATTTTATTTTTTTTTAATCGTTATTAATCATTTTATCAATTTTCAAGCTTTAACCTATTAAACTACAATTGTCCAACTAATTAATATATTAATTAATTTTTATTTTATTTTATTTTATTCCTATTTTATTTAATTAAAATAACTTTTTTATTTTTTATTTTTTATTAATTAATTAATTTTGATTAATTTTATTTTATTATTGTTTTTTATTTATTTTATATTAATTTTATAATTTTTATTAATCATTTGTCTAACTAATTAATAAATTAATTTCTATTTATTTTTATTTATTTAATTTCTATTTTTATTTATTTAATTAAAAAAATTTAATTAAAATTAATTAATTAATTAAAATGAAAACCCTGATACCATGCTTCCAAAGGACTGGAGGGGTTTATTTGTCTAATCAGGGAAGCCACTTTCCACTAATTTCACTCCCATTGTCCCTGTTGAGGTTCTGAGGAAATTTCATAATTTCAATGGCCTCTCTGATTTTTCTTTTATGATAATTCTCTCAATAAGCCTTCATTCATATTCTATTAGTCCTGATGATGGACCCTCTTTGGGGTTTGAAACGTCGACAGAATGAACACAAAAGTGTGAATAATCTAGATTATACCACTGCAAAAAACTTCCACAGAAACCTAAAATCTAACACTTAATATTTATTTAAGAAAATATGTGAAAATATTAGTTTAGAAGACTTTGCACTGTTTAAATTGTTTTTTCTTTTAAATATTAGTGAAATTTATTTGTTAGAGTTATGTTCCCTTGTTGCGGGAGAGAAGTTGTGCTTGAGTTAGATTATGAGTTGTAAGGGACTTTGATGGGTAAATAAAAATTTATATTATGATATAAAAAATATAATTTTAAATAATAAAAAATTTAAATCAAAGCATTAATACATGATAGAAATACAATATATAAGCATTTTAGTATTAAAAAAAATTTAAAACACTTTAATATTTATTTAAGAAAATATGTGAAAATATTAGTTTAGAAGACTTTGTAGTGTTTGATTGTAAATTGTCTTTTCTTTTAAATATTATTGAAATTTATTGGTTAGCCTTACGCTTCCTTGTTGCGGTAGAGAAGTTGTGCTTGTATGAGTTGTGAGGGACTTTTATGGATAAATTTAATTATTAATTATTTTAACTGATTAAGATTTTGATTTGTAGTTTGATTTTGTGATAGACATTTTTTTTTGGTAGTTATTAAAGAATCTAGCTTCTTTTACCATTGGAGTTTAGATGATGTATGCCATGTACCCGAGTCCCCCATAATTACAAATAAAAACTACATGATAGCATACACGAAATTTCCCCCAAGAACGATGTATTTAAATTAGTATTTTATCTCATGGCTATTACTTATTTAATTCATGATCAAGTTAAGACATCGCATATCCCAATGGAACACATATAATAACACAATTACTGCACTAGATTTGCATATATATATATATATATATATATATATGACTCTTTTATTGGTTGTTTTTCTATTGCTGATTGAATACATTATGTGTGCTATGACATTGTTGTAAAGTTCATCCATTTAGTTTTTATCGGGAGGAGGGTTAGAAATCCCTCGACATGACTATAGTGCTTATCGGTATTAAATGCCTTTCGTGTATAGTGAATATTTGGTTATGGATCCAACGATTGGTAAGCCATCGCCTGACCCGATGGTCTCGAAACCAGCTAGGTGGGTAAATAACACACTCTCATCGCATTGTTTGTCCGATTATTTGGCCAATTTCCACTAGGGTAATTGGTCTCTGCCACTGAGCCCATCGAGTTTGGATCTACTGGTTTTCTACACATGTAGGAATTTACAGGGTAAGTTCCTCAGACAGAACATCAAAAGGACACCGCTCACAACCAGATCGCAGATCAATACACCAGTATTTTGACGTGGTTAAAACCCTCAAAGAGGGAAACAGTCCACGGCCTGAGCCAACGCGGCCACTTCAGGCAATTTATTAATAAAAGAATGAAAATTTACATATGTTTCTCTCATGCACGGATTACCCTACAAATGACCCTCCATGCACTTTAAATAGAATTCATGGACCAATCGGGTGTCAAGCCACGGATCAAGTGTCGGTAATACCGAGGAGAGAATGAACCGTCGGATCACTACATATCGTGACCATCGGATTGTAAGTTACAAAATGTACAACGGTAAAGAAACACACTTTACCTAACTATACACTAGACCAAGTTGTACTTAACTATTTCCTATGTGTCGGAATATCCTAACATCCCCCCTTAAGAACAACTTGGGATAGGATTGAAGGATTTACAAATATGACACAATAAGAGAAGGAAGGAGGCACTAGAGCCTATCCCCCCTTAGTGACAACTTCCTGAACTCCAACCATAAATCGAAGTTTAGTGAACTTCGCCTCTGTGAGAGCCTTTGTGAAGATGTCTGCAACTTGATCATCTGTTGAACAATATTGCACTTCAAGAACATGGTCGTGAATGAGCTTTCTGATGAAGTGCATGTGCAGTTCAATGTGTTTGCTGCACTGATGTTGGACTGGATCTTTGCATAGCTGAATGGCACTTTGATTATCACACCAAAGTGTAGTCGGATGCTGCTACTCAAAGCCAAACTCTGATAGGATCTGACGAAGCCACAAGGCTTCCTTACTAGCTTCTACGGCACCACGATACTCTGCTTCTGCTGATGAAAGAGAAATGGCACCTTGTTTCTTGCAAGCCCATGTAATGGGTCCTGAACCAAGAGCGAACACATAACCGGCAGTAGACTTCCGATCATCAGGGTCACCAGCCCAATCGGAATCAGTGAAACCAACCAATAGAGGAGCTGCTTCGGCACTGTAATGAATCCCAAATTGAACTGTACCTCGAACATAACGAAGTATTCTTTTAGCTCCTTTCCAATGACTTTCACGGGGGTTTTGCATCAACCGAGCAACAAGGCCAACAGCAAAGGAAAGGTCAGGACGAGTATGGGTTAGATACAAAAGTTTTCCTACAAGTTGACGGTATAAGGTAGCATCAACTTCAGGAGAAGTACAAGTGACTGAAAGTTTGACTCCAGACTGAAAGGGAGAAGGGGCTGGCTTACAGTCTTCCATGTGAAAATGCGAAGAATATCACAAGCATACTTGGACTGGGAAAGGGAAATACCCTCCTTGGATTGCAAGACTTGAAGACCGAGAAAATAGTGTAAGTGTCCTAAGTCTGTCATTTCAAATTTCCTTTTAAGGCTAGACTTCACATGGTTTATAAGGTTGGGATCACTACCAGTAAGGATAAGATCATCAACATAAAGAACAAGGATGATAAGAGAGTTGCCCACTTTCTTGGTGTAGACAGTATTGTCAGAATGACACCTAGAAAAGCCAGATTCTAAAAGAAAGCTATCCATTTTGGCATACCAAGCCCGAGGAGCTTGCTTGAGACCATAAAGGGATTTCTTAAGTCGACATACAAGGCTGGAGTCTGTTTGTATGAAGCCAATGGGTTGTTCCATATAGATTTCTTCATGCAAGTCCCCATGCAAGAAGGCAGATTTAACATCCATCTGATGGACTTCCCATTTGAAAGAGGCAGCAAGGGAAAGAACAAGGCGGATAGAGTTCATTTTGGCAACAGGGGAGAAGGTTTCAGTGTAGTCAATGCCTTCAACCTATTAAAAACCTTTAGCAACAAGACGAGCTTTATGTTTATCAACTTTCCCATCTGGTCCATACTTGGTTCTGTAAACCCATTTGCATCTAACAAGTTTTCATCCCTTTGGTAGAGGAACAAGATCCCATGTATCATTTGCCAACAATGAATGATATTCTTCATTCATAGCTGCTTCCCAATCTGGATGGCCTGAAGCTTCTGCAAAGGTGTCAGGATCATAATTTACTGGAGCTTGAGCCAGTAAAGAAGAGGCTCTCTCGAACTGAGAACGTGTGCGTCGCTGATCTGTAGGATCACCGGCAAGATCACCTACTGCATCTCGAGTAGCACGAACCCATTTTGGAAGCTCAGGAGCTGAAGGAGGATCCTGAGATGGTGGGGGAGGATTGTCATCCTCACTTTCATCATCTGAAGAAGAAATGTTTTCAAAGGTAGAAGAGATAGGGAGAGGTGGCACATCCGCCAGACTAGGCTCGCAGGCCGATATATTTTCATCAAATTTTACATCTATTCTAATGATAACATTTTTGGACTTAAATGGAATAAGTCTATAGCCTTTGACATCTTCAGAATATCCAACAAAAGTACATTTTTCACTCTTAGGTTCTAAAGCTTTATGCTTTTCATCTGGAATATGGGCCCACGCTTCACTTCCAAAAACACGAAAGTGACTTACATCTGGTTTGATTGAGCTCCATGCTTCTTCTGGAGTGATATTCTTTAAAGCCTTAGTAGGAGTGCAATTTATTATGTAATTTGCACAGTTAATTGCTTCTGCCCAAAAACTAAGACCAAGTCCTTTAGATTGTAGCATACAATTAGCCATTTCTTTTAAGGTGCGATTCTTCCTTTCAGCTACACCATTTTGTTGTGGAGTATATGGAATAGTATGTTGCATTTGAATTCCATTCTCAGTGCAATAGTTGATGAATGTGTTTTTAACATATTCTCTGCCATTATCAGATCTTAACTTAAGAATTTGATGTCCAGATTGTTTTTCAACAAAGGCCTTGAAGGCCAAAAAAGTGTTAAATACTTCACTCTTGAGTTTTAAGAAGTATACCCAAGTGCGTCTGGAGAAATCATCAATGAAAGTTAAGAAATACTTGCAGCCAGAGAATGACACAACTGGAAGTGGACCACATAAATCACTATGCACAAGCTGTAAAGGGGCTGAGGCGTGCCAAGAGGCACGTTTTTCAAAACTGTCCCGATGATGTTTTCCGAGTACACATCCGGAACAAACACCATCTCTGCAAGATACCATAGGAAGACCTGTCACCATATTTTCTTTACATAGATGCTGAAGGGAGCGATAGTTTAAGTGACCAAATCGCTCATGCCAAAGTTTGCTCACTTCATCGTTATGAGCAACAAATACTGAGGGAAGATTTGATGACCCAAAGTTGTGAAACTTATACAACCTTGTAGAATCATCAACAATGCCAGTAGCCAAAATCTGTTTAGCATCTCTTAAGTCCTTGATTACAACATCATGAGGTGAAAATTCAACGATTTTACCTTCACCTGAATGAGTTATCTGATATACAGATAGAAGGTTGCAGGATAAGGTTGGAACACATAATACATCATTAAACTGACCATTGTCTAGATGAACAGTTCCAGTCCCTACAACATTAAGAGATCTATCATCACCAACATATATATTTTTGGTGTTACAATCATTTAAAGAAGAAAACATGGCTTTGTTTTTGGCCATGTGATAAGAAGCTCCAGAATCAATGAGCCACTCATGAGAATGAGAAGAAGAAGATACATTTAATGCATAGCCAGACCGAGATGCTTGACAACCACATGCAGAAAGTGCCATTCCTGAAGATGAAGTTGAAGTTGAAGATTGCCCCAAATGGATGTTATGCTTCTTCATTGCTGCTTCCAAGGCTTCCATCTTCTTAAAACATTTTGATTCTAAGTGGCCATCTCGATTACAAAAATTGCAATGTCTATCAGTCTTCTTCCCTTTGTTTTTATTTGTCTTATCATTTTGCTGAAATGATTTTTCATTTTGGGGCTGAAATTGCTTAGGACCCTTGTTTGGTTTAGGACCATTCTTTTTAGGATATGACTTCTTAGGATTCTTTGAATTTGGTTGTTGCTGGGCAACTAACGCTTTCTTGGAAGAGTTTCCAAGATTAAGAAGACCAAGATGTAAGAGTTTTTCTTGTTCTCTTATTAAAGAATCACAAAAAGAGTCAAAGGAAGGGGGCTTGTAGTCTGTTCCTTGAGAAATGAAGGCTTCTCTTGTAGAATGGAAGGTGGAAACAAACACAGAGTAGGCCGGTCCCAACTTTGTAAGAATGGAATAGATAAGGTTACTATCTTCTTTCTTAACTTTAACACCTTCCAAAAGATATCTAAGGGTCTTGAACTTGGACAAGAAATCTTCAATGCAAGAAAAATTATTAGGGTCCAATGTAAGCAACTCATTTTCAAGTTGATGGGCTCTAATTTCATTTTTAATCCCAAAAACTTTATTGATTTGTTTCATGGCTTCATCAGGAGTATCAATTTCTTCAATATGGAATCTAAGATCTGGAGAAATAGACATCCCTATCAATCCACGTGCTTGATCTTGCCTATTTTCCCATTTAGCAGCCTTATCTTCATCCTTCGGTTTCTTTTCTTGGCCTGAGGCTATTCTGTAGAGACCTTTACTTCTAAGTAAATCCTCAATGTAAGCCAACCATTGGAAGTAGTTGGTGCTGTCAAGGGTAACTTGGTATTGACTTTCCATTTCAATGGAAACTGAAGCTAAAGATGCTGAAAATAAGTGTTCCAATGGATAGATCTCGAAAAATTAGGCTGGTTTAAAAAAAACGGCTCTGAAAACGGCTTCCGGATGAAGAAGTTATGGCTTTTTGAAAAAAAGTTGTTGAAGTTGTCGACGAAGTGCGGGAAGGTGCGGAAATGAAAAAGTCCGCCCCCACAAAATGGAGACTTGAACCCAAGACCTCTACTCTCTTAAAATAGCTTTGAACCAATTGATCTATACAAAAAATTTGAGAGAGAGAGAGAGAGGGGGGGGGGGCTTTGGGTTGCGTGCTTGCTTTGAGAAAGCTCTTTTTCCCTACAAAACAAAAAACACAAAACCCAACATGGACATGCAAAGAAAACGAACCTTATGGCTCGAAGTTAGCTTTAGCCGAAAAAACTAAATATTTTCAAAAATGAACCTTGCGGCTCAAAGTTAGCTTTGGCCGGAAACTAAATATTTTCCTCAATGTTTCTGATTTTCTGAGATCACCCTAAGGCGCAGGGAAAAGAGCATACGCATGAGAAAAGTCCTTCCTTTCTGTTTCTGATTTGCCCAGATCGCACAGAGTCGTAGGGCAAAGAGCATACGCAGAAATGAAAGGTATAGATCCGGTAATAAAAAAGGCTAAATAAACCGAAACCGAAATAAACAGAGAGAAAATAACAGTAAACTGCAAATAAACACTGTATACCTCCAGATCTTAAAAATGACGTAGCTAGGGCTACTGGAAACCTTTTCGCGTGAAACGAAAGGGGTTCCTCACTGGAACAGATGCTCCCAACACAACAGAGTAGTCCTCTCGGCCCGAAAGCAGTCAGAAACAGCAGATCTAGGAAACGGCAGTCGGATGCAGTTCTACCGGCTTCAGATTTGGATCACCAACGGACGCGGCCCTCAAATAGCTCTGATACCATGTAGGAATTTACAAGGTAAGTTCCTCAGACAGAACACCAAAAGGACACCGCTCACAACCAGATCACAGATCAATACACCAGTATTTTGACGTGGTTAAAACCCTCAAAGAGGGAAACAGTCCACGGCCTGAGCCAACGCGGCCACTTCAGTGAATTTATTAATAAAAGAATGAAAATTTACATATGTTTCTCTCATGCACGGATTACCCTACAAATGACCCTCCATGCGCTTTAAATAGAATTCATGGACCAATCAGGTGTCAAGCCACGGATCAAGTGTCGATAATACCGAGGAGAGAATGAACCGTCGGATCACTACATATCGTGACCGTCGGATTGTAAGTTACAAAATGTACAACGGTAAAGAAACACACTTTACCTAACTCTATACCTAACTATACACTAGACCAAGTTGTACTTAACTATTTCCTATGTGTCGGAATATCCTAACAACACATGCCTCAAGGGAATGTTTATTTCAATTATTCCCATACTCTCTTCATTTTTCCTTTTAAGGTGTTATTGTCGCTAAAAAATTTCTCATTCACATCATTTGTCATACAGGTTTTGAATGGGGTTCATCTTCCCTTCCTATAGCTACAACTGATGAGTCACCATGGTTGTTCAAAGCATTCAACGGTTACAGTGAATGGTCACTAACCAACGTAATTTGTGTCCAATTGGTCGATAGAAACACCCATGGCACTCTTCTCATAGGTATATAGGTCCTTATGCTGATTTTTTTCATACATTTCTTGATTAATATTCTCTTTTTGTAAGTTAGAGTATGTTAATTGTACGGTTCAACCTGTGCAAGTTGGAACTCCTTTGTCTTTTCCTTGTTGCTCCTATGGTTTTCCTTCTTTTATGTGTTATTGAGCCTAAACTCCTTGGTCTTCTTTTTCCCAAGTTTTATTATCACCCTCTCTTGCTATAACAAACCTAGGTCAAGTAAAAAATAAAGGCAAAATAATACCAAGGTCAAGATTCAAGAAACAAGAGTCAAGAGTCAAATAAGACCAAGGTTAAGGGACACTTATTCCAAGATGAATGTTGGGAAAAAAAAATCCTACTGTGGGTGTTCGTTTGGTTTATTATGGCTAGGGGAAATTGCCAAAGGCTTTGAAAAGGCAAGAGGCATTAATTTGCATTTTATCTGTCAAAATAAAGGAGAATAGGAGAAAACAAATGTGAAAGGTTATAAGTTGCATGTGAGGAAGAAAATGAAGTTAAATAAGGAAATTATAGGCTTCAATGATAAGAATTCTTTTGGGGATCAGTTCATGGCTTTTGTCAGTATTAGTTTTTTGTCATTTCGGTTTTGGAATTAGTCTTAAAGAGGAGAAGAGCACTAAGAGCATAAGGAAATCAAGCAAGCAAAGGAAGGAAAAGGAGAGAAAAAGAAAGCAAGGATCAACCAATTTCAACAAGAATACTTGTAGGTACTATATTGCATGTATGGCTTCCTAGCTGGTTTTGGTATTTATTGCATATGCATTATGTATTTTGGTTTTTTTTTGTCGGTGACATGGATTTTGCCAGGTTTCAACAGTGGATTTTAGCCTTGCCTTTATATTTCCATATCACCATGGTGTGATGGGACTTTTCTCAGTTTAAGCTTTAGATTGCCTAGAGATTTTGGATCAGGACGAGGTGGTGTCAAGAAAATTTCCAAAGGCCGAGGAATCCCTTGACCGGTAGTGGCGGGATACAATGCAAAGCCTAAGGGTGGGGACAAAAAAATTCCTCAAGGTATTGGAGAAGAAATTTTGAGGCATCCAAGCTTAGTTTGGTTTTGTGATCTCGGGACCGATTTAGGTGAGATCACATTATGGTGAGGGTGGAGGTGGTTTAACATTTGGATTCCCTTGGTTGTTCATGGATGGATTTATCCCATGAGATCCCACTTTCATGATTGGAATATGGCACGGGGGTGATTGGCTAAAAGAAATATTTAGTTCAGCCAATCTATGGTTGGGTGGTACGTGAAAGTTCTAAACCTAGTCGGCTTTTGCCTATGTTAATAAGAGATAAGTTTCTCTTGATTTGATGATGAAATGTACTTGTTATGATGTTTCTTTAATGGTTGTTCTATTATGGTTAATGATATGGTTATATGCTTGTTATAAGCATGGTTTTATAACAGGTGCTTGCTATGGATTCCATATGTTTTGATTCACTAATGATTGGTTAATGAATGCATGGATTATCTAATGTTATTGCAGCTATTATGAAAGGGTGTTAGTCCTTCTCGGTAAACCTTAGATAAGTTTCATATCTCTATGTTCAGTTATGCATTCATGACCTATAGGTTACATGTTTACAAAGTGTTTGACATAATGACAGTTATGGTTAGATTGGATTAGGTCAAGTCCTTGATCAATTTTGTTATCAAAAGCATTGTATTCATGCTTTTTACGAGTTCTAGAAGTTTCATGGAGTTCTCGACAGTGATTGGGTCCTAACCCTGGAAAATAACCTTAAATATCGTAGTCTCTTACATAGCACTAGTAGAAAAAGTTCACAGTCACACTCAGGGAGGCTCATGGGAGAAACTAGAGGTTCTCGGTCATTTGGAGGGCTTCTCAAGGGAGCGATTGGGGTTCTAACTCATAAAAAGGTAAGTTGTCTCAGGGACATATGTCCAGGAAGGGCAGGTCAGCCCTTGGGAGTCCTGGAGCACTTGAGGAAACTCAATAAGGTCTTGTTGTGTCAATTATATTTCCTTAAGGTCATCTAGGAGTTTGAGTCTTATCATAGTGATCCTCTACTCATGTTTACCCCGGGTAACTGGCGAAAGTGGATAAATGTGGGAGGAGGCATTACAGGGTGGTATCAGAGCAAGTTCATTCTCTTTGCAGAATGTCTGGTTTCTTCTCTATTTGAGTGGTATCTGATACCATAGAGTGGTATGAGAGCATGGTTCAACACTTGGACTGGATGGGCTATATGCATGTTTTTATGCATGCATTTCCATGATTAAGGTTGTCATGCATGAGGTCATTGCATGTGTCTTATGTCATCATGATGTTATTGGTATATGATGTTGATGCATTGGCTCAGATAGAGAAAGAGATGCAGATCATCAAAGCGAGGTTGCAGCACTGGACCTCAAGGTAAGAGCAAATCATCATATAGGTTTGTTTATTGGGTATGTAGGTATGTTAGTCAATGGTTCTTATAAGAATTACGGTTACTTATATGCTTCTAATTGTATCGTTGTTATGGTTACATGTATGATAAATGCTAGTTGATCAGTGTAGTCATATGCATATGTGTCAGATAATCATGAATGATAGTAACATGTTGTTGTATGCATTGTGATCATATGCCTGATGATTATGGACATTGCAGCTGAGGTCTTTATGTTATTATGTTTTGTGCTAATTTGGATTGACATATGAAGATGATTATGGTTATGAAATTTAGGTATCAATTAATATATTGTGATATTATCTCGTACTAATTTACACTGCATGTGTATATGTCATTGTTATGCATGAATGATAATTTTTTATGAGTTTATGATGTGAACATATTATCTAGTTACTGTTATCAATATCATGACCTTATTTATTTTTGAGTTAATTTTTTGTGAAGTTATATCATGCTAATCTAGATTAATTTTGCAAATAAGATAGCCTCCTCTGAGATAAATTAACGTACGAGTCTGCTTCTGTCGGTTATTTGGTGTTTGGAATGTTTGATTATGTCGTCTATTTGGTGTTTGAATGTTTGGTGAATATTATGTCATCTATTTGTTGCTTGAATGTTTGATTAATTGCATGATATGAGTATGTGCCTGTAATATTTCATGAAGGAGTGATCTTGTTTCAAGATGGTTGTACTAACACATATGTACTAAGATAGTTGATATGTATTTGAGTATAAGTGGGTGTTAGTTGTAGTATTATGACTAATAACTATGAGTTGATCATGACATGGTTGTTAGTCTTGGTAAAGGTTGATTTCAATTAATAGACATTATGTATTGATCTTTGGAACGTGTGACTGACATGTGTGAGAAGTTGCAAGCTAACATGTTTGGTATTAGCATGATAAGGTAATAGTTGATTTGTTTATGTAACTAATAGTTGGGTGATATGACAGTACATAGTAATACTTGATTGCAACAAGGTTGAAGGAAAAGAGAAGAATTAGGTGAGAATTCATTTGGCTAGGTTTGGAAAGAACAGTTCCAAATGAATGAGTGCTTTCATGAATATAGGAAGTCTTCTTAAACCTAATCTTGTCTCACATTATGAAAATATGTGTTATATTCATAAATATGCATTTAACAGGTATAATAGTTGGTTCCAGTTATGGTCAGATTATTCAAGGATTTGGAGTCCCTTGAGGGATGATATGGATGTGTTCAGTTACAAGGAAACATGTTTGGCACAGTAAGGTGAGGTATATGGTATATTTTTATATTTATTTATACACTAACAATTATGTGTTTATGGAAATATGATGCTAGGGATTGCATGGTGAAAGAAGTTGCCATGGAATCTTGAAGAAGGCTCGAGTAGAGTTTTCTATTGAAAGTATTGGAAACCCATGGGGATTGAGTTATAATGTTTGTTGATAGTCTTATGCTTTCTGTGTTTTGCGATTTGCTTGCGCTTGAATTGCAATTGTGTTTATGTCTAGTGCATGGCCATGGCACTTTGCTTGTGATGTCATATTAGCATTGGTTTTTCTTAGTTTTCTTCTTGTTGTTTCTTGTTCTTGTCTTTTATTTTTTGAGGTGCTTAGTATTTGGTTAGAACAAAGGACAGTTATTGGAGCTCAAGGAGAGTTGAATGAAACTCAACATGTAATATGAGAGTTGGATGAATCTTGGTGCATGTATAAAGGGTAATTGAAGGTAAGAATATGACAATCAGTTGGATTGCTTAGGTTCGTTGGTGTAAATGGACAGTGGCAATATATTCATGAGAAATGTGACATAAAAGGTAAAGAAAATATATTTGGTGTGTCAGATGCCTTGGCTATGTTCACAATTATTGTTTTCAATGTTGTGCATGTTGTGCATGGATAAAGAGAGTTATCTTAACCTAAACCTTATGAGATCTAGTAATTATGTTGTGATCATGATCATGTTGATGTCTATATATGTTTACATGTATATATATGTATATATGCCATTGTTTGATAGGGTCGTCAGGGATCATGATTGTTTATGATAATGTTTATATGTATATGTGTATGTATGTATGTTGTTGTCTGGCAAAGTCATCATGGATCATTCTTGTGGAGGAATGATTGCTTATGTAGGTGAATGGCATGAAGAGGTCTTTGGTTTATGAGAAATCAAGTGGAAGAGTAGCTTTGGCAGATTTATGAGGCCTCTATCACATGGATATGATTTGGTATTATGTGCTAGTACTATGCCTATGTTTATGTTATGGACAAGCAAAACTAAAGGATACATCAAGAGAATGAAAGCAGTGTGATATGTGGCATGCTAGGACAAGCATGGACAAGACACCAGAAGTAAGGTCGCATGGTAGAGACAGTGTGGTTTCTGCATGTACAATACTAATATTGTGTATCTGTTGTGCGTGATCTACCTATGGTGTTGTGTGCATGTTTCATATATAGTGTTGTGTTTCTGTTTCATATGCGATACTATGTACATACAATCTTGTGTGCATGTTGCATATACGATATTGTGTACATATAGTGCTATGTATGTTTTCTATATGTGATGATATGTATGTGTTGAACAACGATTCTATGTACATTTGGTGTTGTGTACGTGTTGTATATGCAATGTTTTGTACATATGGTGTTGTAAGCATGTTGGATATATCGTGCTATCTACATATGGTGTTGTGTCCATGTTTTACATGTGGTATTGTGTGCATGTGGTGTTTTGTACATGTCATACATGTGACACTGTGTGCATGTGATTTTATGTACATGTTGTGCATGTTGTACATGTGGTGTTGTGTACATGTTGTGCAAGTGGTGTTGTGTACACATTGTGCAAGAGGTGTTGTGTACACATTGTGTAAGTGGCATTGTGTACACATCGCATATGTTGTGTTGTGTATATTTGGTATGGTGTTACAAGTATTATGCATGTTGTATGTTTGTAGACAGTTCTAGGCTAGGGAACTGTGACAAAGCATCTAGGTAATGTTTTAATTGAATTGGATAATCAATGTACTAAACCTTTAACACTTATAAAATCCAAATAATTCTAAGAATCTCAAAGGGATGATTTGCATTCATAACAGTAATAAAATCTTTAAGTTGAGTTTGAAAGAAAAATTAAAGAAAATATTTTATAATCAAACTTCCATATTGAATATTTAACCAATCAAACACAGTTGATGTATGCAGAAAAAATCTATAGCAAAACAAAATATGTTTAAGAGATGACAAAAGGAAACAATTAAAAGATATGGAGGAACTAATTAAAACAGATTGGTTAGTTAATTAATCTCTTTAATGATTATAACTTTGCATTGGGTTATCAAGGAGATTTATACTCAATCTAGCCTTACCCTAACTCCTATGTTACATTGAACATATGCAGAATTAAATTATGGAAAAAATAAATGAATAACAGGAAAAACTCACATGGACACAAAATATGTTAAGAATGAAGACATCATCCTTTGATTACCTTCAAAAATATTTCAAAGTATTACAATGGTGTCATTGGATCATCACAAGGGTTCAACCATGCCTTCTTCAAAATACAAAATACTTATAGAGTGTAATTCAAAAATATCTAGATATGAAATAAATTTACTACAAAATGACATATTATCCAAAACTGATTTGTATATTACAAAAATAGAACACAGAAAGAGTTATTCTAAATTGATTTGAATAACCAACACACAATTCGAAGTTATTATTTGGAAATTGAATTTTTTGTTTTTCTGCTCCTTTTCTGCTTTCTGATCCTCCTTTCCCTACAACTCGTTACTGAATATGTGCATTCTATTTTACTCGATGAGAGTTCAAGTAATTTATTCCATACCTTATCATCTGGGATAGAAAATTTTGTTACTTTTCTATATGCCTCATCAACTTCTATGTATTTCTCAAACGTTGGCTTAGTAATAAATAAGTGTTGAATTTCATGTTGAGTAAAAAGATCAAATTTGTCACCTTCAAGGAATGCTTTACCATTGATCATCCCTTTGAATTTTTCAAACTTGGTTCTGTCTACTACTATCTAATGCAATATGTGCTAGTAATTTTCTAGTGGAATCAATTGGCCACTTGAATCTCGTAGAGCTAGCAGTCTTTCCTGGCGCAAAACATTGAACTTTTTATGAAACTTTTTAACATTCACTTCCAAGTTTTGACATGTGTTTTCTAATTGTAACATCAAGTTTCTTTTTGTCAAAACCCTTCTTACTTTTAAGATTTTATCCTTTCTGTCTTCAATTCCAAACTCCTCGAACTCTTTTTTTTTTTATGATTTAGCATGTTGATTATTCTGGAAGCTTCCCTTGACTTGTGATCTAAATCTTCTTTAATATTTTTAATTGTTGCCTTTGACTTCTTCACTAACCCCTCCTGTCAAAAAATGATTTCAATGGATGTCCAAAGTTCAGTTATAGTTGAATTTATATCAATCCATATCTTTTATATGGCTTCTGATAATGTTTGTGCAATGACTGATTCATTTTCATATTTCTCCAGTTGCTTAATTACCCTGAGGTTTTTATGTACTTTGGCCAAATATGCATTATCAACTTTTATCTTATTATCTTGAGACTCCTCCAGCTAAACTCTGAGTTTTTTAATCTCCATATCCTTTAATGATAAGTCTCCCATATCGTTAGATAATTGTTATGTTGTATTTTGATTGGTATACTATGTTTCTGTTTTGGACACTACTACTGTAGATGTTGTTGTTGTACATGTTCCTACTCTAGTGCTGATATGGAGATCTCTTTCCTTAATCAATTTTTCTGTCTATGCCTCCATCTTTTGAATTTGTATATTTTTCTCTACAATAATTTAGAACATGTTTTCTTTTTCCTTCTCCAGTTGACTTACTTCTTGTGCTTGAGGATGTTCAGTAGTTTGTAATTTTAGCTGCTTCCTTAGTGCATGTATATCTTCATTTATTCTTTTAATAATTTCTTCATATGCCTTTACATCTTTAGGATTCAATCCTAATTTTAAAACTAGATCCTCCAATCCCTTAATTTATTTATCCTTTGCTAGAGAATACATATTTTCGAGCTTCAATTGAGAATGAATATTATTCACAGATGCCTGTAGTTTAGAAGATCCCATGGCTGAACTTGTCAAAGATGTATATATCATTTCTCGTGTTTTCTTATGAAGATCGATTTGATCAACATGATGTATCTATTTATTGTCAAATGGGAACAAAAAGGTTTTATAATCCCCATCACTCTTGTGCATAGGGACCTTTGGTTCCAAAAATATTAATTTAAACTATCCTCTTTCACTGTCTAAGGCAGAAAGTAACCAAGTCTGAGTTGTGGAAATTTGTTTCCAGAAATCTGCATACGTAGAAGTTTTCTTCATCTCTAAGAACGTTGTAAAAATACTCTATTTCCTTGAAGAACATTGTAAAAATACTCTATTTCCTTGAAGAATAATGAGAAGAAGGATAATCTATTGTATTTTCCTCAATCTGCAACAATGAAAACACTGATTTTCTTGAAAATATAACCATAGTAGGTTCCTCAAAAGTTTGAGCTTCTAAGGATTCTTCTTCAACATTTATGGTTTTTCCCTTCTTAAACACCTTGAATGTTTCCTTTTGTAACTCTGGTCCTGCTGGAGATAGACTATCTCTCCATATCTTCAATTATTTTTCTATCATCCTTGGAGTCTCGAGTATTGTTTGACTGGAAACTAGCTCCTCAACTTCCTGTAGTGTATTATCTCCCCATTCTTCTTTGTTGGAATATTTTTCAATCTCAGGTTTCGCAATGTGCATATAAGATGCAAACTTCTAATCAACTCTCATTGATTATATTAGTCCTAATGAATCATATGACCAGTTGAAACTTAATCTAAATTTTATCTGCCTAAATAACTCATTGAATTCTTTTTCTGTAGCTCTGGTGTTGACTATGAATGGGCCAACCTGTGCTTTTAGTTTGAATTGAGCCTTTTGTTTTCTAGAAACAAAATTTACACCACCCATGTTCATCATCTTCCTGACATATTCAAGTGCAAATATTGTCATGGGGAGGAACACTGTTAATTTTTCTTCTTCATCTCTAAGAACGTTGTAAAAATACTCTATTTCCTTGAAGAATTATGAGAAGAAGGATAATCTATTGTTGTTTCCTCAATCTGCAACAATGAAAATACTAATTGTCTTGAAAATATAACTATAGTAGGTTCCTCAGAAGTTTTAGCTTCTAAGGATTCTTCTTCAACATTTATGGTTTTCCTCTTCTTAAACACCTTGAATGTTTCCTTCTGTAACTCTGGTCCTGCTGGAGATAGACTATCTCTCCATCTCTTCAATTATTTTTCTATCATCCTTGTAGTCTCGAGTATTGTTTGACTGGAAACTAGCTCCTTAACTTCTTGTAGTGTATTATCTCCCCATTCTTCTTTGTTGGCATATTTTTCAATCTCAAGTTTTGTAATGTGCGCATAAGATGCAGACTTCTAATCAACTCTCATTGATTATATTAGTCCTAATGAATCATATGACGAGTTGAAACTTAATCTAAATTTCATCTACCTCAATAACTCATTGAATTATTTTTTTGCAGCTATGGTGTTAACTATGAATGGGCCAACCTGTGCTTATAGTTTGAATTGAGCCTTTTGTTTTCTAGAAACAAAATGTACACCACCCATGTTCATCATCTTCCTAATATATTCAAGTGCAAAAATTGTCATGGGGAGGAACACCGTTAATTTGTAAGGTGGAAGCTTGCAGCCATAGATCCTATTTTTTGTGAAATTATGGTACAAATACCAGTCTTCAACTTTAGACTTCTCACTCAAATGAAAAATCCTTTTAATCTCTGTTGAAACTTTGAGAACTGCATCACTATTTAACAAACATATTTCAATATACAAAAATTGTTTGAAAAAATAAATCAAAGAAATTTCTTTAGAGGTTTTCCTCACTAATGAGGTCCAATGAATCACTAACTGTGTTTTTCCATCAGCATCCAATTTCTACAAAGGAAACTTGAACCTTTCTGACTGACGATATAAGAATAGGTAAATCAAAATTGATTGGTGCTTGAATGAACCTTTAGCGCTGAACTTTAAAAACTGATCATGAATTGCATCAGACAGAAACTGACCGTAATCTAATAAGATGGATGGTTTTTTACCGAAAGAGAAGACTAACAAAAACTCCAAAATAACCTCCTCTACTCATTGATCATTGGGATATCCTAATAGACAAGAAACTAGGGAAATGACCTGCCTAGACATATTAGTGAACATTATAGAGGGATGAGGTGGGTTTGTTATGGGTAATTTTGAGTTTTCTTGTAAAAATGACTCAAAAATATGTTCTCTTTGTGAAAAAGAAAGTCTCTAGTAGATTTCCATTAAAGAATCAGCGAAAAAAGGGTGAAAGGAGTCTTTAGGATTTAATTGGAAATCCTGGAAGATTGAATTGGGGTTTACATAAAACAAAGTTCCATTATTTTGTGCAATAACAGCTCTTTGGCTAGGAAGATATCAGGATCCACACCAACTAACAAATTTGGGAAAATGATATGTGTGAGGGAACAAAAATGCGGCAACAGTGATTCCTACAAGGATAATTTTTCACTAGCATCTTGATACTTCCGATAAACCTAATTGTGAAGTTCGTATAAGTCGAATTCACAATTGGTCTCAGTATTTTTGAAATGGGTGTCAATCAACTGAAATTCATCAAAATTAACTACAGGGGCCAACATAGGATTGTCTATAAACATCTTAGATTTTCCTTTGTGGGAAGCCATTGTGAAAAAAAAAATGTTGAGGATAATGAAATAGTTACCAAGAAATATAGATAATCAAGCGCTGAAAATTGTTGGAAATTCACTTGCAGTATCATGTAGAAATATTGAAAGAATTAATTTTGGATAGGGGAGAAGCTTTTATCTAGTGATCGTAACAGATTTCAATTACACTAACCATTATTTCTGCGAAGAAATTAATGTGTTTGAAAAATGGCATGATAATTTAATGGTTAACAGTCAAATGCTACATTTATCAGAAGAGTTTGGGATGACTAAGTGTAGAGGAAAGTTAGCGGTGGGCATGATCGGTGGTAGGTTTGGCGGGAGGAATGAGCGAGAGAATAGAGCATATGGAATGAAAGTTTGTACGGGGGAGGGGTGTAGTTTTTGGTTTTGAGTGGAGGGGATCGCGATGATTGGGAAGCTTCCATGTATCAAAAGTGGGTTCGAGAAAATAGTTTTTCAGACCCCCCCCCCCCCACACTCCCCTCTATTAATTTCCAACAATACAAGGGATCCCGCAACGTATCAAGGACCTTTGATCACGGCGGGTCCTATCTCGTCTACTCAAAGTTGCATGAATGTTAATTACTCAGCGGAAATCAATCATATTGGATTATTACAATAAAATTATTAAAAAAAAAACAAAAAAAAACAAAACAAAAACAAAAAAACTGAGGAGAATAAAAATATAAATGCGGCATTTAAATGTGCTCACTATTGTTAAGGATATTGTACTTTTTTAATTCTCTTATTCTTTTCTCCATTTTATTTTCATTTATTTCTTTGAATTTTTTATTTTCTCTTTTCTTATCTTTTTATTTTCTCTATTTTCTCTTCTTCTTCTTTTTGAAAATGAAAGAAAAACTACTATGATAAAAATAAGTTACAACACTGCAGTCGTTGTATCGTGACATGTGTATTCTTGGTATTGTATGGTGTGTACATATATGTATTGTGTTTTTATGCAGAATCTACGACTACGGACATAAGTATCTTTCCTAGGCCTAGTGGACTAATCTAGAACAACAAAAAGACAAATGGACTAATGCTTTCCTTAAATTAAATAGATAGTCGGATGAACCCTACCTAGAATCTGTCGCATGTTTCACTCCTTCTTTGGCTTGAATGCTCCAAACCTAGCTTCGATCACTATTATTAGATCCCGCGCAGTCAGATGACGCAAGACAACAATCCATGGAATCTATGTATCATCATCTAATCACTTTATTCAATATATAAAAACAGTATTGAAATCTATGAAATCATAATATTATATATAGGAAAACAAATAACTCTTTGCATTAATAGAAATGGTGAGTTACAATAAAAAATATGTGTTGATCGTTTAAAAGAGCTCCTCCAAGTTGACTTTTCCTTTCATTGTCACAAATTCCACCTCTAATAACCCTAATGCGTGGAAATATATCTCCCACCTTAACAACATAAGGGTAGAATTGTTGGGTTGTGTTATATTCTTTCCACGTAGTTAATAGGGGGTTTGAAGGGCACCTGTAACCCCACTTTATGGGGTCCGGGGCAGGGCACCGGAAAATTTTGGTTTTGGACCATATGTTAGGTTGGGCGGACCCACCTATGGTTTTGTGCATGATTTTCGCCCATGTTTTTTGGACACGATGGTTTTCGGTCCATGGTATTGGACGCGATGGTTTTCGGTCCATGGTATTGGATGCTTCGGCATGTATAAATATGTATTGTAACATTGAAAGGAACATAATGAAAAATCAAGCTGGTAGTCCCGGTTTTGGGATCCAGGGAAAAATCTCTGTGCATATGTGTTTTATGGGTTATGCTCTCGCATTGTTTATTTTCTTTGTTTAAGAATTCGTATGTAGGTAATTTCTGTACAGGGTTAAAACCTACATTTGGTATGAGAGCTGTTTTGGCTTCAAGGGGACGCCTTTGTTGCTGAGGGGTTTCGCTCGGGCCTGTGGTAGACCCTGTTCAGTGGGAGATCTGCGAGATCAATTCTGGTGGTGAAAGAAGATGGCGAGCAGTGGAAAGATAGAGATTGAGAAGTTCAATGGTCAGAATTTTGAGTTGTGGAAACTCAAGATGGAGGATCTGTTGGTGGATAAAGATCAGTGGATCGCGGTAGATCCGGGTACTAAACCATCGGGAGTGACCGATGAAGAATGGAAGAAGTTGGATCAAAAGGCAAAGAGCACAATACGATTGTGTGTCTCGGATTCAGTATTGTTGAATGTATCAGGGGAAGCTACGACAAAGGCTTTGTGGGTCAAGTTAGGGACTTTGTACCAATCTAAGTCTCTGGTGAATAAACTGTTCCTGCGGAAAAAGCTGTATAACCTGAGGATGAAAGATGGAGACTCGGTGACAGAGGATCTGAATGCATTTAATACTATGGTAAGTCAGTTATTATCTGTTGATATTAAAATTTCAGATGAAGATAAGTGCATCAGTCTGTTGTGTTCTCTACCAGATTCGTGGGATAGTCTGGTTATTGCAATAGGTAGCAATGCAACTGCTTTGCAGTTTGATGAAATAGTCTCAGCCTTGCTGACGGAGGAGATGATACGAAAAAATATGGACAACCAGAATGGTTATGCCTTGTCTGTACGAGGACGGTCCCAGAATAGAAACAAAAATAAGTCATCGAGTGGGAGATCTAAATCTAGAGGGAGATCTAAATCTCCAGGAAAACCTACAAAGGTGGTGTGCTGGAAATGCGGAAAGGAAGGGCACTTCAGAAGGGATTGTAAATCTAAAGCTCCTGATAAAGGAAAGGGATCTGATGATGCTCCTTCTGCAGAGGCGAAAACCATCTGAAATGAAGGTGGGGATGTGTACTTGGCTTCTTCAAGTACACATGTAGATCATGAGGCATGGTTGATTGACTCAGGTGCATCCTTTCACTTCACTCCCCATAGAGAGTGGTTCTGCGAGTATGAGAAATACGATGGTGGTGATGTCTTCTTAGGAGATGATAGGAAGGCTAGAATCATTGGTCGGGGGAAAGTAAAGTTGAAGTTGCAAGGTGGAAGGGTTAGAACACTTCCGGGTGTTCTACATATTCCTGCATTGGCCAGAAATCTGATTTCTGTAAGCAAGTTGGATGATGCAGGTGTAAAGACGGTGTTCGAGAAAGATACCTGCAAGATGGTTCAAGGAGCACTGATATTAATGCGGGGAGTTCGGGTTGGAACTCTGTACAAGCTGCAAGGTAGCACTGTCGTTGATGGGTGCAATAGTTCTATGGTTCCTGAAAAATGGAGTAGAGAATCTAGTGGTCTCTGGAGAGAAGACCATGTTGTGGCATCAAAGGCTTGGACATATTGGAGAGAAGGGCCTTCGAATACTTCATGGTAAAGGTATGGTAGAAGGTATGAATAATAGCTCTCTGGATTTTGATTTCTGTGAAAATTGTGTATATGGGAAGCAGAATCGGGTGAGTTTCCCCTCTGGTGGTAAGAGGACGAAACAGATATTAGAGCTTGTGCACAGTGATGTGTTTGGACCTGTGAAGGTTCCATCACTGGGTAAGTCTGTGAACTATGTATCATTCATAGATGACTTCTCAAGGAATACATGGATATATTTTCTTAAGAAGAAATCTGAAGTCTTTGACAGGTTTAAAGAATTTAAGGCTCTGGTGGAAAATCAGGCAGAGAAGAAGATAAAGGTGTTGAGGACAGATAATGGTGGAGAATTTTGCAGCAAGGAATTTGAAGAATTTTGTAAGAAGTGTGGTATAGCACAGCAGAAGACTACTCCATATACACCTCAGCAAAATGGAGTCGCAGAAAGAATGAACAAGACGTTGATGGAAAGGGCAAGAAGCATGCTCAATGGTGCCGGGTTAGGACAGGAATTCTGGGCAGAGGCGGTGGATACTACATGTTACCTGATCAACAGATCACCTTCATGAGCGTTGGAGGATAAGACTCCACAAGAAGTATGGACTGGTAAGAAACCCTCTCTTTCACATATAAGGGTATTTGGATGTGATGCATATGTACATGTTCCAAAGGAGAAACGAACCAAGTTGGATAGTAAATCTGAAAAGTGCATCTTTATTGGGTATAAGGATGGTTTAAAGGGTTATAAGCTTTGGAACCCAGTCACACGGAAGGTTGTGTACAGCCGAGATGTGTTGTTCAGAGAGGTAAAAGATGTTATTCAACATGAAGTCCAACCAAAGGAACCTGAGAAGATAGACTTTGAGCCAAAGGAGGAAGAATCAGACTCTGCAGCAGAGGAGGAATCAGAAGATGAAGAGCCACAACTCCGGCTATGAGAAGATCAGTTCGAGAAAGAAGGCAGCCAGAAAGGTATAGTCCATCTGCTTTCAGTTCAAATTTTGCTTTGTCTGTTACTGATAATGATCCCAGAACTGTGAAGGAAGCAGTGTATTCAGAGGATGGAAAACTCTGGAAAGAGGCCATGGTCGATGAAATGGCATCTTTGCACAAAAATGAGGCTTGGGATCTGGTGGAGTTGCCAGCTAGAAGGAAACCCATTGGCAGCAAATGGGTGTTCAAGAAGAAGACAAATGCAGAAGGAAAGGTGGAGAAATACAAAGCTCAGTTGGTAGCAAAAGGTTATTCCCAGGTGCCGGGAATTGATTTTGGTGATATTTTTTCTCCTGTTGCCAAGGTAACTTCTATTAGATTACTTTTATCTGTTGCTGCTGCTTTTGATTTTGAGGTAGAACAGATGGATGTGAAGACAACATTTCTTCACGGGGATTTGGAAGAGGGAATCTACATGAAGCAACCTGAAGGCTTTGCGGTGAAGGGTAAGAAAGAACTGGTATGCAAGTTAAAGAAGTCTCTGTATGGGTTAAAACAGTCACCAAGGATGTGGTATCATAAATTTGATACATTTATACGGAGACTTGGCTTCACCAGAAGCAAAGCAGATCATTGTGTGTATTTTAAATTAATTGGTGACCGTATTATTTATCTGGTCTTGTATGTGGATGATATGTTGCTGGTTGGAAATGACAAAGAAATTATCCAGGATTTGAAGACCCAATTGTCCTCCAAATTCGACATGAAAGATCTTGGTGCTGCAAACTATATTTTGGGCATGGAAATTAAAAGAGATCGGTCAAAGAGGAAGCTCTGGTTAAACCAGAGGAAGTATGTCGAGACAATACTCCAGAGGTTTAATATGCAGGATAGTAAACCAGTGAAGGTTCCTATTCCTGTAGGTGTGAGGTTATCTACTGAACAGTGTCCCAAGACACAAGAAGAGGAAGAGGACATGTCCCGTGTTCCATATGCAAGTGCAGTGGGTAGCCTGATGTATGCAATGGTCTGTACTAGACCAGACATTGCACATGCAGTGGGAGTATTGAGCAGGTTTATGTCAAAACCTGGGAAGGAGCACTGGACAACAGTGAAGCGGGTTTTCAGGTATTTGCGTGGCACTAGTGATTATGGTTTGTGCTACCAAGGAAGACCAGGATTGGACAGAGTGTTGGATATTCATGGCTTTGTTGATGCTGACTGGGCTGAAGATCTGGATCAGAGAAGATCTACAAGTGGGTATGTGTTTAACCTATTTGGAGGTGCAGTCAGTTGGATGAGTAAGAAACAATCTGTAGTGGCACTATCAACTACAGAGGCAGAATACATGGCAGCCACTCATGCAAGCAAGGAAGAAGTTTGGTTGCAGAGATTGTGTTCAAGTATGGGGTTAGTACAGGGAGCTATAAGAATAGACTGTGATAGCCAAAGTGCAATTTTCTTGGCAAAGAACCTTGCTTATCATTCAAAGACAAAGCAAATTGATGTTCAATATCACTTTGTGAGGGATATGATAGAAGACAGAAAGGTGTTGCTGGTAAAGGTGGACACTTTGAAGAATACTGCAGATGCATTGACAAAATCTGTGAGCTCTGAGAAGTTCTCTTGGTGTAGAGAAGCAATGGGAATCTCAGGGCTGAAAAAAATGACTAAGCTCTCCTGTGGCCCCCTGTGGAAAGAAAACAACAAGTGGGAGATTGTTGGGTTGTGTTATATTCTTTCCACGTAGTTAATAAGGGGTTTGAAGGGCACCCGTAACCCCACTTTATGGGGTCCGGGGCAGCGCCTCGAAAATTTTGGTTTTGGACCATATGTTAGGTTGGGCGGACCCACCTATGGTTTTATGCATGATTTTCGCACATGTTTTTTGGACGCGATGGTTTTCGGTCCATGGTATTGGATGCTTCGGCATGTATAAATATGTATTGTAACATTGAAAGGAACATAATGAAAAATCAAGCTGGTACTCCCGGTTTTGGGATCCAGGGAAAAATCTTTGTGCATATGTGTTTTATGGGTTATGCTCTCGCATTGTTTATTTTCTTTGTTTAAGAATTCGTATGCAGGTAATTTCTGTACAGGGTTAAAACCTACAAGAATCACTCTCCAAAAGTCAACCGTATGCCTATGGATGAAAATAAATATATAAGTGCAGGAGGTAGTCCATGAATTCTTATCCTTTTACCAATTAGGGCTTAAGATCCAATCTTGATGGGAAGATAAGCTCAAGGGATAAGGGATGAAAACTCCAAGGTAGGATGGGATAGGATTCGAGACTTCTATCTGAGGTAAATGGTTACGACAAATCTTGGAAGAATAGGCTTCCGAATTATCTCTCCTTTTCCTGAATTTCTAGAATCAACACACCCCCAACACTGAGAAACTTGCTGGTGATCAATGTAGGTGTAGAGTAGGAAACATGTTAGTCAATGTTCTCCAGTAGGAGGCCAATGAGTGTTGGTCTTTATATAACTGAAACAAGGTATTTTTAGGCATAAACTCAGGGATTAGAATGAGTCATGCTTAGGGATTTGTGCAAGGATGATGAAAAGGAGTTCAAAGGATGTTGATTGATCCATTTGAATGCCTATTGGCTAGATGTGACAAAATGGCCTGTAAGATATTCCCCCCTAAAGTGCAAAGTCAAGAATGATAGCTGATAAGTGAAAGTGCTTTACCTTGTGACAAGTTGGGATTAAGAACAACTGGCCAAATAATTATTTGTTACAACACATTTATGTCATTATATCTTTGTTGAAGGAGGAATACCCATACTCAGCACAGAAGCTAACATCACATGTACAATCATCAAAATACATGCCCATAGATGACTGATGGTGGATCCATGACTAGATGAATGCATGTATGATCATAGTCAACATAGATTGTGATCTTGTACTACTCCTGAAATCGCAGCCTGGATGGATGAAACTAGATATGGAGTCTTCTATCTCATTCACATGACCAAGCAATCTATGAGTCTAACCATGAGAATCAATGAGCTGGAGTCGAACATGGTAAACACAATATGATTACCAGTTAATGATGTAAATCATTAACAGATGTGATACAAATTACCGATGATGTTAATGGATCTCAAGGTACTCTAGTAAAATCTATTTGGTGTGAATAAATGAGTTGATGTCTAACATCACACAGAATCTTTCGATAGAAGGAAAATGACGCAAACTTGTTGTTGAGAGTGAGCAAAATTTTTATTGATGTATGCAAGCACCAAGGTACCAAATGGTGTTTCTAATTCAGCTCCCTAGATAATGAGCTAATGTCAATAGGAAGTGACCCGTTGCAAGAGAGTATTGATGTATCCATCATTAAGGACACGAAATGGGTATGATGATTTGAGACATAATTATCATAAGGATGTTGATACGGAACTGGATCAAGAAAGGAAAACATGGAATGAAGGCTTAAGAGTATTGTAGTAGATATTAACTGAATGACTTCTCTTGAACACAACAACGACACTGAATAGAGTTAGAAGCGTTGACAAAAAACAAAAAAATGGAGGCTTTGAAATGATATGATAAACGAAAAGACAAGAAGATTTCCCAACCTAACATCCATGGAGATGAAATGGAAGAGTGTCGTTTTCAAGAGCGACTCACTGCCATTAGAAAAATGGAGTACCTTGTATTCCCAATTTCCCCAACCATATTGTCAGTACCTCTTTATTTTTTAACAAGCTTGAGGAGGATAACTTATGCTTGATCTATAAGCTCATCCTTCGTATAAATCCCTATGAGAATATTTAACGAACCCAGAGAATGAGTGGTTCGGTCCCATCATGAATGATGAGTCTATCATTGTTTGATGTTTTAACGAGTCTAGCGAAGGTATAACTAGAAATCTTTTTCATATTTAGAGAGTTTGAAAAAGAAGCGAAAAAGAAAACTCAAGATATTCATTTTCATAGATAGTCTCATAGGTTAGAAAAGGAAGAAAATAATACCCAAGAGAACCTCTTAGCCATGTTCGACTAAGGTATTCATTTTTCGTAGTTAAACTTATACTCAGTAGACATATTTTCATTGACTTTAATGAGTTCGAAAAGAGAAGCAATCAGCGATGTTTTCATATTTTGGGAGTTTGGAAAGAGCTCAAAGAGGAATCCACCTGGAGGAGTGAGTGGTATAAAGGGTAGCAACCAATTTCGGTGATGATGGAACTACTAAAAACACGTAGAGGTTAATAGGCTGGCTAATAAGACCACTCATCGCAACAGTTCCTCAACAAAGGGTAAAAACCAAGTGAAAGTGTATGATCAGCCAAGCAGAAGGCTCATTTGGAAAAAGCAGGCTGATAAAAATGGTAATCACGAGAGGTAAAGTGGGAATGTTTTCATTTTTACACAAGCTTGAAATAGATGAAAACTATGCTTGATATACAACCCCCCAGCATCATTTCATTCACCTCAGTAGACTATCAGTTACTAACCGATGGATGAAATGAATGTTCATATCTGAGATCAGGTGAAAGACTCGACTGGGAATTTACGAGATCTAATCAAAGACTTGAATTGGAAGAGGATTTGTTTCATTCTTTAATGAAATTGAAATATGGAAAGGAACTATGCTCAAGGGACCTTGTTTAATATTTTAATGAGCTTGACACAAGAAAAGGAACTCTACTTTGAAGAGCCTTGATTCATTTTTTGACGAGCTTGACACAAGATAAGGAACTCTGCTCATAAGACCTTGACCATGACCTCCAAGAGGCCACAACTTCCAATATGTTTTCCTCATATGGGATAACAACACTCTGGAAGGGATACATATCAAGGGATCAAATGGAAATATCAGGCTCCAATGCACCCCATACATGACGCGCTATATCACCTACTAGATCATGAGTAGACACAGGCATTAAACAAGTTGCCACATAATTAATTTGTGGCGGGGTAGATATCACTTGAATATAAGAATAATTTAGGGAAGTTGGTTGATTTGGAGTCAAATTAGGACCAATGAATGAAAGTTGGCTAATGCTCAAAATTCTTCCTTAATGCAGGAAACACATCACATGAAAGCATGAATATACAAGAGCTCACATGACATAAACATAGTCACGCCCAAGGAGTAAATGAAAATCCAAAGGGCCTTGCACTACCATCACATCAATATAGATAGTATTTACCCCTAAAGTAATAATCAACTTAGGAAGGATCCCTAACAGTTGACTAGTTCATCTGTTAAATGCCAACAAATTTTGGCTGACATACACAAGCTGCAGAGAACCTAAATCTTGCCAAGTAGTTGAGGACAAAATACTAACAGATGTGCCTTCATCTATGATGCGTAGGTATGACCACATTATAAACCTATACTATGATCTGGAAGGGAACATAAGGAGGAAGACAATATCCTGCCATTCGACTCCAATCAAAGGAAGTGACCATACTACTTGGAGGGGGTGTCATGGGAACAGGATTGCCCCCTTGTGCTATGGGAATGGGAGAACTTCTCTCCAGTGTTGTAGTAATGGGAGGATTCCCCCTAGTGCAATGGGAATGAGAGAACTATCCCCAAGTTCATTAAAAATTGAAGAAGAGAGAAGAACCTGAGTTGTATGAACTTCACTGTCTACGAGAAAGGTACGATCAACTGAAGGTGGAATTGAGTCAACCATTTTCTTAGCCAATGGCTAGTCTAGAATAGACTCATGGGATTCATGTTCAGAGAGAATGAGATTTACTATATTTATATTCTAATCAATCACTACATCAACCAGTGGAGGATTGGGAGAAAGCTTTTGATAACTAACTGGAAGATGAGGCTGAGAAGTTGTAAGGTTTTCCAACACTTTTGAGGCTTCATCCATATAATGACAAAGGTGAATAGGATTATTCAAGTCACATAAACTATAGGGAAACTTAATGTTACCCATTTTTCCCATGGACCTTACTATCACTAGTGGTTGGTTTATCACCAGCATGATCTCTAGAGGATGATGACAAAGGATGATGTGAGCTTGTGGACCACACTTCCAATACCTTGGTGTTGGACATGGAATCCCCCCACGGAATTTTTTGGGGCTCAAAGCCCATGTTTTGGTCAAAGGTTTTGTAAGACTCCAAAATTGCAGGCACGAAGCACGAAGTATGGGTCAAGTCATAAGGATGGATGCCCTAAGATATTGTAATATAATGTAAAGTCATGTCAGGGTACCCATGGTTTACAGAGCATTGTTGGGTTGTGTTATATTCTTTCCACGTAGTTAATATGGGGTTTGAAGGGCACCCGTAACCCCACTTTATGGGTTCCGGGGCAGCGCCACGGAAAATTTTGGTTTTGGACCATATGTTAGGTTGGGCGGACCCACCTATGGTTTTGGGCATGATTTTCGCACATGTTTTTTGGACGCGATGGTTTTCAGTCCATGGTATTGGACACGATGGTTTTCGGTCCATCGTATTGGATGCTTCAGCATGTATAAATATGTATTGTAACATTGAAAGGAACATAATGAAAAATCAAGCTGGTAGTCCCGGTTTTGGGATCCAGGGAAAAATCTCTGTGCATATGTGTTTTATGGGTTATGCTCTCGCATTGTTTATTTTATTTGTTTAAGAATTCGTAAGCAGGTAATTTCTGTACAGGGTTAAAACCTACATTTGGTATCAGAGCTGTTTTGGCTTCAAGGGGACGCCTTTGTTGCTGATGGGTTTCGCTCGGGCCTGTGGTAGACCCTGTTCAGTGGGAGATCTGCGAGATCGATTCTGGTAGTGAAAGAAGATGGCAAGCAGTGGAAAGATAGAGATTGAGAAGTTCAATGGTCAGAATTTTGAGTTGTGGAAACTCAAGATGGAGGATCTGTTGGTGGATAAAGATCAGTGGATCGCAGTAGATATGGGTACTAAACCATCGGGAGTGACCGATGAAGAATGGAAGAAGTTGGATCGGAAGGCAAAGAGCACAATACGATTGTGTGTCTCGGATTCAGTATTGCTGAATGTATCAGGGGAAGCTACGACAAAGGCTTTGTGGGTCAAGTTAGGGACTTTGTACCAATCTAAGTCTCTGGTGAATAAACTGTTCCTGCAGAAAAAGCTGTATAACCTGAGGATGAAAGATGGAGACTCGGTGACAGAGCATCTGAATGCGTTTAATACTGTGGTAAGTCAGTTATTATCTGTTAATATTAAAATTTCAGATGAAGATAAGTGCATCAGTCTGTTGTGTTCTCTACCAGATTTGTGGGATAGTCTGGTTATTGCAATAGGTAGCAATGCAACTGCTTTGCAGTTTGATGAAATAGTCTCAGTCTTGCTGACGGAGGAGATGAGACGGAAAAATATGGACAACCAGAATGGTGATGCCTTGTCTATACGAGGACGGTCCCAGAACAGAAACAAAAATAAGTCATCGAGTGGGAGATCTAAATCTAGAGGGAGATCTAAATCTCCAGGAAAACCTACAAAGGTGGTGTGCTGGAAATGCGGAAAGGAATGGCACTTCAGAAGGGATTGTAAATCTAAAGCTCCTGATAAAGGAAAGGGATCTGATGATGCCCCTTCTGCAGAGGCGAAAACCACCTCAGATGAAGGTGGGGATGTGTACTTGGCTTCTTCAAGTACACATGTAGATCATGAGGCATGGTTGATTGACTCAGGTGCATCCTTTCACTTCACTCCCCATAGAGAGTGGTTCTGCGAGTATGAGAAATACGATGGTGGTGATGTCTTCTTAGGAGATGATAGGAAGGCTAGAATCATTGGTCGGGGAAAAGTAAAGTTGAAGTTGCAAGGTGGAAGGGTTAGAACACTTCCGGGTGTTCTACATATTCCTGCATTGGCCAGAAATCTGATTTCTGTAAGAAAGTTGGATGATGCAGGTGTAAAGACGGTGTTCGAGAAAGATACCTGCAAGATGTTTCGAGGAGCACTGATATTAATGCGGGGAGTTCGGATTGGAACTCTGTACAAGCTGCAAGGTAGCACTGTTGTTGATGGGTGCAATAGTTCTATGGTTCCTGAAAATGGAGTAGAGAATCTAGTGGTCTCTGGAGAGAAGACCATGTTGTGGCATCAAAGGCTTGGACATATTGGAGAGAAGGGCCTTCGAATACTTCATGGTAAAGGTATGGTAGAATCTATGAATAATAGCTCTCTGGATTTTGATTTCTGTGAAAATTGTGTATATGGGAAGCAGAATCGGGTGAGTTTCCCCTCTGGTGGTAAGAGGACGAAAAAGATATTAGAGCTTGTGCACAGTGATGTGTTTGGACCTGTGAAGGTTCCATCACTGGGTAAGTCTGTGTACTATGTATCATTCATAGATGACTTCTCAAGGAATACATGGATATATTTTCTTAAGAAGAAATCTCAAGTCTTTGACAGGTTTAAAGAATTTAAGGTTCTGGTGGAAAATAAGACAGAGAAGAAGATAAAGGTGTTGAGAACAGATAATGGTGGAGAATTTTGCAGCAAGGAATTTGAAGAATTTTGTAAGAAGTGTGGTATAGCACAGCAGAAGACTACTCCATATACACCTCAGCAAAATGGAGTCGCAGAAAGAATGAACAAGATGTTGATGGAAAGGGCAAGAAGCATGCTCAGTGGTGCCGGGTTAGGACAGGAATTCTGGGCAGAGGCGGTGGATACTGCATGTTACCTGATCAACAGATCACCTTCATCAGCATTGGAGGATAAGACTCCACAAGAAGTATGGACTGGTAAGAAACCCTCTCTTTCACATCTAAGGGTATTTGGATGTGATGCATATGTACATGTTCCAAAGGAGAAACGAACCAAGTTGGATAGTAAATCTGAAAAGTGCATCTTTATTGGGTATATGGATGGTTTAAAGGGTTATAAGCTTTGGAACCCAGTCACACGGAAGGTTGTGTACAGACGAGATGTGTTGTTCAGAGAGGTAAAAGATGTTATTCAACATGAAGTCCAACCAAAGGAACCTGAGAAGATAGAGTTTGAGCCAAAGGAGGAAGAATCAGACTCTGCAGCAGAGGAGGAATCAGAAGATGAAGAGCCACAAACTCCGGCTGTGAGAAGATCAGTTCGAGAAAGAATGCAGCCAGAAAGGTATAGTCCATCTGCTTTCAGTTCAAATTTTTCTTTCTCTGTTACTGATAATGATCCCAGAACTGTGAAGGAAGCAGTGGATTCAGAGGATGGAAAACTCTGGAAAGAGGCCATGGTCGATGAAATGGCATCTTTGCACAAAAATGAGGCTTGGGATCTGGTGGAGTTGCCGGCTGGAAGGAAACCCATTGGCAACAAATGGGTGTTCAAGAAGAAGACAAATGCAGAAGGAAAGGTGGAGAAATCCAAAGCTCGGTTGGTAGCAAAAGGTTATTCCCAGGTGCCGGGAATTGATTTTGGTGATATTTTTTCTCCTGTTGCCAAGGTAACTTCTATTAGATTACTTTTATATGTTGCTGCTGCTTTTGATTTTGAGGTAGAATAGATGGATGTGAAGACAACATTTCTTCACGGGGATTTGGAAGAGGAAATCTACATGAAGCAACCTGAAGGCTTTGCGGTGAAGGGTAAGAAAGAACTGGTATGCAAGTTAAAGAAGTCTCTGTATGGGTTAAAACAGTCACCAAGGATGTGGCATCAGAAATTTGATACATTTATACGGGGACTTGGCTTCACCAGAAGCAAAGTAGATCATTGTGTGTATTTTAAATTAATTGGTGACCGTATTATTTATCTGGTCTTGTATGTGGATGATATGTTGCTGATTGGAAATGACAAAGAAATTATCCAGGATTTGAAGACCCAATTGTCCTCCAAATTCGACATGAAAGATCTTGGTGCTGTAAACTATATTTTGGGCATGGAAATTAAAAGAGATCGGTCAAAGAGGAAGCTCTGGTTAAACCAGAGGAAGTATGTCGAGACAATACTACAGAGGTTTAATATGCAGGATAGTAAACCAGTGAAGGTTCCTATTCCTGTAGGTGTGAGGTTATCTGCTGAACAGTGTCCCAAGACACAAGAAGAGGAAGAGGACATGTCCCGTGTTCCATATGCAAGTGCAGTGGGTAGCCTGATGTATGGAATGGTCTGTACTAGACCAGACATTGCACATGCAGTGGGAGTATTGAGCAGGTTTATGTCAAAACCTGGGAAGGAGCACTGGACAGCAGTGAAGCGGGTTTTCAGGTATTTGCGTGGCACTAGTGATTATGGTTTGTGCTACCAAGGAAGACCAGGATTGGACAGAGTGTTGGATATTCATGGCTTTGTTGATGCAAACTGGGCTGGAGATCTGGATCAAAGAAGATCTACAAGTGGGTATGTGTTTAACCTATTTGGAGGTGCAGTCAGTTGGATGAGTAAGAAACAATCTGTAGTGGCACTATCAACTACAGAGGCAGAATACATGGTAGCCACTCATGCAAGCAAGGAAGTAGTTTGGTTGCAGAGATTGTGTTCAAGTATGGGGTCAGTACAGGGAGCTATAAGAATAGACTGTGACAGCCAAAGTGCAATTTTCTTGGCAAAGAACCCTGCTTATCATTCAAGGAAAAAGCACATTGATGTTCAGTATCACTTTGTGAGGGATATGATAGAAGATAGAAAGGTGTTGCTGGTAAAGGTGGACACTTTGAAGAATACTGCAGATGCATTGACAAAATCTGTGAGCTCTGAGAAGTTCTCTTGGTGTAGAGAAGCAATGGGAATCTCAGGGCTGAAAAAATGACTAAGCTCTCCTGTGGCCCCCTGTGGAAAGAAAACAACAAGTGGGAGATTGTTGGGTTGTGTTATATTCTTTCCACGTAGTTAATAGGGGGTTTGAAGGGCACCCGTAACCCCACTTTATGCGCTGCCGCGGAAAATTTTGGTTTTGGACCATATGTTAGGTTGGGCGGACCCACCTATGGTTTTGTGCATGATTTTCGCACATGTTTTTTGGACACGATGGTTTTCGGTCCATGGTATTGGACGCGATGGTTTTCGGTCCATGGTATTGGATGCTTCGGCATGTATAAATATGTATTGTAACATTGAAAGGAACACAATGAAAAATCAAGTTGGTAGTCCCGGTTTTGGGATCCAGGGAAAAATCTCTGTGCATATGTGTTTTATGGGTTATGCTCTCGCATTGTTTATTTTCTTTGTTTAAGAATTCGTATGCAGGTAATTTCTGTACAGGGTTAAAACCTACAAGCATGGGATTGTATAAATAGAGTGAGGCTCTAAGTTGTAAAGGGAGTGAAAGAATAGGAGAGAAGAGTAAGAATGGTTCGAGCTTAGAGTAGGATTCTAAGTGTATTGGGTCATGATAATAGCAAGAGGTTCTGCAGCTGAGTGCGTAGAGGCCTAGTAGAGTCCGTAGCTGAGTGCATGGACCCCTGCAGCTAAGTGCGCAGGGCGGTGTCGAGTCTGTAATCAGGGTTGAAGATTAATAAAAAGAAGTTGATTCCTATTTCTGTGTATCTATTGTGCATTGCCTTCTTTATGTTTATATTGCTTTATTTATCACACGCACTGATTTGATTGTTGAATATGCTGTAATAACCATTAATCTTACACGCACAAGTTAAGTAATCAGGGAATAACATATTAAATATTAAGGAACTTGGGTATTATACAGGTTGCGCCCCGAGTAGAGCTGCGTGGAAACAACATCACAGGTTGCAAAGGAATAACCAGTGCGCGTAGCAATGTGTGCGCAGGGTCAAAACGCAGACCTCTAGAAGCCCATCAGACATCCCAAGGTGTGGAAACATGGTTCTAGCACCCTAACATACTACTTCGGGTGAGAACTTAGTCTGTGCTCCGTGGACTATTGTCTAAAGGGCTAGTAGTACCAAGATTTTGTTGTCTAAATCACCTCTGAAACTGGGTCAAGCCCATACAAGCCAACAAATGGTTCTATTTCTGGGACCGGGATTTGCATAAAAGGTGTTTGATGTCGTGCCACTGGAATCCAACAAAGAAAGAAATTGAAGAGTGGTTGGACAAGAAGATTCACGAGTTCGCGACGTAGGAGAAAATAAATCCGCAAGTATCTAATGAATAGTGGTTGGAGAGCTACTTGTATACAGAAATCCACTAAATTTTCTTTGCATCCTTTCCTTCTTAGGTGTATGAGTGGATCGCGAAGTTAGCAAACAGAGAAGGAAGGTGTAGGCTTGACAAACCATTAGTGTGGACTCCAGAATTAGTGTGCAGACTAGAAGCATCAGGAGATAAGATACCGTGAGCTGTGGACCATTGGATCGACCAAATAATAGGAGGATTTATCACTAAGTTCGTGGTCGACACAACCGTCATCTATAGTGAGGCAGAACGATGTTTTCTCAAGGGACCACGAGATAAGTATATTAAATATTTGAAAACTTGGATTAAGATGATATTGTGCGAAAAACGAGTTATGCGAATAAATTAATGTTTGGAACTACGCGAAGCGGGAAGATCTACAAAAGCGAAAGTAGTTAAGAGTTGGAAAACAGTCCCTTAATTTCACCCTCGTGGGAAAGCGAAGAAGAGCTCGCAAAAATTTCCCCAAGAAGCGTGGTTAGTCTGATATTTTAGCACATTCCACGTTTACCACCTCCACCCACACCGCCACCCGTCTCACCCTCCTCACTTCCATCTCCACCCACCCCACCTCCACCACCAACATAGTTTAGTATGGCGAATGTGATCAAACTACCAGTGTTCAGAGGAGTAGGGAAAGAAGATCTGGACCAATTCTGGTTCGTGGTAAGATCAGTATGGGAAGCACAAGGTGTCGTGGATGACAATATTAAAAATTCTATGCTGGTGAGCGCGTTGCAGGATCGCACATTAACATGGTATATCAAGCATTCTAATGACCACCCAAATGCAGAAATTGCAGAAATCCAGGCCGTGATGAACAGGGAATTTAGCAAGCAAAAATCAGAAACATAATCAATCGTCAGGTTTAAGGATATAGTGATGCTCCCGGGCGAGACCCCCTGGGATCTGGACCAAAGGCTAAAGAGTATGATCCACAAAGCCAATATGATGTTAACAGATGCACAGCATTGCGCATATTTTGTGGCCTCACTTACGCCACACTTAAGGATGGCACTGTCATAGTAAAAATTTTCCACCCAGGCCGAAGCATTGGAGATGGCAATAAGATTGCATGAGACCCCATACAAGACCCTGGGTTGGGAGTCCAACAAATCCACGCACAACTACAAAATCTCTGTTTGGAAATGCAAAGTTTGAAACATGACAAGACACCTCAGTCGGAGTTGCGCGAGGAAGTATGGTGCATAAAATGAAAAGGCCAAGGGCACGATAAGGACCATTGTCTAGTATTCGCAAACTACTTGGAAGGAGGGGGGCCAATGTCGTTAAGACTAGACGCACAGGAAAGGTCGAGTGCAATGTTTGCATTAGGGTGCATGATCTGCCAGATAGGAGGAAAACACACCATAGATAATTTCCGTCTGTTGCATAAGTATACGCGAATGTCCCAACAATTGTTTTGTAATTTCTGTAGGTCGGTAGGCCATGACGAAAGCATGTGTCGAAGCTATCAACTAATGATGGATCGAACTCTTGCCTACAGGGTGCAGACCAAAACGCAAGCCCTTGACCCAAATTCAAGGATGGTGCGAGTTGGGTTTTAGTGATGCGGTTGGGGTCGAGGTGGAATGGGGCCAAGAAGGGGTCGCAAACAACTAATTTGTTACAATTGGGAAGGGCCAAGGCATTATGCCCACGATTGTACAAACTCGACAAGAATACCATGTTGGTATTATACTCAATTTTATCATGAGGCAGAAGACTACCCTTCACTGATAGCGAGGATGCACGAAAAAGGGGTACTCTAGCCCCATCTGACCCGGAATTTACAAATGATGAGGTCTCAGCCACGTGAAGAAGACCGGAATGTAAACATGATGCTCAGGAGTGGTATGACCAAGGGAGATGATAAAGGGAAGTATCTGAAAGAAAGTGTGTGGGTTTGCAAGGCTCCTACAAAGGAACCCGAGTTTGATTTAGAACGCGTGAAGGATACATTCATGGAAGCTAAGAAGAGCTTCACGGAGGCCTCCACTTTAGGTAGTAAGGATCAACTAGAACTAGGGATGGATCCTTCAATGCTCACCATCTTTCTGGAGACATGCATGAAACTGTTGCGCAACAGTAAGGGAATCAAAGGACTACAAGAACTTATCACTAGGTGTGCGAGGTCAGGAGAACTGCGCGTGATCTGGAAACTTGGAAAGCATGCATTACGCACAGGAAGGGAAATGAGGTTGACTGCACAAATAGGTGAGTACAAAATGGATCAGGTAATCCTGGATCTAGGTTCGAACGTGAATGTACTACCAAAGAAAGCATGGGAACGCATGGGCAAACCCACGTTACAATGGTTCCCTATTCAGTTACAAATGGCGAACCAATAGAATATTTTTCCCATGGGAAGATTAAAAGGGGTAATAGTCGATATTGAAAGTGCGAGCGCACAAGCGGATTTTGAAGTGATAGAGATTGTCGATGACAAAAATCCCTATCCTATGCTACTAGGAATAGACCAAGCCACCAATATGAACAGAGTCATAAATCTGAAGAAGCGCAAAATGATCTTTGAGAAAAAGTCATTATGTGTGGTAGTACCTCTAGATCCAGCCGAAGGAGTGTGATACACTGAACCGATGCGCAACGATGATAGTGATGATGATCTCGATTGTATTTACAAGATAACTGCACGAGAAGAAGATTGGGTGAATTCGACTGCAGATGGAAGGATTTCATGGAGCGCGAAAGCTCCTACACTTCAGATTTAGATGAAGAGATAGAGCAATGGCAGAATTGGCTGCACGAAGTAACAACACTTAATTGCAACATGATGGTTAGATCACTGCATTGCTTGAAAACAGAGGCAAGGGAGATGTCGCCATATGATGGATTGTCAATGGTGGATGAATTTCTGAGCAAATTTGAAAGCGCAATACCAGAACAACAATGGTTCGATGTGCAAAAGTGGGCACTGCGCACAACACCTGTTTGGGGTACGCATCAAGGAAATTTTGAGGACTAGCGCGGATGCAGAAGGATGATGCGCTTACATTTTGGAAAACCCTAGCTTCAAATGCAAGTCAGTCAACAGGGGTGGAACAACTTGTGCGCCCACCTTTCCCAATGGGTATAGACATATGCGGTAAAGCTCACACAAGCACATACCAACCCCAGAATAGAGAATCAGAAAAAATCGTAGCAGCAAGAAAGGCAACGCGCGCTACCAAGTATCCACGTTGAAGCATTTGATAGGGTGTGTAGAGTACTGAACAAGGTTGACCAGGCGAAACAAACTGATTGGGACTGTGCATGCCAGCAGTTCAATGGGCCTACCGGACCCTGTGCAAAACCCTGAATACGGAGACAATCCCAAAGGTGCAGAACAGAGTGCTAACCGTAATTACGGAAGAAGATCAAAAAAGGAATCCACACGAACTAGCTCCTGCAATGGCAGGTATGCACGATGACAAGGAGGAAGAAATCACACATCTACGCGAGGATGAACATCTAAGGATTCAGGAAGCCATCCAGTGAGGGAAGAAAATAATTTTGATGGATGCTGAGATCAAGAGGCTCGAAAAAGAGATCACGCAGGCATGTCTCGTCGATAAACCAAGGATGACAAGGCAAGATAAATATGATCGTACCACTCCATTAGAAGAGTGTCACCGAGAATTTATGACTCTGCTGCCATGGCTACGAACGCAGTAACTAGGGGAGCACACTACATACAGTGTAACACGCAGCGTCGGTGGTTGCGCAGGCAATTGAGGAGTTTCCGCGAACTATACTAGAAGGCGAGTTGAAGTCTCACATAGGTGGTGCGACCACTTGACTAGCCGTAGGGAGCATAGTCTCAGTGTTCCAGGAAGTTGAAGGAGAGCGTGGGACTATAAAAGAGTCTGTTTGAGAGGTGCGTGATGAGAGAGGTGTGTGCAGAAGCAACATGACATAAGGATCATGCCCGCGCACAGGGGGCTGTGTTGTCGTGCGGGTAGACTGGAAAGTAACCGATGGTGTCAGTGTTCATGACAAGATGTCCAATTTAAGGCAAAAGGGAGTGGACGACGGGCATTTAAGACACGAATCAAGGGCTAGATTTGGGGAAATGTACCACCAAGAAATCATTGATGGCCCAAAATTGGGGGGAACGATCAAATTGGAATTAAAAAGACGCTATAAAGCTCCAAGGGCTAACCACGAGACAACACTTGTTCATTTGATATTTGAGCAATTCATTAGAGCACAAAGTGTTGCGCACTGAGCAAGATTTGAGCCTCGAAGTTCGCGAACAACCACAGATAGCTCAGGTAAGATGAAAAATACAAGGAGAGGTTTGGGCTATGTAGAAGAAACCACCGAAGAGGCCATGCAGAACCCCATGCTACATGATGTTCCCGAAGACACTAGGTTCACGCTAGAAATCCTGAAATCGCCTCGGACGCCAAGGACCAAGAAGGATTAGCAGGCAGCGGGACTAGTTCGCATGTCCCCAAGGAATCTGCGGTTTGGTAAACCTTCAATGGAAGAAAAGGCCAAGGCTGTCACCATTGAGACAGATGATGAGGAGGAGGACCTACAGGCTCTCGTTGATGAGATAGAGACAGTAGAAGACATGGAGGAGGACATCCAGTCGATGCGCACTACAACAAAATTGCCAGAGTACTTCCCTCCGCTAAAAGGGAAGGCCAAGATACCCAAGGACTTGGATGCCACTAAAAGCACACTCCAGACCCCACTCCTCCCAGATGGAATTGTGTTTGAGGGCTCGCACCTAGGTCGCATACCAACAATGAAGTTTGAGGATTGGGACCTCATGGATAGCGAGAATTTCCCACACTTGGAGATGGAGAACCTCATGAATCAAAGTACGGAGGGGTCAGTCACAACACTAGAGCCGCGGAAATGGCTATGTGGTGTGGAGAAGGTCGATTACTTCATCAACGGTGGATTACACATTTTCACCGCGCCTATCACTATTTTCGTCATGAGGTAACTGCTTTCCCTAGTGCACGATGGGTACTTATCGATGGAAGAGCCTATTACCATCATGACGGATCTCATCCATAGGACTTCCCATCTCCGCTGTAAGGGAAAGGACCCCGCGGCGATAGTAGGAAAAAGCAGAGATTTAACATTTGCAGAGGCCATGAAGAAAAAGTACAAACTGGAGAAGAAAAAGAGGGGTTACACAATCAGCAACATTAAATATAAAGGGGTTCGCGTATCCACCCAACTCCTGGCCAGGAAGATAATGAGAAAATGTCACAAAGATTAGGTACCAGAGCCGGTAGTTGCGCTAGCAGAACAATGCGCGAAGGGGGTCCAATTCAACTGGGTCAAGTTCCTTTGCACGGAGTTCCTGACTAATTGTAAGGAAGCCCAAGAGCAGGGCAAGACCTTCCACTACGCGTGGTTGCTCTTGTCTATTTTACTAGTAACTGGGGAACTACCTAAGGATAGTCAATTCCCTAATATTGAACAGGACTTACCAGAGGCCGCAAAGTACGCTTCGCTCTGGGCTACTAAGGACGCCACGCGGGTCCGCGAAACAAAGATATTCTGGGTGCTCATGGAGGTGAGAATCCAGATGTGGATCAACAGGAGGTTGCACCTGTTCCCCACAATGTACAACAATCTGTGAAGCTTTGCAAACTTCAAGGTAGACATGCATAATGTGTATATCAAGGCACATAAAGATTTGGCATAGAACTGGACCAACCTCCCCTTCATCGCCATTGATGATGCGATATTCTCAGTGCTAGAATCATGGCCTCCTAAGTGGCGCCTCCCGGATCTGGCAGAGATGGATAGACCAGTAGCACAAAAGTAGAAGGATGCAACTAAGTTGCGTATCACACAGTTGGCATAGAAAAGGCGCAATGAGCAGTTGGCCATGGAGGTAAGGGCTACACACGAGGCAGCAAAGGCAACTGTAGAGCAGGCAAAGGCCGCCGAAAAAGCAACAGCAACACAGGCAACAAGGGCCACCATGACAGTGCAGGAAGAGGACCAGAACGTTTCTACAGGATAGGGAACAGAGGACACAGCAGGAGGCATGGACTTGAGCACAACATCCACCCAGCTGAAATGGTCCCGCGTCACGGAGAGATCGGGTCCACGAAAAAAGTTCAAGGCATCCAAATTGGGCATCGAACCGATTACACTAATAGAAGGTCACATCTATGACATCGGCGAAACAGTTCGCAAGGTCACCAGGGAAGCACTCTAGGAAGCCATGTCAGAGAAACAGATTATGCTAGGGTCCCTAAGGGCGCAGCTGCAGGAACTTTAGGTGCGGCCCCCATAGGAAGGAACAGTAGCCACCTATGGCTCCGTAGGTACATCAGTAGTGGAGCAGCTACTACGCACAAAGATGGCCAACACTGTAGTGCTACCAGAAAGAGCGTTAACAGTGGAGAATGAGGATGATAGAGCCGCGGTGGGCAGGATCAAGGGACTTGGCCTAAATTTGGATGCTCTTCCGTGAGACACACTATATCAACTACAGGATGGCATCATAGCAGAACTCTGCGCCAGGGAGGGCAGCGCGATCTAGGTATTGAGTGAGTAGAAGATCAACATCGAACAACTCATCTTGTAGCGTGACGAGCTAGTGTCATAGAATCAACAAATCACACAAACAATTGATGAAGCCTATTGACGCTTCCAGAATTGTCCATTGCCGCAGACCTACCCAAAAAGATGCGGATCCACTATCTTGCAAGTGGAGTCCAAATCATGCACGAGGAAACAACGTGAGTACAAATGGAGCTGAACCTCCATATCGCTGAGCTGCGGCTGAAGGCACAACCTTCAACTCCTCCAAAAGTTAAAGAACAACGCGTTAGCGTGATTCAAACAGGACAGGAATAAATTAGACGAGCAGTGCAGGACTATACTGGTATGTTGGACCAATATTTTGACGTCCTCACATCCTTGCAGGAGGAACCCAACATACAACGCCTAGAAATAGAGGCACATGAACTACAGGAGTAGTATGACACTATAAGGGGAACGACACAAATAGTCGTCCTCACCCAACGACTGGAAAAGATGCAGCAATCAAGGGCACTAAAGGAGCAGGTGGATGCTGCAAGACAGAAAGAGGCACTTCTCAAAGCACGTGTCCAGCCCTGGATTGATGAGGCCTTCACCATTACGGTCGAGATTGAGGGAAAGCTCGCACAGATGTAGGGATCCTCACAAAGAAGCATCGGAAGAGCGCATACAATAGGTCTAGCACATTGCAGAACAGTGCGCTACGGACCTTCAGGCAGTATGTGACCAGGTGGAGGAGCTCCATGCCAAGATCACCGCACCAGCAGAGTGACTCGAGATGAGTCACGATGATTGTGTTGGGGGCTTGTTGGGCATAGAATCTCCCCACAACATGTTTTGGGGCTCAAAGCCCAAGTTTTTGTCAAAGGTTTTGTAAGACTCCATGAATTTCTAGCGCGGAGTGCGAAGTATAGGTTAAGTCATAGGGTTGTCCACCCTAAAATATTATAATATAATGTAAAGTCATGTCGGCCTACCCATGGTTCACGGACCATGGGATTGTATAAATAGAGCGAGGCTCTAAGTTGTAAAGGGAACGAAGGAATAGGAGAGAAGAGTACGAATGGTTCGAGCTTAGAGTAGGATTCCATGTGTATTGGGTCGTAGTAGTAGGAAGAGGCTCTTCAGCTGAGTGCGTGGAAGTCTAGTAGATTCTGTAGCAGAGTGCGCGGACCCCCGCAGCTAAGTGCATAGGGCGATGTCTAGTCTATAATCGGGATTGAAGATTAATAAAGAGAAGTTGATTCCTATTTCTATGTATCTATTGTGGATTGCCTTTTTTACATTTATATTGGTTTATTTATCGCCCGCACTGATGTGATTGTTGAATATGTTGTAATAACCATTAATCTTACACACACAAGTTAAGTAATCAGGGAATACGAGATTAAATAGCAAGGAACTTGGGTATTATATGGGTTTCGCCCCGAGTAGGGCTACACGAAAACAACGTCACAAGTTGTGAAGGAATAACCAATGCACGTAGTGACGTCCACGCAAGGTCAAACTGCGCACCTCCAGAAGCCCATCAGACATCCCCAGGGTGCGGAAACCTGGTTCTAGTACCCTCCCATACTAATTTGGGTGAGACCTCAGTCCGCACTCCGCAGATTATTGCCGAAAGGGCCAGTAGTATTGGGATTTGCTTGGGTAAATCACCTCTAAACCTGGGTCAGGCCCATACAAGCCAACACTTGGGAATACTAGGAAAATATATAAGAAGGTGATCACCCTTACATAACATGCAAGGTAATTCAACTTTGTGGGGCTGATTGAGAGGTTCCTCCATACCAGTTGCATCTGTGGCAATTATTTCTTGGTTTCCCCCTTCTTATTTTGCTTCTCCTTCTTCTTCCCTTTTTTCTTCTTATTAGCTTCATCATTACTACAATCAATACTTTCACCAAGTGATGAGGAAGAAAGAGATGAAGAAATAATAGCCAAAGGATGAAAAGGGTCAACGTTAGGATCAAATTGAGGTTGATATTGTTTAGCTGGAGGAGAGCTTGGTTGAGAATTAGCTTGGACATTCGAAACTATAATGTCGAAAATAACAAAACTAGAAAACCAATGGTAAATCAAGGAAGGGACAATATTGCCATGTAAGGAGCACCAATATTTCCAAAAGGAGGAAAATGACCAAGATTCCCATCAAAGGGGTTTCTTTGGTTGGTGGGCTCAGGAAATGTTGCCATTAGTTTCAACCTAAGATATACTAAGGATTTTTTCCATGAAGAAGATGTTATTTCACGATCAATTAATTCATTTTAGAAATTTACAACACAAAATAAAACATAGGGGTAAACTAGGCAAAAGGTTTACCAATCAACCATGAACTGCAATATACACCTTAGAAAACCAAGGACTTAACATATGTGGATGCAATATCCCCAAATATTGTGTTCGGTGTATAACAATATACAAGGTGGTCAACTCAGTTACCTATTGATGGATAGCAACCTATGGTGGACTTCCACAATATACTCGACAATACGTGGAAGTGTAGCTCATAGTAGTGTTTTCTAATGTGTAATCATTCGATGAGAGCGTTCTCATATAATTATCATGTGTCGAGCACCATATGATATACCCAAAGGTACATGGAGAATGATCATATACACTCCCGTACGTGGAACAAGATATCACCCCCGAATTGTATCGGTGACAAAAAACGACAAATCCTATGTTTAAAGACATTAGAACATGTCACTAACCTAGACCTCTATGTGTGTCATTAAATTTCAAATGCTCCTTAGGTTAATTGAGATGCATTTTAGAGTTCATCTTTAATTAAGTTTCAGTTTTAAGGCTCAAAATTCGATGTCACCTGAATACACCTATGATGCAATTAATATGACAAAAAAAGCCTTTTCATTTTCAATGAAATCTATCTATTATGGGGAAGAGGTCCAAACATTGATGCAACAATAAAATATGCAGCAAACAAGAGCTTCCTAACTAGATCTTTCAAATTCTCTATTCCAATTCAATTCAAAGCATTAAAATATGACAAACCAATCAATGTAATCTATGTGTGATTTCCCTGAAAACTATGCAAATGTAATCTATGCACAATTTCCTTTCCTGCCGTGAAAATGATAATTCTAAATATGTAAATGTGATCTATGCAAGATAATTCTTCAAAACAAACACAAGAGTATTTTAATGAAATCAAACGTAATCCAATATTTCATGAAGAGAGGAATCAAACTGAATTTGGGTGAAATTTTCAAAAATAAAAAGAGATGACAATAAAAATTGATTAACACTCATACACAATTAGACACCCCCACTCCCCTTATGATTGAAGGGGGGGGGGACTTTTTTTGCAAAAATGAAAGAAAAAACATGCAATTTCACACTAGGGAATTCCAATTTCACACCCTAGATGTAGTGCATAATGCAAAAGATTTTTCTTTTCAATTTCACTTAACTTTCAGATGAAAACTAAATGCAAATTTTAATCACTAATTCAAACAAGATTTTCATAACGATGACTAGAACACCAATTCATTGAAGCACTCAATGATCAAATAAGATTAGTTTGCAAACAACATAATGATCAGAACAAAAGAAAATACTCAAAAAAATCCTTAATAGAGGTATTAAAGAAAATGAGAACCAAATGGAGGTTTCAGAGGGACCATAAGACACTCATAAACTCAAAGAAGAGCAGTTGGAATAAAGGTTGGATCAGAGAGAAAATCAAGGCAAAGACAAACTTGTGCATGAAAAACTACCAATGTAGGTGAAACGAAGACACCAGTGCTATGCAATGTGGTCATAAAGAAGGCTCAGCTAGGGTGCAATTCTTGGTCATAGTACCTGATCCAGGTGGATATTGGTGGCCACCTACCAAGTCCACTTAGACCTCCACCATTGTTTCTTTCAGCTTTTCAGTTTCCTTAATTATAGCATAGTTTACTATTTTTAGCAGTTTCTCGGGAAAACTTGTTGCAACTTGGGTCCATGGATGTAGTTTTTTGATAAATATTTCTAACGAGATATTGGGCATGTCAAATGGAGATCGTATGCCAAAGTTACGACCCTGGGAAGTTGATGTACCAATTTACCCAAACGAGGCTCATAGTTTGGTGTTTCATCTTCTAGGGTTAGGTTTTTGGATGTTTAGGGTTTTCCATTATTTCTCAACAATAAATAGGCCTTCTAGCCTCATTGTAATAGAGTTCAGAGGCATGAAGCCGCCACATCTCTTCTCAGAGATAAGCTACCATCGTCCTAGCTGATTTATTTCCATTTCTATTTGTAAGCATATTTCAATATTTTACATTAATGAAATGAAGTATTATTTCCGCTGCATATCTATATTTATGGTTATCTCTGTAATTTTTTACGTTCCAGTTTAAATCTGGATCAATGGTATCAGAGCGGTCCGCTATTTCTCTATTTTTCTTTGCAGGTCCCCAATGAGGTCAGGACATAAGGAGTTAGGGCTTGAACTGGTCGAACCTTTGCAAGAACAGCCTCGCAAATCTCGACGGTCTCCAATGGAAGATGAAAAGAAAGACGAGGGGGCAGGAGATCCTATCAAAATCTTGTTCGAAGAAGCCCTCGAGAAAAAAAATAATGCGATGATGGACAACTTTTCTCAAATCCTTCAGCGTCTACATAGGGGCGACGCATCGATTTCCAAAAGCTACTCTGGAAACCCCACACCGTTTAAGTTACAAGCTAATTTTGAAATCCCCATATTTGAGGGTCAGATAGATGCAGATGTCGTCGATAAATGGTAAATTTGCTAAAGGGTTATTTTTCTGTTCATGATTTTTCTAGTGTGGAAAATATTATTTTCGATCTTCTCAAAGCAACCCTCACATCAAGGACTGATGGGAAACCTACTGCGAGCAGAGGGATGAAAGTACAGGCTCACTATTTTCAGCCACACCCACTTGAAATTCATTACGGGATGCCATCAAGGAGAAGTACTACCCTATTGGAAGCTATGAGGATCAATACATAAAGTGGACCATGCTGCGACAGGGAAGGGACCAAGACGTGCTATAGTTTACTAATATTTTCCATACCCTTCACACAAAGTTGGGTATCAACAATTCGGAACAACATATGGTACTCAAATACCGCGGCTTCTTGCACAAGTAAATCCAGGAAGAAATAGAATTCCTGAACATCTCCTCACTCGGCACGGCATATCGATATGCCGTCAAGGTCGAGCAAACGTTTAAACAGAAGAAACAAGACTTTGGATCTGCAGAACTGAAGCAAGGGAAAAGTGCCCCCAAAATTGCAAAACAAAGGACAAAGCCAAGGCAGGGTGACCCAAGACAACCTGCCAAAGCTGCAAGCAAAAAATAATGCCATGACGTTGAAAAAGGACATGGGAAGGTGGTGTGAGTTCCATAAGAGCTCCACTCACAACACAAGTGACTGTCGGGCCAAGCAGTAGCTGGTCGCTCAGTTAAAGGTTTTAGAATCAGATGCATGTTCTAACTATGAGTTAGAACCCGACAAGGGGAATGACAAAGGGAAGTAGATTGTCGATGCAGAGCCCAATGCCACCACTGCCACCATGAAGATCCAGAAGGAGGAACCGAAGATCCATAGGAGGAGGAGCATCACTTCCACTCCCAGATGTGGGTAACGAGCTCCCTGCTACAACTCATTGTCGACAACAAGAACCAAAAGAACCTCATTTCGGCAGAGGTTGTGAAGCAACTGGGCTTACCGACCACATGAAATCCACAACCGTACACCATTGGGTGGCTTCACCAAGGACGGGATCTTCGCATGAGCCAGCAATGCCACCTTTCCTACAGCATCAAACCCTTCGTAGACGAGGTATTATGTAATGTTACACCTCTAATTGTTTGCGATGTATTATTAAGTTAGCCATACTTGTGGAGGCGACATGCTATGTATGAGTCAAGGCCTCGCGCTGTTATTATTTCTTTGGGTAATTCATTATACAAGATATCGGAGGTAGCCCTACCTACCGCCACCTCTTTGATCGCTGCTAAGAAAGGAAACAAGCTCATCTCACAGACTAGGAAATTTATTTTATGTCTGGTTCGCTCCCAAAGTAAGGGGAAGATCATTGCCACATCCATGACCCCCATGAAGGGTTCCTCCATGCAGCGGCAATAGCAAAGGGATACGGTCATGACAAAACACAGGAACAACTTCTTCTCACCCACAGGGATACCACACAAGTTTCAGATGGGCAACAAAGTTTGGTTACATCGGCAGAAAGAACGTCTTACCAGAACCCATCAGAAGCTCAAACCACTCCAACATGGTCTTTACACCATTACTAAGGTTATGGGAAACAATGCATTTGAGCTCAGCATTCTCCCTTTCCTTGGCCTGCATCCAGTGTTCAATGTGGACCACCTTCGGCCATACTTTCCACCATTACTAGACACATCCGACATTGCAGAACAACTCACACCCACAGAGTTAAATCCACATTGCATGGAACAAACTGTCATTGATCGGATCATGGACAGACAGATCAAGCACATTCACCAACAGAATATCCAACTATATTGAGTTGTCAAAGTAGGCCAACTCCTTCACTAGGGAAGTGGCTCACTAGGGACCAAGTTCAGCAGAAGTTTCCTCATCTCATGGAGGAAATCAACGCAATGGGGACCATTGCTTCCTAAGGGAGGAGGAATGATCTAGGTGGATATTGGTGGCCAAATTCCAAGTCCACTTGGACCCCCACCATTGTTTCTTTCAGCTTTTTAGTTTCCTTAATTATAGCACAGTTTACTTTTTTTAGCCCTTTTTTGGGTCCTAAACTTCCAGAGCCATTTTGAGGCCCTAACGACGTTTTTCAAGAAAAAAGGGAGAAACTTGGGTCCATGGATGTAGTTCTCGGATAAATCTTTCTAACGAAATATTGTGCACGTAAAACAGAGATCATATGCCAAAGTTACGACCCCAGAAATTTAATGTACCAATTTACCTAAACAAGGCCCACAGTTTGGCATTTCGTCTTCTAGGGTTAGGTATTTGGATGTTTAGGGTTTTCCATTGTTTCTCAAAAATAAATAGGCCTTCAAGCCTCATTGTAAAAAAGTTCAGAGGCATGTAGCTGCCACATCTCTTCTCATAGATAAGCTACCATCGCCCTAGCTAGTTTATTTCCATTTCTGTTTATAAGCATATTTCAGTATTTTACAATAATGAAATAAAGTATTATTTCCGCTGCATATCTGTATTTATGGTTACCTCTGTAATTTTTTGCATTCTTATTTAAATCCATATCAGTGGTATCAGAGTGGTCTTCTTTTTTTCTATTTTTCTTTGCATGTCCCCAATGAGGTCGAGATATAAGGAGTTAGGGCTTGAACTGGTCGAACCTTTGCAAGACCAGCGTCGCAAATCCCAACGGCCTCCCATGGCAGATGAAAAGAAAAATGAGGGAGTAGGAAATCCTATCAAAATCTTTCTCGAAGAAGCCCTCGAGTGACAAAGGAATGTGATGATGGACAACTTTGCCCAGATCCTTCAGCAGCTACCCAGGGATGACGCATCGACTTCCAACAACTACTCTGGAAATGCAACACCGTTTAGGGCACAAGTTAATTTTGAAATCTCCATATTCGAGGGTTAGATAAATGCAGATGTCGTCGATAAATGGTTAAATCTACTAGAGGGTTATTTTTCCGTTCATGATTTTTCCAGTCAAGAATAGATTATTTTCACTCTTCTCAAAGTAGCCCCCCACATCAAAGACTAGTGGGAAACCTACTGCGAGCGGAAGGATGAAAGTATAAAGTCACTATTTTCAGCGACACCCACTTGGAATTCATTCTGGGACACCATCAAGGAGAAGTAGTACTCTGTTGGAAGCTATGAGGATCAATACATAAAGTGGACCACGTTGCGACAGGGAAGGGACCAAGACGTGCCAGAGTTTACCAATATTTTCCATACCCTTCACACAAAGTTGGCTATCAAGGGTTTAGAGCAGCATTTGGTACTCAAATACCGTGGCTACCTGCACAAGTACATCCAGGAATGAACATCTCCTCGCTCAGCACGACATACTGATATGCTGTCAAGGTCAAGCAAAATTTTAAATAGAATAAGCGAGACTTTGGATCTGTGAATCTGAAGCAAGGCAAAGGTGCCCCCAAACCGCAGAACAAAGGACAAAGCCAAGGTGGGGCAACCCAAGACAACCCGGCAACGCTGCAAGCAAAGAAAAGTGCCGTGAAGCTGAAAAAAGACACGGGAAAGTGGTGTGAGTTCCATAAGAGCTCTACTCACAACACAAGTGAGTGTCGAGCCAAGCAGTCACTGGTGGCGGAGCTAAAGGTTTCAGAATCAAATGCATGTCCCGACTCTGAGTCAGAAGCCGACAAGGGGAATGACAAAGGGAAGCAGATTGATGCGGAGCCCAACGCCACCGTTGCCACCACGAATATCCAAAAAGAGGAACCCGAAGATCCAAAGTTGGAGGAGCGTCTCTTCCACTCCTAGATGTGGGTAAAGGGCTCTCCACTACAGTTCATTATTGATAGTGGGAGCTAAAAGAACCTCATTTCGGTAGGGGTTATGAAGTCGCTAGGCTTAGCGACCACAACACATCCACAATCGTACACCATTGGGGGGCTTCACCAAGGATGAGATCTTTGCGTGAGCCAGCAGTGTTGTCTTCCCTACACCATCAAACCCTTCACAGACGAGGTATTGTGTGATGTTACATCTCTGGATGTTTGTGATGTATTATTAGGCTAACCATACTTGTGGAGGCGACATGCTATGTATGAGTCAAGGCCTCGCACTGTTATTATTTATTTAGGTAATTCATTATATAGGATACCAAAGGTAACCCCACTTACTGCCACCTCTTTGATTGTTGATAAGAAAGGCAACAAGCTCATCTCACAGACTAGCAAACTTATTTTCTCTCTGGTTTGCTACCAAAGTAAGGAGAAAATTGTTGCCACATCCATGACCCCCGTGAAGGGTTCCTCCACACAGTAGCAGAAGAAAAAAGATACGGTCATAACAGAACACAGGAACAACTTCTCCTCACCCACACGGGTACCACACAAGTTTCAGATGGGAAACAAAGTCTAGTTGCATCGGCAGAAAGAATGTCTTACCAGAACCAATCAAAAGCTCAGACCACTCCAACATGATCTTTACACCATTACTAAGGTTGTGGGAAACAATGCATTTGAGCTCAGCATTCCCCCATTCCTTGGCCTACACCCAGTGTTATATGTGGACCGCCTTCGGCCATACTTTCCACCATTACTAGACACATTCGACATTGCAGAATAGCTCACACCCATAGAGTTAAATCCACATTGCATCGAACAAGCTGCAACTGATAAGATCATAGACACACAGATCAAGCACACTTGCCAGCGGAATATCCAACTGTATCAAGTTGTCAAAGCAAGCCAACTCCTTCACTGAGACAAGTGGCTCACCAGAGACCAAGTTTAGCGGAAATTTCCTCATCGCATAGAGGAGCTCAATGCAATGGGGACCATTTCTTCCTAATGGGGGAGTAATGATCCAGGTGGATATTGGTGGCCACCTACCAAGTCCACTTGGACCCCACCATTGTTTTTTTTATCTTTTCAGTTTCCTTAATTATAGCAAAGTTCACTATTTTTCGTAGTTTTTCAGGTCTTAAACTTCTGGAGCTGTTTTGAGGCCCTAAACGACATTTTTTTGGGAAAACTTCGAGCAATTTGGGCCTATGGATGTAGTTCTTATATAGATATTTCTAACGAGATATTGTTCGCGTCAAATGGAGATCGTATGCAAAAGTTATGACCCCAGAAAGTTGATGTACCAATTTACCCAAACAGGGTCCACAGTTTGGTGTTTCATCTTCTAAGGTTAGGTTTTTAGATGTTTAGGGTTTTTCGTTGTTTCTCAACAATAAATAAACCTTTGAGCCTCATTGTAAGACAGTTCAGAGGCATGTAGCCGCCACATCTCTTCTCAGAGATAAGCTACCATCGCCCTAGCTGGTTTATTTCCATTTCTGTTTGTAAGCATATTTCAATGTTTTACATTAATGAAATGAAGTATTATTTCGGTGCATATCTGTATTTATGGTTATCTCTGTAATTTGTTGCGTTCTTGTTTAAATCTAGATCAGTGGTATCAGAGCGGTCTGCTTTTTCTCTGTTTTTCTTTGCATGTCCCCAATGAGGTCGGGATATAATGAGTTAGGGCTTGAACTGGTCGAACATTTACAAGACCAGCGTCGCAAATCCCAACGACCTTCCATGGTAGATGAAAAGAAAGATGAGGGGCCATGAAATCCTATCGAAATCTTGTTTAAAAAAACCCTCGAGCAACAAAGGAACGCGATGATAGAAAACTTTTCCCAGATCCTTCAGCGGCTACCCAGGGGCGACGCATCGACTTCCAACAACTACTTTGGAAACGCCACACCGTTTAAGGTACAAGTTAACTTTGAAATACCCATATTCGAGGGTCAGATAGACGTAGATGCCGTCGATAAATGGTTAAATCTGCTAGAGGGTTATTTTTCTGTTCATGATATTTCCAGTCGGGAAAAGATTATTTTCACTCTTCTCAAAGTAGCCTCCCACGTCAAGGACTAGTGGGAAACCTACTACGAGCAGAAGGATGAAAGTACAGGCTCACTATTTTCAACCGCACCCACTTGGAATTCATTCGATGCCATCAAGGAGAAGTACTACCCTGTCGGAAACTGAGGATCAATACATAAATTGGACCGCACTGCGATAGGGAAAGGACCAAGATGTGCCAAAGTTCACCAATATTTTCCATACCCTTCGCACAAAGTTGGGTACCAAAGATTCAGAGTAGCGTTTGGTACTCAAATGCCGCAGCTTCCTGCAAAAGTACATCCATGAATAAATAGAATTCCTGAACATCTCGCTCGGCCCGCCATACCGATATGCCATCAAGGTCGAGAAAAATTTTAAACAGAAGAAGCAAGATTTTGGATTTGTGAATCTGAAGCAAGGGAAAGGTACCCGCAAACCACAGAACAAAGGAGTAATCCAAGGCAAGGCGACTCAAGACAACCTGCTAAAGCTGCAAGCAAATAACAACGTCGCGAAGCCGAAAAAGGACACGGGGAAGTGGTGTGAGTTCCATAAGAGTTCCAATCACAACACAAGTGAGTGTCGGGCCAAGCAGTCGTTGGTGGCCGAGCTAAAGGGTTCAGAATCAAATGCATGTTCCAACTCTGAGTCAGAACCAAACAAGGGAAATGACAAAGGGAAGCAAATTATTGATGTCGAGCCCAATGTTACCGTTGCCACCACGAAGATCCAAAAGGAGGAACCCGAAGATCTAGAGGAAGAGGAGCATCTCTTCCACTCCTAGATTTTGGTAAAGGGCTCCCCGCTACAGTTCATTATTGACAGCGGGAGCCAAAAGAACCTCATTTCGGTAAAGGTTGTGAAGCGGTTGGGCTCACCAACCACATCACATCCACAACCATACACCATCAAGTGGTTTCACCAACGACGGGATCTTTGCTTGATTCAGTAGTACCACCTTCCATACAGCATCAAACCCTTCATAGACGAGGTATTGTGTGATGTTACACCTCTGGATGTTTCTAATTTATTATTAGGCTATCCATACTTGTGGATGCGACAAGCTGTGTATGAGTCAAGGCATCACGCTATTATTATTTCTTTGGGTAATTCATTATACAAGATACTGGAGGTCGCCCCACCTATCGCCACCTCTTTGATCGCTGCTAAGAAGGTAGCAAGCTCATCTCACAGACTAGGAAATTCATTTCCTGTTTGGTTCGCTCCGAAAGTAAAAGGAAGATCGTTGCCACATCCATGACCCCCACAAAGGGTTCCTTGACGCGGTAGCAGAAGCAAAGGGATACGGTCATAACAGAACACGAGAACAACTTATTCTCACCCAAAGGGGTATCACACAAGTTTCAGGTGGGCAACAAAGTCTAGTAGCATCGGCAGAAAGAGCGCCTTACCAGAACCCATCAGAAGCTCAAACCACTCCAACGTGGTCCTTACACCATTAGTAAGGTTGTGGGAAACAATGAATTTGAACTCAACATTCCCCCATTCCTTTCCCTGCACCCAGTGTTCAATGTGGACCACTTTCGGCCATACTTTCCACCATTACTAGACACAACCGACATTGCAAAACAGCTCACACCAATAGAATTAAATCCAGATTACATGGAACAAGTTGCAACTGATTGAATCATGGACAAACAAATCAAGAACACTCGCCAGCAGAATATCCAATTGTATCAAGTTGTCAAAGCAGGCAACTCCTTCACTAGGGCAAGTGGCTCCCCAGGGACCAAGTTCATCATAAGTTTCCTCATCTCATGGAGAAACTCAACGCAATGGGCACCATTGCTTGCTGAGGGGGAGGAATAATCTAGGTGGATATTGGTGGCCACCTGCCAAGTCCACTTGTACTCCCACCATTGTTTCTTTCAGCTTTCCAGTTTCCTTAATTATAGCACAGTTTACTATTTTTAGCAGTTTTTTGGGCCCTGAAATTCCGGAGCCGTTTTGAAGCCCTAAACGATGTTTTTTTTGGGAAACTGGGAGTAACTTGGGACCATGGATGTAGTTCTCGAATATATCTTTGTAACGAGATATTGTGAACATAAAACGGAAATCGTATGCCAAAGTTATAACCCCGGGAAGTTGATGTACCAATTTACCCAAACGAGGCCCACAGTTTGGCGTTTCATCTTCTGAGGTTAGGTTTTTAGATGTTTAAGGTTTTCCATTGTTTCTTAACAATAAATAGGCCTTCAAGCCTCATTGTGACACAATTCAAAGGCATGTAACTGCCACATCTCTTCTTAGAGATAAGCTACCGTCGCCCTAACTGGTTTATTTCCATTTATGTTTGTAAGCATATTTTAGTGTTCTACATTAATGAAATGAGGTATTATTTCTGTTGCATATCTGTATTTATGATTATCTCTGTAATTTGTTGCATTCCTATTTAAATCTGGATCAATACTAGAGGGTGGATTGGTCTAGGGATGCAAGGTTTCGACACAAGGATTTCAATTGAGACTCAGTGAAAGGTCTTCCTAGGTCTGTTTTTGACTGGAAAAAATAGTGAATGTATGGAAAAGAGGTAAGACAAACACAATAGAAAAAGAAACTACCAAAGGAATACATTGTTTGTTGGAATGGTCACCAATTTGTTATGTGGAATCTATGACCGTGGACAAAAGTATCTTCCCTAGGCCAAGTGGATTGACCTAGGACAACAGAAAGACAAAGAGACAAATGATTTCATTTAAGTAAATCGCTAATGGGATAAATTATACCTAAAATATGTCATATGCTTCACACCTTTGGCTTGAACTCTCTAATCCTAGCTCCAATCACTATTATTAGAACTTGCATAGTTAAATGACACAAACCAACGATCCATGAAATCTATGTATCATCATCTAATCACTTTGTTCAATAAATCAAAATGGTATTGAAATATATCAAACCATAACATCATATATAAGAAAATAAATAACTCTCTGCATTAATAGAAATGCAATGAATTATAACCAAAAATAGGTGTTGATCCTGTAAAAGAACTCCTCTAAGTTGACTTTTCATTTCTTTGTGACAAAGTGCACTTCTAATCACCCTAATGCATGTAAATATATCTCACATTAACAACATAATGGTAGAATCACTTTCCAAAATCCAGCGCCTTGCTTATGGATGGGAGTGAATATATAAGAGAAGGAGGTAGTTCATGGATTCTTATTCTTTTACCAATTAAGGATTAAGGTCCACTCTTGATGCAAGGATAAGCTCAAGTGATAAGGGATGAAAATTCCAAGGAAGGATATGATAGGATTCGAGATTTTTATCTGAGGTAAATGGTTACAATAAATCCTGGAAACTTTTGGAATAAGGGACTTCAATATTAACTCTCTTTTTCATGAATTTCTAGAATCAACGCATTGCCAACAATGAACAACCAGCGGGTGATCAACGTAAGCGCAGAGTAGGGACACCTAGTAGTCGATATTGTCTAGTAGGAGGCCAGGGAGCCTTGGTCCTTAAAATCACTGAAACAAGGTGTTATCAAGGAGAAACTCAGGGATTAGAATGATTCATGCTTAAGGATTTTTGCAAGGATGATGAAAAGGAAGTCAAAAGATGTTTATTGATCAATTTGAAGGCCTATTGACCATCTGTGACAAAATAGCCTATAACAATGTTGTATATCAAGTGTAAATGTATGTGTGTGCCATGTTGTACACCAAGTGTAGGTGTATGTATTGTGTTATAAACCGGGTGTTGGTATATTTGTTGTATTGTACACCAATTTTTGGTGTATGTGTTTTACAATGTGATGAGACAAACAGGGATGAGACTCTCTAAGCCCTTATTGTTGTTATTGAGGGTTAAGGTGGTTTAGTCTCAAGATACCCTTGTCGCTATTGAGGGTTGGGGCGGTTTAGGCTCGGGATACCCTGGTTGTGGATATTGAAGGAGGAGGTGGTTTAATCTCTGGTTTTCCTTGTTGCTTAAAAAAAAGGCATTGGGTGTTTACCAGATTTGTCAACTAACTCAGTGTGTATACGGAAAGAATAAAGAACAAAGGAAAATCAAAGAACCATTTGAAATATAACTATGAGTATTTTATTTCAATTTTAATTATGCATGTGATCTACAATTCTGATTTATGATTTCAGGTTGAGCTAACCGGATGTGATATGTTTATACATGACGATTTGATCAAATAACTAGTTTGACTCACTATGACAAGAAGTACACATAATTGCAGGTCTACCTTATTAAAGGACCACCAATGAGATATGATTTGAATTTATTTGAATTATTTTTTAATCTAATGGAAATTATGTGCTTGGTGCATGAAATCATGATTGAACATGCTCGGTTTGGGTGGTTGGTTGAAATTGACTACAAGAATTAGCAACAGTGGAAAAGGGATTGAACCAGGAAGCAATGGATTATTAAAGAATTTTAGGAGCAAGGTAATTGTGGGGACACTGTGACCCAATAGTGTCTATTGATTTCCCTGAGCATGCTATGACCAGTATGATGATTTTGAGGTTGGTATATTTTTTGTTTTTTTGACCTTCTGATTCAAGGAAGCCTTGTCCTTGGATGCATCCCCCGGGATAGAGGATGTTAGGGGACTTGGAAGGTGAGTAACTACACAGAAAGGGGTGGTTGGATTGCCCAAGGCACTGTGTAGCAAAGAAGAGAAGGTTTGGGAATGAATCTGTTTTGGTCATTAACATTTCCAAATGGAATCAGATGCACATTAAGAGTGTGACCTAGGATAATGATCTTGTAACTTTTCATTGAGAGGACAAGTAGTGCGCGATTGTAGCATTTGATATTGGATGCAAATTTGACTTCAACAATGGATTTTGGACTTGTTAGGAAGAAGGTGAATCCTGGTATTACCTTGAAGGTGGGGGTGTGAGCCTCTAGATTCTCTTGTTGTGAATGTGAACATCGTATCATTTTATTTGTTCGTTGATCAAATGTGGATATGTATATGTGTATCTTAGTGTAAACACTGTATCGCGTTGGATTTATAAAGCTCCTTGAACAGTGTGGTTATTTGTTGGTTGACGCAAATATGCACAAGCATATGTAGTTGTTATTGTAAATATTGTAATGAGTTGTGTTATAAAGCTCCTGCACGGTATATTGTCATGCGTTTGTTGGTGGTCATTGTAAATACTACAATGAGTTGTGTTATAAAGTTCCATGGGTAGTATGTTTTGGTTTTCAGTAGTTTTGTTGGTCATATGTGTCACAGAACACCGAGGACGATGTTCTCCTAAGGTGGATGGGTTTGTAATAACCCTGAGTTAAAATTTCATGTAATAAAGTTAATAAAGAAAAAATAAGGCAAAGGTAGAAAGACACTTATTCCAATTTGAATGTTGGGTAAAATATCTTAATGTGAGTGCTCATTTGGTTTATTATGGCTAGGGGATATTGGAAAAGGCTTTGAAAATTCAAGAGGAATTAATTGGAATTTTATTTACAAAAATAAAAGAAAATAGGAGAAGATGAAAATGAAGAAAAATAATATAAAATGAAAAAATTAGAGGTCTTGATGATAAAAACAATTATGCGAAATAGTTCATGGTTTTGTCAATGTTATCGTTTTATCAGTTCAATTTCATAATTATCTTAAGAGAGGAGAAGAGCACCAAGAGACGGAGGAAAGTACGCAAGGAAAAGAAGAACAAGGAAAGAAAAGGAAAGCAAAAATCAAGTAAGAAAAAGTTGGATCAAGCAACTTCAACCAGAATACTTGCAAATAACAAATTGCATGCATGGTTCCCTAGCTAGTTTTTGCATGCATGGCATATGCATATGCATGTGTGTATTTTGATTTATTTGTTGTCGATGGCATGGATTTTGGTAAGTTTCGACAATGGATTTTAGCCTTGCCTTTCCATTTCCGAATAGTCGTGGTGTGATGAGATATTTCTCGGTTTGAGCTTTGGATTATCAGAATATTTTGGATCTAAGTGAGGTGGTCTCAGGGAAATTCCCAGCTTCCTAAAAATACCTTGATTGGTAATGGAAAGATACATGGTAAATCGTGAGGGTAGAGACGAGAAAATTCCTTATAGTATTGTAAAATAAATCTTGAGCAATCCAAGCTTGGTTTGGTTTTGTGATCTCAAAACCGGTGTAGATAAGATCACAGTATGGTGACGGTGGAAGTGGTTTAACATCTGAATTCCCTTGGTTTTTCATGGATGGTTTTATCCCACTAGATTCCACATTCATGCTTGGAATATGGCATGGGGCTGATTCACTGAAATACATATTTGGTTCAGTCAATATATGGTTCGTTGGTACGTGAAAACCCCAACCCTAGTCGGATTTTGCCTATGTTAATAAGATTCAAGTTTCTCTTGCTTTAATGAGGAATTTTAATGGTTAAGATATGGATTTAATGGTTGTTCTATTATGGTCAATGATCTAGTTATATTTTGATTATAACCATGGTTTTATAGCAAGTGCTTGCTATGGCTTCCATATGTTTTGATTCACTAATGATTTGTTAAGGAATGTGTAGATTATTTAATGTTATTGCAACTATTATGAGAGAGTGTTAGTCTTTCTTTGTAAACCTCAAATAATTTTTAGATCTGTATCTTCAGTGGTGCATTCATGACCTCTAGGTTACATGTTTACAAAGTGTTTTAAAAAAATAAAGTTATGGTTAGACTTGATTACATAAAGTCCTTTATCAAGTTTGCAATAAAAATAATTGACTTCATGTCTTTTATGAGTTATGAAAGTTTCAAGAAGTTTTGGGTAGTCACTGGGTCCTAGCCCTGGAAAATAATCTTAAATCTCGCAATTGTTGGCATAGCACTGGCAAAAAACGACGAGAGCGGCACTCAGGCAGGATCATGGAAGCGATTGGAGCTCTATTTCAGAAAATGTAAATTGTCTCAAGGATAGAAGTCCAAGAATGGTGGGTCAAACCTTGAGGGTCTTGTAGCACCTGAAGAAAGTCAATAAGTTCTTGTTGTGTTGACTCCATTTCGTTAAAGTCATCTAGGAGGTTGAGTCTTATCATAGTGACCCTTAACTCATGTTTAGCCCAGGTAACCGACGAAAGTGGGTAAACGTGGGAGGAAACATTACACTTGCACGTGCGAAATTCTCAATATGATAAATTCAAAACTTTCAGTTGATTTTTATGGGTTTTGAGTATTAGTTTAAAATATTTTCTTTTTTAACTGGACCATTTGTTTCCACTAGAGTCAAAGGGTTTTAAAATTAAATTGTTCATGGTATTTGTATCTAGACCTAGTCGAATATATTTACCGATATTCATCAATAAGAATCCTCTGGGACTTTATTTCAATCACAAGATACCATACAATGCTTGTTGAAAAGCCAAGAGTAATTCTTGTACAATGATCAATGATTTTTGTATGTATACATGGTCAATTTTTTTTTTGAAGGATGGATTCCGCGACATGTTAACAATATTGTTTAGCTCTTGCATGTACATTTTCTCTGTTTGTTTCTTTTTTATTTCCGAGAAAGAATTATTAGTTAAAATTATTTTGGTCTATTCGGCTAATTTTATAACTCTCTTTGTTGTTGTTTTACATAATTGTGCATATAACAAGTGGTAAACATTGTCTCTTAGTCTTACTATATATTAATTTTCGTTTCTTTTATGGTAACGTACAAAGACACAAGTGATTGTTTAATGATTTACTATGCTCGGTAAAGAGAAACTTGAAGGTTCTTAGAACCCGCTTCTTGCCCATGTGGCACAAATTTCACTTTTCTTCCTACAATTTTTTGGAATACCCTGCACGAATCCCAGTGCGCTCATTGTGGGTTAACAAGTTCCCCTACTGTTCTTATTAATTAACTTCCCTAATATTATGTAACCCTATTGTCCCATGCACTACATTACTAATTTATTGTTATTGTAGTTACATAATAAACATTTCCTTTTGACGCTGTGTCAATCATTCTTTCATATTTCAATGTGTACAAGGAAAAGATAACAATAAAAATGATAAAACTACAACTGATATATTTGGCTCTTTAGAGACAGAGAAGAAAGAAAAGAAACTTTCGAAAACTATGTTTTCAATTACCAATTACTCATGCACATTCCAAAGTGTCAATATTTTAATAATTACAAAGAAATAATAAGAAAATTAACTAAAACCAAATTTAAAATAAAAAAACAAAAACACAATTCAATTAAGAAAAAAAAAATCATTTTCCTTTTACACATTCATTGGACTATAACAAACCCTAACAAAAGTATGTAAATATACTTATTTGCATGTTTTCACCCAGTGTAGAAAATGATGTAGTAGGAAGACTCCACCACGCAACCTATGAGATTAGTGATTACCTCTAGGTCTCCCCCTGAGCCACTTCAGTTTCCTAAACAATTTTAGACAATAAAAAAATTCTTGCACCTTGAAACCACCAGTGCAATCTATAATTTTTATTCCAAAGCCTCCACTGGTTTGTAAACAACTCAAAGAACACCCTGCAACAATGCTCATTCTCACCTTGACAACATCATGTCAATAATTATCTTCTTTCCTTCGTTACCTCAAACTTCCCTCTCTATCCACTCATGGCTTTCCCAACTAAGATGTTTTTTCCTTTTCAATTTCTAAAAGAAAAAGAAGTGATTGTCTAACTACCTTGAAATTAAAAATTTCTATTTTGGCTCTTCTCCCATAATTTCTATGACTCTATAACTTAGTATAATATTATATTTTACTTAATTTAAAAAAAAAAAAAACAAGAGTAAATAAAATAAAATTCGATATCTAAAAGAAAAAAAAAAAAAACAAGAGTAAATAAAATAAAATTCGATATCTAAAATTATTTTTCTAAACTTTCAACTTATTTAGAAGTACCGAGTCTTGCACAACAAGAGTAAGTGACAAATATTTACATGGTCACGGGGTGTTAGTGTAGGTGGACATTCATGTGTTGTTCATTAATTTTATTTTTGAGAACTAGAGACGAGGCACTTTATTCTCCAAATTAATAATCACAACATGGTGTTGAAAATGAATTATATATCATACTTCATCATATTTATGATCACGAATCAAATATAAACCCATTAAAACAAAAATTAAATTTGTTGAACTATTTTTGCAATCATTCATTTTAATACGAATATATCACTTGTACATCATCATCTTTCTCTTCTATGCAATATCTTTATTTATTATTTGTAATCATTTTGAATTTCAATGAATGGTTGCCTATGCTTTTTTTTCAGTTATGTAAAAATATATTTAAGATTAGATATAAAGCAAAGTTTTTGAATAAATACTTTACAAACCCTAATTTAAGTGCCTAATAAAGTGCCTAATAGGATTCATTAAATATTTCTTACTTTATTGATGCATTTTGTGACAATATCGAAGAGCCAAGTCCTTTTACCAAACCACAATTTCCAATCATGGTATATAATTCCAAAGTGTGCTTTGATTTTTCACTAAATAATTGATTATTTACGACCATTCAAAGATTGGCCTCTCACCAAGGAAGGATGTTCTAAATAATAATGGAATTTATAAGCATCTTGTTATAATTCAAACTTTCCAAATTACTTTATAAAACGAGTAATTTACCTTTTTTTGGTTGTACATTAATGAGTAAATTAAAAAGGAGTGGTTTTTATTAAAAAGAGTTGTTTTTATTGAAAGTTTTTTTGTTGGGTTTTTAAAATAAGTCACAAGTTTGATGGGTAATTTTTTTACAATCAAAATGCTCTAGACATTTTTCAAAGTGCTGAATCCATATTTATAGTAAAAAAAACCATATCTAAAATCTGAAAATATTTACACTAAAAACAATTTCAATTAAAAAAATATTTATTAAATATTTTTTATTAACAAATGGTAATTTTTTTTTTTTATGATTTATCTCAACAGATTTTTATGATATATATCTATATAAATTTTGAATTTATCTCTAACATTTCCATGTAACTAGTTTCAAAATTAATATTATATCTTAGCAAATTTAAAAAAGAAAAGCAAAAACATGTTTTCTTTTAATTCTATATAGATCGATAAATTAAAACTTATACAATAATTATCAACCCGTGTTTACAAATTGAACATTTCAATTTCTTTGCCTTATAGTAATATGTCTTTTACATATTTAAAAGTAATTAAAAAATTAAATATATATTTAAGGATAAAAACATTCAATATTTAACATAATTTTATAAATTTCTGACTTCATATATTAAAAAGTCTATTTATTATTATATATTAAATAATTAAATTGTTTTAATAAAATATTTCAACCAAAATAACCTGTGATAAAATTTTATTTAATAAAAAATATTATTTCGAACGGAAACAACTTTAATGCTTCTACTCTTGTGATGGTTTAATGAATTCATTCTCTCAATTATTTAATGAGTTTATTTAAATTTATTTTCATTTTCCAAATTACGAACATATTAGAATAATAACATTTTGATATTTATAATAATAAACACTTTGATTTAATCAATTTTTATTAATAAAATATTATTATATTAAAAAATTATAATTTTGCCTTGCAAAAATATTATATATATAATAATAATAATTTTTCACAAAACAAATTTAATATCAAATCATCTAACATTATAAACAAAGTTATTTCGAAATATTAAACTAGCACAATTATTTATAGGCATTATTGGTGCATAACAATATAGAACAAACTAACAATATAGAACAAACTAGTGAAAAGCAAAGACACTATTATTTTCATCCAGGACAACTATTTCATAAAGAGTACACAAAGGAGAGGGGTTCTGAAAAATGGTGATCAAATATATGGTGAGTAATGGTTAACAAAAAAATAAGTAAACATGAAAGTAATTCAGGATTAGATTGTTAAAATCACAGAGGGATATCATAATTTAATTAAATTTAGTTTGATTATTTTCTATTGTATTCTTTACGCTCAAAATATTTATAGACATAAAGATTATTTAATTTTAACATTGTTATTCAAATCATTTATCAAAAAAATTAAATAGCTCATTTATTTGAATGAGTGAACATTAATATATTCAAGGATTGTATAATCAAAATCAAATGAGATATCACAATCTAATTTATTTTATTGTTGAATTTTTCATCCTTCTTTCTATTTCTGAAATAAAAGTGTCTAGTGATCAAGATTATTTAATTTTAAGAATGTAGTTCAAATCATTTATCAAAAAAATTAAATAACAATTCATTTGATTCATTGTAGTTTAAGTCATTTACTATAAATAGAAAAAGAAAAATAGACAAAGAAAGAAAGAGCAAAAACAAAAAAAAACTAAACAAAAATAGAAAACAAAAACACGATAAACAAACAAACAAACAAAAATTGGAATAACCCATCTACTTAACCCGTTAACTCATTGTTATTCAAATCATTTATCAAAAAGATTTAAAGTTGTCCACTCACTTAACTCATGAGTACTGATTATCAATACACAATGACAATTGAGAGCTCAAGCAGCGACCACTAGAGGGAACTACACAAGCTGCCTCATGACAACTATGTGGTTGGAGTCGGGAGTAAACCTAGAAATGTAAGTATGTTGTGCAAAGTTCTGCACATATACTATGATTAGGTAGTTGCAATGTGGAGTGAATCTCAAAATGGGAAGAAGATAAATATCTAAATAGGTGGTAGAAAAGGTTGGGTAAAGTGTTGCCCAATAAGAAAAAACTACATAGGTTGTACTAAAAAAATGGTTGTCCAAGGTGATGGCTAGTTGGAGCAATTACAGTGACTAAGTGGCTACATTGGGGAATAAACATGTGAATAGGGGATAAATCTCAAAATGGGAAGAGATTAAATCTCCTAAGAGGTGGCTAAAGTGGTTGTGCAAAGTGATGGCTCGTTGGAAGAAAGCCTTGTAATGACCAAGTAGATAGAATGGAGAGTAAATCTTGAAATTAGAATTAAATCTTGAAAACTAATTGCCAAGTAGTTAAGAGTGGGGAGTTCTTTCAAAACATGATAACCAGGTGGAGAGAAAAGAGGAAAGTATTAGCCAAATAAACCAAATGAAGTCAATTTAAAAAAAGATAACTAATTTGCAAAAGTCAAATAATCTAAATGAAAAAAAAAAATTAATATATACTTGAAAACTGATTAAATAATGAAAATAAAAATAAAAACAAAATTTAACCAAGTTTACATCCTATTTCCTAAAGAAAAAAAAATTATGAACACATATTGACATAAATATTATTTAATTTTATCATTGTAATTCAAATCATTTATCAACAAATTTCAAATGGCTCATTCATTTGAGTGATTAAACATGAATGTAACTGAGGATTGCATAATCAAAATCAAATGAGATTATCTTGACATCTAATTTTTTCTCCATGTTCTATTTCCAAAAAAAAGGGTTTATTGACATGAAGATTATTTTGTTTTAACATTCTAATTCAAATCATTTATCAAAAACTTTTAAAAAACTCGTTCACTTGACTAATCTTAAACTTTTAAAAAACTCGTTCACTTAACTAATCATAATTTAAATTATTTACCATTTTATTGCATAATTAAAATCAAAGGAGATGTCACAATCCAATTTATCTTAGCCATATAATTTTACATTCTTATTCTATTTAAAAAACAAAAAGCTTGTTGACATGAAGATTAATTATTTTAACATTACAATTCAAATCATTTATCAAAAAGTTATAAATAACTGGTTAACTTAACTCATTATAATTGAAGTCATTTACCATTTTTTTCAAAGTAACTTATCTACTTAACCCATTTAACTCATTAAGAGGGGACAAGTGGAGGAGACTCCACAAGTTGCTCCATATTATATGACCATGTGTCTGGAGTGGGGAGTAAACCCAATGATTTAAGGACTCTGTGACAAGAGTGGTTGTGTAAAGGTAATAGGTGGTTGGAAAACACTGCACAAATTACAATGACCAAATAGCTGCAGTGGGGAGTAAAAATCTCAAAATGGAAAGAGAGTAAATCTAGAAAGAGGTAGCAAGAGCCTTTGTGCAAAGTGATAGCCAGTCGGAGGAAACTGCACAGGTAGTAATGGAGAGAGTGGTTGTGCAAGGTGATGGCTAGTTTGAAGAGACTGCACAGATTACAATGCCCAGATCAGTCACTAGAGTATGTAAATCTCATAATTGAAAGAGAATAAATATCAAAAAAGGAGGTCAGAATGGTTGTGCAAGTTGGTGGGAGTGGTTGTGCAAAGTGGTAGCCAAATGCCAAAAACATATCACAGAGTGCAGTGGGGAGTAGATCTCAACATAGGGAGTACATCTAGAAAGTGGTGTTGGTAGTGGTTATGCAAAACAGTGGTCAGGTTCAAGAAACACCACAAGCTATAATGACTACTTCACTGGAATGAGAAGTAAATCTCAAAATTATAAATAAAATCTTGAAAAATAATTAGAAAGTTCATTCAAAATATGATAACCATTTAATGAATGTAGTAAAAAATGATAGCGAAATAATTAAAAAGAAATCAATTGCAAAACTTGATGAAATCTTGAAAAGTAATTAGAGAGTGCATTCAAAATATGATGACCATTTGATGAAATTGCAGTGAAAAGTGATAACCAAATAATTAAAATGAAATCAATTGAAAAACTGATAACCAGCTGACAGAAATAATAATGCAAAGTGATGTTAAAATAATGAAAATAGAACCAAAAAAAATTATATACTTGAAAATTCATCAAATAAAAAATACAAACCAAACCTAACCAATGTTACAGCCACTATCGTATTTCTAAAGCAAACATCTATTCCGTTAAACATTATAACATATTACATACTTTATGACATAGAAAACTTAAATATTGTGAAACACTGTTAATCATAAGTGGAACATACTGCTTCTTCCTTTTTAGTGTATAGTGGTAAGCCCAGCGTTGCCAACCCTGACGATGGGTTTGCAATGAATTCACTTCCACATGAACATAATCTCATGCAATTTTCCAATTTGGATTTGGCATGTCCTTTCCCATAACTTTTGGCAGACTGGCTTAATGAACTAAAACTGAACGACTTGAGATCATTCAAATAATGAAATTCCGAAGTTTATCATTTACCGTTCATCACTAGACAGCCTTGTAACAAAACCAGAAACCATATGAACAACCATGGACGAGATGTCAAAAGAACAATTAAAGTAAATGTCCTATTACCAGGATGAAAAATACAAGCACCAATAATATAAATACACAATGCTGCATGAAACAGTTTGATAAATGCTTAAAACTAAAACTGCGAACAAGTTAATAAACAAATATAAAAGCCATGATCAGAAAGTTGAGAAGTTTAAGAACCAGGCTATGAGAATTCATAGATAAGAAGCAGAACCAACACCCTCGTCAATCGTACCATTGAAAATAGAATTAGAAATAGATATGCCGTTTTTCTAGATCACCCATTCATAGAATATTTGAAACTCTGATTAGCATAAGCCTCCTTCTGATAAACGACTCTAACAAAAAATTGTCAGGACCCTCATGCCAAAACTAGTCTGACACAAAATTGCCAACACCCTCATTCCAAAACGAGTCTAACCAAAAATTGCAAACACCCTCATGCCAAATTCAACAAAACTACATTGCTGTCGCAAAGCACATTGGTCACCCACTTAAAAACACAAAAAAACAAAAAAAAGCCTAATTCATTCGACGCCTAGCACAACCAGAAGGTTCCCTTATCAGTTTCCAAAACCTTAATTGAAAAAGGTTGGCGTGCTTTGAGAAAGCTTGAGATTTTGAAACAGTGCTTTGTTAATGTGAGGAATGACACCACCACCTGCAATTGTGCCTTTAATCAGCGTGTCCAGATCCTCGTCTCCCCTAATGGAAAGCTGCAGATGCCTCGGTGTAATGCGTTTCGCCTTAAGATCTTTGCTAGCATTCCCTGCCAATTCCAATACCTCTGCTGTAACATATTCCATAACGGCTGCCATGTACACAGCTGCAGTTGCTCCCACTCTGATACTTGCATGCGCACGAGTCTTTATTTCACGATGAATTCTCCCCACTGGAAACTGCATCAACAATTTACCAGTCATTAGTAGTCTATTCTAATTCAATCAAACATTTCTTGAACTTCCAAGAAAACCCACTCGAAAACATTCTATGAAACACTTCATGAACTTCCAAGAAAAATCATTGAAAATTTCAATGTACTTCAATGCACAATCGTTTTAACAATAGCATAAGTTTAATAATCAGATTTGTTCCTATGAAATAAAACATAGTACTGAGTCCTAAGATGCCTAAATAATCCCCACACTCTTCCAAAAACAGCTAGAAAAACACCAGAAACCCTACAACCTGCAATCCAGCGCGAGTAGACCTGGAAACAGGTGTCTTTCTTTTCGTGGTTCTCTCATTTCTGCTGACCCATTTGCCTGTAAACAAAAATCTGGAATTTTCCTCCCTTGCAGCTTCAAATTCTCCAGGAGTGTTCATCGTTCCCACCTTGTGCTTCTTTGTATTCCGTGCAAGGCTATGAAGAGGAAAATATAAAGAGTGAAGAATCCGGGGGAGGCTCCTCGATCAATAAAAAAAGACCCGGGTTTGTTAATGATGGAGCGATGTGCAATAAATATCAATGACGGTGGAGTACATACCGCATGGTAGGCATGGTAGATTACCACGAGCGTGTTAATTAGTCAATTAAGAAAAATAATAATAAGCTCGAATACAGCGCATTAGCTCTGGTTGTTTTCTATTTGGGTGTACCATCAGCGTACCTGTTACGTTTCAAGATGCTGATGTTGTTTCATTTTCTTCTTTAAATTGAAGTTAAATTTTTTGTTTCTAAATGTTGTTAGTAGCTAAAATGTTGCTCATGGCAATTTTTTTTGTTATTATCTCAACATTCTATGTAAACGGTGCTGATTTAAATTATTCTTACAGTTTTGATTTGATTTTTATGAAAAATATATTTGATTTTTATACTTTCCACCTTTTGCCAGAAGAGTATAGTGAAATCAGTTTGAGTGAAATTTATTTAATTTCTTTGGTTTTAAATAAAATATTTTTATAATAGATTTGAAAAATGTTTGGAATGTATTGAATATTTAATAATTATAATTTTTTTAAATTGTATTATAAATTTTTATTGGTTTTGAAAATTATTTGTTAAAAATGAAAATTTTACTTTGCTACCTAAATATTATTGTTTTTTCGTATTAAATTTTAAAATTATCTTAACCTAGGTAGTAAAGAATAAATTAACCATCAAAATATCAATCTCAATAAATGAATCATTGAAATTACAACATGTGAAAGATGTAGTGTTAGTCAAAACTGCATAATAAATCAAAACATATGCTTGAATAATAATGAGAAATGTTTAATGGTGAATGTGGTAAGATATAGTGTTAGTCAAAACCATATAGTATGTCGTAGTCTAATTAGCCTACAATTTCAGCGGGAAATGTTGGGCTTTCTGGCAAGATTTTAAATAAACTCAGCGAAATTTTACAGCGGTTTCGTTTCTTCGGTGCTACCTTTTTCTTCCCAAGGGAGAACCTTAGGGTGCCCAATAACAAAATTGGTGATGCCCTCCGAAGTACTAACTTTGATTGAAAGAAAGGTATTTTATGGAAAGGAGGAGCTACTTTGTTGTTTATAGACTAGATTAAGAAGCAGGGAAATCCAGTCGTCAAACTATGAATTTGGAATCCCCAAGATTTTTGATGGTGGTAAATCCATTTCTTGCTTCAAAATTGCCATTCAAGTACTATAAAATTTAGATTTTGCAGTCCAAAAAATATTTTTTGGGCGGAAGGTAGGCCGCACCCTATAATAATGTGTATTTAGTGTGGGTGTATATTCATGATATGTCAAGCTTTTCTCAAACCATTTTCTATGTGAAAACTACCCAAAGTTACAGTAAATTAAACTTTTTTATCATTCAATAAGGTATATAGAAGGGAGCTCTAACTCGATATAAAAGTATGCATATGGGTGAGAGAGTTGAGGGCCACTATGGTGGTATGGATGTTGGTGGTCTTGGTAGAAAGTTTGGGATTTTCCAAGTTTATGGGTGAGAGAGTTGAGGGCCACTATGGTGGTATGGGTTTTGGTGGTCTTGGTAGAAAGTTTGAGATTTTCCAAGTTTTCCCCACACTCTAGACATGTAAACATTGTGAACATTGGCATAAGAAGTGTGTGTTAGTACTATTGCAATTTGTTTGTTGATTATATTGGAATGATATATACACATTTTAGAGTGATCTCATCAATATAATTGTTTGAACAATAGGGAAGGTTTCCAACTCAATTGAGATAATTTTACTAAAGATCAACCGGTAAATCATTCCAATGACTCTAGAATATAGGCTTACACTAAAATTCATGAGTTCATTGTCTCTAGAGAGAGATAAATTATGTAGAATGAGTTTGGAAGTGGTATAGAAGAAAGTGACATGGTTGCAAGCAAAGGAGCTTGGGTAAGAGATATCAAGGGAAAAGATGAAATTATAAATGGAAATGTTTCAGTAGTAGCAAGCAAAAAGGACAAGTTGTTATCCAAGATGAAGGGGGTTTCAAAGCAGAATACATTACAAAACATGGAACATGAATGATAAGAAAATATCACAAATGTTTCCACCAAGAATGGCAAGGACGCCATACTGAAGGAGTATAAATAGATTGTAATAGTATTTTGGAAAGTGTGGATATGCGCTAGTAAGGAGGTGGTTCTATCATTGAAAGGGAATCGGAAAGGGATGATGCTTCACAAGATGCAAGTGGAAAGTGGTAAGGAGGTCCTTTGTAGAACATTGATTGGCAAGAAAGTTCTTCATAGGAATTAGTAATAATCAATTAGAGACTAACAAGATCACTTGACTGGGGAATCAAATGATTGTATATATCTTCCTATTACTTGCAAAATCAATGATTTTCAAAGTCTTTAGGATATAACTAAATACAACATGGAAATCAGGGAACTTATTAGAAAGTTTGTAGTGATGCATTTTATGTTTTTAAGCCTATTGATCTGTTGAAAAAGAGGATAAAAATAGAAGTGCACACTATTGAATAAGAAGATAATTGTATATTTTTGAGTTGTTTGTAGGAAACGTTTATCAACTATTTTAGCAAGTGAGTTTAGGGGCATGATGAATCAACATATTTTGTCTTATATACAAAACCAAGAACATAACATTGTAGTTTCAAATATGCAGGAGTAGCACCCATCTAAACACAATGATGTGGGGCACACTGAAGGTCCATTATTAGGTCAAAAGCGCTAACCTAGTACTATAGTATATGAATATAGAAAATAAGTTAGTATTAATAAAATGAAAATCCAAAATCAATCTATGGTAGCATACCATAAGACACATTCTATACTAACATTTTTCTAAAAAGAGGATTCACATTTTTGTAAGGCCAAAAGTAGGATCTGACATGTCATTTTCTTCATCCATTGGCTTTGAGAACATGTTATTATAGCCATCATCATGTAAAAAAGAAAGACAACCTTTGAACATAGAAGAAGGAAAACAAAATGGAAACAACAAACATCTAAATATTTTTGTAGTACCCAATTACAAGAGAAGAACTTACCATGACAATAACATGACAAGTAGAACATGCAAGAAATCCTTCACATGCCTTTGAATGATTATAGTAGCAAAAAACAATTAGAAAATTAAATAGAAGAGAGTACAAAATGTATATCGCTACACTAAAATTTGATTTCCCATGAAGATTATTTGGCACCTTCAAACTCTATGGCATTGTTATGAGCAACTTCAACCATTGGCATTCCAAGTGGCACTTTGATAGTATTTTATTCACCATCCTTGTCAATGAATGCTACCAATATTCTTCATCTCCCAAAAATTAAGTTGACATTTAGATTCATGAAAATAAAAATGATCATAATTCTTTCAACTTTGTATATTTCAATTTTGTCGAATGATGCATATGTACAAAAGCGTCTTTGTCAAAAAATCCCTAGTTCTTGTATAATATAAAAAAATTCTAAATACTTATTATTTTTTCATTACATGTAATAGAATATGTCATGGGACAGTCCTTGATAGTTCCTGATGAATAAATTCTATAGGTGCCACCTCTAACGTAAGTGCTCAAATGTAACATATCAATTGTCAAATAAGAGACTCTACCAAATTTACCTAGCCCCTTAACAAAACCTTCAAAATTTTGTATAGTATTAATGGATATATTACTATAGCACTACATTTTTGTCTACCTCCTCAAAATCAACTTCAAGAACATTAAACATTTTATAATTTATGTTTAACTATTTTTCATTGATTTTGCCTCACAATATTTCCCTCAATGCACTTCTTTAGGTTTGTATTATTAGAGGTGGAAAAACTTCCCCAATAAAATTGTGCATGAAATCTTGAAATCACCTTTAAATTTATTCCCAAAACTTACAAAATTACATGTATGCTCCCCTATGAAGAAAATAATTATATCCCTTGGATGGTCATACCACCTGTTGAGGAAAACACTTCGTCTTAATTGATCATTCAAGATATAAAAAATGCAATCACAACAATGAAGGAAAATGCCTATGCAACTTATGTCTCATATGGTATGGAGGCCTCTATCACATGTTGTTCCAACCAAATTTCATTTGGGAATATCATTAATTCCCCTCTAGGATCAAATCCTCATTGAAGCATGTTTGTGGCCTTTTGTGCATATATTGGCCAGCTAGAGAGCTTACTCACAATTTATTTGTATTTTCATTAGAAAAGCATCACCATTATACGATAGTGGTGACTTTTTCATAGATGCATGTTACCATAGATCACCTAGCTTCTAGCCTCCAATTGACACCCTAATTTCCTCTATATCTATAAATTAACACTTCCATAAAAAACTAAGATCTAAATGAACCTTTGTTTAAAATTCCATTAGAAAGGGGTTTGTTAGACCAATTTTTGGTATTTTCCCCTTTCATGTGTGTGGTTTAATTAACCTATGGGTGACAAAACAAATTATAATGGAAAAAAAAATATAATTTAAAAAAAAAAAAACTTAAACTACCCATACCAAGTGCCATGTATCCTTATACAAAGCCCCACAATACTTCAAAGCACAAGCACTTTGAGGAGTGAAAACTATAGCATCCACAAAGAATTCAAAAGATTTTAGAATACAAGCACTTTGAAGAGTGAAAACTATAGCATCCACAAAGCATTCAAAAACTTTTGGAGTCAAACCTTGATTTGGAAACAAATTCCTTTTTCAATGTGAGATTTGTTTCCATGCAATTAGATTATGATAAGATGGAGGGATAAAAGGGTTGAACCTAGTGGGGAAGATAGACTATCGATGGAGAGTGAACGAAGATATATCCATAGAGAGTGAATGAAGATAATCAGGCTATGCCTTGAGCTACTTGTATAGCCTCCTCTTTCGATACCTTTAGCTCTCCACTCAACATGTATTCTCCATTGTGTTATCTTTGGAGAATGTGTACACATTGTCTTCATTAGTGATGTGTTTTCAAGAAAGAATAAGGTGTAAGGAGCATTTTAGTACATGGCCATCAAATCCAATAAAATAATAACATTAAGAGGGAAAACCAACAACTGTAGTCCATTCCCTATTCCTTCTTTATAAAGTTGGTCTTAGTTTAATTATTGTACATGGGAGCGGCATCACGCATGTATAAATAGAATTTTTTATAAATGTAAATATGTGGTTTTTAAACTTTTATTTCTATACTTTGTGGCTTTTGAAACATTCAATCATTTTTCGTCGAAGTATTTCAGTGGCTGCATGGAACGATGTCACATAATCCAAGTAGATTTGTATAGTAAACATTTAAAATTTTCAAGACAAAATTATTTACAATTTTTAAGTGATACAACTTAATCCAAAACCATAATCTTCAAATATGTGGCACCCTGATGGCATTGGTAGGTGATGAATTTAAAACCCTTTACATTCCATTCAATTCATAACTGAGTTTAAGCACAAAGAAACTTTGTTAAATTGCTTCTTTATTTTTTTCTATATATCATTTTCAAAGCTTAATGTTTTTTTAAAATCCATTAGCGTAAGCTTGACAAAGATTAAATATTTTTGGATAATTCACAACTCCTTAAGTCAACTTAATTTTGTTATAAAATATATTATTATTATTATTTTAGTATTAACTTATATTAATTTTTTAATTTAAAGTTTATTTAACAAACCAATAATGGCACTGAAACAACAAACAAACAATGACAACATAGTTTAGAGAAGGGATTCTCAATCAAAATATCTAGGCAAAAATAACCCTTAAGTAACATCATGTATAGTTCAAGTCATAGGTGCAAGTTTTACCCATTATAATTTTATTTAATGGGTGCATGGTTGTGTAGTTAGTAATTTTTTATAATAATAACAACAACAACAATAACAATAATTTAATTTTAAAGTCAAAACTAGGACATAAAATTGGTGTATAAGGAGCCCTTTCTTGTGAGATAATGGACTTACCTCTACTAGCCATTTGACTACTAAAGTATATGTAAATGTACATAACCTACCCCCTTTGAATTTCAATATGCGACCTTTTAGGAGGGAACATGTGTTCTTAACCATTCAACCCACTCAAGCTATAAAAGAGACTTAATTGATTAGTTAATTGTAAGTAGTAATATTATTTTATGAAGTTTATTTTTTTTTTAATCGATACACTTAACCACCTTCCAAATAATTAACTAGTCTTGGAGATTTTGGAATAATATTGTTATACACCTATAATACTACATTTAATTTCGAAACTATTGATAAATTTCATTTTCAAACGGAAAATGAAAAACTATAAAACAAGGATTACATAACAAAATACACAATAAAAAATAACTTATCTTAGATGGTAAGAAAATGATTTGTTGTGTTTTCTCTACAATTGTATTATACACATAATTTAAATTTAAAATACTTCATGATCATTTATATTTCCATTTTGAATAATTGTTGTTTCACCTAATTTACTGATAAATTAGTGGTTTATGTTCATATCCTGAAATCACGTATCTGTTTTACCAACTACATAACAAATTTCTAATTCTGCCTCTTTCGGTTCATTACATAGACAAATATGAAAACAAATAAATTAGGCTAACAAAATAGCCAATAAGGCTTTATTACATGGAAACTAATTAGATTCTCCATTCTAATTAATCATTTCGTAAGGTGCCAACCCCTCAAATTTGACTACATGGTCACTTATGATGAGCAAATGATCTTGCATCATGCTCCTTAGGTTAAGAATTATTCATGGCTCCTATCATGAGTTCTTCAATGGGCTTACCACTTTTTTTGTATGAGTGTGGCAGTCATCCAAGTGGGATCTTCCACTGGATGGTCCATGCACTTCACCAAGTATTCATGATACTCTTTTCCCATGGTCTTCTTGATGATCCTTTTATCTGGAATCCTCTCAAGTTGCAAAAGCTTTGTTGTAGGCAACTGTTTTTTCCAATCCATGATTGATTGTTATTGTTGCTTGTTGACTGTGATGAGGGTTCTTGGAACTTAGTTCTCTAACATTAAAAATGGGAGAGATTTTGAGGCTTGGAGGCAACTCCTAATCATATGCATTATTGGAGAACTTTCTTAAGATCTTGCAAGGTCCAATCTTCTTCAATTTTAATTTGTTGTATTCACCTTTTGGGAATCTTTCCTTTCTAATATGAGCTAATACCATTTCTCCTACCTCAAAAATATGTTCCCTTCTCTTCACATCTTCTTGGGTCTTGTACTTCATACTATTTTCTTGCAATTTTTGTTTAACCTACTGATGGATCTCTTGCATTATTGTCACGAATTATTCCCCTGCTGCACTTCTCCCCTACCCTACCTAAATTTTTGAGTTCAAAAATTCCCCTTGGATGCACGCCCTACAAAATTTGAAAGGGACTTTGACCTGTGCTCTTATTAAAAGAATCATTATAGGAATATTTTTCCTATTCCAATACCTGATCCCATTTCTTTGGGTGGTCTCCTACCAAGATTCTTAGAATGTTTCCAAGGCTACTATTCACTACCTCAGTCTATCCATTGGTTTGTTGATGGTGGGTAGAGATAAAAGTTAACTTTGTCCCAAGTTTCTTCCACAATGTTCGACAATAACATCCCCAAAAACCTTTTATCTCGGTCTGAGACAATGCTTCTTAGAATGCCATGCAACCTAATCACTTCTTTGAAAAACAAATTGGTTATATGAGAAGCATTACTAGTCTTAAAGCATGGAATAAAATGTGCCATTTTGGAAAATCTATCAACTACAACAAAATGGATCATTCCCATTCTGAGTCTTTGGAAATCCAAGCAAAAAATCCATGCTAATGGCATCCCATGGTCTATCAAGAATTGGTAAAGGAGTGTACAACCCTCTGTTTTGACTCTTACCTTTGGCAAGTTGGCAAATTCTGCAATTGTTAAACAAAAATTGTACCTCTGTTTTCATCTCTGGCCAGTAATAGAAGTTCCTCATCTACTCATAAGTCTTGTCATGGCTAAAGTGACTAGAAAGACCCCCATCGTGCTTCTCCTTGATTAGGTTCTCTCTCATGGAACATATAGGAATACAACGCTGATTGTTTCTAAAGAGGAGTCCTTCCGGTAGCGTAAAATCCAACCATGGAATTCTATCCTGCAAGGTAGGGTTCTTACAAGCATGATAAGCCTCTTTGAAATCAACATATTCTTCATAAATTTCCTTCATAAAATCAAATCCCATTACTTGGATCTAATTCTCTTGCATGGTCAAGTATTTCTTGCTTAAGGCATCAACAATTATGTTAGCTTGGCCACTAATACGTTTCAACACAAAGGTAGAACTTTGAAGATATTCAATCCATTTTACACATTTTTGAATTAATTTTGGCTAGTGTATAATGTATTGTAGGGCATGGTTGTCAATAAATAACACAAACTCTTTGAAAAGAAAATAATGTCTCCACTTTTAAAGTTCTTGTACTATTGCATAAAATTATTTGTCATAGGAAAAATATTTTCTGCGAGCCTCATTTAATTTCTCACTAAAATATGCAATTGGTTTGTCCTCTTGGCTCAGGACAACCCCAATAGCATCCCCACTAGCATCACAGGTCACTTGAAATGGCTTACTGAAGTCTAGCAGCCTTAACGTAGGTTGCTCAGTGATTTTATTCTTCAATAATTGGAAATTATTTTCTGCCTCAGCAATCCACTTGAATGGTTGTTTGGTCTTCTTAATGGTTTCCATAATAGGTGCACATACCTTACTAAAATTTTTGATAAATTTTCTATTAAAGTTGGCAAGGCCGTGGAAACTTCTTACCTCAAATACACTCCTTGGTGAAGGCCATTTCATTATTGCCTTAACTTTCTTTGGATCCATCTTCAAGCCATCCTTGGACACAAAAAATCCAAGGTATACCAACTCTGTCCTGGAAAAACTAGATTTCTTCAAGTTTATTAACAATTTTTTCGGTTCCAATCTTTCCAGAACATGCCTCAAATGCCTTAAGTATTCTTCTTTTGATTGTCTGAAAATTAAGATATCATTAAGATACACTATAACAAACTTTCCTATGAACTCCTTTATTACTTTATTCATGAGCCTCATAAAAGTGTTGGGAGAATTTTTCAAGCCAAATGGCATGACAAGCCACTCATGTAAACCTTCATTTTTTTTAAATGTTGTTTTCCATTCATGTCCCTCTTTGACCCAAATTTGGTGATATCCAATTTTTAGATCTACCTAGAAAAATAAAATGCACAAGTAAGATAGTCCATTAAATCGTCTATCTTGGGTAGTGGAAACCTATACCTGATGGTGATTTTGTTCAAGCCTTGAGAGTTTGTGCACATTCTCCAACCATCTTTCTTTGGGCTTAGCACTGTGGGTATTGTACAAAGACTCAAGCTCTCCCAGATCAGTCCTTTGTCCAACAATTCTTGCACCTGCTTACTAACCTCCTCATTCTCTTTTGGAGTCATTTTGTAGGCAACCTTATTAGGTAGTATGGCACCAAGTATCAAATCAATATTGTGGCTGATGCTTCTAATAGGTGGCAGCTCATTTGGTAAGTCATCCACAATGATGTCATTGCATGAATTCAACATATCCTTAATTTCAATGGGAAAATCATAAATTATAGTTGATGTAATAATTACCTTGAGTTTGAAAACCACTACATAGCCTATCTCCTCCTTTTCGAACTAGTGTAAAAACTCTGTTGCACTCAATAGTAGTGCCTTTGGGTCACTTGTACCAATAGCTTCATCTTCTTGTATAGGCGGCAAAGAGTGATGAATTCCATATTGGGTGAATTTATAAATGTTCTTCTTGCCATCATGTACCACACCTCAAACTAATTTCCAAGGTCTCCCCAATGGAATGTGACAAACATCCATTGGCATGATGTCACATAGGATTTTGTCCTTGTATGTGCCTATTTGTAGCTCTACTTCACACTTACCAATAATTGATAACCTTTTTGCAGCCAGGACACCTTGCAAGGTGTAGGTTGCTTCCTCTTTGTCAACTTGAGTTTGTTCGCCACCTCAGTAGACACCAAGCTATTAGTGCTTCTAGTATCAACTACTAGTTTGTACAACACTTTCCTTGTACTTTTCAAATGGTCTCGAATATTTCTTTTTTCTGGGTTGGTTTAACCACCACCTTTTCTTGCTTTATCAACACTTTATTGAGCATTAGGGACTCTCCCTTCTCAGTCAAGTCCTTTGTTTCATTCACTGCAATCTCTTCTTTTTCCTCTGTTGAAGCCACTATAACAATTCTTTGGCTAGTTTCTCTATTTTAAGGGCATTCATATGACATATTCCCCAGCTTCCCACATCTATAACATTGAACTTATCTCCTGCTTCTTGCTCTTCCTCGTCCTCTAGAAGAAGCTCTATGACCTCTAATTTCCCCCTCATGTTGGGGTAATGTGGTTGTCCCACTACTACTGCTAGAATCACCCTTTTGAATTGTATCTCTTCCTCTTGTTGTTAGTTGTCCCCTTCCTCTGTTGGAAGCACCTCTACCTCTGTTTGCTTACTTCCCATTGAACTTTTATTTCACTCTTAAAGCCAGCTGGTATGCTTCCACTAAAGTCTTAGGAGAAAGGACTATTTCATCCTAGATCTCCATTCTCAATACATTTATGTATCTAGCAGTCTTCTCAGCCGAGTCTTGAATGTACCCTTCTCTTATATTTAATTTATAAAATGATTTTATGTACTCCTTGACTATCATACCTCTTTGCCTCAAGTTCTGCAGCTTCTTAAATAGTGTAAGATGATAATCCTGGTATAGGAAGTTACCCCTTAGCTTGGCTATCATTCGGCCCCAGCTCTTCCCAGCACTTTACTTTTGGATTTTCCAGTCACCTTCTCTCTGTTTGGACACTCTCCCACTACAGTGTTGCGTGTCCCTTGAGCTTGGTAACAACAAATTTAACTTTTTTCTCTTCCTCCATCTCCTCATATTCAAAAAGATGGTCCTGTATAGCTGGGTATTTCTGGCTTTGGTTTCACCACTAAGCTCAAAACAACTTTCAACATTCGAGCCTCCCAAGTTTTCTGTAGCAACGCCTCCTTTGTTTTCTTTAGTGTTTTCATCTTCCTCATCGCTGACATTTCTGTAGCAACGCCTCCTTTGTTTTCTTTAGTGTTTTCATCTTCCTCATCGCTGACATCTCCAGCATCTGGATCCCTTCTAGAACCGAATTCCATTTCTTCCAAGCAGGCTTCCATGCACTGCATTATATTGTGCAGCATTCTCTTGTTGCAGCTCTGTTGTCACCGCAGTAGCAGCTCTTCGCTCCTATATACCATGTCCTACGTGAGCCATCTTACCACTTTATCTCCTTCGGGTTACTCTGATACCATTTTTGATGCAAGCCCGGGCATTGGATCCTCATTTCCAAGCGACAAATCCCCAATTTTTTGACTTCGTAACGAGCCGTTTTTAAACGTCCAGGGAGGAAAACCCAAATTTCCCCTTTTTCACATGCAAAAAGCCCAAAATTGTGATTTAAATAGTTATAGATGCTTTAGCGCTTTTATCCCTTGGAATCCTGGATTTTTAGTATCTGTGCCTTTTAATTAGTGCGAGAGACCTTAGAGCTTCTATTTGGTTGAATTGCTTACGGGGTTCTCCTCCTTTGTGTATCCTCCAACCACTTAGTCAGTGACTTGAAAAAAAAACATAGATCAATTCTCAGTATTTTAATCTCGCTCTGACTACTGGTGCTGTTGTAAATTGAAGACCAAGACGCTACTCTATGTAACAAATGAAATCCGGCCAATAGTTCCAAAAAAGCAGGTCAATAGTCCGGGTCCCTAACATGACTATGGCCTCTTGTCTATGGTTTTCTGGATCGATATGATGTTCAGCATGTGTATTTTTGAGTGCTTTTTTGCCACGATCTAGAACCTGTTTTAGATGTTTTGGATTATTGGTAGATCTTGTTTTCCAGTCTTTTTTTGTTGTGCTGAGCTATTTGTCTTTCTATTCTAGACATTATCATGGATATCTGTTTATCTGTTTATCCTCAAAAGCTGTCTTGGTACATACCTGGTCAAGCTATCTTTTTTGTATCCTATCTCGGTTTTTATATTGACTCAATATAATCTATGAAAGCTTTTTTTTCTGAAAATGTAACAAATGAAATCTAGGGAAGGTATGTGTTGTAGAAGGGAAATTAACACCACTGTCAAGAATTTGATTGCAAAAAATGAATGAAAATCACATAAAGACACAATATTACAATGACAGAACACAAAATGAACTAGAAGCTCTCCAAGCCTAATTATATTTGTCTCACGTTGTCATGTATCAGTCTGCGAAGGCATATTTTATTCATTATAATATTATTCTAACAAATTCAAGTTCAGATCCTGAAGTCAAGGATCTAACTACATAACAAATTTCCAATTCTGCCTCTTTCGGTTCATTACATGGACAAATAGGAAAATAAATAACTTAGAATAAAAAATAGCCAATAAAGCCTTATTACATGACACCTAATTAGATTCTCTATTCTAACTAAGAATTTCATGAGGGACCAACCCCTCTAGGAAAAATTCGATCACATGGTCACTTATGATGAGCAAATGTTCCTGCATCAGGAAATAAGGTGATAAAAATTAACCTATAATATGTAAAGTTAAGAGAATTTATATAGCTAAAACACATTAGGTTTTTTATTTAGGTTTTCTAGTTGAGAAACTAGAGAGATGGAGAGAGTTAAAGAGGGGGCTAGCACTGAAGAGATGATAATAAAAAAATAGTACTAGAGATAAAAAATGGTTGAGAGTTAAAAATTGGGGTCATAATAGAAATTTTGATAAATATTGAGGGAGTTATGGTGATTACATTTTTGTCCGTTCAAACCCTTTCCATATTTTGACTAACTTTTTAGGAATTCCCCACCTTTGTTTCTTGATTATTTTGATATTTTGGAAGATAAACATTAATAAATTCACATGGTGGAGAATGCATTGCAGATAGGAATAACATTTTCATGTTTTAATGCTATCTTTGAAGGGAATTCCAAAGGAGAAGAGGATAAGATCCATTTGGATTTTACTTGGTAAAATATGCTTGATTCAAAGAGATTTTTTTTTTTTTGTGAGAAAGAGACATGTTGCATCCCATTCATGATTATTTCTCTATGTTTTGTTTTTCTTGGATACCCCTATGATGTGCTATTCTAGTATTTATCTTTGAGAAAAGCATGGACCTAGAAATATTTTATGGTAATCTTTATAAATGTTACCAAATGATGTTTTATTGGAAAGGATATGGATCTAGAATCCATATAAGTATTTTACCTCTACATTTCTATTCATAGTAGGATTGACAAGGAAAACACATCTAAGCTTTGTTGAACATCATGTATGAGGTGGAAGTGAAGGTACAAGAAAGTAGATGTGAAGCTCTTTGTATTCATTTTTTTTGTTTCTTTTGGATGATTATGATATTATGCTAGAGTGGCTAGTGTCTTTGTCATTAGAAATGCTCTCTTTTGAGGGTAAGTATTTACATAGGAGAAGGTAATATATGTGAGGATTTCATCCTTCTTATCCTTTAATGTAATCTTGGATAACAGGGAAGATTTTTTCTATAATAATTCTTTTTGATGTGGCACATCCTAATCACTCATTTAATCCTATGAGTTGGTTATTAAAAATGTGACTTTCTACTTGGCTCATCTATCCCTTTGAAGGATATCTTTGTTGTGGTTCTTCATGTATTATCTGGGCTACACATTATTTGTTTCCCTCTAAAAACATTGTTTCTAATGGTGAATCTATTGTCAGAGATCTAAATCACTCTCATATGATCTAATAATCCATTATACTAGTTATGGATATTAATATATGGCTTAATTGTGTCTTCTCTCCATAATTAAAATCCCTCTTTGTTTGTGTTACTTGAATCCATAACCCACCCATGAATTGGGATTGCCCTTAACAACATACAATACGTAAATATAAATTATATCTTACATCTATCTTATAAAAAGTCTAATTCTTCATCTATACTTAAGCCTTCATTACATAGACTTTTTCTCTTACCTTGGAGAAATCCCCCTTATGATTGAGAAGGGTCGACCTAAAGTGAGAGAGGTAGCTATGATTGTGACAATGGGTAGCTTCTCTAAGTTACCTTAGGGTTGCACTATTGTTTTAGGGATCTACCACTCGATTTGTACGTTTAGGTAGTAAAATTTAAGCATTATTGTTGGGGATCAAATACATCTCAAAATTTTTGAATCATGCTATATTTGATTTTAGTGAGTTTTATATTGGAATACATCTTTCCCATGTAGTGACTACATGAATGAATGAAGCACTTTTTCCTTGAAGATTATTATAGATATTGCTGTTTATAAAAATTAGTACATCCAACACATTTGAAGAGTTACTATGGTGACTCCAAAATTTTGGTATGAGGTATGATGGGCATTCATTTTTTATATTTTATATTGAAGCCTCATATTGATGATTAAAGTGAACACATATGGCCAAACCATCCCTAAATTAATATTTTAATTCTCCATTGGATTTCTCGGGTATATCAATATATCCAAATCAGCATGTTAATGTGGATTTGGATAAACAGGGCCATGATTTTTCATCGACATATAGATTGGATTATATTACATGTCACATATTTGATGAAACTTATGTTGGATCTTGGACATATCTATGAGGATACCATTATGAATTTTTTAGTAACATCGCTCATTATTGACACAATGGATTTCTTTGACAACCTTTTGTGGTCAAGTTTACTTGATCAATATCGTAAGGGATATAACCTTTCAAATCTCTCTTTTATTTTCTTACACATGATCTATTTTTAATAATTTTTTCTAAATATTAGACTCACTAAAACAAACATTCACCTCTAAAATCCTCTCTCCCAAAGTTCTATGAAACTCGCTTTACGCTAAAAATCCAAACTCACTCATTTTACATTACTTTGACACTTAGTAATATCCTTTAAAGTCCTCTCTCCCAAAGTTCTATAGAACTCGCTTTACGCTAAAAGTCCAACCTCACTCATTTTTCATTGCTTTGACACTAATAATATTTTTCATATGCTAATTGTGGGCCTCCTTTGTGTGTTCTTGTAAGTACAAATTCCAAACTATTAAAGTTGTAATGGATTTTAGCGCATACTACATTAACCAAAAAAAAATAGTTTCAAACACTTCCCTATTTTTATGGTTTTCATAGATATGTTCTAAACATCATTACCTACATGTCTTCCATTTCACTCATACACATATCATCCGCATGTCATCCATCTCATAATCCTTGTTTCATCCACGTTACTTATCCAGTCTGTCATTCTTCTCACCTCAAACCCACTAAAAAGCACCCATTTAGAGGATCATTGAAGTATGCATTCCATCATATTACGTCGCAGATCCATCGTTAATGTCGTCATTAACTCACCATATTTATCATAATATCTTCCCTTCCGTTATGATATCCAAGTGTAAGTCCAATTTAATAAAAGGAATGTTGTTGTACACAACATCAAGGCACATTTAATAACTATGTTGTAATCAGTCCTTCACCATCAAAATATGGAGAATGGAGAATGGGCTTGTAACAAGAGATATGGAGAATGAAATATCCATGCTATGGTAACACAATCAATATCGTGGGATAGGAAGATAGAGCATTTTAGTGGTTGCAAGCCCACACGTGGTATTCCAAACTATCTCCAAAAGGGAAGAACACTAAGAAATTCTGGGCATTGGATATTTTACATGCGGAATATAAGCCTAAAGTTGGAGATTTGAAAGAATTAGTATCTTGGTACACATAGAAGTTTAATAATAAAGAAAAGATGATTCAATTTGAATAAGTCAAGAAGGCACTAATTTCACTTACAGTTGACAGATTTAAAGGTATGTTGCATCTTCTTGTACCAATGCGAACTTTTAAAATTTATAAAAAATATGCTTTTCTGGATCATGTTCACAGTGAAGGAATTAATAATTTTAATATGTTTTCACATGCGCCCATAATTAAAAGAAAGAAAACGTTTTAGGTATGATTGTTGGCCTACTCATATAAAGAGTTTTCTTGGTTATTTTCTTAGCTCACTAGAAAAGATTCAACTACTAAATTTCCAAAACATAATTTGTATATATTGCACTATTGTGTTCAATGAAAGGGTCCATTTTTATTTGGCTCACATTATATCAAATGAGACATCGTTTCAATTAATGAACTATAATACCACTGCAACATTTTATATTTCATTCAATTTGGTTTATGAAATTGTATATTCTTATGTATTTAAAGAATTACCAAGGTCAAATATGGTCAATTTCAAAAAAAAATAGATGTTTTTTTGGTATTCCACTTTGTGGAAGTATAAGGGTATTTTTAATTTCAATATGTTTCATTGAATAATATTTGGACATTTTAAAATATTAATGAATCATAAAAAAAATCACGCATATGGAACACAAGATATAAACAAAAAAATATTTATAGCATACCTTTGTAGTTACTAGCCTATTGACACAAAATTTGTAGGAACTAACATACAAGAGACACCAATCCTCTCTTCTACATGATTTGTAGTCATCAATGTATAGGAGACACTAATCCCCTCTTCTACAATATTTGTAGGCACCAACCTATAGGATACACCAATCCCATCTACTATAATATTTGTAGGCACCAACCTACATGAGCCACCAATCCCCTCTGCTACAATATTTGTAGTTATCAACCTATAGGAGACACTAATCTCCTTTATTTCAAGATTTTTAGGAAGCGACCTACAATAGATACCAATCCCCTCTATTAAAAATATGTATATGTACTAACATAATGGAGACACCACCCCACTTTTGTAGATATCCATAGGAACCAATCTATTTCACTGAGTTTGCTTGCTAATTTTGTTTTCATTAGGTCTATTAGCTACCTCTTCCTTCAACAGATCTTCTTTCATATTCTACATTCACTTAATTTTCTAGCTACTTTTTCCTTCGCTAGTTTTACTTGTTGGTTCTGCCTTCATGAGATATACTTGATTATTTTTCCTTCATCAAGTCATCTTCTTCCAAAACTTGTTTTTTTTTTCCCTCTTCCCAAGAACAAACTTTTATAACATACCACATATTCATTTTTGCAAATATGATTTTAAATTTTTTCCCTAAGGCACTTTTGTGTGTCTCGTCGAATCTTTGAAATTTTCACGGTCTAAAAAGTCCCAAAAATAAGTTATAGTGAAAATGGAAATCCAACCTATGTGAAGTTGATTTCAACAATACTATGCAACCCTAACTTCCACGACATATCTTTGAAATTATAGAGAACCAAAGTATGAAATATTGACCACATGTACCTAGAGATATTTCATCTATCTCCTCAATATTTCATATTCTAAAATGTCTCAAAAAATAAGTTATAGTGAAAATTCCAAATGGCATGTTACTTCCATATCGAAAATATCCAAAATTATAGTGAACCAAAGTCTAAAATAAGTACCGTAATTTCCTATATATCTCATATTTATCTCCTCATTATTTCATAGTTTGAAACATCTCAAAAAAAAGATTTATTGAAAAGGCAAATTTTACCCATTTGAAGCATTTTTTTCGAGCATTTAGTAACCTTTTCTCATGGGGGCTTCACTCAATGAACCTCTAACATAGCACATGTATGTATTCATGGCATACTAAACGATACCCTTAATTTGACTACATATTGGAAAATACCTCTACAAAGACTTTATTTAATCCCCTAACAATATGAACCCAATCCACCTTCCCAATTTAAAAAGCCCCTAATTTCACTAGATATTGTAGGTATCCATTTTTTTATTAACATTTTTTATACCCCTTTATATTTATATCCTGTTATTTTCATTAACAATGGTAAGCAGATTCTGCACCTAGAAAGAATAAGCTAAATACTAGGTAGTTGAAAACTTGAAAGTTTCAATACAAAAGAGGCAAATATAAGTTAGTTGGGTTACAAATACATATTGTGGAAAATTTGAATGGAAAATACATATATTTTAACTCTTAATTGCATCTATCTTCTATTAAATACTGAAAAATATACACTACAACAGTTCAAAAGAAAACCTCGATAACCAACACAATGGCACTCTCTTATAGAATAGGAAGAGGATAGAATGTACAATGAATATGGACACTTGCAAAATCCTATATGGTTAGACTTTGTCAAATCATAACCCTAACCTGATCACCTAGTGCACCATAGTTGCATGGTAGGAGTTTCAAGTAAATGTGTTTCCATCAAAAGATGAATTGGAGCATACAAGCATGCATCCCTTTCTTGAGATCTGTGTCCTCTACCTAAGATGGGAATTTCTCATGCATAAGTATTCTAATTTACTAAGGATATGCACCCTATTAGTAAGAATAGATCACACATGCTAAAAATAACAAAAGAAAAAAATCTAATGATAGAAAAATATCTATCAAAATCTGAAAATTTTAAATTTGAAACAATATCTAAACTGGAATTAATTGAATGTGTGACATGTGTGCCCTTAGCATGTATTCACACTTTCCAAATAATAGTCTATTTTACTATCTCCTATGCAATTCATGTGCCCTATACCAAGAAATAGTCGGCATAAATATCTCCTTCACTTTCATTCAACATGTTCATCACTAATGTAAGGAAAGGGTGAAGGTTCCATATATCTTGTCTTCTCTACTTCCCCATCATTGGGAGGATCACTAGCTTAGCAACAGGTAAAAAATCTTAACACACACATTAAACATAGATCATAGAGGTATTAGTAATGTGATGCATATCTGTTCTGGAGCAAGGTTGCTTAGGAGCATGACAGGAAGTGGGAAGCGAGAGTAGAAGCGGGAAGTGGGAGTGGAAGAAGGAGTGAGGCGTGACCTTTTCCAAAGCTCCCATGTTGGGAGTGATTTTGGGAGTGAATTTTATATAATATATATTTTTATATATTTTGATGCATATATGTCAACAAAAGATTCTAGAATGATGAATTTGTGATAAAAAACATAAAAGCATGGATTAAACCATATAACAACATTCATCTAGTAGCTATAATCTTCATCAACCACAGGTCCACAACTTACAAGTTCTCATTTATATAGCATGTAAGGTGCACATAACCAAAATAACATCAAGTGCAATCCACATCCTAATCGGAAATACGTCAACAAATAGGCTTCTCTAACAGCCAAAAGAATCATGCTATAACAAATACCTACATATCATAAAAACCATTTCCCATATTGGGATCTTTGTTATTAATATCACCTTCTATGCATTAACATAAGATAGAAAAAACATAGCATGTCAAGTCAAGATTTTGTTTCCGTGATAGGTAATCTTTTAGTAGGGTTATGATAGAGGAGTTTGAAAACCAAGGTCACTAACATCAAGGTACATAGAAGGTTTGGTTATCTTGATTAAATATGAGTTCCATACCCTAGTACAAGACAAAATCCAATGGAAACATTGCCATCCACCCAATGTTGAAATCTTGAAAAACTAATAAGTCTGCTAGATTTTGATTGAGATCTAAAATTCTAATTTCTCCATAAGAAATGTAATGATATCATAACCACTCTCAAACATCCTGAGTCATTTCATGGTAATGTTAAAAATTTAAGTAAAAGTGAATGTCACTTTTACTTTAAGAATTTAACATTACCATGAATTGCATGTCAATAATAGGGCTATAAGTTTGAATATTAGGCTAATATTGACACAATATTACCATAGTTTTTTATTTCTCCCTCCCACTCTCAATGCTCCCACAATACTCTTGAACCTCTATTTCTCCATCCCACTTGTTTTCTGGCTCCGCATGGCCAATGTATTGCATAAATAATACCATATAATACACATATTTCTATACTACATAAAAAAACCCTTTACCTCCATATTATATGCTCAATATATTATTTCATTTTTTCCTCATTTTTTATGCCCCAATATGAATGCACGTGATATGATATTGCTTTGTCAGTGAAGCCCCCGTGTCTTTTCTGTATTAGAGTATATCTTCGAAATTATAGTTAAAAATGTCCAAAATTTCTACCATATGCAAATTAATACCTATACTCTATATCCTCTAAGTATCATGATCTGAAACATTCCAAAAGAAAAGTTATAGTGAAAATTCCAAGTTGCCCTATTCATTGAATATTTTAGGAGCATTTAGGAGACCTAACTTCCTTGGAAAATAGATCTAAAAATATAGTGAACCAATTCCTAAAATTTTTAGAACATGCACATGAAGATATAATCTCCATATCCTCCAAGTTTCATGGTCTAAAAGTTAACCAAAAAGTTATAAAAATATCCAAGATGATGCATTCAGTCCAGAAATCACATTTTTTCTACAACTTTAAAACCCCAAGAGTATTCCCCAACTTCTATTGTGCACCTTATACTCTTCTTTATCAGATGATATTCAAATTCACTCATCTATAATTTATTTATAGTTCTTTTGTGTTCACTTATGGGGCTAACGTGTAAAATTGCATGGGCCAACTAAACAAAATATGTCATATCTCATCATCCTATGCAGTTAGAGGGAGTGCCATATACCATTGGAAACGAATTGGAATAATGTTTTCAACCATATAATCTATGATCCCATTTGAGATAGGTATTTAGGATAAAAAAGTATTTAAATATATGGTATCTAGACTGGGCATCAAGAAAAAACTGGGCATCCAGACAATATTTCCAAAAATATTCATCTTGTAATAATTATCTTGGACTTATATAGTCTTCCCCTATATTTTACATCAATGACAATACTATTTACAAAAATATCCCCCCTAAATTTGATATTATTTGTCTCCCCTTAACTTTGACATCAATGATATCACAATATTCAATAATCTACCCCTATGTTATTTATGGCGACCCTAGACATTTGAACACCACTGCTCTAGAACTCCCCTTGTCTACAAACTCCTCTTATCTACAACTTCTCCCCCTATTGGTGGGCTCCAGTATTGTAGCAATAATGCTACAACTCCTGGAGCTTCCTTCTCTAATTTTATCAACCCGGTAGTTCGTAACAAACTTGGAAGCGACGGTGCTGTATGCACAAGTACTAGCTCTTGTCGCAGCTGTCACTTGGTCAGCTGGCACAAGTCCGCTAGGGCTCAAGCCAACTTCTATATGTTTTCAGAAGAAGCTTTTTAAGTGATGAACGAAAGCTATCTTAAAGGAAATTAACATATTTTGCAAGAATGAACTGAAAGCCAACAAAGCATGGAAACCCTAGTAAACCCTAATCTGACCAGCTTAATCCTTACGATGCAATAGTGGGAATGCAACTTCTAAAGATGATGCCATTACTTCTAGTGAGATGAGATGCATGAGTTTAAACTACTTTCATCTGAAGAGAACATGTTTTTGTATTTTTGATCAAGTGGTTGGAGTTATTATGACTGTGCTTCTTACTGGGTCTTGACTGTGCAGGTGTAGTTCAAGGAGAGGAAGGCTTGGGAAAGGTCAGGAGGACTCTGAGAGGTTCCAGGGGATCCCTAACATCATTCCACAGAAGTTCACAACGTTCAGGTGCCTGGCAACCGTGTTTGCAAGCTTCTACAGGATGTCTGCAGGGGATCCTACAGGAAGCTCGGGATTTCTACAGGAAGTCTGCTACCTTCTACAGGATGTTCTGCAGTCGGAGTTTTGGGTGATGGAGGAGTGAATGAGCTGTATGGGTGGATAGGTAGGATGAGAGGGGAGCTTGTGATGGCCTATGGACAGAGAGATGATATGGAGAAGGGGTGTGTCAAGCTGGTTGGTCGATAGAAGGGTAGAGGCAAATGGAAGGCCGAAAAGATGAAACAACGTGGATAACAGAAGATATGGTGGCCAAATGATCTAACTGGGAGGTAAGGAGATGGCTTAGGCACGGTTGAGAAGGATAAGGACGTGATAGAGTGGTGCTGCGCAGTGTAAATGGAACAAATCACCTCTGTCTTGCACAAAAATGAGAATTCATCAACCTATTCTAACTGTTGTATTAAAAGCCAAAGAACAGCGATGTGAGTTAAGAGAGATATCGTGCATGGTGCTGAAAAAAGGAGTTATTGCTCAAGATCTAAATGCATGGACACTTCTACCAATGGAAATATGAATTTAAAGCTTGCATGAACATGTAAGACTGCGTTTTTGGTGGTTGGCACGGTCTACACTCCTAATCTCTAAACAGAGGTGGAAGTGAGTGTACGATCAACCTTTTCTTGGAACTCTGATGAATTCTAACCCTCCTATTCTAATCTAAACTGCTGAAAGCATTTTATCCATAAGCCTAACCTACTTAATCACATCAAGAAATTCAAATCAGCAGACTGTGTTTTCCAAATGCATGTCAAGGCAAAGAAATGAAATGCTGAAAGGAAAGACAAGTAACAATACAAAGAAAGGAGGCCTATTGCTCTCAGGTTGGGCCCAAACCTGAGAGCTATAGCTCCTCTAAGAACTCAGAATTGAACTCAAATCTTCTTGCCTTTTATTAAAAGATCATAACCATAAGTCTAACAACATGCCAAAAATGGCTTACAAAGAGCAAAACAGAGCTATAGCTTGTGATTCAAAATCTGCAACAAAGGTTCAAAAAGTCCCCATCGAAGGCTACGGCCTCAATATTTATACATTATGAGGGCCAAGCTAGCCTCCTAAATTAGTGGGGCTTGGCTGTCCAACTAAAAGTAAACTGTTGTTCCTATAGAATCCGTTGGCTGCCTTCTAGCTCGGTGGTGATAGCTGTTGGAGCTCGGAGCTAGGGTGGAGATCACGAGGAAGGTCATTCAAGGTTGTGGACAACCTTCCTACAAACCCACAATGCCACCTTGGCTGTCTCCTTGCCTCCATCTGCGTGGTCTTTGCTCCATTTAATGTCAAAAAACCTGAAATAAACGTGTATTAGCCACATAGGCATAATGACTGCCCTCCTTCCTAGAAATAACATGAATATACTAAGAAATGATGCATAAGTGATAAAAAATGAAGGGTTGAGCAAGGTAAGTAGGCCAAATGAGCCCAAAATGTTACCGAAATTTGGGGCTCATCATCACCCCCCAACTAAAATATTTGCTCATCCTTGAGCAACTAGTCCAACTCTTCATCCTTCATTGCCTTTACTGCTACCCTTACATCCCAAGCCTCTGTAGTAGTGTCCTCTTTGCTGATATGAAACCCAGCCCTTCTTTTTACCTCTTCCCACTGTTCATTATCATCTGTCTCTGTGCTGCCTTCCATCAATCCTAGCAGCAGTGGTGGGCTGAGTTTAAGGCCAATCCAGCTGGCCTGGAGGTTTTGCATGGATTTCTTATAGAGGGCCACCCGTACCAGAGCTTTCCTCATCCGAGTTGGGGTATGGTACTCTCGGATTTTCAAACTGTGAGCCAATGTATTCCACCGACGGGTGCATGCTTGGACAGCGTTGTCTCCTAACAGTCTCTCCATGTCCTCAAAATGAGCTATGGCTTGGGCCTGTTGATCCATATATCTTAATGAAGCTTGAGGGTCAGTGGACAAATGTTGGTGTGCCGAGATTAGTGCAATTGGATCCCCTGGTTCTGGTCTGATGAGCAATGGCTCATTCAGCTCTCGGTTCATGACCGCTTTGGCTTGTGCTGCTCTTTTGTCCTCATGGTTCAGCCATGAGGCAAATGCCATTAATTGCATATCTCCCAAGGCCGTATTGGGATCCCATGAAACTACATTAGGCAGGGCCAGATTATGGAGGTAGAACTCCGCTAATTTGGCCCTATCCTCTGATGAACTAGTATTGCATACTTCAGTGAATTGCTGTGGGTCTTAGAGCTGAGAGATACCTCTTTGCGCCAAGGTATTGATTTGAAACTGCAGCCATTGGTCTTTCAAGTACAGGCCATAGGATTTGGCCGGCTGTCTACATTGGATATCATCCACGGCCCAGCTGGCCATGCAGGCCAATTGTGCCTCTTTCTGCTGCAGCTGCTCTCTGAGAGCTTGCACCTCAATTTGTGCTTGCTGTTCTGCTTCCTGTAGATGTGTAGTTGGCTCCCCAAGACCGGTGTGCAGTTCCTCTTTGCCTTGCTGTTCTGCTGTGGTGTCCTTGGAGGATGTACCTGTCCCTGCCCTCAGCTCCTGTAGTTGCAATCTCAGCTTTTGGTTTTCTTCATGTAGGAACACTCGTTGGCAATTTGCCACGTGTTTAGCCATGGACAATTCACTTCTGGCCTCCTTGAGCTGCTCCTGCAAGGGACCTATGTCCGCCACACCCTTTGACTTGGCTATTTTCATCCACGTGTGTGTACGGACTCTTTCTTCCTCCAATGCAAAAAACAGTGGCACAGTAAATTTCTGAGGTATAATTTTGCCAGCCTCTAAAAAGTTGTAATATGAACTCAGACTTGGCTGAGGGCTGGGCTCTGGTATATGCTCTTTCTCCACTTCTTTGGGTGGCTCTACTTCGCCCTCCCTCGGTGGTGATAAGGGTGCTTCTCCTTCCATTCTCTCAGTTTCTTTAAGCCTGGCTAAGGTTTCCTGTAGAGCATCTTCAGCATCCTGTAGCCGAGCTTTTGTAGTCAATTGGTCTAACCTTTCTTGCCACGTAGTTTTCTTCGGGCTTCCCCTCTCATAGGTGACTGATATCCTCGAGGGGGACCTTTCCTTGGGCGAAGTAGGGGCATCTTCAATAATGATTGGGCTGCTGGACGGAGGCTGTGGCTTGCCCGTCTTTATTCTCACACTTCTTCTAGCTTTAAAATATAGAGGGGTCTCCCTCTTCCTCTTCTCCTTTGGCTTAGGAGGTGTGCTGAGGGTAGCCAGCACAGCTGCTGCCTCCCTTGCAAGAATGTCAACTTTCTTCTCCTTGGGTTTCACTTTTTCAGGGCTTCCTGTAGAAGACCCTGTTTTAGTTAATTTCGGGCTTCCTGTAGGAGACCCTTTTTCAGTTAATTTCGGGCTTCCTGTAGAAGCCGGTTTCGGTTTTCCTGTAGAAACAGGTGTCACCGCTTTGGTTTGTTTTGCTGCATGAGTTTTACTTTTTGACTTGGTTGCGGTTGCTGTCGAGGCACTTTTGCTGATGTGGACCTTCTCAGCCTTGTCCACTCTGCTTTGCAATCTTTGCTCTCTTGCTGTCAAAACGGGTGTGTCATCTTTCTCTTTGGCACCCTTTTTCTCTTGTTTCTTCTCTTGCTTTTCCTTCTGCTCTGTGGTCGGGGTATTTTGGCCTTTTTCTTTCTTCGCTGCGGGCACTGACTCTTTCTCCTCACTGCTAGATGAACCAAGCTCTTCGGTTAGCATCTTTATATCACCATCCTTGGTCAAATTTCTAAAGGTTTCCCATGAGAGAGGAACCTTGTATATGTGGAGCGCATCCTTCACGAGGAGTTTGATGAGTCCATGGTGGGCTACCTGGTCTAGTGTGCCTTCTTCCAACTTGGTGGCACACTCAATCAGAGACTGTAGTAGAAAGTAGGGGAGACTGAGCTTGTTTTCTACAGGTAGATCCATCTGGTGCCTTAATTCGGTGAGTAACCGGAAGTGATACCCATATACAATGCTAAAACGGCCTTCGCAGGTGATGTACTTCATAATCTGCAGGTTAACTTCATTCCACGGTGGCAGTAAACTGGTTCTACGAACCCCATTTTTATCTTCTGAGAATTCCTCCTCTGGTGGAAAGAATTCTTTCTTAGCCTGTTGGCCCAATTTCCTTTCTTCTTTATCCCATGGTAATCCCATTGGGAGCTCAGTAACTCGGCTGATGAATTGTGGGGTGAGTCTGAGACTCAAACCCCTGAAGTTAACGGTGGCCAATGTTTTGGATTTCGGCCTCAGAGCTTGCAAAAACTCCTCTGCCACCTCGTCGTCATAGCCCTGCAATTTTTCACAGAAGGATATCCATTGCGCTCGCGTGAAGAGCTCCACCACCTCAGGATTTTCTCTTAACTTCGTTGAATCAGTTGGTTCCCTTCTGATGAACCCACCCGGCATGGTGAAAAACTGTTGCGTTAGCTGGAGGTGGCGAATGCGGAAGAAATTTGGCCTACTGGGACAGAGCATAGAATTACGCCTCTGTCATGCATATAATTCACAAAGCTTATCTCCCGAGGACCTTATCACAATTACACTGACATCCTGTAGGACGACAATTCATGCAACGACAGACAATATTTGCAAAAATTTTCTACGACCACACTGTAGACGTCGATTCTGCCACCCTCAAAACCAATTGCATGGAGAGTTCAGGCTTACCTTTTTAATCCGCCACCTTTTGACGTGAGGAACCCGATTTCCTGTAGAAACAGCTTTCCTGTAGGAACAGGGCACGAATTCTGGAGGATACTGCAGTGGGTCTGCGCTCTCGGTGTTGCTTCACAGGCATTCGAATGGCCAAGGACTTGGAGTGTCGAGCTGCAGAGGGATCCAGATGATCACTCGAGTCTCAAACGGTGAATGATAAATGCATGGGGTGGCAATCTAGCCGATTAGATTTGAATTCGGCGGAATCCGTGGCGCGGGGGTGAGCTGTCCCTGCCGGACCGTTGGACGACGTCACTCCATCATTCGTCTGCGAGTTCCTTTACTGCCGCATCATTCCCCGCAGATCCGCCGCCGTCTCTTCTGTTAAACTCGTTTTTCCCGACGGGATGGCTCTCACGTGTGCACTGCCCGTTCCTTTTTGCCACGTCCACCGCCCCAAACATCCGACTAAACCACTGACTGGTCGACGTGGCCAGTCGAATGGCCATACAACTGCCCAACCCATTCACTTCACACTTGCAAACATTTTCAAAGTAAAATTCATGCAATTCGACAGAAGAAAGGGTCGAGGCACTTACCTGTGCGGCCGCAACACGATTTTTCGGTTCTTGGATGACGATGAGTGGATTCATTTGCTGCTGGTGGATTTGCACAGGTCCGGCGGTTCATATTCACAGGCCGCTGACGATGAATTGGATGCTTCGGCTGCATGCGCCCGCGTTTTCATTGCATGTGGCAAGCGCTGTGAATGGTGTACACTCTAGCGGGCTTAACTGTTACGGGACTCCTGCAGGATGTCCTGTAACAGTTTTTCCTCCTCGGGTGCATGCTGCACGACGAAGGCAGTGGCCTCACGATCACGTTCACAGAGCTCATGGATGGCTGGGATGGATATGGTATGACATCTCAGCGTTTTTTCTTTTAAAAAAAATTGCTTTCTCTTGATAACTCAATGATCTGCTTTGATGGTGCAGGTATCTTCATTGCATGTCGACAGGGGTGGTAGAAAGAGGTGACAACAGTGTGTAAGGGTGACAACAGTAGCTTGCATGCGTCCAAACCGATCCTTGGTCGTTAGATCTCCTCATACAATGAATTCTGGGCCGTCTCAAACTTCTACAGGAAGTTTCCTGTAGAAATACAGAACTTCCTGTAGAAAGTGCATTTCCTGTAGAAAGTCTGCACCTTCTTGTAGAAAGTCTACATCTTCCAGTAGAAGACTTAAGCTATGATGAAATCGTACCCATACCTTGGAGAAGATGAGCATTCTTGGAGGGGGTGCTGGTGAGGTCTCCTGGCAGCATGATAAGGATCCTTGGCTTTGAGTTGAGAGACCTCCTCTCCTTCATAGAACACCTGCAACCTGCATGCATTTTCACATTATAAACTTGCTGTCCCTGTCCTTTTTGCATATTGTTTTTTTTTTTTTTTCTTTTTTCTTTTTTTTTTTTTTTGAAAGATAGCAGGGGCGTCTCACTGAGGTTTTCACCCTTGCCATCTGCCTTAAGCGCCTCAGAGAGGTTTTCACTCAAGGATCTTTTTCAAATCTTTTTTCTTTTTTTTTTGAAAGACAATAGGGGCGCCTCAATGAGGTTTTCACCCCTACCACCTGCCTTGGGAGCCTCAGAAAGGTTTTCACCCAAGGATCTTTATTTTTATTTTTCTTTTTTTTTAGATCTTTCAGGGTATGCCCAAAGCAGAGGCAGAACCCTTCTCTATGACCAACGCTGATTTCTCCATAGTTTTGATGAACTCTTGTCTTGAGAGAGGTTTCCTGTAGATCTTCAATCGATGCCCATTGACAAGCATGGGGATGGCTTCCTCATCAATTGTCCGAATAAGAACAGATCCATTGTCATGGCATTTTTCCACGGCATATGGTCCTATCCATCTGGTTCTCAGCTTCCCCTTGAAATCTTTGTACCTGGAGTCATACAACAATTCCCAATCTCCTGCCTGGAATTGCTTGTCATGGAGGTGTTGGTCATGCCACACCTTTCTCTGAAGTTGAACCACTTCTGAGTGAAGGAGGGCCTGCATCCGGTGCTCGTCCAGTCCATTCAGCTGCAATAACCTTTCTTGTTGTGCATGGCTGAGATCTAGGTATAGCTGAGCTGCCATCCTCAAAGTGTTGTATTCAAATTCAATGGACAGCAAAGCTTTCTTCCCATAGACCAGCTCATAAGGTGTGAAGCCGGTGGTGGTCTTCCAGGTGGTGTTGTAAGCCCATGTGGCCTCAACCAGGCGATCTGTCCAATCTTTCCTACTGCTGCTCACCACCTTAGTCAAAATCCCTTCCAATTCTCTATTGGTGACTTCCACTTGCCCATTTGCTTGTGGATGATAGGGGGTGGAAGTCCTATGCTTGATTTTGTGATGAGCTAGTAGGTCTTCAATTAAGTTGGATGTGAACTGGCTCCCTTGATCGATGACCAGCTCTCTTGGGTAGCCAAATTTGTAGAAGATGTTCTCCCTTAAGAACTCAGCCACATTTTCTTCTGTTGCTGCCTTGATTGCTTTAGTCTCTGCCCACTTTGTCAGGTAGTCAGTGCACACAATGATGTAAGACCTTTGCCTCGAAGGAGGGTTGATTGGACCCACAAAATCCATACCCCACTTCTCAAATGGCTCAAGAGTCACTTGAGGTTGGAGAGGCATCTCATCCCTTTGAGTCGGTTTCCCCATTCTTTGGCATCGGTCACATTGGCTGATATACCTTCTGACATCTTGATGAAGTGTGGGCCAATAATAGCCTGCCTGCAGGATTTTGAAGGCAGTCCTCTTTTCTGCAAAATGTCCTCCACAAGGCCCATCATGACAGGTGAGGAGGATATTAAAGACTTCCTCCTCCCTTAGACAACGCCTTAAGATCTGATCAGGGCCAAGCTTGAACAGATTGCCCCTGATCCAAGTAAATGAGGCACTTTTTCTGATCATTCTGCTCTTCTCTCTTGAGGATAGGTGCGGAGGGAATTGTGCCGAAACAAGGTAGTTTGCTATATCAGCAAACCATGGAGAGAGTACTGAGATAGCAAAAAGATGCTCATCGGGCATTTGGTCATCCACTGTTCCATCCTCATCTGCAGACAAATCCAATCTAGATAAAAAGTCAGCAACAACATTTTCTTTACCTGGTTTGTCAACAATGGTCAAATCAAACTGCTGCAACAAAAGTAACCATCTAATAATACGAGCATTCACATCTGGTTTATTCATTAAATATCTAATTGCAGCATGATCCGTATGTACAAAGGTTTGATAGCCAGTAATATAATGTCGGAACTTGTTCAGTGCATGGACCACAGCCAAGAATTCTTTCTCGGTTATAGTGTAATTCAGTTCAGCTTTGGACAAGTTTTTGCTAACAAAGTAAATGGCATATGGAAGTTTTTGTTCAACTTGTCCTAAAGCTGTCCCTATGGCTTTGTTCGAGGCATCAGTGTGGATGTGGAAATGTAGGGCCCAGTTTGGACCTCTCAAGATTGGGGCTGACACCAACTTTTCCTTTAATTCATTCAAAGCCCTCTGACAATCGTCAGTCCATTTAAACTCCACATCTTTTGCCAACAGGCCAAACAATGGCGAGGCTAGCTTGCTGAAGTCTTTAATGAATCTCCTGTAATACCCTGCTAATCCTAAGAAACTCCTAACATCCCTTACCTTTTGGGGAGGTGGAACCTTCTTGATGAGAGCAATTTTGTTAGGATCCACTTGTAACCCTTGGCAAGAAATGGTATGGCCTAGCACGGTCCCTTCAATCATCAGGAATTCACATTTTTCAGGACTAAGGGACAGGTTCATCTCAATGCATTTGGTTAGGACCTTTCCCAGATTTGACAATGCTTCCTGGAAGTTGGACCCATAAGGAGTGAAGTCATCCATATAGATTTCCACCGCATCATGGACCAGCTCCGAGAAGATGCTCAAGACAGCTCTCTGGAAGGTAGCAGGAGCATTACATAGCCCAAAGGGAAGAACTCGGTAGGCAAAGGTACCCCAAGGACAAGTGAAGGTGGTCTTATCTTGGTCTTCCGGGCTGATTTGGATTTGGTTGTACCCGCTAAACCCATCCAGGAAAGAGAAGAACTTCTTTCCTGCCAGTCCATCCAACACTTGATCTATGAAAGGTAGAGGGAAATGGTCTTTCTTGGTAGCTTTGTTCAGTTCTCGGTAGTCCACACAAATTCTCCACTTCCCATTTTTCTTGGGAACCAACACCAGAGGGGACACCCATTCACTATCTCAGATGGGGTAAATGAATCCGGCATCCAACAGGTTTTGCAATTCTTCCTTGACAATGTCCTTAAGGGCTGGATTCATTCTCCTCTGAGGTTGCCTAACCGGTTTACAATCCTCTTTGATGTATATGTGATGGGTACAGACCGAAGGATGGACTCCTTTCATCTCCTTATAGCTCCAAGCAAAATCATCTAGATGACTGGCCAACAGGCTACACAGCTCCTTCTCCTGGGAAGGAGATAGGGAGGAGCTGATCTTTAACGTTCTCTCAGGGCCGAACTCCACATTCTTGACTCTGGGAGTGACAGGGTTGGTGGCACAAAGGTCCACTAAGGTGCCGGCTTGGGCATCCTCCACCAATTTCTCGAGGGATAGTGCACTGGAAGGTGGATTCTGGATCAAGATCTCAATCAAGTCATCCTCGGTTGGGGGGTCTCTTCTAGTGGTGTCTAGGGTGCACAAAGGTGCTGAGTACACCTCATCGTCTTCTCCTTCCTCCAACCACAGTGGTAAGTCATGCTCTAAGGAGGGTTGGGCAGGAGGGTATAGGACTAGCTGCTTGGACATAGGACCATTTTTGATGGTCATGTTTCCTGCACGGCAACTTATGTAAGCATCTGCAGTGGCTAACCAAGGCCTTCCCAAAATAAGAGGATATCCAGTAAGCTTTTCCTTGGGTTGCAGAACCAAGAAATCTGTAGGGTATTCCCAAGAGTCGACAGAGACCAAGACATCCTCCACAATCCCTTCGGGAGTCACGGTGGAGCGATCTGCTAGTTGCAGCACTGTCGAGGTCTTCCTCAAGGAACCCTGAAGATTGAGTTTGAGCATGGTATCCCTGGTCATCACATTAATGGCAGCCCCCAGATCAATCAAGGTGTGAGGTATGATGGTGCCATTGATGTGGACATCTACTACAGGACTTCCCGGATCTAGGTACTTTGGGCAGATGACTTGTCCTAACATAAGGTCAGACAGTTGTCCTAAGACATTGATGGTTGAAGCATCTCTCTTTCGCCTGCCTGGGTGTTTGAAACACTTTTCCTTAACCAGTTTGTTGTATATTGGCACATCCTTGATGGCTTGGAGAAGTGGTATTTTCACACACAACTGCTTGAGCTCTCCCAGAAGCTCATCCTCCTCTGGGTTGGGTTGTGTGGTGGCTGTTAGTCTCTCAGGAAAGGGTGGAATAGCCTTTGGTTCACTTTCCTGTTTGTCTTCCTCGTCCTCTGGGGGAGGAGGTTGGCGATCCGGAAGAGTCTTTCCAGATCGAAGATTGATCTCCTGGATCTCCACAGCATAGGTAGGGCATGATGTTTCCCCAGTGTATACCTGCTGGGCCTGTCTATTGTTGGGGTTCGGGTTCGGTTGAGCAGGCATTTGAGGTTGCCTTAGAGGAGCAGGAGGTAATGGTTGAGGTTGAACTGGTGGTGGAGGCAAAATGGCGGGAGGAGTGTTGTACTGGGGCCTCCACCCCGACTGAGGTGCATTCCACTGAGGCTGTGGTTGGGCATGAGAGTGATATGAATGAGTAGTGGGCTGAGTAGGGTACTGAGGTGGATAAGACCATGGAGGAGGCATAGACCAGGAAGGATGAGGAGGGGGACCCCAGGAAGGCATAGGAGTAGATTGGTTGGTGCTGTAATAAGCTTGGCGTGCCCCTTGCATCCCCTGCTGGTAAGGTCTAGGTCCTTGTGGCCTCCTTTGGTTGAGGAAATAGAGAGGTTCAGTGGGGGTTTCTGTCCCTTGGTACATGGCTTTAAGCCTAGGTAAGGTTGGACATTGATTTGTGGGATGTTCCTCCTCACAAACGAAGCACACTTCAACCGAATGCAATGGGCATTCGTTCTTAGGGTGTCTCCTTGTACATCTAGGGCAGAAGATAGCCAAGGCCCTCTCAGCTTCTTCCTTCTTCTGCTGGATCCTGAATGTGTCAAGTTGCATGGCAATGGTCTGTCTCACCTCACTCTTAAGATCTTCTAATTGATTTGAAAACTCATGCTTGGAGAAAGGAATACCAGCTGAGAGGAGGTTTCCTCTACCTCGTTTCCGGGCTGCCCTAGAGTGGTTTCTAAACACAGTCTTGATGTCCTCATAAGGCAGTTGGTAAATATCTCCCCCAGCTAACATGTGAAGGGTATCTAAGAGGTCTTCAGGGACTCCTCGGAGCAGGACCAACTTGAGGGATTCAAGGTCAAGTGTGCACCTGGCCCGTTTATAGCTAAGTTGGAACCTCTCCTCATAATCCTCTAAGGACTCATCATTTCCCATGGTCATCCGAAAGATTTTTCCCTTGGTTTCCTTGGACCTACAGTAGTCCCGGTACTTGGTATTGAAAGCTTGCTGCATCTGAGCCCAAGTGGTGATACTATTCCCAGGTAAGCCCATGAACCAGCGTAATGCTGCATCCTTAAGAGTTGAAGGGAAGAGTTTCAACTTCTGCTCATCTTCAGTATAGTCATAGGTTCGACAAAGGACAACAAACTCAAACAGGAAGGTATCAGGATCTTCAGTAGTCAGTCCATGGAAGTGAGGTAGAGCGGAGGGACTAATGTTTTTCATTTTCATATCTCCATTGGTTTCTCGGATGGGGAAGGCACCTTCTATTCTCTCATCTTCTCCTCTATTGTCAGCCATAGCTTCAGATGGGATGGTCTCTACTTCTTCTTCTGCTATAGGATCTTTGTATATCTCAGGAGGTTCACCTATAGGTTCTTCTGGATCACTGTCATCGAAGAAAAGAGAAGGGTGACTCAGTGATGTGGTGGGGGTGTTGGGTAAGAATTTGCCTGTTTTATCTCGATTCCTACGAGGCATGAAATGGAAAGACTTTTTTTGATTGCTTTTGTTTTTTTTTCTTTGGTACCTGCAAAACTGAAACAGATTGATCTACAACTAACTATCTTGCTGAAATAAAAATGCAGAATTGAAATGAAAGCAGGAAAGAACTAATCTACTTTGCTCAAATGGATTTGCAGGAACGGAAATGCTAGTCTACGCTTGCAGAATTGAAATGCTAATCTATGCTTGCAAAATTGAAATTGCGGAATTGAAATGCTAATCTATGAAAGCAGGAAATGTCTATGCTACTTTTTCAGAATGGAAATGAAATAAACTACTTGGCAGAAGGCGAGAGTAGGAAAATAGAAGAAAAGCAACAATTACTAATACTCTGACGCTTCCCCGGCAACGGCGCCAAAAAGATGGTGGGCTCCAGTATTATAGCAATAATGCTACAACTCCTGGAGCTTCCTTCTCTAATTTTATCAACCCGGTAGTTCGTAACAAACTTGGAAGCGACGGTGTTGTATGCACAAGTACTAGCTCTTGTCGCAGCTGTCACTTGGTCAGTTGGCACAAGTCCGCTAGGGCTCAAGCCAACTTCTATATGTTTTCAGAAGAAGATTTTTAAGTGATGAACGAAAGCTATCTTAAAGGAAATTAACCTATTTTGCAAGAATGAACTGAAAGCCAACAAAGCATGGAAACCCTAGTAAACCCTAATCTGACCAGCTTAATCCTTACGATGCAATAGTGGGAATGCAACTTCTAAAGATGATGCCATTACTTCTAGTGAGATGAGATGCATGAGTTTAAACTACTTTCATCTGAAGAGAACATGTTTTTGTATTTTTGTTCAAGTGGTTGGAGTTATTATGACTGTGCTTCTTACTGGGTCTTGACTGTGCAGGTGTAGTTCAAGGAGAGGAAGGCTTGGGAAAGGTCAGGAGGACTCTGAGAGGTTCCAGGGGATCCCTAACATCATTCCACAGAAGTTCACAACGTTCAGGTGCCTGGCAACCGTGTTTGCAAGCTTCTACAGGATGTCTGCAGGGGATCCTACAGGAAGCTCGGGATTTCTACAGGAAGTCTGCTACCTTCTACAGGATGCTCTGCAGTTGGAGTTTTGGGTGATGGAGGAGTGAATGAGCTGTATGGGTGGATAGGTAGGATGAGAGGGGAGCTTGTGATGGCCTATGGACAGAGAGATGATATGGAGAAGGGGTGTGTCAAGCTGGTTGGTCGATAGAAGGGTAGAGGCAAATGGAAGGCCGAAAAGATGAAACAACGTGGATAACAGAAGAGATGGTGGCCAAATGATCTAACTGGGAGGTAAGGAGATGGCTTAGGCACGACTGAGAAGGATAAGAACGTGATAGAGTGGTGCTGCGCAGTGTAAATGGAACAAATCACCTCTGTCTTGCACAAAACCGAGAATTCATCAACCTATTCTAACTGTTGTATTAAAAGCCAAAGAACAACGATGTGAGTTGAGAGAGAAATCGTGCATGGTGCTGAAACAAGGAGTTATTGCTCAAGATCTAAATGCATGGACACTTCTACCAATGGAAATATGACTTTAAAGCTTGCATGAACATGTAAGACTGCGTTTTTGGTGGTTGGCACGGTCTACACTCCCAATCTCTAAACAGAGGTGGAAGTGAGTGTACGATCAACCTTTTCTTGGAACTCTGATGAATTCTAACCCTCCTATTCTAATCTAAACTGCTGAAAGCATTTTATCCATAAGACTAACCTACTTAATCACATCAAGAAATTCAAATCAACAGACTGTGTTTTCCAAATGAAATGCTGAAAGGAAAGACAAGTAACAATACAAAGAAAGGAGGCATATTGCTCTCAGGTTGGGCCCAAACCTGAGAGCTATAGCTCCTCTAAGAACTCAGAATTGAACTCAAATCTGCCTACCTTTTATTAAAAGATCATAACCATAAGTCTAACAACATGCCAAAAATGGCTTACAAAGAGCAAAACAGAGCTATAGCTCGTGATTCAAAATCTGCAACAAAGGTTCAAAAAGTCCCCATCGAAGGCTACAGCCTCAATATTTATACATTATGAGAGCCAAGCTGGCCTCCTAAATTAGTGGGGCTTGGCTGTCCAACTAAAAGTAAACTGCTGTTCCTGTAGAATCTGTTGGCTGCCTTCTAGCTCGGTGGTGATAGCTGTTGGAGCTCGGAGCTGGGGTGGAGATCACGAGGAAGGTCATTCAAGGTTGTGGACAACCTTCCTACAAACCCGCAATGCCACCTTGGCTGTCTCCTTGCCTCCATCTGCGTGGTCTTTGCTCCATTTAATGTCAAAAAACCTGAAATAAACGTGTATTAGCCACATAGGCATAATGACTGCCCTCCTTCCTACAAATAACATGAATATACTAAGAAATGATGCATAAGTGATAAAAAATGAAGGGTTGAGCAAGATAAGTAGGCCAAATGAGCCCAAAATGTTACCGAAATTTGGGGCTCATCACCTATATGTGATATCTTTATCTTTTATATCAATGGGAAATGGATACTCCCCCTAAGCTTAGGCTTTCCTTTACTAATTACTTGAGAGAAATATCATAGTATTTTTCTATGTTAACTTCATTGAGGACATATGTATTACCTGAGGTCTTGGTTTATTTTTCCACTAGTTTTCCTAAACCCACTTTCTTTATTTATTATTGTTTAGAGTTAAATATAATATTATTTCCTTCATAACATATTTGACTTAAATTTAGAAGATTTTTTTTAGAACTTCAACATATAGGGTGTTTTGAGTTTTAGTATTTTCATGACCAAGGATATATGTTCCCTCTCTAGCTATCCTTGCTAATAATTATCTCCAAAGGTAGCATTGCCTCCTTTTTATTATATTAAAGTAATAAATTTAATCTCATATCCTATCATGTTTTTTTAACATCCACTATCAATAAACCAATTTCTTGCTCTTTTTTAGCATATAGAGCAAGTCAACATTCCTTGTGTTTTTCTTGATTGCTTTCCCATACCTTTGTGCATTTTTCTTTATGACTGTCAATATCTTCTTCCCTTCTTTGGTTAGGAAACTTTATTGCACTACTTGTTTAGTTACATGCTTTGTGCCCATAGTTATTACACTTGTAGCATCCAATGTGATACAATAAGGGAGAAAATGAGTTGTTCTAACACCACCTTCATTATGACCTCTAGTTTTGTTTCTCACAAAACCATTCTTTGAGGTCTTATAAGATCCTCTATTTCTATTTCTCACAAATTTATTTATTACAAAAAAATTACAATTTATTATTTTATGACCAAAATTATTACACGAAAAGTAATAGCCAAGAAGATATATTTAAATTGAGATGTCAAAGGACTTCCTAGTAGAGCTCTCCTCTAAATTCATTGTTGTTTATGTTTTGAGAAAAATTAAGTCTTTGCTAGTCTTCATCTCTTTCTTGGTGCTACCTTAATTGTTTAAGGATCTTTTGAGAACATTAGCATAAATTTTGGGATTTTCTTTAATTTCCTTTTCTAATGGATTTGTGTTTGATTATCCATTGGAGGTCTTATGATTTCCCTCTAGCCAAGACTTTTTTTAATGAAAATTGACCTCTAACAACTTAGTATATCATATAAGATTTTCGTACGCTTTCCAAATGATCAATATTTGATTCAATTTAGCATTTGCTTTCTCTAGTTCCTTTGTCAAGGAAATAATTTTTTCTTATAACTTTTCATAATCTTCTTCCTTTTATTTGAACTCACTTCTCACTATATTTTCTATCCTCTTTGCCTCCTCTAGTTTTGTCTTTACGATGGAAAATGTTGTTTCAATAATATCATGATTCTTTTTCTTCTCATATTTCCACAATCGCTCCTTATACTTTATGATATTTAATCTAAGTCTATCAACTTCTTCTAGGGAAATAACATGTTCTTCTTCAAGGTTTACTTCCCCACCAATATCATCGTCCTCTAAATATGTTTTCTCTTTTTTTTTTTCTTCATATTATTTATTAGCAGTACTTACATCAATGGATATGAAAATAATTTCTTATTTGTCAATATTAGATGCATACTGATCACTCTCTTCTAAGGAGCTACTATCTTCTATAAAATAAATACCTTTCTAGTTAGATTACTTTCCTCTTTTGTGTCAATAATACTTTATTCTATCTTCATGTTATTCATCATCATCATTATCCTCACATTTTTCATATCTATAATTAGCAACAAAACCATATCATAACATAATTAAATTTTTTGAACGGTAGCTGTTGAGAAATGGAAACAAGAAATTCTAGTTTAATTTGTCCTTGAATTAAGTTGTGAGTTAAATTCGAATTCTATTCTCATAGCAACTTAAAATAGTTAAATTAAGTTTATTAAACTTACTTAAATTAGGAAATTCGAGTTGGAATTCTTTTTGAAGTCACATGTATGTTCTCCCTACTTTGTAGGAGTTCAGTGTGGGTTAATTATAAGTTGTAAAATAGAAGACTCAATTACATGACTCAGTTTAGTTAAATTAGTTCCCAAACTAATTGAGATAAATAATAGTGAGTTAATAGTTAACAGTGACACTAATGAACTCCACCAGTGCTACTCTAGTTAATTGAATATTTACTCATCAAAAACTCATGCATGTCGATTATGAGAAAGACCTAGTTGAGACTAGAGTGCAGGGACAATGTACTATTTGTTTTAGATTTTTCTGATTTTCACTGATAGTGCATTCATTTGGGATTTGATCATTAAGGGATTGCGCAGTTTTTAGAGGATTTATTTCCCTTTAAATACAAGTTATCCTTCATAGGAATTATGCATTGGAATAGAGACTTGGAGAGCTTGTGAAGAGGCTAAGTTTTAGCCTTGACCTTTCTTATGAGTTGGAGATTGAATTTGCTGAGTGCCAGGGATTTTCTAGAGAGAACAAGCATTGTAATTTCATCTTGATTTTCCATATTAATACAAAACAGATAGTGGGCTTTTGAGCTATGGCTTTCCTCGGATATTTATTGTGTTATGTGCCTTTGATTCTCTTCCTCTATTGATTATTGTTTGATATATGTTTATGGGCTTCCGCTGTAAAGAGTAGAAGTAGATTCTTGTCTCTTGCTTTAGAAAATTGCATTAGCTTGTGAATCTACAAGATTTTATACATGGTATCAAAGCAAGATTGTTTTTTGGGCAGAGAGTTTGCAGAGAAGATATGAAAATTTCTGTGAAAGTTTTTCAGAAAAAAATTGTAGATCTAGATTCCTTGGGAAAAGATACCCAAATTAAAAAAAAAAATTCAGCCGAATCTGAATTCGGATGAGGGAGATATCACTGATTTAAAATCAACTCTCTAGAGGATATTTCAACGTTTTGAGTTTCTGAGTTACAGGTGAAAGTCAAATTTGCAATACATAGTTGAGGATTGGCAAATGGTTTTCCATGGGTTGAGGCTTGAGTATGCCTTGGAAGGAAGCTCTTTCATAGCCTGGAGGGAAAGAATGGATGTTGTGCTAGAGGACAATGGCTTGAAGGAATTTGTTGAACAAGAAATCCCTAAGCCAACAACTACTGATGCACAGAACTTGGCCGAGTGGAAGAAGTGTGTGGCGAAGGCAAGGTGTATAATCCTTGAGGGAGTTCGAGATCATATTGTCTTCACTCTCCATGGAAAGGAAACCCTGCATGCTATGTGGAAAACATTGACGGACTTGTATCAGAATAACAATGATCAAAGGAAGTTGGCACTAAAGGATAAACTTCATAAAATCAAGATGGAGAAAGGCGAGACAATTCCAAAGTACTTGACCAAGTTCACTAAATGTCAGGATGAACTTGGAAGTGTTGGAATCATGGTTTCCGAGGACGATGTGGTGAGGCTCCTCTTGGACTCCAAAAGTGTTTTCATAGTTATCAGGACTCTGTCAATCGTCGGGAGAAGCTGCCATATTGGGAACGACTATAGTCATATTTGATGTGGATGAGATTAGGAGGAACACCAGGGATGGCTCTTCATCAAAGACTGATGATGAAGAGAATTGTGCCTTAGCAATTAAGGCGAGGAAGGTGAAAGGTAAAATTTCTCACTACAAATCAAATTCTTATCATGGAGGTAAGAAGAAGGACATGACTAAAGTTAAATTCTTTCATTGTCACAAGATGGGTCACTTTGTTACAAATTCTCCATTGAAGAAGTCCAAGGACACTGCAACAAAACATGTTTGCACCATATTTAGCACCAGAGTTTAGTGCATTTTTTCCCCAATTGGAATCAACATCCTGGCACTAAATCTAGCTCTATTGTACTCTTTTTAAAGCGTCCTTTTTTGCGCCAATTTTTTCATCCTTTTTTACACCAAATTTTGCATCATATTTTGCACCAACATTTGCATTTGGTTTTATAACAGGTTTTTCTTCTAGTTTTGTGTCATTGTTTGCATCTAATTTTGCATCATTTTTTTCTTCCCATTTTGTTCCATTATTTGCTTCTAGTTTTGCATCATCATTTGCATCAAGTTTTACACCATCTTTTGCATCCAATTTATTGTCTTTTTTTTGCATCCAATTTGTGCCAGTTTTTGCATCTAGTCTTATGCCATTTTTTGCTTCTAATTTTGTACCTATTTTTGCACCAGTTTTTGTGCCTATTTTTGCACCATTTTTTGCATCCAATTTTGCACCATATGTTGAATCTAATTTAGTGCCAAATTTTGCATTCATTTTTGCATCTTTTTTTGCATCCACTTTTGCCTTTGATTTGTTTCTCTTTTTTGCATCCTATTTTGCATCATTTGTTGCATCCAATTTAGCATTGTTTTTAACTTCATTTCTTGCATCCAATTTTGCATCTTTTTGAGCATCCAAATTTTCATCTAAATTTGCATCCTATGTTGAACCATGTGTTATGTCCACCTTTTCATCTCATTTTGTGTCTAATGTTATGTTTAATTTTGAACCATTTTTTACGTCTACTTTTACATTTGTTTTTGCACCAAGTTTTGCATCATTTTTTGCACCTCATTTTGCATCCAATGTTGCATCTCAATTTGCATCTAAATTTGAGCCATTTTTATTCCCATTTTTGCACCATTTTTTCTACTTTTGTGTCCAATTTTTCACCATTTTTTATGTTCAATTTCGCATCCTTTTTGGTGTCTAATTTTGCATCCTTTTTGGCATCCAAATTTGCATCCTTTTTCTGCCACATTTGTATCTCATTTGTGCTTAGGTTTGAGTATGAATTTGCATCTAGTTATGCATCATTTTTGGCATCCAATATGGCATCCTTGGTTTCACCCTTTTTAGCCCCATTTTTCATCTCATTTTGTGTCTTTCCTTACATCCTTTTTTTCTTCCTTTTTTGTGCCCAATTTTGCATCCCAATTTTACACCATTCTTTGCATCCTCATTTTGGTGTCCATTTTTGCATCCTTGTTTGCACCTAGTTTGGTATCCTTTTGTATGCCCTATTTTTTTCCCTTCTTTGTGTCTAGTGTTGCACCCTTTTTTACTTCTACTTTAAAACCCTTTTTGTGTCATTGTTTGCATCTTGTTTTGATGGCTAGTTTAACATCCAATTCTACTCCCAATTTTGCATCCACGGTTACATCCACTTTTGGTTTCTTGTATAGAGTGTACTTGTCTTTGCATTTATGACCCTCTTTATGGGTTCATTTTACTAATTTCAATTACACAATGAAATATATTACAATTTTTAAATATCATTTAAGAAGATATGACAATTCAAATTGACAACTTAGTGTTTGTAAAGAAATTTAAGGGAAATTGACAACATTCATCCAAAAAATAGAAGTATCATCATATACAACAATTCTCCATAAAAAATTCATTGACAATTTTCAATATACATATATGACTACCAAATCAACACCTATCGCAGATATCATTATTCCAAGATAATTCACAACATTACATCCAAAAATAGTAATATCATCATACATAATGATTCTCCATCAAAAAGCATTGACAATTTTCAACACATATAGAAAGTAACAAGATAATACTAATTAGATCATCATCATCTTTCGTGAATATTATTATTCTAAGATAAATTCATAACATCCATCCAAAGATAGTAATATCATCATACATAATAATTTTCCATCAAAATAATGTTGATATTTTTCAATATATACATAAAATAACAAGATAATAATGATAATATCATAATCATATTTAATCAAATAAACTAAAAGTCGATGTATTATTATCAAAGTAAAATGTTTCATAGATATCATTATTCTAAGGTAAATTCACAACATCCATAAAAAAAATAGGAATCTCATCATACACAATAATTCTTCATAAAACAATGTTGACAATTTTCAACATATTCATAAGGTAACAATATAGTACCAATAGTATCATCATCATTATTCAAATCAACTAGAATTCAAATGTATGATTACCATATTAAGACATCCCAACTAAATATCAAAATAACGCATGGCTAGCTAGCACCACAAATATCATAGTCAAGATCATCCTCATGATCACCATCATGACCATCCTGGTAGTCTCATCCACATCATCATTACCAACTCCATCACCATCATAATCATCATCATTGTCTCTGATATCTAATGTAAGCTCAACATAGTTTGTATCATCATCTTCGCGATCATTACCTGTAGCGTTATGGAAAAAAAATCAATATTACATGTTAGTATTAATTCCATAGCACAATGCATATTTTTATTACAATGCTAACCATAAAATAAGGTAGGATATAATAACATTTAATAGCACTAAAAAATAAAATGAAAATATGGTTTAAGATATATTGGAGATCCAACTAAGATTACACTTGTAATTCACATTAAGTAGTAGAAACAATTTTTAATGCATATGAAGTAGGTACCCAATTATTCTTCATATTCTATTGTGAATGTTTCTTATGATGTCCATGCACGATTGGTAAATTAAGAATTACTGGAAGCCTTAGTTCAAATTACAATTGTAATTTGGATTAACAATAGAAGAAATTTTAACAAAAAAAGAATGTCACATGAAAAAGTAAATTGTTTTTAATGAAAAAAATCACATACAATATGAATGTCACATGAAATATTGAGTTTTTTTAATGCATGTACTTTTCACTATGATATAATGGATCCTAATGTTCATTCAAGAACAAATGTTCACAAATAATTACTTCATTTTATCCATTATCACACTAAATCCATTATACCTGGTGACGATAATGATACCATTCTATTTGTTTTGAACTCCCTAAATTATAATGTAAAAGAGAAATAAAATATTGATTTCAATTTATCTCTAAATATAATTGATTTTGAGCTTCCTAAACCATAAATTTTTTCAAAATAGTTTGATATTATTATGATTTTAGCACTAAATACAATGTATCTAGTGATGTAAGCAGGGGACTTAAAACCAGACTAGGTTTAGGTGGAGTGAAGGGTAAGGTAAGGTGGGCATTCTACAAAACTTGCTTTGGAAGGAAAAATATCGCTTGTCTGCTAGTGGTGGTTAGGATTTTAACATGGAATCAAAGTTTGAAAGGTGCCAACAAGAATTAAAACTTCCGCTAGGGAGTGGGTTTATATTATATCTTAAATTATTGCAGTCTAGCTAAAAATTGGATAAGATGGAATTTTTAGATTTGTCATATGAAAAAGAATGCTAAAAAAGGGATTTCTAGAGCTATTGGGTTTGTTAGCACTAGAAAAAGTTTAGTAAAAATGTTTTTATTTTAGTTAAAAAATAAATTTCATCAATCTAAAAAAATGATTTCTATAGTTATCGGGTCTGTGAGTTTGATTTTGTTTAAAAGGTAAATTTCATTTCTATAGTTTATATTGTCATTGGCTTCAACAAAATTATTAGATTTCGTTCATGGCACTCGAACTCCAGTTCCAACTCACGATCCCAAGTTCCAACACCAAACCCCAAGATATGATATAGATCTTTGAAGTACTAGTATGCAACTAGGAATACAAGTATGGCTATAACATATAACAGAAAGGGTAGACAATGAGACCTCTAGCTTATTTTTGATACTTTTGGCCCTGTGGGCATAGTCCAAAGTGCTGAGAGTTTCTTCAAGACAGTGGAAAGATGGTGAAACAATTGCTATTATGCAAGTCTTTGTCCTCCCACTCAAAGAATCATGTAACATTATTGTAAGTTTATTATCCCTGCACCCTTTTTCAAAGTTACATACAAAATTACAGTCTAATTTCATTCGCAATTATGCTAAAGGTCAAACTACTTACATGCCACAAAAAAACTAACCCAAATATACCTGTAAGGAACATGTCCATGATGCTCCACAAGAGAAGTAATAACACGACCTAATATTAGTATGCTTTTGTTGATATCCCCTACCCCCCTTCCACGGCCCTACAAAATTCATTAAATAAATTACAATTATTTTTTTTCCTTTAGTCTCTCCCAAGATGTATGCAGTATAATCTAGTTAAGTTTTGAATATTCAATTTTAATTTTTCATGTTGTGTAGGTAGAAATATTTGACCACCAGATTCCAACCTTGCAAACCATGATCTATTAGATGCCATTCCAATTTATATACTAAGTACAAAAATAAGCTTGAACTTTACCATCTACTAAAAGTTGGATAGTTTGAATGACCTCACCTCCCTGGCCCCTAAACGAGATATGTTTTTTGAACCATCAAGATCAACCAAATTAAGATTTCCACATTTAATCAACTATTCTCCTTTTGGTGTTGCTTCTTTGATATGAATTGTGAAAGAAAATAATGAATGGGAGCCACTATAAAGAAAAAACAAAATTCAGAACTAGAAATTAGAACTAATCCCATATCTTATGAGAAGAAACAACGTGGAGAGAATTTACTTTACCTAGATTTCTTATTGAGAAGTGCTTATTTTGTTCGTTGCTTAGCAGAGCCTCTTTCTAGTAAAGTAAATATTTAATTTTCCCTGGTAACTATTTCTTCCTCAAGGCCTCATACATGTACCCCACCTTTTGCATCCTCCATCAATGCTAAGGGATTTCGCTATTTATAATCTAACATAACGTTAGATATCTCATCAGGTGCAAGCAAGTCAATGATTTATTCATTGTACAAATCTAAGAATGTTAGATTGTATTCAACATTTTGGCTTTCTATGGTGTCAAATATTTTCTTAACAACCCTTGGAATCACACAAGCATTGGATGGAAACTCCCCATTTGATGCACTCAGCAGATGCAATGGGTACAATGTTTATACCTCCATCATCAAATTTCCACCTAAATCCAATATATTGCTAGATATTAAAAGACAAACATTTTATAATTGATGACAAAAAATAAATTAAGTGAAATTTAATAGGTGCCCCTCGAGGAAGTTGTGCTAGAAAACCAGCTAGAATTATTCAATCATGATTTCAAACAAGTCTTTGTAGTGAAAAGTATAAATTGGAAAATAGCAATGTAGAAATTTATCAGAAAATTGAATGTATCCATGGGAATCATTAAAAAATGATCTTCACAGAAAAGCATTAAAACTTACTATTGACATTTTCCCTTCACCTTCCATGGTGTAAGTTTTCCTGTGCAAGTTTGGCCATAAGGCAAAGATTGTGCAATTGAAACCTTATAATACTTCATTTACTATTGAAATGGCAGCTTGATCATAGAGATCTTTCTGTTGTGCAGATGGACCAAATACCTATAGTTTATGATATTTTCATGCTACATTTGTAGAGACAGAGATATAGTAATATTTGCATTACTTAATGCCAGGCTTTATAGTACGTCCAAAAACTTCAACAAAAAATGAGATGAATATGTTGCAAGATCAATTTCAACAAAATATTCACTTTGTTCAATGGTTACTTATTAAACATCTATGAAATCATTAATTGGAAAGAGAAGTAGGAATTTCCCATTTTTAGTAGGAAAGTAGGTCAAGGACATAAACTACATCATAAACAGATTCTTACTTATAAAAACAAAGTAATACAAGTAGGTAAAAAAAATTAACATGCAATATTAAAAACAAGAATATTATGTGTACTTAATCAAATTCAATACATACAATCTATACATAGATGAACATTTTTGCATTGAAATGTTCAACACATATTAACAATACCTCCTTAGGATCAACAAAAAACTGGAAGTACTATAAAATGGTAATTCTAACTCTTACTAGTAACTAAAACATGTCAAATTGAAAATTATAACAGCAAGTACAACAGATCTAAAATTCAAATCATGTCAATAACAAGAAACTTTCATATAAACCACTCTAATACCATGTTGAAATTCTTGGCATGCAGTAACAGTCTTATCAATCTGACCTAACCAACCTACTTAGGATAACATAAAACTGAAAGTACTATGAAAACTGCAATTTGATTTGTATTAGGAACTGAATTTTAAAACACATCAAACTAAAAATCATAACAACAACTCCAACAAATCTGAAATTCAAATCACATCACTATTTTATTACTTCGAAAATAGGAAATACTGGAAGCAATAAATCTAAACTCTAATCCCTCACTGATCTCTACTAAAAAAATGAATAATAATAGAGACCCTGCCCCTCTTTATAAAGGAGGCTTGGGTTGTACACTAAAAATAACCTAACCATGTGCACCTGGGTTAGAGTGTCCAACATATGCATATGCATTGGCCTCCTATAGAACTACACCTGAATTGGAGTGAACTACACACAAACCTTCCCTTCACCCTCTCCTCAAATCAACAACCTCTCTCTAAAACCTATATAGTGTTATTTTCCTAAAACTGGAAAATTATAGAACTACAGTTGGATTGGAGTGGGATACACACACCTTGCCTTCACCCTCTCCTCGGATCAACAACCTCTCTCTAAAACCTATATAGTGCTCTTTTCTTGAAATTGGAAACTTAAATCATAAATAGAAAAGCAACTCAAAAATAAAACTACACTGAAATAGAAAACTAACTTAAACTAGAATTTTATAAATCTGGATTAGTAGGGAACTAAAAGTGGAAAAACTAGAAATAAACTAAGACTGGGGCCCTTAATTACACCTCCCTCACACTCTGTTGCACACAAGAACACAAGCATATTGTTGTACAAAGTACAAACCTGGTGATGTGTGCTCCCAAACCTTGGACACCTTTGGAGGTACCTGTAGAATTGGAAGATGACCTGTTGTAACTCCGTAAATAATGATGAATTGAGAGGGAAACATTCCTGGTTAACTGTCAGCTAAAGAGACTGTAATATATATTTGTCAACATGTTATGTATTGTTTTAGAGAGTAGAGACTACACAAATAGTTGTTTGTAACAATTATCATTAGCATCCTACCTTTCCCCTTTTTCTCACAAAAAAAAATTATATTATTGCAATATTCTTGTGATTAATGAGGGCATCGCCAATTGACTTTTGAACTCATCCTTGACCATGATTCCACAAAACATAACTAGTTGGTTTGAAACAATTTGATGATATTTCCACTTTTCTAAATGTTAACAATTTGTTGCCAACTAGTATGATGAGACCTTCATGATGCATTCAATGCTAATTCAAATAGTTACAACTCTGCTCTAAAAGTACTAGTGTGAATAGGATTGATTCTCAAACTTGTTTTCTTAAAAATCAATCCTTGTAAAACAAACAAAATGTGTTTCTCATCAAGAAAACCATGAGATCCTACCCTGAGCTATATAGAAATCTCATGATTCAGGAAAGAACTTGGAAAATCTTTGCCCAAATTTTAAATAAAAAATGGAAAGCATAATGTTCAACCAAGTTGTAGGGAGACTTTAAACCAATTTGGCTAAAGGAGACTTTCAAAAGAGTCAAAACTTGTCACTTAACAAACTTAGTAAAAACAATTCAAAATTTACTCATGGTCAAGGTCATGGTCAAGGTCATTTGCTTAAGATGTTTACAGAGGTTATACAACGCTGAAGTGTTTCTTAGGCTCGTAGGAATAAATTGATAAGGATTGGACATGGGTCCCGGATCATTTTGAAGGTCAGATTTGATGAAAACATTTTATTTTATAAACATTAAATGATCCAAAATTAGACGGGTATAAATTTACACTACTGAGAATATTTAAATACAATTACTGCCTAGGTTTCTTCACTAGCACAACATGCTTAGATTTTTTGGGAGAGTGAGAGATAAGAGACCTCAGGAAACCTTTTTCTTGCTTGTGCGTGAAGAAGAGGGCCTCGATCTAGATCTGGCCATTGAGTAGCATTCAAGTTAGTGTAAGTGAAGTGATCAACATGAGTAATCAACAACATGGGGTTCTCTGATGCCAATACCAACATGAGGGTCTAGAGTCATTGGTGCTTCACATCTGAGATTTTGTTGGGATTGACACTAATTATAGCATTTGTGTTCTCTCCCACTGGTAAGGTTCTTAATCCAACTGACATTTCGGTGTAACTAATGTTTCAGATTGTATTTTTTCTTCAAGGATAGTGATCTATCCTGCCATTGCTCATCAAACCTTTCACTTTCCTTCTGATGGTCATCAAACCTTTTCACTTTCATTCCAGTGGTCAATTTTCTTAAAGAAATGTGGCTAGACTTATTTTATTTTCAATTGAATGCAAAATATTGCTAGATCTCATATGCAAAGGCTCTGCAACTGATGTAATTCATTATGTGTTTAGAAGATATAGTGATTGTTTTCTTTAAATTTTAGATCCAGGACTCTCTTTTGCAATTTGTTTATTGAAGTAAGATTTGTTTATGTAGGAGCATATGATCCACTAGATCCAAACAACAACATAACATTAAAATGGGATATCATGTCCTGGACACCAGATGGTTATCTAGTAAGTACACATCCACACTACAGTGTACACTTATGCTCTTCCTTGGAAGAGATCCTTCATAGACTAGTTTTTGGTTTCAAGTAGTTCCAAAAAGTTAGGGATCCACAATGGTGGTGATGAGTGTCCACACCTGATACTTGCATCTACTGCAATCTTTGAAAGGAAATGTTTTTTCCAACATGTTTATACCAAAATCCAAATTCCGTATTTTTACTTGTTTAAATTTATAGATGATACCCATATATGTGCTTGCTTGTAGTTTTTTGATATTCCCATTATGGTCCCCAAGAAATATTCAAATGTGAAGAAAATTTGTCGTCTTAGTTGGTAACTTGGTAGACCTGTAGCCTGCCCAGAGTCAACCTTTTTTAAAGACATGCCTTGCACATATATATATAGTTGTCCTGTGGTTTGTACACAATATAAAGATAAAAGTCACGACCCTGTGTATTTAACAGTTAGACATCTCGGTCTTACACCCATCGAGAGACACTTAATTCGTCCATGAAATCTATATCTATGGGGCATTCTCATCATGGCTATGCCTCTCTCGGATTAATTATCTTAATTATTTGCATCATACGAGTACACAATTCTTCCTTACATAAGCTTTAAATTTCTTCCCTAGGTGAGCTTAACATAAGGGGGAGAAGTTTGGAAAAGGGAGAGATGCCAATAGAGAATACCGATAAGCATATGCACTTGTACTCATGTAGACCATTTTTCTAAAAAACTTCCATTTTTACCCTATAAACAATTTTCAATAGTACAGACACATAGAGAGTCTTGGATGGACTTGGGCAAAGAAGGAGGTGATTTGGTCAATGGTTGGTGCTCAGATGATGGAGTAAGGGAATTGTTCTAAGTACAAAGGAAATATTTGACATTGTTGCAAGAAAAATCCCACTGTTGTTGATTTATTACCAGGAACTTCTTACAAAGAGAATAAGGTGCAAATGTTCCAAAAATCTAAAAATCTTGGCAAAGATATCAGTTTACAAGGCCTCCTCTGCCACTTCAAACCCTTTCAAAGTGTCTGAATCTTTTCTACCTTCAAAGCAAGGAGGGTTTCCAAAATAAAACTGCGAAAATCTAAGCGAAACAACTTAATTTGCCACAACAACTTCTTTATATGCAGCAATTTTAAGTTTCCACACAACTACAATACATCTCGTTGAATGTCAATATTTCCATGCCAAGAAATTTTCATTATTTAGCATTCATCATGGAGTTTTTTTCATATTTTCCCATCGAATCGGAACTAAATGATGTGAAGTAATTTCGTTTTGTGCATACCAAACTAAAAACGATGATTACAAACCTCTGTCGGATGCAAATCTAACAGACATCAAAGCAAAACAACCTCGGATTTTCATCCAAGGCAAGCTGCATAATCCCTATTTGAGGGCTAAAGCAAAGCTCACTATTACCATTAATCTTGACAGAAAGTCAGGGAGATTTTACCATTAATCTTGACAGAAATTTAGGGAGATTACCTTGTCGAATGTAAACGTTCAATCTATTTGCGTTGGAAATATTTTGACAGACAATAACTTTTCGTTGGAAGTCATTGCATGTCACAACCTGAGGCGCGTTGCTTCTCAATTCTTCCTCGCTGAATGGCCTGAGTCGCCCAACCAAATCAGAAAACTCACCATAGAAGGACCAAAATCCAGAAAAAATACTATAAATAAAATGCAAGTAAAAAAGGAACGACAGTGAAAAACCTGCATACCTGCAGCGGAGTAGAACTTGGACATTGACACCTTGTCCTTCTCGTGGCAGATCAACATTTTTGTTTTAATCTCAAATAATGGATGAAGAAGATCCAAAGGAAGAAACGTAATAGAGGGGCAGGTAAGGAAAGGAGGGTTTGGGAATGGTGAAGAATAAGGGTTCTAGTTTGAAAATTTGTGTTCCTGCATCCTGATTGCCCTGCGCTTTTTTATTTTGAGATCTATTTTCTTTGTATTATCTCTCTCTATACTTCACGAGCTGGATGGATAAGAAGAAAAATCAATGTATGTATTGAATTTTGACTCTTCATCCTTCTCTCTTAGTGCTTGTTTTTTGGGAAAACTTCTCTATTAAATGCTTTTTTTTTGGAAAGTTTTTATCTCAAAGTTAATTACGTTCGGTGTTTTTAAGAGCTTTCATCGTCTGTCAAGAGCGTATAAATATATCCCATGTGTCTACATTATTTTCGACTTCTGGGGTCGCGGGTTCGATCTGCCACAGTAGAACTGGTGGGTCTCGGTTGAGGTGAAACCATTATACGCTAGCTCAAGCGCTTGAAGTTGTGGCCAGAAATGGTAGTCTGTGCTGTGAGCCAGCCTTACCTGCCTTTCCTCAATAATTGGATAATCAGCATTAGCAAGACAAAGTCCTTGTTATCGCCGATGATTATGCTACTCTGTACAAAGTGAATAAAAAATGGCCTGGGCATGCTGTTCTCATTCCTCCTGCTCCAGATCTGCGAACAACGCATCTGTTTGGATAACAGATTTGTGGTTAAGAAGTGCATTTGACATGAGTTGAGGTTTGAATTGGATTTTATAGTTAGTTGTTTTATTTTATTCTTTCTGTTGATCCTACTTTTCCAGTACATTGCTCAACAACAAATCACTTGTCTTCTGGTGCTGCCCTACCCTCGCCCCTTTGTTGGTCGCTGTAACGAGGAGGAAAAGATCATAAAGCCAGGAAGCAATACAGAATATCCTTCCCAAATCTCTGGGGTGAGCAGTTCAAATCCTGTGCAAAGATCAGAGGTAGATCGCCTCGTGGAGCCTGCAAGTTTAGATGGAAATGCACGAAACACTGCATGTTCGCTCCATAATTCTCACGTGAGGAGGTTCCATTCTACTTGTTCCCACTTTGTAACTCCAATATGGGTTTGGGAAAAAAACTTATTAGGTATAGAGGTAATAACATGTTAATGGAGCTTCCATTGGTCTTATCTAAAACATTTACACAATTTCTCCCATTTCTCTCAAGACAACAATATCACATATTGAAACATACTAGAGGTCCCCACTTGATATTACCAAAACCTTGACTTCATACGACTTCTATAATTCCCGTAGTTGTAATTTACAGAACCTACAATTCCCATTGTGCAAATTCTAGGATTTCTCAACGAATTGAAGCCTAACATCTTTGGAGAACATAGACCCACCATCCAAACATATAAGGTCTTAAAGGAATTCCAAGCTAGTCTTAAATTCAAATAATGGTGAGGAATTCTAAGCCACTGATTATTAAAAATTGAAAAAGTGTCTATGAATACCAAAAGTGAAAAAGTGTCTTCATAGAATTAATGTTGATCATAATAAAATATTTCAATGTCCCCTAATAAAAGTAAAAAAAAAATAATTAATTTATAATAAAAAAGATAAGATCCAAATATATAATTCATTCTATTCTTAATATAAAATTAATATTTAAATATTTAAAAAATATTATTAATGGTAAAAAAAATTCAATCTAGACCATAGATATAATAGTTCAATCACGATATTAAGTAAAATATTTCAATATTAACAGTATATATAGTTAAACAAAAAATTATGTGTATATTACATAAAATAATTGGAAAAAATATTTGTTCTACACTCCACCCCAATTGTTCACATTTTGATCAATCTCCTCTTTCCTCAACAATACTCAAGCTACTATTTTTCTCCTACATCTTAAATATCTGAAAACAACAATCTAATAAAAACTATAATGAGAGAACAATAACACACATTACAAAATTGCATCACTTACCACTACATAAATGTGACAACAACCAAAATAGATAATTACATCTTTACCCCGCATCCATTTCTAAACTCCAAATAAATATTTTATGCATCTAAAAATAAGTACAAAGGAAGTAATTTTCCTCAAGAAAACGAGGTAGCTTTCCTCAATAGAAAAATGGAAACCGTCCAATAAGACAGACTCCACATCTTATAAAGACATAAAACTGTACAATGGAAATGAAACATGGCTCGCGGTGAAACCATCACGAAAAATTCAATTGTTGTTTTAAACTTACATGGTTAGATCGTGTCTAATCTTGAGACATTGTCTAGGTAAATAAACAATTAAAAACATTACTTTATTTGAAATATTGGTTGTAATGGTTAAAGTGGAAACATTTTCCATAAATTTAAAATTTGCAATGTCTTTCTTTAATATATATTTTATATTTAAATTTTATTTTTTAAGAAGTGTCCATTTAATATTTTTTTTATTTATTTTATTGATTTTAAATTTATATCTTAAAAAATTGGTTATAAATATATACGTTATTTATACGTTTAGTAGTAGTTGTTGTTATTATTATTAAACAAAAATAATTTATAACACAATAAAAATTATATATAAATAAAATAAATATTTTATTATTTAAATTGTTTTTTTTATCTATCTTATTTATTTATAATTTAATCTTATATTTAGAAAAATAATTAAATGATCAACTTATTATATTATATCTTCAAATTTATGGAAATAGTTTGTAAACATTCATAGATATACATTTCACATTGCTAAAAAAAAAAACAACATCAAAATTAACTGAATTATAATAATTATTATTATTAATTATAAAAGGGTTTTTAATGACAAGCACTCAACCTATTGAGCTAACCCCTAGGGCTAACAAAAGAAAGCTAATATATAATATAAACACATATATACATTAAAAAAAAACATGTAACAAGATTCTTATCCATGAAGATTTTTAATTTGTAAATAGGATTTGTTATAAATCCATGGGCCAACACCATGGCTTATCAATACTGTATGCCCAAAAAACCATAATTCATTTCATATGACACTTGTTTATATAACTTATTTTCAATTAATGAATTTAATTAAAAGGGAAAAAAATGCATAACTACTTTGAAAATAAATCTCAGCATTTGATTTATGCATACTATTAAGAATATTCTAGAATTATTTTATGGAGGTTAAATCCCTACCATCCAACTAAAAATTATTGATAATTAAATTAAAATTTTGGAAGCCCTATTCCAAAATTATGGTGATGATGATGATTAACTTTCACTAAGACATCCTTATCAACATAAATATTTTGTGGATATTTTATAAATGTTAAATACATTAAATACCTACCTTCCATCTATTACTTATTGATAATTAAATTTAAATTCTGGAAACATGTTCCAAAATAGACACGCCTATAGAGTTAGTAATTGATTTAATTTTATGATTTATGGAATACATATGTATACTTGATTTGATTTTAATCATTTTTATGATTTATGGAATACATATGTATAATTGATTTGATTTTAATCTTTTTTATTTTAAAAGTTAAGATATGATAGTAATGAAGATTTTGTTCATTAAAATATAATGTAAATGAAACAAAAGGAAACAATTAGATTGATATTGAGTATTATAAAAATGGTAGAAGTGTAAAGTACAACAAAATGTAAAATACAAAATAACATAAATTCAAAGTTCATCATGGTAAACAAATTGCTTAGCAATACATTTGGTAGGTAAACAAGTTTGCAATACATTTGATATGCTATAAATCTATTACCTTAGTAGTGGACTAGACATAGTTTATCTTTCGAAACACACATTGTTATTGGTTTGCATAATTAATTAAAGTATTTATCAATGCTTTAAGAAAATAAATTAAGTTGGATTTAGAGTTTACACGACTAATTATATGTATAGTTGATATTCGCTCAAATCCCAATTCCATATTTCATGACATGACCACATTTTTTCACATGAAGGACATTGGCTTTGTTTTCCCATTATTAATTTAACATTGACCAATGCAATTTATAATGTTTAGAACTAATTCTCATGAGCTTCAAAGTGAAATTGGGGGTTGGTCTATTCCCAAAACACCTTGGGATGAAAGAATTTGTCACCTTTGTGACAGTAAGAGGGTTGACTATGAAACACATGCAATCCCATGCAATCTCATGCATGCCAAATCTAGCAAGGAAAATACTCATGTAAGTCGATCCCTGGAATGAAGCTTGTTGTATCTCCTTGATCTTGCCTTTCCCTGCTTGATCTTTCCTTCCTCTTGCATTCTTTACCTTTCTTTTTCCAATGCCAAACTGCTCCAAGAAAACTGTAAGTGGCCAAGAGTATGAGAGAGATTGAATAATGAAAGAGCTCCAAAGCTAAACTAACAAAAGGTTACCAACTGATCCTCATAAGCCTTTTTATGAATGAGGCCTCTATTTTATTCGTTTTCCATTATTTTCCTTCATTTTCCTCCTCACATTCAACATGTGACCTTTCACCTCCTTTTCCTCCTAATTTCCATTATTTTCATATATAATTGTGCCAAAAATGTCTTTTTTCCTTTTAATGCCTTAGCCATTGCCTTTGCCAATTTCCTTACCCATAAAAAACCAAATGAACACCCCCTAGGATGTATTTCCCAACATTTAGCTTGGAATAAGTGTCTCATTCATCCGTGGTTATTGTTTTTAACTTTTATTACATGGAATTTTCACGAGGGCTGTTACAGAACCCTCCCCCTTAGGGGACACCATCCTCGGTGTTCAATCACATATACCTCAACATCCTGCTAAAAGAATACATATTGTTCATGGATCTTTATAACACAGCTCGATGCAATACTTACAATGAAATATTTGCCCAAGAGAAAAACACCATGACAACATGACAACATATCGCATAACGGAGCTTTATAACACAACTGATTATGGTATTTAAAATGATCATCCTGCTGAGTGCCAACCTATATAACATTATAACATCGTGACAAAATAACCACATGATAGCATAATAACATGATAACATAACCATAATTACATGACACCCATACCACATAGTGGAGCTTTATAACACAACTCGTTACAGTATTTACATCCATCCACATGGGTATATATAGCAACATCACCATAAATATAGATACCAAAACATATGTCAAATCATATACCAAAACATATATCAAACATATACTAGTCATCATATCTAAGCACATATCAAAACATCATATAGATTATATCAAACCATCATAAATCATGTATCAACCACCATAAAGAAAATACCAAACCATCATAAAACATATACCAAATCACCATAAAGAAAATACCAAACCACCATAACAAATACCAAACCACCATAATAAAATACTAAACCACCATGTCAAACAAATACCTCAACCCAATGTGATCACTCATAAGCACAAACCGCCTTCCAAGAAGATAGTGCCTCCACATCTCAGTGCATGTATAATCGTTGGTAACTCAAGATCATGTGTCGAGTAGTTCTAGGCATGCTCGTTGAATTTCCGAGACTCATAACATACCACCTATCCATCCTGCATAAGTACTCCACCAAGCCCTCTCTTGCAAGAATATGTGGATACCACAAAATCTTTGCCCAGATCTGCAATCTATAGTACTGGTGCATGTGTCAACAACTTCTTAATATGCTCAAAGCTAGCTTCACACTACTTTTTCCATTCAAGCTTATTACCTTTCCTTTGCAATGATTTAATGGGATAAGAAATTTGTGATAAGTTCCTAATGAACCTCCTATAATAGACTTCTATACCCATGAAATATCTCACCTCGTCCACATTCTTAGGAGCTACCCACTCCATGATGGCCCTTATCTTCTCTGGATCTACTCCAATGCCTTCCTTGGAGACAACATGTCCCGAGTAGTGCACCTCAGTTTGAAAGAAACCACACTTGATGAGCTTAGCATACAACTGATGCTCTTTCAATAACCTCAATACTGTTTCTAAGTGCTCGGTGTGTTGTTCCTCATTTTTAGAATATACTAGTATATCATCAATGAACACAATAACAAAATTATCCAAATATGGACGCAACACACTACTCATCAAACACATGAATGTAGTTGGATCATTAGTTAAGCCAAATGGAAATACATAAACTCATAATGCCCATATATGGTCCTAAACACAATCTTGTAAATGTCCTCCTCTTTGATGCATACCTGATCGTATCTGGATCTCAAGTCAATATTTGATAACACTGCTACTCCCTTTAACTGATCAAACAAGTCATCAATCATCGGCAAATGATATATGTTCTTGATAGTCACTTTATTCAACTGTCTGTAATCAATGCATAATCTGAGAGTACCATCTTTCTTTCTCAAAAATACGACCGGTGCACCCCATGGTGATACACTTGGCTTAATGTTTCCCTTGTCAAGTATTTCCTTTAGCTGCAATTTTAACTCAACCAACACAGGTGTGCTCATCATGTAAGGTGCTTTCGATGCTGGAGTTGCCCTTGGCACTACTCAATCAAAAATTCTACCTCCCTATGAGGTGGAAACTTTGTAATTCCCTCTGGGAAAACATCCTGAAACTGTTGCAAAACTGAATATCTATTCAACACATCTACATCCTCAATATCCTTACCCTTATCACTAGAAATTTGTACTGCAAATAGCTTGCACCCTTTTCTACAACTACTCTTTGCTTTCACAGTTGTCACCATCCTAACGGATGTGGTTGTCTTCTTACCTTGCAAGACTCTTGGTTCTCCATCGTCGCCAACACACTCAATAGCTTTGACATAACAGTCAACCTTGGTTCTATGTAGATACAACCAATTGATTCCCAACAGCATACTGTACGATCCCAATGCTAATACATTCAAATGTGTTGTTGTAGGCATACCATTCAAATCAAATGCGCAAGCTCTTACCTAGTGATGAATTCACTTCTTTGTACCTGTGGAAAACTGCACTAACCAAGGCTCTGCATGCAATTCCTTACTCAAACCACAATTATCTACCAAGTCAGGACTAAGATAGCTATAATTAGATCTAGGGCCAATCAAAATAGAAATAAATTGATCACAAATCTTACCACCCATCTCAATGATAGATGCCTGGTGTTCTGCTTTCCCATTGTCCACTACTGCATAGATATGTGGAATACTCAAACCAACATCCCCAATAGTTTGTGCCTCCTATGCACTGTATATATTAGGCCTTCCACCTTGATGTTGTAGAAAATCTCTCCTAAGGTGTTCCTCACCACATGTCCAACACTCCAACTGACCAGTGCCCTCACCTCTATGTTGTTGTTACTGCTATTGTGACCCATGTCCCTATCTAGCTGCATTAAATCTCTTTTGCGGAGCCACATTTTCTTTCCCATATGCATGTTGAGGCCTTGTCCTCTTAGGCTTCCATTCACCTCTACCTTTGTCTTTTCCCTTCCATCCATGCTGAGATTCATTCTTACACTTGGATTTCTCATAGAAATCCTTTAGTTTCCCAATAACTTCCTCAAGTGACCGAGGCTCATCATACTCAATCCGATATCTAAAAGATAATGGCAAACCACTGACAAACCTTTGAACTAAATTATTAGTGTCATTGATCCCATCTTTAATTCATAGAATTATTTAGCCTTACTATTGTAGTACCTTTCTAACAAGTACTTCTTCCTGAAAAGCCTCTTGAATTCCCACCAACTCAAGTCATCTATCTTGATGTCTCTAACCTTCTTAACGTCTTCCCACCAAATATCTTCTTTACGTTTCAAGTTGAAGATAGTTATTCTGGCCTTCATGGTATCTGTGTACTCATGCAACTCAAATAATTTGTTCATCCCAAGTATCCAAGCCTCTACATCTTCCATCTTCTTCACATCTCCATCAAAAGTAGGTGGTTTTTCTTTCTTCAATTCATCTGGTAAGTATCCCCTATCATTCCTCTTATAAGGATGATAGTGATGAAGATCATGATGTCTATTAGAACCAGAACTAGAATAATACCTATACCCATCGCCCCTCCTTTCCAGAGTGTCCAACAACCTTCCATCTCTCACTGTGTCAGATCTATTCGACCTGTGTCTACTAGGAGATCTACTGCCATATGCTCCATTAGTCCCATCCTCATGTGCATGGTTGATCCGAAGCGACCCTTGTCGTTGTAGTTCTGACAAACTCTAAAGAAGTATAGCATTGACCTCTGCTTTCTTCTCTTGTGCCTGTATGATCCGATCATTATCTACCTTACAACTCCTTATCTCTTCCTTCAAGCTTCTCAATGTATCGGCCAAATCAGAAGTATGCCCCACACCACGCTGCTCATTTGATGCATAGGGAGATTCTACGTAGTCTACCACCTTGCTAGCCATTTGACCTTTCTCTTCCTGCAATGCATAATATGTCAGATAAACCAAATCACAATAAACCAACGTAACTTAGTATAGCTCGGGGAGGATACCTTGTCTGCAAGATCACCAAATCAGCGTGATACATGTATAACATAACCATAACAACATATCGACATACACAAGTAAATGTATCAACTCATAAACATCACTCTAACTAGGATCCAATCATCAATGCAAGGCCATATACACAATGCATGCTATGACCTCATGCATGACAACAACCATTACTCCATTATACACATTGCTACATGCAACTGAAAATATGCCTAAGCAATGCCTAGCCAACTAGAAATACGCATAAATGCATGTAGTCGAACATAATCGATCAGTTCTCGCAATCAACCTACAAGACTGATGCATGTAATCCAAATATTCAAGAATGTAGCCTAATATACAAGGATGTAATTAGGCACCATAAAATCAACATGTAAGTGACAAATAACCATATACAGTCAGTCACATACTCATGTCAAATACTCTTCACGAAATCAACATCAAATTCTCCATGATAACCATACAACAACCCTAATCCAACATCAAGCAAATGTAATAAGTATATAAGTGTAAGAGACACACATGCAACTGACATGAATGCATGACTAACACATTCAACCCATCCAGTCCAAAAGTTTAACAATGCTCTTGTACCACTCTGTAACACCCTCCTCCCACATCCACCCAAGTAACAATGTCAACTAGGGAAACATGAGACAAGAGGCTACTATGATCAGATTAGACCTCCTAAGTGACCTAAGGAAGTGGAATCGACAGAACATCACACACAGTCATCCAATCATCATCAGCAGAACCCTCAGGAGACAAGTCAGCCACGTAGACAACCTGTCCCTGGGTCACATTATTGTTCTGGACCTCTGAGGCCATAGTTACTCTCATGTTATGGGCAAGGGAGTGACCAGAGACCTAAAGTTACTCTCATATGCCTTCCTGCCAGTGGCTGTGGACCAAAGTTGCCAATTATGTGCCGACGACCATGAGATTTAAGCCACTTTTTTAGGCTCAAATCTTAGGCCACTGCTCAGAATGGAATGAAAGTTCAGAATCAAGTAAAGTACAGGGAAATAATGTTGCAAAAGTAAATAGTTGATCAAGACCTTAACCATACCCCTACTAGTTTTTAGTGTCGGTATCTTCATCCCTCCATTAGTGATCAAATTCTCATGTTGCATTGCATGTTAGGTGTCTCATTCGATTAGTTGCATTCCATTAGGTTCATGGATCATCTGATGGTATTGGCATATTATAAAATTTCCCTCATGATCTTTACTTGCTGGTCCATTTTCATACATTTAGGTCATTTGCAGTCATTTTTGCTTTTACATCTGCAAAAGTCATTTTTAGGTTTTTAGGTCTCATTAGGTCTAGGTTTTTGTCAATAAAGTCTTGTAAATGCTCAATAATGGTTAGTAGGAACATGAGGAGCTCAAATAAAGTCTCAACAACAAAAATTTCAATAATCACATGCTCAATTATTGATTTTTCCTCAAAACCCTGTTTTGAGGAAAAAAACAGAGTTTTTATGTTTTATGTACAAAATTTCATGTAATTTCATTTTTTCTATATGTAATAATTCTGAGATGCAACCCTGGTCACTTTGCCAAGCTCCTGCACTCCAGTTCCTGCAAAAGAATCAAAATTTCAAAGCATTTAGTCCATAAAGGCAAAAAGTAAGTCAAACTACTCAAAACAGAGTTTGAAAAAACAAGTGAAAGACAAACATTAGGAAAGTGGGTTTTCATAAGTGAAAAATCAAAATCATTGGTATATAAAGTCTTTTCATGTCAAAGAGCTCATTTGTGTCCAAAAGTGAATGAGAACAAGTGCAAATCGTGTTTTCAAGCCAAAGGAGCGATTTTGCAATCAAACTGTCAAAATTTAGAGGCGCGACGCACCTGGGTCAAGGCGCGGCGCACATAGAGCAAAATTTACACTGAATTTCTAACTGGCGCGACGCACCAGAGAGGTGTGGCGCACCTGTGAGTGGGTGCGGCGCACCAGTCTTCAAAGCCTGAAATTCATCCAAATCTTCCTCCAAAGCTCCAAAATTGCAAATTCTTCATTCCACAAGTAAGTTAACACCTCCATATTGCCAATGTATGAGTTTCCATCAGTGTTTATGGTGTTTCAATAGGTTAAAAACAAAACCCTAGTTCCTTGCACAGTTGTATTGAGAAAACTGCCTAGGGTTTGCAAATTACAGTTTTTGCTGTCTAATTCCCTCCCTACCATTTTCACACCCCCTCACTACAATTTCATTCACCTCTTTTCTCCTTCCATTTTTCACTTACACTTACCTATTCCCCCTATCCCTAAAACCAATAACCCTAATCCCTAACTTCACTTCTCCCAAACCCTAATTAACATCCCTAAACCCTAAACATTATTCCCCAAACCCTTCCATTCCCCAAAAACCCTACAAGTAGCATCCCAACCCCTCATTCACAGTCCCTTCACAGTCCTTATCATCAAATCCCTGTTGTTTAGCAGCAAATACCTATTGACACTATAAAATCTCTTCATACTCATCTAAGAAACATCAAGCATTGGCAAACATGGAGTCAGATTCTTCTTATGACAGAAATGAGGAAACAGTCAGTGACTCCTCCAAAGAAATTCATGCACCAAGGAGACCTCACAAGAGTGGAAAACATAACCAGGAGGAGCCTACTACACTTACTGAGCTGTTGGCTTGCCCTCTTGCTGTAACATGCTTCCAACATCAATCTTGTTACCAATTTTGTGAGATGGTGGAAAGAGTCAAATACCACCATGAGCTTGCCAGACTTTTTGTGCTCCATCTTCACAATGACCAGGTCAATTTGGCAGGTGTGACATTCACTTTGACACCAGAGACTATAGCTCAAGAAACTGGTATTCCGAACATGGGTGAGTAGTGGAATAAGGGACAATTGGTGGATAGAGATTATTATGAGCCTTATATCAAGGCTGGTTTTCAAAGGCATGTCAGTAGGGTCTTCCCTTTCAGGTACCTGCAGGACACATATGCTCCCCTTATGAAACTCATAATCAAATATTTCAGTTGCAAAGGCAGATTTTCTCGCCTATACACCTATCATGTCAGATTGTTGATGCATGTTACTAGGGTGAGGATGATGAACCTCCCTTATTTCATTTGCCGAAATATTGAGAAAATGACCACATTGGTGCAAAGGAAACCTCCTCATCAACAATATAACAACATCTATCACTTTGCATTAATCAAGATTGTGGTTTTGCATCAGCTTAGTTTATTGAATGTTTCATGGGAGGATTTCATTTCACATGAGGTCTTTACAGGTCCTCAAGTTCCCCCATCAGTTTTTCATGAGGCAGGAGAGCCTTCACATCAGCAAGAGGTGCATGAGACTCAAACCACTAGTGTGCCAGTGTTTGTCACTTACCAAAAGGGCACAAGGAGATTGTTTGCAGCAGCAAAACGAGTACTATCTCCACCCGGGGTGGAAGGGGTCTCATTTCCTTCAACAACAAAGCAGGTATAGGACAAGGGTAAGTAGCCAATGCATGATGAGGGACCTTCTAAAGGTCAAGAGAGGGAGTTCACTCTCATTCAGGATGATGACATTGATTTGGGCTCCCAAAGCTCAAAGCTCAAGGAGATCATCCAGGAACAACAAGATGACATTCAACACTTGTTTCTCAACCTAGAAAGAGCCAAGTGGATAATAAACTATTTGGAGCAAAGAAAAAAATAGTTAGAGGATCACCAAACCATAAGAGAAAACCGACAAGCTGCCAAGAGGAGGAAAGTCAAGTTGACACCACTTGAATAAGAAATTGAAGCTGATCGTGAATCTTGGCTTGAGAGGGCAAACATGCACTTGGGAAAGATGTTGGAGAAGGCCAAAAAAGACAAAAAGATGTTGAGGCACATGGCCTATCACTATTTGGCGAGAAACAAAATCTGCAAAGCGAGAATTAGGACTTTGAAGGCCAAATTGAGGAAAGGTTTGAGGAAGATGAAAGAGAAAGACAAGCTCTAGATTTTGGTTGAGGCTTCTTTAGCCCAACATAGCACTTTATGGAGGACACTCAGCCCAAATTTCAAGAAATTTGGGATACTTTTTGTCAATTTTGAATTTTTGGAGTAAAACACAGGTTTTTCTACCTAGTGCGCCGTGCCACCTAGCGCGCGCTTTTGCTAGGGACCTCCTTTGGAGGAAAACTCAGCATTTTTGTATTCCTTAGGCAAAACTATGAATTCTCACACATGGCCAAGAAATTTTGTTAGTTTTAAGCTTCCAAAAGGGTCAAAAACACCTCAAAAATGCCCTTTCTACCCCTTTTTGGCCACACCGGAAGAAGTGTTGGGGGAAATCATTTTTGGAGGGGAAAATGGACACCAAATTCAGAAATTCCACCTGTTATGGAATTTAGACAAATATACCTTTCCAACAAGCTCACTTGGAGAAAATTTGGTGCACGGGAAGGCCTCCAAAATCAGCTGCAAAAAGGCGTGGCGCACAGGATGGAAAATTGACTTTTTGCCCAAAAAACTCTGTTTTTTGCCTAGTTCTTTCTCAGTTTGACTTTTCTCTCTCTCATAGTCAAACTCATGATGTAATTTGATGTAAATTTATTGATTTTGATGTAAATATGCTAAAATTTCACTCATGGAGGTATATACATTATAAAAAGGTAGTTTGAAGCTGAATGAATCAGTTTCCTAGGTTTTAGAGGCAAGTTGTTCCACTGCCTACTTTTCAGTTCTTTGTTTAGATCTTGTTGAAACAACTTCTAAACTCATGAATTTGACCCTTAAATCCTAGCATGAGTTGTTTTTTTCCTATATCTAGTAGTTTTTGAGTCATTGGTAAAGGTTGGACTCTTGTGAATGCTTTGAGCATTATTGTACATTCATCTCTGCAGTTTGGCAAAGGAATAGTCCAGGGTTTGCAACATTTTGTGGGATTCTTATGGAAAGTTGATTTGGTATTGTTTTTCCTTTTGTAATTAAAGTTTAAATGTGTTTATGTATGCCATCACCTATTTATGTTCAACTTAACTAAATGAATCAAGGATAAAGGTAGAATTCATTGATGTTGCAGTGCTCTACCTAGGGTTTGTTTAGTTATTCATGTTTTCAACTGTTTGAAGAGGATCCTTGAGACTTTCATGCCCTCTCCAACTCCTCACCAGTTTTAAGACTCTCCATCTCACTCAATTTGAAGCACTAAACCATTTTCCTACCTCGCCCCATAGAAACCTCTGCAAGACTGAGTCCATTCCCCGGACCCAAATTTGCCTTTCACATTTGAGCCAGCAAACCAACATTAAATTCAATCAAACCCCTCTGAGCATATACCTATCCTAAAATCAGTCTTCACATTAGTCATCTCAATCTCTATTGACCATATTCTTCTGAGATTGACAAGGAGAGAGCCCTCTCCCGACCTAGTAGGGCTAGATACTAGGTTAAGCGTGGTTTGATGTTACCCTAGATCCTGCCTCTCTCAGCTTGAGGTAGATTTAGGCCCTAACACTAGCAAGGGCAGGCATTTCGTCAAACATAAAATCAACATGTAACCTACAGGTGTAAATAGAAGAATTAAGTATAGGGATCTCATACTCATCTGAGAATCACTATAAATCATTGTTACCTCATGTCATTTATTGCATATTCATCTATTAGGTCATAGACACATTATCCATTCATATACATGTAAAAACATGTTGAGAGCCATACATAGTTGCTGTCATAAAATGTGCATATAATCAGCGTAATAGGAACATAAATACAATAAACATATTAACCATCAAAATCCATATATACACGAGTATGTTTACACAAGAAAATCAATGGAGTTAATTTCTCATTAATCAATGCAATGAACCAATCGGAGATGGGACTACTACGTTCCACCCAACCATAGATTGGCTGAGCCAAGTCTCTCTTCAGCCAATCACCCTCGTGCCATATTCCAAGCATGAATGTGGGACTTGTTAGGGTTCTATAATTTTTATAGGATTGCTTGATTATAGCTAATGATTATTATATTTTGGATGTTGTAAATACTATTCCAGGTTGTAAATTATTTTCAAAAAAGGTCAAAACCTTGAGAAAATTAAAAAATATGCTCGCAAGTCGAAATGTAGCATTAGAGAATAATTAAGTGTGTTTAGATTAAATTAATCACATCATTTAAATGTGATTAAATAAATTGTAATAAGGTCTTGGTACTATAGCTTTGATTTTATTGTAAAATTGATAATGACAAAAGGAGATTTGTTGTATGCAGTTAAATAGTGCACATCTTCTGCACCCGATCTTCAATGCATATTCGATCTGATGACACCCGATCTAATTCATACCCCCTCACCTTATCTCCCTTTATTGGTTGGGGGGTGGGTTTGAAATTAGTGGTTTTACCCCTGGGCCTTGCTACTATGTGTCTCCCTCAGAGTATTTTGGACCCCCCTTCACTAATACCACAATCCGCCTCTACCCCCCTTCGAAAGCGGTATCTGCTCCTTGCCGCAAACCACCTTCCTAGTTATTTCACCCCCCATTTCCACTCAACTGCCACTTCACTATTGCCATGTATCCTCCGCCTCATTACTCCTGTGCCAATGTCCACCCGCCATGTCCCTCCTCATATTCCACTCCTATTCTGCCACCTAATCATATTTGCACCAACCATGTGCCTCCACATCATCCCCCACCTCCATGTCACCTCCCACCTTCATGTCATATGTCTGTTTCATGGCCATGTAAAACTATGTTTTTTCCATATACAACACAGTACTTTCAAACATGGTTTAAAAACCACTAAGAAGGTATTTTGAAATACTGAAAGAAGTTTTTTTTGCTAACATCCTCGTGTACAAAACCCTCTCTCAATTTTCTAACACGTATGATGGTTTGGGAGTTGCCAATGATTCTTTGAAGGCATATTTTCCAGAAATTTCCTGTTTGATCCACCTTTTTGCAGAGAATATTGTGGATAATAAAAGATGAATCTTGGGAAACGAGACGAGGTTTGGGTTCCTAATATGCCAAGATACAAAAGCCTATCTCACTTTTCACACAACTATCAGGTATTGGGAGATTCACTCTCATCATTTTAGCCTATTTTTTCCGACTGCGCAATGTCCTGTTTTAGGCATATTTTTACAGAGCATATTGTGGATAATTATAAATGAATTTTGGTAAACTGGATGAGTTTTTTTGTTTTTTAGGGGATAAGATAGAATAACCTCTCTCAGTTTTCTAACAGCTATCTATCTATCTTCAAAGGTATGAATGGACCCTAGTTTTCAGAATTTCCAGAGGAAAAAGCTCAAAGACAATTAGTAACTTGGATGCCACCTCATCAAATAAGAGTTGCTATCAAATTCAAATTTCTCTTCTTTATCACCATCAATCCACAAATATAGTGCCAAGTAGGTTCCTATTTTTGAATGTCCTATATTTTAGTTCTATTTGTGTAATACAGTTGGAGATATTTGTAACAAATCTTGATATTGTTTCAAGATATTTTAGTTTAGGATTTTTATAAATACTTCATCATTTGAAGTAAGAGATGTTGATTGTTGAATACAATTTCCTCTGTGAATTGTAATTCTCCAGTTGCTGGAAGCATCAATAATAGAAGGACATTTTCAGAAGATTCATGTGGTGTACAAAATGGTGATATTTTTATTCAGTTTATGTGTTTAATCAATGGTTTCTTTCTATGTCATTTCTAAAAAGCTTAATTACATAACAAAAACTGTGATGAATAGGATATGTTATACAGAGCACCCTATTCTGGATGTAAGTAATTTATATGTTTTCTGTTGAAGTCAAATTAAGGAATCCTTCATTGCTCCTTAGCTTCTATTGAATCTTACACTCCTTCTATTTCATAATTCATTTAAAATTATGAAAGATCCAACTAGTGCAACTTAGCTTGCCCTATGAAACTACTTCAAAATTTGATATATATCTAGTTAACCTTTAGACTCCATAGCCCAGTGGAATTATAACAATTTAATCAACCAAGAAATCCAATAAAAAACAATCAGTACAATAATAACTAGCCTAAAATTCACATAAAACATAACTAAATTTCACAGAGAGATCCCTCTTTGAAGCTAGCAGGGCTAGATCCCAACTTCCAAAGTGGTTTTGATGTTTTCCTATGTGTTTACTCCCTCAACCTCAAAAATACAGAATGACAACCATAGTGGCAGCCATATTGGGGAAGAACCTTTCAGATTCCTTAGAAAAGTGTATCAAGTTCCAGATTTGATTACTAACGGTGGACAGTGATTAAACACAAGAAGGTTGTATCGTCCACCTGGCGACTCCACTTTCAAAGTATCTAGAGCTTCAAAGTTTTTAGTATGACTTCATTGTCAAAGAATCCAGATTTGTAGAAAACTCATGGCGACTCCACTGCAAGTTGATCAAATTTCTTGCTAGATAAGATGATAGGTTATGTGGTAAATCCTCTGCCTTATGAAGTTTTAAAAGAAGTTAGGGATGAATTAGCCGATTTTCAAATTGATGAAGATTTTTTAACGGCCATGTTTTGTTGTTTGAAATTAAGAAAAATATATCTTGGAAGTAATTTTTGTTTTCTTGAGTTAGTTTTTGAAAGATTCGAGAAGGATATTGAACTTTTGGATTATCAGATTTAGTCCTATAATTTCTGAGATCCTAAACAATTCTTGGAAAATATTCCCTCTCCAAAACAAGAGGAGATTGTATTGTCTTTTGATTTGCAGATTGTTGAGAATTATGTTTTCGAGTACAAGACTGAAACTGAATAGTGGGAATCAGGGTTTAGCCTTGAGAATAAAACTGATGAAATACTCCATGCTCAATCCGTCAATGAAGGCTTGCAAGGTAAACTAATTAATCATGCCTTTAATGATCCTATAGAAAACTACATGGAGGTTCTTTTCATCTCCAGTGTTCAATCACGTTTTCATGACCAGATTCAATAGCAGTTGCCATTGCATTCTACAACTTTGATTTTATGGAAAAAAGGTCAAGATGTCCTGTTGATTGTGCTAACAAACAGTCAAGTGGCTGACTTGTTTCAGCAGTTACTTGATTGGCTTCATTGGCATTTTTGTATTATTTGATTCAACATAATTTTCAACAGTGTAGAGTAGGTAGCAGTGTGCAAATAAGCTCAACACTCTGAGCATCTTTTTCAAATATTATTGTCAATTTCAATTTCAGATAGCAGTACAACTTTCAGTTCAGTGTGTATTTCAGATTTCAGTGTGAAAAATGGTTTTGATTCTAGTTTGAAGATTTTCAGTCACAGATATTTTATGGCAGAACAGGTTGCAGGTTTTGGGATCAACCCAATTGATTAGGCTACTAGTCTACAGTGTTCTTGACACTTCACAAGGAAGCGCCATGTTAGGGTCCTATAATTTTTATAGGATTGCTTGATTATAGTTGATGATTATTATATTTCAGATGTTGTGAATAATATTCTATGTTATAAATTATTTTCAGAAAAGGTCAAAACCTTTGAGAAAATAAAAAATATGCTTGCAAGTTGAAATGCAGCTTTAGAGAATAATTAAGTGTGTTTAGATTATATTAATCACATCGTTTAAATGTGATTAAATAAATTATAATAAGGCCTTGGTACTATAGCTTTTATTTTATTGTAAAATTGATCATGACAAAAGGAGATTTTTTATATGTGGTTAAACTGCACACATCTTCTGCACCCGATCTTCAACGTACATCCGATCTGATGTCACCTGATCTAATTCAGACCCCCTCACCTTGTCCCCCTTTATCGGTGGCGAGGGGGTCTGAAATTAGTGGTTTTACCTCGAGGCCCCGTTGCTACGTGTCTCCCTCAGAGCATTTCGGACCCCCCTTCACTAATACCACAATCTACCTCTACCCACCTCCGAAAGTGGTATCCACTCCTTACCGCAAATCGCCTTCCCGGTTATGTCACCCCCCACTTCCACTCAACCGCCACTTCACTACTACCACGTATCCTCCACCTAATTACTTTTGCGCCAACACCCACCCACCATTTCCATCCTCATTTTCCACTCCTATTCTGCCACCTAATCATATTTACGCCAACTATGTGCCTCCACATCATCCCCCACCTCCATGTCACCTCCCGCCTTCACATCATATATCTGTTTCGTGGCCAAGTAAAACTATGTTTTTTTCCGTATACAGCACAATTATTTCAAACATTGTTTACAAACAAATGAGAACATATTTTCAAATACTAAAAATTGTTTTTGTTGCTAACATCCTCTTGTACAAAAACCTCTCTCAGGTTTCTAAGAGTTATTATGGTTTGGGAGATGCTAATGATTCTTTGAAGGCATATTTTCTAGAAATTTCCTATTTCAGTCACCTTTTTTCATAGAATATTGTAGATAATCAAAGATGAATCTTGGGAAAGTCGACGATTTTTTGTTTCCTAATATGCCAATATACAAATCTTATCTCACATTTCACACAACTATCACGCATTGGGATATTCACTCTCATCATTTTAGCTTATTTTTTTCGACTGTGCAATGTCCTGTTTTAGCCATCTTTTTGCAGAGCATATTGTGGAAATGAATTTTGGTAAACTGGAGGAGGTTTTTGTTCTTCTAGGGCTAAGCTATAAAAACCTCTCTCATTTTTCAAATAGATATCTTGGATTGATATCTTCAAAGGTATGGCTGGACCCTATTTTTTAGAATTTTGGGAGGAAAAAGCTCAAAGACAGTTAGTGACTTATATGCCACCTCATCAAATAAGAGTTGCTATCAAATTCAAATTGCTCTTCTTTGTCACCAGCAATACACAAAGATAGTTCCAATTACATTCCTAGTTTTGAATGTCCTATATTTCAGTTCTATTTGTGTAATACAATTTGAGATATTTGTAACAAATCTTGATATTTTTTGAAGATATTTTAGTTTAAGATTTTTATAAATACTTCATCATTTGAAGTAAGAGATGTTGATTGTTGAATATGTTTCCTCTACGAATTGTAATTTTCCAGTTGCTGGAAGCATCAATAATACAAGGACATTTTCACAGGATTCATGTGGTGTACGGAATGGTTATGTTTTTCTTCAGGTTATGTGTTTAATCATTGTTTTCTTTCTTTGTCATTTATGAAAAGCTTAATCACATAACAGAAACGATGATGAATAGGATATGTTATACAAAGCACCCTATTCTGGCTGTTAGCAATTTATATTTTTTTTGTTCAAGTCAAATTAAGGAATCATTCATTGCTCCTTAGTTTCATAATTCATTTAAAATTTTGAAAGATCCAACTAGTGAAACCTAGATTTCCTTGTGAAACTCCTTCAAAATTTGATGCAAATCTAGTTAATCTTTAGACTCTATATCCCAATGGAATTATAACAATTTAATCAACCAAGCAATCCAATAAAAACCAATCAGTACAATAATAACTAGCCTAAAATTCTCATCAAACATAGCTGAATTTCACAGAGAGATCCCTCTCTGACACTGGTAGGGCTAGATCCCAGCTTCCAAACTGGTTTTGATTATGTCTTATGTGTTTACTCCATCAACCTCAAAAATACAGAATGACAACAAGACTCATACAACACATCAAGAAACACAAATCAATGTGGATGCCACCGTAGTTTTCTGCCTACATCGTGAGGAATTTGAGTGCCTCCTTGTCTATCAGGCTATATAGTTCATCCACAGTCTCATCTAGGGATCACTAGGCCCTACACCAAGCCATACTCTCAAGGCATTACCATGCATTCCATCCTAGAATCACTAGGCACAACAGAGAGAAAATCCACCTCTTGGCTTTACCGTATATCGCACCATTCACTGGCAAGGATTCCTAGACCCACCAAGGCACACAATCTGGCCTTACCACAACCCACAGTCTGGTTCAAGGGTTACTAAGCCAGTGGCTTCGTGCATCCTCAATCCGGTTCAAGGACCACTACACCATGTGCTCGGAGATCAACCCCACTCAGCTTTGAATCCAATCTGTCAATCCCACATAAACCAAATGAGAGAACCCATCTCATCAAATCTATCAGGAAATGGCAAGGCTAGGCTAAAAATACTCTCACACCTGGAAAAACCCATGCCATGGTACAAAAGAAACACATACAATCCCATGCATGCCAAATCTAGTAAGGAAAATACACATTCAAGTCGATACCTGCAATGAAGCCTGTTGTAGCTGCTTGATCTTGCCTTTCCCTGCTTAATCTTTCCTTCCTCTTTCCTTCTTTTCCTTTCTTTCTCCAATGCCAAAGTGCTCCAAGAAAACTCTAAGTGTCCAAGAGTATGAGAGACAGAGAATAATGAAAGAGCTCCAAAGCTAAATTGACAAAAGGTTACCAACTGATCCTCAAAATCCTTTTTATGATTGAGGCCTCTATTTTATTCATTTTCCATTATTTTCCTTCATTTTCCTCCTCACATGCAACTTGTGACCTTTCACCTCGTTTTCCTCCTAATTTCCATTATTTTCATAAATAATTGTGCCAAAATGCCTTTTTTTCTTTTAATGCCTTTGCCAATTTCCTTAGCCATAAACAACCAAATGAATGCCCCCTAGGATGCCTTGCCCAACATTCAACTTGGAATAAGTTTCCCATTCATTCGTGGTTATTGTTTTTAACTTTTATTACATGGAATTTGCACTAGGGCTGTTACAAGTGAAACTGTGGACACAAAATTGGATGCAAAAATGGATGCAACAGAAGTAGATGCAAAAGTAGATACAAAACAAGACACAAAACTTGATGCATAAACCTAACACAAAAGTGGATGCAATATTTGATGCAAATTTGGATGCAAAAGAGGATGGAAATGTGGATGCAAAAGTGGAAGTAAACGTGGGTACAATAGTACATGAAAAACATGGTGCAAATTGTGGCACAACAAAAGTGGATGCAAAAGTGGATTCAATGATAGATGCAAAAAATAAGCTATTTTTTATGAAAAAGAAGATGTAGAAATGGATGAAAAAGTGGATGTAAACATGGGTGCAACAGTGGATGAAAAATTGGATACAAAAGTGGATGCAACAAAATTTGATGCAAAAGTAGATGCAAAAAAAGATGCAAAACCTGATGCAAAACATGACGCAAAATTGGATACAAAAAAGGATGAAAAAATAGATGAAAAAGTAAATGCAAACTTAGACACAAATGGGGATGAGAACATGGATGCAAAATTAGAAGAAAAAGTGGGCACAAAGGTAGGTGCCAAACTAGGCGCAAATTGTGGCACAACAAAAGTGGATGAAATAGTGGACACAATAATGGATGCAATAGAAGATGCAAATGTGGATGCAGAACAAGATGCAAAAGTGGATGCAACAAAAGTAGATGAAAAAATAGATGTAAAACTAGGCACAAACCTCAACGCAAAACTTTGTGAAAAGGGGGCTGCAAAAAATGAAGTAAAAGAGGATGCAAAAAATGATGCAAAAGTTGATGCAAGTGTAGGCGCAAAAAATGGATGCAATAGAGGATGAAAAAGTAGGTGAAACAAAATTAGGTGCCAAACTTGACACAAAACTTGGTAGAAAACTCGGTGCAAAGGATGATGCAAAACTTGGTGCAAAACCTGGTGCAAAACCTAATGAAAAACCTAGTGAATCACTTAGTGCTAAACTTGGTGCAAAACATAGTGCAAAACCTAATGCAAAACCTGGTGCAACACTTAGTGCTAAACTTGGTGCAAGACTTGGTGTGAAACTTGGTGCAATTTTTGCATCAAGTTTTGCACCATATTTGATAAATGGATGTAAATAACAACAAAAATGGGTTCTATATGCAAAAAGAGGAAGCAAAAAGGGATGCTAATCACAAGGTTTTGCTGTAGTGGGAGAAGTCCTCAGGAGGAGCGGTGGGTGAGGCTTTGGCCTCCAAATTCGAATTGGACTTTCCCCTCATTACATGCATGGTGTCTTAAATGATGGGAAGTGTCTGGTACCTATATAGTGGAGCTTCTTTCCACATGACTGGTGAAAAAGAGTTATTCAATGAACTGGAGAAGAAAGATATCAAGATGCGTATCAATATGGGTGATGATGGTAAGTATAGTGTTATTGGTGTGGGCACTATTACTTTTCAGAGGGAGCATGTGGCTCCACTCACCTTGAAGAATGTTATGCTTGTACCCAGACTGATGAAGAAATTGGTATAAATTGCCATGCTTGAGGATAGAGGCTATGATGTGATATTTTCGAAAGGAAAGGCGTTGCTTTGACACATAGCCACAAGTCAAGTAAAGAAGATAGGGATTCAAGTTCAGAATCTCTATAAGATAGAGGTAGAGGATTGTGTTGCTTTGAGTTCAAAAGTGGAGAAGATGTTTAGCCCAGATGTTGGCGAGTTGTGGCACATGCGATTAGGCCACTTGCATCATGGGGCTTTGAAGATATTGCAACAAATCTCTACTGGTCTTCCCAAAGGTATGCTTGAGCAAGTTGATACATGCAAAGGTTTTACTTTGGGAAAATACACCAAGTCTTCCTTTGGAGATAGAGATAGTCGAGTAGAGTCTATTATGGAGAAATTCCATTCAGATGTGTGTGGACCATTCTCAATAGCATCCATGGCCAAACGCAAGTATTATGTTATATTTGTTGATGACTATTCTCGTAAATGTTGGGTATTTTTTATGCAGAAAAAGGATCAAACTTTCGCAAATTTTTGTGAGTTCAAAGCATTGGTAGAGAAAGAGTTTGGAAACAAGGTTAAATCTCTACAAAGCGATAATGGTGGTGAGTATGTCTCTAAATAGTTTAATAACTTCTGTGCAAGGGAAGGGATTAAATGAGAGTTGACGACACCCCATAACCCTCAATAGAATGGGGTTGCGAGAGGAAGAACAAGATCATAGTAGGGGCAACAAGGGCAATGTTGCATGATCAGGGCCTACCACTACACTTATGGGCTGAGGCATGCAACACAACGGTTTATGTTTAGAACCGTAGTCAACATCGCATACTTTAGATGAAGACACCAAAGGAGGCATATTCCGGTAAGAGGATATATGTTGGTCGCTTCAGGATTTTTGGGTCATCGCTTTATTGCCATGTGACCAAAGATGCACGGAAGAAGCTTGAGCCAACAATAGAGTTGGGAATATTTGTAGGGTACACTGATACACCCCACAACTATCGGGTGTACTTGCTAACCATTCGGATGAAAGTGGTTCGCAGGGATATCTAGTTCGATGAGGATAGTGCCATGCGAGTATCCCTTGAGAGGGATCTTGAGCTACATGTGAATGAGAAGCTTTTAGCTCCTAAGGTTGAAGGGCCTCAGATTGATGTGGAGTAGCCACATGCATAGGTTCAGAGAGTGGAGACATCCACTCGGGTAGAGTTTTCTAAAGAGGGAAGAAAGCGCACTATATAGGCTGACAGATTGTTTGATGATGCACGGGAGAATGTGGGAGCACCATCTTCTCAGTGCAGAGAGAGAAGGTCACCAGAGAGGTACACTAGATACATGGCACTTATGGGTGCATGTGTTGTGACAAAGCCATCTTCCTTTTAGGAAGCAGTGGAGCACCCGATTTGGGTTGATGCGATGGTGGAGGAGTATGACTTGATAGTTCGAAACAGTGTTTGGGATGTGGTTCCAAGGCTGGAGGACAAGTCAGTTGTGAGCTCCCGTTGGATTTAAAAGGTAAAGAATGTTGTAGATGGTAGTGTGGAGAAGCATAAGGATATTTGTGGCCTGTGGATTTTCACAGGTAGAGAGGATTGAATATGATGAGACCTTTGCTCCTGTTACAAGGTACTCGTGAATCAGATCTATTTTGGCACTATCAACACAAATGGGTTGGAAGATCTATTAGATGGATGTGAAGACTGCCTTCCTGAATGGCATGATTGAGGAAGAGGTGTACATAGAGAAACCTGAAGGTTTTGAAACCTTGGACTGTGAGTTGCATGTGTGCCGACTCAAGAGAGCGTTGTATGGGTTGAAGAAAGCACCCCATGCTTGGTACACTAGGATAGATAATTACTTCATTGGGTTGGGCTTCACGAAGAGTGAAGCGGTTGCGAACCTGTATCACATAGTGGTGGAAGGTAAGTTGTTGATCATTATACTTTATGTATTGACAGTTGATGAGAAGCTCATCAAATCTTGCGAGGAGGACCTTGCAAGAGAGTTTGAGATGAAGGACATGGGGCAAATGCATTACTTTCTTGGCATGGAGGTATGGTAGGGAGATGGGGAGTTGTTTGTATCTCAGGGGAAGTATGCCAACGAGATACTTAGGATATTTTGCATGGAGAGCAGTCAACCCACGGAGACTCCTCTAGCTGGTAACTAGAGGAAGGAGGATGCTACTTCAACGAAAGTAGTGGAAGCTACTGTTTACAGGCAACTTGTGGGTTCACTCATGTACTTGGTGAACACACAACTGAATATGTGCTATGCAGTTAACCATCTTAGTCAAGTGATGGTTAGCCCTACCAAGTTTTATTGGAAGGAAACAAAGCATGTATTGAGATACCTTAGAGGCACTACTCAGTTTGGGTCATGGTACAGATGGACAAAGGGAGTGAAGCTTCAAGGATTTACCAATGTAGATTGGGCAGGGAGTCCATCCTACATGAAGAGCACATTAGGAGGGATCTTTAGTATTGGGTCAGTGGAAGTTTCTTGGTACAACATGAAACAGAGATCGGTTGCACTCAGTTTGGCAAAGGTAGAATACATGGCTACAAGTCAGGAAACATGTGAGGCTATTTGGATGAGGAAGATCTTGGTTCATTTGTTTTGTGAGCTGATGGATCCAATAGTGATTTATTGTGATAATCAGAGTTGTATCAAACTCTCTGAAAATATAGTCTTTCATGATCAATCCATGCATATTGATATCCGGTATCATCATCTCATAGATTATGTATTGAGGTGGATCATGTTGTTAGATTACATTCCCATGGAGAAGTAAGATGTTGACATCTTGAAAAAGGAATTGTCAAGATGAAAATTCGAGTTTCACAGAGACAGGATCAGGGTAGTTGATAATCCCTTTCTTGTTGAGAGGGAGTGTTGAGAAATGGAAACAAGAAATTCCATTTTAATTTTTCCTTGGATTAAACTATGAATTAAATTCGAATTCTATTCTCATAACAACTTAAAATGGTTAAATTAAGTTTATTAAACTTACTTAACTTAGGAAATTCAAGTTGGAAGTCTTTTTGAAGTCATGTGTATGTTCTCCCTACTTTGTAGGAGTCCAGTGTGAGTTAATTATGAAATGTAAAATGGAAGACTCGGTTTCATGAATTAGTAAAGTTAAATTAGTTCTCAAACTGATTGAGAGAACTAATAGTTAGTTAACAATTAGTGGTGACATTAATGAACTCCACGAGTGATACTCTAGTTAACTGAATATTTACTCATCAGAAACCCATGCATGTCGATTATGAGAAAGACCCAGTTGAGACTAGAGTGAAGGGACAGTGTACTATTTGTTTTAGATTTTTCTGATTTGCACTGATAGTGCATGCATTCACGAATTGATCCTTAAGGGATTGCACAGTTTTTAGAGGCTTTATTTCCCTTTAAATACAAATTATCCTTCACAGGAATTAGGCATTGGAATAGAGGATTGGAGAACTTTTGAAGAGGCTAAGATTTGGCCTTGAGCTTTCTTATGAGTTGGAGATTGAATTTGTTGAGTGTTGGGATCATTCTAGAGAGAACAAGCATTATAATTTCATCTTGATTTTCTGGATTAATACAAAACAGATAGTGGGGTTTTGAGTTGTGGCTTTCCCCAGATATTTATTGTGTTATGTGCCTTTGATTCTCTTCCTCTATTGATTATTGTTTTCTCGATGCTTATGGGCTTTTGCTATAAATAGTAGAAGTATATTCTTGTCTCTTTCTTTAGAAAATTTCATTAGTTTGTGAATCTACAAGATTTTATATAGTAGCTTACCTTTTTATTTACCAAATCCTCTTTTAAGCTATCTCAAAAGGTTTGTTTCTTCTGCATTTGATTCAATAATGGAATGATCACCCATTTTGATTTATTATGTCCTTTTCCAAACATTGAAAGTTGTTTCATTCAAATTTGAAATTCCTTTTTCTATCCACATTTCACATGTAGAAAGAATCTCGTGTAGCTCACTTATATTCATATTTTCTACATCCTTCATTTTGTTGAGAGTTGAGACCTTTGCATCAAATTTTAGGGGAAAATATCTGAGCACATTTTGTACAATCATTGATTCCTTAAATTCTTCACTAAGTTCCTTCATAGTGTTAAAAATCTCATCCGCAGGAAGGAAGTAGGCCACAAAATATTCTTCATCATTTATCTTCAAGCTCTCAAATTGTCTTCTATGGGTTCGAATCTTTTCCCTATTTTCCTTGTCATCTACTTCATGGCTATTTTAAATTTTATCCCTAATGTACTTTACAATTTCACTCTGCAATACCTTGATAAAATTTTATTTTGATAGGCCACAAAACATGGAATTCATGTATTTTGCATTATTTACACAAGAATTATTACCATCTTGATCAAATGGAGGAGTTTTTGGAGCTTTATTACCATACACTATAGACTGCCAAATGTAAAAACCAAAATATAATAGATAAGTCCAGGCTTATTTATCCTCCATAAGGCATAATATGTTCCATCAAATAATGGAATTTTGCATACAAAAGAAACTTCATGACTAGCCACGGACCCTCTAAGATCTTTCTTCTAGTGGTTGGGATCTAGCTAACATGATCTAATACCAATTGTTGGATTCACACTTATATTGAGAGTAGGGGTGAATTAATATAAGATAATTTCTTACTTATTTAAACTTTCATGAATTATAAGAAAAATCTATCACATATGGAGAACAAGATATATATATATATATATATATATATATATATATATATATATATATATATATATATATATATATTTGTAGGCACATACTTGTAGGAGACACCAATTCCCCACCCAATATAAGATTTGTAGGCACTAACACATAGGATGCTCCAGTCCCCTCTGTTGCAATATTTGTAGGCACCACCTACAGGAAACACCAATCCCATTTGTTACAATATTTGTAGTAACCATATTATAGGAGACACCAATCCCCTCTGCTATAAGATTGTGTTCATGGTGCTAGACCCACCAGCATTCAAGGGATCTCCCTCATATGAAGTCCCAACTAGACCTCACACTGTTTGAAGTTGGAGTCCCAGCAGTGGGTGGTAATTTTATGCCTCAACTACCAAAACGTGTAGAGTGAAGTACAATAACTTTGGTGAGAGAAAGTGTGTGACCTTGTGGAAAGTCAAGTGTGATGCATGAAGGTTCCAACACATGAAGGGAAAAGGAAGTGCACCCCATGGAATCTTGTAATAGTACGCAACTTAGAAGGAACACACAAGCATAATGCCATCACGATATAACATGCATAATAGTCCAAAAATTTAGGTGATGAATTAATACAACAACACACATTCAACAAGATACATACAAATGAAAACGAAATAATTCATAAGCGTGAGCGTAAGTTAAATAACATACATTGAAAATACAACAAGAATAGTCCTACTATATTCAAAACATATGCATGAAAGTGTGTTGGCTCTGAGTTTTATTATAATTGAAAGTTCCATTCATAAATACACCATTGACAGACCACTGTACCTAATAGTGGAACATTAAAGTCAAGAACGCCTGCTCCTCCAAAGAAGTTTACTTGCTCTACGCTACGGAGAAGCCAAGGCTCTTCATAATACTCCCAAGATCCTTCTAAGCCTAAGCCTAGCCAAAAGCTTGGCTTCCAAAAACCCATTACATGATTTATGAAGATATATTTATAACAAAGGGTGTGGATATTCACATTCCCCTTTGTGACTCTTGGACTCCCCTCATGACTCTTCAACTTCTTTAAAAAATGACTCATTACATTACATCATGACTCTTCACATTGCAATATTGAGACTTGGAATTTCGCTTTACAAATAATTACAAATAATATAACAATTCACACTTGTACCCATATAAGACAAAATAGGGTAGAGACAATTTGACAACCTAACATGACAAAACACTATGATTCTTGAGTTTGGGGAAAATCTAGCTCAACTGTTGGGTTGTGTTATATTCTTTCCACGACTAGCCCACATAGTTAATTGGGGGTTAGAAGGGGGGCGGAGCCCCTTGTTCATTACTTAGCGGGGGTCACAAGGTGTTTGAGGGGTACTCGTAACCCCACTTTATGGGGTCCGGGGCAGCACCCGAAAATTTTGGTTTTGGAACCTATGTTAGGTTGGGCAGACCCACCTATGGTTTTGTGCATGATTTTCGCACATGTTTTTGGATGCGATGGTTTTCGGTCCATGGTATTGGACATGATGGTTTTTGGTCCATGGTATTGGATGCTTCGGCATGTATAAATATGTATTATAACATTGAAAGGAACATAATGAAAAATCAAGCTGGTAGTCCCGGTTTTGGGATCTAGGGGAAAATCTCTGTGTATATGTGTTTTTCTCTTGCATTGTTTATTTTCAGTGTTTTAGAATTTGTATGCAGGTAATTTTTATACGGGGTTAAAACATACATTTGGTATCAGAGCTTTTTTGGCTTCAAGGGGACGCCTTTGTTGCTGAGGGGTTTCGCTTGGGCCTGTGGTAGACCCTGTTCAATGGGAGATCGCAAGATCAATTATGGTGGTGAACGAAGATGTCGAGCAGTGGAAAGATAGAGATCGAGAAATTTAATGGTCAGAGTTTTGAGTTGTGAAAACTCAAGATGGAGGATCTGTTGGTGGATAAAGATCAACGGATTGCGGTAGATCCGGGTACTAAACCAACGGGAGTGTCCGATGAAGAATGGAAGAAGTTGGATCAGAAGGCAAAGAGCATAATACGATTGTGTGTCTCAGATTGAATATTTTTGAATGTATCAGGGGAAGCTACGGCGAAGGCTTTTTGGGATAAGTTAGGGACTTTGTACCAATCTAAGTCTCTGGTGAATAAACTATTCCTATGGAAAAAATTGTATAACCTGAGGATGAAAGATGGAGACTCGGTGACAGAGCATCTGAACACATTTAATACTGTGGTAAGTCAGTGAGCATCTATTGATATTAAAATTTTAGATGAAGATAAGTGCATCAGTTTGTTGTGTTCTCTACCAGATTCGTGGGATAGTCTGGTTACTGCAATAGGTAGCAATGCAACTGCCTTGCAGTTTGATGAAATAGTCTCATCCTTGTTGACGGAGGAGATGAGATGGAAAAATATGGAGAGCCAAAATGGTGATGCCTTTTTTGCACAAGGACAGTCCCAGAACAGAAACAAAGATAAGTCATCGAGTGTGAGATCTAAATATAGAGGAAGATCTAAATATCTAGGAAAACCTGTGAAGGTGGTGTGCTGGAAATGCGGAAAGGAAGGGCACTACAAAAGGGACTGTAAATCTAAAGCTCCTGATAAAGGAAAGGGATCTGATGATGCTCCTTCTGCAGAGGCAAAAACCACCTCAGATGAAGGTGGGGATGTGTACTTGGCTTCTTCACGTACACATGTAGATCATGAGGCATGGTTGATTGACTTAGGTGCATCCTTTCACTTCACTCCCCATAGAGAGTGTTTCTGCGAGTATGAGAAATATGATGGTGGTGATGTCTTCTTAGGGGATGATAGGAAGGCTAGAATCGTTGGTCGCGGAAAAGTAAAGTTGAATTTGCAAGGTGGAAGGGTTAGAACACTTCCAGGTGTTCTGCATATTCCTGCATTGGCCAGAAATTTGATTTCTGTAAGCAAGCTGGATGATGCAGGTGTAAAAACAGTGTTTGAGAAGGATACCTGCAAGATGGTTTGGGGAGAACTGGTATTGATGCGGGGAGTTCGGATTGGAACTCTGTACAAGTTGCAAGGTAGCACTGTTGTTGATGGGTGCAACAGTTCTGTGGTTCCTGAAAGTGGAGCAGAAAATCTAATGGTCTCTGGAGAGAAGACCATGTTGTGGCATCAAAGGCTTGGACATATTGGACAGAAAAGCCTTCAAATACTTCATGGTAAAGGTATGGTAGAAGGTATGAGTAATAGCTCTCTGGATTTTGATTTTTGTGAAAATTGTGTATATGGGAAGCAGAATAGCATGAGTTTCCCCTCTGGTAGTAAGAGGGCGAAACATATATTAGAGCTTGTGCACAATGATGTGTTTGGACCTGTGAAGGTTCCATCACTCGGTAAGTTTGTGTACTATGTATCATTTATAGATGACTTCTCAAGGAATACATGGATATATTTCCTTAAGAAGAAATCTGAAGTCTTTAACAGGTTTAAAGAATTTAAGGCTCTCGTGGAAAATCAGATAGAGAAGAAGATAAAGGTGCAGAGGACAAATAACGGTGGAGAGTTTTGCAGTAAGGAATTTGAAGAATTCTGTAAGAAGTGTGGTATAACACGACAGAAGACTACTCCATATATACCTCAACAAAATGGAGTTACAGAAAGAATGAACAAGACGTTGATGGAAAGGGCAAGAAGCATGCTAAGTGGTGCTGGGTTAGGATAGGAATTCTAGGTAGAGGTGGTGGAGACAACATGTTACTTGGTCAATAGATCACCTTCATCAGCGTTGGAGGATATGACTCCACAAGAAGTATGGACTGGTAAGAAACCCTCTCTTTCACATCTGAAGGTATTTGGATGTGATGCATATGTACATGTTCCAAAGGAGAAACAAACCAAGTTGGATAATAAATCTGAAAAGTGCATCTTTATTGGGTAAAGGATGGTTTAAAGGATTATAAGCTTTGGAAGCCAGTAACAAGGAAGGTTGTGTACAGCTGAGATGTGGTGTTCAGAGAGGTGAAAGATTTTATTAAGCATGAAGTCCAACCAAAGGAACTTGAGAAGATAGAGTTTGAGCTAAAGGAGGAAGAATCAGACTCTACAGTAGAGGAGGAATCAGAAGATGAAGAGCCACAAACTCTGGGTGTGAGAAGATCAGTTCGAGAAAGAAGGAAGCCAGAAAGGTATAGTCCATCTTCTTTCTGTTCAAATTTTTCTTTATCTATTAGTGATGATGATCCCAGAACTGTGAAGGAAGCAATAGATTTAGAGGATGAAAAACTCTGGAAAGAGGCCATAGTTGATGAAATGGAATCTTTGCACAAAAATGAGGCTTGGGATCTGGTGGAGTTTCCGGCTGGAAGGAAACCCATTGGCAGCAAATGGGTGTTCAAAAAGAAGAAAAATGCAAAAGGAAAGGTGGAGAAATACAAATCTCGGTTGGTAGCAAAAGGTTATTCCCAGGTGCCAGGAATTGATTTTGGTGATATTTTTTCTCCTCTTGCCAAGGTAACTTCTATTAGATTACTTTTATCTGTTGCTATTGCTTTTCAGATTTTGAGGTAGAACAGATGGATGTGAAGACAACATTTCTTCATGGGGATTTGGAAGAGGAGATCTACATGAAGCAACATGAAGGATTTGCGGTGAATGGTAAGAAAGAACTGGTATGCAAGTTAAATAAGTCTCTGTATGGGTTAAAACAGTCACCAAGGATGTGGTATCAGAAATTTGATACATCTATACAGGGACTTGGCTTCACCAGAAGAAAAGCATATCACTGTGTGTATTTTAAATTAATTGGTGACCGTGTTATTTATCTGGTCTTGTATGTGGATGATATGTTGTTGGTTGGAAATGACAAAGAAATTATCCAGGATTTGAAGACCCAATTGTCCTCCAAATTCGACATGAAAGATCTTGGTGCAGTAAACTATATTTTGGGCATGGAAATTAAAAGAGATTGGGCAAAGAGGAAGCTCTGGTTAAACCAGAGGAAGTATGTCGAGACAATACTGCAGAGGTTTAATATGCAGGATAGTAAACCGGTGAAGGTTCCTATTCCTGTAGGTGTGAGGTTATTTGCTGAACAGTGTCCCAAGACATAAGAAGAGGAAGAGGACATGTCCCATGTTTCATATGCAAGTGCAGTCGGTAGCTTGATGTATGTAATGGTATGTACTAGACCAGACATTGCACATGTAGTGGGAATATTGAGCAGGTTTATGTCAAAACCAGGGAAAGGGCACTGGACATCATTGAAGTGGGTTTTCAGGTATTTGCATGGCACTAGTGATTATGGTTTGTGCTACCAAGGAAGACTAGGATTAGACAGAGTATTGGATATTCGTTGCTTTGCTGATGCTGACTGGGCTGGATATCTAGATCAGAGAAGATCTACAAGTGGGTATGTGTTTAACCTATTTGTAGGTGCAGTCAGTTGGATGAGTAAGAAACAATCTGTAGTGGCACTATCAAGTACAGAGGCAGAATAGATGGCAGCCACTCATGCAAGCAAGGAAGCAGTTTGGTTGCAGAGATTGTGTTCAAGTATGGGGTTAGAATAGGGAGCTATAAGGATAGACTATGATAGCCAAGGTGAAATTTTCTTGGCAGAGAACCCTGTATATCATTCAAAGACAAAGCACATTGATGTTCAGTATCACTTTGTGAGGGATATGATAGAAGACAAAAAGGTGTTGCTCGTAAAGGTAGACACTTTGAAGAATACTGCAGATGCATTGACAAAATCTGTGAGCTATGAGAAGTTCTCTTGGTGTAGAGAAACAATGGGCATTGTAGGGCTGGATAAATGACTAAGCTCTCTTGTGGCCCCTTGTGGAAAGAAAAAAACAAGTGGGAGAATTTTTGGTTGTGTTATATTATTTCCATGACTAGCCCATGTAGTTAACCGGGGGTTAGAAGGGGGGCGGAGCCCCCTGTTTGTTGCATAGCGAGGGGTCACAAGGGGTTTGAGGGGTACCCGTAACCCACTTTATGGGGTCTGGGGCAGCGCCCTGGAAATTTTTTGTTTTGGAACCTTGTTAGGTTGGGTGAACCCACCAATGGTTTTGTGCATGATTTTTGCACATGTTTTTGGAAACGATGGTTTTTGGTCCATGGTATTGGACGCGATGGTTTTCGGTCTATGGTATTGGATGCTTTAGCATGTATAAATATGTATTATAACATTGAAAGGAACATAATGAAAAATCAAGCTGGTAGTCCCGGTTTTGGGATCCAAGGGAAAATCTCTATGTATATGTGTTTTATGTGTTATTCTCTCACATTGTTTATTTTCTGTGTTTTAGAATTCGTATGCAGGTAATTTTTATATGGGGTTAAAACCTACATCAACAACTTCCACTTGAGAAGGTGCCGAGCTCGGTACTATGTGATGACATGCCTAAAATATGTAATAGTGTTTGGATGGAAGCAGACTCTTGCCTCCATGAAATCTAGGTACAATGATTTGGAACTAGTTTCAACCTTCTTCTAAAGCATGAGAAACATTGTTCTAATCTGGATAGGACCATCAATGTAGTTCTACATGTTCAGTCTGTTCAACTCTAAATCTTCGTTGGTGGCAACCTGTCTCAGCTTCTCAAAGCACTCTTCGATCTCCTGTCTGAACTAGTGTCTACATTTGACTCCATCGAGCGAGCCAATTAATGGGATCCTGTGTATTTTCACCTTGAAATCCAAACTATTGTATAATTGTACATAGGAGGCCTGAATACTTCCAATGAATGAGGTTAGTTTCTTGTTGTTCTGAATCTATATTCAAACTCTTTATTTCTCCATCTCTTCCCGTGGTTTCATTTTCTTTGTAAATTTAAGTTATGCCCCTTTGTATCACATTGTCCATTCTTGCATGGCGAGAATCGAAGCTTGTACATTGTTAAGATTTTTGACAAAGTCTCTGCTTTGCTGCTGCAATCCATGCAAGTGAATAACTACCTTATGTATGGTTATTATATCCTCATAGATGTCCCTCATGGTCTCTCCAAGTGTTGATACTTCACCAAGTATCACTGCTCTCATTTCCTCCAAGTAGACCTATGTGGAGACTGTGTTTTGTGTTATTGCGGGTAGTTGTTCTATCTCTTGTCGGGCAATCTGTAAGTTCTGTGCCAATTTCTTATTCTCAACCATCAAATACTAAGTGTTTGATCTTGTTGCACCTGCAAAGGCCAAGTTTTATTCAACAATGGAATTTGGACTCTTGTTGGTGTCTGCCACTATCACCCTCTCTTTAGTGAATGCAGGTGATGCATGATCATCCGAAAAATTCTTTCTCTATGCTTGTACATTTGCCTTATGGAATTCATCATAAGAAATATTGTACAAGTCCATTACTGGATCATCATCAAGAGGAACAACATCTCCTTCTTTGCTCGATAATAACTCTTCCACTGGAGTTGATGTATATTGAACGGTGACTTGTGGTGCACTTGACATCAGGTCAACATCCTCATTCCACAGCTCCAATTCCAACTCGATATCTACAACTTCAATCAAGTCTTCAATCTACTGAGAAAGCTCTCAATCCTGCATGTAGTCACCCTCCTCCTTTACTGTTGTTTGGTTTTGTTCTTTCTCTTCAACCTATATTGGTGTTGTTTCTTCTACTATGGCACCTTTCCTTTCTTCTTCTTCTCTTCTTGTTCTTTCCTCATCAACTTCCGTTCTTCATCTGGTTCTTGTTTTTCTTGCTTCAATCTCAGTTTTTCCTCCTGCAAGCTCTGCTTTTTTCTCTTCATCTAATCTGATTTCTGTATCCTTTGCTTCCTCTTCGCTTTTGTTGCTAAAGCCGATTTCATAAGGATTGGATCCACTTTCATCTTGCAACTTTTTTCTCACCCTAGAGTATCAAAAACCTTTCTCTTTCTCTTATCATGTATGGGATTGTTTCTTTCTACTAGTCCTGCTTCTAGAGTTGTCCTCTAGATCTTCCTTAAGCCTCTTTGTTGAAATAGCTTCATTAACTTGCTTCCATCTTAGTGTTCACTCCTTTTCTATAAACAATTGATTTTCTGCATCTATTAGCAAGTCTATTGGTGTTTTCTCAATTGTTTCCCTAGTACTTCTTTCAGTGGTCTCTTTTGAAGTAGCTCTCTTTGGTGCCATGGTAACAATGACTACTGGAGAGATGTGCTTCACAAGTGTGGTACCTGTGGAACAAAAAGGACACTCATGGAAAAGAAACATTCTCTTTAGAAAATCTAACTTCAAAGCATGATCAAGCATCAATCTAGTCATATGATGAGAGGGATTGCGTAATTTTCATCAACAAGCAAGGGAGACTGGTTGTGGGAACTACACATGCGTAGTCCCAATAGCCCAGGGTGCATCTTGAGGCTTGAGGCTGCGCAATATGTAGTCTATCCTAGGCAAAAATTGGGAGAGACTACACATTATGCAGTATCAATGGCCAAGATGATAGGATGATCCCTGGAATTGTGAAATGTGGAGTTGGGCCAGCCTGTACTGCGCACTACGTAGTTCTAGAGGCCAAAATCTTAGCTTGAGCGTTAGGATTGCATAATGGCCAGCTGGGGAAGGCAAAATCTAGCCACAGAAAGTGCAGATCAGCCCAGTGGAAGTGTAAAAAGTGAGAAAAACTCAGTGATGATGTGAGCTTGAGTGAAAAGTTAACTAAGTATGTGTAAATCAATGCAAATCAAGTGCATAAACTGATCAAACAGAAGGAAAATCATGTATGTGAGGAGAGTCACCACAACGATGACCATTGGTGCAAAAACAAGAAAACCAATGTGACACTTGTGAAAGGCAAATGACAACTTAGAACAACATTTCTACAAGTTAAAATAACTTGAAACACCAACAACCATCAATAGAAATTAGAAAAACAAAACTCACACAAGCAAAATGACAAAAAGAGACAAAAGGTGACAAAAGCAAAACTCACGAGGAAAATCCACAATGAATGCACTGAAGCTTCCTTTGTCTCCTCATGAATGCTAGATATCCAAGATCAAATGTGAAAGTGAGATCTAGAGGCATCGATTAACTAGATTTGAGAAAATTAGGGTTTATGATGAATATGCCTAAAATCAAGGAATAAGCGACACTTGGTGGAAAATTCTAAAAATAACAATATGCCACCTTTGGGAAACTAATAATGGATCCTTATTTTGTAGGGATTCTTTTTTCACTTTTATTTTTTTTCTTTTTTTCTTTTCTGTGGAAACTTGGCATGTACATTGTTGGGAAATATTGCACAGTTCTAGGTAAGTGGACAACCTTCTGTCTTGGTGCACAACGTAGTCTCTGAGCTCAATGATGGATTGCACAATTTCTAGACTCAGTGTTGGGATGCCTTCCATGACTGACTGCACAGTTTCTAAGATCAAGGTTGACTACCAGTCTGAACTGTACAATTCCAATCATCAAGGCTGACTGCCCTGAAGGATTGTGCAGTTTTTGGAGGCAAGCCTAGAACTACTATAAGGTTAGGTTAGGAGGTTAGTTTCTAACATAGAAAGATTGGCTAAGTGTAAAAATGAGAAAACACAAGAATAGGTTAAAATAATAAGTCTCAATAAAATCATGAATACTTTATGAGAGCACAAGGTAAGGTCTTGTGAATAGGAAGGAAGGCACCAAAATCAAAGCATAGGAAAAATTTTGGAGGGTGGTTGTAGCTGCTACAACTCTGGAGACACACTTGTAGAACTCCAGTGCTCTGTATGGATATTATCTTATGCAAAACAAGTCTAACTCTTCCAGAAGTATTGTTCAGTTCATTGATTGTTGTATTTTCTTCACTTAGCTTGAGTTAAAGATATGGTCCATACCATTCTCTTCATCGACAACACTATTACCAAGCCAAGTCAAACTGATTTGTTTCGATTGGGGATGAGAAGCATATAAATTCACAAGTGAAATAAAATGCCAAAGTCTTAGTTTTCATCTTTGGTGTTGCTCTGCTACCAATAGGCTTGGACAGTACCCCTACAGAGTCACTTCAGGAACAAAAACATTGCTCCACTACCAGCGAGCCTCAAAAGTACCCCGAAAAAGTTGCTTGCTTCACCACTCTGCGTAGGAAGCCTTTCTCTTCTTTCATCCTTTATTTCATTTTTCATTTTTTCATTTTTTTTTTTGTTCAAAGAACTGTGCATATGCACTTATTTATTTCATGGGGGCAAAAGAGGGATCCCGACTTATTGAGAGCAGAAGAGGTTGTCCCTTCTATTATGGTCCTATAGTTTAGGAATCAAATTGTTTCCTTATCTTACTATTTTATTTTAGACGTCTGTTTGTAATTTTTTCCTTATGAATCAGTGGGTGTCATAGTCAAAAGGTTTCTCTGTGAATATGTTTGTGTGTGTTATAGGCTGTCATCCCCATTGTAAAAGTTCATGTCATGAAGGGGTCTTTGAACCTAAAGTTTAATTTTGTGAAACTATAAAGTCTAAAATTCATGAAAGGTTCATAATGTGATAACTTAAAATGTGTAATCATGGAGGTAAAAAGGAATCACTGAGGGTTTAAGGGGTAATTTCATGGGGTTCATCCATCATAAGTCAAAGACATGTTAGTTAGGTTCAGCTAGTTAGAATTGTTATGGCCCTGGTTAGTGGTCTTTACTTCTCATCATTGGTCTCATCAGTGAAGGATATCCTCATGTCACCTCACTCTTCCTCCACTCAAAATTCACCCTCATGACATGAAACAAGGCATGTGGAGGTATTAATTTCAATTTTTTTCAAAGTTGTGTTCATTCCCACTCCATTGAAACCCACACTCTGAGAAGTTTTGAAAGGTTGCAAAAGGTCGAAAGTTGGTGTTTGAAACTTAGGTGGAAAGAGGTCGATGCACAACTAATGCAAAAACAAGCCATTCCAATCAATTGGTGTACATAGGGTTCAGAGTCTTAACGGGGGTTTGTGTAAGTATTTTTCTTGTTATCCTCATTTTTTCATGGTGTCTGAGATAGGAATAATTCTCTCGAGCCATTTTTTTCATTAGAGAATTGATCAGGTATTGTTAGAGATTAATTGTGTTTATATTTTCTCTATATTTGTTACACAAAGTCTGTATGTTGTTGGTCACTGCCTAAAATATCCATTTCATAGCTCTGTGGGTTTTGTGTGTGTTCAATCTCATATGTATCTAACATAAGACTCAATTTACACCATTGAAAGTCGAGCATAGCGTCTCAACTAAGTTTTTCATTTATCTGGCACGTATTTCATGTGTAAATTTGTGTTTTATGATATGACTTAGGCATATAAGGTTGTCAGTGTTTGTTTTTCCCAAAACCCAAAGCCATTCATCTGATTCAAATCGCTGTCAGATGGCTTAATACTTGTTCATCGTGTTGTCACTTAATCCATGTTCATTGCACTGTCTCTTAATTCTCTAGGCACGGAAATTTTTGCCTTGCACATAATTTGATTTGAAAGGGTATTTGAGAGTCTACATAACTAGATGAAGAACCCAGAGAACAGAAGGAAAACAAAGGGAGGAGAGGTTGTTTGATTTGAACCCAGGAGTTTGGAAATGGTCAATGTTGACCCAGCTATCCGAGTAGCATTTGAAAAAATAGGTTGTATAGCATTTTGTGAGAAGATTCAAACCTATGGTTACCACTTTCAACTGGCTAGTTTATTTTCTCTCAGTCTCAAAGGTAACCAAGTGAAGATTGGGGACTTGGAGTTCAAAGTTTCAGAGGAAAACATCTCCCAAGCCACAGGGATACCATTACTTGGTGAAAGTTGGTTCAAAGGCATGGATCTTGATGCATCACACTACAAATACTTTGTAAAACCTTAGTATAAAGGCAAGTATGGGCCTACATTTCCAAGGAATTACTTGTTGAACCACCACAATAAACTATTGAAGGTGATACAAAGATACTTCACTTGTGAGGGCCATTTCAGCATACTACACCAATAACATATTAGGTTGTGCATGCACTTCATTAGAAAAAGGAGCCTTAACTTACCTCATTACCTCTTCAAAATCTTGGGCAAAATGGTAGAAAAGGTTTAGTTCAAGGGAGAGAAACATTTTCCCAGTTTGTTCCACTTTTCACTAATTAAATTGTTGGTCTTGAATGAGTTAGAGAAGAGGAAGAGGTCTTGGGATGCTTTATTGTTAGCCTCAGGTTTGTTGTCCCATTCAGACAACTCTAAAACCAAGGAGAACCTGCAGCTAAAGAATCTGTCAGTAGGTCTGAAATTGAAAAGACAGAGAAATCATTGAAGGCTAAGAGAGCAGAAACGCAGTTTCTCCACAAACCAAGAACCAAGTTAGCTACAAAAAATATGATTGAGAAACCATCCTCTAAGAAGACAATTGAGCCACTTGATGATGCACCAAAGAAATTGGAGGAAGATGGTTAAGAATTTAGGGGAGATAGCTAAGAGGCTCCGATGGAGGACAAGGACCTAAAAATCATAGAACAACAAGACATACTTTACAAATCCCATCCCATGGTGGCTTATTTGCATAAGGAAAACATAGATCTTAAACACAAAGCAGCAGAGGCAACCCAATATAGTGAAGGTGGGCCATCCAGGAGGCCTTCTAGACCTACAACCTAATTCAAAGCAAAGCAAGTGGTTGATGTGACAGACTTCCTTGCGTCAAAACAACCAAGAATACCCAAGACAAGGTCAACAGCTAAGAGGGAAGAAAAAATGAAAGAGACCTATCTAGCAAAAGAAAAGCCAGGGTTTGATAAGTGGAAAGAGTATCAAAATTTTTTTGAGAAAATTGAGGAGTGTCATCATACAATTGATTGGGTGATAGAAAGGAATTAAAGGTACAAAAAGGAACTTTAGGCTCAGGTTTTGGAAGCTCTTGTCACAATTTAAAGCAAAGGTAGTTTTGAATTGGACTCTACCTTTAGACAGATAGATAAAGATCTACTACACAAGGAATTTGATTATGAGAAGAAGGTTAAGATTGATGAAAAAAGTTGGCCAAGACTAGAAAACAACTCGAGAAAACCAAACAGTCATCTAAGCAAGACGAGTAGTCATTTAGCAAGAAAGCCACGATCACAAAGCAATGCAAAGAAGCCAAACCATCATCTAGAAAGAGGAGGAGGAGGTAGCCTTAGCATCTTAGCTGAGGTTGCCCAAAACTGAGGTGGCATAAGGAGGTCTTGTTCATGTTGCCATTTTTTAAGTTATATGCTCTGTTCCCTTTTGCTGAAGGCTAAATACGTATAACTAAGGGCCTATTATGTAGTGACATAATGTCATATTTTGGTAAAAATGTGGAGATTTTGGTGGGTTGGAAGTATGATTGGTGCTATAAGGTTGAATGAAATGGTTGACTCGTCACTACAATCAATGTGGAGTGAGAGCTGTCAATACAAGTTCTGAATTTCACTTCTGCTAAGCGTGTGTTGGGAAAGTTGTGATCTGTTAGTTGGGAGGTCTGTAAAGGTTGAAGAGAGTATCTCATAGGTTCTACACCAACACAACATCATCTCAACCCATATGCTCAGTTTTATCTAGTACAACCTGCAACCATGCTGAGTTGGAAACCTATTTCACTCTGCTGCGCAAGTATATCAGTCATGGCTATTTTTACAAATTTGTATTTTGGGACCTTCTAGAAGTGATTTTAGTGGTCGGATAAGTGTGGATAAGTTAGTTTAGTTGAGTTTTTAGACATGATGTTTCTAAACTATTTTAAGTTTTAAATCAGTGATGTTTCTAAATTGTGATAGCTTTGATATGGTAGTTCTTGTTTTTCTACAGATGCATTGTATCTAGCCTATTAGACTTTTGTGTAATGAATTTGACCACCTAGAGTGGTAATTTCAAATTCCTTATTGTATTTAATGATGAAAGGACATGTAAAAGGGTTCATGTTGAGAGTGTTAGAGGCTAGACTACGTTTCTGCAAGTATTGTATCTTTTTTTGAATGAATTGAAGAAGACAAGCATTTTGATAATGATACATGTCTCTAACTTATTGGTATCTTGTTTCCCTTGTTGCATGATATATTTTGTTTTTAGATCTGTTTTTAGTCTTTTAATTCTTATAGTTAATTTCTTCATGTTCAGTTTGAAAAAAAACTCTCAGAATTCATGAGTTGCTTTGACAAATTCGGTTAATCATTATCTGTGTGTCATATTCTTCCATGGAAAGTTGAATTCATCCTTTTATAGATGTTCAAGTTTCCATTCTTCTCTTTACTCCATTCATACTATTACTACAACAAATTTGATCGATTACCCATAGGTCTGCCTAGCTTTCCCCTATGTGAATTGCACCATATCCCTGATTCATTCAGACCTAAAACAATGTTATGATTTTAAGTCGTCCTTCCCTCTACACCCACCTTTAATAAATCAAAATCAAAATCATCCTCTGATCATCATAACCAGCCAAAAATCTAGATAATATCAGTCATCTAGTTGACTGATAGAATAAACCTAACGAGAGATCCCTCTCTAAGGCTAGGGGTGCTGGAACTTAGCCTAAAAGAGGTTTGTGGTTACCTCTAAGATTTCTCTCCTCAGCTCAGAGAAATTTACATAGTTATAACATAGTGGCGTCATTTTTGGGGAACGAGAGTCAAACTTTTCCCTGGGAAGACTTTTAGTTTGAGAACTATATCCTAACCTTGTGGGTGACAGGCTGCTAGACATCAATAGGCTGAACAATCACCTTAAAAGACAGTGTTGAGATCAGTTGCAGTCTAATTGTGAGCGGGAATATGGCTTCAAGAAGATATACTAAACAAAATCCTGACCCAAATCCTCCTAGAGTTGTAGACATCCTTGAAAAATTGTTTAGAAGAAAGAGCAGACTTGAAGAAGGTCAAGGGAGTAATAGCCCCCTTGGAAGGTCCTACTCTCTACCTGAAAATTTTATTAAAATTGAGGAAATTAAATTCTACTTACCATCTGAACACCCGTTATTCAGGACCAATCCCGAATCTTTTATTTACGAAACTGTCATAAATGAGTCAACATTGAGTCCTTATAACCCACCTGCAAACACTAAATTTGGCAGGAATATATTACATTAGTTTAAGAAGCTTAAGGGTTTAGTCAATAAAGTGCAGCGGACTACTGAAAAGGTAGTCATCTTCCATGAGACAATCCCCCCTTCATTTTCTTCCTCTTCATTCATAGCTACTTTGACTCCACCTCATTGCTCTACTCCCATAACATCTGTTGTTTGTACACCACCTATATTAACCACTACTCAGCTAATTTTTTTTCTACCACCTTTTCCATTCACATAAACTACCATCACAACAAGCTCATCACCTACTCAAACATCAATCATGGCTACTAGGTATGCTCCTTTGAACTTACCTGTACAATTAAATCCCTTGCCTCAAAATTTTGGTCAAAGACTCCCTCAATATGATGGCACTGGTGAACTTACTGCGAGACAACATGTAGACAAGGTCATTGATTTTATTGATCTTGAAGAGTTTGATCACGAGGATGAAAAGATGAGGTTATTAGCACAAAGTTTCTCCGAGGAGGTAAAAACGTGGTTCAGAGGTGTGAGAGTTGGAACTTTCACCATTTTCCAAGAATTTGAAGATGCCTTCATTGCGAGATGGGGTCAGAAAAAGAACACTTCAAAAATCCTTGTCGAGTATGACAGCTTGAAAATAAAGCCTAGCGAGATAGTCAAAGACTTTTCAACAAGATTTAACAAAGTATATAACTCCATTCTAAAGCCACATCTCAAATTAGTCTTGCTCCACTACCCGAATGGTTCGATGTAGAGATGGCATACCAACTTAGAGAAAATAATCCTATAACACTTGAAGACATGTAGAGTGATGCAGTTTGCGTGGAGGCAAACATTTTGGTGATTAATTCTAAGATGAATTTAGAAAGGAAAGTAACCATTAAAAAGAGCCTTCTACATCATCTGAAGCGAAATTGGACACCTTAGTAAAAACCATGGAGAAAATGATGGAAAAGATGACAATGCATAAGTGTCACAAGAGAACCCCAAGGAGGTCCACAAATTCAAAATTAAAACTTTAGGAGATTGCCACAAATCCAAATTAAGCAAAGGGACTAAAGAGGTCCCAAACAAAAACAATAGCAGTAGGTGAGACCCCCTTTTCAGCAGAACTATGCACAAGATCAAGATGAGGAAAATGAAGAAGCGCTTGAAGACCAAATTCACTTTTTTGGTGATGGGAAGCAAATTGTCTATTTAACTAAGGAAGACCAAGATTAATTTGAAAACCTCTTGACAGAGGAAGAGGAGATGTTATTGGCTCAATCTCAAGATGACATCATGATGGTTGAATCAGAGGAGTATAAAAAGGGTTACCAAAATGCCATTATGTAGGTCCAAAAGTAGTACAATTTAAGAATTAAAAGTGTTGGAGCTAGTTCTACAATGAAAGATGTAGTAGGAAACAGTAAGAAAAAGGATGCACTGAGAAACAACAATCAAAAGAAAGATTACTCTTCCAAAGACAAGGAAGATAAGAAGGATCCAACTCATAAGGAGATAGATAAGATGCATAATCTTTTTAATTTTGAAACTGAACTTCTAAAATGAAAATTTCCATTCTTTTAAGTGAATTTTTAAAGCGTGATCAATATACAGTTCATATTATGAAGGGTTTTAATATTGAGAAGACTTTTAATACTATTAATGTAACTGATGATCATCCTGCCATCGTATTTGGACCAAAGATTGAAGACAAGAGTCAGTATGGTGAAGTGCCTCCTTTCTATGTGGGCCTAAATGTACATGATGTAATTATTCATAATGCCATTATGGACTCAGGGGATTCCCATGAATTGATGTTGAAGGTAATTATGCAGAGACTTGGGCTTGATGTGACTAGACCATAAAAAGAATTGTATTCTTTTGACTCTAGCAAAGTGAAATTCTTGGGACTGATAAAAGACCTAGTGGTTTCCCTAACTAAAATTCCATCCAAGAGAATTGTTATGCATATCATAGTGGCATACATACATCCTAAGTTTGGAATTCTCTTATCAAGGTCATGGATATAAAAATTGTAAGGGGTTGTGCAGATCGACATGTCATACATCATTGTTTCAGTTTTTGGTGGCCAAACTAGGAGACTTTATCCGGAACCATTGATGTCATACATGATTACCAGTAAATAAAAACCTACCAATCACCATGTTTGTTCAATACATTCTGATTTGGATCCATTCATCATGTTCAACACTGAGTTTCCTGAAGAGGAGAAGAAAATTTTCGGTTATCATTTTAGAATTAGAGGAAGAGGAAGATAGGAAACAGGAAAACGAGACAGATGATAAGGAAGGAAAAGAGTTGAAGTCCAAGGTGGATGAAGAAGGAGGGGAAAAACTTCATTGGAGTATGCATTTTGATGGTGCAAAAATAAAGGAAGGTGTTGGTGAAGGCGTGTGGATAATCAGTCCAGTAATTGGAAAATCCAAGCTGTGATCTTACAAGTTGGCGTTTGACTGCACCAACAATGTAGTTGAGTATGAGGCACTCCTTTTTGGTTTGCAAGTCTTGAAAAGGCTAGGGGATAAAAGAATATAAATATATGGAGACTCAGAATTGGTCATCAAAAGTGAGTACTGGAAAAAAATACCCTCGGATGAGGGCCTGCCATAATGTCGTACTAGATTTTCTGCAATATTTTCGTGAGTAAAATTTGTGAGTTATCCCTAGGAGATGGAATGTTGTTAAAGATGCCTTAGCTACATCTGCTTGTGATTTTGAAATTCCAATTCACCCAAATGAAAAGTATGAAATTGAAGTCAGGCATAGGTCCATTGTCCCGGATAATGTGAGGTATTGGCAAGTTTTTGAACATGATAGGCAACTAGAAAATTTTATGTTAATGAAGGAAGAATTTGCCAATATGTGGATTGATAATGGCAATGGATGGGTAGAAGGTGAAAAGGAAAAGTTTATAAATTAGATTAGAGAAAACTTGGACAAACATTGGGTAGATTTGAAGGTGCTATAGTTGAAAGAAAATGTCATTCCAAGAGGGTTGGTACCACTTGAAGAATTTTTTGACCAAAATGATGTGGCTCAAAGGCCAAAATTGATGCCTACCGAAGCAAGGATAGAGGATTGTAACATGCACATAGAAGACAAGCCCAGATTGGTCAAGTTGTCCAAATATTTAAGCCCATAAATGAAGCAGAAATACATTGATCTCCTAACAAAATTTCTTGATGTGTTTGCATGGGGGTACGATGATTTGAAGGTATATGATAAAGGATTCATTCAACATATTATACCAATCAAAGAAGACAAAAATCCATTCAAATAGAAGTTGCGGAGGATAAACCTTCTTTTGTTTCCTTTGATTGAAAAGGAGGTAAGAAAATTGTTTGATGCTGGAATTACTGTGCCTCTGAGATTTTCTAAATGGTTGTCTAATTTAGTTCTAGTCGGGAAGAAGACGGGATAAATCAAGTTGTGTTTGGATTTTAGAAATTTAAACATGGTGTATCTCAAGGAAAACTATCCATTTCCCAAGATGGATCACATTCTTCAAAGGGTGGTAGGTGCAAGAATGATGTTGTTGCTCGATGGTTTCTCATGATACAACCAAATTCTTGTTCATGTAGAGGATCAAGATGAAACTACATATACCACACTGTGGGGTACCTTCATGCATGCCAAAATTGACTTGAGTTTGATGAACGTTAGAGCAACGTTTCAATGAGCTATGGATATAGCCTTTGCCGATGAGAAGGACAATTTTTTTGTCATATATCTTGGTGACATCACCATGTATTTAAGAGTCTGATGAGGATCATTTACAACACCTGAGGATTGTGTTTGAAAATTGTAGAAGGTATGGCATCTCTTTGAATCCTAAGAAGTATTTGTTTGGTTTGGAAGAAGGCAAGTTGTTAGAACATATAATTTCCAAAGATAGCATTAAAATAGATCCTAGCAGAATAAAACAAATTCAAGAGGTGGACATTCCAAGAAGAAAAAAAAAAATTCATTCTTTTCTTGGGAGAATAAACTTCTTAAGGATGTTCATCCCTAACTTAGTAGATATCATAAGGGAAATTACAAACATGCTAAAGAAAGACAATGAGATTAAGTGGACTGAGGAAACAAGGAAATCTTTCAATGAGTTAAAATCTTCCTTGTCTCGTTCCCCTGTTCTTATTAGTCCATATTACACTCAAGATTTCATTATTTTTTCATTAGCTTCAGAGCATAGCATAACAAGTGTCCTAATGCAAAAGAACCAACAAGGTATAGAGAAACCAATAACATTCTTCAGTAGGAGTCTCAGAGATGTTTCCCTCAAATACAACATTATGGAGAAGTAGGCCTTTGACTTGGTGAAAGCTCTAAAGGATTTCCGGATGTACATTATGCATTCACACATCATTGCCTATGTGCCAAGCTCTGTTGTGAAAGACATCCTCACTCAAAATGACCTGAAAGGTAAGAGAGGTAAGTGGATTGTTGTGATACTTGAATATGATGTGGAAATTAGACCCATGAAGCTAATTAAAAGGCAAGGACTAGCAAAGATGATGGAATAATCAAATCTGCATGCACTTGATATTCATTTTTTGGCTGCTTTGTCAAAAGAGGATGATTCAAGGTTAGTTCAACAGGTATCAGAAGGATTTTATTCTTCTCCTTGGTATACAAACATTATATATGTGTTACAGAATTTACAAGCACCCCTAGGTTTGACTAAAATTAAAGCTATATTCCTAAAATTGAAAGATTTCAAGTTTTGTGTTATAAATAAGCAATATCTTGTCTAGGTTTGGCTACCCTCAAAATATCATCTTGGATAATGTTGTTGTTTTCAAATCAAGGAATATGGTGGATTTCTACAACAAGTATAACATTATCCTTGGAAACTCAACAACCTATTAACCTCAAGTTAATGGCCTGGCTGAGTCCTCTAAAAAAATTTTGGTCAACATCATCAAAATGATGTTGCAAGAAAACAAAAGGACCTGGCATAAGAATCTAGTGAATGCATTGTGGGTTGACCAGGTAAGCACTAAAAAATCAATATGTATGTCCCCTTTTCAGCTAGTTTATGGAATAGATGTTATGTTTCCTTATTCATTAAGAGTTTTGGTGATGAAGTTCTACAAGAGGCTAAAGTGGAACTCAATGATGTGCAAAGGAGGATCAATCAAATGATCCAATTGTAGCAGACTAGGTGTTAGTTCTAGTCTTCGCAGCCTGTCACTAGGGATCAACATGAGCTCTTACTATGTCTGGTTTTGTTAGATGTTTTGCACATGATGTTCAACACAAAACATGTCACAAGTGTGTCCACCAGAAGAAGCTCGGAAAAATATTTCCAACGGTATATCACACCTATATAAGTGGTTCCTAGATTAGAAGAAATGAATGAGTGATTCTTGGTTATGCATGTTTTGAAGTCAGTTGCTACACATAATGACAAGTTTAGTACAAAATAAGTTTCTAAAATAATTATAAGGAGTTTTTCAAAAGTGAAAGAGATTTTTGTTCATCACATACTAAATAACAAAAACCTCCTTCAGTTTATGCACATGTGCTACTATGTGGGAGATATATAGTGATATTTGGAGCCTACATTAAAACAAAGAAAATTTTCATATTTTTTACTGTTTTAGTCATGTTAGTGCGGGGCCATTTTACAACAGATGGAAAGTAATTTTTCAAAACCCAAGGATGTTTTTGTTAAGCACGAGACATATAACAAAAATGTCTTTCAGTTGTTTCACAGGTGTCATGGATTGGGATATGTGATTAGATCTTTACAACTCATTTTCATAGATTTAAATTTTTAATGATTTTCTGTTTTAGAGATGATTTTGTGGAACAGATTGCGAGCTACTGGAAATAAATTTCCCAAAATTTGAGAGAGGTTTTTCTCCGGCATGACCTTATATACAAAAACCTCTTTCATTTTTGTAACAGGTGCTATGGTTTGGGAGATACGAGTTCATCTTCAACACCTATTTTCAAAAATTCAGCCCAAGTTTAATGTAACTAATTCTATTTTGAAGAAAATGGTTGAGCTCAATCCCTTAGTACAAGGATGAGAAAATTTATATATTTTATGAGTTTCATAGTGTAGGGGTTGGATTTTGGTAGAAGGTTGGACACTTGGGATTGCTTGGCACTCCATTGTACATCTGATTTCTGCATTTTTGTCAAAGGAAAGACCAGGGTTTTGCAGCACTTTTTGGGATTCCTGTGGCTCTGTGTTTTGATGGTGTTCCTCTCTATGTAATTTGTGAGTTCACTGATATTTATGTGCATCATTTCCTTTTCTCTTTTGCTTCTGAAATTAAACGAATGAGTGACAAAGGTAGAATTCATTAGCTTGCCGTGCTCTGCCTGTTAGTTTTGTTTAATTTTCAATGTTTTCTTTAGTTTGAAGAGGATTCTTGGTACCCTCTTGCCCTCTTTATCTTATCACCGGTCTGAACCCTCCAACTTTACAAATCAAAGCATCAAAACGATTGCCTTTCTTGCCCCAATCAGAACTCTGCAAAACTGGCCTTCATCCCCAGACCCAAAATTGCCTTTCCCTTGATTCCAACAAAATCCTCAAAAAACTAAATCAAATCCTTGCACTTCATACCTAGCCTAACATCAGAAGATATTTCAGTCATCTCAAGCCCCAATTGATCATCATTTGCTGAGATTGACCTGGAGAGAGCCCTCTCCTGTCCTTGTAGGGCTAGCTACGAGGCTGAGCGTGGTTTGATGTTGGCCCTAGATCCTACCTTTTCAGCCTGAGGTAAATCTAGGCACTAACATAATGGCGGCCATACTAGGGAAGAGATTATTTTTTTGTTAGTGTTCCTCATTTTATAAACTACAGATGAAGTCTAAAGATTTGCCAGGTAGCCTTCGAAATGCTTTTGCTTTGCATTAGCGCAAGTAGATAAAAGCTACTTCGGTCAATTTCCGGTCTAGTCTTATAAACAGAATATCTAACCTGCAAATTGCCCCAATACATGTATCAAGTTAGGTCTGATTGTTGATGATGGACAGCAATCAGATACATATGAAGGCTGAAACATTCACTTGGCGACTCCAACTCAATCCAGAGATTCCAGCACTCACTGATCCGTTCATGCACTAAAATAAAATGGTAGGGTATGTGGCAGACCCTGTGTTTTGTGAAGCTTTAAAAGAAGTTAGAGATCAGTTAGTGGATTTTGAAATTGATGAAGTATTTTTCATTGTCGTGCTTCAATGTTTGAGATCTCCGAAGTTTCCTCCTAAAGCTAAAACTGGTTTCTTTGAGTTAGTTGTTGAAAAATTTGAGAAGGAGATTCAGTATTTAAATGATCAGATCCAATCATATGAATTCCGAGATCCCAAAAAGTTCTTGGAAACTCTCCCTCCTTCAAAACAAGAAACAATAGAGCTGCCCATGGATGTTTGCATTGACAGTTTGCAGTTGGTTGTTGAGGAGTTAGGGCAGAAAACATAGTCTGGTTTCTTTGATCCTATTTTCGCATATATGGAATATTTTTTCAGTTTAAATGATAGATCAAATTGTCTTTTACACAACCAGATTCGTTATGTGCATGTATGGTTGTCATCATTTACATTTGTGTCATGGTTGAAGCACTTTCAAGCAGCATCCTTGTCACAGTTACTTGATTGGTTGACATGGAATTACAACATTACTTGATCTATCAATTTTGTAGCTAAGTGGGTTAGATTTTGTACATAAATAAGCTGCCCAAGGCAGCATTTCAGTTTTCGGTATTTGTTTATGTACAAGTTGCAGTGTGTATATGTTTTTGGATTGGTATGAATTGTTTTGGGTTTGTAGTTGTTTGACCATCCATGCCCAATGGAAGAGGCATTGTCTACTTTCCAGAGATTTGTAGTTCTTGGCACCTCCAAGGAGCTACCATCCCCATTGGAGCCGATGTTAGTTCCAGTCTTCGCAGCCTGTCACCAGGGATCAACATGAGCTCTTACTATGTCTGGTTTTGTTAGATGTTTTGCACATGATGTTCAGCACAAAACATGTCACAAGTGTGTCCACCAGAAGAAGCTCAAAAAAATATTTCCAATGGTATATCACACTCCCGTAACCAGTTCCTGGATTAGAAGAAATGAATGAGTGATTCTTGGTTATGCATGTTTTGAGGTCAGTTGCTACACACAATGACAAGTTTAGTACAAAATCAGTTTCTGAAATAATGGTAAGGAATTTTTCAGAAGTGAAAGAGGTTTTCGTTCATCACATACTAAGTAACAAAATTTCCTTCAGTTTATGCACAGGTGCTACTATGTGGGAGATATACAGTGATATTTAGAGGCTACATTAAAACAAAGAAATTTTTTCATATTTTTTACTGTTTTAGTCATGTTAGTGCGGGGCCATTTTACAACAGATGGAAAGTAATTTTTCAAAACCAAAGGACATTTTTTTTAAACACGAGCCATGTAACAAAAACCTCTTTCAGTTTTTTCGCAGGTGTCATGGATTGGGATATGTGACTAGATCTTTACAGCTCATTTTCACAGATTTAAATTTTTAATGATTTTCTGTTTTATAGATGATTTTGTGGAACGGATTGTGAGCTATTGGAAACGAATTTCCCAAAATTTGACAGAGTTTTTTCTCCAACATGACCTTATCTACAAAAACCTCTTTTAGTTTTGTAACAGATGCTATGGTTTGGGAGATACGAGTTCATCTCCAACACTATTTTCAGAAATTCACCCCAAGTTTAATGTAACTAATTCTATTTTGAAGAAAATGGTTGAGCTCAATCCCTTAGTAAAAGGATGAGAAAATGTATATATCTTATGAATTTCATAGTCTAGGGGTTGGATTTTGGTAGAAGGTTGGACACTTGGGATTGCTTGGCACTCCATTGTACATTTGATTTCTGCATTTTTGTCAAAGGAAAGACCAGGGTTTTGCAGCACTTTTTGGGATTCCTGTGGCTCTGTGTTTTGATGGTGTTCCTCTCTATGTAATTTGTGAGTTCACTGATATTTATGTGCATAATTTCCTTTTCTCTTTTGCTTCTGAAATTAAACAAATGAGTGACAAAGGTAGAATTCATTAGCTTGATGTGCTCTGCCTATTAGTTTTGTTTAATTTTCAATGTTTTCTTCAGTTTGAAGAGGATTCTTGGTACCCTCTTGCCCTCTTTAGATTCTCACCAGTCTGAACCCTCCACCTTTACAAATCAAAGCATCAAAATTATTGCCTTTCTTGCCCCAATCAGAACTTTGCAAAACTAGCCTTCATCCCCGGACCCAAAATTTCCTTTCCCTTGATTCCAACAAAATCCTCAAAAAATTAAATCAAATCCTTGCACTTCATACCTAGCCTAACATCAGAAGATATTTCAGTCATCTCAAGCCCCAATCGATCATCATTTGTTGATATTGACCCAGAGAGAGCCCTCTCCTGTCCTCGTAGGGCTAGCTACAAGGTTGAGCGTGGTTTGATGTTGGCCCCAGATCCTACCTTTTCAGCCTGAGGTAAATCTAGGCACTAACAATAGGGAAGAAGTTTTCAAGAATACTTAGGTGATACAAGATCAGATTAAGAATATTTATGACAAGAGAAGTAAGGAAGATGATTTTTAGATTGGAGACTTTGTGTTAAAATGGGATGCCAGGAATGAGGAGAAAAGAAAGCATAGGAAATTTGAGAATTTGTGGAAGTGGCCCTTCAAAATTACTACTTTCCATGGGAAAAATGCTTACCTGCTGAAGGACCTGACAGATGAACTACTTGGAGGAGGGCCTATCAATGGTAGGTTGCTAAAACACTATCTCACTTGAAATTTAGCTGGTCCAACACTCCATTGTACATACCATTCTATTTTCAGTATTGCAAGTGTGGGTGGCCAATCATTGGAACTTGAAGCCCGAGGAGAAGGCCCTAAGGTCCCGATGATTTGCTGCCATATGTAAGGTAAAAGTCAAGTCAGTCATAGTCAGTTGAGTCTTTTTATGTTTGACTCCATTTCCCAATGGTTAGGCTACTAGTCTGTAGTGTTCTTGGCACCTCACTAGGAGGTTTTCATCCCCATTGGAGCCAATGTTAGGGTCCTATAGTCTAGGAATCAAAGTGTTTGATTATCTTACTATTTATTTGGAGGTTTGTTTGTAAATTTTATCCTATGAATCACTAGGTGTCATAGTCTAAAGGTTTCTATGTGAAAAGTTTTGTGTGTGTCATAGGTTGTCATCCCCATTGTAAAGGTTCATGTCATAAAGGGGTCTTTGAACCTAAAGTTGAATTTTGTGAAAGTCTAAAGTCTAAAATTCATGAGAGGGTCATAAGGTCATAATTTCAAATGTGTAATCATGGAGGGAAAAGGAATAATTGAGGGTTCAAGGGGTCATTTCATGGGGTTCATTCATCATAAGTCAAAGACATGTTAGTTAGGTTCAATTAGTTAGAATTTCTATGGGTTTGGTTAGTGATCTTTACTTCTCATCATTGGTCACATCAGTGAAGGATGTCCTCATGTTACCTCACTTTTCCTCCTTGTGACATGAAACAAGGAATGTGGAGGCATTAACTTCAATTTTTTTTGAAGTTTTTCTCACCCCCACTGCATTGAAGCACACACTCTGATAAGTTTTGAACGGTTGCAAAAGGTCGAAAGTTGGTGTTTGAAAGTTAGGTGGAAAGAGGTCATTGCACAACCGCTACACAAACTGGCCATGCTACTCCACTGTTACGCACAGGGTTCAGAGTCTTTACGGGGGTCTTTGTAAGTCTTTTTCTCATTATCCTCGTTTTTTCATAGTGTACACGATAGGAATAATTCTCTCCATCCATTTTTTTTGTTAGAGAATTGATAAGGTATTGTTAGAGATCGACTATGTTTATATTTACTCCATTATTTGCTGCACAAAGTCTATATGTTGTTGGTCATTGTCTGAGATATCCATTTCACAGCTCTGTGGGTTTTGTATGTGTTTGATCTCATATGTATCTAAACCAAGGCTCCGTTTACAACATTGAAATTCGTGCATAGCCTCTCAGCTAAGTTTTTCATTGATTTGACACATATTTCATGTGTAAATCTATGTTTTATGATATGAATTAGGCATAAAAGGTTGTCGGTGTTTGTTTTTCCCAAATCCCAAAGTCATTCATCTCATTGAAATCATTGTTAGCTGGATTAATACTTGTTCATTGTCTTGGCACTTAATCCTTGTTCATTGCATTGTCGCTTAATCCTCTGTCCACAGACATTTGTGTTTTGCATGGAATTAGATTTGAACGGGTGTTCAACATTCTACATAACCAGATGAATACGCCAGAGAACAAAAGGAAAGAAAATGGAGGAGAGGTTGTTAAATTTGAACCGAGGAGTTAGAAAATGGTCATTGCTAACCTAGCTATTAGAGTGATATTTGAAAAAATAGGCTATATATCATTTTGTGAGAAGAGTTAAACCTATGGTTACCACTTTCAATTGGCTAGTTTATTTGCTCACAGTCTCAAAGGTAACCAAGCGAAGACTGGGGCCTTGGAATTCACAGTTTCAGAGAAAAACATTCCCAAGCCACAAGGATACCATTCCTTGGCGAAAGCTAGTTCAGTGGCATGGAGCTTGATGCATCACACTACAAAGACTTTGCAAAACCTAAGTATAAATGCAAGTATGGGCCTACATTTCCAAGGAATTACCTGTTGAACAACAACAACAAACTATTGAAGGTGATACAAATATACTTCACCTGTGAGGGTCACTTCAGTAGAGTATACCAATACCATATTAGGCTGCTCATGCAGTTCATTGGAAAAATGAGCCTCAACTTACCTCTTACCTCTTCAAAATCTTGGGAAAAATGGCAGAAAAGGTTCAATCCAAGTGAGAGAAACATTTTCCAAGTTTGTTCTACTTTTCACTAATTAAATTGGTGGTCTCGAATGATTTAGAGAAGAGGAAGAGGTCTTGGGATACTTTCTTGTTAGCCTCAGCTTTGATGGCCACTTTAGACAGATCTAAAACTGAAGAAGACCTTTCCTCAGGGGTCATAAACAAATGATCACATGCAACTTAAGAATATGTTAGTAGGCTTGAAGTTGAAAAGACAGAGAAGTCGTTGAAGGATAAGAGAGTAGAAACACAATTTCTCCACAGACAAAGAACCAGGTTAGCTACAAAAAAATATGATGGAGGAACCAACCTCTAAGAAGAAAATTGAGCCACATGATGAAGCATGAGAGCAATTGGAGGAAGGTGATCAAGAATTTGGGGGAGATAGCTAATAGGCTTTGATGGAAGACAAGGACCTAAAAATCATAGAGTTGCAACATAGACTTGACAAAGCCCATCTCATGGTGGCTTATTTTCAGAAGGAAAAAAGAGAGCTTAAACACAAAGCAGCAGAGGCAACCCAATATAGTGAAGGTGGGCCATCTAGGAGGCCTTCTAGACCTACAACCCAAGACAAAGCAAAGCAAGTGGTTGATGTGGAAGACTTCCATGTGTCAGAGTAGCCAAGAAGACCCAAGACAAGGTCAACAACTAAGAGGGATGAATAAATGAAAGAGACCCTTCTAGCAAAAGAGAATCTAGAGTTTGATGAGTGGAAAGAGTATCAAAAGTTGTTTGATAAAATTGAGGAGTGTCAACATCAAGTTGGTTGGGTGACAGAAAGGAATGATAGGTACAAAGAGGAACTCTATGCTCTGGTTTTGGAAGCTCTTGGCACAATTGATAAATCCAAGGTAGTTTTGAAGTGAACTCTACACAAGGAATTTCATTATGAGAAGAAGGTTAAGATTTATGAAACAAAAGTTGGTCAGGATTAGAGAATATCTTGATAAAATAAAACGATCATCTAAGCAAGTTGAGCATTCATCTAGAAAGAAGACCATGGTTACAAGGAAATAAAAGGAAGCCAAACCATAATCTAGAAAGAGGAGGAGGAGATAGCCTTTTCATCTTCGTTGAGGCTACCCAAAACTTAGGTGGCATAAGGAAGTCCTGTTCATGTTGCCATTTTTGAGGTTATATGCTATGTTCCCTTTTGCTGAAGGCTTAATCCGTATAACTAAGGGCCTATTATGTAGTGACATAATGTCATATTTTGGTGAAAATGTGGACATTTTGATAGGTTGGAAGTATGCTATGTGATATAAGGTTAAATGAGATGGTTGACTGGTCACTAAATCGGTTTGGAGTGTGAGTTATCAATACAAGTTTAGAATTTCACTTCTACTGCGCAAGTTGTGATCGGTCAGTTGGAGGTGTCGGCCGGATAAATCGTTCTTGCAGACAAGACTGATCTCCCTAGTATCTACAAATATCTAGCGACAAGCAGAACAAGAAAATCTACCTTTCTCTAAATATTGTGATTTATAAATAAAAACCAAGAGGTGTTTTAGACCCTACCTTAAGTCCAACGCTAGTTTGTGGCAGCCACTCTCCGACCATCCAAATGAGTTTCCTTTTGCGAACCTGAAAACACAAAAAAACACACATCAAATAACACCTGCATAGCCAGTATAATAAATCATATTCATCATGGTGATCAAGGAATCCATGAAATAAACCATAAGAGACAGCTTATTGAGAAAAATAAACTTGATTGTATTAACTTTAAACAAAGAAGAACTTTACAACCTTGGTGCCTTGATGTTGTACAAGCTCCTCCCAGGGTCCAAGCAAGAATATCCTCTACTTTGACAAGCTTCACACTCTTCCTAATGAGATCAAAAGGTATGTAATCTCTCCTCTCAAGCTCAATTAGGAAGTCTAAATTCCAATAGCATTTACCCTAAAAAATATTCAGCTTTCAACCTCCTCAGTAACTAGCCCAATGCCTCATTTTATAGTGCAGAGGGAGGAAGTTACAGGTCCACCTATGAAGGGATAGAGTCCTTCTTCAAAGGGATAAGCTCCTCACATCAAGGGGTTAGCTCCTTTAGTTATGGGGTGCATGAACATCAAAGGAGCGAACTTTCCACCTCAAGATTCCCTCTAGAAGCTTCTAGAAATAACCCAAAGTGAGTTTTTAAGAATATACTTGTGCTTTTTTTACTTTTACAGGGGTCCGTACCCATTACACAGAAACAGAGTGGGCAGGTCTGCAGGGGACATGACCAAGGGGTGTGGGACCGCAGGTAATGATAAGAGAAAGTGCAGAACTAGAGTTTTAGAGATTTTCAAGGGCTTTCTTTCATTTTTCAAGGCTTGACATGAAGAGCTGAGGTTTAAGACTTGCATAGGAGGAAAGTATGAGTGGTGATAGACTCACACTGATTGCAGAATGTCATGGTGACAATATTTTGTGCAACAGATTTCCCCCCTAAAGTGTGAAGTTTGTAATAGATGAGGATTTCATTTGTCATCTAAGAAGAGTGAAGTACTTTATCATTTCGAGGATCATCTTGTGGAGAGCCTGGTTCGAACCTGTAAAAACATTCAATACAAAATATATATATGTGATCATATCATCGCTAAGGTAGACATTCCCATACTGAGATCAAAACTGACTAGAAAAGTAACTAAACTGCTCTGATATAGGAATGATCTTGTAATACATCACAAGTATAGACATATGTAGACACAACATGGGTGTAGCCATCTGTTTATGAATAGTCCACTGTATAATGAATAACAAAATTCCTTGCAGCCTGGATGGTGGAAACTAGATCCAGGGTCTTGATTTCTACTTCCCGAAATAGTACGATTCTATCCATGTGAATGAATGTGTTGAAGTCGAACATGGTAGAAACCACTTGATTACTAGTCAATGATGTAAAATGTTAACAAGTGTGAGAGAAACCACAGTAATGTCAATGGCTCTCAAAGTACTCAGTACAATCCATGAAATGTGAATAGATGAGTTGATGTCGAACATGTCACGGAATCCTTTGATCGAAGGTCAATGATGCAACCTGTCGTCGAAGGTGAGAAACCTGCCATTGAGGCATGCCGATTCCAAGGTACTGACGATTTCTAGATCATCTTTCTAGATAATGAGCTGAAGTCGATAGAAAGCGATCCGTCGTAGCCAAGCTCACAACACGAAATCATAGATCAAGTTTGAAGAAATATAGTTGCAAGGATTGACTCAGGGATGGTGAAGATGGATGACAGATATTTTGTAGATGAATGGTTTATTTGCACTGACCTCTTGAACACATAACGACACTGCAGATGGTTTAGTGACAATTGACCCAAAGCTAATACCCAGAAATCGGCTGAAGACTTTGAATACGGTTTGATTAACTGTTAGGCAAAGGATTTCCCAACCCAGGTGAACAAAAAGTGTCATGTTCAAGAGTGGTTGAATGCTTTTCTGAGACACAAAGTATAACAAATAGGTACATTTTTCTCTCTTCATTTCTAGCAAGTACCTCTTTATTTTTGACAAGCTTGAGGAGGATAACATTTGCTTGGTTATAAGCTCATCCTTCGGATGAGTCCAACTTAGTTTAAAATTGAAACCCTAAGAAGGAGTGGCTCGTTCCTATTTGTAATTGAACAGGTCCTTTATTGTTAAATTTTAACGAGTCCAGTATAGGAGAAACTCGGTGTTTTTCAATTTTAGGGAGTCAGAAGAAAAACTTAAGAAAACTCCATGGTTATCCTTTTTTGTAAATTTGTGTCTCCCAAGCCCGAAAAAGTATAAAATAATACTTGAGAGAACTGCTTGACCATTACAATCAAGGAGTACTTTTCATAATTAGTGTCTCTGATCCAAAAAGTAAAAAAGCGATCAACGACACATCGTTTTATAACCAATATCGAATTTGAAACGACAAAAATCCGGCAATATTTTCACGTTTATATGGTCAGAAAAGAGCTGTAAGTGGACCGTCCTTTTAATTCCGTTTTAATGAGCTTAAAAAGAAAAACTCGGCAATATTTTCATATTTTAGGAGTCAAAAAAGATCTTAAAGAAGACTCTAATGCTTTTTGTTGAAAATGATCAATTTTGCCTGAAAAATCCGATATTCTGCACAAAAACTCAAACATTACTCATACTCGTTTAAAAATAAATAAAAATGCATCAAAAAGTTACCTCTTTAAAGTGAAAAATAAACAAATTAAAAATTCATTTATTCAAAAAAGCTTATAAAAAGGGCTTTTGTAAATTCATTTTTACCGTTTGACTTTAGAGTGAGAAAAGAGAGCTTTTGGGTAAGAAACTTCCCGTGAAGATTGCGGAAAATCCATCCGTTGGAATCGAAAACTGTCACCTCCAGGTAATCCACATCACTTTAATCTTGCATTTCAACCGTTTGAATTTTTTTTTTAGGTTTCTATTTTGATTTTTAGGAAAAATTTAGTTTAAAATACCGCTCGTGGGGGTCCGCAGGCGCAGCACGCGAAACCTGTGGACCCCGAATTTTTCCTACAAAGGAAAGAGCCAGGGGCCCGCACATGCTGTTTGGGTAGAGTGCGGACCCTGCGACATAGGTTTACAACTTCAATTTTTTCAATTTTCGCCCAAAAACTTTGAATTAGAATGTTATAATCCACCTTTTCTTTCACTGTAGGATATACACAATGCTCAGTTGGTGGGAACGGGAGCACAAAGATGTGGAACTTACCGCAATTAATCATCAACCTTCAATAGATGCATTGAAGGCATGTGGGATATTTAAATTCTGGGCCATACCTGGCATGAGGGCCCAAGTAGACTTTTTGCAGTGGCTGGTGGACAGATGGAAAGCCCACGACTAGTGTTTCATTATTGGTGGCCACCAGCTCGAAATGGAGCCAGAGGAAATTTACTTCTTGACTGGTTTGCCCAAGAGAGGTGAACAATTGACTCTATTCGGGACTAGGCCAGGTGGCCAGTCTGTCGATAGTCTCTGGCTAGAGTTTTGTAATGACCAAAAAAAGGACAAAGGGATTGATATCAAAACCATCTCCTGTCCTGAACTCAAAGTGATTGCATTTACTTTCACCAGACTCTGCAGAAGCACAGCACTGCATGTAGCCACCGGATTCCAAATGCAAATGGCAGTAGACTGTTATCGAGGCACCATATTCAACTGGTGCGAAGCTGTTTTGGCTAATGTAAAAGGCCAACTGACTAGAGCAAAGAATAGACAGCTAAAAAACTTTGGATATGGTTTCTTAGTTGTGAGCTTTGGTCTAGAGAGGGTCCTGATGTTGGTCCCACAGCATCTTTCCGTTGGAGTTGGACTTCCCCGAGAGCCCAAGCTGATGTGTTGGGTTGCAGTTATGGCCCGTCATCCTCAGGAGGGTTCAGAGGTTGTTGGACTTCCTCCTGAGTATTTTCATTGGTTGGAGAGCCAAGTTTTCGCGATTCAGGATTTTCCCTATGCTGGGATGGATTATCGTGGTGACCCAGACATGGCTCTTCTACCAGGAGAGCAGTGGGATGACTCAAGTAAAATCATTCTCAACATTTTCTAATTTAATTTTTTTTTTTGTTTTTAAATCGTCCAAAGCTGATAGTAAATTTTTTTAAATGCAGATGTGGGTCCACGGCGACCAGCCACTCTCCGGCCCTATGAGAGGAGACACCTAGCTGCAGCAGTACCAACCCCATGGGATGAATCTACAGAGACCTTGGCCGAATTGGAAAATCATCTAGAGTGTTTGACAGTAGACATTCCGGAGACTAGCATAGATGACATCCCTCTTAGGTTAAAATGCTATGTGATTAGGGTCCCAGGACCTTTTAGGAGGTTCCTTTGTAGGGTGGCCCGAGTAGTGGTTTCTTATCGTGATCATCACCAGTGATAGGATGATTGCCTTTGTAGACTCGATACGACATTTTTTCTTTTTGTACTATCATTTTTGCCGATCATAAGGTGTTTTTCAACCTATGATTGAAGACGATGTATATTTGACACACTTCTATGCTATGCTATATCAATATTACTGGCTATCTTGTAAAACATGTTATGGAATGTTTTTAAATTTACTGTTTGATTATTGCAAATGTCTACTTAAAATTCGAGAAGCAATTGCATATGCTAATGTATTTAAATATCTTGGAATATGCTGATATTCAATATAGTCAAATTCACGTTCCAAGAGACAAACTCTCAAAAATAATCTTAATAACATTGGATTTCTAATGGCATAAACTCTATTAAGCTGCAATACAATGAGTTTAGAATCTAACCTCACAATCAAACTCCGAATCCCAAATGAAATAGATTCAGATAATAACTCAATCACTGCACTATACTCTACATTGTTATTTGTTGTTTGACCGAGGCTTACCCCATGCATAGATACCAACTCATCAGAGGGTGAATAGATAACCCAAGCTACGGAAGAAATCTTCTGTGTATTACGACAAGCACCATCAGCGAAAACAATGTATGTTTGAAGAGACGTCGACATTTGCAATATCAAGAGTAAAATCAAGATAAGCAGGAATAATGATAAAAACACTCTCTAAACTAAGCACACTTTTCTAATCTAAAACACACCAACTAGAAAGAAAACTAATCTAACTAAAATCTCCACACCTAGATTTAAGCATAATATCTCTTCAGATAAAGACCATTTCTGGGCTTACCTAAAGAGACACTGTCAAAATATACCAATTCATAGGCCCCTTTTTCCAGCTTTCGCTTAACAACATAAGGACCATGCCACATAGGTACGAATTTTCCAGCCCCTAGCTTATCATTTTCTTGATTGCATAGTAAGACTAGGTCTCCTTCCGAAAAATTACGAGGTGTAACATTTTGATCATACTGAGCTTTAATTCGTTTGGCATGAGTTTCGATTGCTAGTGCAGGATCACGTTGATTCTAATTTAGCTGAGCCAAGTACAACAAACATTTTTCCTCTTCGGAAGTGGCTGGAAGTAATTCTACGGCTATTTGCAGTGACAGGATTTCGCATTCAATGGGTAACACAGCTTCCAAATCGTAAAATAGTTGGAAAGGAGTGAAACCAGTTGATGTTTTTACTAAGGGTATTAGACATTTTTGTGCCTTACAACATTGAGCATGAAATGTCCATAATCCAAGGGATCCAAAGTCCCTAAACATGTTGTTCCTACCCCTAGAGGAACAAGGCTAACAAACCACAGCAATTCACAGAAGTTCTCCACTAGAAACTGCTCAAAAACAAGTCAATTCAGGATCAATTCAGAGGCTCCCCTAGCTGTCTGCGCTGAAATGCAAAGTCTGCACTGCAACGCAGGTAGAAGCACTACCAGGGTGCGCTGAGCGGGAATTGACAAATGGCAAGTTCATTCAACGAGGTGTCAAGACCCTGGAAGCTTCCAGAACCTTCCTCAATGACACTTGCCTCAGTGAATTCGACTAGTGAGGAGTAAGAGGTTCCCAACCTCCAAGTGGAAGCAAGAACCTCCAAGTGGAAACAAGAACTGACAGAGGGAGAGGACACTAGTCAGGTCTCAAGCTGACTCATCCTCTCTCCAAACATCTATATATGGATCTCTCCTCCATGAGATCTAGGGGGGTTGGAATTTTGTTATTGCAAAGAATTGCTGTTGGTTTGAGGTTGGAATCATTGGGTGCTTAATGCTTTGAAGGAAGGTGAAGATAGGAATTTCATTTGCTGGGAAGGAGATGCTGGATTGGAGCCCTTTGGGTTGTATCTCTTCTTGAACCTTGTTATTCATCAATAAAGCTATCTTGGTTTCTCCTATATGCTGATGTGTCTTTGATGTATGATTGCATTAGTATGTTTAGTTTATTTCTAATCCTGAACTAGTTATGCATATGAATCTATGTCTTTGTGTAGTGTTCTCTTCTTGTGATCTTGCAGGAACTTGTTGAAGCTGGGCGAGCGAGAAGGCAAGTAGCTGGGAACTCTCAAAGAGAAGAGAAACCGGATCGAGGGACAAACGGAAGACACCGGTTAGTCCATCCATCTCTCTTCATTCTTAATTCATAAAGGAAGAATACTAGAATAGCTGTCTCTGTTTGTTGCTAAGGCACTGTCACACCTTAGGTGGATAGGATCGTCCTGCATAGGCATTTTTCCCCACAACAAATTGGCGACTCCACTGGGGAGATCTGTTTAGTCATTTTATTTGTGTTTCTATCATTGTTTGTTTCATAGACTCAACAGCAACAATCGAACTGCATCTGCTATTCTCAGATGCAAAGTAGACAGCTGCTGCTTTGATCCAATCACTGGATTTGTCTATGATCTGAACAATGGACTCACAAATGATTTGATGATCCTTTGTGATAGATCTTAGCCCTTCTTCAAAGCATCCCTTTGATTGTACCTTGCTTGTTGCTTTTATTTGGCCTGAAACCGTAGATTAATTAGCAAACTGTGACCCAGAACCCAGTGAGAAACTCTCGTTTCTCCTTCAGCGTAGACCCTGTGAAGAGGTTTTGCATTTCAACGCAGGTCCCGTGAAGGCTACCTGCGCTGAATGTAAAAACCCCTGTGTTGATTGTGCGTTGATCCAGTTAGGCCTTGTGCAGCTGGGGTTCTCTGCTCTGTTTTTCCTTGTTTTGATCTCTGATTTTTGCAGCCTGTAACCAGCATAGGTACCTGTCTGATAACTCCTTTTCTCTGCTTAAATTCCGCCTCCTTTTGTACAAAAAGACTGTGAGTGTTTTTATGTGTTTGTGGCGTCATTTACAGTTTTCCTTTGCAAGAGTGAAATAATCATCCTGTAGCCCTTGATTCAGATCTGTTGATTGTGATCTTAGGAGAGAGTTCATTGGCTGTTTGCAGTTGATTATACATTTACTTTTGCTTTTGGTTTGAGTTTGTCTCTTTTAAGTGTCGAAACAAGTGTTCATTTCGAAAGTCGTAAAGTGTTGTATTCTCTTCTACCCTTTCTGATTTCGAAAAAGTAAACTTGTTTGTATTTGTCATTTAAAAGCAAATTCAAAGTTGTACAAAAAGCTTTCTTTTTAGGCATCAATATTAAGAAAGCGGAAAACAAACACCTGCATTGTGCATTTGCATCTTGATAGTTTGCATGCTTCATTTAGGAAAAGTGCATTAGAGTGTGCTGATTGCTCTTTGAGAAAAGATGGTGTCTTTCTTTTCCCTTTGTAGCTAGGATTTTCATAGTTGAAAAGATATAAAGCTTGCTTATCATCTTTAGACTGCATTTAGGAATTGTATCATACATCTCGTGGTGAACCTCAAAAGGCAAATTTCTAAAAAGATCAACCTAAAATAAATTGAATGAACTTAACAACGCTTTGTAACTTAACGCACAACATAGAGGTCTAGGCTAGAGATGTGTTCCGGGGTCGTAAAGCCTGGTGACTGTCGATCTCGCTGATGGTGGGTGATTCTTCCTGAGGGACGATAGCGCCAGTACGGATTGTGCTCCCACGTACCGTCGAGTATATATTGGGAGACCCCTATAGGCATAAAACCTTTATCCTTAGGAAGCTGTGTCGGCCGCCCTACTGATCACAATGCACTGAACACAGCATTCAGGAAGATCGACCGCCCGTACCTTTAAAAAGTATTCTGCGGTTTTGCGAAAAGTTTGGCACACCCTCTACCTAGAACTCTAGAGTAGTTCCTTTTGGCCTTTTTCAGACTCTATAACGGAAAAAGTCCATCCGAGCATTTGTCACTTCGGGCTCGTTAAAACATCGAAGGAGACTAGAGTCATCTTTAGCTTTTTCTCGACTCTTTAAAATTGAAAAAGCAAGTTGTGTCTAAAGCGTCGTTAAAATTTATTTTAAATGGAACAATCACCCCTTCTTCCTGCGTTGATCTTTAGGTTGAGAAAATGGAGCACACCAACCAAGGAATTCCCCTTGGTGGAAATCCTAGTCCCTTCTCCTCTTGGGGAGATGTTGGTGCGCCCCACATGGCCACATTGTCGCTTCCAGGACTGACAATTGGCTTGCCGGTCTAGCTCTTCTCAACCAATGTCGTTCAGAACACCACTATTCCTGAACAGTCGAATCAACAGTTAGACCAGACCAGAGTTGCCCACCAGCCTTCTACTTCATCTAATTCTTCCTCTCCTCCTTCCTCTTCGCTTGATGGAGCTGGTAAAACAAAAAACCAAGTTCCTAAGGAGAAGAAGGAAAAGAAGAAGAAAGAGAAGAAGAAGAAGGAGCCAAAAGCGACTGGGGGCAAACAAGTGTCGTCTGACAAAAATCCACACACAGCACTGACTAGGCCTAAATCGCCATGTGTCATATGCAAGGGAGACCACTTCCACAGAGATTTTCCCTGCATCCCTCGGATACTAAGGGACTGGTCTCCCCGTTTGCACAATTCGGTGGCGTCAACCTCTGATAGTCATGTTGACAGCGCACCGTCAACTAGTGAAAGTGAAGCCACAGGACAGAGAGGGAAAGCTAGATTTCCCTGCAAACTGTGTGAAGGCGACCATGCCATCCACCGTTGTCCCTTCTTAGACGAGGCTAAAAGAGTTTTGGAAGATCGCCCGGTTTTACCAGTGCAACTTCCTCCTGGATATCAAAAATTCCTGCCAAGTCCTTCACCAGTTGAGAACCCGGCTGGCCCGCTCAGGTGGTCAGCCGAAGCACCTATCATTGAGGATGAACCTTCTTAATCCATACCTGACGAAAGTCAAAAGGTTGAGGCGGTAGTTGACCCGGTTTTGCCTTCAGAGGCTCTATCTTCAAATGATACCATCATAGAGGAGAATAAAGACGACACCGTCCAAATTCTCTTCATCAACACAGACTCCGACGAACAAGGGGGCAATTTGCCCATTCCTTTATCGCAGGAAGGAACTTCGTCAGAGTCATACCTGGTCGTCTATTCGGTCCCACCACCAAGCAACCTAGTTGTCTCGTTCGACTGGAACCAACTAGGCAGGCCCCGTTTGCCAGCAAGCATACCATTCAGAATTATCGTTCAAATATACAGAATGGTAATGGCTGGCACCATCATTGATGAAGGGGCATATGTGAGTATCCTTTCCTCTATTGCTTGGAAAGCGCTTGGTTCGCCAGCGCTTTTGCCTGAAATGAGAAATCTGACAGGCTTTGATAAAGGAACCAGTCGACCTTTAGGGATCCTCCCCAATGTGCCTATCACATTGAAAGGGAAGACCGTTCAAATGAACGTGATGGTCGTTCAAGGACCCTTGGATTATAACCTACTCCTTGGACGAGACTATATATATTGCATGGGAGCCATCGTCTCCTCACTCTTTAGAGTAATGTGTTTTCCGCATGAAGGAAGAGTGGTCAAGCTCGTGGACCAGCTTTCATTTCCCGGATCACGCATCGCAAATAGTCATATACCATCCCTAAATGGTCTCTTCACGCAAGAAATGTCTCAACCCACGGTCCGTCCTCCTGATGAGCGCGAGTAATCCGGGAGGATATGACTGGAACCCAGGGGGCATGCGTCCTGGTCTGCTTCGGTAGGAAAACCTTAGGTATAGGGTAGGTTTCCGCGGGAGAATATGACTAGTCTGTACCCCGTCCGTCTTGGAAGAGGGGTTATTCTAGAATAAGATTCTTTTGTCAAAGTTACGTGTTTGGCACTAAGGTCATTCACCTTTGTCTATCTCGAGAGATATCGCCGAAGGAGTGTTTTGTTTGAAAGATTAATGAAACAATCTTTGGGTAGCCTGAAAGAGGTAGGCCTTTCCTGCTTAAACAAATGTTTTGGCGGAAAAAGTAAGGGTAACCTTGAAATCATATTTTATACCTGGGGGCATGCAAACCTTTTGGAGTGCAAGCAAGGGGCGACTATTTATTTTTTAAATTTTTAGGTCCTCCCTTTAAACCTGTAGGTCTAACCCTTTAAACTCGTAGGATTAGTCGTTTCCGAACTTGCATAACGAAAGGATCCAGAGCAAAGCTTTGTAAGATGAAGCTCCATAAAAAATAGCATCTTCAATGAGACATTCTTATCATATGACTGGGTATTCGAGCAGTTTTAGCACACAGTTCATGCTCGTTAAAAAATAAACGCAAGATTCGAGCAGTTTTAGCACACAGTTCATGCTCGTTAAAAAATAAACGCAAGATCCGAGCAGTTTTAGCACATAGTTCATGCTCGTTAAAAAATAAACATAAGGCTGAGCAGTGTTTTTCCGCGTTTAAGCTCGTTAAAAAATGAACTACCCTCCGGTAAATAACCACCGTGAATGTAACATTATCAGCCATTAAAGCCTTGGTCGTGTTTGCCCGTCACCTCCACTTTTCCATTGGCCGATCGTTCACCTCCATATGATTGTTTACCCATTTTGAGGAACAGCTGCGAAGAGTGATTTCAATAGCCATCCTTGTGACACTGCCATGATTGGAAAATTCCAACTCGTACCTGGAATTAGCTGCTAACCCGTTTTATCACTCGTTCCTCAAAAGACGAGTCTTCTTTAATCTCTTTTCGTCTGACTCGTAAAATATGAAAAGATTGCCGAGTTTTGGCCTTCCAGCTCGTTAAAGCGACCGGAAGAGCTATCCCTCCTCTAGATTTTAATCTTTTTGGACCTGAGGGATTATTGTACAAAAAGATCGAGCGCTTGTTTTGTTCGGCTCGTTAAAACTATCGAAAACTCATCCCTTCTATATTGTTTTATACTTTTTAGGACTTAAGGGATTAGATGACGAAAAAGGACTTTCGGAGTTGACTTTACGTACCTTTTCAGACTCTCTAAAAATGAAAAGGACCGAGTTATCTTTTTCGTTAGACTCGTTAAAAGCATTAAATAGAGACAAACTTGTCTTTAGACGAGAACGAGTTTCACTATCGCTAGGCTCGTTAAAACATAGCAATGGGCTTGCCAGAAGGGCAAGTTATAGAACAAGCATATGTTATCCTCCTCAAGCTTGACAAAAATAAAGAGGTACTGGTCAGCAATGACTGGGGAAAAATTGGGAGAAACTCGAGAAAACTTTGATGGTAGCAAGTCGCTCTTGAACATGACACTTTTCCTCCGTACCACAATCGGGTTGGGTTGTTTCATTCACTGGTCACATCACCATGGTCTCGCCATACCATCCATATTTGGGGTAATGCTACCAATCCATCGCATAAGTGTCGCCATATGTTCAAGAGAAGTCGTTCAGAGAAGTCAACCGTGTCCCATCCACTGCCATACATTATCCTTCATCCTTTCATGACCGCCACCCTGAATCATATGTCATCAGATCGTTTTCACCTCCATCAAAATCATTTGCTCCGTTCCGTGTCACTGATGTGGGATTCTTTAAGGCCCTCCTTTGACGGATCACTTCTTGTCGACATCAGCTCATTATCCAAGAAGTTGATCTAGGAACACCCCTTCAGTACTTTGAAGCTTGCATGCCTCAATGGCAAGTTTCTCACTTCCGGTGACAGGTATACATCAATGACCTTCGACCGAAAGATTTTGCGTGGTGTTCGACGCCAAGTCCTTTATTCACACCACGTGAATTGTACTGCAGTACCTTGAGGGTCATTATCATTATCGGTGATTCCTCTCGCGCTTGTTAACGGTTTACCTCATTGACCGGTAATCAAGCGATGTCTCTCCATGTTCGACTTCAGAACATTTCCCACATGGATCGACTTGTACTTAGAGTGAAGATCGAACGAGTTTGAAGACCCTGGATCTAGTTTCATCCATCCAGGCTGCGATATATATTCAGGAAAGATAAAGACATTGACATGTACATCATTACAGCAGATAATCATCCTACCCAAAGGATGATAATTTCATCAAAATTATCAGTCTACCATCAGACGATTGTCTGTTCTATGTACAGAAAAATGAATTTATAAAGCTGAGCATGGGAATGCCAGCCTCAGCTAGATCATGAAAGCAGTATGAAAAATAATGTATTGTATTGTATTGTATTACAGGTCTCCTCCCAGCAATGAATGAACTTCGGATCCTCCTGATAAAGCATTTCACCCGATAAACGGCCGCATACTTTAGGGGGCAATTGTTATAGACATTTTTGTGCCTTACAGCATTGAGCATGAAATGTCCATAATCCAAGGGATCCAAAGTCCCTAAACATGTTGTTCCTACCCCTAGAGGAACAAGGCTAACAAACCACAGCAATTCACAGAAGTTCTCCACTAGAAACTGCTCAAAAACAAGTCAATTCAGGATCAATTCAGAGGCTCCACTAGCTGTCTGCGCTGAAATGCAAAGTTTGCACTGGCTACCTGCATTGCAAGCAGGTAGAAGCACTACCAGGGTGCGCTAAGCGGGAATTGACAAATGGAAAGTTCATTCAACGAGGTGTCAAGACCCTGGAAGCTTCCAGAACCTTCCTCAATGACACTTGCCTCAGTGAATTCGACTAGTGAGGAGTAAGAGGTTCCCAACCTCCAAGTGGAAGTAAGAACCTCCAAGTGGAAACAAGAACTGACAAAGGGAGAGGACACTAGTCAGGTCTCAAGCTGACTCATCCTCTCTCCAAACATCTATATATGGATCTCTCCTCCATGAGATCTAGGGGGGCTGGAATTTTGTTATTGCAAAGAATTGCTGTTGGTTTGAGGTTGGAATCATTGGGTGCTTAATGCTTTGAAGGAAGGTGAAGATAGGAATTTCATTTGCTGGGAAGGAGATGCTGGATTGGAGCCCTCTGGGTTGTATCTCTTCCTGAACCTTGTTATTCATCAATAAAGCTATCTTTGTTTCTCCTATATGCTGATGTGTCTTTGATGTATGATTGCATTAGTATGTTTAGTTTATTTCTAATCCTGAACTAGTTATGAATATGAATCTATGTCTTTGTGTAGTGTTCTCTTCTTGTGATCTTGCAGGAACCTGTTGAAGCTAGGCGAGCGAGAAGGCAAGTAGCTGGGAACTCTCAAAGAGAAGAGAAACTGGATCGAGGGACAAACGGAAGACACCGATTAGTCCATCCATCTCTCTTCATTCTTAATTCATAAAGGAAGAATACTAGAATAGTTGTCTCTGTTTGTTGCTAAGGCACTGTCGCACCTTAGGTGGATAGGATCGTCCTGCATAGGCATTTTTCCCCACAACACTAAAGTTCGATACGCCCAAAGCGCTGAAAATAACATGTTGTGCCAATTCGACCTATGAATACCAATGATTCATCGGATCATAATGACTAGAACTCTGTTGATGGCTTCAACCAGACCATTAGCCTGTGGGTAATATGGAGTAGAACTATCATGATGTAGGCCAAGCTGATCTGTTAGTTCAGTCATCATGATGTTTCGAAAATGACGCCCATGATCAGTGATAATCGCTTGTGGAACACCGAATCTAGTAATTATATGATTGAAAACGAAAATTGCAGTAGTTTTGTCGTCTGCCGAAAATGTAGGCATCGCCTCGGCCCACTTGGTAAAATAATCTACCGCAAGGATGATATACGCATGCCCCCTGGCCAAGTGAGGGTTACATGTAATAAAGTCGATACCCCACTTTGCAAAAGGACCGACGGCAATTATAGGGTGGAGAGGAGCAGGTGGAGCACACATCTTTCGATCAAAAATTTGACAATTGTGGCATTTTCGGACCGCGTAAATACAATCTTTAAACAAAGACGGCCAGAAATAGCCAGCGCGCAATATCTTTTGGGTTGTGGCATACCCAGACATATGACCGCCGCACGCTCCAGAGTGACAGTCATTTAAAACCTTTTCAGCTTCTTCAAGAGTTAGACAATGTCGGAAAACAGAATCCACCCCACGACGATAGAGCATATCCCCAATGATTTTGTATTGTTGGGGTTGGAAACATATTTTCCGACGCTGAGATCGTGAAATTTCAGGCCGAAAAGATTGGGTTTGGAGATAAACTATGATATCTCCATACCATGGATCAAGAGTGCTGATAAGAAACAAGGATTCTTCTGCAATGGGCTCTTTCGCCACAGTTTCAGTATCAGCACGCGGGAAGTCACACATAAACTCTGCAAAAACTAAAGATTTCTTTGACTTGGATTTTTCAAATTCCAAGTCAAATTCCTGTAGGATAACAATCCATTTGGAATACTTGCCCCCTAGCAATTGTTTTGTCAAAATATAGATCGTAGGGTTACAGTTAGAAATTACGGTAGTTTTGCATAGTAAGATGTAATGACGAAATCTTTGGACAGCTTGAATAGCTGCCAAGGCCAATTTCTCCACATGTGAATATTTTAGCTCAATCGGATTCAAAGTTCGACTAAGGTAGTAAATCACATGTTCACTACCGAATTCATCTTCCTGAACTAACACCATTTCGATGGTGGAATGAGAGCCGACGAGATACAAGAAGTAATCTTGTTTGTAGTTGGGAGGATGCAATAACGGTGCATGGGTCAATGTGTGTTTAAGTGCATCAAAAGATTTTTCAGCTATCTCATCCCAAAAGAATGGAGTATTCTGTTTCAACAACTTGGTAAAAACCTTTGTTATCTCGGCGTAGTTAGGAATGAATTGACGTAAAAAGTTTGCTTTCCCTTGCAAAATTTGGACTTGGCGAAGAGTCGAAGGAGGAGGCAATTTGACAATAGCTTCAACCTTCGAGGGATCGACACGAATGTCGGCTTTCAAAACAACAAATCCCAGTAAATGACCCATTTCTATACAGAAAACACATTTGTGTGGATTCAACCTAATTCGATAATGCCTACATCTCATAAAGATTGCTCGTAAATGAGTGAGATGATCGGCTCTGTGTAATGAATGAGTAGGTAAATCATCGAGATAAGGTTGCACAATGTGCTTGATGTCATGAAACGTGTAAGACATAGCTCTTTGAAAAGTTGCTCCGGCGTTCTTCAGCCCAAAAGGTAATTTGCAATAAGCAAACGTCCCCCATGGACAAATGAAAGTCGTTTTTGGTTGATCAGCAGGTAGAATGTTGATTTGATTGTAACCGAAAAAACCATCCATAAAGGAGAAAATTTCACTTCCGGCACAATCATCAATGATTTGATCGATATAGGGAGTTGGGTAATTGTCTTTGGGACAAGCTCGATTAATATCCCTATAATCGATACATATTCTTATCATTCCTTGCTTTTTGTTAACAGGAACAATATTCGATACCCAATTCGTTAAGGGAATTGGATAAATGAAACCTACTTTACGTAATTTCTCAATTTCTGCTTTAATAGCAGCAACTTTTCGTGGGTGGATCTGACGCAAACGTTGCCGGACGGGTTTAGCATCCAGGTAAGTTTTGATTTCATGAACAACAATTGTTGGATCAATTCCTGGCATTTCTTCATATGACCAGGCAAACACGTCATGGAATTCTTGAAATAGGGCCTTATAAGTTTGGAGTTCATTTTCCGTACAGGAGGCACCTATATGAATGTTTTCAACAATTCCAGGTTTAACTGAAATGTCAATAGGAGCCGTTCGAGAAATATTTCCCAAATTTAACTCAGAATCAGGATTTTGCAATGGATTCTATGGTTCTTTGACATAATAAGTAGTAAAAATAGATGAAAAATCATTCTCAAAATGATCAATCTCAAGTAAGAACGAAGATCTATGATGAAGATCTTCCCATGGTAAGTCATCAACAGACAAAATTTCACGAATCTGCTCATCAGTATGAACAATCTTGGAAAAAGTTGTTGAATCTGAGTTTGATGTTGAAAATGATTCGCCATGGACCACATTCATTAGATCAATTTCAGTTGAAGAAGGATTGGAAAACGACTGTACAGCCTGATACGCAATTTCATAGGGACTCAAAGGCATCGCATCACCAAATGAATCCGCCTCAGATTCGGAAGGTACGATCCAAGGATCATCATAAACAATAGTGTCTAATGAAATCATATGAAATGTTGCAGTAGAAGGAGATACGTTAGGAGGAGGAAAGGAAAAAGTTCCTAGTAAACCAGAATCTTTAACCAATCCTACCCCAACATCCTTATAAGGGATAGATGTTTTACTGACATGCTGGATACTTTCAGAAGAGGCTGGGTCGGATGAAAAGTAAGTTAGCTGGTCTATAGCTACGATATTTCCATTATGAGGAAACTTTATAAGCCGAAATACTGATGAAACAACAACAGTTATAGCGTAAGACCAACTACGACCCAAGAGAAGGTTGTAATCTATAGGGGCATCAACCACTTCCACATCTAGATTAACAGTTTTTCCTTCAACCCCTATAGGTAAATCCTGTAGAATGCCAAAAGGATGGAACCTACGACCATCAAAAGCCTTTAGAATCATCAGGGATTGATTGAGTGTAGGAAAACCAAGCGATCTCCAACACTGGATTGACATAATACACGTTGAAGCTCCTTCATCAATTACAATCCTAAAGCAAGGTCTGTTTTTAACTAACACTGGAATCTGGAAAGCCATTTGATGAGGTAAGCGAGGTGTACTATTTTCTAAATCGAAGATTATAAGGTTCGAGTCCTGAATATCAACAGATCATAGGACCGACAATAGCAATTTACGTTGTGCTGGACATGATTGCAGCACCTCCAAAGCCGACATTGCTGAAGGGGAAATAGCTAAATCTTCAACAATGTTAGAGTTTTGAGCATCTCTCGCATGCGGATTGAAAGCTGACTTTCGAAGTATACCTTTAGCAGGTGGTTTGATTACTAAGTCTGGGTTAGGTTTCTCGATCTGTAGCGGATCAGAACCAGGAGTTGAAGTTGATGGGTTTGAATTAGAAGATTTTGCTTCCTTACCACCAATAGGACTTTTATTTCCATAATCTTGCAATCGTGTCACAATCCTAACATGGGACATCATCATTATGGGTTCTTCTGAGGCATTTGAGGAAGAATCGATCATCTTACTATCTTGACTAGGAAAAGGATCTTTCAAGACACCAGGCGTTTGAGAACCTTTGACGATTTTCGCAACCTCAACGCGATTAGGGCAGTCTCTTGTAAAATGCTCTTCCTCACAAATGAGACAAGGATAACGAGGTTTACGTTTCTCGTCAGTAGATTCCATTTTATCTAATTTCTCTTTCTAATTTTGCTTATTTTTCTTCTTCCCATTCTTTTTACCGCCGGATTTTGATTTGGCCGTAGATGATTCTACGACATGAATATCGGCAGGAATTTCAGCGGAAGAGTCTCCCATCGGGGAATTTGGTAAAGTTATAATAGGAGAAGAATTCTTTGAAGATTTCTTATTACTTTTGGTGTTAACTGAACCAATCATACCGTCAGCGGCATGAGATCCTGAAGGAGCTGCAGTTATTTTATTTTGTTTTGGAAGGTCGGGGATTTTTTCGTGTAAAGTACCCGACTACGTATAAATGAGGTCAAGGTACTGAGCTTGAGCGATTACTTGATCTTCAGTAACAACTCCTGCCTTAGCTACATCCTCAGTGATTTTAGGTAATAATGATTTAACAAACCATTCTGCTAAGATTTGATCTGGAATAAAAACTTTCATTAAAGGACGTCGACGTATCCATTCTAAATGTGATCTGAAATATAAGTGGGCGTTGACTGTTTTAATGAAGTTAATAATTCCGTGCCATTGTCATATCTGACAGGCAAATGAAAATGAGTTAAGAACAAATTGGCTAACTGACTAAAGTTATAAAAAGAGGCTCGCGGTAACTCAATGTACCACTTGGCCGCAAGACCAATTAGAGTGCGTTGAAAAAGACGTAAACGAATTGAATCATCTATAATGGAGTTAGATGCACACCAGAGGTGATAAGTCATCACACGGTTTGATGGATCCTCTCTTGATTTACCTTCAAACTTTGGGATATCACTAGGCAACTTATTTAGCATTGGCGGCCAAAACGGAAGATAATTAATCGGATCGTTCGTAAGGCGCGACAAATCAGGCAAGTCCAAAGTTGCAATGAACGGTAACTGATGATTAGGGTCTCGAAAACCCTGGGTCATAAGACCAGCCCCAGGAGGAGGATATCCAGGATAACTTGGAATTGGAATTGCATTTGGGATATTATATCCTCCCGGAAAACCAGGATTATCCAGACCGTACTGGGGTTGTTGAGGTTGCTGATAAGTATATCTAGGGTACGGTTGATACTGGTAGACTGGGCTTTGAAAAGCAGGACTGAATTGGTACTGTCCCTGGTACAATTGATAAGTAAATTGAGGTTGACTTGTTACAACTGTACTTGGACCAGGTTGTCCTGCAGGCATCTGAACCAAAGTCTGAATTGTGGGTCCGGACTGAGGTAAAGATGATTGAGGAGTTGATGCAGGAACAGTAGAAACCGGAGCTGCCGATACTCCAGAAGTAGGTGGGGTAGATTGAACAGAAGCTGCAGTAGTTGTAGCAGTCATTTGAGGCGAAGTTCGAGGCAAACTAGGCCCAGACTGATGAGCTACACTAGGTGCAGAGGTTTGAATAGTAGGCTGGACAGGTTGCTGGGTTGAACCAAAAACTAAAGGTTGTCCAGATTGAGATGACAACTGCACATTTGGTTGCAAAATCTGTTGAGATTGAGATGGATCCCACACCATGTTCATTCCAGGGTATGGACCCATAGAAGGTTGAGCATATTGAGGACCATAACCGGGTTGAGGGTAGGGTTGATAATTCAAAGGTACATTTCTTGGACAAATGATTGACCTGAAGGTGGTTGGAAACCTTGGGTTGGGTATTGACCTTGAGGTTGATAACCTTGAGGCATGTACTGAAACTGGGGTTGACCTTGAGGTATATATTGATACTGGGGTTGACCTTGAGGTACGTATTGAGTTTGGGGTTGAACTTGAGGAATGTATTGTCCTGAAGGAATGTACTGTCCTTGAGGTTTCCTCCCAGGCGGTAACTGACTACCTTGAGGCTGCCCCCCAGGCGATAATTGAGTACCTTGAGGTTGCCCCCCAGGCGGTAACTGACTACCTTGAGGTTGCGGATTTGGAATGGTACCTGACATCATAAGAATGTCTTCTACACTCAACGGTTTAGTTCCATTATTACCAGTTGATAATCCATGTTCAACAGGTTGAGGAGATGCTCCTGAAAAAGTACTAGTGAGTGACTGATACCCAGAAGGAACAGAAGGACCGCCATACAAAAATGTTTCCGGTGATTGGGAAAACATGGATGACTGTCTCGACATATTCAAAGGAGGATAATAACCTCTAGGTGTTGGATGAAAAGGAACTCGAGGTAGTGAAAAATCGATACCCGGATTTTCTAAAAAGTTGGTCAAAGAAAGATACCAAGCGTCCCTCTTAGGTGGACTGTAAAATATCGATTCACGCTCCCCAAGTTCTAAATTTGGTTGATTTTCAGGGATAGTTATACCTTCTTCCGAATTAACAAGTTCTTCAATAGCAGTGAGTCCAAAAGGAAGATTTTGGGTAATGATCCTTTCTACCATGGGTGAACCAAGACTACTGGAAGTTGGAGAAGCAAATCCTGATGATGGAGTAGTAGCAGGTTCAGTTTTAGGCTAAGAAATTTCAGGTTCTTTAGCTAATTCACTAGTAGAAGAAAAACTACCAGTAACTTCGGAAAACGAAATTGGTTCAGAAATATACTCTGTTGCTTGAACTTGATAATCAAGATGAACAACTAAAGAAGATTCTCTTTCTTCTAGTGACCCAACTCTACTATCACTAGGAGTTACAAGAGCTCGCCCTTCAAGCTGGCTTGGTGAATACTCGGGAGGTTGCCCCCGAAGTCTACGGGACTGTCTCGGTAATTCAGCCACGATTAAATATTTTAATTACTTCACACACAAATAAAGAAAAATCTCAATAAAACCACCTAAAGTCTCTAAAGAACCAAACAATTTGAATCACACGCCTAAAGAATCTAAGAGTTCAAACCACACACAAACAGTAACTTTTCGTACCGAAAACACAAGTTGGTGATGAAATCCAACATCGCAGAATTCAATACAGAAATGGAGGTTGGAATAGTTACCCCGACAACCTGCTTAATGAAACAGACTGGCACAAGTTTCTTCACTAAACTGTCTCGAGTGAAGAGAACCCCCCAAAGAGTCCAAGTGAGTCTAGTCGACATCTGCTCCAGGTACAGTGGGATCTTCCCTCCACCGTCACCTTAGGAAAGAATCCTATAGATTATGGTCACTATGGTTACCAACAGAAACAAATATACTTGGGGGAACAGTCTGTGATCCGATACACATGCAAGGGCAGAGTAACAAAGCTCAATCCCCTTGAAGGCTCCTTGACATAATCCAAGGTTCAATCCCATTCGTAAGTAGATACCATTTTTGAATGGTCCAATTATTAATTCAATTACGGATATGGAAAACCCCTCCTCCTTGGGCCTGAAGTAAAAGGCCCTTCAGAAAAGCTATAAAGCCCTCCGGGAGGAGGGGGAGGGAGTGTGAACCTAAAACATCTATAACATATCTAAGATATGAAAGAATTAAGGATACCTACAAAAAGGACTGATCCGATCCATAATGATACACCCGAAAATAAAACATTTTTGCTACTTGACCAACCATCGGGAGAGGCAAGTGCAACAGGTACACCAATCACTAGTAAAAATGAAATAGCAATTAATGCAAACACAGCCGATTGGAAAGCAATAGTCATGGTTGTGATCTTACAAGCTCCCAACAGATTGAATAGACTATACCATCCGATCCCCAATTTTCATTTCTGATCAAATGCACTATGGAAAGCATTTGACCCCAGGCTCCAGGCTCCTCGACAATGGTCAATCCAAGGTTTACCATTTTTAATACGTGTATATCTTTTATCGTTCCCAATGAGGAAGGATTGATTACCCCACTAGTTCGGATATGATCTCGTGCTTGACTCCTTTAAGAGGAGCTTCCCAGAGCATAGATGTAACAATTGGAATTTATCTCCTACCACAAGATATAGCTACTTGTTTTTTTTTAACTATATTGGAGAGTTAATTACTCCGTACTCCAAGATACTAGCCTAAGCTATGTTGGTGATAAAGAGCCCTAGAAATAAAAATATTGCTAGATAAATTTTACTTTAAGCGTTATTTTTATTGGTTGTTCCTTAGGTCAAAAGGTATGGAGATGAAACTTTATGGTGTGAAGACTCGACTCCAAAACACTAAAAAATGCACCTAAGATGATAAACAATCCTTTTTCTTTAATGAATTTCTAGCTAAAGAAAGAGTTGAGAATGCAATTGCTTGAAAAACAAATATTTCCTTAACATATAAATGAAAAGAAAAACCTTTTTGTCTTTTTCAATAAACTCAAAAACGAGACTACTAATTATGCTCACGAAAAATATCTCTTTCTTTTCAACACTCAAAAACTACAAAAAACAAATTCTTTCAAAAGAGATTCTAAAATTTCTAGAAAACACTCAAAACTATGAAAAATCTAATCTTAAGATCTACAACTTCTAAAAACCTAATTGAAGTAAAAGCTTACAAAATTTATTTTCGAGGACGTTTTACTTAGTTATTCAGCAAAATAAAGACTAATTCATTGAGAATAACAAATTAATCAAAAAACACCCAGCTTATGTTTTTTTTTTTCTTAAATGAAATTCAAAACTTTCCAACAAGTTCATTCAAAGCTTTGCAAAGAGAAAACGAGATCTATTTCTCACCAAAGGCATATTTCACAAATCGGTCAGATGCATTAAGAAGACCAGCAAAAACGAGGGTAATCTGAGGTTTCTTAGGCTTCTAATCTCTGAGTTACTACAAAGACCAAACAAAAATCAAACCAGGCACGCAAAACTTCTAGAAAATCACCTAAAACCAAAATTATAATGGGACTCACAAGAAATTTCTGACAAGACACATGCAGATCTGGGTAGAGGCTAAAAAACATAAACAAATCCTAAGTTTAACTGGATGAAAAGATTTTAGGTTTTTCAAAAATTTGACAGGGTCCGCGGGCGTCCGGTATAACCAGATACGATACTACTCTGTGTAATAAAGCAACAGTGTGGGGATGTCCACACTGTGTTACAAACAGAACATGCGGTCCTCTTTCAAAAGCGTGAAAAAGAAAACCATTCAGGATCTAAAAAACTACCCAATCCCACACACATCAAGCAAAAACCAGAAACAGAGAAAAAGTTTCTCAAGTCAAAGTAAAAGTAAAGGCAAGAAACCAAAATTCAAGTCCCCAGCGGAGTCGCCATTTTGTCGGCTGGATAAATCGTTCTTGTGGACAAGACCGATCTCCCTAGTATCCACAGATATCTAGCGACAAGCAGAACAAGCAAATCTACCTTTCTCTAAATATTGTGATTTATAAATAAAGACCAAGAAGTGTTTTAGACCCTACCTTAAGTCCAATGTTAGTTTGTGGTAGCCACGCTCCGACCATCCAAATGAGTTTCCTTTTGAGAACTTGAAAACATAAATAAGCACACATCGAATAACACCTGCATAGCCAATATAATAAATCATATTCATCAGGGTGATCAAGGAATCCATGAAATAAACCATAAGAGACAGTTTATTGAGAAAAATAAACTTGATTGTATTAACTTTAAACAAAGAAGAACTTTACAACGTTGGTGCCTTGATGTTGTACAAGCTCCTCCCAGGGTCCAAGCAAGAATCTCCTCTACTTTGACAAGCTTCACACTCTTCCCAATGAGATCAGAAGGTATGTAATCTCTCCTCTCAAGCTCAATTAGGAAGTCTAAATTCCAACAGCATTTACCCTAAAAAATATTCAGCTTTCAACCTCCTCAGTAACCAGCCCATTGCCTCATTTTATAGTGCAGAGGGAGGAAGTTACAGGTCCACCAATGAAGGGGTAGAGTCCTTCTTCAAAGGGATAAGCTCCTCACATCAAGGGGTTAGCTCCTTTAGTTATGGGGTGCATGAACATCAAAGGAGCGAACATGCCACCTCAAGATTCCCTCTAGAAGCTTCTAGAAATAACCCAAAATGAGTTTTTAAGAATATACTTGCGCCTTTTTGACTTTTATAGGGGTTCGCACCCATTACACACAAACAGAGTGGGCAGGTCCGCAGGGGACATGACCAAGGGGTGCGGGACCGCAGGTAATGATAAGAGAAAGTGCGGAACCAGAGTTTTAGAGATTTTCAAGGGCTTTCTCTCATTTTTCAAGGCTTGACATGAAGAGCTGAGGTTTAAGACTTGCATAGGAGAAAAGTATAAGTGGTGATAGACTCACACTGATTGTAGAATGTCATGGTGACAATATTTTTTGCAACAGGAGGACTGCAAAGGATCAAGAGGGTATCTCAGAGGTTCTACACCAACAAAACATCATCTCAAGTGCACCCATATACTCAGTTTTATCTAGTAAATTTTGAAACCATGCTAAGTTGGAAGCCTATTTCACTCTGCTACACAGCTGTTGCGCAAGTATATCATTCATGCCTATGTTTACAAATTTGTATTTTGGGACCTTCTAGAAGTGATTTTAGTGGTTGGATAAGTGTGGATAAGTTAGTTAAGTTGATTTTCTAAACATGATGTTTCTAAACTATTTTAAGTTTTAAATCAGTGATGTTCCTAAATTGTGATAACTTTGATATGGTAGTTATTTCTTTTCTACAGATCCATTGTATATATCCTATTAGACTTCTGTGCAATGAATTAGACCACCTATAATGGTAATTTCGAAATCCTTATTGTATTTAATAATGAAAGGACATGTAAAAGGGTTCGTGTTGACAGTGTTAGAGGCTATACTACATTTATGCAAGTATTTTATCTTTTGTTGAATGAATTGAAGAAGACAAGTGAATTTTTAGACAATGGTACATGTGTCTAGGTTATTGGTATATTGTTTCTCTTATTGCATGATACATTTTGTTTTCAGATTTTTTTATAGTTTTTTTTATTCATACAGTAAATTTCTTCATGTTCAGTTTGAAAACATTTCTCAGAATTCATGAGTTGCTTGACAAATTTCGTTGATCATTATCTGTGTGTCATTTTCTTCCATGGAAAGTTGAATTCATCCTTCTATGGATTCTCAAGTTGTCATTCTATTCTTTACTCCATTCATACTATTACTACAATGAATTTTAATGATTACCCATAGGTCTTCCTACCTTACCCTTATGTGAATTGCACCATATCTCTGATTCATTTAGACCTATAACAGTGCTATGATTTTAAATAGTCCTGCCCTCTGCACCCACCTTTAATAAATCAAAATTAAAATCATCCTCTTATCATCATAACTAGCCTAAAATCTAGATCCTATCAGTCATCTAGTTGATCGATAGAATAAACCTAGCGAGACAACCCTCTCCAAGGGTAGGGGGCTAGACCTTAGCCTAAAAGAGGTTTGTGGTTACCTCTGGGACTTATTTCCTCAACCTGGAGAAATTTACAGAGTGATAAATCCTTCAAAGAAGGGTATTTATTTACACCTCTAACATACTTGTTAAGGATTTTCTCCCCTCCTTACTCTACTCGAATTAGTTGACAAGGATTAACCGAAAATAGAAGACCGATTAGAGTAGGTAGTACTAGTTAGAGTGCAACAATCATTATTTCATTGCAACTTTCTCTGAAAGGAATGCGTTTTCCATTAGAGTATCATTGACTAAAATAAATTCAAGATTCACATAAAGAAAGGGAATAAATAGATAACCAAGCATTAAGAGTGGTACAACTTCCTCATGGACTTCACCTTGCTTGTTTGAGAAGTCGGACACGTTCTCATGCGGAAGCTACCCTATGAATGAAAAGAAAACAAACAAACAAAAGGAAAGAAATGGAGAAGAATGTAAAACAAAGAAAATCAAAGAAACAAATAAGAAAAGAAAACAAATACTCCTACTCCTAACCTAACAGAGCACAAGCCAGACTCACGTGAAGTGATAATTCTAATGCAGCCACCAGTGCATTGGCTAGCCCATGTACGTGATGGAATGTATGCCAAGAAAGATATACAAGCATAACAATAAACCAAAAAGATACTACAATGCAAACCAAAACATTCGAAGTTTGGAAGTACGGATAGAAAAGTAAGAACGAAATGTGCATGGAAGACATTTTGCGGATGCATTATGGTGTGTCGACATACTGCAACCTGAAGAAATGCAAGAGAAAATTTTCAAAATGAGAAAATGGGTGAAGATAAAGAAAGAAGAAATTTTTTCATTTTGCAACCATGTTCACCATGTATGACTCCTCCAATGACTTAGCGATAGGATCATGTGATACAAATGGAGGATGCGAAAATCATAGAACAAAATGATTTTCAATGTGTGTGACAAAGTGATGAGGAACCTGGAAAGATTCAACACATTTATGATCAGCTCGGGCTGAAGTGCCTTGACATCTTGGGGAACTTCCAACACCTCAAGAGATGGATCACCAAAGATCAATGGCTTGGAAAGATCAAGAGCAGAAGAATTAGGATCATGAGAAAATGAATGAATCAAAAGGTCATGACAACCATGATTAGAAATTTCAAGATCATAAATAGAGGCATGCTCGTGATTTGACTAATCATAAAGAGGGGAAGATGGAAAATGAAAAATTTCGCCCTCTATATTTTTAGAAAGATAGGATGAGAGAATAGGAGGATCAGACAAAAAATATTTGTCCTCTCTATATTCAGATGAAAAACTGACATTCCACGTGTTTTGAGAATGGTCGGAAGTAGTAACATTAGCAAAAAATAAATTTCCACAAGATTCAACAGAAATGACAGAATCATGGAAAGTGTCAGGATGATGAGGGAGAGCTGTGGAAGGAATAAAATCCTCCTTCATCCCAAATTCTTGTTCATCTATGGGTTCCCACACATGATAATTGTAAATGATATCAGAGGTTGGATGCTCAACGTTAACTCCATTTAAAACGTGATCCTCATGAACATGAAAAGAGAGATTCGAAATAGGTGAACACAACAAATAACAATTTGGAGGATGAGAGGGACCGAAGGATGGAGGACAAGGAGATAACACTTCATCGTAACCATCAGACTCGTAGTCCAAACCTACGTTGAAATTCAGAATATGTGGGGTGGGAGAATATTGTGGTAGATAAGTATATGGATTCTCAATTTCTCCCATCTCAACCTACAAAACTAGCGTTGTTTGATGAGAAGGGGATGTAGGGTCACTTGGAAGAACAATGTCATCCATCATGGATTTAGAAGCTCTAATACAGAGGTATGTTGGGATAGGTTTGAAATATTCAATATTGTGTGGATTTTATGAAATGAAAATAAGATATAGAAATTTGTCTACCAAGAAAGACCATGCAACATCATCTTCTAGAAATTGAAAGAAAAAATGAATAAAATGATTATGAAAATCCTGGATAGGTTCTTTAGGTGTCTTTCGTGAATTCAAAATTTTATTTCACAGAGTTTTATGATCATAAATATTAAAGGCATGAAACAAATCTGTGACAAGGTGTTCAAAAGAGTGTATGGATTCATTAGGCAATGGGTTACACCATTCACATACCTGCCCTTCGAACATGAGAATGAATAACCTACAGCCAACATCCTCACAGTGGATATTTTGCTTCATACAAAAATCAAGAAATGGGCACCGTGCTCAAATAAGGTTGTTTCATCCTCGCCATTGAATTTCAAATTTCACAAGTCATCAATAATTCTCATTGGCAGTTTTAGATTTGCGTGTCTAGTAAAACATGTCGGGGTTATGATTTAGTGAGAATTCATTAAATGAGTGAAGAAATTTTAAAAAAACTTGAAGGGCTCTGCTTGTCATCTGGCCCTCCTAGCACCATAAATTTTGACGGTGCTGGACCCACCAACATTAATGGGATCTCCTCGATATGAAGTCCCAAGTAGACCTCACACCGTTTGGAGTAGGAGTCCCAGCAGTGGGTGGTAATGTTATGCCTTGATTGTGAAAATGTGTAGAGTGAAGTACTGTAACTTTGGTGATAGCAAGTGTGTGACCTTGCAGAACATCAAGTGTGATGCATGAAGGTCCCAACACATGAAGGGAAAAGGAAGTGTGCCCCTTGGAAACCTGTAATAGTACACAACTTAAAAGGAACACAAGGGCATGATGACATCATGAGCTAACATGCAGAATAGTCCACAATTTTAGGTGATGAATTAATACAACAACACACATGCAACAAGATACATATAAATGAAAACAAAATAGTTTATAAGCATGAGCATAAGTTAAATAACATACATTGAAAATACAACAAGAATAGTCCTACATTATTCACAACATATGCATGAAAGCATGTTGGCTCTGAGTTTTACTATAACTGAAATTTCCATTAATACATAGACCATTGACGGACCACTAGCTCCAATAGTGGAACATTAAAGTCAAGAACACCTGGTCCTCCAAAGAATTATTCTTTCTCTACACTATGGAAAAGTCAAGGCTATTCACAATACTCCCAAGTTCCTTCTAAGCCTAATCCTAGCCAAAACATTGGCTCCCAAAATCCCGTTACGTGGGATATGGGGATATATTTATAATAAAGGGAATGACTCTTACATTCCTCTTTGTGACTCTTGGACTCCTCTCATGACTCTTCAACTTATTTACAAAATGACTCATTATATTACATCATGACTCTTCACATTATAATATTGAGACTTGGAATTTCATTTTACAAATAATTACATATTATATTACAATTTACACTTCTACCCATATAAGGAAAAATATGGTAGAGACAAATTGACAGCCTAACAAGACAAAACACTATGATGCTTGAGTTTGGGGAAACTCTAGATCAACAACTTCCACTTAATGCATCTTGGTCACATATTGGTTCCAAGCTTGGTATTGTGTGATTGCATCCCCAAACTGCGTATTGGTGTCTGGTTAGAAGAAGACAATTGCCTCCATGGCATCCAGGTACAATGATTTGGGACTAGTTTGAACCTCCTTTTAAAGCATGAACAACATTGTTCTAATTTGGACAGGACCACCGATGTAGCTCTACATGTTCAACTCCAAATCATCCTTGGTGGAAATTTGTCTTAGTTGTTCCTAGTACTCTTTGATCTCCTACCTGACCTAGTGTCTGCATTTGGCATTGGTGAGTGAGCCAATTGATGGGATCATGTGTGTTTTAACCATGAAATCCAAATTGTTGTATAACTATACATATGAGGCCTGAATAATTCCAATGAATGAGGCAAGCTACTTGTTGTTCTGAATCAATATTTAAAATCTTTATTTCTCCATCTCTGCCTATGGATTCATTTTCTTTAGAAAGTTAAGTGGTGCCCCTTTGTATCGCATTTTCCTTTCCTTCATGGTGCAATGGTAGCTTTTACATTCTTAAGAGTTTTGACAAAGTCTCCACTCTTCTGTTGCAAACCATGCAAGTGAAAAATTTCCTTATGTATGGTCGTGAGCTCCTCATAAAGGTCTTGCATGGCCTCTCCAAGTGTTGATACTTCACAAGTATCGTTTCTCTCATTTTATCCTGGTAGATGTGTTCGGAGATTGCAATCTATGTTACTGGGTGGAGTTGTTCTATCTCTTGTTGGGCAACCTATAAGTTTTGTGCCAATTTCTTATTCTCTACCTTCAAATTCTGAGTGTTTGATCTTGCTGCACCGATAAAGGCCAAGTGGGCTTTGATAATGGAATTTGGATTCTTGCTAGTGTATGCCACTATCAACTTCTCTCTAGTGAATGGAGATGATGCATGCTCATTCCAAAAATGATTTTTCTATGCTTGTACAATTCTCTCGTGGAATTCATCATAAGAAAGATTGTACAAGTCCATTACTAGATCATTATCAAGAGGAACAACTTCCCCTTCTTTTCTCGGAGCTAACTCTGTTGTTGGAGGTGATGGAGACTGAACAATAACCTATCGTGGAATCGAAATCGGGTCAACATCCTCATTCTATGGCTCCAATTCCAACTCCATATCTGCAACTTCAATCAAGTCTTCAACCTGTTGAGCAAGCTCCTGATCCTACATCCATTCACCCTCTTCCTCTGCTACTAGCTGGTTCTGTTTTTTCTCTTCAACCTATATTGGTGTTGTTTCTTCTTCTGTGGCACCTTTTGTTTCTTCTTCTTCCTACTTCTGATTCTCTTCTTACACTTTCCTCCTCAAATTTTGTTCTTCCTTCATTTCCTGTTCTACTTCTTGCAAGCTTTGATTTTCTCTCTTCCTTCACACTGCTCTCTTTATCCTCTGCTTCTTCTTCACTTCTACTACTAAAGCTGCTTTCATAGGGATTGGATCCATTTTCATCTCGTAGATTTTTCTCCCCTTGACTATCAACAACCTTTGTCTTTCCCTTATCCTGTATGAGATTGTTGCTTTCTGATGGTGCTTCTTCTAGAGTTGTCCTCTAGATCCTCCTCAAGGCTCTTTGTTGAAAGAGCTTCATTACCTTTTTTCCATGTTAGTGTTGACTCGTTTTCTATAAATAGTTGAGTGTATTCATATACTGGCAAGTATAATAGTGTTTTATCAACTGCTTCCCCATTAATTCTTTAAGTGGTCTCTTTTGAAGCAGCTCTCTTTGGTGCCATGGTAACAATGATTGCTGGAGAGAACTGCTTCACAAGTGTGGTACCTGTGGGACAAAAGGGACACTCATGGCAAGAAAACATTAGCTTTAGAAAATATAACTTCAAACCATGATCAAGCAGCAATCTAGTCAACTAATGAGAGGGATTGTGTAGTTCTCATCAACAAGCAAGGGGGACTGGTTGTGGAATTTGTGAACTGCGCAGTCCCAACAGCTAAGGGTGCAGCCTGAGGCTTGAGATTTTCGCAATGCGCAATCCAACCCGTGTAGAGTCTAAGAGAGAATGTCTAGTCTCAATGGCCAAGGTGACAAACTTAGCAATGGAACTGCACAATACACAGTTGGACCAGCTTTTACTACACACAATGCAGTTCCAGAGGCTAAGCTATGGGCTTGAGCCTTAGGATTGCGCAATGCCCAGCTGGGTGAGGCTAAATCTGGCCAAGGAAATTGCAGATCTGCCTGGTGGAAGTGTGAAAAATGAGAAGAACTCAATGATGATATGAGCTTGAGTGAAAAAATGACTAAGTATGAGTCAAATAATGTAGATCAAGTGCAGAAACTGATAAAACATAAGGAAAATCAAGTATGTGACGACAGTCGCCACAACTGCGACAATCGCTGTAAAGACAACAAAATTGATGTGACACTTGTGAAAGGTAAACAACAAATTAAAAAAACACTTCTACAAGTGAAAAGTAATAGAAATCCCAGCAACCATGAAGATAAATAAGTAAAGCAACACTCACACAAGCGAAACGACAAAAACGAACCTCACTCAGAAAAGCGATGACAACCACACCGAAGGTTCCTTGATCTCCTTGATAATGCTAGAGATCTAGGATTGAATGTGAAAATGAGTTCTAGAGGTGTCGATTAACTATATTTGAGAAAATTAGGGTTTGTGACATGCATGCCTAAAATCAAGGAAAGAGTGACACTTCGCAGAAACTTCTAAAAATAACAATGTTCCACCTTCGGGAAACTAATAATGGATCCCTATTTTATAGGGATGGTTTTTTCATTTTAGTTTTTTTAATTTTCTTCTTTTTTGGGGAAACTTGCCATGCACACTATCGGGAAAGATTCCACAGCTTTGGGAACCGGGCAACCTTCAGGCTCAGTGCACTGTGCAGTTTCTGAGCTCAACGATGGATTGTACAGTTTCTAAGATCAATAATGGACTGAATTCCATGATTGTACAATTTTTGAGCTCAAGGCTGACTATTCATCTATACTGGGCAATTCCAATTATCAAGGCTGACTGTCATCAAGGATTGGAAAGTTTTTGGAGGGAAGCCCAGTGTTGCTATAAGGCTATGGCAAGAGGTTAGCTTGTGACTTAGAAATATCCGCTGTGTGTAAAAATGAGAAAACATAAGAAAATATTAAGAGAATAAGTCTCAATCAAATCATGAATACTTGATGAAAACACAAGGTAAGCTACAGCGAATATGAAGGAAGGCTCCAAAATCAAAGCATAGGAAACATTTTGGAGGGTGGTTTTAGCTGCTATAACTAATTCATAAGCACCAATCTATGGGAGATACCAGTCTCATATGTTGAAAGATTTGTAGGAACCAACCTACAATAGATATTGATCCCCTCTATTGCAATATCTATACGTACCAACCTACAGGAGACATAAATCCCCTCTACTGCAAGATATGTAAGCACCAACCTACAGGAGACACCACTCCTCTCTACTATAAATATTGATAAGAACCAAACTACTTGAGACATCAATCCCAACAAATGCAAATATTTATAGGAGCCAACCTATTTCATTGAGGCTTCTTGCTACTTTGTGCTTTATTAAATCTGTTAGCTAATTTTTCCTTTACCAATTTTATTAGTTGAATCTTCCTTCACTAGGTATTCTTGCTACTTTTTCCTTCACTAGTTCTTCGTGTTGTTTTTTCCTTCACCATGTTTGTTAGCTACTTCTTATTTCAATAGGTTTTCTTGGTGGTTCTATCTTCACTAGGTCTACTTGCTACATTTTCCTTCACAATCTCTACTTCTCCCAAAAAAAAATTGGCTTCTTCCCAACAATAAACTTGTACACCATGCCATGTATCCAATTTCACAAATATGATTATGAGATTTTTAAATGAGGCACTTCTATGTGTGTCCATAAATATCTAAAATTATCATTGTCTAAAAAGACCTAGAAAATAAGTTATAGTGAAAATGGAAAACAAAATGATCTGTAAACTACCATGGATATTCCACTGGACAGTTTGTCACAACATATCTAATAATATTATATTTAAAATCTAAAATTTTACACTATTACAATTTTATTATATTTCTAGATCTATAGATTTATTTTTAATAGTGTTGATCTGTAAACTACCATAATCATGGATGAAAAATGAACTAATATGGATCACACTTACCAGTTTTGGGAGGATTTTGGTCCCCAAAATCTTCTACTGAATAAGGTGAGGAAATTTTTCCTCTACCTTCCCTCTGGTGTACCATTTAGCTTTTCCTGGATGTTGTCCTTTAACCTAATCTTCCAAAGGTCATGTTGACTTTGTCTTATAGTTCTGGACATCTTTTGAAAAATTGTATCTTCTACTAACTCTGCCTGAGCATCTGGTGCCAAATCCTAAACATAAGGTATGACCTGTTCCTCTTCCTAATATAGCATGGAAGGCTCATAGAGTTTCAAATTTTTTATATTCAGAACTGAGTAAATGCACATATATGGTAGTAAGCTGAGTCCTTAGGAATTATCACCAACCTTTTCTAGTATGTAAAAGGGACCATACCTCTAAGCCTTGATTTTATTACCAAGCCCTATAACCTCTCCTTATTCAACTATAATCATACTATGTGTCCTACCCTGAATGATTTCTCTGTTTTGTGCTGGTCATGCCTGGCCTTATATTTCTCCTGTGACTTATGTAGTGTCTTTTGTACCTTTAGACACATCTGCCTGATCTTTTCTACAAAACATTTAGCCCTCAAGGCATCTCCTATAAGATATTTCCCCACTCCTCCTTGTTGCACATATGCAATGTCTGAAGGTGAAGGTGGAGAATGTCCAAAACATGTTTCAAATGGGACTTTCATATAGAAGTATGGACTGCTCCATTGTAATAATGTTGTATATATACTAAATTTTCACCCTGGTCTTTAGATGCTTCTTTTTGTATCCCCTTAGAAGTTGCACCAAAGTCTTGTTGACTACTTTTGTCTTCCCATATATCTGGATGGAATATCGTATATCTCTTTAAATTCATGTCCATATTCTCCCACAATGTAGTCCATAATGAACTGATAAATCTTGTATCCCTTCTTGAAGTGATTCTCCTTGGTATCCCAAAGTGCACCCAGACCTGTCCAAAGAACACGTTTGGTGCTTTTTTCCAACTGATGGTCCTTTTATAGTGCATCAAAACACACATCTCGCTAAACATGTTAACTACCACGAATAGGTAGTCATGTCCCTTCCTCATTGTTTGTAAGCCTCCCACAAAGTCCATAGAAATCCTTTCCGAAGGATGAGTGGGTATAAATAAGGGATGAGATAGAAAATGTTTCCTATTACTACACCTGTTGGTATAACAAAGCATGCATCCTCTTATCAACCTAGTACTTTCTCTTGCATCTTGGGCTGATACACATACTCCTACAAGTTGGCTAGAATCTTCCTTACAACAAAGTGCCCTGCAACCTTGGAGGTGTGAGCCTCTTTGATCAGTTGCAATCGCTCACCTTTAGGAACACATGGTTTATCCAACATTTAGAGTAACCCATTCTGGAGATGGTATTCAGCTTCACTCTCACTATCGTGCACATGAATCTAAATTTGCAACTACTGAAGCACCTCCTTGAAGTCCTAGTCCTCTAAATATGGCTCTTTGTATGCATCTTTGGTGAATGAAAACTCCATGTCCATAAGAGTTCCAAAATTTGCGATATTTAGTGTGGGTGGCCTTGAAATCATTGCATCGAACTTGTTTGCGTTCCCCTTCTTTCATTTATCACCAAATGAAACTACTGTAGAAACCCCATCCACTTGTAATTCCTGGTCTATTGTATCCTATTTTGGGCTTGCAAGTACTATAGTGGTTAGTGATCTATGAGGATTATTGTCTCCTTTCCCATCAAATAGTGCTTCCACGTCTTCAGAACTTGCACCAGGGCATAAAAATCCTTATCGTAGGTAGGGTAGTTAAGAATTCCCCCCCAAAATACTTCAAAATGGTAGCATACAAGCCTTCCTCATTGGATAAAGATTGCTCCCATAAGATACCCACTCACATATGTATCCACTTGAAAGGGCTTCTACAAGTTCGGTTTTCCAAAACTGGTGCTTAACTAATTTTCTTATTTAGCTCATCAAAATCCCTTTGATGACCCTTTCCCCACAAGAAACTCTTTCCACTTGTTGTTATGGCGTGGAGAAGTGTTCCTACTGCTGCAAAAGGAGGTTGTGTATTTCCTTAGGTATTGGGTTGCCCCAATGAAAATCTTGACCTTAAAAGCATTAGTAGGCATCGCCTATTTCATGATGGCCTCCATCTTGGCAGGATTTATCTTCAGAACTCCTCCACATATCACATACCCCAGATACACCAAATACTACTATGCAAACTCACACTTCTTGATATTTTCTAGGAGCTGATGGTTCTTTAATGTCTTCAGCACCTGCGTCAAATGTGAGATATTCTCTTCCCAGGTAGCAGTGTATACCAATATATTATCCAAACATACAATAACAAAAAAATCTATAAAATGGAACAATACATCATTCATTAATATCATAAACATATATGGTACATTAAATAGGCCAAATGGAATGACTAACCACTTATAGAGACCTTGCGTATTTTTGAAGGAAATCCTCTAGTTATCTTCTTCTTTGAATCCAACTTAGTGATAACAAGACTTTAAGTCCATCTTGGTGAGGTATTTTTCTTGTTGCAGCTGATCCAGTAGATCATCTATCCTAAGAAAGGGGTTTCTGTTATTTATCATGATTTGTTTCAACGCCTTGTAATTTATACACATCCACCAAGTCCCATCCTTGTTTGGCATAATCATGATGGGTGGCCCACATGGTGATGTAGTTAATTGAATGACACATTATTCCAGTGGCTACTTCAACTATTTATTCCCCTCGCTTGCTTCTATAACATAATGCCTGCACAACCCAATGTTTGGAAATGGGGATTCCAACAATCGCTGGATTTCATGCTCCACTTCCCTCTTAGGTGGTAACCCTTTGGGATCTAAGAACACATCTATGTGTTCCCGTAGCAACTCTTCTAGTTTTTGTTTATATTTCTTAGTACACCCCTCTAGGGATTCCTTGCCTCTTATTGACTCTTCTAAAAACTGTTTTTCTCTTGAAAATAGTAAAACATACTTCTTGCTAGAACTAATCAATTTCTTATCTTGGTTGGCACTTACCAATGAAATTTTCAACTTTCCTTCGTGCACATTGATGATGAACGACTTTCCATCCTTGACAAGCCTATACTGGTTGGCTTTCTCCATGAATATTTCATCTCACATGTACATGTAGGGAATCCCAAACATGGCTTCACATACATCAAGGGGAACCATATCTAGTTCTACCTCATCAATAAAATCAACATTGATGGAAAATATAATTTTGCCTTATTTTGTCACCTTCAGTTCTACATCCTTATTTACCCATCCTAGTGGATATAGGTTTGGATGATCACAAAATTATAGCTCCAACTTATTGAACAAATCTACTACAATGAGATTCACCTTCGATCCTGAGCTAAGCAGAGCATCAATCTTTATCTTCTTTACTTGTATCATTATATGGAAGATTTTGTTCATTTCTTTCTTTTGTTGCTATTGAGGGCTACTTGGATTTACCTCCTTTTACAATGATGTATAGATCATCTTCTCATTCACGTCCAAGTTTCTTTCAACTTGGTTGCTCGAATCAGTGGCCATGGAATTCTTCTTTTTATTGTCTTTCTTTTTGTTCTTCAGGTTTAGCTCAGGGCACAACTTCCATCACTTCTCCTCTATATGATCGTCAATGTTAGAGTGGTTGCATAGGTTGTTAGGATCTATGCACTCGTGTGTTGTGGATATCAGTTTTTATCTTTTCCCCCTTTTTCCTTCTTCTTCCCATCCTTAGAAGCATCTTGTTTCTCGTTATGGTTCCATCCACTTGATTTGTCTCTTCAAGCCTATGTTCTCTAGGTATTGTTCCTATACAGAAGCCTTATCCATTGATTTGGGCTTGAATATAACCACTTTCTCTAGCACATGGCAGTATGGACCCTCAAATACTTGAGGAGTACATATGTGTTCTTTAGGGAGATAGGCCATGTTTTTGAACATCGTGGTGTACTCCAGCACACTTTACCCTAGATTTTTCATGAATTAGTGCCACTGAATCCACTGGTCCTCTATATAACCAATAGGGTGAAACTATTACTTAATGAGGGTTTTGAATTCCTCCCACTTAGTCACTAGAGGCTCTCTCTGCAACCTCAGGGTCTCTATGTGGATCTCCCACCAAGTCAGGGCATGGCCCTCTAATTTCAGCCACGCAAATGAGATCTTTTGGTCTTCCTCAATTTGGTGGATGTTGATATACAGTTCCAATTGTTACAATTAGTGATTCATCTTCATATTGCCAATCTCACGATGGTATGTCTTGATATCAACCATTGATTCCATTTTAAACAAGGGTTGCATTTGATTCATGACACTCCAACTAGGTTGATCTTTTCCGGGTGCTTTCTTTGTTTGAGTATTTGTTTCATCCCAATTTCTTGATCCCCATTTCAATTTCTCCTCTATGTTTGAACCCCCATGTTCTCCAAATATCCCAATAATATTTCTCAAGGATGCCATGAGGATATTTACATTATGATTTATATCAATGACTTGTTTTTTCCGCTGCAAAAACCTCTCCTCTTTGGGATCACGAGGGTTATTCACTAATTCATCATCCATAATTAGGGTTGTACAACTTTTGTCCCTACGAATATATATCCCCTGCAAATCTCCACAATATTCCCAAAGAAAACAACTTTGATACCAATATGATCTATAAACTAATGTGGGTATTCCATTGGATAGTTCATCACAACAAATTTGATAATATTATATGTAAAATTGAAATTCTATGTTGTTACAGTTTTATTAGATTTCTCGATATGTATATTTATTGTTAATAATTTTGATCTGTAAAATACCATGGATATTCCACTAGACAATTCATCACAACATATCTAATAATATTATATTTAAACTTTGGAATTCTACACTATTACAGTTTATTAGATCTCCATATCTATAGATTTATTGTTAATAGTGCATGTTGATGAGCACCAATATTGCAGCAAGATTGCTACAACTCTTGGGGCTACCAACTTTACTTTATCAACCCAGGGTTCGTACAAACTTTGTTGGTGACAGTGTTGTATACACAAGTAAATGCGATGGGTCCACTCTTTTTCAATGCTAAGCTGGTGATAGACCACTATGGTTTCTCAAACCAGCCTTCTATTGATTCAAAAGAAGATTGATTACCAATGAGAAAAGGGGAAATTTACACTAAATGAAATATTGTCTACTGTAGTAAGGAAAAGAATGAAATCAAATGCTTAAACACACCATTCATCTAACTAATTGCTAAGAGGCTTTGCTTCAAAAGAGTGCTAAGTTAACATGTGTAATCCTACTGTCCTAGTGTTAGGTCCCTATATTACTAGTGTAACCCCTTATTGTTATTAGTGCAACCCCCTTATTATATTGTTGTGCCCATGTAGTCCCCATATTGTTATTATTATCCCCCATAGAAGCCCACTATTGTTATTGTTGTGCCCTTACATTATTATTGTTATGTCGACTTTGATTACATTATGACCCCTTAGACTCCTATATATAGAAAGGAGGTATTGTCATTTGTATCATCCAAGAATTATTCATTTGTGTAATGTAAAGGAGGTTTCCCGCTCGAGGAGGCTTATTTTGAAGGCGTTTATCTCTCTTTTTATGAGCTGGTTCCATAACATTTGGTATTAGAGCTTTGGATTCTAGGATTTCACTACTCCAAACAGGTCATTGTGGCATTTTCGCTATAACTTTTTTTCTGCAACGTTTTAGAAGCTACGGAAACAAAACCCATTTGAGATGAAATCATTATGAACTGGGATCTTCTGCAACTCTTGGATGAGTGGCCACACTTCTTCATCCTTCTTTTATTCATCCCTTGCTTCGTTTATCCAATTTGGTTGGATAATTGAAATAGCACAAAACAATGTTTCCACATCCTCATCCTTTCTTGAGAGTGCATCTGCAACAACATTTTGCTTCCCTTTTTTGTAGATGATTTCAAAGTCATAGCCCAACATATTTGTGATCCATTTTTTTCTTGTTCTTCTAAAGATAATCTTTGTTCTAAAAAGTATTTCATACTATCATGATCCATTTTTACTTTGAAGTGTCTTCCCATTAGGTAAGGTCGCCATTTATTAAGTGCATGTAGTATTTCCAACATTTCCTTCTCATAAATAGAGAGCTCAATGAGCTAACTATTAAAGATAAATTTCCCATTCCTTTCATTGATGAATTATTGGATGAAATGCATGGAGAAATTTACTTCAGCAAGTTGGACTTTCATGCAGGATATCATCAAATCAGAATGAAGACTAAAGACATTCCGAAAACAAAATTTAGAACTCATGAGGGTCATTATGAATTTTTGGTCATGCCTTTTGGCCTTACAAATGCACCTTCTACATTCCAAGGTTTGATGAATTCCATTTTCAAACCCTTCCTTATAAGATTTGTGTTAGTATTTTTTGATGATATACGAATATACAACAAGTCTTGGAAGGATCATGTTCAACATGTTGATAGAGAGCTCAGACTATTGGATGAGAAACAATTATATGCAAAAACTTCCAAATGTTTCTTTGGAGTACCAGAGGTGGAATAATTGGGTCATATTATATCTCATGAAGGTGTTAAGGTAGACACTCAACAACAAAAATCTCTCCAAATCTTAAAGGATAACCTCACTTTGGCACAGAATCGGATGAAACAACAGGAAAATCAACATCACAGTAAAAGACATTTGATATAGGCCAGTGGGCATTTTTACGAATACAACCATATAAACAAATGTCCCTTAAGAAATCTAAGAAGGATAATAAATTATCACCAAAGTACTATGTTCTTTACAAGGCGCTGCAAAATATTGGTAGTATGGCATACAAATTGGAGCTTCTTGCATCTTCCCAAGTGCCCCCAGTTTTCCATGTTTCATGCTTAAAGAAGTTTATAAGTGACAAGCTCCCAATTCAAACAATATTGTTAGAACTTGACATGGAAGGAAAAATCATATTGGAACCTGAAGCAATCACGGAAACAAGAACCCGACAGCTATGGAATCGATCAATATCAGAGTATCTCATCAAGTGGAAGAACTTACCCGCTAAAGATTTCAGGTTGGAGGACGAGAATTTTATACAGAAGCATCCAGAACTACTCAAGTGTCGAGGACATCACTTTTTGAAGGATAGGGGCATGTTAGGTCCCTCTACCACTAGTGTAACCCCTTATTGTTATTAGTGCAACCCCCTTATGATATTGTTGTGCCCATGTCATCCACATATTGTTATTATTATGCCCCATAGAAGCCCACTATTATTATTGTTGTGCCCTTACATTATTATTGTTATGTCAGCTCTGATTAAATTATGACCCCTTAGACTCCTATATATAGAAATGAGGTATTGTCATTTGTATCATCCAAGAATTATTCATTTGCGTAATGTAAAGGAGGTTTCCCCCTCGAAGAGGATTATTTTGAAGACGTTGATCTCTCTTTTATATCTTTTTATGACTTGGTTCCATAACACCTAGGCATGAAATTTGAAACATCAAAACATTCTACTGTTGTGCATGTAAACGAACACAATAACTCTTTTTCCTTTTTGTCTTTTTTTGTGTGAAAATGTGAATGCTAACTTCTCTGGGTGATGTGGTAGGTGGATTAGGGATGATGGTGGATGGTCAGATGGCTTGGGAGGCAAGTAGGGGTCTTGTTCTATCTTCCTAGGTGCCTTTTCCACAATTTGGCCTCAAAAGAGGTCAATACAGGTCAACCTACAGGATGTCCTAATGCTCCTACAAGATCCCCTGTATTCCTATAGGATCTAGTTGACAGAAAGAGGAGTGACTTGGAAGGTGGTGTAAGTCTTAGGGAAGGTGAATGGTGGGAGAAATGAGGCAAAGGAGTCGCTAGCACTCCTTCAGAGCTCAAAACAGAGTTTGTGAGATGGTTGGATTTGCTCAACAAGCTTGGAGAAATGTTCTTATGGAATGATGAATTTGGCGAGGGATTTAGTGGAAAAAGTGATAACCATGGATGGATGAGGTTAGTATGGGACTGATGGCCATGAAATCTCTCTGTACTGCTAAAACTCCTGCACTACATCAATCACTGATATTTATCCATGAATCATGTTAAAGAAGAAATATTTTCAATTAACTAAAGAAAACAAAATTTCATGAGCTAGTTGCATATTTCATGCATGGGGAAAACTTGGAGAATAATGTGAAACCTTTATGAGATCTAATGCAAGGTTGTAGACATCAGAAATTACAATTAAATCCTATTCTTGAAAACTAGTAAAATGTTGGCCTAAGTAACAGAAAATCCTAAATTCCATTAGAAATCAGAATTTTGTATTTTTGGGGTTGCATAGGAGTTCTTTCCTCAAACCATGGTCCCTGAAGGGAGGAGTGAGGCCAAATCCACCTACTAAAAACTTTTTGATATTTCTTTACCTTCCTAAGCTACTACTGAAGCAATGCACAAATGGAACCAAACTAATCAAATCCACAACTACTTACAATGAAATAATGCTAAAGACAATTCAACCATTAATCTATGAAATCAACTAAACATACAAAATACAAGAAGAGGAGCCTTTGCCGCTAGGTTTGGGCCCTAACCAAAGAGATTCATCCCTCTGAGTCAACTCAGTATTGGATCAAGGAAATTCTCATTCTCAGTATCATATCAAAAAATTACATAACAATGTCTTCCACAAGTCTTAAACTAGAAAATGCCTAGTGCTTTTTACATCAAAAATTCAAATCCTAATGAGGCTCTAGGTCTCTTTATTTATACAACTAAAGTGTCCAACGACTTCCTTAAATCTAGGGAGGCTTATCTCCCAAACTAAAGATGAACTGGCTCTCTAACTGTCACTTGCTTGGCTGCCTTTTGATCTTCATGATTCGGCTTCTTGCAACTCTGAGCTAGTGTGATTTCATGGAGGAATATTCGAATGAGTGAGGAGTAAATGAGGAGGATCTATCTCCTACAATATCTCCTCCTTGTCTCATTCAAGTTTCTGCCCTGAATTAGCCAAAATTTCCATGATTTGCTCTCAAAAACCTCCAATTAATGCACATTAGTCGACTAAGCATAACATCTCACTTTTACTCATCTTATTAAGCATAATATAATCAAAATATGTAAGGAATTATGAGAAGAGTTGATATAAATTAGTTTGGAGGTATATTAAGGTCCATATAGTTACCCAATGATGAGGCTCATCATCACCCCCTACTGAAAGTGTTGCTCATCCTCTGAGCAACTCAATCTATATCCATGTCTTTCATTGCTATAGTGGCCTCCTTGACATCCCATGCTTCTGTTGTAGTTTCCTCTTCCTGTGAATAGAATCCTGGCCTACTCTCTATTTCCTCCCACTGCTTTCTTTCTTCCTCTTCTTTCCCTCCTTCCAAAATTCCTAAGAGCAGTGGTGGATTGAGTCTCAAGCCAAACCAGTTGACTTTGAGTCTTTGGAGATCTTTCTTGTACATGGGTGTTTTGTTTAGTGCCTCTCTCATTCTCTGAGGAGAATGGTACTCTCTCATTTTTAGGTTGTAGACCAAAGTGTTCCATCTCCTTTGGCAAGGTTGCATGTTGTCATCCCCTAACAACCTGAACATGTCTTCAAAGTGTGTGACTACTTGCTCTTCGACAGCAAGGTACCTAGGTGCAATCTTAGTGTCATTTGCAATTAGGTTTGGGGTGTTGATGATAGCCATTGGATTTGATTTCTCAGCTCTTAACATGAGGGGTTTTTTCTCTTCTCTTTCCATTACTCTCTTCATATCTCTAGCTCTTTCCTCCTCATGATTCATCCATGATGCCAACGCCATCAATTGCAAGTCCCCTAGTTTTGAACTTGTATCCCACACATTTAGATCTGTTAAGGCCAAGTTGTGTAGGTAAAACTCAAAAATTTTGGATCTATCCTCCAAGTTTCTTTGATCACAGAGATCAATGAATTGTCTGTAATCTTGGAAAGGCATAGTGCCTCTCTCTGCTAAAGTATTAATTTGGAATTGTAGCCACAGTTCCTTAAGAAACAATGCATAGCAATTTACTAGCATCTTGCACTGGATTGTCTCTAAGGATAAACTGGCCATGGATGCCAATTGAATTTCTCTCTCTTGTAACTGTTCCCTTAGCCATGCATTCTTTTCTTCCAACTGAGCTTTTATCTGTCCCTTACGCTGCTCAGTTCTCTTGCCATCTCCTTTTCTTTTTCCTCCATGTGGCCTATATCCTCCACTCCTTTAGATTTGGAAATTTGCATCCACCTATGTGCTCTTTCCCTTTCCTTTTCAAGATCAAAGAATAAGGGGATGGAAAATTTATATGGAATGACCCTACCCTCATCAATGAACCTATAGTAAGAATCAAGGTTGGGTTGAGGACTAGGTTCCCTAAGTTCTGGATCTTCCTTCTTTGTTCGTTGCTAAATGATCCCTTCTTGGTCCATTTTTTGAGTTTCCTGTAGGTTTAGCGGAGTTTCTTATAGGATGGCCTCTGATTCCTGTAGGTCCTTTTGTGTCTCCTATAGGAGACCTTTTCCTTTATATGAGGCAGACTTGGTGATATGACTCCTAATATAAGTGAAGGGAGATTTGGGAGAGGCATTTCCTGATGATCCTTCTCCTTTATTTTTCAGAAGAGAAGCTATATTTTCTTGCTGCTTTGGTGAGTCTTCAATGAAAATAGGAACTTTGGTGGATGTTTGAGGTTTTCCTTGCTTGATCCTTGTACATTTTCTTGTCCTAAAGTACAACGGGGTTTGTCTTTGCCTCTTCCCTTTTTGATTGATAGGTATACTTAGGGCAGCTGCTGCCTCTTTCTCAGTAGGTTCTGGAGATACCCTTGGTGATTCCTCCCCTTCTTTGCTTTGAATTGTAGACCTTTGTTCTTCCTTGCCTTTTGTTTCCTCTTTTCCATTCTCCTTCTCATCCTTGTCTTTCTCTTCCTCTTCTTCCTCCAATTCCTCACTCTGTTCATCAGTTTCTTCTTTTGCATCTTCTTTTATCTCTTCATCACCTTCCTCCTCCTTTTCTTCCTCTTCTTCCTCCTTTGTTTCCTTTTCATTCCTCTCACTAGGAGTGGGGCTTTTGTCACATTCAAGAGATTTTATTTCTTCCTCTGTCTACATGTCTCTAAAAGTTTTCCATGTAATAGGGAGTCTTAGGTTTTGGAGGGTATCTTCTAGGATAAGTTTGATTAACCCATGATGGGCTAGCTATTGATGTTTTCCTTCCTGCACCTTGATCCTCATATCTATCACCGATTGAAGAAGAAAGTAGGGTATGCTTAGTCTATTTTGAGGAGGTGTGTCTGCTTCAAACCTCAGTTCTTGGAGAATCTTGAAATGGTATGCATATACCACAATGTATATTCCTTCACATGATATATACTTAATGAGGTGGTAGCTAATTTCATTCTAGGGGTATGGCAGGCTTTCTCTTCTGATCCCATTTTTGTATTCCATTGCCTCCTCTCCTTCCAAAAATAATTTCTTCTTTGCAATTTGGTTGTTACCCTTATCTTCCTTTCTCGAAGGAAACCCAAAAGGAAGTGTGGTGATTCTGCTTATGTTTTTAGGGGTGATTTCTACTTAGAGGCCTTTCACCAGAGTAGTGCCATGGGTCCTTGTTAGTGTATGACTGAGAGAGAAAAGTCTTTGGCCACCTCATCATCGTATCCCCTCATTTTTTCAAAGAAACCCATCCAATTTTGCCTTGTGAAGATCTCTGCTATAGGAGGGTGCTGATGAATTATCACTGCGTTTGTGGGTTCCCTCTTGTTTAATCCCCCTGTCATTTTTCACTGATGATTGTGGAGGCTTGTATGGGCGTAATTCCAAATTATAATGGGTGAGATATTTTAAATGAAAATGTTGTATATAATTCCCCTAGACTGCAATCTCCTTAACCAAATGGAAGGTTTTTCTATATTTTTTAACTTGGAAAATGTGGGAAGGTATAGCTCCTACCTCCTTGTTACTGCCTGATGAAGCCAACCTTTGATTTGTCCTCTCTAAATGCCCCACTACCAATCTTGTAGATGACTGACATCTATCTTGTAGGACCTCCTGTAGGATCCTATAAGTTTTGCTGTAGAATCCTGTAGGTTCTCCTACGCTGAAAAACGACTCATTGTCTTTCCTGTAGTCACTGTGTCAAGAGTGGAGAGTAACCTTGCTTCGATTGTATCCTTGAGATTACGAATGCCTCCTATGCATGGGAATCAATGTTTTATTTCCTCACATGGGTGATTGTGTGGGATGGTGTGTTGATGACCGAAGTATGAGCAACCACTTTTGGACAGTTGGTCCCACTACCACTTCATCATTCCTCCTTACCTCGTAATCATCTCCCACTTCGGTCATTCGTAACTTAACCATTTTTGGCCTCATCTCCTCTTTCTCCTGATTTGACTGTTGCCACGTGTGTAGTGAACTAACTGTATTTTTCTCATTGACTGGCTTAAGGTGGCCAAGTTAACAGGCCACCTTTTCTTATAAAACCAACTCTTTCACAAATCTACATTTTTTATCACATTATGCTAACGAGAGAGCTTAAGCGAGATGACATACTTGTGGTAAGATGCCTTGATGCTGCTTGTTGGAGAATGATGTCCTTGCTATGTATTTGTTGCATATTTTTCTTTTATATATTGGCCTCCTTTGATTTTTTTTCTTTGATGTGTAGGTATTGGAGGGTGGTGCTGATGATCTTGCTGTTGTTGTTGAGTTCTGGATGAGCTTCCTTGACAATAGGATTTTCATGCTAAAGATGACTGCAACCTGTGAAATTTCTTTTTGTGGGAGAGGATGCTACATGATTTCCTACAGTATGTTCTGTTGTTTCCTCTCCCCTAAAATTTTATTCTTTCCTTCACTTCTAGAGCATGAGGATTGTTGTCATGGGTAGAGAAGGGATCTAGTGATTGGTAGGTGAGAGGTATATCCTTCAGGTGTTGTCCCCTTTTCGTCTGTTCTTATCCTCTTTTATTTGTTTTTCTTTTAAATTGTAATCTTTTGAAACTGACTTATTGGATGAATGCAGGGGTAATCATGTTGGTGAGAGGCATGGTGATGAGGTGATGAAGTAAACATTTTATTTTTTGGCACAATTAGGTCATCCCCTCGCTCTAGGGTCACTTTCCTTGGGATTCCCAAGCCATTGTAATTCCTACAGGATCATCCTATATGTTTTTAGGGAATCATGTAGGTTTACAGGGAATACTGTAGAAAACATAAAACCCATTCAAACTGAGCTAGATGAGTCCATAAATGGAGGGAATGATGGGACGATGAAGAATATGGAATGGGGGAATGAAAAAATGAACTGTATGGGTCCTTTTGTTCCTCTCTTATTGCTTTGATCCTCCTCCTTTTGACGTGCAGACAACATTTTCAAAGTTTTTCTTTTCTCTCTTTTTTTTTATATCTTTTTTGTTTGTTTTTTTTTTGTTTGTTTTTTGAAAATAGCTAGCCTACCTCCAAGAGGTTTTCATCCTAGATTCTTGCCCTGGGTTCCTCAAATGAGGTTTTAACCCAGATATCTTTTTATCTCTCTCTCTCTTTTTTTTTTGACACCATTGGGCCGCCTCAAGAGGTTTTCAACACAACAATGGGACTCAGGTGCCTCATGGAGGTTTTCACCTAAGGTATCTCTTTTTTTTTTCCAGTGACTTGATGGGGTAGAAGCTGAGACTTGCTCCATCACCATCATTATCTTGCTGATGCCATTAATGAATTGTCACTTTGACAAGGTCTTCTTGTAGACCTTCAATCTATGCCCATTGACAAGTAAAGGAATAAACTTTACATCAATGGTTCTTATATGCATTAAACCATTATCACATTGACATTTTTCTATGACATAAGACCCTAACCATCTAGTCCTTAAATTTCCTTTAAAATCCTTGTATCTGGAATCATACAACAAAGCCTAATCACCTTATTGAAAATGTTTGTCCTTTATGTTCTTGTCATGCAAGATCTTCCTTTGAACTTGAGTCACCTCTATGCACAGGAGTGATTTCATTCTAAACTCATCTAACTAATTCAGCTGGAGCAATCTCTCTTGTTGCATGTTGGTTAGATCTAGATCTAGTTTTTCTTCCATTCTTAATGTGTTGTACTCAAATTCAATGGACAACAAGGCCTTCTTCCCATAGACCAACTCATAAGGAGTGAATCCAGTGGTGGTCTTCCAGGTGGTATTGTAGTCCCAAGTGGCCTCAACTAATCTATCTGTCCAGTCTTTTATGTTGTTGCTAATCACTTTGGTCAGAATGCCCTCCAGCACTCTGTTGTTTACCTCCACTTTCCCATTAGCTTGTGGGTGGTAAGGAGTGGATGTTCTATGCTTGATCTTGTGTTGGATTAGCAAATTTTCAATCATGTGAGATGTAAACTGGCTGCCTTGATCAATGACCAGTTCTCTAGTGTACCCAAACTTATAAAAAACATTCTCCCTTAAGAACTCAACCATTTTCTCCTTTGTTACTGCTTTGATTTCCTTGGCTTTAGCCCACTTGGTTAAATAGTCAGTGCACACAACGATGTATTGCTTTTTCCTGGATGGAGGTGTTATCGACATATTTGGGCACTATAACCCCAATCATATATGTCCATAAACCAAGGGCTTCTAAGCCCCTAAAAGTGTTGTTTCGTACCCTAAAGGAGCAAGGTCATCTGATTACATCATCTCCCAGAAGTTCTCCATGAAAAACTGCTCAGAACTGGTCAAAACTGGATCATCTCACCTGCTCCATGGCCAGGGTGCAATGCATCTCACCTTGTACACACGGGAGGTGCGATGCATACTGAAAAGGCCTTCTGTAGGGTGCAATGAGCGAGAATAGACAAATGGCAGAGACAGTTTGCTAAGTGGATGATCAAGGAATCTTCTAGAAACTTCTCATATGACACTTGCCTCTCAGAATTCACCCAGGGATGAGTAAGAGATCAATGAAATCTCCACGTGGAACCAAGAACTATCAGTGGAATGACACTAATCAAAAACCCAGAGCTGACTCACACCTCTGCAAATATCTATATATGGATCCCTCATCTTAGAGATCCAGAGGCTAAAGGCTGGAATTTTGTAATTTGCAAGGAAGTGTTGTTGGTTTCTCTTTGAAGACATTGTTGGGTGATCTTGCTTTGTATGAGGTGAAGATGGCTTTCATGCTGAGAGGATGGCGCTGGGTCAGACCAAGTGGTTGTAATTCTCTCTTCTACTACTTCTATCAATAAAGTTATTTGAGTTTTCCTCCATATTCTGGTGTATCTCTGAATATTGTGTTGATTTATGCATTTGTATGGTCAATATATATCTCTGATTCTATATTGTTTACAGTGATAGATATCTATGCTTTGATGGTATTATGCTGCTGTGACTCTACAGGTGCTCTTTGAAGCGGGACAAATAAGGAAGCAATGGCGAGATTCTGTTGAAGGGGAAAGGAAACAAGTAAGGAGCCAAGTGAAAGACTGAGGTTGGTACTCTCTACTTCTTTCTCATCTATCTCTAGTAAAGGAAAACACAAGTGACTTTAGTTTGTTTGTTTCTAAGATAGCTACCCGTCTTAGTGGGACTAGCAGTTCTGAATAGACACTAGATTTCCCGGTAACAGGAGGGTTAATGGGTCCAATGAAATCCATGCCCCACTTGTCAATTGGCTCGAAAGTCACTTGAGGCTGTAGAGGAATTTCATCCCTTATGGTAGGTTTCCCCATCCTTTGGCACCAATCACACTGACTAGTATAACTCCTCACATCCTAGTGAAGAGTGGGCCAATAATAACCAGCTTGTAGCAATCTGAATGTTGTCCTCTTGGCTATAAAGTGACCTCCACAAGGCCCATCATGACAGGTCATAAGGATGTCAAAGACTTCCTCCTCCCTCACACATCTTCTCAGAATTTGATTTGGGCCTAGTTTGAAGAGGTTGCCCCCAATCTAAGTGAATGGGGTGCTCTTCCTCACAATCTTTGTTTTATCTTTGCAGGACAAGTTTGGTGGAAACTTTGTAGATACCAAGTAATTTGTTATGTCAGCAAACCATGGATAGAGAACTCAAAAGACAAATAAGTGTTCATCTGGTAACTGATCATCAACCATTCCTTCCTCTCCTACAGGAAAAGTTAATATGGATAAAAAATCTGCAGCAACATTCTCCTTGCCAGGCTTATCAATAATAGTTAGATCAAACTGTTGTAATAAAAGTAACCATCTAATAATACGAGCATTCACATCAGGTTTATTCATCAAGTATTTATTTGTAGCATGGTCAGTATGTATAAATGTTTTGTAACTTGTAATGTAATGCCTAAATTTGTTCAATGAATGCACAACATCTAGGAACTCCTTTTCAGTCATTATGTAGTTTAGTTCGGCCTTTCACAGATTCTTACTGATGAAGTAAATGACATAACATAAATTGTCATCTATCTGGCCTAGAACTTCTCCTATGGCTTTGTGAGAGGCATCAACATGTATATGAAAAGTAAGGGCCCAATTTGGGTCTCGGAGAATAGGTGCAGTGGTCAACTTGTCCTTTAGGGTGTCCAAGGTCTCTTGACAGCTTTCTGACCATAAAAATTCAGTCTTTGGCCAATAACTCAAACAAAGGAGAAGATAACTTGTTGAAGTATTTTATGAATCTCCTATAGTTTCCAGCTAAACCTAGAAAACTTATGACATCCCTTTGTTTTTGCGAAGGTGGGACCCTTTGGATGATGGCTATTTTATTTGGGTCCATCTGCAGTCCTTTCTGGGATACTGAATGACCTAGAATAGTCCCTACAATCATCAAGAACTCATATTTTTTGGGACTAAGGGACAAGTTCATTTCAATGCATTTGTTTAGCACTTTATCCAAGTTGGATAGAGCCTCCTAGAAATCACATCCATAGGGTGTAAAATCATCCATATAAATTTCTATTGCATCATGGAGTATCTCGGCAAAGATACTCAGGACTGCTCTCTGAAAGTGATAGGGGAATTGTATAGGAAAAAAGGAAGGACCCTATAAGCGAAAGTACCCCAAGGATATGTGAAGGTGGTTTTATCCTGGTCTTCTAGGCTAATCTGGATTTGATTGTACTCGCTGAACCCATCTAGAAAAGAGAAAAAAAATTCCCTGCCAAGCCATCTAGCACTTGGCCAATGAAAGATAGAGGGAAATGGTCCTTCTTTGTTTCTTTGTTTAACTCTTTGTAATCGACACAAATCCTCCAATTCCCATTTTTCTTTGGAACCAACACCAAAGGAGAAACTCACTCACTGTCTGAGATAGGGTAAATGAATCCTACATCCAACAACTTTTTACAGTTCTTCTTTGACTATATCCTTGAGAGCTGGATTCATTCTCCTTTGGAGTTGTTGGATTGGTTTGCAACCTTCTTTGATATAAATGTGGTGAGTACACATCGAGGGGTGCACTCCTTTCATTTCCTTGTAACTCCAAGCAAAGGCATCTAGATGTTCCCTTAGCATGTTGCACAAATTTTCTTCTTGGTGTACATAAAGAGAGGGTTTGATTTTCAAAGTTCTCTTAGGGCTGAATGCTATGGTTTTGACATGGGTAGGGTTTGAATCAGTTAAGCATAGATAAATCTGATGGTTGCTTTTGGTTTCCTTTACTACTTCCTCTAAGGACAAGGCGTTGGGAGTTGGAATTTGGAGTATGTGTTCAATCAAATCATCTTCATCCGATTGTCCTCCTTCCATAGCTGCTTCTAAGGTATATAGTTGGGCTGAGTAGACTTCATCTTCTTCCTCCTCTTGTAGACATAAAGGTAAGTCATGTTCTAGAGATTTTCGAGTAGGAGGGTACAAGACTATCTGCTTAGACATATGCCTATTTTTGATAGTCATATTTCCAGCCCTACAGCTAATATAGGCATTGACTGTGGCTAACCAAGGCCTCCCGAGTATGAGAGGATAACTAGTAAGCTTGGCCTTAGGCTAGAGAACTAGAAAATCTATAGGGTACTCCCAAGAGTCAATGGAGATCATCACATCCTCAACAATCCCCTCAAGGGTCACTGTGGAACGGTCTGCAAGTTGCAAGATTGTTGTGGTCTTTCTTAATGAACCCTAGAGATTGAGCTTGAGCATGGTGTCCTTAGTCATTACATTAATGACAACCCCAAGATCAATCAAAGTGTGTGGGAAAATTATGCCATTGATGTGCACATCTACTACAGGGCTTCTAGGGTCCAAATACTTTGGGCAAATTACCTGCCCCAACATTAAGTTGGACAGTTGTCCAATGACATTAATGGTAGGGGTGTCTCTTTTTTGCCTCCCTGGATGTTTGAAACACTTCTCTTTAATCAACTTGTTGTAAATAGGTACATCCTTGATGGCTTGGAGAAGTGGAATTTTGACACATAGATTTTTCAATTCACCCAGAAGTTCATTCTCTTCTGGGGTAGGCTAGACTGGATGAGTTAATCTCTTAGGAAAGGGTGGTGGATTCACTCTAGGCATGTTTTCCTCTCTTTCCTCCTCACTATCCGTAGGTGGAGGTGGAGTTTGGTTGTTTGAGAGTACTCTCCCAAATCTTAGGGTGATTTCCTGAATCTCCACAACATAAGCAGTATAGGATGTCTCTCCACTATACACTTGCTATGCTTGTATGTTGTTCCGGTTCGGATTTGGCTAGGCAGGTATCTGAGGTTATTTAGGTGGAATAGGGTGTAAAAATTTTGGTTGAGTAGGAGGTGAAGGAAATTAAGTTGGAGCATTTTTGTATGGGGGCCTCCACCCCTGGGGTGGTGCATTTCGCTGAGGCTGTGGAAGAGTATATGGCTAAAATGATTGGTTGTTCAGCTAGGAATGGTACTAAGGTGCAAAAGAGCAAGGAGGAGGTGTAGACCAGGAAGGTTGAACAAGGGACCCCCAAGAGGGAATGGATGTGTTCTGTTTAGGGTTGTAATATGCATGGGATGACCCTTGCATGCCCTACTGGTATGGCCGAGGCCCATGAGATCTCCTTTGATTTATGTCGCAGAGCTATTCAGTCACCCCTTCGATTCCCTAATACATAGCTTTTAGTCCAGGTAGAGAAGCGCACTTGTTTGTGGAGTGGTTTTCTTCACAGACTGAGCAGATTTCAATCAGATTTAATGGACATTCATTCCTAGGGTTCCTCCTTGTGCATCTAGGGCAGAAGATGGTTAATTCTCTTTCTACTTCCTCCTTCTTTCTCTTGATGTGCATAGTGTCCATCTGTAGGGAAAGGGTTTGAAACATTTCACTCTTGAAATCATCAATCATATTTCCAATTTCACCTTTTATGGATGTGTTGGAAGAGGATGGGCTAGTCATTGGTTGACTACCCCTACACTTTTTCCTACCTGCCCTAAAAGGATTCCTAAAGACAGCCTTGATATTTTCATAGGGTAGCTGGTAGATGTCCTCTCATGTTAGCAAGTTTAGGGTATCAAGAAGATCTTCCCTTACCCCTCAGAGTAGGACTAGCTTTAGTGACTCAGGATCAAGTGTGCACCTGACCCTTTTGTAGCTAAGTTGGAATCTTTGGTCATAATCCTCTAGGGATTCATCATGCCCTAAGGTCATCCTAAAGACTTCTTCTTTAGTGTCTTTGGGCCTGCAGTAGTCTCAATACTTTTTGTTGAAGGCTTGCTGCATCTGAGCCCAGGTTGTGATGTAATCCCCATGTAAAACCATGAACCGGGAGCTACATCCTTGAGAGTGGATTGGAATAGTTCCAACTTCTTGTCATCAGTGGTGTAATCATAAGTTTTCCATATGAAAACAAACTCAAACAAGAAAGTTTCTGGATCTTCTAAGGTCAAGCCATGGAAATGAGGAAGAGCAGAGGGGATTATGTTTTTCATCTTGGTATCCCCATTAGTTTCTCTAATGGGAAAGGCACCCTCAATTCTTTATCTATCTCCTATTTCATTTCTATTTTCAGCCATTATGTTAGTTGGAATGGGTTCTCCTTCTTCCTCTCCCCCGGTCGGCTCTTCAAAAATCTTTGGTTGTTTGCGCAAGGGGTCCTCCAATTCATAGCCACCGAAGAAGAGGGAAGGTTGGTTGTTTGAAGTGGTTGGGGTATTTGGTAGAAATTTTCTTAAGATATCTCTATTCCTATGAATCATGAAAGAAGTGTTTTTGTTTTGTTTTGCATTTTTTTCAAGCTTTGAGACTAATTGCAAAATTGAAATCACAACTAAATGGAAACTGACTGCTTGAATGAAATATTACTTGCAGAATGGAAAAGAGAGCAAACTAAATGACAATTGCTTTTGCATAAATGAATCTAATAGCAGAATATTAGAGATAAGAAATGGAATAAATAAATAATAAATCACATCTTACTGAGTAACCTCCCCAACAATAGTGCCAAAAAGTGATGAGCACCAGTATTGCAGCAAGAATATTGCAACTCCTGGGGCTACCAACTTTACTTTATCAACCCAGGGTTTGTACAAACTTGGAGGTGATAGTTTTGTATACAAAAGTAGATGCGATGGTTCCACTCTTTGTCACTACTAAGCTGGAGATAGACCACTATGGTTTCTCAAACCAACCTTCTATTGATTCAGAAGAAGCTTGATTACCAATGAGAAAAAGGGAAATTTACACTAAATGAAATCTTGTCCACTGTAGTAAGGAAAAGACTAAAATCAAATTCTTAAACACACCATTCATCTAACTAATTGCTAAGAGTCCTTTCTTCAAAAGAATGCTAAGTTAACATGTGTGTAATCCTAATGTCCTAGGCATGCAATTTGAAACATCCAAACATTCTACTGTTGTGCATGTAAATGAACACAATAACACTTTTTCCTTTTTGTCTTTCTTGTGTGAAAATGTGAATGCTAACTTCTCTTGGTTATGTGGTAGGTGGATTAGGGATGATGGTGGGTGGTTAGATGGCTTGGGAGGAAAGTAGGGGTCTTCTTCTATCTTCCTAGGCGCTTTTTCCACAATTCAGCCTCAAAATAGGCCACTACAGGTTGACCTACAGGATGTCCTAATGCCTCTTAGAGGATGTCCTAATACTCCTATAGGATCTGGCCGAGAGCAAGAGGAGTTATTTGGAAGGTGGTGTAAGGCTTAGAGAAGGTGAATGGTGGGAGAAATGAGGCAAAGGAGTGGCTAGGACTCGTTCAGAGCTCAAAACAGAGATTGTGAGATGGTTGGATTTGAACAAGAAGCTTGGAGAAATGTTCTTATGGAATGATGAATTTGGTGAGGGATTTAGCGGAAAAAGTGATAACCATGGATGGATGAGGTTAGGATGGGACTGCTGGTCATGAAATCTCTCCACACTGCTGAAACTCCTGCACTGCATCAATCATTGATATTTATCCATGAATCCTGTTAAACAAGAAAGATTTTCAATTAACTAAAGAAAACATAATTTCATGAGCTAGCTTCCTATTTCATGCACGAGGAAAAATTGAAAAATAATGTGAAACATTTATGAGATCTAATTCAAGGCTGAAGACTTCAGAAATAACAATTAAATCCTATTCTTGAAAACTAGTAAAATGATGGCCTAAGTATCAGAAAACCCTAAATTCCATGAGAAATCAGAATACTATCTTTTTGGGGATGCATAGGATTTCTTTCCTCAAACCATGGTCCCTGAAGGGAGGAGTGAGGCTAAATCCACCTACTAACAACTTTTTTGATATTCCTTTATCTTCCTAAGCTACTGTTGAAGCAATGCACAAATGGAACCAAACTAATCAAATCCACAACTACTTTCAATGAAATAATGCTAAAGACAATTCAACCATGAATCTATGAAATCAACTAAGAATACGAATACAAGAAGAGGAACCTTTGCTACTAGGGTTGCGCCCTAACCCAAGAGCTTCAACCCTCTAATTCAACTTAGTGTTGAATCAAGGAAATGCTCATTCTCCTTATCATATGAGAAAATTACATAACAATGTCTTCTACAAGTCTTAAACTCGAAAATGCCTAGTTCTTTTTACATAAAAAATTCGAATCCTAATGAGGCTCTAGGCCTCTTTATTTATACAACTGAAGTCTCCTATGACTTTCTTAAATATAGGGAGGCTCGACTCCCAAACTCAAGACGAACTAGATCTCTAACTATCACTTGCTCGACTGCCTTTTGATCTTCATGACTCGGCTTCTTGCAACTCCGAGTTAGTGTGATTTGATGGAGGAATATTCGAATGAGTGAGGAGTAAATGAGGAGGATCTATCTCCTACAATATCTCCTCCTTGTCTCATTCGAGTTTCTTCCTTGAATTAGCCAAAATTTCCATGATTTTCTCTCAAAAACCTGCAATCAATGCACATTAGTCCACTAAGCATAACATCTCACTTTTACTCATCTCATTAAGCAAAATATAATCAAAATATGTAAGGAATTATGAGAAGAGTTGATTTAAATAAACTTGTAGGTATATTAAGGTCCATCTAGTTACCCAATGATGAGGCTCATCACATGCATGTGAATGAAAATTATGAATAAAACAGATAACTACAAAATAAAATATCAGACAGACATTTGACACAAGACATCCTCTAGGAAACCCTTTCAGGAGAAAGCCCAATTGGAAGGTGAGGTCACTCTACTCTATTTCTCTGGATGGAAATATGGTTATAAGTACAAAGAAGTATGGTATGTGGCCCATGGGCTACAACAATGCATAAATTGTCTCTGTGTGCTCTATCTCATATCCATCTTGGCTATTTTTTCTCAACTATAGAATAAATGCACTCAAAATAATGGAATCCCTTTTTCTCTTAGTGGCTTGGTTATAACACAACCCAATAGCCTACTAGTGGTTAGGTTTGACTACCTCAACTCTTAACTAAAGTCACAATATTTCCTCTTCTAGATTCTTATACATCATAATAACGTGGATAGCCCCTCTTTCATGAATAACATGGGCTGATGTGGTATCCTCTTGAATTATGGTGGTGAAAACAGGAAGGTCAACTTCTAAGTGGCATAACTTTCACATACAGACTCCGATTGATGCGATTCCTATGCCGTTGGAAATGTTTCTGTGTCTAGAATAGAAAGAAAATGTGTGGCACCAAAGAAATAAATTTTTACCCCTAAAAATTCATTTGATGCCTCAAAATTCTCCCAAAATGTTTCAAACCCTATTTTTCCAAATTGGGTTCCACTGGTAAAAACAATCATGTGAGTTGTTTCCTCCACTTTTTCCACTCTAAAAGCATTGATATGGATGATAACCAATACAATGGCCCAGTCCGGATCGCAAACATATTTGAAGCTGATTTTAGGACTATTCAAAAAACTTAACTTCCATTGTGAATATATTGGAAATTATAGAAAATCAAAGTCTTAAATATTTACCATAGGTACCTAGATATATTTCCTTTATCTCAACAATATTTCACAATTTAAAACATCTTATTAAATAACTTTTAGTGAATATTTTAGACTAACTTGTTTGAATTTGATTTCAGGACTATTCAAAAACCCTGACTTTCATAGCGTATATCCCCATAATTATAAAAAATAAAAGTTTTAAATATTTACCATGGGTACCTAGACATCTCAACTATGTCTGAAATTTTACAGAAAAAATCCAATTTGACATGTTTGAAGCATATTTTAGGAGCATTTAGGAACCCTAACTTCCTCATAATATCTTCCAAAGTATAACAAAGAAATGCTTGAAACGTTTTCCGCATGTAAATGAATAACATGCCACCATCAAATCCAAGTTTCATAGTTTGAAACATAGCATAATAATATTTATGGTGAAAAATTCCAAAATGACCTATTTGAAGTAGATTTTAGGAGCATTTAGTATCTCTAACTTCCTTAGGGAATATCTCTAAGAATATAATTAATTAATTACTAATTCTTTAACCACGTATAAATGGGGATCTCACCACCATATCCTCCAAGTTTTGATGATCTAAAACATTGCATAAGAAAAGGTATTTAAAAAATCTAAGATGGTTAGTTCACTACACAAATCACATTTTTTCTCTACTTTTAAAACCCCAAAAGTATTCCCTTGTTTTTTCTTTTTCCAACCTAAGATCTATTCTTGGTTCAATTGAATTCAAACACACTCGTATATCCTTGATTTATAATGTTTCTATGTTCACTTATATGTGATTGACTTGTGAAACAAGCTCGGCTGACCTGCATTTTCTAGTCGCACCAACCTGAAAAAATATTTCATATCTCCTCATTTCTATGGAGTTAGACGGAGATCCATATACCATTGTAAATATATCATAATAATATTTTCAATGATATATAATATTCTCCCATTTAAGAAAGGTATTTAAATACAAAATTCCTTCAAAGATAGATTATGTAGAGTAGGCTTCAAGAAAAAATTGGGTATCCAACCAATATTTCCAACAACCTTCATCTTGTAATCCTTATCCTTTCCATTTGTAGTATCCTCTTGAAATAAATGATAACACAATATTAAACAACTTAGATTTCTCTTAATAGTAGCTTAAAAATCCAAATAAGAGATCTATTTAAAATTAAAAGGAAAACAATATATTTGAACTTGATATCTTCAACGATGTCCATCTTGATGGTGGAGTGCACTATCAAAGACTTAGCATATTCATGGCTTGGGGATTTACAATAAATGAGTAGAATTACAAGGAAAATCAAAGTTTAAATCACAAATGGAGTCTCTGAGAATATAGCCAATGTGGCAATTTTTTAAGGATATCAAAGAGATCAAACAAAACAAAAATATTTAAGGATCTAAAAATATAGAGGCTAGCCTCTTAGGGTGAAATTGAGGATATATTACTAGATACATCAATATTATAAAGAAAATATAAGGATTTATGATGAGATAAATCAAACTCAAAAGAAATATTTTCTTTCTAGTCAATGACAAAGTCCACATACTTGTAAATGTCAATAGCCTAGAACTTCCAACCGAAAAGGTTAGAGCCATAAGGAACATGCGAGTCATATTTGATTTCAAACAATACAATAAAGGGAGATTTTATTTGGAAAGGATGCAAATATCCGAATCAATGTCAAAACCAATCATAACCTCTAAAAGAGATTCATTTAGGGGAAAAACATCATCCTAGAGAGAACATCTGTCAAAACATCCACTTGAACCAATAAGAGGGAAAATTGTATGTGAACTCCAAATGTCTAAATCACTTGTTCAACTATTGCAACCATTTCCCAAGAAGATAAACATGACAACGAAGGCTCCTTCATAGTATAAATTGAACACATGGGATAGGAGTCTATCATAATTCACCTGTGGCAAGGTAGTGTCTACCAAAACATAAGAAATGGACAAATTAGAAACATGGTCTAAGTTAGATGAGGTTAAGGAAAACAGAGAACTTAAACACAAAGTAGCAAAGAAAAACCAATATAGTGAATGTGGGCCATCTAGGAGGCCTTATAGTCCTACGGCCCAAGAAAAAGTAAAGAAAGTGGTTGATGCGGAAGACTTCCATGTGTCAGAGTAGCCAAGAAGACCCAAAACAAGGTCACCAACTAAGAGGGAAGAATAAATGAAAGAGACCCTTCTAGCAAAATAAAATCTGTAGTTTGATGAGTGGAAAGAGTATCAGAAGTTGTTTGAGAAAATTGAGGAGTGTCCACATCAACTTGATTGGGTGACAGAAAGGAATGAAGGGTATAAAGAGGAACTCTATGCTCAAGTTTTGGAAGCTCTTGACACAATTGATAAAGCCAATGTAGTTTCGATGCGAACTATATATTTACAAAGACAAACAAAGAGCTACTACACAAGGAATTTGATTATGAGAAGAAGGTTAATATTGATGAAACAAAAGTTGGCCAGGATTAGAGAATAACTCAAGAAAACCAAACAATTATCTAAGCAAGTTCAGCAGTCATCTAGCAAGTAGGCCATGGTTAGAAGGAAATCCAAGGAAGCCAAACCATCATCTAGAAAGAGGAGGAAGAGGTAGCCTTGGCATCTTGGTTGAGGCTTCCCAAAACTTAGGTGGCATAAGGAGGTCCTGTTCAGGTTGCCATTTTTGAAGTTATATGCTTTGTTCCCTTTTGCTGAAGGCTAAATCCATATAACTAAGGGCCTATTATGTAGTGACATAATGTCATATTTTGGTGAAAATGTGGATATTTTGGTAGGTTGGAAGTATGCTAGGTGCTATAAGGTTAAATGAGATGGTTGAATGGTCACTACAATTAGTTTGGAGCGGGAGCTGTCAAAATAAGTTCAGAATTTCACTTTTGTTGCACAAGTGTTGCGTAAGTTGTGATCGGTCAGTTAGGAGGTCTGAAAAGGCTTAAGAGGGCATCTAAAAGGTTCTACACCAACAAAAATTCATCTCAAGTGCACCCATATTCTCAGTTTTATCTAGTACATTCTGCAACCATGCTGAGTTGGAAACCTATTTCACTTTGTTGTGCAAGTATATCATTCATGGATATTTTTACAAATTTGTATTTTGGAACCTTCTAGAAGTTATTTTAGTGGTCGGATAAGTGTGGATAAGTTAGTCTAGTTTATTTTCTAGACATGTTTCTAAACTATTTTAATTTTTAAATCAGTGATGTTTCTAAATTGTGATAGCTTTGATATGGTAGTTCTTGTTTTTCTGTAGATGCATTGTATCTATCCTATTAGACTTATGTGCAATGAATTCGACCACCTATAGTGATAATTTCGAATTCCTTATTGTATTTAATGATGAAAGGACATGTAAAATGGTTTAGGTTGAGAGTGTTAAAGGTTATACTACATTTATCCAAGTATTGTATCTTTTGCTAAATGTGTTATTCGTATCTTGTTTCTATTATTGCATGATATATTTTGTTTTCAGATATATTTATAATTTTTTAATTCATACAGTAAATTTCTTCATGTTTAGTTTGAAAATTTTTCTCAGAATTCATGAGTTTCTCTGACAAATTTTTCTAATCATTATCTGTGTGTCATTTTCTTCCATGGAAAGTTGAATTCATCCTTTTATGGATTCTCAGGTTGTCATTCTACTCTTTATTCCATTCATACTATTACTACAATGAATTTGAATGATTACCCATAGGAAAGCCTACCTTGCCCTTATGTGAATTGCACCATATCCCTGATTCATTTAGACCTATAACAATGTTATTATTTTAAGTAGTCCTTCCCTCTGCACCCACCTTTAATAAATCAAAATTAAAATCATCCTCTGATCATCATAACCAGCCTAAAATCTAGATCCTATCAGTCATCTAGTTGATTGATAGAAGAAACCTAGCGAGAGAGCCCTCTCCAAGGCTAGGGGGCTGGACCTTAGCCTAAAAGAGGTTTGTGGTTACCTCTGGGATTTCTTTCCTTAACCTGGAGAAATTTACAGAGTGATAACACTTTCAAAGAAGGATATTTTTTTACACCTCTAACATACTTGTTAAGGATTTCCTCCCCTCCTTACTCTACTCGACTTAGTTGACACGGATTAACCAAAAATAGAAAACCGATTAGAGTAGGTGGTACTAGTTAAAGTGCAAGCATCGTTATTTCATTGTGACTTGCTCCAAAAGAAATGTGTTTTCCATCAGAGTATCATTGACTAAAATAAATTCAATATTCACATAAAGAGAGGGAATAAAAAAATAACCAAGGATTAATAGCGTACAACTTCCTAATGGAATTCACCTTGCTTGTCTGAGAAGCCGGACATGGTCTCATGTGGAAGCTACCCTATGACTGAAAAGAAAACAAACAAAGAAAAGGAAAGAAATGGAGAAAAAATTAAAAGAAAGCAAATCAAAGAAACACATAAGAAACGAAAACAACTACTCCTACTTCTAACCTAACATAGCACATGCCAAACTCACGTGAAGTGATAATTCTAATGTAGCCACCAGTGCATTGGATAGCTCATCTACGTGATGGAATGTATGTTAAGAAAGATATACAAGCATAACAATAAACCAAAAAGATAGTACAATGCAAACCAAAACATTCGAATTTTGGAAGTATGCCTAGAAAAGTTAGAATGAAACATGCATGGAAGACATTCTACGGACACATTATGGTGTTTAGACATACTGCTACCTGAAGAAGTGCAAGAGAAAATTTTAGAAATGTGAAAATGGGTGAACATAAAGAAAGAAGAAAATTTCTCATTTTTCAACTGTGCTTGCCATGTATGGCTCCTCCAATGAAAGAGCGATAAGATCATGTGATATAGATGGAGGATGAGAAAATCAAAGAACAAAATGATTTTCAATGTGTGCGACAAAGTGATGAGGAGCCTAGAAAGATTCAACACATTTATGATCAGAAGTGGAACCAATTGAAAGACTACGAGAACTTGACATAACCATCAGCTCGAGCTGAAGTGCCTCGACATCTGAGGGAAGTTCAAACACCTCAGAAGATGGATCACAAAATATCGGTGGCTTGGAAAGATCAAGAGCAGAAGAATCAAGATCGTGAGAAAATGAATGAATGAAAAGGTCATGACAACCATGATAAGAAAGTTCAAGATTGTAAATAGAGGCATCCTCATGATTTTACTAATTGCAAAGAGGGGAATATGGAAAATGAAAAATTTCATCCTTTATATTTTTAGAAAGATAATATGAGAGATTGGGAGGATCAAACAAAAAAGATTTGTTCTCTTTGTATTCAGATGAAAAACTGACATTCCATGTGTTCTGAGAATGACCAGAAGTAGTAACATTAGCAAAAACTAAAATATGGAATGATCGGAAGTAGTAACATGAGCAAAAACTAAAATTTCACAAGATTCAACAGAAATGATAGAATCGTGAAAAATGTTAGGATGATGAGGGAGAGGTGCGGAAGGAATAAAATCCTCCTTCATTCCAAATTCTTGTTGATCTATGGGTTCCCACACATGATAATCGTAAATGATATCGCAGGTTGGATGCTCAATGCCAACTCCATCCAAAACATGATCCTCATGAACATCAAAAGAGAGATTCGGAAAAGGTGAACACAACAAATAACAATTCTGAGGATCAAAGGGACCGAAGGATGGAGGACAAGGAGATAACACTTCACCGTAACCATTAGACTCACAGTCTAAACCTACGTTACAATTCATAATATGTGGGGTGGGAGAAGATGGTGGTAGATAAGTATATGGATTCTCAATTTCTCCCATCTCAACGTATAGAACTAGTGTTGTTTGATGAGAAGGGGACGGACAATCACTTGGAAGAACAACTTCATCCCTCATGGATTAAGAAGCTCTAATACTGATGTATGTTTGGAATCTGTCTACCAAGAAAGACCAATCAACATCATCTTTTGGAAATTCAAAGAAAAAATGAATAAAATTATCGTGAAAATATTGGATAGGTTCATCAAGCTCCTTTCGCGAATTAATTTTTTTCTTTCACAGAGTTTTACGATCATACATATCAAAGGCATGAAACAACTCTGTGACAAGGTGTTCAAAAGAGTGTATGGATTCGTTAGGCAATGTGTTACACCATTCACATACGTGCCCTTTGAACATGAGATTGAATAACCTATAGCCAACATCCTCACAGTGGATATTGTGCTTTGTGCAGAAATCAAGAAAATGGGCAGCGTGCTAAAAAAAGGTTGTTTCACCCTCACCATTGAATTTCAACTTTGATAAGTCATCAATAATTCTCGCCGACAGTTTCAGATTTGTGTGTTTAGAAAAACATGTTGGGGTTATTATTTGGGGAGAAGTCATTAAATGAGTGAAGAAATTTAAAACAAACTTCAAGTGCTCAGCTTGTCATTTGGCCCTCCTAGCACTAGAAATTGTGATGGTACTGGACCCACCAACATTAAGTGGATATCCTTGATATGAAGTCCCAACTAGACCTCACACCATTTGGAGTAGGAGTCCCAGTAGTGGGTGATAATGTTATGCCTTGATTGCGAAAACACGTAGAGTGAAGTACGGTAACTTTAGTGATAACAAGTGTGTGACCCTGCGAAACATCAAGTGAGATGCACGAAGGTTCCAACACATGAAAGGAAAAGGAAGTGTACCCCTTGGAAGCCTGTAATAGTACACAACTTAAAAGGAACACACAAGCATAATCACATCATGAGCTAACATGCAGAATAGTCCACAATTTTAAGTGATGAATTAATACAACAACACGCATTCAAGAAGATACATATAAATGCAAACAAAATAGTTCATAAGCATGAGCATAAGTTAAATAACATACATTCTAAATACAACAAGAATAGTGCTACTATATTCACAACATATGCATGAAAGCATGTTGGCTCTGAGTTTTATTATAACTGAAATTTCGATTCATACATACACGATTGGCCGACCACTAGCCCCAATAGTGGAACATTAAAGTCAAGAACAATTGCTCCAAAGAAGTATACTCAATCTACGCTATGGAGAAGCCAAGGCTATTCACAATACTCCCAAGCTGCTTCTAAGCCTAATCTTAACCAAAATATTGGCTCCCAAAATCTCATTACGTGGGATATGAGGATATATTTATAACAAAGGGAATGAATCTTACATTCCCCTTTGTGACTCTTGGACTCCCCTCATGATTCTTCACCTTCTTTACAAAATGACTCATTACATTACATTATAATTCTTCACATTATAATATTGAGACTTGGAATTTCACTTTACAAATAATATTACAATTTACACTTGTACCCATATAAGACAAAATAGGGTAGAGACAACTTGACAGCCTAACAAGACAAAACACTATGATGCTTGAGTTTGGGGAGACTCTAGCTCAACAACTTCCACTTAATGCTCTTTGGTAACATATTGGTGCCAAGCTCAGTATTGTGCGATGACATCCCCAAACTGCGTATTGGTGTCTGGATGGAAGTAGATACTTGCCAACATGGCATCTAGGTACAATGATTTGGGACCATTTTGAACCTCCTTCTAAAGCATTAGCAACATTGTTCTAATTTGGATAGGACCATCGATGTAGTTCTACATGTTCTATTTGTCAACTCCAAATCTTCCTTGATGGTAATTTGTCTCAGATGATCCAAGTACTCTTTGATCTTCTGCCTGACCTAGTGTCTGCATTTGGCTTTGGTGAGTGAGGCAAGTGATGGGATCCTGTGTGTTTTCACCATGAAATCCATATTGTTGTATAATCATACATTTGAGGCCTGAATGCTTCCAATGAACTAGGCAACCTGCTTGTTGTTCTGAATCAATATTTGAACTCTTGCTTTCTCCATCTCTGCCTATGGCTTCATTTTCTCTGGCAAGTTAAGCGGTGCCCCTTTGTGTTGCATTTTCTTTTCCTTCATGGTGCAATGGGATCTTGTACATTCTTAAGAGTTTTGACAAAGTCTCTGCTAGGTTGTTGCAAACCATGCAAGTGAAATATTACCTTATGTGTGGTTATGAGCTCCTCATAAAGGTCTCGTGTGGTCTCTCCAAGTGTAGATACTTCACAAGTATCATTGCTCTCATTTCCTCCTAGTAGACATGTGTGGAGATTGCAATCTATGTTACTGGGTGGAGTTGTTATATCTCTCGTCGTGTAGCCTGTAAGTTTTGTGCCAATTACTTATTCTTAGCCTTCAAATATTGAGTGTTTGATCTTGTTGCACCGACAAAGGCCAAGTTGGCTTCAGCAATGGCATTTGGATTCTTGCTAGTGTATGCCACTATCACCCTCCCTCTAGTGAATCGAGGTGATACATGCTCATTCCGAAAATTCTTTTTCTGTGCTCGTACAGTTCTCTTATGGAATTAATCATAAGATAGATTGCACAAGTCCATTACTGGATCATCATCAAGAGGAACAACATCCCCTTCTTCGCTCGGAGCTAACTTTGCTACTGGAGGTGATGGAGACTGAACGGTGACCTATGGTGCACTTGACATTAGGTCAACATCCTCATTCTGTGGCTCCAATTCCAACTCCATATCTGCAACTTAAATCAAGTCTTCAATCTACTGAGCAAGCTCCTGATCCTGCATCTATTCACCCTCTTCCTCTGCTGTTGGCTGGTTTTGTTCTTTCTCTTCAACTTGTATTGGTGATGTTTCTTCTACTATGGAACCTTTCCTTTCTTCTTCTTCCTGCTTTTGATTCTCTTCTTGTTCTTTCCTCCTCAACTTTCATTCTTTCTTCATTTCTTGTTCTGCTTCTTGCAAGATCTAATTTTCTCTCTTCCTTTGCTCTACTCTCTTTATCCTTTGCTTCTTCTTCACTTCTGTTGCTAAAGCTGCTTTCATAAGGATTGGATCCATTTTCATCTTCCAACTTTTTTCTCCCCCTTGACTATCAAAAACCTTTGTCTTTCCCTTATCCTGTACGAGATTGTTGCTTCTTCTAGAGTTGTCCTCTAGATCTTCCTCAAGGATCTTTGATGAAATAGATTCATTACCTTGTTTCCATGTTAGTGTTGACTCCTTTTCTATAAACAATTAAGTTTCTTCATATACTGGAAAGTCTAATGGTGTTTTCTCAACTGCTTCCCTAGTAATGCTTTAAGCGGTCTCTTTTGAAGCAACTCTCTTTGGTTCCATGGTAACAGTTATTGTTGGAGAGAAGTGCTTCACAAGTGTGGTATCCGTGGGACAAAACGGACACTCATGGCAAGAAAACATTAGCTTTAGAAAATCTAACTTCAAAACATGATAAAGCAACAATCTAATGAACTAATGAGAGGGATTGTGTAGTTTTCATCAACAAGTAAGGGAGACTGGTTGTGGGATTTATGAATTGCCCAGTCTCAACAGCTAAGGGTGTAGCCTAAGGCTTGAGAATGTCGCAATGTGTAGTTCAACTTGTGCAAAGTCTGGGAGAGAATGTGAATTGTGTAGTCTTAGTGGCCAAGGTGACAGGCTTAGCCCTGGAACTATGCAATGTAGAGTTGGACCAGCTTGTACTACACACAATGTAGTTCCAAAGGCCAAGCTATTGACTTGAGCCTTAGGATTGTGCAATGCCTAGCTGGGCGAGGCTGAATTTGGCCAAGGAAAGTGTAGATCTGCTTGGTGGAAGTGTGAAAAACAAGAAGAACGCAGTGATGATATGGGCTTGAGCGAAAAAATGACTAAGTATGAGTAAATCAATGTAGATAAAGTGAAGAAACTGACCAAACATAATGAAAATCAATTATGTGAGGAGAGTCGCCGCAACTACGACCATTGTTGTATAGGCAAGAAAACTCATGTGACACTTTTGAAAGGTGAACAACAACTTAGAAAAACACTTCTACAAGTGAAAATTAGTAGAAATTCCAACAACCATGAAGAGAAATAAGTAAAACAACACTCACACAAGAAAAACGATGAAAAGTGATAGAAAAAGCAGCAAAAGACGACAAAAGTGAACCTCACTCGGAAAAGCGACAACAATCACACTGAAGGTTCCTTGATCTCCTTGGATCGAATGTGAAAATGATCTCTAGAGGCACCGACTAACTATATTTGAGCAAATTATGGTTTATGATAGGCATGCCTAAAATCAAGGAAAAACTGACAGTTGGTACAAACTTCTAAAAATAACAATGTGTCACCTTTGGGAAACTAATAATGGATCCCTATTTTCTATAGATGGTTTTTTCTTTTTTGATTTTCGGGGGAAACTTGCCATGCAAACTGCCTGAAAAGATTGCGTAGTTCTGGGAACTGGGCAACCTTTAGGATTAGTGCACTGTGCAGTTTTTGAGCTTAGTGATGCATTATGCAGTTTTTGGGATCAATAATGGACTGCCTTCCATGAATGTACAGTTTTTGAGATCAAGTCTGACTATTCGTCTATACTACACAATTCCAATTATCAAGGCTTACTGTCATCAAGGATTGGATAGTTTTTGGAGGGAAGCCCAGTACTGCTATAAGGCTATGGTAGGAGGTTAGCTTGTGACTTAGAAATATCGGCTAAGTGTAAAAATGAGAAAACATAAGAAAATATTAAAATAATAAGACTCAATCAAATCATGAATACTTGATGACAACACAAGGTAAGCTCCCATGAATAGGAAGGAAGGCTCCAAAATCAAAGCATAGGAAACATTTTGGAGGGTGGTTGTAGCCGCTACAATCGATTCATATGCACCAATCTATAAGAGACACCAATCCCCTCTGTTGCAAGATTTTTAGGCACTAACCTATAAAAGATATTGATCCTCTCTATTGCAATATCTATAGGTACCAGCCAATAGGAGACACAATCCCCTCTACTGCAAGATATGTAAGCACCAACCTACAGGATACACCACTCCTCTCTACTATAAATATTGATAGGAACCAATCTATTGGAGACATCAATTCCAACTACTGCAAATATTCATAGGAACCAACCTATTTCATTGAGGCTTCTTGTTGCTTTGTGCTTTACTAGATCTGTTAGCTAATTTTTACTTTATGAAGTTTATTAGTTGATTCTTCCTTCACTAGGTATTCTTGCTACTTTTGCCTTCACTAGTTCTTCATGTTGTTTTTTCCTTCACCATGTTTGTTAGCTACTTCTTCTTTCAATGGGTTTTCTTGGTGCTTCTACCTTCACTAGGTCTACTTGCTACATTTTCCTTCACCATCTTTGCTTCTCGCAAAAAAAAAAATGGGCTCTTCCCAACAATAAACTTGTACAACATGCCATGTATCCAATTTCACAAATATGATTCTGATATTTTTTTAAATGAGGCACTTCTATGCATCTCCAGAAATTTATAAAATTTTCATTATCTAAAAAGACCTAGAAAATAAGTTATCGTGAAAATGGAAAACAAATTTATCTGTAAACTACCACGGATATTCCACTGGAGAGTTCGTCACAACATATCTAATAATATTATATTTAAAATCTAAAATTCTACACTATTACAATTTTATTATATTTCTGGATCTATAGATTTGTTGTTAATAGTGTTTATTTGTAAACTACCATAATCATGGATAAAATATGATCCAATATGGATCACACTTACCCATTTTGGAGGATTTTGGTCCCCAAAATCTTCTACTGAATGAGGTGAGGAAATTTTTCCTCTACCTTCCCTTTGGTGTACCATTTAGCTTTTCCTGGATGTTTTCCTCTAACTTGATCTTCCAAAGGTCATGTTGACCTTGTCTCATAGTTCTGGACCTCTTCTGCAAAACTGTATCTTCTGCTAAATCTCTGTGAGAATATGGTGCCAAATCCTAAACAGAAGGTAGGACCTATTCCTCTTCCTAATATAGCATGGAAGGCTCATAGAGTTTCAAATGATTTATATTCACAATTGAGTAAATGCACATATATGGTGGTAAACTGAGTTGACAGGCATTATTACCAACCATTTCTAATGTGTCAAAGGGACCATACTTCTGAGCCTTGATTTTCTTATCAAGACCTATAACCTCTCCATATTCAACTGTAACCATACTTTATGTCCTACCTTGAATGATTTCTCTATTTTGGGTTGATCATGCCTAGCCTTATATTTCTCTCGTGACTTATGTAGTGTCTCTTGTAACTGTAGATACATCTGCCTGATCTTTTCTACAAAATATTTATCCCTCAAGGCATCTCCTATAAGATCTTTCCCCACTCCTCCTTGTTGCGCATATGTAATGTCCAAAGGTGAAGCCGTAAAATGTCCAAAACATTTTTCAAATGGGGGATTTCCTAAAGAAGTATGGACTGCTCTGCTATAATAATGTTGTATATATATTAAATTTTCATGCTAGGTCTTCAGATGCTTCTTTTTGTATCCCCTTATAAGTTTCACCAAAGTCTTGTTGACTACTTTTGTCTTCCCATATATTTGGATGGAATGTCATAGAACTCCTCAAATTCATGTCCATATTCTTCCACAATGTACTCCATAATGAACTGATAAATCTCGTATCCCCTTTTGAAGTGATTCTCCTTGGTATCCCAAAGTGCACCTAGACCTGTCCAAAGAACAGGTTTGGTGCTTATTTCCCACTAATGGTCCTTTTATAGGGCAAAAAAACACACATCTTGTTGAACCTATCAACTACCACGAAAGGTAGTAATGTCCCTTCCTGGTTGTTTGTAAACCTCCGACAAAGTCCATGGAAATGCTTTCTGAAGGACGAGTGGGTATAAGTAAGGGATGACATAGACCATGTTTCATGTTGCTATGCCTATTGGTATAACAATGTATGTATCCTCTTATGAACCTAGCACTTTTTCTTGCATCTTGGGCCGATACACATACCCCTACAAGTTGGCCACAATCTTGCCAACACCAAGGTGCCCTGCAACCTTGGAGGTGTGAGCCTCTTTGATCAATTGCAATCACTCACCTTTAGGAACACATGGTTTATCCAACATTTAGAGTAACCCATCATGGAGATGGTATTCAACGTCATTCTCACTATCGTTTCACATGAATATGACTTTGCAAATGCTAAACCACCTTCTTGAAGTCCTAGTCCTCTAAATATGGCTCTTTGTATGCATATTTGGTGAATGACAACTCTATGTCCATAAGAGTTCCAAAATTTGCGATATTTAGTGCGGGTGGCATTGAAAGCATGTCATCGAACTTATTTGTGTTTACCTTCTTGTATTTATCACCAAATGAAACTACTGTAGAAACGCCATCCACTTGTAATCTCTAGTCTATTGTAGCCTACGTTGGGCTTGCAAGTACTATAGTCGTTAGTGATCTATGTGGATTATTGTCTCCTTTCCCATCAAATAGTGCTTCCACATCTTAACAACTTGCACCAGGGCATAAAACTCCTTATCATACATAGGGTAGTTAATACTTTCCCCACGAAATACTTCAGAATGGTAGCATACAAGCCTTCCTCATTGCATAAAGATTGCTCTCATAACATACCCACTCACATATGTCTCCACTTGAAAGGGCTTCTACAAGTTTGGTTTTCCAGAATTGGTGCTTAACTAATTTTCTTCTTTAGCTCCTCAAAATCCCTTTGATGGCCCTTTATACACTAGAAAATCTTTCCACTTGTTGTTATGGCGTGCAGAAGTGTTGCTACCGCTCAAAAGGAGGTTGTGCATTTCCTTAGGTATTGTGTTGCCCCAATGAAAATCTTAACCTCAGAAACATTAGTATGCATCGACCATTTCATGATGGCCTCCATCTTCGAAGGATTATCTTTAGAACTCCTCCACATATCACATACCCTAGATACACCAAATACTACTATGGAAATTCACACTTCTTGATATTTTCTAGGAGCTGATGGTATTTTAATGTCTCATGCACCCCTTTATCAAATGTGAGATATTCTCTTCTCATGTAGCACTGTATACCAGTATATTATCAAAATAGACAATAACAAACAAATCTATAAAAGGGAACAATACATCATTCATTAATCTCATAAACATATATGGTACATTGAAGATAAAGACCTTGCCTAGTTTTGAAGGAAATCCTCCAGGTATCTTCTTCTTTGACATGAACTTAGTGATAAAAAGACTTTAAGTCCACCTTGGTGAAGTATTTTTCTTGTTGTAGCTGATCCAGTAGATCATCTATCCTGGGAAAGCAATATCTGTTATTGATCATGATTTTTTTAACGCCTTGTAATTTATACACATTCGCAAAGTCCCATCGTTCTTTGTCATAATCATGATGGGTGACCCACATGGTCATGTACTCAATCAAATGACACGTTATTTCAGTGGCTACTACAACTATTTATTCCCCTCACTTGCTTCTATAACAGACTGCTTATCCAACCCAATGTTTGGAAATGGGGAGTCCAACAATAGTTGGATTTCGTGCTCCACTTCCCTCTTAGGTAGTAACCCTTTGGGCTCTAAGAAAACATCCATTTGTTACTGTAGAAACTCTTCTAGTTATTGTTTATATTTCTTAGTACACCACTCTAGGGATTCCTTGCCTCTTATTGACTCTTCTAAAAACTTTTTTTCTCTTGAAAATAGTAAAACATACTTCTTGCTAGAACTGATCAATTTCTTATCTTGGTTGGCACTTACCAACGAAATTTTTAACTTGCCTTTGTGCACATTGATGACGAATAATTTTCCATCCTTGAAAAGCCTATACTGGTTGGCTCTCTACATGAATATTTCATATCACATGTACATGTAGGGAATCCCAAACATGACTCCACATACATCAAGGGGAACCATATCTAGTTCTAATTCATCAATAAAATCAACATTGATAGAAAATCTAATTTCGCATTATTTTGTTGCCTTTAGTTCTGCATCATTATTTACATATCCCAGTGGATATGGGTTTGGATGATCACAAAATTATAGCTCCAACTTGTTGAACAAATCTGCTATAATGATATTCACCTACGATCATAAGTCAAACAAAGCATCAAGCTTTATCTTCTTGACTTGTGTCATTATATGGAATATTTTGGTCATTTCTTTCTTTTCCTGTTGTTGAGGGCTACTTGGATTTACCTACTTCTGCACTGATGTATATATCATATTCTCATTAACGTCCAAGTTTCTTTCAAATTGGTTGCTCAAATCAGTGTCCATGATATTCTTCTACTTATTGTCTTTATTTTTGTTCTTTGGGTTTAGCTCAGGGCACAAATTCCATCACTTCTCCTGTGTATGATCGTTAATGTTAGGGTGGTTGCATTGGTTGTTAGGATCTATGCACTGGTGTGTTGTGGATATTGTCTTTTATCTTTTCCCCCTTTTTTCTTCTTCTTCCCCTCCTTAGAAGCGTCTTGTTTCTCCTTATGCTTCGATCCACATGATTGCTCTCTTCAAGCCTATGTTCTCCAGGTATTGTGCTTATACAGAAGCCTCATCCATTGATTTGGGCTTGAAAATCACCACTTTTCTATCACATGGTAGTGTAGACCCCCAAATACTTGAGGAGTACATATATTTTCTTTAGGGAGATACCCTATATTATGGCCGTGTTTTTGAACTCCGTGGTGTACTCCAGCATGCTTTACCTCGGCTTTTTTCTAAAGTGATGCGACTGAATCCACTGGTCCTCTACATACTTAATAGGGTGAAACTATGACTTAATGAGGGTTTTGAATTCCTCCCACTTAGTCACTAGAGGCTCTACCTCCAACCTTAGGTTCGCTGTGTGGTTCTCCCACCAAGTCAGGGAATGGCCCTCTAATTTCAGCCACACAAATGAGATCTTTTGTTCTTCCTCAATTTGATGGACGTTGATATACATTTCCATTTGTTGCAACTAGTGATTCATATTCAGAGTGTCAATATCACCATGGTATGGCTTGATATCAACCATTTCTTCCATTTGAAAATAGGGTTGTGATTGATTCACGACACTCCAATTAGGTTTTATCTTTTCTAGGTCCTTTCTTTGGTTGATTGTTTGTTTCATCCCAATTTCCTGATCCCCCTTTTAATTTATCCTCTATGTTTGAACCCCCATCTTATCCAAATATGTCAATATTATTTCTCAAGGATGCCATGAGGAGATTTACATTATCGTTTATATCAATGACTTGTTTTTCTAGTCGCGAAAACCTCTCCTCTTTGGGATCATGATGGTTATCCACTAATTCGTCATCCATGATTAGGGTTGTACAATTTTTTTCCCTACCAATATATATCCCCTACAAATCTCCACAATATTCCCAAAGAAAATGACTTTGATACCAATATGATTTGTAAACTACTGTGGATATTCCACTTGACAGTTCATCACAATAGATTTGATAATATTATATGTAAAATTTGAAATTCTATGTTGTTACAGTTTTATTATATTTCTCGATATGTATATTTATTGTTAATAGTGTTGATCTGTAAACTATCGTGGATATTCCACTAGACAAATCATCACAACATATATGATAATATTATATTTAAAATTTGAAATTCTACACTATTACAGCTTATTAGATCTCCATTTATGTAGATTTATTGTTAATAGTGCATGCATGTGAATGAAAATTATAAATAAAATAGATATGTAAAAAATAAAATATCAGACACACATTTGACGTAAGATATCCTATGGGAAACCCTTTCAAGAGAAATCCCAGTTAAAAGGTGAGGTCGCTCTGCTCTATTTCTTTGGATGAAATATGGTTATAAATACAAAGAAGTATGGTCTATGGCCCGTGGGCTAAAATAATGCATATATCCTCTGTGTGTGTTGTATCTCCTATCCATCTTGGCTATATTTTGTAAACTATAGAATAAATGCACTTAAAATAATGGAATCCATTTCTCTCCTAGTGGCTTGGTTATAACACAAGCCAATAGCCTGCTAGTGGTTAGGTATGACCACAAGAGGTATTGACTAAAGTTACAATATTTCCTCTTCTAGAGTATTATACATCATAATCATGTGGATAGCCCCTCTTTCATGAATAATGGAGGCTGATGTGGTATCCTCTTGAATTATGGTGGTGAAAATAGGAAGGTCAACTTCTGAGTGGCATAACTTTCACATACAGACTTTGATTGATGCGATTCTTATGCCGTTGGAAATGTTTCTATGTCTAGAATAGAATGAAAAGATATGGCACTATAGAAATAATTTTTTACGCCTAAAAATTTATTTGATTCCTCAAAATTCTCCCAAAAGGTTTCAAACCCTATTTTGCCAAACTGGTTTCCACTGGTAAAATAAGTCGTGTGAGTTTATTCCTCCACTTTTCCCACTCTAAAAGCATTGAGATGGATGAAAACCAATACAATGGTCCAATTTGGATCACAAATGTATTATAAGTTGATTTTAGGACTATTCAAAAGACTTAACTTCGATAGCGAATATATTAGAAATTATAGAAAATCAAAGTCTTACATATTTCCCATAGGTACCTAGATATCTTTCCTATATCTCAACAATATTTCACAGTCTAAAACATCTTATTAAATAATTGTTAGTGAATATTTTAGTTTAACTTGTTTGAATTTGATTTCAGGACTATTAAAAAACTATAACTTTCATAGTGCATATCCCCATAATTATAAAAAATAAAAGTTTTAAATATTTACCATGGCTACCTAGACATCTCAACTATGTCTAAATATGTTTGAAATTTTATAGAAAAAATTCCAAGTTGACATGTTTGAAGCATATTTTAGGAGAATTTAGGAACCCTAACTTCCTCATAATATCTTCCAAAGTATAACAAAGAAATGCCTGAAAATTTTTCCACATGTAAACGAAGATCATGCCACCATCACATCCAAGTTTCATAGTTTGAAACATATCATAATAAGATTTATGGTGAAAAATTCCAAGATGACCTATTTGAAGTAGATTTAAGGAAAATTTAGTATCTCTAACTTCCTTAGAGAATATCTCTAGAAATATAATTAACTAATGACTAATATTTTAACCACGTGTAAATGGGGATCTCATATCCATATCCTCCAAGTATGATGATCTAAAACATCACATAAGAAAAGGTATGTAAAAATTCTAAGATGGCTAGTTCACTACACAAATCACATTTTTTATCTACTTTTAAAACCCCAAGAGTATTCCCTAGATTTTTGTTTCCAACCTAAGATCTATTATTGGTTCGATTGAATTCAAACACACTCATCTATCCTTGATTGATAATGTTTCTATGTTCACTTATATGTGATTGAATTGTGAAACAAGCTGGGTTGACCTGTATTTTCTAGTTGGGCCAACCTGACAAAATATTTCATATCTCCTCATTTAAGCAAGATATTTAAATACAAAATTCCTTCAAAGATAGAGTATGTAGAGTAGGCTTCAAGGAAAAGTTATAACAATCTTCATATTGTAATCCTTATCCTTTCCATTTGTTGTATCCTCTCTACATAAATGAAAACAGAATATTAAACAACTTACATTTCTTTTAATAGTATCTTAAAAATCCAAATAAGAGATCTATTGAAAATTAAAAGGAAAATAATATTTTTGAATTTGATATCTTCAATGATGTCCATATTTATGGCGGAGTGCACTATCAAAGACTTAGAATATCCATGGCTTGGGTATTTACAATCAATGAGTAGAATTACAAGGAAAATTAAAGTTTAAATCACAAATGGAGTCTCTGAGAATATAGCCAATATAGAAAAAATTTAAGGATATCAAAGAGATCAAACAAAACAATAATATTTAAGGATCTAAAAATATAGAGGCTAGCCTCTTAGGGTGAAATTGAGGATATATTACTAGATACATAAAACTTATAAAGAAAATATAAGGATTTATGACTAGATAAATCAAACTCAAAAGAAATATTTTCTTTGTAATCAATGACAAAGTCCACATACTTGTAAATGTCAACATCATAGAACTTCCAACCGAAAAGGTCAGAGCCATAAGGAACATGAGAGTCATATTTGATTTGAAACGGGTACAATCAAGGGAGATTTTCTTTGTAAAGGATGAAAATGTGTCAAAACCAATCATAGCCTCTAAAAGAGATTCATTTAGGGGTAGAACATCATCCTAGAGAGAACATATGTCAAAACATCCACTTGGACCAATAAGTGGGAGAATTGGATGTAAAAATTCTAATGCATAAATCACTTGTTCAACTATTGCAACCATTTCCCAAGAAGATAAACATGAAAACAAAGGCTCCTTCATAGTATAAATTGAACACATGGGATAAGAGTCTATCATAATTCACTTGTGGCAAGGTAGTGTCTAGCAAAACAATATAAATGGACAAATTAGAAACATGGTCTAAGTTAGATGAGGTTAAGGATCAATATATGCAAGTTGATAAATTGTTAGAATGTGCTTATAGTGAGGAAAATGCATTACATGAAACAATGTGGAAAACAAAGCATTCATAGAATATATTTGATCATAGACAAGGAGCATATTGAAGTCTAATGAGCCTTCCATATGTATAACATTAACTAAGACAACCTTCCCATGTATTGAAATAGGTAAGGAAGGAAGAATATCTAAGGCTCCACTAGGTCTTTTATTGAAAGCCAATACTTTATTGGAAGTTAACATAAGGTTGGGAAAATTTAAACCTAGTTTTTAATATGCACAAGGACAAAATTAGTAATAGAGGTTCCTTCATATACAAAATATTTATGAAACGTGCATGAATTATCTACACACATTACTTGTAAAGGTGCAAATGAAGGAAGTTGATTTTTAGTATTTTGATTAAAGGAATCAATCTTATGACACGGAGGGAGCACACTTGAAATGAATAGAATACCCACTTTTCCGTAAATTTATAAATTGGTAGTAACAAAAAATTATTCAATAGTCACATCATTCTTCAAGGGAAAAGTGAGATGAAGTGAATATTGCATTGACTCAACCACTTCATCTACCAATGGTTGAATGGTAAGAAGTTGTTGAAGAAATACAGGTTATTAAAGAGTGGAATATCCTTGTTGTGAGAACCATTCTCTATATGCCTCTCAATGATAGGGTATAAATGAGTATGATAGAATCCTTACAAATGTTACTAGGAAAATTAATATCATATCATATTCATCTAGGTTATCCAACAATATCAATATCCCAAACATTATCCAAGTTCCATTCTTGCTTTCCCTAACATGACTCACATTGGCTGGCGGCATATCCCTTTCCTTTGTTTCATCTTCCCATTCTTCCTCTTGTTATTTCTATTGAATTATAGGTACCATTTGAGCTAGGTGGGACACTTTTTATGAGGTTGAGTATAAATAAATGAATTTAACTTATCAAGAATGAAAGGGGTCGAAATTGGTATGCTTTTTCTAACATAATAAGATTACCAAACAAACAAACTTATAATGGATATAGGAAGATTCAAGGTATCCGTCTAAGGGGAAGAAACATTTAAAAACAAAGGACAACGAAAATGGCTCCCTTGGTTATTACCTCTAGGAACATCAACAAATAAAATTCATTGAAATAAACAAACTATTTCAAAAGCCATTTGTTGTTGCTGCTACAAGAGCCTCCAAAATTCTGCCACATTCAAATTTTGGAGACTACCTACTGTCATATCAAGTGTCACTTTCAGCCACCAAGTGTATATTCATGTTATTTTGTATGTTTTAAGTTTCCTCATTATCTCCTAAGTGTCATCTCATCATTAAGAACATCCATAATGCACTTCATAGTCTTAGTACACTTTTTAGTTAGAAAACGACACTTTTTGTCGCAATCACACAAACTTTGTATTTTATACTTGGAGACTATTTGTAAATTGGAATTTTGATGTACTCTTCTCATAATTGGGTCATTTCTATTGTTTTTCCATGACCCTGGTGTCTTGGATATAATATTTAATCTCCGACGTTACCAAACCAAGAATCACAACGAATCTACTTTGCACAGTGGAATATAAACAAGAATAAATCTACTAGTGCACAAAATATAGACAACTTTTTACAATCTTCAACCCAACTTCGTTATATTAATAAAACTAAATAATACAGCAGTATAGAGCTCTTGTACTAGGGATAATGGCCCTAAAATATCCACTAGTACAAGAATAAAAAACTGGGGTTTGGTGTCAATCCATCGACACCCAATCTACCCTCAACAAGATACTCTAATCGTCTAGCTGATGTAGAGCTCCTCAAATTTTCCTTGGTCATACCCTGTACTTGCATGGTCCTTCGACTCCTACTCTACAACACTACCTCTATCAATGATCCAAGTCCATCTTGCCACTGATCCTTGGTTATCCAATTTTCTCTCTAGTTTTGCCTTAGTCCATCAAGGGCACAACACATCGAGACTTCTGTCGAGTTTTTCACAACTACGTTTGTGAACAAATCTCAATGTACACACTGTTTCTCCACAACTACTCAGGGAATTCAACCCACTATGCTCCAGGGAAAATTTTAAGGATGGAAATTTATCTTAATGTTTAGAGAACTTGGCAAATCTCACTAGTTCATAATATGAAATATATAAAATGTTTGATGATGCTTTTGTAAAAATATTCAAATTTCTAATAATTTTATATAGTCTCTATATGAAATTTTGTTGATTTTTAAAGTAAAAAAGTTTTATACTATAAAATTTGGGCTAATCATTTTTAGATGAAATGGAAATTACTGAATATTTTTTTTGGAAAAAGAATGGAAAATTAGCCCACTTGCGAATATTAGCCCCTAAAATTTTCCATGCTAGAGTCTTCTCACGTTGGTCCACTAAAGATCAACATAGGGCACAAAGGGTTTCCACCTATCACTACAAGATGTCCATCACCTACAATGAACATGGGCTAGGAGGATTGCCCATAATTTGTTGTAGAAGTCCTCCACACACAAGTCTAGGGATGCTCAACTGCTCCTCTAGATCATAGAACCTTGAGCTCAACTTCTGCCACTCTAGTAACTACCTAAGTCCATGAACATGGTGCACACTAGGATCCAACTTAGGAATTATCATGCTGCCCTCCAATAGACCATAAATGCCCAACCCAATGTCCACACTTGGTCCACTCTCATGCTTCCCTCCAACAGACCACGAGTATCCAATCCTTGATGTAACTGTTAGTATGAAATTTCTTGGAAGGTGTACCAAAAACATTCCACTTCAGTCATTGGTGAGACATGACCCTAACAAAAATTTGTAGCTACTTACACTTCAGATCTGCAATAATAAAACTAGAAAAACTTGCAACAAAACAACATATGTGATCCAAAAATAACAAACAACAAAATATATCCAATGTAATAACCCAAATGCAAAGACCTTTAAAATGAATAATAAACCTTTATTGATAACACCTACTGAAGGTGATCTACAAAAGGGTCCGCAAATCCCCCTCTGTGGGATGGGTGATTTGATGTTCTTAATGCTTTATTAATCTATTCTCGCTCTCAATGTGTGAAAAGGCCAAAAAAATGTGTAGAACTCAAGTGGGAGCTCAAATAAAAACAGACGATAATGGTGACGACGATAATGATCATGGTGAATAATGAAAACACTCCTATTTATAAAAAAGTATTGAGTTAAGCTCGAAAATGGAGAATAAGAAAATAATATTGACCAAATCGAGGTCTAACCATTAGGAATACTTTATTATATTTTTTGGACAGGGAAAATATATTCAAAATGGACAAATAGTTTTATTTAGAAATAATTAACAAATAAAATGATTTATTAATTATTTCGCGAGGGTTAAGAATGGTGTGAAATTGAAATAATTATTAAATACTGATTTAATAATTATTCCAATAATAGAATTAAGGAATAATAAATAAATAGTGATTTATTTAACTATTCCTAGGTGATTTAGTTAAATTTGAAAAGGAATAATTATCAAACAATGATTTAATATTTATTCCTAGATAAAATTAAATAAACAATGATTTATTTAATTATTCTTATGGGGTTTTTAAAATTTTAATCAGAAATAATTTAATAAAAATGGTTTACTAAATTATTTCCGATGGTGAAAGTGATTTTACTATGGTAAAATTAATACTAAATGGTGTATTTCGATCCACCTAGTTAGAAATGGCTAGGTGATAATTTTTTGTTGATAAGAGATTGCCCCCCAACATATGAGTGTTAGGAGAAAATCGTATGACCGAAATATGTTGTAGGTTCCACTTCCACGAGACACCAAAGGGGAGTCAGAGAGAGAGAAAGAGAAAGAGATAGCTGAAGAAATGCAAGGGCGGACAAAAATGGAGGGGGTCAGACCTACTAAATTGATAGAAGTCTGCTTTTATGTTGGAGTACATGATCTCAAATGAGTCGGGGAAGGCATAAACATACCCATTGAGATAACTACCTACAAATAATAATGGTGAGCCCAACAATGTGGGATTGAGCTACAAAGTACATGCTATGTTGGCATCAATGGGCTAAAAAACAATACAATGAATCCCATACACATAATGTGCGTGGAAAGACATAAGCCAGGACTGAATACAATAACATATGAGTGCATGAGACATAATTCCCCTCAAACTGACAAGGTGATGAGGGATCACAACCAAAGAAGCTTTGCTGAGCAAGAAAGGGCTCTGAAGATCCGAATGGATCATCTAATGGAGACATACATGTTGTGGGCACTTCAAGCGGTTGAAACCGAACCCATCACATCTGTAGAACTGCATCTGAGGCTGGATCAACATTTGCGGACATATGAGCATGTGGGGGACATGAGGTCTGGAACATCACACACACACACCCACGAATCATTGGGACAATTGTCTGGATCACAGAACCATCAAGTGTATGATTTTTAATCGTGCGATAAGGAGTTGGCACTGAGCGTGTAAGAAACAACCAAGTTAAAGAGAAATGATGATTCCCTTTTCTTGATCTAAGGCACTGAACCAAGGTGAAAGATGGAACTAAGTTATACCACCCTATAGACCATACTTCTGGAATAAATGTGCTGAAGTCGACAGAAGATGACCCGCCAAAGTTAGGGAAATGAGGAATCCTTAACAAAGGTGTGAGGGATCATAGTAGAGTGGCTGATGGACTAACACTGGGGATGATGATGGAAGGAAATGAGATGAGTGGCGGACTGATGACTTCCCTTGTCAAAGCATGACAAGTATGGTTTACTTGGAAGTGACTAATTCAGTTCTAGAGGAGATGGTCAATTACTTAAACAAGGGCTTTTCAAAGACGAAGCAATACAAATGGAGGAAAAATATGAATACAATGGGATGGATATGACAAAACGATGTATGGAATACTATAACTAGACTCAAGAGGACTCAGAACTAACTCTACATATATAAGGGTAACTCATCTCGGATGCTCTAAACAAGGGTGACGCTATGATTCTACCACATGGGGAAGGCCTGGAGGGGACCATAAAATCATGAGTAAATGATGGTTAGTCATGACAAAAATCGACATGTGATTCAACCAATGGGCGGGTAAATTGGTACCAAAGTATATATTTCTCAAATGAAGAAATTCAATTTTAATAGGTGGAAAAGTGAGACCTCATGGGAAAAATGGCTTCCTGGTGAAGTGTCACATTACCAAAATCAAAGGGAGACCCATTATATAAACAGGTGAGAGATTTCCAATGATGTTGACAGTGGACTACAAACACATTTTGATGATGTGGTTTGTTATTTGTTTATGTTATGGATGTATTCTTGTGGGAAGAACTAGTGGATACAGTAGGAGAAAGGGAATGGTGGATTACCAATCTCACGTGGCACTTATTATATGAATTAAATGGATTGAATATCTAGGTTCACATACATGGCATCACTATACCAAAGAGTGGCTTCAGATATAATGAACTGATGTTCACCTAGACAACACTATGGGTGAACAACAATAATATCTAAGGGATTGGGTTATTTATGTAAGATGAAGGAATGATTAAGTGTATCATCCCTAGAGTGATCTGAAGTGATATGAGACTCTATAAGTTCTTCTAAATGGGGAAGAATAATGGTACTAGAGTCGACACTACTAGATGCAATAGGAGGGTTGGAGAGAATTGCTTCTCTTGGACTATCAAAAGTTGATGCCCCCTTAGCCAAACATTGTGTGGAAATGTAATGGCCACAAGGTGGAAGTGTTTTGACTTCTTGGATTCAAAGTAAGAGGTATTTAAACCAATCAACTTCACCATGTGTGAAATCTTTGAACTCCACAAAATATTGTTTGTGGGTTTGTTGTGGAAGGAAGTACGCACGATGGTGCATATCACCCCAAGGATAATGAGTGGTGGTCATGGATTTGATGATGTATTCATCAATATGAAAGATGGGAGGACTATAGGAAGAGATACCACATGATGAAGAGGATCTACCTGAGGCATATTGATGAGAGACAAGGTTCACATACGCATCGTCAAGGTTAGGAGATAGGTGACTAGTAGCTAGGAGATCTACCGATGTTGAGACAGAAGTTTTCATCCAAGAAGGTTCAGTAGAATCACAATAGGATACATCTCGAGAGTCCCAATATATATATCCCATGGATAAAAATAGGTATATAATAGGAACAAAACTAATCATCATCTCGACATCAGGGGGAGAGATCACAATATGTGGTTGAGAGACCTCTTGCTCTAACATAGGAGTGGGATGAGAACCCATCGGTAGAGGGGAGGTGGAATCACTACGAGCAACCTCTAATTGGAGAAGCACCTGAAGTGTATCATGAAAGTTTGCAAGACAGAGACAAATATGAGAATAATGGCCATAATTATCACACAAAGCATAGGGATGATTCATGCATAATGATCTATTCTTCTTAGCTGAATTAGGTAAGGTGACATGGACCTCACGAATGTTAGAATCAAGGAAGGTATCATAGACCAAATTCTTGATATGAGGGAGTTTAGGACAATTACTGGTGGCATGACCAACAACATCGCATAGAGAACATGGAGGAATAAGATATGGTGGCTTAGGAGGGGCTAGAGTCATTGGGGGTGCCTTATCTTTAGTTCACTTTTTCTTGAGTCATTGGGGGTGCAGTGTAAGGTTTGAGTTTATTTGGGGGAGTGTTTGCACAAGGATCAATGTACTAGAAAGGGATCCCCAATATAATGTTAGGTAAACTCAATGTAGCCATAACAGGTGTAGAATAAATTCTTGGGAGTGGAGATAAGAACAGTATATGACCGGAAGGATAATGACCTAGGGGAACTGATTTGAGATTCTTGAGACCTATGGGAATGGTTCGAGGCTTAAAAGGACTAGGAGAGATACCAACAAAAGGAAGGGGACCTTGAGGAGTGATACTAGATGGCTGGATTGAGTTGGGAGCAATAGGTTGCAGAGGTGATGGCTACTGTGAAGGCATACTAGACCATTTATAGGTAGCCCGTGATGCTTGGAGCATGCAAACACTTGATGAGATAGGCTTAGAAGGAGTAGGTGTTGGACCATAATAAACACCAAGTAAGGTAGAATATTTGTAGACTCCAAGAGATACATTAATGAGGAACAAGACAGTTTGATTGCTAGTCATCGATGAGATGGTGGACTACGGTGAAGTCTGAGATTTTGGATCATAGTACGCCAGCTGATTGATAGTGATGATCTTTCCATTATGAGGGAAACACATCTTACGCTGAACCATAGATGCGACAATTGACATAGCATAGGTATAACTACAACCCAAAAGGATATTGTTATCTAATGGGGCATCGATCACCTCAATGTCAATAGAGACAGTCTTTCCGGTAAGAGTGATAGGGTAATTGTGATATAAGCCAAAGGGTTGAGAAGGATGAATATCCCAAACACAGAGAGTGATGGTGGAAGGAGACAAGTCAGGTGAACCAAGTTGCTTCTAAGCACTAGAGACCATCGCACAGGTGGAGGCACCTTCCTCTATGATACATCATTGAATAGTGGCATTTCTTATGGAGATTGTTATTTGAAATGCAACGGATGAAGTTAGGGGAGGGTGTTCTGACTTGTCAACATCAAAGAAAATCATATAATCTTCATGGGGATCCATAACACCCAAAGCAGAGAGTAAAACTTTCCATTGGGATGGGCACGTATGGAAGGCTTCCAATGTTTACATGGAAATAGGATATTACGCCAAGTCATCTACTATGCTATAGGTATGGGCGAATTTAAGAGAAGCAATATTTTGATCTTGGGGATAACTTCTACTTTAGGCAGATGGATATGTAAGGTACTATTTGATAATGAGAGAGGCTCGGTGGAAACTTGAGGTTGGGACTCAGTCGCTGACTTACCAGGTGGCTTGTCATATTGGTGCGTTCGAGTCTGAAGGTTGACCTATTTGGTATTGACCTCATAAGAATTCATCATAAGGATTTCATAATCATTGTGACCAGATGATGGAGGACCTGCATGACCTTGTGTAGGTTGAGCAACAAGATATCCTTGGTGAAGAAAAGGATTGGTAAGCATAGCCATTTGAGATGAAGAAGGAGGATGAGGAGGAGCTATGGGTTGCGGTCTTCTAGGAGCAGCTGCTTGAGCATCCCATACTTTACGCATCTGAGGTAAAATGGGACACTCATCAGTATAATGGCCATATACGTTGAAACACACACAAGGTTTGTTTATGCAAAGACCCTTGTTTTGCTTGGGTTGACTGCCTTGTTGCTGGGTTGTGGGGTTAGACTGATGTCCCTGAGGTGCATTGGGTGGTGGACCTTATCAACCTTGATTAACTTGAGATTGCAGGTTTCTGTTACCTTTTCCCTTGTTCCTTTTCTTGGGGTTAAGGGGATTGGTTGTTATCTACTGAGCATACACTTGACCTTGTGGAAGAAGTTGCTACTTTGGCAGAGCTGGAGGAGGCATGGGGTGTTGTGGCGCTAGTGCCAGTGGGGCTGGAGTACTGGGCAGTGCATACGGATAATAAGGAGATGGGTTACCCTTAGGATAAACAGGTGGAGCGATAGTTGGCCCTCACATTTTTTGATGTGGATGGGGATATTCATATGATGTGTTGGGACCTGTATATGAGTTTTCATGTGGAATATTGGAAGAGGGATATGTGTAAGAGGAGCTGACCCCTTTCGCAGGTTAACCATAAATCATTGAAGGTGCATCATATGGTTGAATTGTAGGGTGTGAAATGGTTCCAACGATACCATCAACAACATGAGATTCCCCAGGTGCATTAGCAGCGCCAGGCTGAGGAAGATCGGGAATGAGAGTATAAACATAACCTGACTGGTCATAGATCAAATAAAATTTCAATGCCACTTGGAGTGCATCTTCCTGAGATTGAGGGAAGTAAGAAACCACATATTTAGCAATGGGGACCAAAAGTGATCTAAGGAACCAATCCATATAGATGTGGTCTTCGAATTCAGGAGCTCTGCATATGCTCCTCCTTCTACGCCGCTCCTAAACATGGTCAAATAGGCGAGTGGCAAAAGTTTGATGGAAATAAGTAAATAGTTCGGTACCAATGTCATAATGGAGAGGTAACTTGAAATAGGTAATAAAATATTTGGCAAGACTTGCAAAAGTGGAATGACTGGCTCTGGGTTGATCGACATACCACTTAGCAATAGCTCCAATAACAGTGCGTTGGAACAAATTAAGACAGATGGAGTCTTCAGTGATATAATTAGATGAAAACGATATATGGAATGAGCGAACATGATTTGTGGGATCTTCTCCAAGATTACCTTCAAACTTAGGGATGTCGGAAGGGATTTTAGTAGGAATAGTTTCCCAATTGGGATCATGGAGAGGAGGATCATTGATGAGCTGACTAAAATTAGGGAGACTCAAACTAGCCATGAAAGGAAGCAATGGAGTAGGAGTGACCATACTGGCAGAGGTTTTGCTTGTGGGGTTACCCTAGTTAGTACTTGGGTTATCACCTTGGTTTCCCGCAACCATGTTGGTGCATGAAATAGCGGCGGTATGGGGTTGATAAGGTGTAGAATCAAAGGAGGAACTGGAAGAATCAGTAGAACCAGAGTCATAATCATATCTCGATGGAGGACTAGGAGGACGTACTTGAACTTCACAGGGAGGAGTAATATGTCCTAAAATAAACTAAGGGTGAAGGCCTCAAATTCTCCATGAAAATCATCTAGGGGGCACAATGATGTCAAGAAAATGATGACTCTAAGGAATAAAAGGTGATGATTGGAATAAAAGAGGAAAAAAGCACAAGAAAACACTTAGCATAGTGGTGCCAAGTATAAACTAACTATATTAATGATGCTACTCTAATAAAAGAAAACAGGTCCTATCAAATAAAAATACCTCTAACCTATAGGTGTTCTGAATCCTCAAACAATCCTAAATCTACTCTTTCATATGGCCTTCCAAAGAACTTATTACTTAATGGAATCCCATTCCCACAAGAAACAATCTCTAGAGAAAGGTAGGGTAGACAACCAGTTGCTTCCCATAGTATGTCCTATAGGTTGTTTTCCTATATTGGTCACTACGGTTACCTCCATCCCACGAGGGTCGTCGACTGTTTAGGTTCTTGGTGATCAGCTGCCACACGAGATTCACTACCATAGGTTAGGTAGCCCTAACGAGAATTCCTCACATGATGATCTAGCCTAACACCCTCTAAATTCGGTTTCTGATGCACTCCAACTTTGGATTGTGGGATGGTGAAGGATTTTAAGCTTCCTAATATGTCAAATTCTATGTCCCAATGTAAGCGATCGATGGGTGTTATTGGAAGCCTATCCAACCAATCCTACAACTAAACTGAAAAGATTTTTTGGCCTTGGTGCCCAAGTGGCCTTAATATATGTATGTTGAATTATTAATGTGTAGTGTTTCAAGTATTGGCTTGGCGGTGTTAACCAAGCTCATGTTCGCTTAGGGTGTGAGTGTGTGAAAATAATGTGTCAAGTGGATGAGTTAATTGAGCATGTTTTATGATGACATGTGTTACTGAAAATAAAGTGCTGAAATACTATAAATAATGCTGAAAATGATAGAAAAATAAATAGCTAATCAAGCACACAAAACCCCACCCAAAAAGGTGTCAAGAATCTTAACAAGAGAAGGCAATAAAGCTACTCAAAGACACATAAAATTCATAAAAGACCTAATGTCAAAGGGACTGAGATCTAGAGGCACTAATCTTCTATAAATTGTGTAGATACACAACAAGAATTAAAGGTGACAAATGCTATAAAGGATAGGTATGAAGCTCCAAAACCTAGGATGCTCAAGGGGATCCTAATGGAGAAAGGAAAAACCCAAACTCTAAAGGGAGAAAAGGTGAAATAAGCTTATCTCGAAGTGTTGTAAAGTAATGGATCAGACTGAAAATTAATGGCTGAAAATGATGAAACCCTAGACTCCTCTCCCAGCCATTCTCTTCCTAACAATGTGGAGGTATACTCTAAACCCTAGGGGGATTTTTCCTTCCTCAAAGAGAAAAAATGAGAGAATATAGGCTATGGGAAGACTGAAATAGAAATAATAAACCCTTCCTAGTCTACACACAACACTCTTGGCAAGCTTGAAAAAATTCTAAAAAATTCTCTAAAAATTTTCAAAACGCAGGTAATGACATGGAAACAATGGAAACCATAGTTATTAGCCACAAACTACACTCTCGAACACAAATATGGGACTGAAAAGTATGTTTTTTTCCTGGGACTCTCAATTGATAGATATTGCACCAATTTTCCGTATCCTGCTTGGCTGGAAACTGTGACTCGTAGAAGAAACCAAAAAATCACTAGAATCCACAAACTTGACAAAAAAGGAAAGAATACTATAAATAGAAATTGAGAGGCTATAAATAGATGTAGAAAACCCAGATCTTTACTGAAACTTCAGTCACCCAAGAACGTTGTTATTACACAACTAGAATCGACATTTGTTAGTGTGAAATTTCTTGGAAGGTGTACCAAAAACATTCCACTTAAGTCACTAGTGACACATGACCCTAACAACAATTTGTGGTTCCTTACGCTTCAGATATGCATTAATAAAACTTGAAAAACATGCAATAAAACAACATATGCCATCCAAAAACAAAAAACAACAAAATATATCCAATGTAATAACCCAAATGGAAATACTTTTAAAATGAATAATAAATATTTATTGATAACACCCGGGGAAGGAGATCTACAAAGGGGTTTGTAAATCCCCCTCCATGGGATGCATCCTTTGGTGTCTTTGATGCTTCAATAATCGATTCTCTCTCAGTGTGTGAAAAACCCAAAACAATGTGGAGAACGCAAGTGGGATCTCAGATAAAAAGAGACGATAATAGTGATGATGATAATGATCATGGTGAAGAATGAATGGGAAACCCTCTTATTTATAAGAAAGTATTGAGTTAATATCGAAAATGGAGAATAATAAAATAATATTGACCAAAGCAGGATCTAACCATAAGGAATACTTTATTATATTTTTTGGAGAGGGAAAAGATATTTAAAATGGTCAAATATATTTATTTAGAAATAATTAACAAATCAAATGATTCATTAATTATTTAGTGAGAATTAAGAATGGTGTGAAATTGAACTAATTATTAAATAGTGATTTAATAATTATTCTAATAATATAATTAAGGAATAATAAATAAATAGTGATTTATTTGATTATTCCTAGGTGATTTAGTCAAATGTGACAAGGAATAATTATCAAACAATGATTTAATAATTATTCCTAGAGAAAATTAAATAAATAATGATTTATTCAATTATTCTCATGGGTTTTTTTTACTTTTAATCAGGAATAATTTAATAAAAATGGTTTACTAAATTGTTTCCCATGGTGAAAGTGATTTTAATATGGTAAAATTAATCCTACATGGTGTATTTCGATCCACCTAGTTAGAAATGGCTAGGTGATCATTTTTTGGTGATAACAGTAGCATATGCTCCTATTTAGGGCATCCAACACCTATGTAGCCCTTCCTCTTAGTTGCCAAGATAATTCTCCTAGGACACCCATTCATTTGCAAGCCACATCAACTTAAGAGGACAACGATACTTATTCGTCAACCTTTTGCTACTCCTCTTGACATGAAACGTAAACTATTGCTATAACTACTCTTTAGGATGTCCACACCTGTCCTAATCTAAGACTTCCATCCAACTGACATTCATCCATCATCAAGAGACCATCTACAACCATATTGATGTTTCCCTCTTGCCCTTGGGTTTTGTGCATCTACAAGTCTGGTTAGGGCACACTTAAAAACCCTCAAACCTTTCTCAAAACCTATGTGTCCTCCAACAAATAAAATATCTTTGTTGTCTAATTACGCTTGTTTTGTACTATTTTCAGGGAAAATTTTAGGGGCTAATATTTGCCCATGGGCTAATTTTCTACACTTTTTCCAAAAAAAAGATTCACTAATTTCCATTTTTTTGTAGAAATTATTTGCCCAAATTTTATAGAATGAAATTATGTTACCCTAAAAATCGCCAAAACATTATATATAGACCATATAAAAGTATTATAAATTTGAATATTATTACAAAAATACCTCCAAACATTTTATAGATTTCATATTATGGACTAGCAGGACTCGCAAAGGTTTCTAAACTTTAAGATAAATTTCCATCCTTAAAATTTTCCCTTACTATTTTGACCTTGAAAATGCTTCATAAGGCACCCTACAACACCTTACAACAAGCCTACCACTCCAACAACTTAAGTCTACCAAAGAAAATGAAGAAGGATTTGTTTAGGTTGAAGCCTCTTTGAGATGACTACGGTTCAGTGAGGAGACCCTCTTAAGTTCTCACGTCCCTCCAAACACGCCACCTTACATGATATTGTAGCATCCATTTTTCTTGTGGCCCAAACAATGATATCCACACACCAAAGAATATCACAGAAAATCCATAAAACATACTTGGTTTGTTGCGCCCTAATATGGAATATGAGACACACACATATTGACCCTTTAAAACTTCCCTTAATTCATCTCTCATCTGCTTTACTATGGCATTCTCCACAGAGAAATCCACACCAAAATCACAGAGGTACCCTCTTCAAAACTTAGTTGTGTAGTCTCCTTTATCTTGCCTCAAATTTGCACCAAAATCACAGAGCTAATCTATGAGGGATTGCACTTATGATATGCATTATGCCTTACACTTGACCTATATTTATATGGATCAAGTGGGTCTACGAAATTTTTCTTTTGGCACCACTTTGACCTCAAGCCAACTTTCCCAACTAGACAAATTAACCCATCATATCTTCAAAAATTCATATCTCATCTTCTACAACTTAGATTTTGACGACTTTCATTATGTTGGATTCTCCTTGCCATCCTCTATCATATCCATCCATCACATGTAGAAATATCTCCATTGTTTTGGCCCAAAAAATTTGGGTACAGAACCCCAGGCTTGGTTTCAAGCCCACAAGGCCACTTGTGGAGCTCCTTCCTCCAAACCCTCGATCCTCAACGTTTGGAGTACCTCCAAAGCTACAAAAATAAACACTTTCTAACTTTTATTAATGAGTTGTAAGTGTCACACTTGTTTTTGCTCCAAAATAATTGTGTTTTCCCATGCCTTACCTTCCACACTTGAAAATTTTTGGTTTTCACAAGCTTTCCCATTAGGCTAGGGAAATCACCCTATGCACCCTAAAGGATTAGTCGGACCCTCCTTGTTTGTTGGGACTATGCCCTGCACCTAAGCACAAATTTTCCTCCCTTTCAAGCACACAACGTACTATCAAGCATCAAGACCCCCTTATTCTTCCAAACTACAACCTCCTTATGTCCTCTCTCCTAGTTGAGCAAACAAAACACACCAACAACGATTAGTCAAGTCTCTCTTGAGCCTTGAGAGTGTGCCTTGCACCCTCCTTGTTCCCATACCTTCCCAGTTGAGCATACAACACATCAATAGTCCATAGTTAGGCCCCTTGCCTCTTATGATTGCACGCTACACCCTCCATTAGGCCTACTCATCTTAAAAAATCACACAACACATCCTCTGTGGTCAATAGACAACCCCTATTGCCTTGTAACTATGCCTCGCACCCTGAAACTTTTGCTTCCCTTTTTGAGTGGATAATTAATTCATAGCTAGAAAGTTTACATGAAACATGATAAAATAGGAGATTTTTGGGCTGAGGTTTGATTTCCATGAGTGCTCTTACTTACACATGTTATTAGGAACAACATGGCAAGGATACGTGAGGGGATTTGATAAAGGAAGCCGCCCAAGGAAGCATTCAAAGACAAAAGAACGCCTGATTGCGAAAAATGAAAGAACATCAGATTTTGATGATCAAAGTGAGCCATAAAGACTCCATATGATCTTAAGACCCTTTGGAGGGTAGATGGAAACAACAATGAGAAATATAGAACAAGTACTGAAGGCATAGGTGGCAACACAATCACCACTCAATAAATTCCATGTCACAAGTCACTGTGGGTCCAAGTCATCAATGTGAGTGGCTTGTCATATTGTCGCCAAATGATGATAATGATGTATTTTTTTAAATATAAACATGTGGATGTGCAAGATCCATACAAGGACAAAAGAGCCACATGGATAAGTCTATAGGTCACATATAGAAGTCGAAAAAACATAAAGAAGTGAAAAAGTCATGTATAAGTTCAAAATTCATTTAGAAGTCCAAAGGTTGTATAGAAGTCTAAAGGTCATTAAAAGTTGAAAAGTCATATGGGAAGTTCAAGAGTCATGGGGATATGACGTTTCATTCCTCTAGTTATACAAGAAGCCTCATTACTCAAGAGAGGAATTTTAACCTTGGCTTCTCTCATAAGTCATTAGAGGGATATAGATAGTTCTTTTGGATAGAAAGTAGTGGCTCAAACACTCCACTATTGGAGCCAATGGTGTTCAATGTATTCATGTATCTTGGAATTTTTTCTTAATAATTTAAGCCTATTGGGCCAACACATTTTCATGCATAGATCATGGATGTTTTAAGACTATTCTTTGAATGTTTGTGGTTTATGTTGGCATTCTCATGCATTTTAGAAATTAAACTATTTTTGTGGCTTTGGTGCTTATCTTGTTGAAAGTGTGTTTTGATGTTTATAATGATCGTTACATATATGTGAACTGATTTGCTTGATGACTAACAATTATTTCTCATTTATGTGTGTGTGTATTTACTAGAATAGTACTATTAATTTTCTTTTACATACTCACTTTTGTTTCCTTGTAGTGAAAGAATCTTGATACATTTGCAATTGAACATTTCACAAGGCACATTTTCTTTCTCATTCGAATGAACATGTGCGCTAATCTCTTATGCTAATTGCTCAAGCCAAGGAAAATATTTATGTAAATTGCGGCCCTGCTATATTATGGACGAGACTCCTATACCCAATGGTGTGAGGTATAATTGAAACTTCATATTTATGAGATCTCCTATATGTTGGTAGAATCCAACAACTTCAACACCATCCTATGATGATCAAGACCAAATTCTAGCCAATACAGAGCTAAAAAGGCCCTTTCAAAAGTCATCCTGGTATGATGTGGGTTGGGGTTCAACTAAGGAAGGTAGAAGAGATTACTATGGTAATTGTCACACAATAGTCACCCAAGGTGCAAGTAGCCATGTGAAGAAAGGAACTTCCCATAGTAGTCAAGGTTGATGTTATGCATTTTCCTTTCGTACTTAAAGCACTTTCCACTTGCAGTTACCCATATGAAATTTAGGAAAAACATCTATAGCCACTACCTCATGATCGATAGTTGAATAAAATAATTGCGTGTCTTATTTCTATGTATTCTCATCCAAAGTAGGGCCCATATTAGACCCAAAACAATAGAGAAATGGTGTTACACCATGGAGTCACCAATTCTACCACAACTCACATGCATCCGTAGCTCGTTACATAAATAAGAGGGGATATTATCTATGCCTATTGTTAGTGTTGGTATCTTCATCCCTCCATCAGTCACGATCAAAATTATCTTTTTGCATGCATTTTAAGTGTCTCATCCAATTAGCTGCATTCCATTAGGATCATGGATCATCTTATGGTAGTTGCACATTATCAAATTTCCCTCATGGTCTTTACCTGTTGGCCTATTTTTACAAGTTCAGGTCATTTACAGTCATCTTTTGGCATTACATTTGCAAAAGCCATTTTTAGGGTTTTAGGTGTCATTAGGTCTAGGGTTTTGTCATTATTAAGTCTTATAAAAGCTCAATAATGGTCAACAGGCACGTGAGGAGGTCAAATAAAGTCTCAGTATCAAAAATTTCAATAATCACACGCTCAATGATTGATTTTTCCTCAAAACCCTGTTTTGAGGAAAAACAAAGTTTTTTATGTTTTATGTACAAAATTTAATGTAATTTTATTCTTTATATATGTAATAAGTCTAGAATGCAGCCCTGGTCACCTAACCAAGCTCTTGCACTCCAACTCCTGCAAAAGAGTCAAAAATTTAAAGCATTAGTTCATCAAAAGGAAAAAAACAAGTCAAACTGCCAAAATAGAGCTTTTGAAAAGAAAAGTGAAAGACAAACATTAGAAAAGTGGGTTTCTTTTAAGTGAAAAATTAAAGTCCCTTGTATATAAAGTATTTTTCATGTTGAAGACATCATTTGTGCCCAAAGAAAGAGTGAGCAAGAGCCAAATCGTGTTTTTGAGGTGAAGAAGGCCATTTGCAGCAAAATTTGCAAGGATTATTGGGCGTGGCGCACCTGGGTTGAGGCGCGGCGCACCTGGTCGGTGCAGCGCACAGAGTGCAGGTTTAACACTGACATCTGAACGGGCGCGATGCACCAGTGGGGCACGACACACCTGTGTCTGGGCAGGGCGCACTGTTTTTGGGAAAAGTATCCAATACAGAATGACCCTATTCCACTCTAAGGGTGATAGTACCTCAGCAACAATCAAAGCAAAGCTATTCGAGATTACTTATTTATGAGATGTAAGAGAGGGGAGAAAGAGATCCACTAACCGTTGTCTTCCGCTAATGATTGATCCAATCTTCTCTCTTTGCTGCTTGCTCCTAGCTCCTTGCTCTTTCACTGGCCCAGCTACACCAAGATCCTGCAAAATGACAAGAGAGGGAAACTACAAGAAGCATACATTCATAATTGATTCAAGGATTAGAATAAATCAAATATACAAGTATCAATACGCCATTGAGACACATGCATATAGAAGAACTTCAAATGCTTTATTAATGGAAGAAGTAAAGTTCAGGAAGTGATACAACCATAAAAAGCCCAATCCAGCATCACTTCCCAGCAGAAAGAAATCTCCTCTTCACCTCCTTCAAGCAAATCACCCAATAGTTCTATACTCAAACCAACAGCACTTCCTTACATTCACAAGATTCCAGCCTCCCTAGACCTCATGAGAGAGCTCTATATATAGGAGATTTGGAGAAAGGATGAGTCAGCTTGTAGCTGGCATGAAGCTGACTAGTGCCCTCTCCCACTTCAGTTATTCTTAAGTTCTTGAGTCCACTTGGAGGTTCTTGCTTCCACTTGGAGATCTAGACCCTCTTACTCATCACAAGGCGAATTCCCTGATCCAAGTGTCATTTTGGAAGCTTCCTGGGCATTGACACCTTGAGGAATGACTGTGCCACTTGGCCAAACTCGCCCAGCGCAGGTAGCCTTCTTTGCAGTTGACATTCAGCGCAGGTACACAGTGGAGCAGTTGACATTCAGCGCAGATGCTCAGTGGAGCAGTTGACATGATCCAGAATTAGCCTGTTTTTGAGTGTTTTCAGGTGGAGAACTGATATTTAGTGCTGTGGTTTGCTGACCTTGTTCCTCTAGGGGTAGGAACAACATGTTTAGGGACTTTGGATCCCTCAGATTATTGACATTTCATGCTTCATGCTGTAAGGCACAAAAATGTCTATAACAGTTGCCCCCTAAAGTATGAGGTCGTTTATCGGGTGAAATGCTTTATCAGGAGGATCCGAAGTTCATTCAATCGCTGAGAGGTGACCTGTAATGAAATACAATACAATACATTATTTTTCATTCTGCTTTCATGATCTAGCTGAGGCGGGCATTCCCATGCTCAGCTTTATAAATTCATTTTGGTACATAGAACAGACGATCGTCTGATGGTAGACTGATAATTCTCTGCTGAAATTATCATCCTTTGGGTAGGATGATCATCTGCTGTAATGATGTACATGTCAAATGTCTTTATATTTCCTGAATATATATCGCAGCCCGGATGGATGAAACTAGATTCGGGGTCTTCAAACTCGTTCTATCTTCACTCTAAGTACAAGTCGATCCATGTGAGAATTGCACTGAAGTCGAACATGGAAAGACATCGCTTGATTACCGGTCAATGATGTAAACCGTTAACAAGCGCGAGAGGAATCACCGATAATGATAATGACCCTCAAGGTACTGCAGTACAATTCACGTGGTGTGAATATAGGACTTGGCGTCGAACACCACGCAAAATCTTCTGGTCGAAGGTCATTGATGTATACCTGTCGCCGGAAGTGAGAAACTTGCCATTGAGGCATGCAAGCTTCAAAGTACTGAGGGGGTTGTTCCTAGATCAACTTCTTGGATAATGAGCTGAAGTCGACAAGAAGCGATCCGTCAAAGGAGGGCCTTAATGAATCCCACATCAGTGACACGGAACGGAGCTAATGATTTTAGTGGAGGTGAAAACAATCTGTGAAATATGATTCAGGGTGGCGATCATGGGTGGATGAAGGATAATGTATGGCAGTGGATGGGACACGGTTGACTCTTTCTGAACAATATCTCTTGAACATATAACGACATTGATGCGATGGATCGGTAGCATTACCCCAAATGTGGATGGTTTGGCGAAGACCATGGTGATGAGACCGGTGAATGAAACAACCCAACCCGATGTGATACGGAGGAAAAGTGTCATGTTCAAGAGCGACTTGCTACCATTAAAGCTTTGAGGTTCTCCCAATTTTTCCCCAGTCATTTCTGACCAGTACCTCTTTATTTTTGTCAAGCTTGAGGAGGATAACATATGCTTGTTCTATAACCTGCCCTTCGGGCAAGCCCATCCCTATGTTTTAACGAGCCTAGTGATAGGGAAACTCGTTCTCGTCTAAAGACAAGTTTGTCGCTATTTAATCATTTTTACGAGTCTAACGACAAGGAAAACTCGGTCCTTTTCATTTTTAGAGAGTCTGAAAAGGTACAGAAAGTTAACTCCAAAATTCCTTTTTCATCATCTAATCCCTTAAGTCCGAAAAGGTATAAAACAATACAGAAGGGATGAGTTTTCGATAATTTTAACGAGCTAAATAAAACAAGCGCTCGACCTTTTTGTGTAATAATCCCTCAGGTCCAAAAAGATTAAAATCTAGAGGAGGGATAGCTCTTCCGGTCCTTTTAACGAGCTGGAAGGCCAAAACTCGGCAAACTTTTCATATTTTACGAGTCAGATGAAAAGAGCTCAAAGAAGACTCGTCTTTTGAGGAACGAGTGATAAACAGGGATAGCAGCAGATTCCAGGTACAGGTTGGAATTTTCCAATCACGGAAGTGTCACAAGGATGGCTAGGTGAAATCACTCTTCGCAGCTGTTCCTCAAAATGGGTAAACAATCATATGGAAGTGAACGACTGGCCAAATGGAATGGAGGTGGCAGGTGCAAACACAACCAAGGCTTTTTATGGCTAATAAATTTACGATCACAATGGTTATTTACCGGGGTATGTTCATTTTTTAATGAGCTTGACTGCTCAATCTTATGTTTATTTTTTTAACGAGCATGAACTATGTACTAAAACTGCTCGGATCTCGCTTTTCTATTTTTTAACGAGCATAAATTCCGCGGTAAAACTGCTCGATTATACCAGTCATAAGATAAGAAATGTCTCCTGCAAGATTCCATTTTTTATAGAGCTCGCACCTCACATAAGCTATGCTCCCTCTCATCCTTTCTTTATGCAAGTTCGGAAACGGCTAATCCTACGAGTTTAAAGGGTTAGACCTACAGGTTTAAAGGGAGGACCTAAAAATTTAAAAAATAAATAGTCGTCCCTTGCTTGCATTCCAAAAGGTTTGCATGCCCCCAGGTATAAGACAGAGTTTCAAGGTTACCCCTACTTCTTTCCGCCAAAACTTTCGTTTCACCGAGAGAGGCATACCTCTTTCTGGTTACCCAAAGATTGTTTTGTTAACACCATCAAATGAAAACATTTCCTCGGCACTGTCTACCGAAGTAGACAATGGTGAATGACCTTTGTCAAACAAGTAACCTTGACAAAAGAATCCTATTCTAGAACAACCCCTCTTCCATCCACGGACGGGGTACGGACTAGTCATATTCTTTCACGGAAATTCTACCTTATACCCAGGGTTTCCTCTGCCCGAAGCAGACCAGGATGCATGCCCCCTGGGTTCCAATCCCATCTTTCCGAATCACTCGCACTCATCGGGAAGGAGGACTGGGGTTGGAGACATTTCTTGGGTGAATAGACCATTGAGGGTTGGTATGTGACTATTTGTGATGCGTGATCCCGGAAATGAAAGTTGGTCTACGAGCTTGACCATTCTTCCTTCGTGTGGAAAACACATTACTCTAAAGAGTGAGGAGACTATATCTCCCATGCAATATATATAGTCTCGTTCAAGGAGTAGGTTATAATCCAAGGGTCCTTGAACGACCATCACGTTCATTTGAACGGTCTTCCCTTTCAATGTAACAGGTACATTGGGGAGGATCCCTAATGGTCGACTGGTTCCTTTATCAAAACCCGAGAGATTTCTTATCTCAGGCAAAAGCTCCGGGGAACCCAGTGCTTTCCAAGCAATAGAGGAAAGGATACTCACAGATGCCCCTTCATCAATGATAGTTCCAGCCATTACCATTCTATAAATTTGGACTATGATTCTGAATGGTATACTGGCTGGCAACCGGGGTCTGCCTAGTTGGTTCCAATCAAAGGACACAACCAGGTTGCTTGGTGGTGGGACCGAATACACGGCCGGATATGACCCTGACGATGTTCCTTCCTGCGATAAAGGAATGGGCACTTTGCCCTGATGCTCATCAGAGTCGGTGTTGATGAAAAGAATTTGGATGGTGTCATCCTTATTCTCTTCAGTGAGGGTGTCATTTGAAGATGAATCTTCAGTGACGGTGTCATTTGAGGATGAAACCTCTGAAGGAAGAACCGGGTCAACTGCCGTATCGACCTTTAGACTTTCGTCTGGTCTGGATTCAATAGGTTCATTTTCAATGACTGATGCTTCAGCTGACCACTTGAGCGGGCCAACTGTATTTTCAACCAACGAAGGACTTGGCACGAGTTTTTTGTATCCAGGAGGAAGCCTCAACGGTGAAACCGGGCGATCTTCCAAAACTCTCTTCGCTTCGTCTAAGAGGGGACAACGGTGGATGGCGTGATCGCCTTCACACAGTCTGCAGGGGGATCTTGCTCCCCCTCTTTGTCTTGAACCTTCACTTTCGCTGGTTGACGGTAAGCATTCAACATGGCTATCAGAGGTTGATGCTCCCGAATTGTGCAACCGAGGGGACCAGTCCCTTAGTATCCGGGGAATACAGGGACAATCTCTATGGAAGTGGTCTCCTCTACATATGACACATGGCGATTTAGGCCCGGTCTGTGCTGTGTGTGGATTTTTGTCAGATGTCTTTTGCTTTCCCCCAGTCGCCTTAGGCTCCTTCTTCTTCTTCTCTCTCTTCTTCTTCTCCTTCTTCTCCATGGGATCTTGGCTTTTGCCGGCTCTACCTTGCGAAGATGAAGGATCGGAGGAAGAGTTATAGGAAGTAGAAGGCTGGTGGGCAGTTCTAGACTGATCTAACTGTTGACTTGACTGTTCAGGAACCATGGTGTTCTGAACTACATTGGTTGAGAACAGCCAAATAGGCAGGCCAATTGTCAGTCCTGGAAGCGACAATGTGGCCATGTGGGGCGCACCAACTTCTCCCCAAGAGGAGCAAGGACTAGGATTTCCATCTTGTGGAATTCCTTGGTTGGGGCGTTCCATGTTTTCAACCTACAGATCAACGCAGGAATAGGAGGTGATTATGTTCCGTTTAAAATAAATTTTATAACGACGCTTTAGACACAACTTGCTTTTTCACTTTTTAAGAGTCGAGAAAAAGCTAAAGATGACTCTGGTCTCCTTCGATGTTTTAACGAGCCCGAAGTGACAAATGCTCGGATGGACTTTTTCAGTTATAGAGTTTGAAAAAGGCCAAAAGAAACTACTCTGGAGTTCTAGGCAGAGGGTGTGCCAAACTTTTCGCAAAACCACAGAATATGTTTTATGGTACGAGTGGTCGATCTTCGTGAATGCTGTGCTCACTGCATTGCGATCAGTAGGGCGGCCGACACGGTTTCCTATGGATAAAGGCTTTGTTCCTATAGGGGTCTCCCAATATATACGCGACGGTGCGTGGGAGCACAAGTCCGTATTGATACTTATCGCTTCACCGTGGAGGAATCACCCAACCACTCAACGCTAAGATATCACGTTTAACGACGCCGGAACACGTCTCTAGCTTAGACCTCTATGTGTTTGCGTTATGTTTCAATGCGTTGTTATGTAAATTCAATTTATTTTAAGGTTGATCTTGTTTAGCAGTTTGCCTTTATGGATCACCACGAGATGTATAGTAACACTCCTAAATGCAGTCTAAGATGATAAGCAAGCTTTTCAATCTTTCAACTTTGAAAATCTTATCTACTGAGGGAAAAGAAAGACAACATCTTTTCACACAGATCATAGAGCACACACTAATGCACTTTTCCCTAAATCAACATGCAAACTGTCATAATGCACATGCACAATGCAGGTATTTCTTTTCTCTTTCTTAATGTTGGTGCAATACAAAAAGAAAGTTGTTGTATAACTTTGAATTCAATTTTAAGTGAAAGCAAACAAGCTTGTCCAAAATCAAAAGACACCTTAAGATTTACTTGTTTCGACACTAGAAATATATAAATTCAAACCATATGACGAAAGCAAAAGCTCAATCAGCTATGAACAACAAATAAACTAACTCTTAAGATCAAAACGACACTTATCACAGGTCTAGACCTAAGAGGCCACAGCAAGATTAGTTCACTTTTCGTTATGGGAAACTGCAAATGATATAAGAAATACACAAAGAACAAATACAGTTTCTTTATACAACCGAGGCGGAATAGTGGCAAGGAAAGTTGGTTTCAGATAGGTACATTGACTGGTAACAGGCTGCAAAAACAAGGGTGAAAACAGGGCAATAAACAGGAGGGAACCCCAGTAGCACTAGGCAAAACTGGTTCAGCGCAGGTAGTACACTATCAGTTTGACATTCAGCGTAGGTAGCCCCTTCGGGAACTGCGCTGAAATGCAGACTGCCTTCACAGCACCTGTACTGAAGAGACAAACTTTCGTTTTTCTCAGTTTCCGGGACACAGATTGCTCAAAAATTCACAGTTTTTGGCCACATCAGAAGCTATCAGTCAAGTACACACTAAGGGATGAAAAGGAGGATGAAAAGCTATCACTAAGATCTATTTAGAGTCCTTGTGGATCAGCTCTTCAAATCATAAACTTGCCCAGCAACTGAGCTAGAGTAGCTGCCCTCTACTTTGCATTTGAAATATTCAAATGCAGTTCGATTCGGTACTCCCTGTGTTTATGAAATGAATAGAAAAAACACAAACAACCAACAAGATACGATCCCCAGCGGAGTCGCCAATTTGTTGTTGGGAAAAGTATCCAATACGGAATGACCCTATCCCACTCTAAGGGTGATAGTACCTCAGCAACAATCAAAGCAAAGCTATTCGAGATTACTTCTTTATGAGATGTAAGAGAGGGGAGAAAGAGATCCACTAACCGTTGTCTTCCGCTAATGATTGATCCAATCTTCTCTCTTTGTTGCTTGCTCCCAGCTCCTTGCTCTTTCACTGGCCCAGCTACACCAAGATCCTGCAAAATGACAAGAGAGGGAAACTACAAGAAGCATACATTCATAATTGATTCAAGGATTAGAATAAATCAAATATACAAGTATCAATACGCCATTGAGACACATGCATATAGAAGAACTTCAAATGCTTTATTAATGGAAGAAGTAAAGTTCAGGAAGTGATACAACCATAAAAGGCCCAATCCAGCATCACTTCCCAGCAGAAAGAAATCTCCTCTTCACCTCCTTCAAGCAAATCACCCAATAGTTCTATACTCAAACCAACAGCACTTCCTTACATTCACAAGATTCCAGCCTCCCTAGACCTCATGAGAGAGCTCTATATATAGGAGATTTGGAGAAAGGATGAGTCAGCTTGTAGCTGGCATGAAGCTGACTAGTGTCCTCTCCCACTTCAGTTATTCTTCAGTTCTTGAGTCCACTTGGAGGTTCTTGCTTCCACTTGGAGATCTAGACCCTCTTACTCATCACAAGGCGAATTCCCTGATCCAAATGTCATTTTGGAAGCTTCCTGGGCATTGACACCTTGAGGAATGACTGTGCCACTTGGCCAAACTCGCCCAGCGCAGGTAGCCTTCTTTGCAGTTGACATTCAGTGCAGGTACACAGTGGAGCAGTTGACATTCAGCGCAGATGCTCAGTGGAGCAGTTGACATGATCCAGAATTAGCCTGTTTTTGAGTGTTTTCAGGTGGAGAACTGATATTTAGTGCTGTGGTTTGCTGACCTTGTTCCTCTAGGGGTAGGAAAAACATGTTTAGGGACTTTGGATCCCTCAGATTATTGACATTTCATGCTTCATGCTGTAAGGCACAAAAATGTCTATAACACGCACCTGCCCTCCAAGCCCGAAATTCACCCAAACGATCTTGCCAAGCCACAAAATCTTGCAATATTCATTCCTCCAAGTAAGTAAGGCTTCCTAAATTCCTTTGCAAGATATTTGATCATCTTTCATGGTGTTTAAATAGGTGAAAATTCAAACCCTAGTTTACTGCACAGTTGCACTACAAAAACCGTCTAGGGTTTACAATTTGTCATCGTTTCTGTTTGTTTCCCTGCATCATTGTCACATCTCCCTCCACCACACTTCCCTCATTTCATTTCCCTTTCCCTCTCCCATTCACACTCATCTGACCCGCTTATCCCTAAAACCCTAAAAACCTAACAAATCCCCACTATTCCCAAACCCTACTTTGCATCTCCAAACCATATCACTCCCTAAAAAACCTACATCTAGCATCAAAATCCCTCATTCATAGTCCCATTCATTAGTCCCATTCATCAAATAGCAATCACCTACTCTTGATTTAAAATCTCTTCATACTCATCATTTTACACCATATAGTGGGAAATATGGAAACAGATTTAGCTTATGAAAGGGATGAGGAAACTATGAGTGATTCCTCCCAAGAGATTCATGCACCGATAAAGCCAACAAGGAGAAAAATATGTTGAGGCACATGGATTTTCATTATTTGGCAAGAAACAAGATTTGCAAAGCGAGAATAAGGAGCCTTAAAGGCCACGTTGAGGAAAATTTTGAGGAGGAAGAAAGATCAAGATAAGCTCAAGATCCTAGCTAAGACTTCCTTGGCCCAACATAGTACTTGATGCAGGTCACTTATCCCAAATTTCAAGAAATTTGGCACACTTTTTGACAATTTTGAATTTTTGAAGGAAAAAACAGGTTTTTCTGCCTGGTGCGTAGCGCCACCCGGCGCTCGCTTTTGATAGGGACCTCCTCTGGAGGAAAACTCTACATTTTTGGATTCCTCATGCAAAACTATGAATACCTAGAAATTAATAGAATTCTTTGTCAAGTTTTGAGCTTCCAAAAGGGTCACAAACTCCTCAAAAATGCCCTTTCTGCCCCTTTTTGGCCACACAGGAAGCAGTGTTGGGAGAACTCACTTTGGGAGGGGTAAATGGACATCAAATTCAAAAATTCCACCTGTTTTGGAAATTAGATAGATATAAATTTCCAACAAGCCCACTTGGAGAAAATTTGGTTCATGGGAAGGTCTCCAAAATCAGCTGAAAAAAGGTGCTACGCATAGGGAAAGTGGCACAATGCACAGGATGGAAAATTGCTATTTTTGCCAAAAAACTCTGTTTTTCGCCTAGTTTTTTCTCAGTTTGACTTTTTTCTCTCTCATGGTAAAAATCATGATGTAATTTGATGTAAATGGATGGAATTTGATGTAAAAATGTTGAAAATTCACTCATGGAGTTAGATACATCATGTTTAGAGGCAAGTTGTTCCACTGCCTACATTTTAGTTCTTAGTTTAGATCTTGTTGAAACAGCTCCTAAACTCATGAATTCGACCCCTAAAGCCTAGCATGATTTGTTTGTTGCCTATATCTAGTACTTTTTCAGTCATTTGTAAAGGTTGGACTCTTGTGACTGCTTTGAGCATTATTGTACATTCATCTCTGCAGTTTGGCAAAGGAATAGACTATGGTTTGCAACATTTTGTGGGATTCTTGTGGCAAGTTGATTTGGTATTGTTTTCCCTTCTGTAATTCAAGTTTAAATGTGTTTATGTATGCCATTATCTCTCTCTGTTCAGCTTAACTAAATGAATCAAGGATAAAGGTAGAATTCATTGATGTTGCAGTGCTCTACCTAGGGTTTGTTTAGTTATTTATGTTTTCAATTGTTTGAAGAGGATCCCTGTGACTTTCATGCCCTCTCCAACTCCTCACCAGTTTTAAGACTCTCCATCTCACTCAATTTGAAGTACTAAACCATTTTCCTAACTCGCCCCACAGAAACCTCTGCAAGACTGAGTCCGTTCGCCGGACCCAAATCTTCCTTTCATATTTGATCCAACAATCAATCATAAAACTCAATCAATCTCCTCTGAGCATATACCTAGCCTAAAATTAGTCTTTATATCAGTCATCTCAAGTTTCATTGATCATATTTTCTTGAGATTGACAAGGAGAGAACCCTCTCCTGACCTGGTAGGGCTAGCTACCAGGTTAAGCGTGGTTTGATGTTACCCTAGATCCTGCCTTTCTCAGCTTGAGGTAGATTTAGGCCATAACATATTGGCGACTCCACTAGGGAGACGAAAAGTTTGTTGTTTGCTTTACAAACTATAGATGGAGCCTCAAGTTAGCCAGGTAGCCTTCGAACTACTCTTTCTCTGCAAGTGCATAGTAGATGAACGCTGCTTCAGTCAATCTCTCGTTTAGTTTATGAACTGAACATCTGGTCTCCTCAGCAAAATGTAATCAAGTTCAGATCTGATTGTTGATGGTGGAAAACGATCAGACACCGCAAGGCTAAAATCATTCACTTGGTGACTCTAAATCAGTTTCAAGATCAGATCCAAGGACTCCACTGGAGGATGAACCTAACCAGTAGGAACATGAAAGGACAATATGGAAAGATCATATATTCAAGTTGGAATTTCATCTAAGACATTTTGTTCTTTGTTATAAATTATTTCTTCTCTTTTCCCGAGAATGTCAAGAAGGCTTTGCAAAGTATATTGTATTTGAGAAAAGATCCTCAGCCTGCATTTGATTCCTTCCCTTTGAAGATTGTGAATAACAAAGAATTGCATGCCTTTGAGCTTTATCAAGACCCTCTTTCTGAATCTTGTGATGACCGTCTTCAAACTGATGAGCCTCAAGAGATCAAGACTGATTCTACCGCTTTTGTACATACCCCACTACCTTGTAAAATTCCAGATCGATACAAGCCTCTGATTTTACCTCCTATATCCCATGCTTTCCCTAAAAATTATTACCTATATCTACCAAGATTTGATGTTGAATGTGACAACATCACTGCTGAGAGACATGTATCAAATTTTGAGTCTTTTCTCGACCTTTTTGAAGTTGATGAAGAGGATGTCAGTATTAGGCTTTTTGCTCTTTCTTTGCAAGGCAAAGTCAAGAGTTGGTTCAAAACCCTGCCTGATGTGAGCATCTCAAATTTACAATAGTTCGTCAAAGTTTTCCTCGACAGGTGGGTGGTCAGACAGAACCCTTTCTTGATTATAGAAGAGTATAACCATCTGAAAACACTACTAGGGGAGACAATAGAACAATTTTCTACCAGATTTAATCAAGTCCAATTTTAGATGCCGGTTAATATAAGACCTCCTCCTGGATCCGCTCTGTTGCACTACCCGGAAGCCTTTGATTCAGAAATGGAGTTTCAGTTGAGAGAAAGGAATCTTGCAACACTTGAAGAGATGCAAAATAGTGCAGTAGATGTAGAGGCTCATTTGCTGATCCGAAGGACAACGTTGAAGGAAGAAGAGATGGAAAACATAGTTCCAGAGGAATCGACATCTCTAGAGGTAAAGCTTGAAATTTTGGTAAGTACAGTGGAAGAGATGATGCAAAGGATCGCCACAAGGAATGAGTATAATGTTCAAGCCCATGGCTCGCTGATTGAAGAAGAACAAGTTGCTGATTCAAAACATCTTCTTTCTTATCCCAGTTTTCATAGATTTGATAATGATAGTTTTATAGATCATCTTGGAAAAGAGAGATCTGTTGATATGACATGTATGCTTGATGATGTGTTTTATACTGATGATTTGCCTTAGTTTGATTAGTGTGATGGTGATTATGTTCTCCAAACAGAAGCTAATCTTGCAGATGAATCAACAGCTAGTTTGTGGGAGAAGGAAGTTCACTTTCAGTAGTTCGAATACAATGATAAGTCATTGCATATCAACTATGGAAGTGAGGAGGAAAGTGTAGCAAATTTTGAAGTAAGTGAAGGATCTTTGCCTTTTTGTTTTTCTTTGTTTCAGTTCATCAGAGAAAAATTTCATGCAATCAGAAATCAACTGTCGACAAGTCTTGATTTGGACCATCTTGAGAGAAATGAAAACCTTGTTCAAGACTTCTCTTATCCAAAGTTGCCGCCTCTGAATTCCATCGATTATGAAGTTACAGATGAAGACTTGGAATCTAGGCTATATGATCAAATGATGCAAGATGATTTTGTACCTTTTTGTTTTGAATCCTTTCAGTTTTTGAAGAGAAAACTGCATAGTATATCTTCAAATGAGCAGCCTGTAGGAAATCATGTAATCTCATCGGAACCAATAGAAAATGGGTTGCAACAATCTTTTCAAGTTTTTCATGATCCAATAGCTGATGTGTTGGATGATGTCTGCAGTCAAAGTCCTTCTCCATTGACTACATGTGAGATTGAAACATGTACTGATATAAAATTGATCCGGTAGCTGGTTTCTTTGTCATTTTCAGTGGGAGTCTCGTCACAAAGCTCAGATCAAAGTTTGCATTCATGGTATGAGGAGAAGAGAAGTAATCCATTGGATGAGCTTTGTCCCAGTGTGCATGAACTTCAAGATCCTTATGCAGTGTTTTTGGAGGCGGATAGAGAATCCATAGTATTCAACGGATCCGTTCACAAGTTTTCATGGGAGTTCCTTTCAGTAGTTCTCTCTTGTTGTTCATAAGCAAGCACTTGCGGAGAATTCAAACAGCAGCTGGAATACTTACTTGGTTGCATTGGTTGTTTCATTTCACTTGATCAGGTGATGAATGGAACAGTTAGATTAGGCTTTATTGAATAAGCTTTATTTTGAGCATATTTTCCAGTTTGTCAGTTGTGTTTCACTATTGAGTCAATTTCAAGTCAGTTTGTGTCGTCAAGTAGTCAGTTTTTAGTCTTGTAATTGAGTCAGTTTTGAGTCAAGATATTGGTTTTGGTTTGCTTAAGTTACTGGCTCCATTTAGCCCAATGGAAGAGGCACTGTCTGCTTTCCAGAGATCTGTAGTTCTTGGCACCTCCCAAGAGCTACCATCCCCATTGGAGCCAATGTTAGTGTCGGTATCTTCATCCCTCCATCAGTGATCAAAATTCTCTTTTTGCATGCATTTTAGGTGTCTCATTCGATCAACTGCATTCCATTAGGATCATGGATCATCTTATGGTAGTTGCACATTATCAAATTTCCCTCATGGTCTTTACCTGTTGGCCTATTTTTACAAGTTCAGGTCATTTACAGTCATCTTTTGGCATTACATTTGCAAAATACATTTTTAGGGTTTTAGGTCTCATTAGGTCTAGGGTTTTGTCATTAAAGTCTTATAAAAGCTCAATAATGATCAGTAGACACATGTGGAGGTAAAATAAAGTCTCAGTATCAAAAATTTCAATAATCACACTTTCAATGATTGATTTTTCCTCAAAACCCTGTTTTGAGGAAAAACAAAGTTTTTTATGTTTTATGTACAAAATTTCATGTAATTTTATTCTTCCTATATGTAATAAGTCTAGAATGCAGCCTTGGTCACCTAGCCAAGCTCTTGCACTCCAGCTCCTGCAAAAGAGTAAAAAATTCAAAGCATTAGTCCATCAAAAGGCAAAAAACAAGTCAAATTGCCAAAACGGAGCTTTTGAAAAACAAAGTGCAAGACAAACATTAGAAAAGTGGGTTTCTTTTAAGTGAAAAATTAAAGTCCCTTGTATGTAAAGTATTTTTCATGTTGAAGACATCATTTGTGCCCAGAGAAAGAGTCAGCAAGAGCCAAATCATGCTTTTGAGGCGAAGAAGGTGAATTGCAGCAAAATTTGCAAAGCTTACTGGGCGCAGCGCACCTGGGTTGAGGCACGGTGAACCTAGTCGGCATAGTGCACAGAGCACATGTTTAACACTGAAATCTGAACAGGCACGACACACCAATGGGGTGCGGAACACTTGTGTCTGGGCACGGTGCACCTACCCTCCAAGCTCGAAAGTCACCCAAACAATCTTGCCAAGCCTTAAAATCTTGTAATCTTCATTCCTCCAAGAACGTAAGGCTTCCTAAATGCCTTTGCAAGAGATTTGATCATCTTTCATGGTGTTTCAATAGGTGAAAATTAAAACCCTAGTTTACTGGATAGTTGCACTACAAAAATTGTCTAGGGTTTGCAATTTTTCATTGTTGTTGTTTGTTCCCCTACATCATTGTCACATTTCCCTCCACTAAACTTCCCTCATTTCATTTCCCTTTCCCTCTCCCATTCACACTCATCCGACCCCCTTATCCGTAAAACCCTAAAACCCTAACAAATCCCCACTATTCCCAAACCCTACTTTGCATCCCCAAACCCTATCACTCCCTAAAAACCCTACATCTAGAGTCAAAATCCCTCATTCATAGTCCCACTCATTAGTCCCATTCATCAAACAGCAGTTACCTACTCTTGATTTAAAATCTCTTCATACTCATCATTTTACACCATACAGTGGCAAATATGGAAACAAATTCAGCTTATGAAAGGGATGAGGAAACTGTGAGTGATTCCTCTCAAGAGATTCATGCATTGATAAAGCCAACAAGGAGAAAAATATGTTGAGGCACATGGCTTTTCATTATTTGGCAAGAAACAAGATTTGCAAAGCGAGAATAAGGAGCCTTAAAGGCCAAGTTGAGGAAAATTTTGAGGAGGAAGAAAGAGCAAGATAAGCTCAAGATCTTGGCTGAGGCTTCCTTGGCCCAACATAGTACTTGATGCAGGTCACTTATCCCAAATTTCAAGAAATTTGGTGCACTTTTTGACAATTTTGAATTTGTGAAGGAAAAAACAGGTTTTTCTACCTGGTGCGTAGCGCCACCTAGTGCTCACTTTTGCTAGGGACCTCCTCTGGAGGAAAACTCTACGTTTTTGGATTCCTCATGTAAAATTATGAATACACAGAAATTACTAGAATTTTTTGTCAATTTTTGAGCTTCCAAAAGGGTCACAAACACCTCAAAAATGTCGTTTCTACCCCTTTTTGGCCACATAGGAAGCAGTGTTGGGAGAACTCACTTTGGGAGGGGCAAATGGACACCAAATTCATAAATTCCACCTGTTTTGGAAAGTAGATAGACAGAAATTTCCAACAAGCCCACTTGGAGAAAATTTTGCACATGGGAAGGCCTCCAAAATCAGCTGCAAAAAGGCACTACGCACAGAGAAAGTGGCACGGCGCACAAGATGGAAAAACGTTTTTTGCCAAAAAACTCTTTTTTTCGCCTAGTTTTTTCTCAGTTTGACTTTTTTCTCTCTCATGATCAAACTAATTTTGTAATTTGATGTAAAGGGATGGAATTTGATCTAAAAATGTTGAAAATTCACTCGTAGAGGTAGATACATCATGTTTAGGTGGTTTTCAACTGAATGAATCAGTTTCCTAGGTTTTAGAGGAAAGTTGTTCCACTGCATACTTTTTAGTTCTTAGTTTAGATCTTGTTGAAACAGCTTCTAAACTCATGAATTCAACCACTAAAGCCTAGTATGATTGTTTTTTGCCTATATCTAGTACTTTTTCAGTCATTTGTAAAGGTTGGACTCTTGTGACTGCTTTGAGCATTATTGTACATTCATCTCTGCAGTTTGGCAAAGGAATATACTAGGGTTTGCAGTATTTTGTGGGATTCTTGTGACAATTTGATTTGGTAGTTTTTTTCCTTATGTAATTCAATTTTACATGTGTTTATGTATGCCATCATCTCTCTCTGTTCAGCTTAAGTAAATGAATCAAGGATAAAGGTAGAATTCATTGATGTTGCAGTGCTCTACCTAGGGTTTGTTTAGTTATTTATATTTTCAACTATTTGAAGAGGATCCCTGAGACTTTCATGCCCTCTCCAACTCCTCACCAGTCTTAAGACTCTCCATCTCCCTCAATTTTAAGTACTAAACCATTTTCCTACTTGCCCCACAGAAACCTCTGCAAGACTGAGTCCATTCGCCGGACCCAAATCTGCCTTTCACATTTGATCCAAAAATCAACCATAAAACTCAATCAAACTCCTCTGAGCATATACCTAGCCTAAAATTAGTCATTATATTAGTCACCTCAAGTTTCATTGATCATATTTTCTTGAGATTGACAAGGAGAGAGCCCTCTCCCTACTTGGTAGGGCTAGGTACCAGGTTAAGCGAGGTTTGATGTTACCCTAGATCTTGCCTTTCTTAGCCTGAGGCAGATTTATGCCATAACACCTACTTAGATTGATCTCGTGTTTAATGTGCATGTGAGGGGCACCTTCCCAACAAATAACTTTCACTAGAAATGGGTATTCTAGTAGTCTTAATGATTTTCACAAGCTTAGAGAATAGACTCCAAAAACATTCACCAAGGCGCTAAAATCCTAGATTATTGTACATGTTATATCAAATAAACAATTCTAGTCCATTTCATTAAGCATTGCTATTAATGGTTGTTTTTACTTAGAAGGATGCAAGAGTTAGAAATATATTATGTTCTCAAATTAAACAATATAAAAGGATAAATATTGTAAATGGAAACATTTCTTAAACTTTGAAAAGATGCTTAAATTCAAAATATTTTGAAAAGTATAAAAACAAAGGAAACCTTTTAGAACTAAATGAAATGAAACTTTTCAAAAACTATAGTTCAAACAAGGGCAAGCAATTCCTTTTGGTTTTCATGTGAGCATGCTCATCAAAGAAATCTACTCTTTTCCTTTATGGGATTAAAGAATCCCCCATCAACCAACATGATGAAAATCTAGAAAATTATTTTTGTTGAATAGGTCGTAGACAATATCTTAAAAAAGCGTACCACCTATTGAGGTACATTGCACGCAGTAGTTCATTAGGGAATCATCAAGACTTGAAATCTATCAATAGTCAGACCCTCCTATATATATTATTAGGGGCACATATAACTGCTCTTAATTCACTATTGTACATTCCCTATCCTTTGGAAGTTTTTCTATTTTTAGTGTTTTCTGTTTTTATTAAGCCTATTTTTAGTAGGGATACCACCTAGGATTACATTTGGTGCTGACTAGACACTATTTGGAGGATGAGATGGCTAATTAAAATCCATTACTATGCACTCTCTCATGCATGGGCCTTGATATCTTGAATGTGGAACTCCTACCTAATTTGTATCAGTTGGCCACCATTTTTCTCTCTCCTCCCTTTGTTAGTTGAATTTTAGTCTTATTTTGGTGTTTAATTAAGATTAACTAGTTAGTTTCCCCCATGTGACATTTATTAATCATTTATTACTTCTTTCTAACTCCACTTACTTCTACTCACTTGATTATTGGATATTTTACTAATATTGGATCTTTTAGCATAATTTTGACTCACTTGCCAAGTAGGGAAAGTTATTTGGTAGCTAACTAAGTGCATGCTCCTGGAATCCAAATGCAACTTGAATTTATTCTTCCTCTTAGAGAGTCCATATCTTAATCATGTACAAAAAAATATTTCATCAAATTTATGAGTAATTTGGGTTGTCTCCTTGGTTTATTAGTCAAGTTATCAACAATTTTATTCTCTCTTCTTTCATGTTTTGCAAGTAGCTTGTCTATTACTTTTTTCAAACTTAGATCTAGTGATTGTCCTTAAAACATAACACCACCAATTGTGATTTATGCATGCACTGAGTGAGAATATCTCATAGAATATTTACTCTTATTAGAAAACAATAACAAAAGAAATTGATACAGGGAAGCAAATCCACTAATGATGAAAATTAACTCCAAGGTACAACACAAATCATAATATGTGAATAAAGTTTAGGATGTAAAACATGTAGAAAAATACTTAATCAGTGACCATTGATGTAATGACATTTTCTAAAGGCAAGGAATCCTATCAATGATTAAACTAATCTCCATGGTGTTGTTGACTCTAAATCTATCTCTTAGAGAAATGCCTCATTATCAATAGGAGGCAATACGCTAATGAAAAGGTAATAAGGAATCCTTGTACATTAACATACGATAAATAACATTAAATATGATTATATGCTAAGATAATTTGATACAAGGAAGGTTGACAATAGACAATCAAATAGTATTTTAGAAATGATTGACTTAGGAAAAAACCTTCCTTGAACATAAGCAATACATAATGGTGACTTAAGTAGCAACTAACACCAAAACGGGACCGATGATATAAACCATCAATGTAGGAGGCTTTTAGGCCACATCCATAATGTTTGGAAGAGTAATGATTCAAATAATTATAAAGTTCATAATAAAAATATAATGTCTAAAGCAATATTGAAACCTAAAAGTGGTGAATTAATCCAACACATGTGTGTAGTGTTGTTTTAATCAATCCTAATTGACAGACACTACAACATTTAATTGTCAACCCAAGGCAGGTCTTGCTGTTACAATGGAGTTCACACTGTCTATGCCGATACACTACAACCAAGAATGAAAAATAGAAAGAATAGTAAAATATGTCATTGAATCAATTGCAGAAATTAAATCATTCATGTGGAAATTAAAACACTCCACAGAATTGAATCACACTTCACAATTACCAGAGTAAGGGCGCGCCACACAGTAAACTAATGACTACACCAGCAGGTCACTATCATTCTATTTAATCAAACTAGTGTAACAACATAATATAATCTGGAACAAAAGTGGATGCATTTCACAATTTATAAAGCAATAGTAGAAAACCATACGAAAATAATAGAAATAATAATGTACACTACTACCGCTGCAATCCCTACTAAAGAGGAGGGCCCTTCCTCCATAGTAGGGGTGTAGGAATAACGTGATAATAGTTAACGAATCAGATGAAGAGAACTAGCAACATAATCATAGTGACTTTAAGATTAAAAATAATTCAGAGTTACAAGATCAGAGTAACAATGCTTTTCTATATGTCGTCCTTGTACATGGGAAATCGAGTTTCTTTTATAATTATTACATGCCCGAAATCAGGAATAGATCAGTCATGAGAATCTCACGATTCTCCTATTGATCATAAAATATAAGTAGTTACAACCTATTTCTAAATACAAAAACTTCTTAGATACATTGGTTAAGATTGCAACCACTTGGGTCTGTTTCTTCTAAAATAAATAATTCATAACATCCGACAACTGTTTTGTGGAATAGTACCCACAACTTTGCTAGCTCCGGTGCAACAACATCCTGTGGTCGAATAATGGTTCGGGCTATAACAAAAATCATTGGTGACAATAACACCCTTGGTGTAACAATGGTCCTCTATATCAGCACGTGTTGTAACAGTAGCCTGTAACATCATTCAATGTGTAACAACAACTTGTAATAGTGTATAGGGTGTAACAACAAACTTCTCTACCCTGCCCTGAAATCGATCACCGTGACTTGTTCATGTTGTAACCTTGCTCACACAAGAAACACCTGAAAAAGAGAAGAGCTTCTAAAATACTCCTCCAATGCTCAGCCCATTTAGCCACAAAAAGGAATATAGTATCGTATTATTCAGCAAAACATGGAAAAATAACATGACAGTGGAATAGGTTGTATAAATAAGAAAAAGGGTGATTAACATGTGAAGTTTCATGGGCCTGGAGGAAAAGAGGATCAAAATTGGGGAAAGAAAGTGTAGAAAACAGGTATAAAATTCACACCCAACATCTCCCCCCAACTGAAGCAACTGCATGTCCCCATGCAGAACCTGAGCTTCTCTTGCTATACCCCCAATGCAAGTATATAAAACTATAAGCACCAGCAGTGTCTTCACCCGAAGCTTTGTACCCCTAAGTAGCCATGAACTGTCCTGGCCAGGATTCTTCTTCATAATCACATAAGTGGTAATCCGACTGATATTCTTCTACTGGTAACCAAATCAAAGGAAATTTAAATATGAGCCTGATTGAGAATGCCCTCGATGTCTGCACTACCCGAGCATATTCGGGTACCTATGTAATAGCAGCTATGAATTTTCTATATTCAAAAGGATCTCCTTCTTGTAACTCAACGCTACAGGCCTCGATGCACTTAAGGCATCTTGCTAGTGCTTGACTTTTCATCTGCGCATGAAAATTGAGGCAAATCCTCAAAATCCTCTTCCTATGGGTGGCTAATTGTTCCCTTATCTCTGGGGTTCTTAGGAACAAATTAAACTCATGCCTAAGTTCATAAACCATCCCTGGTTCTCCTCTGACCCATAACGTTGTCCTTCATTAGTTTTGGCTGATTTCATGGCAAGATGCCATTCGATTTTGTTTCTCATAAATGAAATAAAAGCCCACAACTGCAAATATCCCATATCGGAGAAGACACTTGCTACCATTTTTGTGCTGACATACTCACACATGATGTTATGCAAAAATAGCTTGCAAAGCAAGCTCTGTTCATCAAAATCACAAGTGTGAAAAATATCAAGAAAAGTTCGGGTAGAAGAACCCAAATAAGACCTGTTCTCAAAGACTTCTTTTAACTGAAATAAATAATAATGTTCCCAGAGGAACACTGGATACGATGGGGAAGGTTGTCTGCATGCTAGTAGGTTCAAGGAAAGATCACGAAGCTTTGTCTTGTCATTTGTCAGATCCAGGACATGTCACTGTAACAACTGCAGTTGTTCGTCCTTTTTCTTCATGGCTTCCTTATGTCTCCATGCTTCCCATTCTCTCTCCCATTCTTCCTTTAACCTTTTCTCCCTAAGGGAACCCATCATCCTTTTGTGTGCCTTGAGCAAGATCACCCCCTCTTGTAGAGAGAGCACCTGCTGCTTCCATTTCTGTAGCTATGGTAACAATAACATCTTTTTAGAACAACATCCTTCATCAGGACCTGGTGTTCTCCCACATGCACTAACAATAAAGGGTGTAACAACCTACCAAGGGTGAAATTTCTCAATTTCGGCTGCTAGTTCTTGTGTAACAGCAACGTCATCAATGGATATTTGTGTAAAAGTTTATTTCTCTCCCTTATCAACTTCCAATTCCACTGCTGGTTCTTATGTAACAACAATGTCATCCACAGGTTTTTGTGTATCATTTTCCCTTGGTAGGCTTTTGTCTCCATTGTTGGTTCTTGTGTAATAGTAGGTTCAATCACAGGTTCATGGATATCAGCCTCTTCTTCCTTTCCTTTGTTGACTTCTATCTCCACTGCTGGTTGTTGTGTAACAGCAGTGTCAACCAAGGGCTCCTCTGTATCTGCTACTAAATTAGTTTTTGTAGACTGCACCGTCTCAGCTGTTGGTTCTTGTGTAACAACAAAGTCTTCAATGGGTTTTTGTGTGTCATCTTCCCAGGATTCGGTTTGTGTTTCCGTCGAGATGGTTTCCACTGCACAGAATCTATACCCTGCTGCCACTAGCTTCTTAGCACAGGTCATGCACACAACACCTAGGACATCTCCCTTCCTGGCCCTATCTATGGCCTCGGCCAAAGTGTCTAACCCTGGGGCTCTTGCCTCTACCTTCTCCTCTTCTAGTTGTTTCCTTAGCTCTCTATTCTCTTTTTCTAAATTTTCAATTTTTAACAGCAAGGATTGATTTTCGCTCTTACTAGGTGAGGAAGGTTCCTTTGGCTAAGCCTGCTCCTCGTCCTTCTACTCTACTGCCTCCTCATTCTTCTTAGACATGAATGGGGACTCTGGGTGCCCGTTAAGCCTTATTCCCTACTTTGGTCGCCTATCACCAATTGTCTTGTTAACTGGCCTCTTTCCAACCCTTACTTTCGAAGGTTGGGGCTGCTCCTTTGTTGCCGCTGGATCTTCCTTAGACGTCTCAGTTTGTTTCTGGCAGGTAGTTCTGGCCTTATTTCTCATGAATTCTTCCCAACTCCTGCCCTAGCGACATACGGCATCCAACACAATAAGCTTGATGAGGCCATGGTTGGTGATGCATGTTTCTGGATGCGCAACTATTTTTATGGCCGTAGCCATATGCTTGATGTTTCCCAGCAAGAATTCAAGAAGATTTATTAGCTGTCGATGCTGAAGGTGGTTTAGAAATAGAAAGTGGTAATTGAATACGATTGTTTCCCTTCCCTCATAGGTGATTTACTTGATGAGGTAAAGGGAAACATCATCCCATGGCTGGGGAAGTGACAACCTATCAATACCCCTCCCTTTCTTCACTAGTTGTTTCTCCTCTTGGAGGAAATCCTCGTTTAAGAAGGGGTAATTAACTTTCTTGTTAAATCACCTTTTTCCTTCCACTAGTAATGTCGTCACTCAGGCAATCACCTCTTATGTAACCTCCATCTTTAATCCCCTAACCTTCATATGATTTCTCTCTAAATTGTTCACGAATTCCATGGAAACTCCCTCATCTAATCCCTCCAGCCTCTAGAAGAAATTAGATTAGCCTACGTCTTTAAAAATATGACATGATTCGGGGCAATTCTCCAAAGCCTCTTTTGACCTTGGTTGATGCTGAATTGCTGCTCCACCCATCGCTACACAAATTCAATGTTGTTCTCCTCTATTTTTCCCTCTAGAAGTTCCAGAGCAGCCGACACACTACTTAGTTGTTTTCGCCTACAAATTTTCTTCTCCACTTCTCTTGAGCACTCTGAATGGGGATGCAATGATCTAGCAGGGGGTAAATGGTAGGGTGGAATAGGTGAGAATTTCAAATTAATATTTGCAATCATGGTTCATATTGTGCAGTAATGTTACCTTATTAATGCTAGGTTATGGGAGGTCTAGTCGGAGGTACAATTCCCTTTTTTGGTATGATCGATCATTAAGTGACAATGATTACCATATCACCATGCTTTAATTGTGGTTTTTAAATATTCACAGGTCATGCAAAGGTCATGTCGCGATATAATTCACCCCCCCGGCTTAAATGTGACAGCCGACCTCGGCCATCAAAAGGGATATCGTGTTAAATTGCCATAATTACTAAATAAAATCAGATAATGATATTACCTTTGTATGACGTACCTAGGTGACATGGGGAGAAGACGTTGGTGGCAAGGCACGTGAACTTAACTCCAGTGGTCAAGGCAACTGCTTTCCGAACCACGATGATGCATGTTGTCTGTTGCAATAAATAATTTACTCAGATTATCTCTAGAAGTCGTCGGCTGTTATAGATGTAACAACCAAGACAACTATTATGTATTATTAATTTTCACAAAAGATAAAAAAAAAGAAAAAGGTCATGTAATAGCATTATTGTAGAGTATGCTTGAAATAACAAATGTTGTTACAGAGTGTGTAACAACCGCCACAAAGTGGTTTTCAACTGCTACAGAAATTGTTTGTTTGCGCCTGAAAAAAGGTTTTCACAGCCAGATTGTTTTATTATGTTTTATTTAGTTGTTTATTTATTAAAGAGTTTGAAGGTGTAATAGTCGCCAACAACAATTTGTTTTCAACTGTTACACTTATTGAAAAATTAGAATTTTGGCAACACAGGGGGGGATTTCCCTTGTTCTTGTAATTCGAAGATCCGAATTTCTGACAATGTTGAAAAATGAATCCCTTGAAGCAGGTTTGTGATATAACCGAAGACTGTGCCCATTTGCAAGAAATGGTGTCCTTGCACTGTCAATGGTAACCAAATTTACAGTCCCATTGTCAAAGACTGCATCTACCTCATAGGGACCTAGCCATCTGGTGTAGAGCTTACCCTTGAAGTCTTTGAATTTTGAGTCGTATAAGAGAGCCCAATCTCCTTTCTGGAACTTCTTCTTCCTGATGAACCTGTCATGCCACTTAGCTCTCTACTACTGGAAAATATCTGTTTGCTGGATAGTAGCTAGCCATTTCTCCTCCAATGCATTAAGCTGGTTCAACCTCTTCTTTTGTGCTGTAGCCAAATCCAAATTTACCTGCAATGTCGTTCTCAATGTCTTGATTTCATACTCAATAGGAAATAAGGTATTTTTACCATACACAAGTTCATATGGTGAGAATCCCATGGTATTCCTCCATGTAGTCATGTATGCCCACAACACTTCTGGAAGTTTATCGGCCCAATTCCTTTGGTGACTAGCCATAGTCTTGGTAAGAATCCCCTCAATGAATTTGTTAGTGCTTTCCACTTGGTCATTCGCTTGTGGATGATAAGGTGTTGTGATTCTATGATGGATTTTGTATTTTTCAACCAACTTCTGGATCATATGGGATGTAAACTGGGGCCCTCCATCTGTGACTATCTCCCTGGGTATACCAAAATGGACAAAGATGTCTTCAAACAAAAAGTTTGAAACAGCCTGCTCCATGGCTCTAGTTAGTGATTTTGCCTCAACCCATTTTGTGACATAGTCAGTGCAGACCAAGATGTAATATTTCTGTCTGGATGAAGGATTAATTAGTCCCAGAAAATCTAGGGCCCATTTCTCAAAAGGTTCTAAAATTACTTGGGGTTGTAACGACATCTCGTCTGATTGTAGTGGTTGGTCCATTCTTTGACAACTATCGCATCCTTTCATGAACTTCTTGGCATCCTGAAATATTGTTGGCCAATAATACCCTATCAAAAGGACTTTATATCCTGTCCACTTGTCTGTGAAGTGCCATCCACAAGGTTCCTTGTGACAAGCCTTAAGGATATCAAAGATCTCATCTTCTTTAACACAACGTCTGATCTAGAAATCTGGTCTAGTGTGATAGAGATTCCCATCTATCTAGGTATAGGTATCACTTTGCTGATGATCTTTCTCTTCTCCTTGGAGGAAAAATATTGTGGAAACTTCCCTGCAACAAGTTTAATTGGCTATATCTGCATACGAAGGTGAGTAAGTAGAAATAGCAAAGAGATATTCATCAGGGAAAGAATCCTCAGTAGGAATGAAATTGTCATCAATAGTTAGCCTAGAAAGGAAATTGGCTACTCCATTATCTTTTCCAGGTTTATTGCCAATTGTGATATCAAATTCCTGTAACAACCATAACCAACGTGTAATTATACCATTGGTAATTGGCTTATTCATTAAGAAATGAATAACATTGTGGTCAGTGTGTATAAATACTTGATACCCGGTGATATAATGTTGAAATTTATTGATGGCGTGCACAACTGCTAATAATTCCTTCTCAGTCACTGTGTAATTGAGCTCAGTCAGCATTAAATTTTTGTTTATGTAGTAAATAGCATAAGGTTTCTTGTCCTCTAGTTGGCCCAAAACAACACCTACAACAATGTCAGATGCATATGTAGCTATGTGAAACTACAGTTCCCAATTAGGTCCTCATAAAGCCTGAGCTGCTGATACACATCATTTCAGCTTCAAAAAGGCCTTCTCACTCTTTCCTGTCCACAAAAAGTCGACATCCTTCATAAGAAATGAGAATAATGGTGATGTAATTTTTGAAATTTTTCTATAAATCTTCTGTAATGCCTTGCATGCCCTAAGAAACTATGTACCTTTTTTTGTGTCTTGGGAGTTGGAATTTTTAGAATTACCTCTATTTTAGCAAGGTCTACCTTGATCCCATTAGCAGAAATGTAGTGTCCTAGCATGATCCCTTCAGTCATCATCATGTGACCTTTTTCAGTGCTCAGAGCAACATTAGTCTGTACACAACATTATAGCACTTTTTCTAAATTAGCTAATGCTTTTTCAAAAGCATCTCCATAAGGTGTAAAATCGTCCATGAATATTTCAAGGCAGTCATTCAACAAATTAGAAAAAATTCCCAATATTGCCCTCTGAAAGGTTGCTGGTGCATTGTAGAATCCAAAAGAGAGTAATCTATATGTGAAAGTTCCCAAAGGTCAAGTAAAGGTTGCTTTATCTTGATCTTCTAGGGTAATCTGTATCTGGTTGTAGCCACTAAACCCATCTAGAAATGGAAAGATTTTTTTTCGAGAAAGGGTGTCAAGGACCTGATCTATAAATGGTAAAGGAAAATCGTCCTTTTGAGTGGCATTATTGAGTTCTCTGTAATCCACACATACTCTCCACTTGCCATTCTTCTTAATAACGATGACAAGTAGAGACACCCACTCACTGTCAGATATTGGATAAATAAAGTTAGCACTAAGGAGTTTTTGTAATTATCCCTTCTCTAACTCCTTCAGTGCAGCATTCATGTAGCGCTACGATTGTTTGACTAGTTTGCATCGATCCTTCAAATAAATACTATGATTAAACAGGTTAGGGTGGATCCCTTTCATATCTGTATAGTCCCATGCAAATGCTTTTTTGTATTTTTTTAACAGCTATAACAAAATTTGGTTTTGCTCAGCATTTAGGTTGGGGTTAATGTTTAGAATCTTTCCTAGTTCTATTTCAATTGGATTGCTATCAGTATTCAGAGTGGTTCTCATTTGTTCAAAATCTATAGCTTCTACCTCTTCTTCCTCCCTTGAAATTTCAATGGAGGCAAAAAAAAGTGAGTTACTAATAAAACCATTAATGATGTCATCTTTTGTCTCATCCTTGAAGTATTGGGCTTTCCCCAAAGTGAGGAGCGATAGGGAAATATCCGATTTGGGCTCAAAACCATCCCAATAGGGGTTATATAAATTCACATTTGCTTTTGGGGGGGTAAGGATTAAGATTCTTTGTACCCTGGCCATCTGAGATCACCATAAATCTAGATCTGCATCCTATAAATGCATCTGCATTGGCTAGCTAAGGTCTCCCTAAGATCAAAGGTTGTTCCCCCAAGTTGGATTTGGGCTATAAGATAATAAAGGCAGCCAGATACCTCTAGGAGGCTATTTTGATTACTATGTCCTCTAACACCCTCTCGGGTTTAACCTGTCTGCTAATTCAAGTATAGTAGGAGTATGTCTAAGCCCATGTAGCTCCAGGGTGGTAAAGAGGTCCTTTGTCATCACATTAATGGGAGCCCCAAGATTGATCATTGTGTTAGTTATGGGCTGGTCATTAATGTAGATAGTAACAGTAGGGTTTCCTGGATCATTATACTTGGTTTTAAGAGATTGAGTAGACATTAATTCAGATAATTTCCCCATCACTTGTATGGTAGCAGGGCCTTCAGGCTTCCTCCTAGGTTTCTTGATGCACAGATCTTGTACCTTTTTAGCATAAATAGGTACTTCTTTAAGAGCTTGCAATAGAGGATTGCGTACATGCAAATTTTGCAACTCCCTACGAAAATCAGATTTGGGCTCTCAGGTCATTCCATGCTTAGTTAATATCTGAGGATATGGAGGATTCTAAGCTATAACAATTGAGTTGGTTGTTACATGTGTATCAACCTTACTTGAGTTGGCTATTACAGGAGTAACAGTTCTTCGCGGGTTGGTTGTTACAAACGTAACAATTTGCTCTGTATTGGTTGTTATAGGTGTAACATCCACCTCAGGATCTATGGTACCTCCTCTAGAAGGTTCACATTCTTCCTTAGTAATGATAGGGGCGTGGTTTAGTTTAATTATATTACCTGACCGTAATTGAATTTCGTTAAGCCCCATGGGGGCAATAAGGTAGGTATGGAAGGTAGTCAGAGCCTCTATGCCTTGGGATGCTTTATTGTTCAGGTTAGGGTTAGGTTTCACAGGTTGTTGGGGTCGCACAAGCAGTGTAGGAGCAGGAGTTTGGAAAGGAGGTAATTGTAGCTGTTGCTGCATTGATAATCTAGGTAAAGTTGTATTATGGGAATTTCCTCTCCAGTTCTTGTTCCAAGGGTATGGTTGAGATGGAGGATATTGGATAGAGGGAGATGGGGACCACTGGTTCTAGGGTGAAGGAAATTGTGCTAAAGAAGGAGCAGGATATTTCCATGGATATTGTTGAGTATTATATGCATTGTTCCACGAATTGAAAGAAGAAAAATCTTGGGACATACCTAGAGGTCATGGCTGCCATGGTCTCCTTGGTGCGATGAAATAAGAGGATTACACTTCTTCACTTGACTCTCTAAGTATGACCTTTACTCTAGGAAGCTCCGGACATTGACCTATCGAATTTTCCAGCTCACAAATGTTACGCAAATTTATGCTATTCAATTTGCATTCCCTTAAGGGATGTTTCTTTCGGAAATTCAGGAAAAACACAACCAGAGGTGTATCAGCTTCTGCTTTTGTTTTATTGATCTATGTTGTCGTTATCTAGGAAGATAGAGTACTGAGGATATCAGTCTTGAATTTTTCAAACAAATTTCGGATCTCTGCTCTAGTTACTCCTCTTCCTATAGGTTTTTGTATTTGGGTAGAGCCATATTGAATTGTTCTTGTCCCGTTAGATGATCATCTAGAGCATCTTAGATAGAGAGTTACAATTTTAGAGAATGGTTCCTGCGATATGTCCCCTTTTCCTAGCAGGTTCAGGGTATCAAGGCAGTCATCCCTCATTCTTCTGATAAATATGGTCTTCAAGATCTCATGCTCTAAATCACTGTGTTTAGACCTCTGCAAATTATAGTGGAACTTCTCTACATAGTCCTCGAGGCTCTCATCATCCTTCTGTGTCATTATGAATACTTCCTCCCTTAAGTCCCTTGTTCTGCAATAGTCATGGTACTTTGATAAGGATGTCTCCTTCATATTTCTCCATGCTAGAATAGAAGCAGAGCCTAACCCCATGAACCATCTCAAGGCCGCTCCTTTTAAAGTAGTAGGAAATAATTTCAGTTTCTGATCATCTGAGATATAGTCATAACTCTTGCATAAGACATCAAATTCAAATAAGAAGGTGTCTGCGTCTTCCACAATCATCCCTTGAAAGGATGGTAACGATGATACATTAATATTTTTCATGGAAGTTTCGCCTCTAATGTCCCCAATTGGGAACTCAAAGGTGGTGACAATAGCATCTGTTTTAGCATTGTTGTCATTGTTGTGTCACATTACTAATCCTTCTAACCCTTGTTGTAATAGATGTTCTTAAAACTTCTCTTGTGATTATATTATAGGTGGATTTTATGGCCCAGGTAACTCTAGGGTTGGCTATTTCACTGCACTACTTGAATCTGGATATTGATAAACCAATAGATGATCTCCTGTCTCAGGGTTTTGATGTCCCCCCCAGTTTCCCTTGTCCCTTGGTCCTAAAGTTCTAGCTGCTAGCTCCCCCTTGCTGTTCTTGAATTGGATGGTTAATCTTGGGAGTGTGGTTGCTAGCTTTAGAGTGGTATGGCCCTTGTTATGGGAGTAACATCTTTTCGTGGCCCTATTTTCCTTGCGTCCCTTTGAGAAGTTGACTGTTCTTTTTTTGCCTTGGATATTAGTTCCTGGATAAATCTTTTCCTTCCCAAATCTACACTATTCCTTTCCTTTTTACGACCCATTTTTCCTATGACTAATTAGAGTGGGGCATAGTTTTGGTATTTCTATCATTCCTACAGTTGCACACATGGACCCTATGTGTATTGATTCAAACTCTAAGTGTCTCAGTCTTCAACAGTGGTGAGCCCACTAAGGTATCTTAGAGTGATGCGCAAGTTCTTACCTCTTGTCTTACCGCCCAACAACCAAAGTGCTGAAGACATGCTAAACAAAACACAAAAATGCCACACCCTAAGTGCCCTAGTGATCACAACGGTGAGCCTGCCCAGGTGTGTTAGAGTGATGCGCAGGTTCTTACCTATCATCTTATCGCCCAACGATTGTGGACTAGGAACACTCTATCATTAAACAAATAAGTTGGTTGACTGTATCGTCAACTTCCATCCCTTGAAACGACGCCAAAATTTATTGTTGTTTTAATCAATCCTAATTGACTGAGACTACAACATTTAATTGTTAGCCCAGTGTAGGTCTTGTTGTTTCAATGGAGTTTTCACTGTTTGTGTTGATACACTACAACTAAGAATGAAAAATAGAAAGAACAATAAAATATATCGCTAAATCAATTGCAGAAATTAAATCATTCATGTAGAAATGAAAACACTCCATAGAATTGAAATCACACTTCACAATTACTAGAGGAAGGGCGTGCCACACAGTAAACTAATGACTACACCAGTTGGTCACTATCATTCTGTTTAATAAAAACAGTGTAACAACATAATATAATCTGGAACAGAAGTGGATGTATTTTACAATTTATACAGCAACAACAGAAAACCATATCACAAGAAAAGAAACAATAATGTACACTACTTCTAGCAATGCAATCCCTACTAAAGAGGAGGGCCCTTCCTCCATAGCAGGGGTGTAGGAATAACATGAGATTAGTTAACGAATTAGATGAAGAGCAGTAACAGCATCACCGTAGTGACTTTGATATTAAAAATAATCCAGAGTTACCAGATCAGAGTAACAATGTTTTTCTATATGCCATCCTTGTACACGGGAAATCGAGTTTCTATTATAATTATTACATGCTTGAAATCAGGAATATATTAGTCATGAGGATCTCACGATTATCATGCTAATCATAAAATATTAGTTACAACCTATTTATAAATACAAATACTTTTGAGATACATTGGTTAATATTTCAACCACTTGGGTTTGTTACTTCTAAAATAAACAATTCATAACACCCGACAGTTGTTGTGTGGAATATTACCCACAACTTTTCCATCTCCAGTGCAAGAGAATCCTGCGGTCGAATAGTGGTTCGGGATCTAACAACAATAACTGGTGACAACACCCTTTGTGTAACAACGGTTCTTTATATCAGCACGTGGTGTAACAACAACCCGTAACATAATTCATTGTGCAACAACAACCTATAACAATGTACAGGGTGTAACAACAAACTGCTCTGAAATCGATCAATGTGGCTTGTTCACTTTGTAACCTTGATCCCGTAAACAACACCTGAAAAAGAGAACAACTTCCAAAATACTCCTCCAATGCTCACCCCACTTAGCCACAAAAAGGAATATAGTATTGTATTATTCAACAAAACATGGAAAAATAACATGACAGTGGAATAGGTTGTATAAATGAGAAAAATGGTGATTAACATGTGAATTTTCATGGGCCTGGAGGAAACGAGGATCAAAACTGGGGAAAGAATGTGTAGAAAATAGGTATAAAAGTCACACCCAACAATGTGCTTTGTGTAAGGGAAAAATTATTTAATTTTTGTTTGATATACTTAAACTTTTAGTAAATGTAAATATTCATCTCTTAATCAAAGCATTAACACAAAATTATAATGCAAAATTGAGAAATCATGGTGTAGTCTATTTCTATTAATAATTAGCAAATGTACATCATGAGTTCAAATCCAGCACAGAATTAGGGCAATACCGACAAAATTACAGAATAAGGAAATTACAACATCCTTGCTATTGCTATCGCTCACTACCATTTTCTATCTGAATCCTATATTTTATACACTTGTTTAGGCCTGCGGATGTAACCAAATTACATCAAGTGTTCCAATCTAAGCCTTTTGTCTATAACAAAATAAAAATAACAATTCATACTAAGCCTTTTGGATATAACAAAACTCTAATCTAAGTATTCGGCCGACGACCCAATCTCCACCATATCCCTAACTTTTCTCTCTACTTCGAGCCCAACTCAAGTTGATCGTTCTGGAATACAGTGTCCGCATAAGGTGGAGAGATGTGACAGCAGTTAAGGATTCGCCAGCATGTAGGAATCCTACCTGCACTCGACCATGCTAACGAGATGATCAATACATTTCATACCAAATACTTTAGGAAGAGAAATATTAATTTCAAAGATTTAAAGGTACAAAATCTATGAAAATGATTTATTAAGCACATTTGTAACCCTTAAACATAAAACACAAAGCTAGTGCAGGAAAAGGCACGATTCTTGGACTAGTGCAAGAATAGGGGGGTTTACAAGGTTAAAATAGAGGTCTAAGGTTATGGTTTTTAAGGAAAAAAGGGTTAAAAATGAAGAAATTTATCCCACCAACATCCTCCCCTCCTTAATCTATTGTTGGTCCTCACACAACCTTTACCTGCTGCAAAAAAACCAAAAACGAAGAGCCTCCCTTCAATTCTGAACTTGTATGTTGATCCCTGCTTTCACTATCTTTGCCTTCCTGCTTCGAGCCTTTTTTCTTTTCTTTGTCACCTTTTTAAGACTTTCATAACGCTTCGAGGCCCGATATTTCCATATCTTAACTTGTATTTTCTGCTCCTTGACCTCTCTTGCCAACTCTGCATTTGATCGTTTTTGCACTGTACTCTACTCTTTCATGGCTTGGTTTAATACCTCCAAGCCGTAGACATGTTTCTTGAGATATTCTATTAGACTGTTCAAATACAGGGTGGAGTTCTCCACTCCAAATTCCTCTGGCATAGACTTCTCAGCAATTGATTCCAGATATGTGTCGTCATCATCAAGGTCAAGGTTATCTTGGCCACCTTTTAGTTCCTGCCTTGCAATATCATCAAGGGTTTCAACATTCGGAGTCTCACTATCACTAAGGGTATTAGTGCCCTGCATTTTTACTTTATCAGGGGTTTCAGTACCCTGCTCATCCAATTTACCAGGGGTTTTGGTACCCTTCTCCTCAAAGTCATTAAGGGATTCAATACCCTACTCATCCATCTCACCAGGGGCTTCAGTACCCTGTTCTTCAAAATAATTGAGGGTTTCAGTACCTACTCGTCCATTGCACCAAGGGTTTCAGTATCCTTCTCATCCATCTTCCTAAGGGTTTCAGTACCCTGCTCTTCAAAATCATTGAGGGTTTCAGTACCCTGTGTCCTGTCATCCATCTGACCCTCTATCGAGTCCTTACTTGCACTCGACATCAATTTTATTTTCTTCATCCTGCAAAAGAGGATCGACAAGGGTGTGTCATCTTCCTTCTCCACATAGTCACCATCAACCACTTTATGAGCTACTACCTCAGCGAGAATTGAAATATTATCTTTTCTTGGTGAATCAAGTGGTGAGTCATCCAACAGTATCAGAGAGGTCCACTAAACATGACCCACCTTCGAAGAGGCAATCCTTCTCTTGGCTAACCTTCCAGCCTCGGTAGGATGCTGGGTCATCATTTCCAATTTCTCATTCTTGCCTGCACTCGTCTTCTTAGCCGACTTCCCTGCACTCTTCTTCTGAGCCATCTTTTCTACACTCTTCTTCTAAATCTACTTCTCTGTGCTCTACCCTTGAAACTCTTTCAAGAATTCATTCGAAGTCACATTTATATCTTCCAGATCTTTCTTAATTAAGATTGTGATCAACCCGTGGTGATATAATTTATATGTGGCTTGACTTGACTTTCCTTTCTGAACCCCCTTTTCTATCTGTTTTAAACTTTTGAGTGAATAAAATGGGAAATTGATGATCTTAACAGAACCAAAGTGCAATTTTAGGCGTATGTGATAGAGGAAAGTTAGTGAGTAGTGACCCTCACAAGTAAGGAACTTCTGTAACACATACAGGATATCCTTCCACTTTATGATCATAGCCTTCTGTTGGAGGCCATTCTTCCAATGCAACTTCTACTTTAGGTTGACCATGAACCAGTGCCATAGTTTCTTTTCTAACTTATCCTTCTTGAACCATTGCTCCCATAATTATGGTAAACATGTAGCTTGAGATATGGATTCTTCTGTGACTGCAAATTCTAATGAGCCAACCTTGGCTTAGCTCCCATCAAAGGTCCGGGCAAATTCTATTTCCACAGCTAAGTCAAATCCATCGAAATTATATAGAAATGGGAGGAACCCAGATTCTTGCAATATTACAGGACCATTCTTGTGCTCAGTTGTCTGTTCCATCTCTTGTATGGATCATGGCTCAATCCTTACAGGCCCATGTCTGTTCGAATTCACCCAATCTTTGTCTCAAGTTTTAAAAAGATATTTCAACAAAAAAAACTCAAATGGTGATCGAGCCATACATCAGCCGTTATATTAACCATTTCTTGAAAGGTCATGCTTCATTATTAAAATTACATGGATGTGAATGCGAATTCGTTCAAGTACAGTCAGGCGATGATGATTGGAAGAGGCAGCGGTTTAGACAATAATTCCACATAACAGTCATGCAAGGTTGGATATGGAGTAAGGCCATTATTTTTAGGTGATGAGTTTTTCAAGGGAAGCTAAGTATTGGATTTCAGGAGAATCGTACCATCTTGCATTTACTCCATGATTTCACATAAGGTGTAATTAGTACTAATTGAAAATATAAGATTTCATAACCTAAAATTTATTTGTACTTAAATGCTTTCTTCCTAATTTAGTAAATGATAAAACAAAGTGTTAATCATAATACAAATTGAATGCCATGATCTGAAGGTAGTACAACTATTCATCCTGTACAAAATTTCATGAAACAAAAGATAAGCTTCAATACACATTTTTGCACTAGGTGTTTCTGCACCAGAACATGTGTTTTTTTGAATTAGGCGAGCTCACCAGTGAGGATTCCTATACTGAACGTACCTGCACTGGACGTGCTTACACCAACCATGCCTGGATTGAGCATGCTTGCACTACCCATGCCTACACCAAACTTGCTTACACTCGAAAACACATTCCTGCACTAGGGGTATTTGTAGCATAACGGGAACAAAAAGAAAATTATGATAGGATATAATTCATAGTCTGGATTAATTTTTTTTGTTGAATATACAAAGGAGATTTTATTCACCATCGTTTGGTGTCTACATATGCCTTTCAATCTGATTTGTGAGTTCGCATCAGATCTTGCAATCGATCCATGAGGGGCAAAAAAGAAGTGGGAAAAAGGGTAATTTTTTAGAATGGGATGGAAATTACGACAGGGAATTCAAGAGTGAAACCACCAAGAGGGATAAATCGAAAAGGGATTTTGGGGAAAAAATTTCAAGGGAAAAGAGGGAAATATGAAATCGGATAGGGAAAATTTCTTTGAAGAAAGGGATGGTAAACTTTATGGGATAAAAAGAAGAAAATAAGGGGATTTTTTTTACAAAAATGGGAATAGAAGAAGGGAAAAATTTCACCTGACATCTTCCTGTATAGTGTTGATCCATAAAATAAATGCAACAGGAATTGAGTGTTGCCTGAATAAAAATTTATGTGCCAACTATCCCAAACTTGGATAAGGGCCTGGTTCCTATACTTGAACCTGCTTCTTCTTGGTGACAGTTAACACATCTAAAGATCAAGAAACATTCCCATTTTATTAGAACTGATATTCCTGCTAGCAAGATGGTTTTCAGGTTGATCCTTTTGCAATAATGTCAGTAAAACTGATTTTCACAATCATAGGGAAAACAATTTTCTTTTTCTTTTTAATTTTTTTGTTCTTTTAATTATTATATATATATATATTTTGGATTTTCTTTAAATTTTATTCCAAGAGAGAGGAAAGAATATTACAATAGGCTGGCATAGCCACCTACTAACTAAAGACTATTGCTGCACTGCACGAAGTCTTCCTTTATGAGGGGATGAAAATACAGTTTAAGCTTATGCCCATTTACAAGGAAAATTGGATCTCGCCCATTGATAGTTTTGAATTCTATAGCCTCATTGTCAGAAACTTGAATCACCTCATACGGTCCCATCCAACGAGTATGGAACTTCGCTTTAAAATGTTTAAATCTAGAGTCATAGAGAAGTACCCAATCACCTGGTTGGAACTATTTCTTCCTGATAAAATTTTCATGCCACTTCTTGTGTTGCTTCTGCACCAAAATATTCTATTGAAAAACATCCCTTCAAAATTCATCCAACTTGTTTAGCTGTAATAGACACTGTTGATGTGCTTCCGAGAGATCTAGACCCAACTGAACTGTAGATCTGAAATTCTTTATTTGAAATTCAAGCGGCAAGAGGACTTGTTTTCCGCACACCATCTCATATGGTGTATACCTCGTGTTGTTCATCCAAGTGGTTCGATAAGCCCATAAGGATTCAGGAAATCGGCTAGCCCAATCCTTCTTGTGCATGTTTACTATTTTGGTGAGGATCGATTTGATCACCTTATTTGTGGATTCCACCTAGCCATTTGCTTGCGGGTGGTATAGTGTAGATTTGCTATGCCGAATCTTGTACTGATTCATGACTTCCTGTACCAAGTTAGAAACAAATTGCGACCCATTGTCAGAAACAATTTCACTAGGAACACCCAATCTAGTAAAAAATTCATTGAACAAAAAATCAACAACAACTTTGTCAGTGGCAAAAGAAACAACTTTAGCCTCTACCTATTTAGCAACAAAATTAGTACAAACCAAGATATGATTTTTATTTAAAGATGTGGGATTTATGGGTCCGACAAAATCAATAGCCCATTTTTCAATGGGCTCAATCATGACTTGAGGACATAAAGGAATTTCATTGGCTTGAACAGGTTGACCCATTCGTTGACAACTATCACAACGTCTAACATATTGCTTGGCATCCTTAAAGAAAGAAGGAAAAAAATAACCAATGCATAGAATTTTATATGCAGTTCACTTATCAGTGAAGTGGCCACCGCAAGGTTCATCATGGGAAGATTTTAAAATATCAAACATTTCTTCCTCTCTTACACGTCTATGACTAACAAAATCTGGTCCACTATAAAAGAGGTCTCCCTATATCCAAGAATATAAAACACTTTTTTGAATAATATTCCACTTTTCATGAGAGGATAAGTGAGGTGGTGTCTTTCTAGTGACTAAATAGATGGCTATGTCAGAAAACCATGGAGATTTTGATGACATGGAGAAAAGATGCTTGTTAGGGAAAACATCATCAACAGGAATTGCTTCACTAGGATTGTTTAATCTGGAAAGGTAATCTGCTACAACATTAGACTTTCCTGGTCTATCAATAATTGTAATATTGAATTCTTGTAATAGAAGCAACCATCTAGTTACTCTACCACTAGTTAAAGGTTTATTCATTAAAAATCTTATAGCAGAATGATCAGTATGCAAATAAACTTCATATCTGGTAATGTAATGTCTGAATTTATTAATAGAAAAATTAATGGCTAAAATTTCTTTCTCAGCCACTGTATAGTTAAATTTGGTAGGTGATAGATTTTTACTGATGTAGTAAATAGCATAGGATTGTTTATTCTCCTCTTGTCCTAAGGTTGTGCCAATAGTAGTGTTTGAAGCATCGGAGGAAATATGAAAGTAGGGACTAGTTTGTTCCTCTCAAAACTGGTGCGTGTACTACGTTTTCCTTCAATGTTTCAAAGGACTATTAGAAAGTTGTGGACCAAGTGAATTCACTCTCCTTAGCTAGTAATTAAAAAAGGGGAGTAGAAATCTTGGAAAAATTTTCAATGAATCTCCGGTAATAACCAACATGTCCCAGGAAACCTCTCATTTCCCTTTGGGTTTTGGGTGCAACCAGATGAATAATGAATTCAATTTTAGCGGGGTCCACCTGAATATCTTTGTTAGAAACCAAATGACCAAGAACCACTCCTGCTTTGCACATTATTCTACATTTTTTATCACTCAAAGAAATCTGGGCCTCTTGGCAATGTAAAATCATTTTTTCTAGATTTTTAAGAGCTTCATCAAATGAGTTACCAAACATAGAAAAATCATCCATATAAATCTCAACACAGCCCTTTGAGAGGTAGTGGGTGCATTACATAACCTAAAAGGAAGCACTTGGTAGGAAAATTTACCCCAAGGGCATGTAAAGGTAGTTTTGTCTTGATCTAAGGGTGCGATCTGGATTTGGTTATACCCATTTAAGCCATCTAGAAATGAAAAGTACTTTTTACCAACAAGGGTATCTAGCACCTGATCCATGAAAGGAAGGGGAAAGTAATCCTTGAGAGTGGCTTTATTTAATTCTCGATAATCAATGAAAATACACCATCTCCCATATTTCTTAGGTACTGTCACTAAAGGAGAGACCCACTGACCGTTAGAAATGGGGTAGATGAAATTAGCATCTAAGAGTTTTTGCAATTCCTCCTTATCAATATCTATTAGTGTGGGATTCATTTGTCTCTGGGGTTGTCAGACAGGTCAAGCTCCCTCCTGGATATAGATATGATGAGTAAAAGTCTCAAGAGGAATTACTTTCATGTCTCCATAACTCCAAGCGAATGCATCCAAGTGATTTCGCAACAAGGTAACAAGCTGCTCTTGCTGAGATGAATCCAGGTCTAAACTAATGTGTAAAGATTTGCCTGGAATAACTTCAACAAGAGTGTTCTTGGGCTCAAAAGTACGGGAAGATGATTCCACGGTGTCAGATAAGGAAGGTTGGGAATCATAATTTTCTTGGAAATCTAGACTAAATATCTGACGAAGTGTATCAAAACTAGGCATAGTGTCTAGATTGTTCAAGAAATCTCGCAATTCACCATCCTGGGTAGACTCAGTATGATGTTGAATCGAAGAAAAAGGTTGTGTCTCCTCATGACTATTGTCATAATCTAACCATAAGGTATCCTTGAGTTATGGATTTGAGACTTCTGCGATTTGTATTCTGTGTGTTTGTGTCTTCCGGATTCATCGCATCTGTTGTTTAAGTGCATCGACGTTTCGAACCAGCCTCTGTGGTTCATCATCAGGATGAGATTTATTGAAGAAGTCAGAGATGGGATTAGGTGAATAAATAGGTGAAGAAAAGGAAACGTGCAGGACCGACAAGATAAGAGAGGTTTATTCACTAGGTTTAGGTAAATTTTTTTAATTTTTATTTAATTTATTTAATTATTTTCTTGCTATTATCATTTATCTTTTTAATTATTTTAAAATGTGTTTTAAATCTTTTTTGGCTATATTATTTTATTTTATTTGTATGTTTATTTATATTTATTATGTTTTGACATAATTTGTTTTATTTATTAAACTAATTTATGATTTAATGTATTAAGTTTTGTTGAAGCTTTAAGATATATGTATATTGATTTATTATATATTAAGTTTTGATTTAATATATCTTTATATATTAAGTTTTGATTTAATATATATTGATTTAATATATTGATTTGTTATATATTAAGTTTTGATTTATTATATATTGTTTTAATGTATTAAGACATATGTATATATATATTGATTTATTATATATTGAGTTTTGATTTAATATATATCGATTTTAATATATGTTATGTCTCCTTTTATTGGTTTTATATGTTATGCTTTGTTTTAATGAATGTTGATTTTAATCTAGATTATGTTTTGTGTTATTGTATATTGATTTAATATATGTTATGATTTGTTCTATTATATATTATGTTTTGTTTTAATGTATGTTGATTTAATGTATATTGTGTTTTGTTTTATTATATTGTGAATATTGATTTTTCTTTAATATATATTATGTTTTGTTTTATTGTAATGTGGGTATACAGTGACCTTTTTCCTAGAGTATCCATGTGAAATGTACATATCATCCAAGTGGATTGTTCCGGTGTTAAGTGGGGCCACCAATAGTGTTGACAATGGGTCTAATGGGTATCCCTTCTTTGTGAATTTTAGGGGCCCCATAAATCCTAGGGGTATAGGGATTGGTTTCAATAAGATTCTTCATGTTGTGTTCATTGCTTGCTTTCACCAAGGTGTTGACATTCCTGGAGATCTTCTTTATGGGATTTTTCTTCAATTTGATGTAGCAGCCGCTGTTGTTTAAATGATCAAGCATCTTCTCATTGTAGTCCTTAGTGTTCATTATAACTGTTGCACCCCCTTTGTCTGCTTTTAGGACCACAATGTCAGGGTTTTGGTTTAAAGTTTTGAGAGCCATGTATTCTTGTTTTGTTATATTGCTTTTGGGAGGCTTCGCTTTTCTGAGTATTATGGAACAATCTTGTCTGATAACTTCTTTAATGCTGTCAGGCATATCTTTAATCCCATACTCTATATTACAAACAATATCGTCTTTGGGGATGGTGTGTGGCGCTATTGCAAAATTCAAGCCTTTTTCGAGCAAACTTATGGTGACTTCATCAATCTGCGCATTTGAGAGGTTTATTATGCTTACTTTTTTCTCCTTCTGAGATGTTTTTGTCTGGTCTTCTGTCATGTCTTGCTGAGGCTCTATTATGTCAGCCTTTGTGTTGTCACCGAGGATGATATTATTTTCTTGCAGGTGGGTATACAGTGACCTTTTTCCTAGAGTATCCATGTGAAATGTACATATCATCAAGGTGACATCCAATAGAAGCATTGGATTTTGCAAGACATGGTCATCCCAGAATCAAAGGATGTCCTCCCAATAGATTCTTTGGCTGAAGCACAATGAAATCCACATGGTATTCCCATGAATCTATAGAGACAACCACATCGTCCAATACTCCATCGGTCTTGATTTTAGATCTATTTGCGGGTTCAATCATGGTGGGTGTAGGACGAATATGGCCCAACCCAAATTATTCCATGGTTTGCCTGGTCATGACATTGATGGCTGCCCCGAGGTCTATTAATACATTAGAGACAAGGATATCACCTATCTAGACAGAAATAACTAGGTTTCCTGGATCTCTGTATTTCTCCATTGATACGCTTCCTATCTTCAACTCAGCTGCTCTACTAACAAACTGAATGGTCTGAGGTTATACTCTCTTCCTCCATGGCTTTTTAAGATATAATTCCCTAATGATATTTGTACAGATGGGAATTTCTCGGATAGCCTAAAGTAAAGGAACCTTTATACAAAGATTCCTTAATTCAGAAACTAGAGTGGACTCAGGGTCACTCTTCCCTATGACCAACTGCTCTGGATAGTGGTGCTGGTTTCAAAAAGATAGTGAATTTGAAGGTACATGAATGGGCTGAAGGGTGACATTGTTTTTCGAATGATTAGGAGTTACCTCCTCATTTTTATCCTCAATAATCACCATGGACTGTTTTGTTTTTTTGGTTTAACTACCCTTCCCGATCTCAATTGAAGCTCATTTATCCCAACCAGTAGGGTTCGATAGGTAGGAAGAGGGGATGGTCCAACCGAATGAATCAGTTTTACTGCCTTATTATTAGGATTCGGTACCGGTTGAGAAGGTAGTTGAGGTGGTCTAAATGGTGTTGGCAAAGGCAATGGTGGAAATGATTTACTTTGACGAGGTAGAGAGAGAAAATATGGTTGTGACATATGGTGTGGTGCATAGGAAGGAGGATATGATGGCATCTGAGTAGGATAGGAAAGATATGGATGGTTTGGCCCTCTCCATCCTTGTTGTCAAGTTTGAGAGGACTGTCCATGATGAAAATGATTCCCTTGCTACCAATTTTGAGAGTGATTGTTAGTATTATAATAGGAATATGGAGGTGCATTATAGCCATAAAAATGTGGTTCAAGAGCCATACCCACACTTACCTGTGGCCAGTTTCTTCGTTCTCCCATGGCATATAATGGATCAGGTTCAGAATGCTCTCCTTTAAGTATAAATTTTAATCCAGGTATGGAGGGGCACTCCTCGGTGGCATGGTTCTTTGCATAAATCACACATTTATTAGAACTTTTCATATCAGTAGGACACTCTCTTAAAGGATGTTTTTTCCTACACTTTGGACAAAAAATAGATAATGACTCTTGTTCTTTTTCTAATTTTTCCTGAAATTTCAAAGAATCTATTTGTTTGCTAACAATATTCATTATTTCAATTTTCATGTTGTCCATTTTATTCTCCAAGCCAATGATCATAGCATCTGTAGATCCCAATTTGTGAGTTTTGCTTCGACCTCCTCTAGTGGATCTAGATTGATTTCTGGAGAAATTCCTGCCAAAGTCACAAATTTGTTCAAAAGTTTTCTGAGCAATGTCTGCTTGTTCGAAAAAATTTAGATTATGTCTAGAATCCTCAGTAAGTCGTCATAGGAACAAGGTTCGAATAATACTTAAATCAAATTTGTGTTTGTACCTTTGGAGTATATACAAAAATCTCTCTAGGTAATCCTCCAAAGTCTCATAATCACCTTGTACAATGATGAAGATCTCGTCCTGCATTTCTCTAGTTTTACAATGCTCCTGATATTTTTTCAAAAATACTCTCTTCATTTGGTCCCAAGAACTTACAATGTTTCTTCCTAGTCCCATGACCCACCGCAAGGCTGAATCCTTGAGAGTTGCAGGGAACAACTTTAATTTTTGGGCAGCAAAAGAATTATCATAACTCTGACACAATATATCAAACTTGAAAATAAATGAATCTAGGTCTTCGTGAACCTTACAATGAAAGTGTGGAAGAGATGAAGGTGAAATATTCTTCATTTGTACATTCACTTTTAAGTTCACGATCGGAAATCCAAAAGTGGACTGCTCTTCATTTACCTAGTTCTCGCCAGTCCCCTCTGCATGGTCTTCATGATCAACAATTGTTGTACCTCCAATCAGACCACTTCTAGAAGGAGAAGGTTGACTAATGTTGAATTGAACTTTCCGATCACCATTAGCCTCCTTCTTCCCCTTTTCAGGTTATGTCAAACCTGAATCACTGTTTCAAGAATCCAAGTGGATTGTTCCGGTGTGATGAACCTCGGTTTGCTTGGACTTTCTACCTACAAAAGAAGGTCCAATATGAGGAGAGTTTTCAAAATTTTCATTATTTTTTTTGCCCTTATTGGGCTTCGGACCCTTTCCTTTCTTAGGATTTCATTTTAAAAAATCAAGTCCAAAAAAACAAGATTCAAATGCTTATAAAGAAAAAGAATTTGTTAATTGCTGCAATGAATAATAAAAAAAACTTAGCACTCGTAAAATCATCAAAACAATAGAAGCATACTGTGGAAAAGATAATAGCAGACTTACCCCCATTGTAGAAAATGGAAAGTTCTTACTAATTTCAAATCGCCTCCCCAACAACGACTCCAAAATGTTGGGTGCAGGAATTGCGGTTAGGCAGACTCCTTCAACATTTAATTGTTAACATGGGGGTTGCGTAAACTTAGAGACAAAGCACAGGAAATGTCAGAAATGATATGAAATTTTCCAAACTCTATTCCTACTTCCTTAATTGTAATCTTGCAGAACCAAAAAGAAAATATCACCCAGAAATTTACACCAAAGATATTCTAGTGCTGGAATGTGAAAGAAAGTACTCTTGCAGGAAAATAAATGAAAGGAACTCTCAAACTTCTTGCAAACAATTTTGACTAATGAAAATGTAAATCTATGTTTATCTTTAGTATAGTTGTGTGTCAGGTTAATAATTGGACCCTTGAATATATCTAACTTCTTATAGATCTTTCTCCCTGCACTAAGCTATTATTCTTGTACTTCTGCAATGTGCTTGCACTAGTACCAGAACAAAGTTTAGGTGTTGGAAGTATATTTTACACCTGTACTGAAGATTTATGTCTTCATGCAGGAGCTCTAAGCCTCAGGACTAGAGCACTCTGTTCCTGTATCAGGATATTGATTCCTATACCGGAACAGAGATTCCTGCACCAAGTTTTCCAATCCTTCTTATAAGAAAATAAAGAATGTGTTAACTTAGGAAAAGAACTTGCAAAGGTGAACAAAACTTCAAAATAAATTCCTCAAACCAAAAGATGCTTCAACCAATATTAATATCTAAAATAAGAATTAATTTCCAAAGTCAAAGCGCACTCTTCTTTAATCAAGGAACTTCTTCATGCAATCTAAAGAGGTCATCTAATTGTGACAGTAGGCTTCAATCCTGTAATAGTTATTCACACGAACTAATCTGCATTCATAACCTTCTTAACTCAGAAATATTCTCTTTAAGAATAATTACACATAAAGTTTGATCTTTCCTAAACAGTATGAAGTACAGGTACAGACTAGTGTGTCACAACGACGTTCAGTTTCAAATTATCAAAAGCATGTTTAGTTCGAGATATCAAGAACACTTCAGAATGAAAATCATGCACTATAGAATCACATTAAGGCTCATCAATCATATAAGAATAAAATACTATTACTGTAATGAACCAAAGGAATCAATCTACGAAACTGTAAATGCACTAGTGCAGGAATGCATGCTTGCACGATCTAGGAAGAAACAAGATTAAACTTCGGGGAAAAGAAATCATAAAATTAAACTCAATCGAGCATGCACACCATGGATCTGTCACACAATGATGAAATCAGATCTAAACTTTGCAGAAGAATAAAATCATCTATTTACTTCACACTTTGCATTAAACGAAATTAACACACCTTAATCAGAAAATAAGAACACGAGGGAAAACGAACTAGGTTGGTTGGGCTTTAGCCAACCAACTCATTTCCCTATTTAGGAAACGTAAATATTCAACTCTTAATCAACACATCAACACAAAATTACAATGAAAAATTGAAAAGTCATGGCGCTGTCTCTCTCTATTAATAATTAACAAATGTACATCATGAGTTCGAATCTAGCCCAGAATGAGGGCGATACTAGAAAAATTACAAAAGAACACAAGTACAATATCCTTGCTATAGCTATCGCTCGCTACCATTTTCTATCTGAATCTTATATATTATACATTTGTTCAGGCTTGTGGCTGTAACCAAATTACATCAAGCATTCCAATCTCAACCTTTCGGCTATAACAAAATTACAATAATAGTTCATAGTAAGCCTTTCGGTTATAACAAAACGCTAATCTAAGTATTCGGTCGACAACCCAATATCCACCATATCCCTGACTTTTCTCTCTGCTTTGAACCCAACTCGAGTTGATCATTCTAGAACATGGTGTCTGCATAAGGTGGTGAGTTGTCACGACAGTTAAGAATTTGCCAGCGGTGCAAGAATCCTACCTACACTTGGCCGTGCTAACGAGATGATCAATACATTTCCTATCAAATACTTTAGGAAGAGAAATATTAGTTGCAAAGATTTAAAGGTACAAAATCTATGCAAATAATTGATTAAGCACATTCGTAACCCGTAAAGATGAAATACAAATCTAGTGCAGGAAAAGGCACGATTCTTGATTAGTGCAGGAATAGGGAGGTTTATAAGGTTAAAACAGAGGTCTAAGGTTATGTTTTTGAAGGAAAAATGGATTAAAAATGAAGAAATTTAGCTGACCAACACTTATCCCACTTACTGAAATAGTAACGTCCATGATGATGTAACCATGTCCATTCAATAAGGATGCATTACACATCATAAAATATAATCCCCACTTAGCGAAGGGCCTAACGATAAGAGAAGTTATTTTATTATTGAGCATTGATGTATATTATCAACAATTATGAGATAACCAACCATTTATGATAATGAGAGTCAATGTATCTAGTACATTTTAACAAGTATGAATAAATGAGATAAAGTGAAACACATACAAAATCTATTGATTATGGAACATTGATGTATTCCCACTATCAATAGTGATGGAATTTGTCATTGATGATTTCAAAACTCAAGCTACTAAATAAGGCTCTAGACATTATCCTTAGAGAAAATCAGTCGAAACAATGGGAAAATATTTCATCAAAGGAGGGCATGACGGTATCACCCATCAACTAACATGAGTGTAACCGAAAGGATAATAATTTAGGACTTAGATGAAGAGTTATATGTAATTCCATCAAGTACATCACTTTAATGCATTGAATGTAATAACACACAGATGACACCCTCTGAGTAATGACCAATATTGAAATGTGTTAACAAATGCAAGGAATTTCACCAATGAGGAAAATTGAACCCAAGATATTGCATGAATCTCAATGTGTGAATATGTATATTTTCATCCAAATGAAGGGAAACCACCTAGAAAATGATTGGTGATGAAAATCACTATTGAGCACAAGCTCAACTATCAACAATGAAAATAAGGTTAGGGTGCTACTCTAGGCTTATCTATCAAAGAAATTTTTGATAATCGATAAGATCACACCCCTCAATAACAAGTCAATGGGTACCTTCCATACTGACACAAGTACACGACGTGGATGCTTCTTGATATTGAAAGTGACTTGAAAACCAAGAAGGAAAATATAGTGAGTCAAGAGACAACTACATAATGTACGACACATAATTAACTTCCCTTGAACATAAGCAAAAGATAATAATGACTTGCATAACATATATTGAATAATGAATAATGATATAAGCCTGTGACGCAAGAGACATAAATGGACTATCCATATTATTTTATGAGTAACCATTTGGAGGAGGGAAAAGAACTCAAAAAAAATGTTTGGATTCTTAAGTTCATGCTATAACCCAACTTGATGAGGAAAAGACTCATAACTTGGTGGTTCGTTCAAGGGTGACATCACTAAAGATTGATGTTAACATTAAATGGAAACATAATTTCTTCCCATCCCCTCTCTTTATAATATTTGATTTTCATGTCTTTCTCATATTATAAAAATCTAAAAAAAAAAAGGATAAATAATTCTTTGATACAATGGTACAAGAGTGTCATAGGCAAGAAAACTAGTTCCAGTGCTTGGAACACACCAATGCTCAATGCAAGGGAATCATACAAGATATGGACACTGAAGGGATGTTTCTTCCAGGGATGAAGGTGTTATGTTTCAAAATAAACTTATGTAAGGAAGCAATTGAAGGGAATGCATAAGATAGAAGGTATAAAACAACAACTTGAAGCTCACACAACGCTCAAAAATGCAAGTAGCAAAATTCAATGCAATAGTACAACTCATCATTGGGAGCCCCTTGCAAATGGTTAGAAAATGATTTAAGAAGAAGTATCTAGCTTCATTAAGAGTCATGGTGGGACTGAAGAGGGATACTGAGAATGGGAATATATGAAAACATATATGCCAAAAGGATATAAAGATACTAGCTAGAGTGTCTATGTAAAGGTAGGTTCAACCACCAATTTACAACATTTATAAAGAAGTGAGTGGGGTTAATTTTCTAAAATAGTGGTATTGATCCTATGGAAAAGTTTGAAAATGTCATCAAAATGTTAGGATGCAAGGTGTAAAAACCCTAATTATATTCTATACATTGAGAAAATACATACCACATTAGATCTAATGTGAAAAATAATGATGGAAAAACATTGTAAAGGGAAATTATTCTAATATGCCAAAAAAATGAAAATGCCACTAAAAATTGCACATTAAAGGTTAGTCCATTAATAAAAACAATGAGAGAGAATGACCAGTTATGCAAAAGTGGGTTGGAAATTTTGATAATATGTGTAAAAAACTTCAATTTTGCCATTCAATTTCAATTTTTCCCAACCTTAGCGCATTATAAAAATCCCTCAAAATCTAGCTAACAAAATCATGAACTGGTTGAATCAAGTAAATATTAAACAATTTCTCTTTCATTTGTTCCCATTCATTTTAATGCAATTAGAGTTTGATGAATTAATTTCTAAGGGGGGTCTATAAATATGAAATTCCCCTCATCATGGGTAGCATATGACTTTCCCTATAGTCATTTATTTTTAAGGATAATCACATATATATGTGACTATGCATAGAAAAGGTTGTATATGTGCATTACCATTTTCTTAAACTAATATTAGCCCCAAATGACCAACTTTTATGTAGGATGACTATCACTTAGAGAGTGAGGGAGCATAAGGAAGTGGAAAATGATGTGTTAATATCCAAGGGTGATGGATTCTCTACATAATTGTGGAATCCTATTTTTTTTTCATAATTCCCAATATGCACACTTAGAGACACTAGCTTCAAGAGCTAATTAATTATTGTTAATTACTATCATTCATTCATTATTATCCTTTGTTATTGATGGTAAGTGGTGAATTTGGAGACTCAAAGTGGTGGTGGTTAACCTTTGAAGATTATATAACTATTTATTGCAACGTGGGTACCCAAAAAGTAGGGACCTAGATTCCAATATGAAACATCCAAAGCCTAGGCATCAAGATCATGTTATTCACCATAGCTCAAGTGGAAATATCAACATCCCCACATTAGGAACCATGACCTCAAATGTTTTTTGTAGTAGAATGCCTACACCCTACAATGTTTGATTGGTGCACAACCCAGTTAACTAGAATGAAGACTCAAATGATAGATTACAAGTTGGGTAAAATCAAGTACTTTGAATACATAATCATCTTGTGACCCTTCCCTTTGATATTTTTTAGTTGTTGGAATTATATCATTGCCATAAATGATTATACATATTTAGGATTGGAATTTAGAGGATATTTGGAGATTGTGCATCCTCCCAATGCCACATCCATAGGTGTGATATTTTGATTTTATAGTTAATTAATTTTTACGGATTTTCATTTTTAGAAAATTATTAATTTAAAAAGTATAGATATTTTTTGTTTTTGTGTGTGAAAAACTATATGAAAAAATAATATGATCATGCATATGTAGGACCAATAGACTAGAGGTATCCTCGCATCATAAGTGTTATGAAAAAAAATGCTTTAATACGTGCATTAGAACCTAGAGTGATTGACATATCAAGGTCAATGGCATAGATAAAGGACCTACCATAGGGAATCCAATTCCATGTAGCACGAGTCCCATGGGTGTGGGTACACCTTTTATTCTAGGTGGAAAATATCATCATTTTCTACCATGACACTCATTGGGGCTCAAGGAATTACACCTAGTTATTATGTATTATTGTACGAATGGGAGATCTAAATGTATGATAATGGGGGGAAATGGCCATTTTCTAGGAAATTTATCCACTTTTTTTCTTTGTGAGAATTGAAGCAATATATACAGATAAATATTTTGATTGGCTTTACATATGTGTGAATGTGATTGTACAATTGTGATGCTTTCGATGTTGCGAATGATAAATATTCCAATATAGTACATAATTAGTTCATGCATTAGCAATATGATTTATACTTATAGATGCATGAAAATATGAAATAATATTAAAATTTCATTCAAGTAACCTTACACATAGAAATATCCAGCAAGAGTAGGATCATGGACTCAATACCAATCATTCAATTATGATACTACCAAATGAGAATCAATATGAACTACTAGATATTGAACGCCATATAAGATGCCTTTCAAAAGTAATTAAATAACAATAAAGTACCATGCAATATTATTGGTTGCAACATTGATACATGCACCACTATATGTAATCAGGTAGCTTGTTGGTGAATAAAATATCCAAGCTACATAAGCTACATTTCAAGTGTGATGACTAGCATTGAATATGAATCCTACAAAAGCCAAATTTTTCATGGATATCTATCAGGAAAATAGAAAGCATGATAATTGAAACAAATGAAAATCAAGTCTAATATATGTTATAACTATTAATGTAGAAGAAGTAGAAGAGGAAAAATGCTTAAAAAAATATGCTCAGGAAAAATACTTCTTGAGGAAGAGCTCACTTCTAGGCTCACTAGGCATATTCCCATTATAATCCTCAAGTTCATACTCTCCTTTCTTGAGTATGTAGTTTATGATATAAGGCTCACACCACAAATATTTTAACTTGCCTACCCTTAAAGCATCCTTGCCTTGGTAATAAACCAAAACAAGATATCCCTCATTGAAATATAAGGATGGAAAGGCATGTACTTAATTTTAACATGTTTTTATGTGCCTCAGTTGTTTTTGCCACATATTTCCATTGTTCATGATGGTGCTCCAAATGAATGAGATACTCTTCCAAACTTAATGTGTCAAGAGGGAACTCAAATTTAACACTCAACTAGGAGAACTCGTTCCACTTTGTGAATGAGTTGGAAATGAGTAAATCCTATAAAAATCTTAAATATTTTGAAATGGGTACAAAAAGCTACATCAATGGAGTAAAAGGAAGAAATCATCATAATTATAGGTCTCAACGAAGGAATGAAGGGTCAAATTATTCTAAAGAAAAACAAACTTTCTGTGAACTAAGGGAAATCTACTAAAAAGGGTATTATACTTCCAAGTACTCTTACTTGAATGGAAAATGCTTCACTCGCCACAAATTTGGTCACAAAGAAGTTCATTGTGTTGGTTATAAAACAATTATGACTAGAGATGCAAGAAAACAACATAATGGAAAAAAGACAAAGAATTATTCTTTTAATGCTTTCTCCCCTCTTCAGAATGAAGTTGTTGGACAATTGATGGTGGTTGTGCTAGTATTATTCATGAATGTTGGCACCGATGTCAAGCATACTGGAAAGAATGCATGTTGTAGAAAATGCATGGCTCAGAAGGATTCATATCGTAGCTGCAGGCTTCATGTAGAGGATCATCATGGTGGGTGTGATTTCTGTTGTCCAAAGATTCAATGAGTAGAGAAGTTTTCAGTTATCTTTCAAGCAGCAGAAGGACTCAAAGCCTACATCAGATGATATCCATTAGAAAGTGCTACGAACAAGCTTTTTAAAGATATGTGGAAGTCTAAAAATGGACTCCTGGATCAAAATATATGGTCTGCTAACGTTCAGGGTCGTGAAGCCTTAGGAAGGAAGAAATATCAACATATTGGAAGTCACAGATATCGGTGCACTGAAATATCGAAGGTCAACATAATTGCTGTATCAACATATTGGAGATTGGAATATCATAGGTCGAACATATTGGTGCAATCGAAATATCGGAGGTCAGCGTATCGACGCAAGGACATATCGGGGATCGCGGATGTCGAAGGTTAGCATATCAGTGCATCAGAATGTCAGAGGTCAGCATTTCAACCATCGACATATTAGAGAACAATATGTCAAAGGTCATCATATCAGTGCTTAAGCATATCAAAATTCTAGCACATCAGAGTATCAGCATATCAGAGATCTGGATAGCAGAACATCGGAGGATTGGCGCAAGTGGCATATTGGAGGTTGGAGGCTTAACACATTGGAACATCGACATATCAAGGATCAAAATATTAGAAGTTCTTAAAGTGAGGAACCTTTAAAAGTTATGATATCCGATAAGTGTCGATAAGCCTTTGTAAGTGCCGAGGAATTCCAAAAGAAGATTAACAAAGGATTTCGTTGTAAAACCAAATGTTAGCGGGCCCTCTTCTCTCTCCTCTAGAAAGACACATGGCAGCATATGATTGGCTCTGATAAGCTACATTGGCGTCTAATGTCAACACGACGTGGCAGTATGGTAGGAAACGTGGCAGGCATTAACCTTATTAGGTAGTGTAACGAGCCAGAACCGAATGACACGTGTCACCTCTAAGGAGTCACGACATGGATAGATGATGTGATATTGGAGGTTGGCATATTGGAGGTTGAATATGTTGAAACTCTAGAACAGTTGGAGTTTGGAAAATTTTTGATAAAGGGGGCTTCCGATATTGGGCTGGCACATGGTAGTGAGTGTTCAGAAAACAAAGGGAGCAGAGCAGTTAACAAAGGAAGAATGGCCCCTAGCAGGAACAAAGCACCTTAGCACCTTAATGTTGAGTTGCAACTCACAACCCTCAGTCCCATGGAGGATAAATGCTCAAGGAGCTCAGCGGAAGAGGAGTATCGAAACACTGCACCATTGTGATGTTGCGATATGAAATGTATCTGATATTACAATACAAAGAATTAAAGGTGTATGGGTCGGAAGCTGCGAAACTGAATGAAGGAATAGAGGAGTTGGTAGATTGAAAGGGGATAAACTTGCAGACTTCTTCACATGCACGAATGGTTGTATTAAATGAGAATAGAGTGGTCACCTCTGTGATCTGTCAAAGATATGTGGAGCAATAAATGAGATTGGGACTCTCAGAGAAGTGTGCAGGTCACCTGAGAATTAATTTCTCAGCATGGGATCTCTACACAGTCAGACTATGGAGAATTGCAAGGTCCATCTCTATTTTGGGTACTGTGACAAGAAACCACTAGAAGATGCAAGAGAGGCAAGGGGAGCCATGCCTAAGAACAATTGGGCAGCTAAAGGACAGACATGAAAGATTGCCTTGTGCAGAGTGCCTTAGTGGAACAAAAACCATCACTGACAATGGAGAATATGGGGGAGTTGAGAAAATGTGTGAGCGTGTTGTGCTGTGAGTGAAGCGCCTCATGACAGAGAGGTTGAAGCACTTGAGAAGACTCAGTTTAATAGAGCAGCAAGAGTAGTGACAGGGTTGCGTGAAGAATTGTAAGGGTAGTGTTGAAGAGTAGTCAGTGAATAGCCCTTGATAGTGAAGGTAGAGCACAAAGGAAGTGTGGTTGTAAGTACCAAGAGGATATCCACTGCAAGTGAGCACAAGAAGGTAGAGACTAGAAGTTGAATCTGCAAACAACCATTTATTGGTATTTTACTTGTATGATTGTATTATGTTGTTTTCAATTTGAAAATTGTATGAAATAGTAGAATAATGGCAAGGGCAAGTTGGTGCTTGCATACTGAATAGGTTGGTGCCTCTTGGCAAGTTGGTGCTTGCTAACCAAATGGGGTTGGTGCCTCCTATGAGTGGGTGCTCACAAACAAATAAATGTAACTAAGCACCTTCTTAATTTACATCATAAATAAACAACAAATTGGTGGGTTTTTCCCTATGGGTTTCCATGTGAAAAAAATTGTGTCAAATGTGTGTTGCTCATGTGATTGTTATTTCAATATGTGTGTCTGAAATATTGTTGGTTCACTATTTTGTGAATGAGTTCTCTCACAAGTTAAAGAATGTAAAAAGGGACTAGAAGCATAATAAGAAAAATAAAAATAGCTTGTTAATTACTGATTCATGCCCCCATAAATTCCTTATTTCAACGATTGGTATAAGATCTAAGTTCCTTCAGCAAAAAGTTTAAACATTGGAAGGTAGATCTATCAGGAATTATGTCTAGGAAAGAGAATCAAGAAGCTTATTCAAGTAGAATACTAGCCTTTGATGGGACCAACCATGCATTTTGGAAAGTGAGAATGGAAGTGTATCTTTTGTCCTTGGGAGTATATGTTTGGAGTTCAGTACTAGTAGACCACAATGTCCTTGATAGTCCTCCCACTGATGCAGATGGAAAAAAATTATATGTGAGTAATGATAAAGCCAAGAATTCCATTGTCGTTGGTATTAGTCAATCAAAACTCATAAAAGTTATGCATTGTAATTCTGTTAAGGAAGTGTGGGTAAAACTTAACCAGAGTCATGAAGGAGATGACAAAGTCAAGCCAGAAAAACTTTATACTTTTAGAATGAGGTTTGAAAGCTTGAGAATGAATGAGAATGAATCATAGGGGAATACTTCCTCAGAGTTGAAGAAGTGATTGATATGATTAGAGGACTTGGTGAATTAGTCAAGAAAGAGATGAGAATTCAAAAACTACTAAGATCTCTACCCATGAGATTTAATGCAAAAAATCTCATCTATTGAGGAAATGGATAATTTAAAGGATCTCAAGATGGATCAGTTGCATGGTACTCTCGTAGCCTATGAGATGAAAGTAGGAATAGAAAATTCTAAATTGAAGGAAGAAGTGTTCAAAGTATCTAGAAAGGGCAAGGAAAAAAAAGATCATCAAGATTTCTCCAGTTGTGTTTCTGATAAGGAGCTGGCTCAACTAACCAGAAAACTGAAGTGTGGCTCAAGAAAATATAAAGAGAAGTTTCCCTTTATCTGTTTTGATTGTTGTAGAGTTGGACATTTCTTTTCCAATTTCCCTTATAAAGAAAAGGCTAAAATGGAAGAGGATATGAAATTTGGAAAAATGTCTCAGATACATCAGAAAGAAAAGCCCTATAAGAAGAAGGGGTTATACTCCAAAGAGGATAGCTTAGCACTAGAGTCAAACTGTGAAGACTCATCAGAGAATGATTCAAATAAGTATGCTCTTATGGCCTTTGAAACAGACTCAAAGAAACAAGGTATTACGAATCTAAAGAGGAAGAAGAAGAAGGAGTAGTATACCTTAAAGGGGAAGTCATTAGTGCCCTTGATGAATTAAAGAAACCAAGGAAGAATAATAAGCAGCTAAAAGAACAGTTACAACCTAAAGAGGAAGGTATGTATAACTCTGATAATGAGGAGTTTTCCTATCAAAAATAAAATATTGAAGAAGCTATCAAGACTAAGGGAAGTCTAGTCCTTCTACTGCAAGAAAACCAAGGAAATTGTGAGAGATTGGAAGAGGAGAACAAGCAGTTGAAACATGAGTTTCTCAAAGTTAAAAATGGAAGCGATCTCACATATATTCAAAGACATATTTTGTATTTGAAAATTTAGTTGGAGGAGGCCAAACGAAAAGTATAGGTTCTTCAATACCTTATTCAAAAATGGGAAGAAAATTGTCACAGTCTTGAAGCAGAGGTTGTCTCTCTAAGAACCAATATTGAGAAAACAAAGACCGAGAAGGGTCTAAATGAAAAATTTGTTGAAGGGACAAGGAGACTAGATCGGATCATGAATAGTCAAAGGCCTTCAAGAATCAGAACCGTTATGGGATACTCTAAGACACAAGAATCTTCTGTTGCAAAGATAGACTTCAGGTCTGTAGGATTCAAAGAACCACAGAGCCATGGGAAGATGGCATCATGAAATAATTAATGAAGACAAAAGAGAAGTCAGACAAAGAGGAGATTGTCAATGGAGAATGAACCAATCAGTTAGATGACCAAGGTATTTTCCTACACAATCTCATAATGCTTCTAACAATAGGCATGCCTATTTGTTTTATGGTCATTGCTATAGGTGTCATATATTTGGACATAAAGAGATTGACTGTAGAAGTATCAAAGTTGATAGAGATGAAAATCCAGATATAATATGCATCGGATTTCTAAGTCTCAAAATTCCTCTCTCAAAAATCGAAATGTCTTCTCTCCCTTACTAAGTGAAGTAAAACGCTTCAAATGTAATAATTTTTGGCACAAAGTGAGTGAGTGCAGATGTGGGTTTGAACACCTATTTAAGTCCCAATATGTTAGGCTGTCATCTATCTAGAATGATAATAAGAGCTGGAAACAAAAGACCCAAAAAGGCATGTAGTGTGGACTTTCCTTCTCAAATCATAATTAAGAAAAAAAATGGTATGTGGATAGTGGTTGTTCCAAACATATGATTGGGGACAAAATAAAATTTATTTCACTTAAGGAAAAGGACAGAGGAAGCAATGTCACCTTTGGAAATAATGCTCCAACAAGAATCAAGGGTAAAGGTGTAGTTAGTCTTGATAAAAAAACAGAAGCACAGAATGTGTTGTATGTAGAAGGTCTCAAGCACAATCTACTTAGTGTTATCCAAATGTGTGATAATGGCTATGATGTGACCTTTCGATCTAAATATTGTGAGATCTGCAACATAAATAATGGAAAACTAGTGGGAAAAGCAATTAGAACCCACAATAATGTATATGTGTTTGACGATTCCAGGGTTAACTGTTATTTAAGCAAAACAAGTGAAGCACGGTTGTGGCACAAGAGGCTTGGGCATATGAATTTTGATAGTTTGATAAAAGTAAGCAAGATGGGAGTAGTGAGAGGATTACCAAGACTGTCAAAGCTCGATAACACAATCTGCAAGTCATGTCAGTTTGGCAAGCATACTAGGACTCATTTCAAATCGAAAGAGTTCTCCTCATCCAGACCTCTGGAGCTCATTCACACAAACATTTGTGGCCCAACCAGAGAAAGAACCTCAAAAGGAGAGAGGTATTTCATGTTTCTCATTAATGATTTCACCAGGGCCACTTGGATTGTCCTCTTAAAAGAAAAATCGAAAGTGTTCAAGCATTTCAAGAAGTTTAAAGCTCAAGTAGAAAATGATAAAGGCTTAACGATAAAATGCTTCAGATCAAGCAGATGGGGAGAGTACACCTCAAGATAATTTGAGGAATTCTATGAAGAGCACTGTATCAGGAGGAATTACTCAGCAAAATGGTGTAGTAGAGAGGAAGAACATATCAAGCCAGGAAATGACCAGAGCAATATTGGATGAAGCAAGAGTGTCTCACAACTTCTAGGGAGAAGCAACCCAGGCAGCAGTATATATGTAAAACATAACTCAACTTAGGCCTAATAGTGATAAAACTCCCTATGAGTTATGGAAGGGAATATCTTCATCAGTTAAACACCTCAAAGTCTTTGGAAGTAAGTGCTTCATTAAAAGGAATGAAAAGAACGTTGGGAATTTTGGTTCATGCACTGACGAAGGAATATTTCTCGGGTACTCTATTCAAAGAAAATGATATATGTGTTGCAACAAGCAGAAAAGGAATATTAAGGATTGCATCGATGTAATAGTAGATGAGGTTGGGTCACAACCTGAATCCTGTAAAAGAAATATGAACTCAGAAGATGAAGAAAGTTAAGATTCGAGGTCTGCGGATTTGGAAGAAACAAATTCCGGTGGTGAAGATGATGAAGTAGTCATGACTTCAAGGTTAAAGACACCCTCCAGGTATGTAAAAAAGGAACATCCTCAGAGACAAATTCTTGGAGATCAAATACAAGGAATCCAAACCATAAGAAAACTTGTTGGCAATACAAGTTATGCAAATCTGACTCTACTATCACAGATAGAACCCAAGAACCTCTATCAAGAAAGTGAAGACAACTTGTGGGTGAAATAAATGAATGAAGAACATGAATAGATTAAAACGAATGATACATGGGAGCTTGTTCCAAGTCTAAGAGACAAATTTTTTATTGGATCCAAATGGGTTTTCAAGAACAAACTAAATGAATAGGGTCAAGTAATCAGGAACAAAGGTCGATTGGTCAGCAAAGGGTATGCCCAAACAGAAGGGGTAGATTTCGAAGAAACCTTTGCACCAGTAGCTCGACTAGAAGATTTAAGAATATTTCTATCTCTTGCCATCCATAAGAATAACAAGGTATATTAGATGGATTTGAAGTCTACCTTTCTCAATGGATACTTAGATGAAGAATTTTACATTGAGTAGCTAGAAGTATTTCTACTCTCCTATGATGAAGGGATCATGTGCAAACTGAGGAAGGTCATGTATGGATTAAAACATGCCCCCAAAGCTTGGTATGAAAGGCTAGATAGGTCTCTTCAACAATAAGGGTTTAGAAAAGGCACAATTGACAGTAACCTTCGTGTAAAATCTGAAGGTGACCATCTATTGATAGTAGTTGTGTACATGCATGATATAATATTTAGCAGTGATATGGAACAATTGGGGCATCAATTTGAAAAATGTATGAAAATAGAGTTTTAAATTTCCATGATTGGAGAACTGTCCTTCTTTTTGGGTCTTAAAATTACTCAGTCTCCACAAGGAGTGTTTACATCCCAATCCCAGTATCTCAAGGAAACTCTGAAGAAATTTGGAATGGAAGATTGCAAACCTGTCAACACGCCCATGACTACAGGATGCAAACTATGCAAAGAAGATGGAACACCGCCAGTAAATCAGACTGAATATAACTCAATGATAGAAAGCTTACCAATATGACAACTTCAGGGCCAGACATCATGCAAGCAATGGGGATTGTGGCCATATTTCAGGCTCTTCCACAAGAAAGTTATGTTGTTGCTATCAAGAGGATCTTCAAATATCTTCAAGGTACAAATGAGTATGGACTGTGGTATGATAAGAGTGAATATTTCATGTTGAAAGCCTACATAGATGCAAATTGGCTAGAAGTATTGATGACAAGAAGAGTACTTCTGGTGCAACTTTCTTCCTGAGAAAATTCTTGGTGTTGTGAGTCAGCAAGAAACAGGGCTCCATTTCTCCGTCGACTGCTAAAGCAGAGTATATTGATACTGCTACCTACTGTATGAAAATTCTATAGATGAAGAAAACCTTGAAAGATATACATGTAGAGCTATTTGATCCCATTCGAATAATGTGTGACAACACAAGTCCCATCAGCATCTCCAAAAAGCCTGTCATGCATTTAAAAACTAAGCATATTCCTATCAATTTCCATTTCTTGAGGGAACAGGTTGTAGCAAACACTGTTAGACTTGAATATGTACCCACTAAAGAGAAATTGGCAAATATATTTACCAAGCTAGTGGCAAGAGAACCATTTGAGTACCTCAGGTAGTAGATAGGAGCTGTGACTCCTCCCTCCAAATGACTTCATTTTTGTAGGTGGTGGCAGCTACTCAGCATGTGGAACTCATGGGTGAGTAGGTTGTAATGGTTCAAGGGGAGTTCTCATGAAGTTTTGTTTGCCATTGATGTCAAAGGGGGAGAACATTGGCATCAGAGTAGGGAATCAGCGTAGATCATGCCTAGCCTAAGGGGGAGCTTATGGTGTTTCCATCAATGCCAAAGTGGGGGATTGTTGGACAATTAATGGTGGTTATGCTATTATTATGCACAAATGTTGGCCCTGATATGAACCAGATTGACAAGAATGCATGCTGCATCAAATGCATGGCTTAGAAGGATTCCTATGATAGCTGCAGGCTTCATGTAGATGATCATCATGGTGGGTGTGATTTCAGCTGTCCAAATAGTCAATGAGCAGATAATTTTGCAGTCATCTTCCAAGATCAAAATGACTCAAAGCCTACATTAGACTCTCTCCATTGTAAATTTCTCTGAACAAGCTTTCCAACGATATGCGGAAGTCCAAAAATTGAAAGCTGGATCAAAAGATATGGTCTGTTGAACTTGAGGGTTGTGAAGCCTTAGGAAGGAAGAAATATTAGCATATTAGAAGTCAAGGATATCAGCACATTGGAATATTGAAGGTCAGCATAATCGATGTATATGAGTAGCGGAGATTGGAATATCAGGGGTCCAACATATCAGTGCAATCAAAATATTGGAGGTCAGCGTATTGGTGCATCGACATATCGGGGATTGCATATGTCGGAGGTCATCATATCAATGCATCGGAATAACAGAGGTCGGCATATCAGTGCATCAACTTATTGGAGAACAAGATGTTGAAGGCTAGCATATTAGTTCTTAGGCATATTGGATGTCCAACACATCAGAGTATCGGCATATCAGAGATCTAGATACTGGAACATTGGAGGATTCGCACAGGTGGCATATTGGAGGTTGGAACCTTAACACATTGGAACATCAACATATCGGGGATTGGCATATCAAAAATTCTTAATGTGAGGAACCTTTAAAAGTTTTGATATCCGATAAGTGTCGATAAGCCTAAATAAGTGATGAGGACTGCCAAAAGAAGATTAACAAAGGATTTTGGTGCAAAACCAAAGGTTGACGGGCCCTCTTCTCTCTCCTCTAGCAGGACCCATGGTAGCATATGATTGGCTATGATAAGCTACAGTGGCATTTGACCTCAACATGATGTGGCAATACATCAGGACACGCGACAATCATACTTAACCTTATTGGGTAGTCTAATGGGCCAGAATCAAGTGACATGTCACCTCTAAGGAGTCACCACATGGAGTGATGAAGTCATATAAGAGGTTGGCATATCAAAAGTTGAAGATGTCGAAACTCTAGAACAGTTGGAGTTTGGAAAAATTCTGATAAAGAGGGCTTTCGATATTGGGCTAACACATGGTCATGAGAGTTCAAAAAACCAAGGGCATAGAGCAGTTAACAAAGGAAGAATGGCCCCGGGTAGGAACAAAGCGCCTTAGCAAGTTAATGCTGAGCTACATGTTACAACCCTTAGTCCCATGGAGGATAAATGCCCAAGGAGCTCAGCATCAGAGGAGTATCAGAAGGTTGGACCACCGTGAAGTTGAAATATGAAGTGTATCTAATAATTCAGTATAGAGAATTAAAGGCGCATGTGACAGAAACTGCAAAAATAAATGTAGGAATTGAGGAGTTGGTAGATTGAAAGGGTCTAAAACTACAAATTGCTTTGCGTGCACGAATGGATGTATTAAATGAGAATATAGTGGTCACTTCTTTGATCTGTCAAATATCTATGGAGTGATAAATGAGATTGGGACTCTCAGAGAAATGTGCAGGTCACTTGAGAATTAATTTCTCAACATGGGAGCTCTACATAGTCAAATTGTGGAGAACTACAGGGTCCATCTCTATTTTGGGTACTATGACAAGAAACCACTAGAAAATGCAGGAGAGGCAAGGGTAGCCATTCCTAAGAACATTTGTGCAACTAAAGAACAAACATGAAAGACTTCCTTGTGCAAAGTGCCTTAGTGGAACAAAAACCATCATCGACAATACAGAAGATGGGGGAGTTGAGCAAATGTGTGAGCATGTTGTGCTATGAGTGAAGCACATCAGGACAGAGAAGTTGAAGAACCTAAGAGGACTCAGTCTAATAGAGTAGCAAGATTAGCAAGGGGGTTGTGTAAATAATTGCAAGGGTAGTGCTGAAGAGTAGTAAGTGAAGAGCCCTTGACAGTGAAGGTAGAGCACAGAGGAAGTGTTGTTGTGAGAAACAAGAGGAGATCTACTGAAAGTCAACAAAGAAGGTAGAGTGAAGAAGTTGAATATGAAAACAACCATTTATTGGTATTTACTTGTATGATTGTATGCCTCTGTTTTCATTTTGAAAATTGTATGAAATAGTAGAACAGTGGCAAGGGCAGGTTGGTGCTTGCATACTGAAGAGGTTGGTGCCTCTTGGCAAGTTGGTGCTTGCTAACCAAAGGGGGTTAGTGCCTCATGTGAGTGGGTTCTCATAAATAAACAAATGTGATTAAGTGGGTGTTTAATTTACATCATAAACAAACAACAAATTGGTGGTTTTCCCTCTCGGTTACCACGTCAAAACAATGTGTCAAATGTGTTATGCTCATGTGATTTTTGTTTGAATATGTGTGTTTGAAATATTGTTGGTTCACTATTTTGTGAAAGAATGCTCTCACAAGTTAAAGAATATAAGAAGGTATTATAAGCATAAAAAGAGTTTCTTAATTACTGATTCACCGCCCCTCTCAGCAATTCCTTATTTCAACTGAAGTTGAATGTTCCATTTGCAATAACTTTGGTCATGAATAAACTAAATAAGAAGCATGATGAATTCATCTTCTAAATATGAGAAGAAGATAGAACCTCCAAAGGTATGGAAAAAGAAAATTTCTTCCTCTCAATATTGTGGTCTATCATTGTATGAAGGTTATCAAGAGAATATATTGTATGTTGAAAATGGTTGTTCAAAGCACATGGTAGGTGACAAAGATAAGTTTGTTTCTTTTAATGAAATTAAGAAGGAAAATAATGTGACTTTTGGTAATAACTCACTTGCTACTATTAAAGGAAAAGGATTTGTGGTATTAAAAGAAAACATTAAGGCTGAGAATGTATTATTTTTGATGGGATAAGACATGACTTGTTGAGTATTAGTCAAATGTGTGTTCAGATACATGAAGTTATTTTTAGATCAAAGAATTGTGTGGTAAGAAATTTGGATATAGGTAAGAACATAACCAAGGGAATCAAATTTTAGAAAATTATATATTACGGAGCAATGGAACACACAAAATATTTCAGAAATATAAACACAGAAAACACATAAAACAAGAGAGACACAGATATACGTGGTTCACCCAGTTTGGGCTACGTCCACCTCGAACAACCAGTCCTTCGTTTCTATTATCCAGCAAAATGAAGAGACACAACCTACAACAGATCCGCTGTAATATCCTCTGTTTTCTCTCACAGTCTCACCTCTCTGTTTCTCGCTCACAGAATACACGTCTATTACATAGCCTCAAATACAATGCCCTCATACAAAGAGAGGGGTTGCCTTCTAGGGCAAAAAACCCTAAACTAAACATAACTTCTACTGTTAGATCATCCGCCTAATGAACGGCCCAGATTGACTAGAAATTACTATACTTTTACAAGGCAATTTTACATCTATTTTTAGCTTTGGGGGCGCTACCCCCGAGCCCCCACCGGGGGACCGCTGGCCCCCAGACCCCCTAGCTGGGGGGGATCAGCCCCCCCAGATCCTCACGGGGGGGACAAGTCCCCCCCGCGTGGAGGGGTGTACAAACTTCCTGGGGTATACATCTAGCTGAAACAAAGACCTCTTAACAATCATGCTCCACACACAACAATCTCCCACTTAGAGAATGATTGTAGCAACTCCACCGATGCTTCATTTGCTGGACAATGACTCCTCTTTGGACCTGGTTGTTTCTCATCTTCATCATCATCCTTGAAGACCAACTGAAACTGAGCGTATTCTCAGTTTCTCCCTGGTTACAACTTTTGTTAGCATATCTTCAGTATTCTGGCTAGTGTGTATCTTTTCCATCTTCAACTCGCCATCTTCCAACACTGATCGTACGAAATGGTACTTGAGCTGTATGTGTTTAGTCTTGGAATGAAATGTTGAGTTCTTTGCAAGATGAATGGCACTTTGGCTATCACTGTATAACGTGCCCATATCATGCTCCTTACCCAATTCACCCATAAACCTTTGTAACCAAATCATTTCTTTACTAGCCTCTGTAGCAGCAACATACTCTGCTTCTGTTGTTGAAAGCGCAACAACACTTTCGATTTTTGAAACCCAACTAACAATTGTTCCAACAATAGTAAATACATATCTTGTAGTGCTCCTCCTATTATCTCTGTCACCTACCATATATGCATCAATATATCCCTGTAGGGAAATGTTTGAACCACCAAAGCATAATGCTTGATTTGTGGCACCTTTCAAATATCTGAGAATCCATTTCACTGCCATCCAATGTTCCTTTCCTGGATTGTTCATGTACTTGCTTACAACTCCCACTGCATGTGCAATATCAGGCCTTGTGCAAACCATTGCATACATTAAGCTTCCAACTACTGATGCATATGGAACTTTAGACATATAATCCATGTCTTCTTCGGTCTTTGGGCACATTTTCTTACTAAGTTTGAAATGGCTAGCAAAAGGTGCACTAACTAGTTTTGCATTGTGCATATTAAATATTTTCAACACCCTTTGTATGTCCTCATTCTGAGACAATGTTAATTTATGATTTTTCCTGTCTCTAGTTATTCTCATACCAAGGATTTGTTTTGCAGCTCCCAAATCCTTCATTGCAAATGAATTTGCCAATTTTCTTTTGAGCACATTTATTTCCTACATGTTAGACCCTGTGACAAGAATGTCATCTACTTACAATAACAATATAATATAGCTGCTATCATTTTGTTTTTTCAGATAAACACAATGATCAGAGTGACATCTAATATAACCTTGTTCAGACATAAACTTGTCAAATTGTAGATACCACTGTCTTGGAGCCTGTTTTAAGCCATACAAGCTCTTCTTCAACCTGCACACGAGTTTCTCCTTCCCTTTCACTTCATATCCTTCTGGCTGCTACATATATATCTCTTCCTCCATATCCCCATGGAGAAAGACTGTCTTTACATCTAACTATTCAAGATGCAAATCTTCAGTTGCTACTAGACTTAAAATAGTTCTGATTGAGGTCATTTTAGCAATAGGAGAAAATATTTCATCAAAATCAATACCTTTCTTCTGTGCAAACCCCTTCACCACAAGTCTAGCTTTGTACCTTTGTTTTCCTCGATCTTCTTCCTTCAACCTGTAAACCCATTTATTTTTCAATGTAGTTTTTCCTGCAGGCAACCTGACTAAGTCCCAAGTCTGGTTAGGCATTAAGGAATCCATCTCTTCTTCCATGGCTACCTTCCACTTCTTCCTTCTTTCAACCTGCATTTCTTCTTCATAACATTCAGGTTCACCAGAATCAGTCAACAATAAATAATATAATGAAGGAGAGTATCGCTCAGGGGGTCTACTTATCCTAGTAGATATTCTAACACCACTTTCAGGTGTTTGGGGTGCCTGTTGTTGTTGTGGTGGTTGTTGTTGTTGTGGTTGTTGATTATTATTATTTTCAGGCACCTTTACTTTTTCAGTGATTTCATCAAGAACTGCGTATTCCTTGTTTTCTTTTTCGGAGCAATGGAACACACAAAATATTGCAAAAATATAAACACAGAAAACACATAAAACAAGAGAGACACAGATATACGTGGTTCACCTAGTTTGCGCTACGTCCACCCCGAACAGCCAGTCCTTTCTTTCTATTATCCAGCAAAATGAAGAGACACAACCTACCACAGATCCGCTGTAATATCCTCTGTTTTCTCTCTCAGTCTCACCTCTCTGTTTCTCGCTCACAGTCTCACCTCTCTGTTTCTTTTCCTGCAACTGATTCTTATACAAGACCTTTTCATTGAATATTACATCTGTGCTCCTAATGATTTTGTGATTTTCTTAATCATATAAGCGATAACCAAAATCTTTAACACCATATCTAATAAAGGTACATTTCTTTGACTTTGCCTCAAGCTTTGTTCTATTTTCTTTGTCAATATGGACAAAGGCCTCACAACCAAAAGGCTTTAAAAAGGAGTAGTTTACCTTTTTACCTATCCATGCTTCCTCTGGAACACCATAATCCAAGGAATTTGAAGGCCCTTTGTTTATTAGATAAATAGTAGTATCTACAACATCTACCCAAAACTGTAAAGGCAATCTTGCATGCAATCTCATGCACATTGCACGCTCCATGATTGTTCTGTTCATCCTTTTTGACACACCATTTTCTTGTGGTGTTCTTGGAACTGTCTTCTCTCTGTGAATTCCATGCTCTGAACAGTACCTATTAAACTCTTTGCTGCAATATTCACCTCCATTGTCTGATCTAAGACACTTCAATTTCTTTCCTGTCTCAATCTCAACCAAAGCTTTCCATTTCTTGAAAGTATCAAATACATCAGATTTATTTTTAATACAATAAATCCAAGTTTTTCTAGTTGCATCATCAATAAAAGTAACATAATAACGAGAGCCACCAAGAGATGATACCTGAGCAGGTCCCCGTACATCTGTTTGCACAAGCTCTAATTTTTCGCTCTTCTTTTCTTTCCCAACTCTGAGAAATCTGACTCTCTTCTGTTTTCCATAAATGCAATTCTCACAGAACTCCAAATCAACATTCTTCAAAACCGGCAACAAATTCCTTGAGTGAAGAATCTTCATCCCCTTTTCACTCATGTGTCCTAGCCTATGATGTCATAATGTTGCATCTGCTCCTTTGGAAGTTAAAGCATTAACAGAGTTAGAAATACCATTGCATAAATACAATGTACCAACATTTTTTCCTTTTGCTATTACCAGGGCTCCTTTGGTGACCTTCCAAGATTTATCTATGAAATTGTCACACAACCTTCACCACCTAACTGCCCTGTTCAAATCAGATTTTTCTTTAGATCTGGAGCATGCCTTACCTCCTTTAGTAGCCATTGGTTTCCATTCTGCTATTTTCCAAGAACCTTACCCATTTCAACAATTTTATAGGGTTTATCATCACCCAAACGAACTTGTCCAAAATCTCCTTGAACATAGTCATGAAAGTATTTCTTATCAGGTGTGGCATAGAATGAGGCCCCTGAATCTACCACCCAGGAATTAGTAATATTTTCGAAAGAAAGAATCAAAGCATCTTGTAACACCTCACCTGTCACATTCGCTTCATGATTGTTTTCTTGTTGTGCATCTCCTTCTTTTCCCTTTCGAGATCTACAGTCTTTCTTTAGGTGTCCTTTCTTTCCACATTTCCAGCACACTATCCCCGATCTGGACTTGGATCTGCCTTTCCTTGATTTATTGCGATATCCTGAGCTCTTTCCTCTTTCCATTTTTCTTCCCCTAGACTCTGCACTCAAAGCATTACCTGATGTCTCACCGGAGCTTTTACGTCGCATTTCCTCGCTAAGGATAGCACCAACAACATCATCAAACTTTAAAGTACTAGATCCAGACACAGAGTTACTATGGCCATTACTAAACCATTCCAACTTTCTGGCAATGAGCACAAGAATAACAGAGCTCTAACTTCATCATCAAAGTTTACCCCTACATAACATAACTGACTTGTAACAATATTAAAATCATTTAAATGATCTGCAACAGATCCACCTTTCGACATCTTCATATTAAATAACCGTTTCATAAGAAATACCTTGTTTGAGGCTGAGGGTTTTTCATATAGTTTCTCCAACGCCTTAATCAAACCCTCTGTCATTGTTTCCTTCGAAATTTTGAAGGCGACCAATGCTATGAGGCATAGCCGTATTGTTCCGAGTGCCTTTCTATCGAGAAGGTTCCATTCTTTATCTGTCATACCCGTCGACATCTTTGTTTTTCTGCCCAATGGTAGGTATATATCTTTCAGATACAGATAATCTTCCATCTGCATCTTCCATAGCGAGAAGTTTTGGTTGTTAAATTTCTCGACCATAAACTTACCATCTTCTGCCATTGATCCCACTCGAACGAGGAACCCTTCTTTCCTATGAGTTTAACAGCCAAATAGACCTTCGGCTCTGATACCAGTTGTTAGAAAATTATATATTATGGAGCAATGGAACAAACAAAATATTGCAGAAATATAAACACAAAAAACAAATAAAACAAGAGAGACACAGATATACGTGGTTCACCTAGTTTGGGCTACATCCACCCCGAGCAGCCAGTCCTTCCTTTCTATTATCTAGCAAAATGAAGAGACACAACCTATAGCAGATCCGTTGTAATATCCTCTGTTTTCTCTCACAGTCTCACCTCTCTGTTTCTCGCTCAAAGAATACACATCTATTACACAGCCTCAAATACAATGCCCTCATACAAAGAGAGGGGTTGCCTTCTAGGGCAAAAAACCCTAAACTAAACATAAGTTATACCGTCAGATCATCCGCCTAATGAACGGCCCAGATTGGCAAGAAATTTCTATACTTTTACAAGGCAATTTTACATCTATTTTTAGCTTCAGGGGCACTGCCCCCGAGCCCCTGCCAAGGGAACGCTGGCCCCCGGACCCCCAAGCTAGGGGGGATCGGCCCCCCTAGACCCCCGCGGGGGGGGACAAGTCCCCCCCGCACCCCCCCACGTGGAGGGGTGTACAAACTTCCTGGGGTATACATTTGGCTGAAACAAATACCTATGAACAATCATGCTTCACACATAACACCAAAACTCTAGGAAATGTCTATATCCTAGAAGGAGAGGAAGAGGATTGTTTTTTTAGAAAATATGAAGGACATTGGATTTGGCACAAAATATTGGGACACCTCAGTTTTTCTTAACTATACATCAAGCAAGATGGGAGTAGTTCATGAATTTCCAGACATTTCTCCACCCAAAAATAATATTTGCAAATCATGTCAATTTGGTAACCAATCCAGAGTTCAATTTAAAGCTAAATAATGCACTTCAGGTAAACCCCTTGAACTTGTTGACACTGGATCCAAGTGGATTGTTCCGGTGTGATGAACCTCGGTTTGCTTGGACTTTCTACCTACAAAAGAAGGTCCAATATGAGGAGAGTTTTCAAAATTTTCAGTATTTTTTTTGCCCTTATTGGGCTTCGGACCCTTTCCTTTCTTAGGATTTCATTTTAAAAAATCAAGTCCAAAAAAACAAGATTCAAATGCTTATAAAGAAAAAGAATTTGTTAATTGCTGCAATGAATAATAAAAAAAAATTAGCACTCGTAAAATCATCAAAACAATAGAAGCATACTGTGGAAAAGATAATAGCAGACTTACCCCCATTGTAGAAAATGGAAAGTTCTTACTAATTTCAAATCGCCTCCCCAACAACGACTCCAAAATGTTGGGTGCAGGAATTGCGGTTAGGCAGACTCCTTCAACATTTAATTGTTAACATGGGGGTTGCGTAAACTTAGAGACGAAGCATAGGAAATGTCAGAAATGATATGAAATTTTCCAAACTCTATTCCTACTTCCTTAATTGTAATCTTGCAGAACCAAAAAGAAAATATCACCAAGAAATTTACACCAAAGATATTCTAGTGCTGGAATGTGAAAGAAAGTACTCTTGCAGGAAAATAAATGAAAGGAACTCTCAAACTTCTTGCAAGCAATTTTGACTAATTAAAATGTAAATCTATGTTTATCTTTAGTATAGTTGTGTGTAAGGTTAATAATTGGAGCCTTGAATATATCTCACTTCTTATAGATCTTTCTCCCTGCACTAAGCTATTATTCTTGTACTTCTGCAATGTGTTTGAACTAGTACCAGAACAAAGTTTAGGTGTTGGAAGTATCTTTTACACCTTTACTGAAGATTTATGTCTTCATTCAGGAGCTATAAGCCTCAGGACTAGAGCACTCTGTTCCTGTATCACGATATTGATTCCTATACCGGAACATAGATTCCCGCACCAAGTTTTCCAATCCTTCTTATAAGAAAATAAAGAATGTGTTAACTTAGGAAAAGAACTTGCAAAGGTGAACAAAACTTCAAAGTAAATTCCTCAAACCAAAAGATACTTCAACCAATAATAATAGCTAAAATAAGAATTAATTTCCAAAGTCAAAGCGCACTCTTCTTTAATCAAGGAACTTCTTCATGCAATCTAAAGAGGTCATCTAATTGTGGCAGTAGGCTTCAATCCTGTAATAGTTATTCACACGAACTAATATTCATTCATAACCCTCTTAACTCAGAAATATTCTCTTTAAGAATAACTACACATAAAGTTTGATCTTTCCTAAACAGTATGAAGTACAGGTACAGACTAGTCTATCACAACGACGTTTAGTTTCAAATTATCAAAAGCATGTTTAGTTCGAGATATCAAGAACACTTCAGAATGAAAATCATGCACTATAGAATCACATTAAGACTCATCAATCATATAATAATAAAATACTATTACTGTAATGAACCAAAGGAATCAATCTACGAAACTGTAAATGCACTAGTGCAGGAATGCATGCTTGCACGATCTAGGAAGAAACAAGATTAAACTTCGGGGAAAAGAAATCATAAAATTAAACTCAATCGAGCATGCACACCATGGATCTGTCACACAATGATGAAATCAGATCTAAACTTTGCAGAAGAATAAAATCATCTATTTACTTCACACTTTGCATTAAACGAAATTAACACACCTTAATCAGAAAATAAGAACACGAGGGAAAACGAACTAGGTTGGTTGGGCTTTAGCCAACCAACTCATTTCCCTATTTAGGAAACGTAAATATTCAACTCTTAATCAACACATCAACACAAAATTACAATGAAAAATTGAAAAGTCATGGCGCTGTCTCTCTCTATTAATAATTAACAAATGTACATCATGAGTTCGAATCTAGCCCAGAATGAGGGCGATACTAGAAAAATTACAAAAGAACACAAGTACAATATCCTTGCTATAGCTATCGCTCACTACCATTTTCTATCTGAATCTTATATATTATACATTTGTTCAGGCTTGTGGCTGTAACCAAATTACATCAAGCATTCCAATCTCAACCTTTCGGCTATAACAAAATTACAATAATAGTTCATAGTAAGCCTTTCGGTTATAACAAAACGCTAATCTAAGTATTCGGTCGACAACCCAATATCCACCATATCCCTGACTTTTCTCTCTGCTTTGAACCCAACTCGAGTTGATCATTCTAGAACATGGTGTCTGCATAAGGTGGTGAGTTGTCACGACAGTTAAGAATTTGCCAGCGGTGCAAGAATCCTACCTACACTTGGCCGTGCTAACGAGATGATCAATACATTTCCTATCAAATACTTTAGGAAGAGAAATATTAGTTGCAAAGATTTAAAGGTACAAAATCTATGCAAATGATTGATTAAGCACATTCGTAACCCGTAAAGATGAAATACAAATCTAGTGCAGGAAAAGGCACGATTCTTGATTAGTGCAGGAATAGGGAGGTTTATAAGGTTAAAACAGAGGTCTAAGGTTATGTTTTTGAAGGAAAAATGGATTAAAAATGAAGAAATTTAGCTGACCAACACTTATCCCACTTACTGAAATAGTAACGTCCATGATGATGTAACCATGTCCATTCAATAAGGATGCATTACACATCATAAAATATAATCCCCACTTAGCGAAGGGCCTAACGATAAGAGAAGTTATTTTATTATTGAGCATTGATGTATATTATCAACAATTATGAGATAACCAACCATTTATGATAATGAGAGTCAATGTATCTAGTACATTTTAACAAGTATGAATAAATGAGATAAAGTGAAACACATACAAAATCTATTGATTATGGAACATTGATGTATTCCCACTATCAATAGTGATGGAATTTGTCATTGATGATTTCAAAACTCAAGGTACTAAATAAGGCTCTAGACATTATCCTTAGAGAAAATCAGTCGAAACAATGGGAAAATATTTCATCAAAGGAGGGCATGACGGTATCACCCATCAACTAACATGAGTGTAACCGAAAGGATAATAATTTAGGACTTAGATGAAGAGTTATATGTAATTCCATCAAGTACATCACTTTAATGCATTGAATGTAATAACACACAGATGACACCCTCTGAGTAATGACCAATATTGAAATGTGTTAACAAATGCAAGGAATTTCACCAATGAGGAAAATTGAACCCAAGATATTGCATGAATCTCAATGTGTGAATATGTATATTTTCATCCAAATGAAGGGAAACCACCTAGAAAATGATTGGTGATGAAAATCACTATTGAGCACAAGCTCAACTATCAACAATGAAAATAAGGTTAGGGTGCTACTCTAGGCTTATCTATCAAAGAAATTTTTGATAATCGATAAGATCACACCCCTCAATAACAAGTCAATGGGTACCTTCCATACTGACACAAGTACACGACGTGGATGCTTCTTGATATTGAAAGTGACTTGAAAACCAAGAAGGAAAATATAGTGAGTCAAGAGACAACTACATAATGTACGACACATAATTAACTTCCCTTGAACATAAGCAAAAGATAATAATGACTTGCATAACATATATTGAATAATGAATAATGATATAAGCCTGTGACGCAAGAGACATAAATGGACTATCCATATTATTTTATGAGTAACCATTTGGAGGAGGGAAAAGAACTCAAAAAAAATGTTTGGATTCTTAAGTTCATGCTATAACCCAACTTGATGAGGAAAAGACTCATAACTTGGTGGTTCGTTCAAGGGTGACATCACTAAAGATTGATGTTAACATTAAATGGAAACATAATTTCTTCCCATCCCCTCTCTTTATAATATTTGATTTTCATGTCTTTCTCATATTATAAAAATCTAAAAAAAAAAAGGATAAATAATTCTTTGATACAATGGTACAAGAGTGTCATAGGCAAGAAAACTAGTTCCAGTGCTTGGAACACACCAATGCTCAATGCAAGGGAATCATACAAGATATGGACACTGAAGGGATGTTTCTTCCAGGGATGAAGGTGTTATGTTTCAAAATAAACTTATGTAAGGAAGCAATTGAAGGGAATGCATAAGATAGAAGGTATAAAACAACAACTTGAAGCTCACACAACGCTCAAAAATGCAAGTAGCAAAATTCAATGCAATAGTACAACTCATCATTGGGAGCCCCTTGCAAATGGTTAGAAAATGATTTAAGAAGAAGTATCTAGCTTCATTAAGAGTCATGGTGGGACTGAAGAGGGATACTGAGAATGGGAATATATGAAAACATATATGCCAAAAGGATATAAAGATACTAGCTAGAGTGTCTATGTAAAGGTAGGTTCAACCACCAATTTACAACATTTATAAAGAAGTGAGTGGGGTTAATTTTCTAAAATAGTGGTATTGATCCTATGGAAAAGTTTGAAAATGTCATCAAAATGTTAGGATGCAAGGTGTAAAAACCCTACTTATATTCTATACATTGAGAAAATACATACCACATTAGATCTAATGTGAAAAATAATTATGGAAAAACATTGTAAAGGGACATTATTCTAATATGCCAAAAAAATGAAAATGCCACTAAAAATTGCACATTAAAGGTTAGTCCATTAATAAAAACAATGAGAGAGAATGACTAGGTATGCAAAAGTGGGTTGGAAATTTTGATAATATTTGTAAAAAACTTCAATTTTACCATTCAATTTCAATTTTGCCTAACCTTAGCGCATTATAAAATTCCCTCAAAATCTAGCTAACAAAATCATGAACTAGTTGAATCAAGTAAATATTAAACAATTTCTCTTTCATTTGTTCCCATTCATTTTAATGCAATTAGAGTTTGATGAATTAATTTCTAAGGGCGGTCTATACATATGAAATTCCCCTCATCATGGGTAGCATATGACTTTCCCTATAGTCATTTATTTTTAAGGATAATCACATATATATGTGACTATGCATAGAAAAGGTTTTATATGTGCATTACCTTTTTATTAAATTAATATTAGCCCCAAATGACCAAATTTTATGTAGGATGACTATCACTTAGAGAGTGAGGGAGCATAAGGAAGTGGAAAATGATGTGTTAAATTATCCAAGGGTGATGGATTCTCTACATAATTGTGGAATCCTATTTGTTTTTCATAATTCCCAATATGCACACTTAGAGACACTAGCTTCAAGAGCTAATTAATTATTATTAATTACTATCATTCATTCATTATTATCCTTTGTTATTGATGGTAAGTGGTGAATTTGGAGACTCAAAGTGGTGGTGGTTAACCTTTGAAGATTATATAACTATTTATTGCAACGTGGGTACCCAAAAAATAGGGACCTAGATTCCAATATGAAACATCCAAAGCCTACGCATCAAGATCATGTTATTCACCATAGCTCAAGTGGAAATATCAACATCCCCACATTAGGAACCATGACCTCAAATGTTTTTTGTAGTAGAATGCCTACACCCTACAATGTTTGATTGGTGCACAACCCAGTTAACTAGAATGAAGACTCAAATGATAGATTACAAGTTGGGTAAAATCAAGTACTTTGAATACATAATCATCTTGTGACCCTTCCCTTTGATATTTTTTAGTTGTTGGAATTATATCATTGCCATAAATGATTATACATATTTAGGATTGGAATTTAGAGGATATTTGGAGATTGTGCATCCTCCCAATGCCACATCCATAGGTGTGATATTTTGATTTTATAGTTAATTAATTTTTACGGATTTTCATTTTTAGAAAATTATTAATTTAAAAAGTATAGATATTTTTTGTTTTTGTGTGTGAAAAACTATATGAAAAAATAATATGATCATGCATATGTAGGACCAATAGACTAGAGGTATCCTCGCATCATAAGTGTTATGAAAAAAAATGCTTTAATACGTGCATTAGAACCTAGAGTGATTGACATATCAAGGTCAATGGCATAGATAAAGGACCTACCATAGGGAATCCAATTCCATGTAGCACGAGTCCCATGGGTGTGGGTACACCTTTTATTCTAGGTGGAAAATATCATCATTTTCTACCATGACACTCATTGGGGCTCAAGGAATTACACCTAGTTATTATGTATTATTGTACGAATGGGAGATCTAAATGTATGATAATGGGGGGAAATGGCCATTTTCTAGGAAATTTATCCACTTTTTTTCTTTGTGAGAATTGAAGAAATATATACAGATAAATATTTTGATTGGCTTTACATATGTGTGAATGTGATTGTACAATTGTGATGCTTTCGATGTTGCGAATGATAAATATTCCAATATAGTACATAATTAGTTCATGCATTAGCAATATGATTTATACTTATAGATGCATGAAAATATGAAATAATATTAAAATTTCATTCAAGTAACCTTACACATAGAAATATCCAGCAAGAGTAGGATCATGGACTCAATACCAATCATTCAATTATGATACTACCAAATGAGAATCAATATGAACTACTAGATATTGAACGCCATATAAGATGCCTTTCAAAAGTAATTAAATAACAATAAAGTACCATGCAATATTATTGGTTGCAACATTGATACATGCACCACTATATGTAATCAGGTAGCTTGTTGGTGAATAAAATATCCAAGCTACATAAGCTACATTTCAAGTGTGATGACTAGCATTGAATATGAATCCTACAAAAGCCAAATTTTTCATGGATATCTATCAGGAAAATAGAAAGCATGATAATTGAAACAAATGAAAATCAAGTCTAATATATGTTATAACTATTAATGTAGAAGAAGTAGAAGAGGAAAAATGCTTAAAAAAATATGCTCAGGAAAAATACTTCTTGAGGAAGAGCTCACTTCTAGGCTCACTAGGCATATTCCCATTATAATCCTCAAGTTCATACTCTCCTTTCTTGAGTATGTAGTTTATGATATAAGGCTCACACCACAAATATTTTAACTTGCCTACCCTTAAAGCATCCTTGCCTTGGTAATAAACCAAAACAAGATATCCCTCATTGAAATATAAGGATGGAAAGGCATGTACTTAATTTTAACATGTTTTTATGTGCCTCAGTTGTTTTTGCCACATATTTCCATTGTTCATGATGGTGCTCCAAATGAATGAGATACTCTTCCAAACTTAATGTGTCAAGAGGGAACTCAAATTTAACACTCAACTAGGAGAACTCGTTCCACTTTGTGAATGAGTTGGAAATGAGTAAATCCTATAAAAATCTTAAATATTTTGAAATGGGTACAAAAATCTACATCAATGGAGTAAAAAGAAGCAATCATCATAATTATAGGGCTCAACGAAGGAATGAAGGGTCAAACTATTCTAAAGAAAAACAAACTTTCCGTGAACTAAGGGAAAGCTACTAAAAAAGGTATTATACTCCCAAGTACTCTTACTTGAATGGGAAATGCTTCACTTGCCACAAATTTGGTCACAAAGAAGTTCATTGTGTTGGTTATAAAACAATTATGACTAGAGATGCAAGAAAACAACATAATGGAAAAAAGACAAAGAAGTATTCTTTTAATGATTTCTCCCCTCTTTAGAATGAAGTTGTTGGATAATTGATGGTGGTTGCACTAGTATTATGCATGAACGTTGGCACCGAGGTCAAGCATACTGGAAAGAATGCGTGTTGTAGAAAATGCATGGCTCAGAAGGATTCATATGGTACCTACAGGCTTCATGTAGAGGATCATCATGGTGGGTGTGATTTCTATTGTCCAAAGATTCAATGAGTAGAGAAGTTTTCAGTTATCTTTCAAGCAGCAGAAGGACTCAAAGCCTACATCAGGTGATATCCATTAGAAAGTGCTATGAACAAGCTTTCTAAAGATATGCGGAAGTCCAAAAATGGACTCCTGGATCAAAATATATGGTCTGCTAACATTCAGGGTCGTGAAGCCTTAGGAAGGAAGAAGTATCAACATATTGGAAGTCACAGATATCGGTGCACTGAAATATCGAAGGTCAACATAATTGCTGTATCAACATATTGGAGATTGGAATATCATAGGTCGAACATATTGGTGCAATCGAAATATCGGAGGTCAGCGTATCGACGCAAGGACATATCGGGGATCGCGGATGTCGAAGGTTAGCATATCAGTGCATCAGAATGTCAGAGGTCAGCATTTCAACCATCGACATATTAGAGAACAATATGTCAAAGGTCATCATATCAGTGCTTAAGCATATCAAAATTCTAGCACATCAGAGTATCAGCATATTAGAGATCTGGATAGCAGAACATCGGAGGATTGGCGCAAGTGGCATATTGGAGGTTGGAGGCTTAACACATTGGAACATCGACATATCAAGGATCAAAATATTAGAAGTTCTTAAAGTGAGGAACCTTTAAAAGTTATGATATCCGATAAGTGTCGATAAGCCTTTGTAAGTGCCGAGGAATTCCAAAAGAAGATTAACAAAGGATTTCGTTGTAAAACCAAATGTTAGCGGGCCCTCTTCTCTCTCCTCTAGAAAGACACATGGCAGCATATGATTGGCTCTGATAAGCTACATTGGTGTCTAATGTCAACACGACGTGGCAGTATGGTAGGAAACGTGGCAGGCATTAACCTTATTAGGTAGTGTAACGGGCCAGAACCAAATGACATGTGTCACCTCTAAGGAGTCATGACATGGATAGATGATGTGATATTGGAGGTCGGCATATTGGAGGTTGAATATGTTGAAACTCTAGAACAGTTGGAGTTTGGAAAATTTTTGATAAAGGGGGCTTCCGATATTGGGCTAGCACATGGTAGTGAGTGTTCAGAAAACAAAGGGAGCATAGTAGTTAACAAAGGAAGAATGGCCCCTAGTAGGAACAAAGCACCTTAGCACCTTAATGCCTAGTTGCAACTCACAACCCTCAGCCCCATGGAGAATAAATGCTCAAGGAGCTCAGCGGAAGAGGAGTATCGAAACACTGCACCATTGTGACGTTGCGATATGAAATGTATCTGATATTACAATACAAAGAATTAAAGGTGTATGGGTCGGAAGCTGCTAAACTAAATGAAGGAATAGAGGAGTTGGTAGATTGAAATAGGATAAACTTGAAGACTCCTTCACATGCACGAATGGATGTATTAAATGAGAATAGAGTGGTCACCTCTGTGATCTGTCAAAGATATGTGGAGCAATAAATGAGATTGGGAATCTCAGAGAAGTGTGCATGTCATCTGAGAATTAATTTCTCAGCATGGGATATCTACACAGTCAGACTATGGAGAATTGAAAGGCCCATCTCTATTTTGGGTACTATGACAAGAAACCACTAGAAGATGCAAGAGAGGCAAGGGGAGCCATGCCTAAGAACAATTGGGCAGCTAAAGGACAGACATGAAAGATTGCCTTGTGCAGAGTGCCTTAGTGGAAGAAAAACCATCATTGACAATGGAGAATATGGGGGAGTTTAGAAAATGTGTGAGCGTGTTGTGCTGTAAGTGAAGCGCCTCATGACAGAGAGGTTGAAGCACTTGAGAAGACTCAGTTTAATAGAGCAGCAAGAGTAGTGACAGGGTTGCGTGAAGAATTGTAAGGGTAGTGTTGAAGAGTAGTCAGTGAATAGCCCTTGATAGTGAAGGTAGAGCACAAAGGAAGTGTTGTTGTGAGTACCAAGAGGAGATCCACTGCAAGTGAGCACAAGAAGGCAGAGTCTAGAAGTTGAATCTGCAAACAACCATTTATTGGTATTTTACTTGTATGATTGTATTATGTTGTTTTCAATTTGAAAATTGTATGAAATAGTAGAATAGTGGCAAGGGCAAGTTGGTGCTTGCATACTGAATAGGTTGGTGCCTCTTGGCAAGTTGGTGCTTGCTAACCAAATGGGGTTGGTGCCTCCTATGAGTGGGTGCTCACAAACAAATAAATGTAACTAAGCACCTTCTTAATTTACATCATAAATAAACAACAAATTGGTGGGTTTTTCCCTATGGGTTTCCATGTGAAAAAAATTGTGTCAAATGTGTGTTGCTCATGTGATTGTTATTTCAATATGTGTGTCTGAAATATTGTTGGTTCACTATTTTGTGAATGAGTTCTCTCACAAGTTAAAGAATGTAAAAAGGGACTATAAGCATAATAAGAAAAATAAAAATAGCTTGTTAATTACTGATTCATGCCCCCATAAATTCCTTATTTCAACGATTGGTATAAGATCTAAGTTCCTTCAGCAAAAAGTTTAAACATTGGAAGGTAGATCTATCAGGAATTATGTCTAGGAAAGAGAATCAAGAAGCTTATTCAAGTAGAATACTAGCCTTTGATGGGACCAACCATGCATTTTGGAAAGTGAGAATGGAAGTGTATCTTTTGTCCTTGGGAGTATATGTTTGGAGTTCAGTACTAGTAGACCACAATGTCCTTGATAGTCCTCCCACTGATGCAGATGGAAAAAAATTATATGTGAGTAATGATAAAGCCAAGAATTCCATTGTCGTTGGTATTAGTCAATCAAAACTCATAAAAGTTATGCATTGTAATTCTGTTAAGGAAGTGTGGGTAAAACTTAACCAGAGTCATGAAGGAGATGACAAAGTCAAGCCAGAAAAACTTTATACTTTTAGAATGAGGTTTGAAAGCTTGAGAATGAATGAGAATGAATCATAGGGGAATACTTCCTCAGAGTTGAAGAAGTGATTGATATGATTAGAGGACTTGGTGAATTAGTCAAGAAAGAGATGAGAATTCAAAAACTACTAAGATCTCTACCCATGAGATTTATGCAAAAAATCTCATCTATTGAGGAAATGGATAATTTAAAGGATCTCAAGATGGATCAGTTGCATGGTACTCTCGTAGCCTATGAGATGAAAGTAGGAATAGAAAATTCTAAATTGAAGGAAGAAGTGTTCAAAGTATCTAGAAAGGGCAAGGAAAAAAAAGATCATCAAGATTTCTCCAGTTGTGTTTCTGATAAGGAGCTGGCTGAACTAACCAGAAAACTGAAGTGTGGCTCAAGAAAATATAAAGAGAAGTTTCCCTTTATCTGTTTTGATTGTTGTAGAGTTGGACATTTCTTTTCCAATTTCCCTTATAAAGAAAAGGCTAAAATGGAAGAGGATATGAAATTTGGAAAAATGTCTCAGATACATCAGAAAGAAAAGCCCTATAAGAAGAAGGGGTTATACTCCAAAGAGGATAGCTTAGCACTAGAGTCAAACTGTGAAGACTCATCAGAGAATGATTCAAATAAGTATGCTCTTATGGCCTTTGAAACAGACTCAAAGAAACAAGGTATTACGAATCTAAAGAGGAAGAAGAAGAAGGAGTAGTATACCTTAAAGGGGAAGTCATTAGTGCCCTTGATGAATTAAAGAAACCAAGGAAGAATAATAAGCAGCTAAAAGAACAGTTACAACCTAAAGAGGAAGGTATGTATAACTCTGATAATGAGGAGTTTTCCTATCAAAAATAAAATATTGAAGAAGCTATCAAGACTAAGGGAAGTCTAGTCCTTCTACTGTAAGAAAACCAAGGAAATTGTGAGAGATTGGAAGAGGAGAACAAGCAGTTGAAACATGAGTTTCTCAAAGTTAAAAATGGAAGCGATCTCACATATATTCAAAGACATATTTTGTATTTGAAAATTTAGTTGGAGGAGGCCAAACGAAAAGTATAGGTTCTTCAATACCTTATTCAAAAATGGGATGAAAATTGTCACAGTCTTGAAGCAGAGGTTGTCTCTCTAAGAACCAATATTGAGAAAACAAAGACCGAGAAGGGTCTAAATGAAAAGTTTGTTGAAGGGACAAGGAGACTAGATCGGATCATGAATAGTCAAAGGCCTTCAAGAATCAGAACCGTTACGGGATAATCTAAGACACAAGAATCTTCTGTTGCAAAGATAAACTTCAGGTCTGTAGGATTCAAAGAACCACAGAGCCATGGGAAGATGGCATCATGAAATAATTAATGAAGACAAAAGAGAAGTCAGACAAAGAGGAGATTGTCAATGGCGAATGAACCAATCAGTTAGATGACCAAGGTATTTTCCTACACAATCTCATAATGCTTCTAACAATAGGCATGCCTATTTGTTTTATGGTCATTGCTATAGGTGTCATATATTTCGACATAAAGAGATTGACTGTAGAAGTATCAAAGTTGATAGAGATGAAAATCCAGATATAATATGCATCGGATTTCTAAGTCTCAAAATTCCTCTCTCAAAAATCGAAATGTCTTCTCTCCCTTACTAAGTGAAGTAAAACGCTTCAAATGTAATAATTTTAGGCACAAAGTGAGTGAGTGCAGATGTGGGTTTGAACACCTGTTTAAGTCCCAATATGTTAGGCTGTCATCTATCTAGAATGATAATAAGAGCTGGAAACAAAAGACCCAAAAAGGCATGTAGTGTGGACTTTCCTTCTCAAATCATAATTAAGAAAAAAAATGGTATGTGGATATTGGTTGTTCCAAACATATGATTGGGGACAAAATAAAATTTATTTCACTTAAGGAAAAGGACAGAGGAAGCAATGTCACCTTTGGAAATAATGCTCCATCAAGAATCAAGGGTAAAGGTGCAGTTAGCCTTGATAAAAAAACAGAAGCACAGAATGTGTTGTATGTAGAAGGTCTCAAGCACAATCTACTTAGTGTTATCCAAATGTGTGATAATGGATATGATGGGACCTTTAGATATAAATAATGTGAGATCTGCAACATAAATAATGGAAAACTGGTGGGAAAAGCAATTAGAACCCACAATAATGTATATGTGTTTGACGATTCCAGGGTTAACTGTTATTCAGGTAGAACAAGTGAAGCACGGTTGTGGCACAAGAGGCTTGGGCATATGAATTTTGATAGTTTGATAAAAGTAAGCAAGATGGGAGTAGTGAGAGGATTACCAAGACTGTCAAAGCTCGATAACACAATCTGCAAGTCATGTCAGTTTGGGAAGCATACTAGGACTCATTTCAAATCGAAAGAGTTCTCCTCATCCAGACCTCTGGAGCTCATTCACACAAACATTTTTGGCACAAACAGAGAAAGAACCTCAAAAGGAGAGAGGTATTTAATGTTTCTCATTAATGATTTCACCAAGGCCACTTCGATTGTCCTCTTAAAAGAAAAATCGAAAGTTTTCAAGCATTTCAAGAAGTTTAAAGCTCAAGTAGAAAATGATAAAGGCTTAACGATAAAATGCTTCAGATCAAGCAGATGGGGAGAGTACACCTCAAGATAATTTGAGGAATTCTATGAAGAGCACTGTATCAGGAGGAATTACTCAGCAAAATGGTGTAGTAGAGAGGAAGAACATATCAAGCCAGGAAATGACCAGAGCAATATTGGATGAAGCAAGAGTGTCTCACAACTTCTAGGGAGAAGCAACCCAGGCAATAGTATATATGTAAAACATAACTCAACTTAGGCCTAATAGTGATAAAACTCCCTATGAGTTATGGAAGGGAATATCTGCATCAGTTAAACACCTCAAAGTCTTTGGAAGTAAGTGCTTCATTAAAAGGAATGAAAAGAACGTTGGGAATTTTGGTTCATGCACTGACGAAGGAATATTTCTCGGGTACTCTATTCAAAGAAAATGATATATGTGTTGCAACAAGCAGAAAAGGAATATTAAGGATTGCATCGATGTAATAGTAGATGAGGTTGGGTCACAACCTGAATCCTGTAAAAGAAATATGAACTCAGAAGATGAAGAAAGTTAAGATTCGAGGTCTGCGGATTTGGAAGAAACAAATTCCGGTGGTGAAGATGATGAAGTAGTCATGACTTCAAGGTTAAAGACACCCTCCAGGTATGTAAAAAAGGAACATCCTCAGAGACAAATTCTTGGAGATCAAATACAAGGAATCCAAACCATAAGAAAACTTGTTGGCAATACAAGTTATGAAAATCTGACTCTACTATCACAGATAGAACCCAAGAACCTCTATCAAGAAAGTGAAGACAACTTGTGGGTGAAATAAATGAATGAAGAACATGAATAGATTAAAACGAATGATACATGGGAGCTTGTTCCAAGTCTAAGAGACAAATTTTTTATTGGATCCAAATGGGTTTTCAAGAACAAACTAAATGAATAGGGTCAAGTAATTAGGAACAAAGGTCGATTGGTCAGCAAAGGGTATGCCCAAACAGAAGGGGTAGATTTCGAAGAAACCTTTGCACCAGTAGCTCGACTAGAAGATTTAAGAATATTTCTATCTCTTGCCATCCATAAGAATAACAAGGTATATTAGATGGATTTGAAGTCTACCTTTCTCAATGGATATTTAGATGAAGAATTTTACATTGAGTAGCTAGAAGTATTTCTACTCTCCTATGATGAAGGGATCATGTGAAAACTGAGGAAGGTCATGTATGGATTAAAACATGCCCCCAAAGCTTGGTATGAAAGGCTAGATAGGTCTCTTCAACAATAAGGGTTTAGAAAAGGCACAATTGACAGTAACCTTCGTGTAAAATCTGAAGGTGACCATCTATTGATAGTAGTTGTGTACATGCATGATATAATATTTAGCAGTGATATGGAACAATTGGGGCATCAATTTGAAAAATGTATGAAAATAGAGTTTTAAATTTCCATGATTGGAGAACTGTCCTTCTTTTTGGGTCTTAAAATTACTCAGTCTCCACAAGGAGTGTTTACATCCCAATCCCAGTATCTCAAGGAAACTCTGAAGAAATTTGGAATGGAAGATTGCAAACCTGTCAACACGCCCATGACTACAGGATGCAAACTATGCAAAGAAGATGGAACACCGCCAGTAAATCAGACTGAATATAACTCAATGATAGAAAGCTTACCAATATGACAACTTCAGGGCCAGACATCATGCAAGCAATGGGGATTGTGGCCATATTTCAGGCTCTTCCACAAGAAAGTTATGTTGTTGCTATCAAGAGGATCTTCAAATATCTTCAAGGTACAAATGAGTATGGACTGTGGTATGATAAGAGTGAATATTTCATGTTGAAAGCCTACATAGATGCAAATTGGCTAGAAGTATTGATGACAAGAAGAGTACTTCTGGTGCAACTTTCTTCCTGGGAAAATTCTTGGTGTTGTGAGTCAGCAAGAAACAGGGCTCCATTTCTCCGTCGACTGCTAAAGCAGAGTATATTGATACTACTACCTACTGTATGAAAATTCTATAGATGAAGAAAACCTTGAAAGATATACATGTAGAGCTATTTGATCCCATTCCAATAATGTGTGACAACACAAGTGCCATCAGCATCTCCAAAAACCCTGTCATGCATTCAAAAACTAAGCATATTCCTATCAAGTTCCATTTCTTGAGGGAACAGGTTGTAGCCAACACTGTTAGACTTGAATATGTACCCACTAAAGAGAAATTGGCATATATATTTACCAAGCCACTGGCAAGAGAACCATTTGAGTACCTCAGGTAGTAGATAGGAGTTGTGACTCCTCCCTCCAAATGACTTCATTTTGGTAGGTGGTGGCAGCTACTCAGCATGTGGAACTCATGGGAGAGTAGGTTGTAATGGTTCAAGGGGAGTGCTCGTGAAGTATTCTTTGCCATTGATGTCAAAGGGGGAGAACATTGGCATCAGAGTAGGGAATCAGCGTAGATCATGCCTAGCCTAAGGGGGAGCTTATGGTGTTTCCATCAATGCCAAAGTGGGGGATTGTTGGACAATTAATGGTGGTTATGCTATTATTATGCACAAATGTTGGCCCTGATATGAACCAGATTGACAAGAATGCATGCTGCATCAAATGCATGGCTTAGAAGGATTCCTATGATAGCTGCAGGCTTCATGTAGATGATCATCATGGTGGGTGTGATTTCAGCTGTCCAAATAGTCAATGAGCAGATAATTTTGCAGTCATCTTCCAAGATCAAAATGACTCAAAGCCTACATTAGACTCTCTCCATTGTAAATTTCTCTGAACAAGCTTTCCAACGATATGCGGAAGTCCAAAAATTGAAAGTTGGATCAAAAGATATGGTCTGTTGAACTTGAGGGTTGTGAAGCCTTAGGAAGGAAGAAATATTAGCATATTAGAAGTCAAGGATATCAGCACATTGGAATATTGAAGGTCAGCATAATCGATGTATATGAGTAGCGGAGATTGGAATATCAGGGGTCCAACATATCAGTGCAATCAAAATATTGGAGGTCAGCGTATTGGTGCATCGACATATCGGGGATTGCATATGTCGGAGGTCATCATATCAATGCATCGGAATAACAGAGGTCGGCATATCAGTGCATCAACTTATTGGAGAACAAGATGTTGAAGGCTAGCATATTAGTTCTTAGGCATATTGGATGTCCAACACATCAGAGTATCGGCATATCAGAGATCTAGATACTGGAACATTGGAGGATTCGCACAGGTGGCATATTGGAGGTTGGAACCTTAACACATTGGAACATCAACATATCGGGGATTGGCATATCAAAAATTCTTAATGTGAGGAACCTTTAAAAGTTTTGATATCCGATAAGTGTCGATAAGCCTAAATAAGTGCTGAGGACTGCCAAAAGAAGATTAACAAAGGATTTTGGTGCAAAACCAAAGGTTGACGGGCCCTCTTCTCTCTCCTCTAGCAGGACCCATGGTAGCATATGATTGGCTATGATAAGCTACAGTGGCATTTGACCTCAACATGATGTGGCAATACATCAGGACACGCGACAATCATACTTAACCTTATTGGGTAGTCTAATGGGCTAGAATCAAGTGACATGTCACCTCTAAGGAGTCACCACATGGAGTGATGAAGTCATATAAGAGGTTGGCATATCAAAAGTTGAAGATGTCGAAACTCTAGAACAGTTGGAGTTTGGAAAAATTCTGATAAAGAGGGCTTTCGATATTGGGCTAACACATGGTCATGAGAGTTCAAAAAACCAAGGGCATAGAGCAGTTAACAAAGGAAGAATGGCCCCGGGTAGGAACAAAGCGCCTTAGCAAGTTAATGCTGAGCTACATGTTACAACCCTTAGTCCCATGGAGGATAAATGCCCAAGGAGCTCAGCATCAGAGGAGTATCAGAAGGTTGGACCACCGTGAAGTTGAAATATGAAGTGTATCTAATAATTCAGTATAGAGAATTAAAGGCGCATGTGACAGAAACTGCAAAAATAAATGTAGGAATTGAGGAGTTGGTAGATTGAAAGGGTCTAAAACTACAAATTGCTTTGCGTGCACGAATGGATGTATTAAATGAGAATATAGTGGTCACTTCTTTGATCTGTCAAATATCTATGGAGTGATAAATGAGATTGGGACTCTCAGAGAAATGTGTAGGTCACTTGAGAATTAATTTCTCAACATGGGAGCTCTACATAGTCAAATTGTGGAGAACTACAGGGTCCATCTCTATTTTGGGTACTATGACAAGAAACCACTAGAAAATGCAGGAGAGGCAAGGGTAGCCATTCCTAAGAACATTTATGCAACTAAAGAACAAACATGAAAGACTTCCTTGTGCAAAGTGCCTTAGTGGAACAAAAACCATCATCGACAATACAGAAGATGGCAGAGTTGAGCAAATGTGTGAGCATGTTGTGCTATGAGTGAAGCACATCAGGACAGAGAAGTTGAAGAACCTAAGAGGACTCAGTCTAATAGAGTAGCAAGATTAGCAAGGGGGTTGTGTAAATAATTGCAAGGGTAGTGCTGAAGAGTAGTAAGTGAAGAGCCCTTGACAGTGAAGGTAGAGCACAGAGGAAGTGTTGTTGTGAGAAACAAGAGGAGATCTACTGAAAGTCAACAAAGAAGGTAGAGTGAAGAAGTTGAATATGAAAACAACCATTTATTGGTATTTACTTGTATGATTGTATGCCTCTGTTTTCATTTTGAAAATTGTATGAAATAGTAGAACAGTGGCAAGGGCAGGTTGGTGCTTGCATACTGAAGAGGTTGGTGCCTCTTGGCAAGTTGGTGCTTGCTAACCAAAGGGGGTTAGTGCCTCATGTGAGTGGGTTCTCATAAAGAAACAAATGTGATTAAGTGGGTGTTTAATTTACATCATAAACAAAAAACAAATTGGCGGGTTCCCCTCTCGGTTACCACATGAAAACAATGTGTCAAATGTGTTCTGCTCATATGATTGTTGTTCGAATATGTGTGTTTGAAATATTGTTGGTTCACTATTTTGTGAAAGAATGCTCTCACAAGTTAAAGAATATAAGAAGGTATTATAAGCATAAAAAGAGTTTCTTAATTACTGATTCACCCCCCCTCTCAGCAATTCCTTATTTCAACTGAAGTTGAATGTTCCATTTGCAATAACTTTGGTCATGAATAAACTAAATAAGAAGCATGATGAATTCATCTTCTAAATATGAGAAGAAGATAGAACCTCCAAAGGTATGGAAAAAGAAAATTTCTTCCTCTCAATATTGTGGTCTATCATTGTATGAAGGTTATCAAGAGAATATATTGTATGTTGACAATGGTTGTTCAAAGCACATGGTAGGTGACAAAGATAAGTTTGTTTCTTTTAATGAAATTAAGAAGGAAAATAATGTGACTTTTGGTAATAACTCACTTGCTACTATTAAAGGAAAAGGATTTGTGGTATTAAAAGAAAACATTAAGGCTGAGAATGTATTATTTTTGATGGGATAAGACATGACTTGTTGAGTATTAGTCAAATGTGTGTTCAGATACATGAAGTTATTTTTAGATCAAAGAATTGTGTGGTAAGAAATTTGGATATAGGTAAGAACATAACCAAGGGAATCAAATTTTAGAAAATTATATATTACGGAGCAATGGAACACACAAAATATTTCAGAAATATAAACACAGAAAACACATAAAACAAGAGAGACACAGATATACGTGGTTCACCCAGTTTGGGCTACGTCCACCTCGAACAACCAGTCCTTCGTTTCTATTATCCAGCAAAATGAAGAGACACAACCTACAACAGATCCGCTGTAATATCCTCTGTTTTCTCTCACAGTCTCACCTCTCTGTTTCTCGCTCACAGAATACACGTCTATTACATAGCCTCAAATACAATGCCCTCATACAAAGAGAGGGGTTGCCTTCTAGGGCAAAAAACCCTAAACTAAACATAACTTCTACTGTTAGATCATCCGCCTAATGAACGGCCCAGATTGACTAGAAATTACTATACTTTTACAAGGCAATTTTACATCTATTTTTAGCTTTGGGGGCGCTACCCCCGAGCCCCCACCGGGGGACCGCTGGCCCCCAGACCCCCTAGCCGGGGGGGATCAGCCCCCCCAGATCCTCACGGGGGGGACAAGTCCCCCCCGCGTGGAGGGGTGTACAAACTTCCTGGGGTATACATCTAGCTGAAACAAAGACCTCTTAACAATCATGCTCCACACACAACAATCTCCCACTTGGAGAATGATTGTAGCAACTCCACCGATGCTTCATTTGCTGGACAATGACTCCTCTTTGGACCTGGTTGTTTCTCATCTTCATCATCATCCTTGAAGACCAACTGAAACTGAGCGTATTCTCAGTTTCTCCCTGGTTACAACTTTTGTTAGCATATCTTCAGTATTCTGGCTAGTGTGTATCTTTTCCAGCTTCAACTCGCCATCTTCCAACACTGATCGTACGAAATGGTACTTGAGCTGTATGTGTTTAGTCTTGGAATGAAATGTTGAGTTCTTTGCAAGATGAATGGCACTTTGGCTATCACTGTATAACGTGCCCATATCATGCTCCTTACCCAATTCACCCATAAACCTTTGTAACCAAATCATTTCTTTACTAGCCTCTGTAGCAGCAACATACTCTGCTTCTGTTGTTGAAAGCGCAACAACACTTTCGATTTTTGAAACCCAACTAACAACTGTTCCAACAATAGTAAATACATATCTTGTAGTGCTCCTCCTATTATCTCTGTCACCTACCATATATGCATCAATATATCCCTGTAGGGAAATGTTTGAACCACCAAAGCATAATGCTTGATTTGTGGCACCTTTCAAATATCTGAGAATCCATTTCACTGCCATCCAATGTTCCTTTCCTGGATTGTTCATGTACTTGCTTACAACTCCCACTGCATGTGCAATATCAGGCCTTGTGCAAACCATTGCATACATTAAGCTTCCAACTACTGATGCATATGGAACTTTAGACATATAATCCATGTCTTCTTCGGTCTTTGGGCACATTTTCTTACTAAGTTTGAAATGGCTAGCAAAAGGTGCACTAACTAGTTTTGCATTGTGCATATTAAATATTTTCAACACCCTTTGTATGTCCTCATTCTGAGACAATGTTAATTTATGATTTTTCCTGTCTCTAGTTATTCTCATACCAAGGATTTGTTTTGCAGCTCCCAAATCCTTCATTGCAAATGAATTTGCCAATTTTCTTTTGAGCACATTTATTTCCTACATGTTAGACCCTGTGACAAGAATGTCATCTACTTACAATAACAATATAATATAGCTGCTATCATTTTGTTTTTTCAGATAAACACAATGATCAGAGTGACATCTAATATAACCTTGTTCAGACATAAACTTGTCAAATTGTAGATACCACTGTCTTGGAGCCTGTTTTAAGCCATACAAGCTCTTCTTCAACCTGCACACGAGTTTCTCCTTCCCTTTCACTTCATATCCTTCTGGCTGCTACATATATATCTCTTCCTCCATATCCCCATGGAGAAAGACTGTCTTTACATCTAACTATTCAAGATGCAAATCTTCAGTTGCTACTAGACTTAAAATAGTTCTGATTGAGGTCATTTTAGCAATAGGAGAAAATATTTCATCAAAATCAATACCTTTCTTCTGTGCAAACCCCTTCACCACAAGTCTAGCTTTGTACCTTTGTTTTCCTCGATCTTCTTCCTTCAACCTGTAAACCCATTTATTTTTCAATGTAGTTTTTCCTGCAGGCAACCTGACTAAGTCCCAAGTCTGGTTAGGCATTAAGGAATCCATCTCTTCTTCCATGGCTACCTTCCACTTCTTCCTTCTTTCAACCTGCATTTCTTCTTCATAACATTCAGGTTCACCAGAATCAGTCAACAATAAATAATATAATGAAGGAGAGTATCGCTCAGGGGGTCTACTTATCCTAGTAGATATTCTAACACCACTTTCAGGTGTTTGGGGTGCCTGTTGTTGTTGTGGTGGTTGTTGTTGTTGTGGTTGTTGATTATTATTATTTTCAGGCACCTTTACTTTTTCAGTGATTTCATCAAGAACTGCGTATTCCTTGTTTTCTTTTTCGGAGCAATGGAACACACAAAATATTGCAGAAATATAAACACAGAAAACACATAAAACAAGAGAGACACAGATATACGTGGTTCACCTAGTTTGCGCTACGTCCACCCCGAACAGCCAGTCCTTTCTTTCTATTATCCAGCAAAATGAAGAGACACAACCTACCACAGATCCGCTGTAATATCCTCTGTTTTCTCTCTCAGTCTCACCTCTCTGTTTCTTGCTCACAGTCTCACCTCTCTGTTTCTTTTCCTGCAACTGATTCTTATACAAGACCTTTTCATTGAATATTACATCTGTGCTCCTAATGATTTTGTGATTTTCTTAATCATATAAGCGATAACCAAAATCTTTAACACCATATCTAATAAAGGTACATTTCTTTGACTTTGCCTCAAGCTTTGTTCTATTTTCTTTATCAATATGGACAAAGGCCTCACAACCAAAAGGCTTTAAAAAGGAGTAGTTTACCTTTTTACCTATCCATGCTTCCTCTGGAACACCATAATCCAAGGAATTTGAAGGCCCTTTGTTTATTAGATAAATAGTAGTATCTACAACATCTACCCAAAACTGTAAAGGCAATCTTGCATGCAATCTCATGCACATTGCACGCTCCATGATTGTTCTGTTCATCCTTTTTGACACACCATTTTCTTGTGGTGTTCTTGGAACTGTCTTCTCTCTGTGAATTCCATGCTCTGAACAGTACCTATTAAACTCTTTGCTGCAATATTCACCTCCATTGTTTGATCTAAGACACTTCAATTTCTTTCCTGTCTCAATCTCAACCAAAGCTTTCCATTTCTTGAAAGTATCAAATACATCAGATTTATTTTTAATACAATAAATCCAAGTTTTTCTAGTTGCATCATCAATAAAAGTAACATAATAACGAGAGCCACCAAGAGATGATACTTGAGCAGGTCCCCGTACATCTGTTTGCACAAGCTCTAATTTTTCGCTCTTCTTTTCTTTCCCAACTCTGAGAAATCTGACTCTCTTCTGTTTTCCATAAATGCAATTCTCACAGAACTCCAAATCAACATTCTTCAAAACCGGCAACAAATTCCTTGAGTGAAGAATCTTCATCCCCTTTTCACTCATGTGTCCTAGCCTATGATGTCATAATGTTGCATCTGCTCCTTTGGAAGTTAAAGCATTAACAGAGTTAGAAATACCATTGCATAAATACAATGTACCAACATTTTTGCCTTTTGCTATTACCAGGGCTCCTTTGGTGACCTTCCAAGATTTATCTATGAAATTGTCACACAACCTTCACCACCTAACTGCCCTGTTCAAATCAGATTTTTCTTTAGATCTGGAGCATGCCTTACCTCCTTTAGTAGCCATTGGTTTCCATTCTGCTATTTTCCAAGAACCTTACCCATTTCAACAATTTTATAGGGTTTATCATCACCCAAACGAACTTGTCCAAAATCTCCTTGAACATAGTCATGAAAGTATTTCTTATCAGGTGTGGCATGGAATGAGGCCCCTGAATCTACCACCCAGGAATTAGTAATATTTTCGAAAGAAAGAATCAAAGCATCTTGTAACACCTCACCTGTCACATTCGCTTCATGATTGTTTTCTTGTTGTGCATCTCCTTCTTTTCCCTTTCGAGATCTACAGTCTTTCTTTAGGTGTCCTTTCTTTCCACATTTCCAGCACACTATCCCCGATCTGGACTTGGATCTGCCTTTCCTTGATTTATTGCGATATCCTGAGCTCTTTCCTCTTTCCATTTTTCTTCCCCTAGACTCTGCACTCAAAGCATTACCTGATGTCTCACCGGAGCTTTTCCGTCGCATTTCCTCGCTAAGGATAGCACCAACAACATCATCAAACTTTAAAGTACTAGATCCAGACACAGAGTTACTAATGGCCATTACTAAACCATTCCAACTTTTTGGCAATGAGCACAAGAATAACAGAGCTCTAACTTCATCATCAAAGTTTACCCCTACATAACATAACTGACTTGTAACAATATTAAAATCATTTAAATGATCTGCAACAGATCCACCTTTCGACATCTTCATATTAAATAACCGTTTCATAAGAAATACCTTGTTTGAGGCTGAGGGTTTTTCATATAGTTTCTCCAACGCCTTAATCAAACCCTCTGTCATTGTTTCCTTCGAAATTTTGAAGGCGACCAATGCTATGAGGCATAGCCGTATTGTTCCGAGTGCCTTTCTATCGAGAAGGTTCCATTCTTTATCTGTCATACCCGTCGACATCTTTGTTTTTCTGCCCAATGGTAGGTATATATCTTTCAGATACAGATAATCTTCCATCTGCATCTTCCATAGCGAGAAGTTTTGGTTGTTAAATTTCTCGACCATAAACTTACCATCTTCTGCCATTGATCCCACTCGAACGAGGAACCCTTCTTTCCTATGAGTTTAACAGCCAAATAGACGTTCGGCTCTGATACCAGTTGTTAGAAAATTATATATTATGGAGCAATGGAACAAACAAAATATTGCAGAAATATAAACACAAAAAACAAATAAAACAAGAGAGACACAGATATACGTGGTTCACCTAGTTTGGGCTACATCCACCCCGAGCAGCCAGTCCTTCCTTTCTATTATCTAGCAAAATGAAGAGACACAACCTATAGCAGATCCGTTGTAATATCCTCTGTTTTCTCTCACAGTCTCACCTCTCTGTTTCTCGCTCAAAGAATACACATCTATTACACAGCCTCAAATACAATGCCCTCATACAAAGAGAGGGGTTGCCTTCTAGGGCAAAAAACCCTAAACTAAACATAAGTTATACCGTCAGATCATCCGCCTAATGAACGGCCCAGATTGGCAAGAAATTTCTATACTTTTACAAGGCAATTTTACATCTATTTTTAGCTTCAGGGGCACTGCCCCCGAGCCCCTGCCAAGGGAACGCTGGCCCCCGGACCCCCAAGCTAGGGGGGATCGGCCCCCCTAGACCCCCGCGGGGGGGGACAAGTCCCCCCCGCACCCCCCCACGTGGAGGGGTGTACAAACTTCCTGGGGTATACATTTGGCTGAAACAAATACCTATGAACAATCATGCTTCACACATAACACCAAAACTCTAGGAAATGTCTATATCCTAGAAGGAGAGGAAGAGGATTGTTTTTTGAGAAAATATGAAGGACATTGGATTTGGCACAAAATATTGGGACACCTCAGTTTTTCTTAACTATACATCAAGCAAGATGGGAGTAGTTCATGAATTTCCAGACATTTCTCCACCCAAAAATAATATTTGCAAATCATGTCAATTTGGTAACCAATCCAGAGTTCAATTTAAAGCTAAATAATGCACTTCAGGTAAACCCCTTGAACTTGTTGACACTGATTTATGTGGATTTATGAGAGAGATTTCTCATCATGGTGAACAATACTTGATGCTATTGATTGATGACTTTACAAGAATGTGTTGGGTTGGTTTTCTAAAGTATAAAGATCAGTCATTTGAAAAGTTTAAAATATTCAAGGCTATGCTAGAAAAAGAATTGGAACTAAAAATCAAATGCCTTAGATCTAATAGAGGAGGAAAGTTTATATCAGATGATTTTTTTTATTTTTGTGAACAACATGGCATCAAACGATGGTTTTCCATAACCAAAACGCCTCAATAAAATGGAGTGGAAAAAAGAATGAACATAATAGTTCAATAAATGTCATGTGCCATGCTTGATGAATCAGAAACACCTCACACCTTCTAGGGCGAAGTAGTACATACAACCCTGGATATGCTTAACAAATCCCATGTTCGAGAAATTAGTGATAAAACTCCATATGAACTCTAGTATGGTAAGCCTGCAATTGTCAAACACTTTATAATCTTGGGAACAAAATATTTCATAAATGAAAATGATGATAAGCTTGGAAAGTTTAAATCTAGAGTTGATGAAGGAATCCTTCTTGGATACTCTTCCAAAAGAAAAGGATATAAATTTTATAATAAAAGACTCCAAAATATTATTGAAAGTATAAGTTTTATGATTGATGAAGCATCCTTAGGTACCAAAAGGGAAGCACAATCATATGATGAACCACTCCCTACTAAAATCCAAGAATTTGTAGGAGAAGAAGAAAGAGAAGCATCAAAAGAAGGAAATGAAAATACAGGTATGTCAGAAAAGACTCCATCAAGGTATGTTTAGAAAAATCATCCCAAATCTCAAATTCTAGGTGATAAGGAAGTAGAAATACAAACTAGAAGAACTTTTGTTGGATCATCTAGTCACTTAGCCTTACTATCCACAATTGAACCTCAAAATGTGAATCAAGCAAGAAAAGATGAATTTTGGGTTAAGGAAATGCATGAAGAACTTGATCAAATAGAAAAGAACCATACATGGGAACTTGTACCAAGGCCTCATAATAAAAATGTAATTGGGACAAAGTGGGTGTTTAAGAACAAACTGAATGAAAATGGAGAAGTAATTCGAAACAAAGAAAGACTTGTATGCAAAGGCTATGCTCAATAGGAAGGGATAGAATTTGAAGAGACATTTTCACCTGTAGCTAGACTTGAAGCCATAAGAATGTTTCTTGCATTTTTCAGCTTTTGTGACTTTAAAGCATATCAAATGGATGATAAATATGAATTTTTAAATGGGGACCTAGAATAAGAAGTTTATATTGAACAACTTGAAGGATTCATAATTGGAAATGATAAAAATCTTGTTTGCAAACTTAAGAAGGCATTATATGGGTTAAAATAGGCTCCTCGTGCATGGTATTATCGTCTTGAGATGTATCTTCAGAAACAAGGATTCAAGAAAGGATCTACATTTAGTAATTCATATATCAAATATGACAAAGAAAAACTTTTGGTAGTAATGGTTTATGTTGATGGCATCATATTTGGAAGAAATGTTGAACCTATGAGTCAAGGATTTGCTTAAGCTATGTAGTAGGAATTTGAAATGTGTTTACTTGGTGAACTAACATACTTTCTTGGTCTTAAATTTCACCAAACAGGTATTTGAAATGTCTTTACTTGGTGAACTAACATACTTTCTTGGTCTTCAATTTCATCAGACTAAAGAACGTATATTTCTTTCTCAAACCAAGCATCTCAAGCAAATTATGAAGAAATATGGAATGGAACACTGTAAACCTGTGTGCACACCAAAGGTAACATGATGCAATCTCATCCAAAATGATGACTCTCTTATAGTTAGTCAACCCAAATACATATCTATGATTGGAAACTTGCTTTATCTTACCGCTACAATACCAGGCATTATGCATGCAATTGGAGTAGTTAGATGATTCCAAGCAAATCCTAAGGAAACTCGTCTCAAAGCAGTCAAGAGGATATTCAAGTATCTACAAGGAACTCAAGATTTTGTTCTATGGTATCCAAAAAACACAAATTTTTCACTTCATGCTTACATAGATGCAGACTAGGGAAGTAATGTTGATGACTATAAAAGTACTAGTGGATGAGCATTCTATTTGCGACCTCGCTTAGTTTCTTGGTTCAGTAAGAAACAAAGTTCTATTGCTTTCTCAATTAAGTAGAATATGTTGTTGTCACCTCCTATTTATTCAACTACTATGGATGATCCAAACATTGCAGTACATTCAAGTCACTTGTCCTCAACCTATACCTATTCTCTGTGACAATACTAGTGCCATACTAGTATCTCTAAAAATCCTATCATGCACTAAAAAATGAAGCACATCCTAATCAAATCCCTTTTTCTTAGAGAGAAATTTCTTCAGCAAAAGGTCAAGTTGGAATATGTTCCTTCAAAGGAACACACTTCATATTTATTCACTAAGCCTCTTCCACGTGATTCCTTTGAATATCTCAAACAAAAATTAGGAATGGTTCCTGCCTATTAACTCTACACTCTACTAATTGTTATAACATAACAAGAACATGCATGTCATGTTTAGGGGAGCTATGCTTATAAAAATCAGTAGGTTTATATTATGTACACAAATCTTATTAAATATAGTTGCATGTATACATTGTTCATGATCTAGACAATCATGTATGCTTTTCAGTAATGAAAAGAAGTGACATAGGTTCAGGGGGAGCATCTTCCATGCTTATAATGGTCCATCATTATTGGAATTATGGTTTCTTGAGATTTTCTTATTTCATTAGGATGACTATGATTGTTGGTGATCTTACTATATGGTTATTTTTGTTGTCATTACTGAACATATGTGTGCTACTTGGGTTGATCATGATGAAGTTATTAATGATGTCTTATTATTTATTGATGTTACATATTAATGCACTTGATAAGGAGGATATGTATGTTATTGATTCTACACTATATTATCTGCACATTTCTTATTGAAGATGACGATATTCATGCTGCTGTCATTATGCAAATTATGTTTTTGTTGTTAGATGATTATGTTGAATATTCTTATATGATGCATGGTGGTTGTTGATGATTATTATGGTCATGCTACAAAGGATTCTTCATTATTGAGATTCTTGTTTATGGTTATCAATGTCATGTATGTCTCTTGATGTAAAGTTCATGAAAAAACCAATGTTGTAATCACTGTAAAATTTGGTCATATATGGGCTATTGGGACTTAGTCATGTCATATATGTAACCCCATTATTATGGCTAATTTATGTAAAATTGGGTACAATATGTAAACCCATTATGTTGGGTGATCGATGTAATCATGGGCGCATAGAGTCATTGGTGATAGGAAAGGTCATATTTGTTTGAGTCATAAAGCCTTGTACTTTATTGATATATTTAGAAAGTATAACATATGCTCATGGGGAGCATCGTCAAAATGAAAATTCCATGATTCATATAGGCTTGGTTCAATGCTTTACCCTTGATGTTAAGGGGGGGGAGAAGACTTGGTGCCATGAAGGTGTTTGGAGAGAAGAATTGGTGTTTGTAGATGTGTTTGCAGGTTTTGCAGGTGACTTCCAAATGCCAAAGTGGTTGCTATCAATTCCAAAAGGGGATTTTTTGGAATTATGACTAATATGTTGTCCTTCATAGAAACTTGTGACAACCTCCTTGACAAAGATGTTATTGATGTCAACATAATGATAATATGATGGATATGGAACTAATGCAGATATCAAGAATATTAGTACATATATTACAAAGGATATAGGAGAGAATTGGAAGCTCAGTCACAAGATGCATGAAAAATGTGAAGTTTAATAATTAGACATAGTTCCTATAAGGAAGAGTCGTGTACATAAGCAAGTCCTATGGAAAAAAGTCATGTACATAATCTGAACCATGGAACTCTAAACGCTAGGGGTCATTACCATGGTAATTGACCATAGTAATTATGGAAGCAATGTCTATTTCATCCCATCAATGAATACCATGAAAATTACCAAACTATTTACCTGAGGTATTGGCTAAGGAAAAACTATATACGAAGATGGAGATCAAGGTGTTATGTGTGCAATTGAATAGTCTTTCATTTGTGATATTATCTGAAATAGATGTTCACCAGGGAGCAAGGAGAAGACTCAGATCTTGAGGATCTAAAAGTGCATTAAGTACTAATGGTGATATTTTTCCAATGTGTGTATCTTTGAATATATAATGATGCAAGATCTGTTTGAATGTGTTTGAAACGATCTATGATTTAATAGTAAAATTTGCAGAAAATATGATTGTGGTTTGTAGTGAAGATTTGCTTTAGTAGTTTAAAGATCTGTACAGTAGTTTTCTTACGTATGTTGGTATATATATGTAGGTGTTATGCATGGTAATCATGTACACACACAGATCTGTTTCATGGAGGTTGTGTATATGTAATAGGGTTTTCAATTACTGCTTGATAATGACAATTGATGATATTTGTTCTATTTGTTGTTGTATGTCAATGATGTCATGATATGCATGGTCTGTATCTTGCAATGTTGACTAGGCTGACATGATTGTGGATTAAAATATCGGTTAATAATGATGCTACATGATGGTGATCTGCAATTAATTTGCCACGTGACTTATTATGACAGTAACTTAGAGAATGATGTAGTGATTTAGTTTTAGTATTGAGTGATTTGAGATTTGTATGAAGGTTTCATTTGAAGGAAGTGGGTATATACGTGGTTATACCTCAAAACAAATGTGTATATATTATGAAGTTAATAAATGGTCAGAGTTTGTAGTGTTGTTTGATGATGACAAGTTATGTTCTATTTTCTCTTGTCTATCAATGATGTCTATTTGTATTTGACAAGTTTGATTGAATTGATTGTTCATTGATTTGATCTGGTTGCAATGGTTGGTTGAGGTTCAACTCAGTGATTAGTTTGCTTCAGTATTTAGTGGCTTGATGCTTCAGTGATTCAGTTGGTTTACATTGCTTTAGTGATTCAAATTTTGAGATTCAGTATTTCAGCTTGGCATATTGGTTTGGGCTTATTGTTGATGTGGGTTTAGTGTGAAAATTTGATGAAAGGTGGCCTACAGGTTGTTTGATGAATCTTTGATAGGTGGATCCAGTTTGAAACATTCTGAAATGCGATCCATAAGGTTTTGAGGGTTATAACCTTTAGTGAGGGGGTAGGATCTCCCTTCTTGTAGGGGTTGGTAAACGACATATCGGAGTTGTATGTCCATTCCAGTGGGTCCTGGAGAATGAGTGAAGGCTGTAGCCTGCTTCAGGTAGGTGCCTACGTGCCAGTAAGAGTCTGTGCTAGTACATGATGTAATGAATATTTTCTTTATATAACAAGAAAGATGACAAAGACTATAACAATAATGTTTTTCTCTCATATTGGGTTTCCACCTAAAATCCTGATGTTCTATGTGTGTTTCTTGTGATGTGATTTATCTTTTATTTAGTTCATTCTAGATGGTGAATGAATCAATAATGCAATGGTTAAGTTAACTCACTGATGAATGATATGAAAAATTATGTAAACTGGATATACGTTGTTTTCATTCACCAAAGTATCATACACACACGGGTTACATGAAGAATGGTAGCATACAAAATTCTGAATGTTAAAGTGAATTAAAAATACTGATTCACCAACCCCTCCCCCTCGACCCCTCTCAATATTTTTCCTAACACCAATAGGTTGGATCATTGCACAACTTCGTTGGACTACTCAAATTCTCTTTCTGAGAACTCCCCCCACATATTTTGGCTCCCTTATTTCATCAAATATGCATCTATCTTGCATACTCTTTCTTCTTCAAGTTTCATATCAAACATACATATACTTCAAGAATATTTCACCAGTAGATTAGATCTGAGTGGTAAAATATATCCTTGGTTCTTCGTAGTTCCTTCTCCATGTTTTGGTAATATTCCTTGAGTTAACAGAGAAACTTTCTTCCTCGAACCATCTCATTTTAATCCTAGAATCATGAGCTATATGCCCTTCATTGTGGAATTTGTAGCATTATGTATTGAGCTTGAATATTGGCAGCAATTTACAATGAGATCTATCATTAACACTTCTAATTTGATTGCTCAAATATTTTTTTTTGGAAATATGATTATAGCCTCTATCTCTTACATAATAATTCTTAGCATAGGTATTATAATCCCTTGGTTATGTCCAAATTAATATTGTACATGAAAATAAATTACCAAAAATTGTATTTCCTTGGAGAATATTTATCTTTTTGTTGATTCTTGTTTGCTACTCCATTTCTACTTTTAGATCCCTTGAGAGGTTTATATGAACTTCTTGATGTAGTAACTCCTTCAAACCCATAATGTTTTCTTTCCTTCTTCAGTGTTACTTTTGTTGTTAAGATGAACATGCTTGTGTTGATCCTTTTCTAGATTCTTGAACTAGTTCAACAATGTTCTTGAGTTTTTCTGCATTTAGTGTCCTTGAGCTGAATTCACCCAAACCTATTTTCAATATGGTGATATATGACTTTTGAGGATGTGATTTAATGAATTAGAAACTTTAAGGTGATTCCAGTATTGATTAAGCTTATTTGAGGTCTTTTCTAACTGTTTTCTTAAAAGAACAATTTATTCTTCCAATTTTCCATAATGTTCTTCCTTTTCTCTTAACTATTTTGACAAAATCTCCTTTATCTTGTTTTCTTCGAGTTCAATTTTTAGAAGGATGAAAAAAATTTCATCACAATACTTATCCTTAAATTCTTGCAATTGTTATTCTAGTTTATTGACATTTTTTCTTAGAGGCCATAGTTCTTCCAAGGAACTTATGGTTTCTCTTTCAAAGTCTACTTCTACTTCAATCTCTTCTCCAGTATTTTTATTTCTCATGGCTATGAACAATATCTCTCCTCTTTCATCATTAGAATTGCTTTCATTCCTTTCACAATCACTATATTCTTTGGAGTACAAGCTTCTCTTTTTTAAATTTAATCATCTTTTATAATCATTAGATTAAAATTTGACTTCATCATCACTATTATTTACTTTTTCATAAGGACAGAGGCAAAGTGTCCTATTCTTCCACATTCACAAAAATTAAATGGAATCTTATCTTTGAAATTTCCAATTCCCCTTTTTAGCTTTCTTGAAAATTTCGCTTCCTCTTCATCCAATTCATGACTACAGTCTTCTTGGATCCCACTCTTGCTTACTTCCTTGGTTGCTTTAAATGTGAATTCTTTCGATCTTTTCTTCTCCTTTTATGTCCTTCTTCATATGCAGTAAGAGTTCCATGAAGGGTATCCATGTTTAAGGTTTGAAAATCAGATAGCTCCTCAAAGGCTGAAACTTTAGGATTCAACCTTGAGGGAAGTGATCTTAATATTTTATGAACAATATCAGCTTCCTTGATTATTTCATTGAGGCCTTTGATTGTGTTGACAATTTTATCTACTCCAAGGAAGTAGGAGGGAATATTTTCATCTTCTTCGATTTTCAAACTTTCAAACTAATCTCTATAAGTTTTCAACATGGCCTCCTTTATTTTGATCATCCCCTTCATAGTATCTCTTAAGCTTGTCCCACGTATCTTTAGCTCACTTGTAATGCATCTCTTTCACAAATTAAGTATCTAATAGACCACTTAAAATGATTTTTTTTTCCATGGCATTGAATGTATAGAGAGCTTTACTAACTGCATGATTTGGGAGGAGTTGTATATCATTACCTAAAGATACGATGTAAGATTTCATTCTTATTTTCGAGAAAGAATAGTTTGTTCGGTCAAACTGAGGAGCCTTGCCTGAAGATCCCCTGAGATTGTTAATGTTCCTTCTGATCAACCTTACAATAATTAATTTTTCCTGAAGGAACTTGCATTTGGTTCCAATTATTAGAATTATGATTACACTAAGACGGGGGTGAATCATTGTAATGGACATTTAATCAATTTAAACAAATTCATTCATTAGAGGAAATTTCAGCTTAAACTGCCCATAAAATTTTCATGTAATTTCCATGTCATAATATATAAAAGAATCAAAATCCTTTATATGTAAAAAGAGATACATGTAAATATTTTGGAGGGAAAAGAAGAAAACTACCTTTTTAATTGTATTTTTGGCTTATCACCTTAAAAAATTACTCAAACTTCTAGTGTAGACACTCGTTGGATGCAAAATTAAATTCCACATCCAACGAGTACCCATTATGCATATTTATGTGAAAACTGACATTGATAAAAATTGAAGATACATCAACATGTTTTTTTAATGTATCTTCAATTTTTATCAATGAGCATACTCTCATAAGTATACATACTGGGTACTCGTTGGATGTGGAATTTAACTCCATATCCAACAAGTGTCTACACTTGAAAATTGAGTAAACGTATAAGGAGATAAGCCAAAAATACAATTAAAAAAAGTAGTTTTCTTCATTTCCTTGCAAAATTCATAACTCTTACTTTATTATTTTTCCTTATCAAACTACTTTTAGGTTGAAATTTCCTTTAACGATTCATCAAATATGAAAAAATAATAATGCAACAATAAAATCAATCATCATATCAATACATAGGAACATTATATATATGTGGAAACCCTTGCAGGAGAAAACCATAAATCTTCTTATCTTTTTCAAACTTTTATTGCATCAATTTGTAGGTACCAACCAATAAGAGGCACCAAGCTACTGAAGGAACCAACACCCCAAAATATGTAAGATTCCATTTATTGTAGGCTCGATCCTGATTTAGGCTTCAACCTTATGAGGCAACAACCTCTCCCATAAACTCCAATCTAATTTAGGCTTCAAACTGACGAGTAACTAACCTGTGTTATAGGCTCCAACCCGATGACACACCAACCTCTAATGACCCATATGGTTTAATTTCTTTTTCTTTATAAAACGGGGCCACAACACTTTATCGGGAAATACATAAAATTACACGAAAAAACAGCGTGCCAACATAAAAGACCGGAATTCAAATTTTATTCACCCGTGTTCATACCTTGAACCTGCTCTACCCCTATCAACCATTGATGTCACATCAATAGATCTGACACCTTAAACACATGTCGGGTGGCTAACTTGCGCATTTGAAACTCGCCCGATAAGCGGTTTCTCTCGCTCTCCTCTTTGCCAAGTGGCGCGAAATGTATGGAATCAGAGACGAAGGGTTAAATACCACTTACTGCTCTTCTTCTGCCCGATAACCACTTGTGGTTTCTTCAAACTGCTTTCAGTTGTTAACTATCGGTTAACCTCTACGCCGAACACCGTTGGTCTCCTCGACCTCTGTTTGTGGTCTTCCACCACAATCTCGACCTTCCGCTTAATAAACTCAGGGTTTTATGATAAACTCAGTTTAAAAGGGAAAAACACGGAATTTAACACAATTGACATAGTTTTAACCAATTTCACAAAACACCATTTAAATTTGGAAATTCACAATGAAACAGAGATTTCAAAGGAGATTATCCTTCGGGATTTGACAGAAAATTTATCATTCACATGCACTGAGACAATTTTCCCCAATTCACTGGATTTTCTCCTAGAAAGCCAAATTTCTTTAACAGTCAAAATCCCTTTACAATAGTGTGAAACTTACATAAGTACTAGTTCATCCTAACAACCAGATCCTAATACAAAGGCTAAAATTTATTAATCCTATTTGTTCTACAAGGCATTCTCCTCGAGAATCTCCTCTACAGCTAACTAACTAAAACTTATTACATCATGATCAAACTCTATATTCTAGCTCTATGCTTAACTAGAAGAACATGGAAATTGATGGCTAAAGGATTCGACTCCTTTGCTTGTAGATTTTTTTGTATTTTTGGATAAGTTTGAAGCCTTTTCCCTCCAAGTCTCATGCTCCTACATCAGACTCCTGAGGAAAAAATTCTTCACAGGCTCATGTCCTTGAGCTCTTCTACAGAACTGCCCAATTTCTATAGCATGATTTCTGTTACCTAGGTAGCTTCAACAATTGGCTAATCCTTCCATTTGAACAAATACTGAAAGTACTCCTGTCCTTTGGTTTTCTTGAACACATTCTTGTCCAAAATCCTTTCTAGCTGCATTTCCTTTGCTGTAGGTAACTGTTTTACCCAGTCAATTTCCTGTGTCTCTTGGTCTTCTTCTGTATCTTTTGCAATTTCACCTTCATACTTATACAGATTAGCAACATTGAAAATTGGTGATATTCCAACATCAAGGGGTAATTCAATTTCATATGCATTTGCAGAAAATTTCCTTAATACTGTGCATGGTCCAATTTTCTTGAACTTCAATTTGTTATACTCCCTCTTTCGAAATCTTTCTTTCCTTAGGTGTGCTAAAACCAAATCTCCAACTTCAAAGTTCACCTCTCTTCTTCTCATGTCTGCTTTGTTTTTGTACTTGATGTTACTATCTTGTAGCTGTTGTTTGACCTGTTCATGTATTGCTTATATTTCTGAAGCAAAATCTTCTCCCTCTGCACTTCTCATCTCATCTTTTCCCAAGTTTCTTAACTCAGACATTCCTCTTGGATGCATTCCATAAACTATATGGAATGGACTCTTCCTTATACTCTTGTTAGGTGAGTCATTATATGCATATTCAGCCTATGCCAACACTTGACCCCACTACTTTGGATTCTCTGCAGTAAGACTCCTTAAAAGATTACCCAAACTCCTGTTCACAACTTCAGTCTATCCATCAGTCTGTGGATGACAGGCAGAACTGAAACTCAGTTTAGTTCCCAACTTTTTCCATAGTGTCCTCCAGGAATGTCCAACAAATTTGGAATCTCTGTCTGAGACAATACTCTTAGGAAACCCATGCAATCTTATAATATATTTGAAAAACAAATTAGCAATGTGAGTAGCATCACTAGTTTTATAACATGGAATAAAATGTGCCATTCTTTAAAATTTGTCCACTTTCACAAAAATTGAATCATTCCCTCTTTGAGTCTTTGGTAAGCCCAAAACAAAATCCATACTTACCATATCCCAAGGCCTATCTAGAATTGGTAATGGAACATACAAACCTATGTTTTGGCTTCTTCCCTTTGTATATTGACAGACTTTACAAGTTTTCACAAACTTTTCCACTTCAGATCTCATTTTCGGCCAGAAATAAAATCTGTTCAATTGTTCATAAGTCTTATCTATACCAAAACGTCTTGCAAGTCCACCACTATGTTTCTTTTTTATTAAGTTCTCCCTCATAGAACAATTTGGTATGCACATCTAATTTCTCTTAAACAACAGTCCATCTTGTAGGAAATAATCCAACCATTTATTCCTATCCATCAAAACATGATTCTTACAAGCTTCAAATTCCTCTTTAAAATCTATATCTATATCATACAATTCTTTAAGAAAATCAAAACCCAACACTTGAATTTGACTCTCTAGAAGTAATGTATTTCTCCTACTTAAAGCATTTGCAACTTTATTTGATTGGCCATTCATATGCTTCAAGACAAAATTGAAGCCCTGAAGATACTCTACCCATTTGGCATGTTTCTGGTTAAGCTTTGCCTGCTGCATAATATACTACAATGCATGGTTATCTAAATAAAGTATAAACTCTTTTAACATTAGATAATGTCTCCACTTCTTCAATGATTGCACAATTGCATAAAACTTTTTATCATAAGAAGAATACTTCTTCTTTGAATCATTCATATTTTCACTAAAATAAGCTATAGGTCTATCTTCCTAACTTACAACACCTCCAATAGCTTCTCCACTCGCATCACATTTCACTTGGAAAGGTTTACTAAAATCAGGTAGAACCAAAATAGGTTTTCTAGTGATCTTCTTCTTCAACAGCTGAATATTATTTTTTGCCTTAGCAGTCCATCTAAATGGTTGTTTATCCTTCTTTATAGTCTCAACAATAGGAGCATTGATCTTACTAAAATTCCTTATGAATTTCCTATAAAAACTAGCAAGACCATGAAAACTTCTTACCTCAAAGATACTTTTAGGTGATAGCCACTCCATGATTGCCTTGATCTTCTTTGGATCCATCTTCAATCCTTTAGCAGAAACAACAAAACCCAAATACACTAATTCCTCTTTCATGAATGAACATTTCTTCAAATTCAGCAATAATTTCTCTTGTTGTAACCTTTGTAAGACATAATTTAGATGTCTCATGTGCTCCTCCTTAGACCTGCTGTAAATTAATATATCGTCCAGATATACTATTACAAATTTACCAATAAACTCTTTAAGAACTTCATTCATCAATGTCATAAACATACTTGGTGAATTTGACAACCCAAAAGACATTACTCTCCATTCATACAATCCTTCATTTGTCTTAAAAGTAGTTTTCCACTCATCCCCTTCTCTTATCCTTATCTGATGATACCCACTCTTAAGATCTAGTTTTGTAAAATACTTTGCTCCACTCAAACAATCCATCAAATCTTCAATTCTAGGTAAAGGAAATCTGTACCTGATTGTGATTTTATTGATGGCTCTTGAATCAGTACACATTCTCCAGCCTCCATCTTTCTTTGGACTCAACACTGTTCGTACTGCACAAGGACTCGAACTTTCTCTGATTAGTTTTTTGTCAAGCAGTTCCTGAACCTACTTTCTAACCTCTTCATTTTCTGTGGGATTCATTCTGTAGGTTGGTTTGTTTGGTAGATTTTCTCCAGGAATCAAATCTATATGATGGCTAATTCTTCTAATGAATGGTAACTCATGAGGCAAATCATCAACAATGATATCACAATAGTTGTCCAACATTTCTTGAATTTCAATGGGTAAATCAGAAACTTTAGTAGAAGTCATTATTATTTTGGGCTTGCAAATTACAACAAAATTTACCTCATTTTCTTCAATTTGCTGTAAGTATTCCTTTCCTCCTAGTAATAGAGTTTTTGGATCAATCTTCTTTTTTGATGCATCCTCTTCTCCCATAGGCAGCAATGTATGATTGATACCATCCTTACCAAACTTGTAGGTGTTTCTTTTCCCATCATGCATAGCTCCTATGTCATATTACCAAGGTCTTCCAAGAAAAATGTGACACACATCCATAGGCATCACATCACATACAATTTTATCCTTATACTCGCCCAACTGCAACTCCACTTCACACTCTTCATTCACTAAAAATTGATGTCCCGTTTGTAACGATGACACCTTTTAAGGTGTTGGATGTCTCATTGTCTTCAGCTTCAATTTCTCCACCACTTCTGTAGAGATCAAATTATCAGTGCTGCCACTATCAATGATCATCTGATAATATTTCACTTGAACCTTACACACTGTTCTGAACAAAGTCTTTCTTTGTGATGGTTCAACTATCTCCTTTGCTAGCTTGAGCAAAACTTTATTGACTACCAAAGATTCTCCTCTCTCTGGTACATTTTCTTCTTCTGTCTCTGTTGCTGCATCTTCCTCAACTTGAGCAACAATTGCATTCCTCTGACTTGTTCCCGCATTCTTTGGGCACTCAAAATCTCTATGTCCCAGTTTGTTACACCTGTGACATCTTAATTCTCTTCCTCTGCCTCTGCCTTCTCTTCCTCTAGAAAAGCTCCCTCTGCCACTTTCATAAGCTCTTGTGGTTACATGTTGGGTTGAGCTGCTTCTAGCTCCATCTTTAGGTGCTGTAGATCTTCCTCTACCACCTTGACTTCCTTTCCCTTGGAAATACCTCTTCCTCTGGCAGATTGCTTCCTCATGAGTTTTTCTTCAACTTTCACTACCATCTGATAAACTTCTTCTACTGTTTTAGGAGACAGTATACTTATCTCATCTTGAAGGTATTTCCGGGAATACTAGTGTCTTTTCGATCTGCTAGTCCCACTAGGATTGGTAGTTATCCTAGAAACAAACAATCAAAGCAATTTGTGATTTCCTTTATGTATGATATATAAGGAGAAGCAAAGGGACCAACCTGGATCTTTCGCTTGACTCCTTTCTTGATTTTCTCTCTCCCTTGATAGAGATTACACCTCTTCTCCTACTTATCCCACTCAATGAATACCTGTAGAGACAAAGTAACAAAACAGCATCAAAGCATCTCGATCTATCATATCATAAACAATGCAGAATCAGAAATACATTGATCATACAATGGCATTCACAAATAACAATATTCACAAATACACAATTGTATGGAGGAAAACTCAAAGAAATTTATTAATAATAGAAGGGAGAATTACAGCCTAGCTATCTGATCCAGCATCATCCTCCCAGCATCAAAGCCCTCTTCACCTCATGAAAAGCAAGATCACCCAAAAATACAATGCCTTTTCTCGAAGACAAACTATCAGCACTTCCTTACAAATTACCAAATTCCAGCCTCCAGATCTCTTAGATGAGGGATCCATTTATAGATGTCTGCAAGGGTGTGACTCATCTCTGGGTTTTTTATTAGTGTCATTCCACTTGTTGTTCTTGGTTCCACTTCGAGATTTCTTGGATCTCTTACTCATCCCTGGGCGAATTCAGAGAGGCAAGTGTCATAGGAGAAGTTTCTGGAAGATTCCATGAGCATCCACTTAGCAAAATGTCTCTGACATTTGTCCATTCTCGCTCATCGCACCCCACAAAAGGCCTCTTCAGTATGCATCGCACCTAGCTAGTGTAGGAGTCAATATGCATCACACCTTGATAGTGGAGCAGTTAATATGGTCCAGTTTTGGTCAGTTCTGAGTGGTTTTTCAGGTGGCACTTTTGGGGAATGATGTAATCAGTTGACCATGATCCTTTAGGGTATGAAACAAAACTTTTAGGGGTTAAAGAGCCCTTGGTTTATCGACATATAAGATTGGGGTTGCAGTGCCCAAATATGTCTATAACAATTGCCCCCTAAAGCATGAAGTCGTAAATATTTTCATGTCGGGTGAAATGCTTTATCATGAGGATCTGAGGTATTCGAAACTGGAAGGTAACCTATATAAGATACAATATAATACATCATCATCATATTATTTTCATGATCTAGCTGAGGTGGGCATTCCCATGCTCAGCTTTATAAATTCATTTTCATGTACATAGGACAGATAATTGTTTGCAGTTGCAGACTGGTTCTTCTTATGAAGAGTCATCTTCCCTGGCTTAGATGACTATCTGTGCAGCTTCTATGTACATTTGATGTCTTTATATCCCTGAATATATCGCAGCTCGGATGGATGAAACTAGATCCGGGGTCTTCAAACTCGTTCAATCTTTGCCCGATGTACAAGTCGATCCATGTGAAAAGATGTCCTGAAGTCGAAAATGGAAAGACATCGCTTGATTACCAGCCAATAATGTAAGATGTTAACAGGCGCAAGAGGAATCATCAATAATGATAATTACCCTCAAGGTACTGCAGTACAATTCACATGGTGTGAATATATGATCTGATGTCGAACACCATGCAAAATCTTTCGGTCGAAGGCCATTAATGTAAACCTATCACCAGAAGTAAGAAACCTGCCAATGAGGCATGCAAGCTTCAAAGTATTGAAAGGGTTGTTTCTAAGTCAACTTCTTGGATAATGAGCTGATGTCCAAAATAAGTGACCCATTGTAAGAGGGCCTTGATGAATCCCACATCTACGACACGAAACGAAGCAAATGATTTTCTGGAGGTGAAAAACGATTTGACGATACAAGGTTTAGGAATGGTGGTCATGAAAAATGGAGGGTGAAGGTATTGCAGTGGATGAGACATTAACTGGATGGTGAATTCTCTGAATGACTTCTCTTGAACATATCGGCGACACTGAGATGGATTGGTAGCGTTAACCCCAAAAATGGATGGTGTGGAGGACCAATGGTGATATGACCGATGAACGGAATAACCCAACCGACTCAATCATGGTGATGGAGTGGAAGTGTCATGTTCAAGAGCGACTTGCTACCATAAAATTCTTCAAGTTTTCTTCCCTTTTTCCCCAGTCATTGCTGACCAGTACCTCTTTATTTTTTTCAAGCTTGAGGAGGATAACATTTGCTTGTTCTATAATTTTCCCTTTGGGCAAACCTGTCGCTATGTTTTAGTGAGCCTATAGACAGTGAAACTCATTCTTGTCTGGATGGACAAGTTTGTCACTATTGTTTTAATGAGTTTAACGACAAAGAGAACTCGGTCCTTTTCATGTTTAGAGAGTTTGAAGAGGGACTAAAAGAGAACTCTAGTAGTTCTTTTTCGTAGCATAATCCCTTAAGTCAAAAAAAGATTAAAATAATACAAAAGGGATGACTTTTTTGATAACTTTAGCGAGCCGAAAAAGACAAGTGCTCGAACGTTTTTCATGAGATAATCCCTCAGGTCTAAAAATTTTAAAATATACAGGAGGGATGGTGCTTCCAATCACTTTAGCAAGCTAGAGAGGCCAATTGCTCGACAATATTTTCATATTTAGCGAGTCTGAAAAGGGTTTCAAGTGGACTCGTTTTTTGAGGAACGAGTTGTGTTTGGGGTAGCAACTAGTTCTAGGTAATCTTGGAACTTCTCAAAACATGGTGATGTGAAGAGGGTGGCTACAAGACCACTCATTGCAGCTGTTCCTCAAAATGGTAAACAATTAAGTGGAAGCATATGATCAGCCAAAAGAATGGAGGCAATGGCAGGAACACAACCAATGGTTAAAAAACTGATATAATTGTGATCACAAGGGTTATTTACTGAAGGTGGGTTCATTTTTTAACGAGCTTGAACTCTGGGGGAACATATACTCAGTGGTAGGTTTATTTTTAATGAGCTTGAACCATATGATAACATTTCGCATTTGTCAGGTTCATTTTTTAATGAGTTTAAACCTTGCAGAAACATTGCTCATTGGTAGGTTTATTTTTTAATGAGCTTGAACCATGCGACAACATTGCTCATTTGAGTGTGGGTTCATTTTTTAGCGACATGCTCGAACCTTGCGGAAAGTATGCTCGGGAGTGAGGGTTCATTTTTTAGCAGCGAGCTCAAACCTTGCAGAAACATTGCTCATTGGTAGGTTTATTTTTTAACGAGCTTGAACCATGCAATAACATTGCTCATAGGCGGGTTTATTTTCTAATGAGCTTGAACCTTGTGAAAACTATGCTCGGTGAATGCGGGTTTATTTTTTAGCGAGCTTGAACCTTGCAGAAACTATGCTCAGTGAACGCGGGTTTATTTTTTAACGAGCTTGAACCTTGCGGAAACTATGCTCTGTGGTAGGTTTATTTTTTAACGAGCTTGAACCATGCGATAACATTTCTCATTGGGCAGGTTCATTTTTTAATGAGCTTGAACCTTGCGGAAACATTGCTCATTTGGAAGGTTCATTTTTTAACAAGCTTGAACCTTGCGGAAACATTACTCATAAGTGCAGGTTCATTTTTTAGCGACGAGCTCAAACCTTGCGGAAAGTATGTTCGACTACCTTTGTAGGCTAGCAACGACCAAACTACAAAGCTAAAAAACTATTAAAGCTAAGGAACTGCTGAGGTTAGGTAGGATGGTTTCATCAACTTGTTTAGACAAAACCCTTCCTTTGCTTCGTTTGCTGCATAGACGAAGGTGAATGGTGGATCAGACCAATCACCTAACCTAAGAAGTTGAAATAATAGAAAGCTAAAAAATGAAATTGGTCATTTTTTGCTTGCATAAAAAAGGTTTGCATGCCCCCAGGCATCGAGAAAAGGAGAGTCTCTAGGTAGCCTTATGAAAATCACTGCAGTTAAGCAGTATTGTTTTTGTCAGTGGAGCCGATGAAACACTTCCTTGACTTTGTCCATCAAATAGACAAAGGTGAATCGTTTGGACGGCACTTCCAATCACATAACCCACAGGGAAACCTATCTTTTCAGCTGGGTTTGTCTGCCTAAGCAGGCTAGGGTGCATGCCCCCTAAGCTTCGTTACATTCACCAGACTACTCGTGGTAATTAGGTGGATGGAATGAAGGTTGAAGAGATACTCTTGATGCAAAAAGACCATTTAGAGATGATGGTTGACTTGGCATTGTGTTTGAACTGGGAAATGAAGGCTGGTCAATAAGTTGGACAATTTAGCCTTCATGCGGGAAACACATCACTCGAAAGAGTGTGGAAACAATAGCTTCCATGCTATAAACGTAGTTGCGTCCAAGGAGTAGATTGTAATCTAACCGCCCTTGGACTACCATCATGTTCAAGTGAATGGTTTTCCTTCTCAAAGTTATCGGCAACTTAGGAAGGATCCCTAATGGTCAACTGGTTCCTTTGTTAAAACTTGACAAATTTTGTTTACCAAGCATAAGAGATGGTGAACCAAGCGCTTTCCAAGCAGTTGAGGAAAGGATACTCACTGAAGCCCCTTCATCTATGATGGTGCTAAACACGATCATTTTGTAAACTTGTACTATGATTCGGAATGGTACATTATAAGGAAGGCGGTATCTTGCTAGTTGATTCCAATCAAAGGAAGTGATTAGACTGCTTGGAGGGGGTACCTAATAAACGGGTGAAATAACCCCTTTAGTAGCGGGAACTGGGGGATTCTCTTTCTGTTGTGAAGAAACAGGCAGATTGCCCCCAAGTTCATCGGACTCTGAAGTGACAAAAATAATTTGAACAGTATCGTGCTCACTCTCTTTGTGAATGATATCATCTGAAAGTGGATCCTCTGAAGGCAAGACTGGGTCGACTACCATCTCGACTTGTGGACTTTGGTCTGGTAAGGACTCAAAAGATTCACTTTCGACGATAGGTGTTTCGACCAATGGTTCAGTTAAGTCAGACAGATTTTCAACTAGTAAAGGACTAGCGGAGAGTTTCTTGTATCCAGGTGGAAGTCACTACAGTGAAGGATGATGATTATGCAAGTCTCTTTTGGCTTCATCCAAAAAGGGACAACAGAGAAGAGTATGGTTCCCTTCACATAACTTACATGGAAATCTGACCTTTCCTTTCTGTCCAAGAATTTCATTTTCACTAGTTGATGGTATGTTGTCAACATGATCACTAGAGGTTGATGACACCAGATGGTGCGAACGGGGAGACCATTCTCTCAAGATCCGCGGAATGCAAGGACAATCTCAATGAAAATGGTTTCCTTCGCAAATTAGACAAGGATATTTTGGAGATTTAGTGTGCGGATTTTCACTAGATGATTCATGGTTTCCCCCTTGCTTAACTAACTTCTTCTTCTTCTTCTCCTTTCCTTTTTCTTCTTCTCAGGCACTTTGTTACTAGCATCACTATTTTCACCAAGTGAAGATGATGAAGGGGAGGGAGAAACAAACGAAGAGGAAGGTGAAGGGTCAACTTCAGTATCAACTGGATACTGATTCAATTGCTGAGGAATCACTTTATTTTGAACCATAGAGGTTGAGAATAGCCACACTGGCAGGCCAATAGTCAGACCTGGCAGAGACAATGTGGCCATATGAGGTGCACCAATATTTCCCCAAGACTGAGGTTGAGAACAGCCACACTGGCAGGCCAATAGTCAGACCTGGCAGAGGCAATGTGGGCATATGAGGTGCACCAATATTTCCCCAAGATGTAAAAGGACTAGGAATCCCCTCAAGAGGGATTCCATGATTGTTAGACTCCATTAATTCAACCTAAGATCAATGAAGGAACAAGGATGTTATTCCAAATTTAATAAATTTTAATGACACTTTGACACAACTTTTCTTTTTCAATTTTTAAGAGTCGAGAAAAAGCTAAAGATGACTCTAGTCCCCTTCAATTTTTAATGATCTTGAAGTGACATGTGCTCAGATGGACCTTTTCTTTTAAGGAGTCGAAAAGGAACGAAAGTGACTACTCTGGAGATCTAGACAGAGTGATTACCAAACCAATTGCAAAACTGCAAAATACACCTTGGTGATAAATTATAGAGAAATTACCAAGGACTTATGTACGGCAGCCAATCTTCCCGAATGTTGTGTTCAGTGCATTGCGATTAATAGGGCAACAGACACGGCTTCCTATGGATAAAAGATATAAGACTATTGTGGTCTCCCAATATATACTCGACGGTACGGGGAGCACAAGTCTGTGTTAGCACTTGTCATATCAAAGAGGAGAAATCACCCAACCTTCGATGAAAACGATAGTTACTAGATTTTATGATGCCGGAACACGTCTCTAGCCTAGACCTCTAGATGTGTTGCGTTAGGTTCCAAAGCGTTGTTAAGTTCATTGAAATTTATTTTAGGGTTTATCTTTCTTAGAAGTTTTCCTTTCAAGGTTCATCGCATGATGTAGATTTAAAATTCGTAAATATGCAATCTAAAATGATAAACAATCGTTGTTTATTTTTAGTAATGAAAATCCTAGCTACTAAGGAAAGAAGGTTACACTTCTTTCGAACAGAGAGCAAAGAACACACACTAAATGCAATTTTCCTAAATCATTTTTCGCACACATTCTAAATGCAAATGCAAATGCATGTATTTGTTTTTTGTTCCCTTTAATGTGAAGAATGCCAAAAAGGAAAACTAAGTATAGATCTGAAATATTTTCTTCAAAGAAACTCTTTGACAATTTCTCTTCAAAATGAAAGGAAGACTAAATGACACTTTTCGATTTCGAATAGAGAATGCTTTCTACACTTGAAGATATCAACAAATAAAATCAAATACATGACAAAAAGTTCAATCGACTATCCAAGGAAGGAAGACTTAACGACACTTCACTTTTTGATACAAAACGACAGTTACGACACTTTTTGCACCAAAACGATAGTTCAATTTAAGCAACATTTCTACAACGGATTGCAAATGATGGAAAAATACATAAAAACATTTGCTAACCCTAATCAATGGAGGCTGAACTATGTAAAGCAAGGAGGCTTCAACAATGAGATACTATTCATAAGTAGCAAAACAATTGAACAGAGCTGAAAACAAGGACAAAAAACCCAAATTTCAAGGAGAGAAATAGGGCTACTCGGTCATCGCACATGTGCTTCACAAAAACAGGGATGCATCTCACCTACTACCCTCGGGAAGTGTGATGCATACTGGTTTCTAGTGACAGACAGTGCGATGGGTCAGGGAGCGCAATTGAGGTGGGTTTTGGCTCAAATTTGCAGCTGAATTCAGTGAGTTAAGCTGAGCTATTATGGACAGTAGAGAACAAAGTACAGGAGTATGATCTTGGAAGGTTATTGAGCTACCAATAGGAAATTTAGACTGTTTGTAAGTTAGATGTTCAAATCATAAACTAAATCGGAGATTGACTGAAGTAGCATTCATCTACTTCGCAATTGCAGAGCAAAAGCAGGTTGAAGGCTATTTGGCTATCTTCAGGCTCCATCTATAGTTTATAAAACAACAATCAACAACAAACAAACAAACTATTCGATCCCCAGTGGAGTCACCATTTTGTTTCTAGGAAAACTAGTGTCTTTTTGATCTGCTAGTCCCACTAGGATTGGTAGCTATCCTAGAAACAAACAATCAAAGCAATTTGTGATTTCCTTTACGTATGATAGATAAGAAAGAAGCAAAGGGACAAACTTGGATCTTCCACTTGACTCCTTGCTTGATTTTCTCTCTCCCTTGATAGAGCTTGCACCTCTTCTCCTACTTATCCTCCTCAATGAATACCTGTAGAGACAAAGTAACGAAATACCATCAAAGCATCTCGATCTATTATATCATAAACAATGCAGAATCAGAAATACATTTATCATACAATGGCATTCACAAATAACAATATTCACAAATACATGATTGTATGGAGGAAAACTCAAAGAACTTTATTAATAATAGATGGTAGAATTACAACCCAGCTATCTGATCCAACATCATCCTCCCAGGATCAAAGCCCTCTTCACCTCATGAAAAGCAAGATCACCCAACAATACAATGCCTTTTCTCAAAGAAAAACTATCAACACTTCCTTACAAATTACCAAATTCCAGCCTCCAAATCTCTCAGATGAGGGATCCATTTATAGATGTCTGCAAGGGTGTGAGTCATCTCTAGTATTTTGATTAGTGTCATTCCACTTGTTGTTCTTGGTTCCACTTGGAGATTTCTTGGATCTCTTACTCATCCCTGGGCGAATTCAGAGAGGAAAGTGTCATTGGAGAAGTTTCTGGAATATTCCATGAGCATCTACTTAGAAAACTGTCTACATTTGTCCATTCTCACTCATCGCACCCCGCAGAAGGCCTCTTCAGTATGCATCACACCTGTCTAGTGTAGGAGTCAGTATGCATCGCACCTTGATAGTGGAGCAGCCAATATGGTCTAGTTTTGTCTAGTTCTGAGCAATTTTTCATGTGGAACTTTTGGGGAATGATGTAATTAGTTGACCATGATCCTTTAGGGTATGAAACAACAGTTTTAGGGGTTAAAGAGCCCTTGGTTTATCGACATATAAGATTGGGGTTGCAATGCCCAAATATGTCTATAACATAAGGTCCATCCTAAGACCATTCACATATCTAGCCACCTTCTCATCTGTATCCTGAGTTTGTCTAGCTCTTATACTTACCTTATAGAATTCCTCTGTATATTCTCTCACTGTCATAGACCTCGGTCTAAGATCCTGCATCTGTCTGAACAAGGTTTGTTGATAATTACTTGGTAGAAACTTACCTCTTAGCTTTGCTACCATCTTGTTCCAATTTCTGATTGGTTTCTTGCCAAGGCTCTTTCTTTTTGCTTGCACTCCATCCCACCAAAGTACTGCATGTCCTTTTAGCTTGGTGACCACAAACTTTACTTTCTTCTCATCTTCTGTTTCTTCATAATCAAATAATTTCTCTATGCCATTAATCCAATCTATCAATTCTTCTGTATTCAATCCTCCTTCATATATTGAAACCTCAGTCTTTGGCCTAGCTGTGGATCTCAACAATGATTGGAAGAATCCCATCTTAGGAGTAACTGCTATAGTTTCCTCGTCTTCTTCAGTTTCAACCTTAGGCTCACTAACATCTCCATCATCTAGATTTCTCCCTGCTGTTAATGCTTCTAATCTAGCCTGCATCTGTTGCATATCTTCCATCACCTTAGCATTTGCAATTGGTCATCCTCTTCTACCATGTCCTCGTCCTCTTTGAACTCTGAAAGCCATATTAAATTTCCTTCTCTTTCTTCTGAGATTCAATTCAGTGTCAACAAGTTGCTCTGATACCACTAATGATGGTGGTCTGGGTACAGGAAGGAGTGATAATCTCCCAAACTGTGAGATTATGTCTTCTATTTCTATTTGCGGGTGTAAATGCTCATTCAATGGACTCTCTGTCATCCACCGATAACTTTTAGGGCTTCACTAAGTTAGCGGGCCTCCAACAATCGTCGAGTTCTACTAAAACACCACCATATCGGACCCGACGGTAATACAAACTTTAATTTAATAAAATTTGGAATCCCATTCTAAACTCGTTATGGCCCACAAACTATCGAAACCTTTTCATGGCCTTAGTCTTTAAAAACCCGGACCCATATGGTTTAATTGCTTTTTCTTTATAAAATGGGGCCGCAACACTTTATCGGGAAATACATAGAATTACACGAAAAAACAGCGTGCCAACATAAAAGACCGGACTTCAAATTTTATTCACCTGCGTTCATACCTCGAACCTGCTCTACCCCTATCAACCGTTGATCTCACATCAACAGATCTGATGGCTTAAACACATATCGGGCGGCTAACCTGCGCATTTGAAACCCGCCTGATAAGCGGTTTCTCTCGCTCTCCTCTCTGCTACGTGGCGTGAAACATATGGAATCAGAGCCGAAGGGTTAAATACCACTTACCGCCCTTCTTCTGCCCAATAACCACTTGTGGTTTCTTCAAACTGCTTTGGGTTGTTAACTATTGGTTAACCTCCACGCCGAACACCGTTGGTCTCCTCGGTCTCTGTCTGTGGTCTTCCTCCACAATCTCGACCTTCCGCTTAATAAACTCAGGGTTTTATAGTTTAAAAGGGAGAAACATGGAATTTAACACAATCGATATAGCTTTAACCAATTTCACAAAAACACCATTTAAAATTGGAAATTCACAATAAAATAGAGATTTCGAAGGAGATTATGCTTCAGGATTTGATAGAGAATTTATCATTCACATGCACAGAGACAATTTTCCCCAATTCACTGGATTTTCTCCTAGAAAGCCAAATTTCCTTAACAATCAAATTCCCTTTACAATAACGTGAAATTTACATAAGTACTGGTTCATCCTAACAACCAGATCCTAATACAATGGCTAAAATTTATTAATCCTATCTGTTCCGCGAGGCATTCTCCTCGAGAATCTCCACTACAGCTAACTAACAAAACTTATTACATCATGATCAAACTCTATATTATAGCTCTATGCTTAACTAGAAGAACATGGAAATTGATGGCTAAAGGATCCCACTCCTTTGCTTGTATATTTTTTTGTATTTTTGGAATAAGTTTGAAGCCTTTTCCCTCCAAGTCTCGTGCTCCTGCATCATTTCACCAAAGGAGTGGTTTGAAGAAAAATAGAAAATAGAGTTTAATTAAGCACTTAAGAATCTGAATTTAAACTAATGCAGAAAGAATAATGGAAAACTGAGAAAATGTGAATGTGGATTCCGAGCGCTTCATTAAGGGTTTCAAGATCAAATATAATGAGTAAAATTAATTAAATTCATGAAAAACTAAACTTAAATGCCAATTGCATCTGACACTGTCCAAGAGAAGAAAAATACAGATGAATGCTGAATACAAGAGAAAAATAGTGACTGCAATTACACCGAAAGTTGGAATCAAGCTTCTTTATATTCTTTGATTTCAGAGAAAATTTCTGATTACAATTCTAGTGATAAATACTGGACTCTGAACCCCTACGATATCAATGGTTTTACCTTTTATTCTTTTCATCAGGTTACGTGACTAAATTTCTATGTAGTTATGAAAACAGAGTCTTTAAACAATTGTAAAATTGTTTCACAGTTTATGGTACATATTACAAAGTTTAAATAAAAATAATATCATATATATATATATATTATAAAATGGCCTCTTTTCAAAACAAAATCCCCATTTGCAAAATTTATAATGTGACATTATTTTTGAATTTAAATTGAGAGTTAGATTTGAAAATAAAGAGTGTGGGCCCCCAACTATCATCATATAGGTGTCAGAAAATTGTGTGGTTTTATAAAAATCCCAAAACTGCCTCGAGGATCACCTTTGGTAGTTTCTGGAATGGAGAGGTTGTGATGTCAGGTTGAATAATAGTCGTCGATTATTTGATGGGAATTTTTGTTGAATTCCCTTCTGCGACAACTCTCCATCTTATCATTTGTGCATTTTTTCCTCTGGAGATACCACTAGATCTAAACAAGAGGGGCTGCGTGACAGCTAGTCCCTGCCCTGTGTGAATGTTGAAAGCAATGGTGGGAGCATTGCGACCCTAGATTTGGCATCAAGTGAGAAGCATCAAATTGATTGTGCCTGGTTTAAGCTTGAAGGCCATGTTCTACAATAGTGGGAGCATTGCTATCCCTAGAGTCCTATGGCAAAGTCAAGTTGTTCTTAACTGCATAATGAAACAAACCAAACAAGTCTTCATGTGAAGTGTAGTCTACCTGTAGAGCTAGTGAAAACAACAGGTTTTAGTTGCAGGACTCCATCTTAAGGCCAGTCATATTAGCTTGTTGTAGTTTAATCCCAAAACTATCTCAAGACATATATTGAAGTTTCAATCACTTATTCATGTCATCTGACCTTATGCATTGGCAGGTTTGCATTTGAGAGGCTATACATAGCTTAGAGAATCTTAGTTTATGCTATACACTGCTTAGAGAAGCTTACGATATTGGTATGAATAACTACAACACACTGGATACCAGTGGTTCCAATAGAGTTTAGTAGAGGTAATCCCATGAATAGAAAGGCTCAGTTAAAGCAGTATAAGAAAGGCTGTAAGGTTCAAGAAAAATGTCACAAGGGACATAGAAGATGTCATATTTAGCAAGCAAAGAATTTTGTTATTCTATGGGAGCAAATGATACAGATTTCAAAGACTGTCCATACATTATCAATAGACTTTCCCCCCCTAACAACACAAACTTTAGGCTAAACTATTACCATGCAACTGCGATTGGAAAACCAATATAGGATTTATCTGAAAGGATTCCTGGATAACATTCAAGCAAATCTAACAACACAAACTTTGTTTTACTGAGTAGTTTAAGCCAAGATATTCAGAGAACTAGAAGAGGCCAAGAATTTAGTAGGATTGAGTCCTATAGCAAAGTCAAGTTGTTCTTAACTGCATAACAAAACAAACCAAGCAAGTCTTCATGTGAAGTGTAGTCTACCTATAGAGCTAGTGAAAACAACAGGTTTTAGTTACAAGCTGCTATTGAATGGATCAGGACTCCATCTTAAGGCCAGTCATATTAGCTTGTTGCAGTTTAATCCCAAAACTATCTCAAGACATATATTGAAGTTTCAATCACTTATTCATGTCCTCTGACCTTGTGCATTGGCAGGTTTGCATTTGAGAGGCTATACACAGCTTAGAGAAGCTTAGTTTATGCTATACACTGCTTAGAGAAGCTTACGATATTGGTATGAATAACTACAACACACTGGATACTAGTAGTTCCAATAGAGTAAAGACAAGAAACTCCAAGGCAAAGACCGAAGGGACACACCTTGACCATGAAGAACAAGGAAGACAAATAGCAACCTTTGGATAGATTTCTTGATTGGAAGGATGAGCGATGAATTAATAGAAGCCATAGTAATTTCTCCCAATACACCTGTTCACTCATATCTCGTATTTCCTGAATCCAGGTGGAATATAAATCTGAGGCCTTTATATAGTAAGCTGACTTGCCTGAACTAGCAGCTAATATGACCTAAGAAATCACTATCTAAACATTGGTTTCTGGGATGATTTCAATTTTCAAGGAGGACCCTATGTGGATACTAGAAAAATGAAAATAAATAGGTAATCTTGTTTTATTTTGCTTCTCGGTCTAGTTTCTACGAATACAAGTTATCCTTATATAAATGTTTGTCTCACTTTCGTTTTGTTCATCTTCATCACTCTTATCTTGGTGTCAAAATCATCATTTTCTATAGATGATTGTAGATAGAAAAATTGCAGGTATTCTATGAAATTTTATTTTTTAAGAATCCAATGAAGGATGTGCGTTTACAGTGCCACATATATCTGAGATGTGTACCATCTAATAAATTAGAATAGATCTTTGTTAATCCTAATATTTAAAAACCTATGAATTTGGATCTACATTTTTAATAAAAATATTTTTATAATGGTCATAGTTCCATAAATTATAGAATTTTTAACATGGGTGTGCAGAGAACAATATGACCCGTGATCAGACTACAAAATGGAAGCCAACCTCTCAACAGAAGGAAATACTAGAGCATATCTACAAAAAGGGTATCCATTCACCCAAAGTGTAAGAAATAGAATGGATTATAGGGGTTCTAAAATGGTATGGAGAAATGATGCAAATCAAATAAATATCAATCAAATCAATAGAGATATACCAGATTCCAAATTGAAAACCACTGAATGATATATAATAGAATATTGATCCAATTGGCTAGCTGCAAATTAACATTGGTGTGAGTCTTTTAAACATCTACAATTTCGTTCATTGGTAATCATGTTGAACACATATTTAACTATAATTGGAATAAGAGTAATAGCAAGAGCGCAAGCAACAATTGGACACGAAAGATTGCTTTTGGCTGGTTGAAACTTGAAGGCCATGTTCTGCAATGGTGGGAGAGATGCAACAAATAGAACACTGCAAAATGATCTGAAACAAATCAATAGAGATATACCAGATTCCAATTTGAAAACCACTGAATCATATATAATAGAATATTGATCCAATTGGCCAGCTGCAAACTAACATTGGTCTCTGAGTCTTTTAAACATCTACAAGTTCGTTCATTGGTAGTGATGTTGAACATAGATTTAACTATAATAGAACATTGTAAAATGAGCAGTGGAAGGGTTGTGATGTGCCAAGATCACCACGATTGCGCAAACCATGACTGTCAGGGTGTATCTCTTACTTTGCAACCTATCTGTTCTTTCAAAGCTATTGCTATACTATGGCATTTATCCTAAAAGCAGGAAAATGATAGTGATGATAAAATCTATTCTATGTTACCAGAAGGATTGTTGATGGCTTCCCTTTTTAGAATTACAGATTACACCAAAAGGGACCAAAAAAAATTCTCTAAAATAATGGGGAAAATATGTCAATACAATGTGATAACATAAACAATACCTTCATCTGAGAGTCTGCAAAACCCTAAGACTTCCAAAGAAGATACGGTGACCCTATGCGAACAGTTTAATCAGTAATAAGATTAATTAGTAATTATTTTACTTGATATACACCAATGAAGTCGAGCCTAAGAAAAAACAAAAGTGGAAGCGCTAATGTCACCACTAAATGATTTTGAACTTTATTATATAACAATAAAAGTAACTTACATGTATGTTGACCCTTCATGGATAATGTTGAATCGAATGAAATGTGTTCACAATGAATTATTAGCAACTAAAACGTACAAATGATCTGATTTACATTAACCTTCGTCAAATCAGCGTAAGCAGGTTAACTAGCACAAATGTCATAGCTTCCCAAACAGATGTAATATTCCCTGTTCATCACCATTGCTCTTCCTACTAGCTTAGCTACTAGCTTAGATGTTAACGCTATTGGCTGTTTTACTGTCAGTGATGGAGGGCAGCTGGCAAGGAACCCTGACAGAAACCCCTATGCGTATGATCAGTGATCTCTTTTAGATACGCATTTTGAAACTCATAGATCGCGGTTCTTGGGAGCCTTTCTTTCCAGTCTAAGCTTCCTGCCTATTCAGATGATGAGTGAGCAGCCATTAATGCAAGCCCCAAAACAATACCAGGTACTACTCCTGTCAGGCACCTTCCCTGAGCTATGCAATAGGTCCTACGCATAGCGATTGAGGGCCAAGGAGATTTAGAGATTCGTATTTTGACCCACAGAGAATTCTGGAAAAGCTGGAATGCTGGCTCAAACCATGCCAATGCTGGGCCCACAACCTACTACCTTCAATCTGCCTGTAGAAAAGAATTGTTGATAACTCCAGAATTGATGGAACGCTCTGCCATATGAGCTTGGGGTCGGTCAATATAAGGTACCTCGGAACCACCTTATGCTAATAGTGGTGTCAGTGTAGGCACCATAGGCAAAGAAAGGACTAGAGGCGATAGAAACAAAGCAGGCATAGCTGCCAGTGACAGAGGTACATATGCCACAGGTAATGAGGGTTTAAGTCCAACAAGAAGTGCTTGATTCATTTGAGAGGGGTGGTAGAGTCCCACAGACGGAGGAAGTAGATAGAACCAGGGAGAGGGGTTAATAGATTCAGGGTCTCCTGCTCTTCTAAGAAATTACCATCAGGCGGTATTGTAACTGATTCAGGTCCTGTTTTGTTGGGAAATGATCATCAGGCAGCAATGAACCAACGTTTTTTCTCTTACTCTCAGGGCCTTGGCTTAGCCCAATGGTAAGCAAAAGATTTGTTAGTTCAGTTAGTCTCGGGTCAGAACAAGCCCTCATTCTTACAGTGGTTGAGCGATTAACTACCCCTCCCTTAAAGCCTGCCCTCACACTCCGTTTGGGAAGACCCTTCTAATCTATTGGTTTTTCGTCCCTCCTATCCCCCAAGACGAGAGCATCCAGGAAGGGCAGGAGGAAGACCAGGCAAAGGAAGACGAGAGCATCCAGGAAGGGCAGGAGGAAGACCAGGCAGAGGAAGATGAGAGCATCCAGGAAGTGCCCAGACAGTTTCAGGAAGAGTCCAAGTCCATCCACCTGGATCTGCATGCACACATACACGTAACAACCTGCGACACAACCATGCAACTAACTGCAACCAATAAGCCAACCTGCAACCATAGCAAGCAACTCAAACTGTTAGGTCCCTATAATACTAGTGATTACCCCATTACTGTTGTAGATGTATCCCTTATTAATATTTTTGTGCCCCTATTGTCCCCATATTATTATTATTGTGCCCCATAGAATCCCTCTATTGTTATTTTTGTGGCTTTATATTATTATTGTTAGGTCGGCTGGGTTATATTGTGACTCCTTAGACTACTATATATAGAAAGGAGGTTTTGTCATTTGAAACATCGAAGAATTGTTCATTTATGTAATGTAAAGGAGTTTGCCCCCTCAAAGAGGCTGAATTCTAAGGCGTTGATCTCTCCTTTCTATTTTTTTGTGAGCTGGTTTCATAACCTACCTTAAAGCCTGCCCTCACACTCCGTTCTGGAAGACCCTTCTGATCTATTGGTTTTCATCCCTCCTATCCCCCAAGACTAGAGCATCCAGGAAGGGTAGGAGGAAGACCAGGCAGAGGAAGATGGGAGCATCCAGGAAGTGCCCAGACAGTTTCAAGAAGAGTCCAAGTCCATCCAGTTGGATTTGCATGCACACATACACGTAACAACCTGCGACACAACCATGCAACTAACTGCAACCAATAAGCCAACCTACAACCATAGCAAGCAACTCAAACTAATGTTAACATTAGTTTGGTAGTCCAAATCATTTAAAAATAATGAACCGCTTAAAACCAGAATAACCTATAGTCCATCTTCTTCCACCTCGGGAAGAGGCCAAATAAGATCATCAATTGAATGACAAGGTAAATAACCAACATGAAATAAAAAAGCTTCGAAAACGCACCACCAAGTAATATCAAATGACCAAAAACCGATTACTATAGTCCCATGCCATTGCCAAATCGCAGAGACTAATAAAAAACAATCTGAGTCATTAACTATTTAATTTCACTTCAATGGCCATTTTATCTATGAATATGACATGAGGATATATTCGATGTCCTTCTAGGATTTACATCTTGATGTAATATTCTCCAATAAATGTTTACATCCTTAATGCTGGATTCCAAAAGAAATTCCTCCATTTATTATATATATCATGGTTTGCGTCCATTCTTCCACGGTAAAACTTCACTTTCCCTTTGTCGAGGAGTGGACATGCAAACTGTAAGAACATTTCTAATAATCATCGAGAAGCCCATTGCCATGGTAACTGATGGATGAAAATATCAAAATTCTCGCTCCTTAAAAGATGGAAAGTCATTGATCCATTTCCATTACATGCTGGGTCGAGTGGGCTCAATAACTCGCACTGCTGCTGCACTTCAACCGATTCAATGCAACCCTGGAACATCTTTTGCATGCTCTACATGTGTCCCAGCTCATGGTTTTTGAACACAACCAAGGAGCATATATCCCATCATTTGGCAGTCCATCCCTTGTAAACCAGAATATGACAATGAACAACGTCACGGATGTCAACGCATCCCATTCATTCTGCTTTCACTCCAATATTTATATGAATATAAAGTTGCATATATTAATATACATTTATTTGAAAAACCATCGCTGGTTTTTCCATGTGAAATCAAGAACCTCTTAAACGTAAGTCGTATTGCACGAGAATATAGTGTAAGTCCATATGCAAAGCCAAGTCCAAGCCCTTTTATAAGACTTACTTGTATACCCTATCTTAGAATAGCATGTAGTGAATTCGCATAGGAATGCTTTCCTAGTATCTCATTTGTGAAGACATGAGAAGTTCGTATGTAACCAATTTCCTGCGCAAACACTGAAATTGCCATAAGAGGTAAGGTTGCCAATGCTACAAGTGCCAATCATCACTGCAATACTAATCCAATGACAAGACCCACAATAAGTGCCAATCATCACTGCGATACTAATCCAATGACAAGACTCACAATAATAGCAGTGGCACTCTGGAAAGGAATTGAAAAACGGTTGCTAAATGCTGATCTAATGAATGTAGCATCATTTTCCAATCACATATACAGTGAGCCTGCTTTGTTTTCCTCGTCATCAAACTAACCAACTTCATTCCACGATATTACCAAAAAAAACACCATTTTGCGAATTCGCTCTGTCATATTTCCCCGGATAAAAGAAAAATAGAGATGCAGTACTATGCATCACCTCAACATTTGTTAATTAGTAGATGTCATAAATATTTTTCCTTTTCAACATATCGACAAACATATGGAAAAGGTTTCCTTTGCACGTATTGCATTCTGCCCATCCATTATATTTATTTTGATATGGATAAGAATAAAATAATTCTTGCAATGTTAAACCATTTATGATAATTTGATAAGGTAAGATGCTTTATGAAAAGCTTTTCTTTCATGATATCAACCCTTGGAACGTGTGATAAGAGCCATTTCCAATTGTAGAGTGTGCCTGGTATTCTTGCATTATCCCACATTGTTTGGGAGGACACTTTATTGGTGTTTATATACACCAATGTTTCCACGATACCTTGCTGCATTGAGAAAAACATCCTGCCCACCATGGGTTGCCCCTTGGGCTCGACCCTTCATTCAGAAAAATCCTAGGGTATATATATATATATAAAGGGTGTTGGTGAAGTATTCCTATATATATATAAATGAATCCCACACTATGAAGTATAAATGAATCCCACACTATGAAGTACAACTAACCTTTGAAGTATAAATGAATCCCACACTATGAAGTACAGCTAACCTTTGAATCTTAATGAATCCCACACTATGAAGTACAGCTAACCTTTGAATATAAATTCTTAATGAATCCCACACTATGAAGTACAGCTAACCTTTGAATATAAATGAATCCCACACTATGAAGTATAAATGAATCCCACAATATAAATGAATCCCACACTATGAAGTATAAATGAATCCCACACTATGAAGTACAGCTAACTTTTGAAGTATAAATGAATCCCACACTATGAAGTACAGCTAAGTATAAATGAATCCCACACTATGAAGTACAACTAACCTTTGAAGTATAAATGAATCCCACACTATGAAGTACAGCTAACCTTTGAATCTTAATGAATCCCACACTATGAAGTACATCTAACCTTTGAATATAAATGAATCCCACAATATAAATGAATCCCACACTATGAAGTATAAATGAATCCCACACTATGAAGTATAGCTAACTTTTGAAGTATAAATGAATCCCACACTATGAAGTACAGCTAACCTTTGAATCTTAATGAATACCACACTATGAACACTATGATTTGAATATAAATGAATCCCACACTATGAAGTACAGCTAACCTTTGAAGTATAAATGAATCCCACACTATGAAGTACAGCTAACCTTTGAATCTTAATGAATCCTACACTATGAAGTACACTATGATTTGAATATAAATGAATCCCACACTATGAAGTATAAATGAATCCCACACTATGAAGTACAGCTAACCTTTGAATCTTAATGAATCCCACACTATGAAGTACACTATGAATCTTAATGAATCCCACACTATGAAGTACAGCTAACCTTTGAATCTTAATGAATCTTAATGAATCCCACACTATGAAGTACACTATGAAGTACAGCTAACCTTTGAATCTTAATGAATCCCACACTATGAAGTACAACTAACCTTTGAATCTTAACCTAATGAATCCCACACTATGAAGTATAAATGAATCCCACACTATGAATGAATCCCACACTATGAAGTACAGCTAACCTTTGAATCTTAATGAATCCCACACTATGAAGTACAGCTAACCTTTGAATCTTAACCTAATGAATCCCACACTATGAAGTACAGCTAACCTTTGAATATAAATGAATCCCACACTATGAAGTACAGCTAACCTTTGAATCTTAGGGTATAACCTTTGAATCTTACAGCTAACCTTTGAATCTTAGGGTATAACCTTTGAATCTTACAGCTAACCTTTGAATCTTAGGGTATAAGAATCTTAGGGTATATATATAAAGGCTAACCTTTGAATCTTATAAAGGGTAATCTTAGGGTATATATATATAAAGGGTGTTGGGTATATATATATATATATAAAGGGTAATCTTAGGGTATATATATATAAAGGGTGTTGGTGAAGTATTCCTATATATATAAATGAATCGGAAAAATCCTAGGGTATATATATATGAATCGGAAAAATCCTAGGGTATATATATATATATAAAGGGTGCTGGTGAAGTATTCCTATATATATAAATGAATCCCATGCTATGAAGTACAGCTAATCTTTGAATCTTAGGGTATATATATATAGAGGGTAATCTTAGGGTATATATATAAAGGGTAATCTTAGGGTATATATATATAAAGGGTGTTGGTGAAGTATTCCTATATATATAAATGAATCTCACGCTATGAAGTACAGCTAACCTTTGAATCTTGAATGTGAATCTTGATCCTTCACTTCAGCTAACCTTTGAATCTTGAATGTGAATCTTGATCCTTCATTTGGAAAAAATGAAAAAATCTTCCCACGCTATGAAGTACAACTAACCTTTGAATCTTGAATGTGAATCTTGATCCTTCATTTGGAAAAAATGAAAAAATCTTAGGGTGTGAAGTAGAGCACCAAATATATATAAATCTTAGGGTATATATATATATATATATATATATATATATATATATATATATATAAAGGGTGTTGGTGAAGTATTCCTATATATATAAATGAATCCCACGCTATGAAGTAGAGCTACAAGTATATATCTATATATATATATATATATATATATATATAGATATATATATATAAAGAACCTTTGAACCTTGAATGTGAATCTTGATCTTTCATTTGGAAAAATCTTAGGGTGTGAAGTAGAGCACCAAATATATATATAAATCTTAGGGTGTGAAGTAGAGCACCAAGTATATATATAAAGGACCCCTCATTTGGAAAAAAATTAGAGTATGAAGTAGAGCTCCAAGTATATATATATATATATATATATATATATATATAAAGAACCCTTGAATTGAGTGACTCAATTCAACTATTGTTGTTGTGAATTGAGTGGATTCAACTTAATTCAAGTATTTTTGTTGTGAGTTGAGTGGACTCGACCCCTTGAATTGAGTGGACAAGTATTGTTGTTGTGAATTGAGTGGACTTGACCTTTCATTTGGAAAAATTTGGAAAAATCCTAGGATATGAAGTAGAGTTCCAAGTATATATATATATATATATATATATATATATATATAAAGAACCCTTATAGACCAAGAACCACCTTTATATAAAGAACCCTCATTTATAAGGGACCAAGAACCCTTATTATAAGGGACCCTTCATTTTGAAAAATCCTAGGGTATGAAGTAGAGCTCCAAGTATATATATATATATATATATATATATATATATATATATATAGAACCCTTATTTATAAGGCACCAAGAGTACAAATATAATTCATAAAGAACTCAAAATAAGGCACCAAGAGGACAAATATAATTCATAAAAAACTTAACAAAACTCAAATCAATTTAAGGAGATATAATTCATAAAAAAATTCAATTCAATTTAAGGGACCAAAATTACAAATATAATTCATAAAAAAATCAATTTCGGCACAAAAATTCTTTTTTTTTTTTTTAAGAACCCTTATAAAATCCTAGGGTATGAAGTAGAGCTCCAAGAATATATCTATATCTATATCTATATCTATATCTATATCTATATCTATCTATATAGATATAAAGAACCCGTATTTATAAGGGACCAAGAGTACAAATATAATTCATAAAAAAAACTCAATTTTGGCACAAATGTTCTTATTATTATTTTTTAACAAAAGAAACTGTATTATGTTTTAATAAAAGAAATTGTAATAATATATATCATGTGTAGGTACTTCGAAACCTTCAATAATAAAACCTTCGAAAGCTTTTATGGGCAAGAACGAGCTACAACACCACCTATCTTCGTTCCACACTTTCCTTCCACATGTTGGTCCACTTGTCATGCTACTGTGGGCCAATTCCATGTTGCCATTTGGTATGTTGCAACACCTATATCTTCCATGTCGGAATTTATGTGTCAACCTACTTTATATCTTCCACTTGGTATTGATGTCATCCACTTGCCAATGACGTGTTAGCCTTTCATTGGGCTAATGTGTGCACATGGTAGTGATCTATCAACATGTTATCTAGGAATTGGTTGGAGTGGATGGGTAGCATGGGGTTAGAAAAGTGGTTGGGGTTTCATCTCACATGGACTATGGAAATTCATAATGAGAGGTAAGGGTTCTAAAATGAAGGGTACGGTCCTATGAAGAAAGGGTAAGGTTCCAACATTAAACTCCCTAAATGTTGTCACAACAATCCACTATTAATCGCTGATAAGTGCGCGGATCCACCTTGAAATTGCACAACCTTTAAATTTTTTGGGATTTGATCCCTTTTCAACAATGTGCACTTTCAAAATTTCTTATCTTCTCATTCTAGAGGGGTTTGAACAAGTGTAGTATATCATTCAAAATCCTTCGAAGAGGACTATCCAACCAGATATTCCACATACTCATTTGAGCATTATAACTTTATCATACTCATTCGATCATCATAAATTTAGAAAATTCTCAATGGTCTCTAGGTTATCATACCACCTTTGGCATCAATGACATGAAATTGGTTGTCGTCATTGACATCATGACATTATCCAAAAAAATGGTTAGTTTCACACAATGTATTACTATGTCCATCTAAGCCTTGAAGGCCAAGTGATGCCTTGTGGACCTTGCCATCTGGGTGTTAGTAAAGAGGATTGTGCAGAGTGGGAGGTTAGTTAATTCCATGATTGTTATCTTGTTATTAATATTATGTGCTCTTGACCTACATTATCAGGCAATGTATTGATCCACAATTTCCTCTATTGTGTTTTTGCCACCAACCACCACTGTTAGGGCACCTAACCTCGAGGTAAGGAAATAAATATACTCCACCTCTAGTTGCAAAATTTCTCCCTTTAGCACGGAGTGTTGATTTTCGGTATGCCACATGTCAACTAGTCGTTGAAGGAAAATTACTTGAACCTTCATCCTTTGAGTCTTGAAGAACTTCAAAAATCCATAATCCATGGGTGCATTTAAGCTAGGAGGGTGAGTTAAGGCTCTCATTTCATTTTCCAGGTGCTCCCTTTAATTCTATTCAATAATACTACCTCTTTACCCACATAAATTAATAGATATGGATTAGTTTCATCCGAAGGAAACATACCCATTTTTAAAAAATAAAATAAAAAAACATTTTACATATATCTAGGGATTAGTTGAGCCATCACCATCATAAAATTCCCAACAGGGGAGTGATGAGTCCCATGTTTTTTTCTCTTAGGGAAACCACCTTAATCATGGTTGCTCTTAGAGACCTGAAACAGTAGCGATGATGCACCAACCTCCTAAGAAGGGTATTCTCAAGGTTAAAAATCCATAAAACTAAAAAAAAAACCTATGAAAATGATGAGGAATGTCTGAAGAATTACCTAGTAGAAGTAGATTCGTGAATGATGTCCTGTAAAATCCAATATCATGATCACAAGTTCTAAAGGAAAATAGGAGGTTTCTCCACAAGTTATACTCTCCACCACCACATGTTTAAATGAGATTAATTTTAGCCCAATTTCTATATATTTAGCACTAAGGATTTCAAGATGTGGGAATTTCTTCCCCATATTGTTCATTTTCCTTCAATACAGTTGCTTATTTATGGTTATGATCCTAATTTTAATCCATTTCTCTTTGCTAATTGATATTGTTTTGTAGTATTATGGAACATGGTTATCAATCTTGTGGATTATTGAGGTTACATTACTACAATGGGCCCTAGGTGCACTTTTATGAACCTTGCATGTAGGGGTAGGTATTTCCTTTCCGTTTAGATTTCATTATTAATTGTCATTTCCATCTTCATTACACCTTAGGTCTGATCCCCTCAGGTTGTGGAATTAACCACTCTTTATTTTCATATCATAAATTGCATGGGGAAGCTTCCCTACGCATAGATGTCTTAGTTTAGCAACTCTTTTTCATATTGGTTATCCATGTTGCATATTTTTATCATCTTGGAATCCATCATTTTGGCCCACCGTGACTTTGAATCATAGTCTCATGTATTATTTTTCACCTTTTGGCTATACCCTAGGAGGATGCCATTGCTAATTCTACCTTGTGATAACTATTATGCATATTGATCTACTCTAGTCTTGTTTCCATCATTGCGACCACATTTCCCTTCTCCTTCTTCCTATCCTTTGCTTGGTGTATTTATCCTTTTTGGAGGGACAAATGTGATGAGTGGTTTACTCACAAACCTATTTGATTCACCTTTCTTAGGGAAGTTCCATAAGCTCATAACAAATTTCTACCTTTTATACCACTTGTTCCTCTAGGTAAAGCTTCCTTTGTGTCATTTTTATGCTCATTAAATACTAAAAGCTATCAAACATCCTTTTCTCTTTTTTAGGCTCATTAAGATCTCACAAAAAAAACACTTTGTATCAATCATACTATTATCTCTTCTCAATCTCATTAAACTATGAGGAAGACACCCTTTCGAGTATCCTTTTATCATTTTTTTTAGGCTCATTAAAAATGAGTGAAAAAACTAGTATCAAGCTTACTTGTATTCTCTTTCATGCTCGCTAAACCATGAAGAAGATACAAACCAATAAAAGGAGGAAAAGGTTGTTGGGGGGTGGGGGGCAGGCACGGGCGAGGATCATTGTTGTCCATTCTATCTGTCAAAATGACAGTGTTAGTTGCATCACCCTTGAACATGGAACTTATTTTCATCCATACCTTATAGTTGAGTTTTGGTCTTTCTAGGAGTCATACCATACATATCAATCATTCTACTCCTCTAGTTGGTTACTCTTCCAATAATTATGGAACATGCTTCAATAACTCCTACATTATTTTACAATATCACTAATGCTCATTAGTTAATGTTACCAAGTTGGTTTTGTTTGATTTTTTTGTGTGTTCAAGGGAAGTCTAAAACATAGTCAACCATCTATCATCCTTGTTGACATTTTGTGTCAGCCATCCCTATGTCAGTTAATACTTCATGACTTTATCAATTTACATCATCTCTCATCTTTTCAATCTCAATTGATGAGGGATACATTAAGGCCCTCCTTCGATCTTCTCCTATTGAGTTTAACTCATTATCCAAGAGTCTCATCTAGGAACCATAACTCCTTAGTGTCATGCTTCCTTACAGTCAATAGTGATTTTACCTAATTGGATCTTGATTGGTTAATCCACGAGTGTTCAAATTCAACACTTTTATTCATACTCTATGGGTTTTGCTAGGTACCTCAGGGTCCATTTTCATAATTGATGGGTCCCCTCGCATCTATTAATCATATCCCTTAATGACTGGTAATCATATAGTTTCTACCATGTTTGACATTCATTCACTTATTTTTATGTTGTAGATTCGTACCATCAAGGTTGAGTATAAGACCTTAGGATAGGGACATTTCTCTAATATGGCACCCTTCCCAATCTATATTGAGTTATAAATCATCTTATATAATCTGAGGATTACTCCGGGGAACCTCTTCTCTATTTCCCTATAACCCTACTAATGTTCACTATGATAGATATCTATGTTTTATTTGCTGGTGGTTGTGTTCATTTTATTTATCACACAGATCCATTATGCGTGTCTTGTGACCATGTTCCATAATTTCAAGTCATGGATTGGTATTGTATATTTGGTGGCCATGTTCATTTTTTATTTATGTCAAGCATAGGTATGCCTACCTTGAGGATGATTATCTAATGATTGAGACTTGGTTATCAACATGGCTCCAATATGATCCTTTGGTATTAAATACTTCCTCCTATTTTGATATATGTGGCCATCAACTTCTTTGATGACATCATGCATCACAGGAAATATGTTATATCCCCTTTTCCCACATCATTTCATATAAAGGAACCCTAACTCAACCTCCCTAAGTTGTTGCTCAAAATGAAACCTTCTTCCTCCTTGAATATGCTTCTTAACTATCCCATCACTCCCATGGGCCTATCATCCTATCACCCAATTGACAATAGGGAAATTCACTTTTCTTGAATATTTTCCTCCACTGATCAACACTCTATAACTTCTCACTGTTGAATACAAACCATTGATATGAGAAACCAACACCAACACAACAATCTATATCTACAAGTCAAAACACTCATATTCAATTTTATCTTCTAAGGAGATTTAATTTTATTATGTAAGTTCATTTCAAAACTCAATATGTAATTCCAGCAGTGATCTCCATGTAGAGGCTCCACTCCACCATTGTCGTTAAGTCGATTCTCTGAGAATTAACATAGTCTCACATCCAGAAGCATTTAATGCTACCAACTTCTTCACTTCTCCAAGGAGAAAATTTACTTTGTTTAATTATATGAAATTCCAATGAGATTTCCATTTTTAATATTTACTTCAATTTCATACCATGCACATGGTTTCGACATTACAATAGCTATGCATTAGTTTTACATAGGATTAGCATATGCTTCTAATGTAGATCTTATCATATATCCAATGTAGGTCATGCCTCAATGCTAATCTGGTCGTAACTCTAATATATATGTAATCTCCTCATTATGCATATTACACTATGTTAAACTCCACACCCATGATGCAAGTATATGCATTCCCCATAGATCTTAATTCAAATTTGTTTACAATCTTCTACACATTGATGGATTTCAAGCTCAATGCACAAGTTCTAGTATGCATTTTCTCTTATGGTTATTCTATAAATAGAGGTTCATAAGTTAATTACATGCCAATTGATTTCCTTTAAATCACCTTTCCACTTCTTAGAATTCCATTAAAGGATTGTGCAATGAAACCCCAAGAGTCAATTTCCAGATTACTGAGACAAGGTAAAGAAAGGTATAGATTTCCTTTGAAGCTCAATTACTCTTTATCCAAACTAAGAGAATGATCATAAAATATTCCTTGCCATGTACTCAACATTCATTTTATTTTTATCAAATCGACCCATTATTCATTCATTGACCGCTATAGGCCAATACACCTCTTTCACCTCCGCTTCAATTTAAATACATAAATATCTATTTTTGTAGGTTATTCGAGTTCAGATTTATAAACAAGGTGACTCTCCGTTTCTTGCACATATTAAAAATTCTTATTTGTCTATCATTTATTTTAGTTATACATACATAACTGAAACTCTCACAGCGGCAATATAATAGTATAGTAAATGAATGAACTCCCTTTCATTAAAGGAACTTGTACATGCAAATGCTCAGATTAATGCACACACTCTTATGGCTTGATCTCTTGATTATTTGGCCATTCATTCTTATTTCCCATAGTCTTACAATAAGTATAATTAATAAATGTAATAGCTTTTCTAGATCCTAAAAGCAATCCAATAGTTTCTAATATATCAAAACTTTTTCCTATCCTAACAACCTGCTAATCGTTGCCAACAATTTTTCTCCTACAACCTCTCATGCCCTAAAAGGCATATTTTCTTCTTAAAAGTATTATCTACTCAATCTTATTTCTATCCATATTTCTTTTATAAATAAATAAATTAAAATTATTTACAATAACGAAATAAAATTCCTTTTCCATGTTGAAACCCAGTTTGGAGCTTTGCCTCCAAAAAGCTTGATGACTTGGAAATTCTAATGCTCCTGCATCAAATTCCAAAGGTAGAAAACATTCAAGTCCTCCTGGCCACATGTCATTAATTTTCAAATCCTTGCGGGTTGCAAACCTTGTTTTGTAGTTGCTCACATGCTTTACAATCTTGTTGCTATTCTTTTTTTGTTTGTTGTCCCAACTTCTTTCTTCCAGTAAACTGCAAATTTTCACTGATTTTCTCCTCAAGGTCTCCTTGGGTGGACTTCATCATCATCAAAACCCACAATTCATCAATTTTAACATCTACCTCTCTCTTTAGCTAACATATTATTTCACCACTCAATTTCCTTCTCCATTCTTCTTCTTCCTCCATGGAAGAATCACTATTCAAATCCTCATGATAATAATTAAATTTCCAATTTTTCTATACATCCTCATTTAGAAAAATTAGCAACTCACCATTTTCATATTTAGCATAATAATAATATGTTTTCCTCGCTAGTAGACTAGTGTTTTAAGTTTTTATGACCATATCTTGCATCCTTTCATTGTTTTCAAAGACATCATCTTGGTTTTCACATCCCTGTTGCAACTTGTTGATGTTGATGTTCATTGGTTGTTGTATTTATTTCATGGAAAAATAATTTATATCTTTAGCATATTTACTCTCATCTTCATCTTCTTTCAAACTCCTGTAAGCCATGATACTAGAACTCACCACTCTTGTATTTTCTCCAACATCTCGCTTTAGATTGTTTGACCAATCCTCGAAAAATATCAGCATTGCTGCAAAATCATTAACACCTCCCATGTCTTTTTCAAGAAGATTTAAGTCTAATTCCTTTATTAATGGATTGTTATTCCTCACTCCATCCTCTATAATCTTCTTGAAGAATTTTTGCATCATCATAATCCTTTGTGGCATCTTCCAATAATTGTCCATTTCTAATATCCGCAAAAACATGCTTAAGAAAAGGCTCTTTAATCTCATCCATCTCCTTTAGTAACTTCATTTTTTCATCAAAATACATAACTACATCATCTATGTGTCGTTCATCACATGCAACCATACAAAAATTATTAATTATAAAATCATATGGCTTTGTGGCCTTATTTGATGCTTCATGCATCAACTCTTCATGTTGTTTTGAAATGTCCAAATAGTTCAAGAGATCCTCAACAAACCTCTTCTCATCATCATCACTCTCTCCAAGGATTGGTCCTTGTTCAGGTTCATAAAAGTAAACATATTCTTAATTATCTAATATCTGCTTTAGCTCAACTTTTCTGAGCTTCTACTTCCTCAACTGAGCATTTTGTTTGTGCCTTAGTCTTACCTGCAACAAATTCCATTTCACTCTCTTCTGCAGAATGCATTAATATCTATGGTCTTCTTTATTTCTTTGTAGAATTCCTCTCATCATCTCTAGTTATACTTTAATCTGAGCTAATTTCTTCTTAAACTCCTTATTACTAATTCTTCTTCTTACACCATTTTATTTCACATATTCCCTTACTATGTTGTGGCTTCTCTTTGAACCCATGACATGACTATCAATAGTCATATTCTCGCTTCTTTTGTGAACTTTACTGTGTCCACTTGTAGACTGCCTCAGAGACTCTGCAATAACAAGTTACTCCCTAAATCCTTATAACACCTAACCAACTATCTCTAAGCTTGGGATTTTGGCATCCTTAGTTCTCTTTTGTAGAACCTTTTGAGCTACTATGGTCCTTTTAGGATTCTACAAATATTCACTTCCTTTGTGAAATTCACTTCTCCTCCTTCCAACCTCATCTAGAACATGAAAAGGTTATTTGCCACAATTTTTTATTTTCAAGAACTTCACTTGTTCTTGGTTACAGTCCTCTGACTAAAACATCTTCATCGCTACTACCTATAATAAAAAAATTATTTCCCAAATTAGTTGAAAACCTAAGACCTTTTTATCTCTTTTGTTGATCTCATTCAAACATGCATACAACTAGTACAACATTATATCCTTTTATCAGATCTATAGTTACATATCTCCTACTGTTCTTACATATTGAAAGAACATGCCACTACCTACTACTAAAGTAAAAATTATCTCCATACCCTCAAACAAATTCAATGACCTATCTCAGAGCTAAATCCTTCAATCATAAATCCTCTAACTTAGGATAAATTTCAAGGTAAAACACATTTCCCTGTTATGAAACTAGCTCACAAAAGGATAGAAAAGAGAGATCAACACCTTAGAATTCAGCCTCTTCGAGGGGGTAACCTCCTTTACATTACACAAATGAACAATTCTTGGATGATTCAAATGACAAAACCTCCTTTCTATATATAGGAGTCTAAGGAGTCACAGTATAACCCAAACGACCTAACAATAATAATATAAAGCCACAAAAATAACAATAGAGGGATTCTATGGGGCACAGTAATAACAATATGGGGACAATAGGGGCACAACAATATTAATAAGGGATACACCTACAATAGTAATGGGGTAATCACTAGTATTATAGGGACCCAACATGCCCCTCTCCTTCAAAAAAGTGTTGTCCTCAATGCTTGAGTAGTTCTGGATGCTTCTGTATAAAATTCTCATCCTCTGATGTGGAATCTTCAGTGGATAAGTTCTTCCACTTGATAAGATACTTCGAAATTGATCGATTTCGTAACTCTTGAGTTCTTGTTTCTGTGACTGCTTCTGGTTCCAATATAAATTTTCCTTCCTCGTCAAGTTCTGGAAATATTGTTTGAAATGGGAGCTTGTTGCCTATAACCTTTTTTAAACATGAAATATGGAAAACTGGGTGCAATCGAGAAGCTGCAGGAAGCTCCAATTTGTATGCCATAGTACCAAGATTTTGCAACACCTTGTACGGACCATAATACTTTGGTGATAATTTATTATCCTTCTTATCTTTCTTGAGGGACGTTTTCTTATATGGTTGTAGCGGTAGGAATACCCAATTGCCTACACCAAAATTTCTTTCGCTGTGATGTTGATTTGCCTATTGTTTCATTCTATTCTGTGCCAACACGAGGTTATCATTTAAGAGTTGGAGGACTTGTTGTTGATGTTCGATGTGATGTTCCACTGCTTGAACCTTAGAATTTTCTCTTAAATATGATGTGATGGATGGTGATTTATATCCATAGAGTGCCATAAATGGGGTCTTTTTTGTTGTTGTATGGAAGGAAGTGTTATACCACCATTCAGCCAGAGGCAACCATTTGACCCATTGTGTCTGTTTATTAGATACAAAGCAACGAAGATATCCTTCCAAACATTTGTTTACTATCTCAGTTTGCCCATTAGATTGAGGATGATAAGATGAGCTATGAGCTAACTAAGTACCAAGACAAGAAAATAATTTTGTCTAAAAATTTCCAGTGAAAATGGGATCTCTGTCACTTACAATAATCTTTGGGTTTCCATGTAGATTTTGAATTGTTTCCATAAATGCAGTAGAAACTGTACTGACTTTAAATGGATGTGATAATGCACAAAAGTGTGCATACTTGGTAAGTCTGTCAACTACCACCATGATGACACTCTTTCCCTCAGACTTGGGTAAACCTGTGATAAAATCCTTTGAAACCTCCTCCCAACGTTGGCTTGGAATGGATAAAGGTTGTAATAGACCCAGTGTCTTAATTGTTTCAACTTTATTTTGTTGGCAAACCAAACATTCTGCCACAAACTTTTGAATATCTAATTTAAGGCCCTCCCAAAAAAATTCCTTCTTAACCCTGTGGTAAGTTTTTAAAAATCCTGAGTGCCCTCCTAAGGGAGAAGTGTGCAATTCCATAAGAATCTTTTGTTTTAGCTAGGAATTCTTACAGAGGTATAAGCGATCTTTGTACCATAACGAATCATTTTTCCAGCTAAATGTATCAGACGTACTGGAGTCTTGTTGTAACTTTCGAATAAGTGCCCACACTTCTTCGTCATTCTTCCATTCCTCCCTTGCTTCATTTATCCAATCTAGTTGGATAATAAAAATGGTTCACAACAATGCTTCCACATCCTCATCCTTTCTTGAGAGTGCATCTGCCACCACATTTTGCTTCCCTTTTTTGTAGATGATTTCAAAGTCATAACCCAACATCTTTGTGACCCACTTTTGTTGCTCTTCAGAGGATAATCTTTGTTCTAAAAAGTATTTAAGGCTATCATGATCCATTTTTACCTTGAAGTTTCTTCCCATTAGGTAGGGTCACCATTTCTTAAGTGCATGGAGTATTGCCAACATTTTCTTCTCATAAATAGCTTTGTGTAAAAACTTTCCCTTGATTGGATGACTTTCAAAAGCAATGGGTCTTTCATCTTGCATTAAAACAGCACCAATTCCATTTCTTGAAGCATCACATTCCACAATAAAGGTTTTTGTGAAGTCTGGTGTAGCTAAGACTAGTGCTTGGCACATTGCCTCTTTAAGATGCTCGAAGGCCTTTGTTGCTTCTAGAGTCCATGAAAATGCATCTTTCTTCAATAATGTTGTTAGAGGTGCTACTATTCTCCCATAATTCTTAACAAACTTGCGATAATACCCTGTCAACCCAAGAAATCCTCGCAAATGCTTTATGGATGTGGGGATTTTTCATTCCTTAATGGCTTTAATTTTTCTAGGGTCTACCTTAACTCCTTCATGAGATACAATATGACCTAGATATTCCACCTCTTGTACTCCAAAGAAACATTTGGATCTTTTTGCATATAATTGTTTCTCCTCCAATAGTTGTAGCACCCCGTCAACATGTTCAACATGATCCTTCCAAGACTTGCTGTAGATTAGTATATCATCAAAAAATACTGACACAAATTTTTTAAGGAATGGCTTGAAAATAGAATTCATCAAACCTTGAAATGTTGAAGGTGCATTGGTAAGGCCAAAAGGCATGACCAAAAATTCATAATGACCCTCATGAGTTCTAAATGCTATTTTCGAAACGTCTTCAGTCTTCATTCGGATTTGATGATATCCTGAACGAAGATCCAACTTGGTGAAGTAAATTGATCCATGCAATTCATCCATGACAGGAATGGGAAACTTATCTTTAATAGTGAGCTTGTTGAGCTCCCTATAATCCAGACACATGCGCCATGATCCATCCTTCTTATGAACCAATACTACTGGAGCAGAGAAAGAACTTTGACTCGGTTGAATTATACTAGCCTCTAGAATTTCTGCAACCATACATTCAATTTCACTCTTTTGGGCATAGGGATATCTGTACAGCCTGATGTTTGGAGGAACACTTCCTAGAATCAGATGAATAGCATGATCATGATCATGAATAGGTGGGAGACCTTTGGGAGTCTCAAATACCTTGGAATGATTGTCCAAGACTTTTTGGAGATCTGGAGAAATAGATGATTCCAACATGGAAACATCTAGCGAACATAATTGTGCAATTACACCTCTTTGTTCCCTTTTTAGAAGCTTTGTCATACCGTTAGATCTGATTGTCTTTCCTGGATTCCCTGCAATACCCCTTAATTCAACTTCATTTCCTTCCACAAAAAATTTCATGAAAAGTTCTTGAAAATTAAAAGCTATTGTACCCAAGGATTGTAGCCATTGGACTCCTAGTACAACATCAGCACCTCCCATTGGAATGGAAAGAATTGGGCTAGTTAATACATATTCTCCCATGGATATCTTGATATTATGGCACTTTCCAGAGCAATTTATTGTTCCTCCATTTGCAACCATCACTTGACACTCTGGTGCTGGATATAAGAAGCAATTCAATTCTTTTGCTACCTTACAATGAATAAAATTGTGGGTACTTCCTGAATCAATCAACACTATTACCTTTTTCTTCTTGATTTGTCCTTCTATCTTGATGGTTTGAGGAGTGGTAATTCTCGCCAATGCATTACAAGATATGGTCGGATTCATTTCTTCTTTATCTAGGCTTTGTTCCTGGAGTATATCCTCTTATTTTGAACTTTCTTGCTCCTTTTCTTCTTCCTTTTCACAATCTATGTAGAATAATTTCTTCTCAGCACACTTATGACCTTTAGTGTATTTGCTATCACAACTGTAACAAAGCCCTTTTGCTCTTTTTTCTTCCAATTGTTGTGGTGTCAACCTTATAGGTTGTGGAAGACTAGGGACAACAACACTTCCATCTTTATAGTTGTGAGTGGTATGCTTCCTGGTTGCCATAATTTTGCTTTCCATTTTTCTTGCTAACCTGAATGCCTTCTCTAATGAATCAGGTTCCCAAAGGCGAACATCATGTTGGATATTATCCTTTAAAGTCCCTATGAACACATCAATCCTATGCTCCTCTGGAATATTTTTTACCCTTATGTTCAATTTTTGGAACTCCTCAATGTGCTCCATTATTGAACCCTTTTGTTTGAGACTTATCATTTGGCTAAAAAAAGTGTTGCTTTTTGTATCCTCATAATGTGCTGTCAATTCTTCCGTAAAAATTGCCCAAGTGATAATTTGTTTACGAGAGCAAAGCCATTTATACCATACAAACTGATTTGGTTCCAAATATAAAGTTGCAATTTTTGTGTGTTTTGCACATTATTGAGATCGAAAAATTGCTCCATCTGTAATATCCATGTTGCGGGATCCTTGCCATCAAAGTTCCTCATATCGATTTTTGGAATATGGTGGGTCTTCGATCCAACATTAGAGTCTATGGAATCATGATTAACATTTCTTTTGTTCTCATCATGAGTTTTCTTTACTACCCTTTCACCATTAGTGACCATGTCTTGTAGCAACTTATTCATATTTATCTTCAATTCTTCCATCTTATCATCCATGCCATCAATTTTAGCATCCATGCCATTCATCTTAGCTTCCATGCCATCCATCTTAGCTTCTATGCCTTTCTTTAAAGAATCCATCTTAGTTTCTGCACCTTTCTTTAAACCATCCATCTTAGCTTCTATATCTTTCCTTAAACCATCCATCTTAGATTCTGTTGCTTTTTGTGCAAGTGACACTTGTTGCACTTGGTCTCGTAATTTTGATATATCAGGTTGCATTTATTCCTCTTCATCATGAGTCATGCTAGAGATTTCAGGTTGCTTACTAGGTGTTTGCATTTTCTTTCCTCGGGGCATCAATTACCGATTCAAACTAATTTTTCAAACCAAGCTTGTGCAAACATTTAAAAAAAACTACACACCTTTTTTCACTTTGTAGAAGCTTGATATTGAATCTGATGTATCTAAACAATTTCAGACCATCCATTTCTGAAATTGCAACCTGTAGTAGCCCTCTGTTTCCTCTTTCCAATGCTACCTGTCTGATCCAAATTGGATTCTCCAAGGAAGAGTTATGCATAATCTCCCAAGATGACCTGATTATAGACTAGTTCAGTAGATCGAACTTGTACGATGTGCCACGAGTCACTATTTCGACCTCTGGCTCCGAAAAATATATACAAGAAACTACAATCCGTCCTCTTTCTATACCTTCTTACGAAATTTCAATCCGATGATCAGAGAGAAAGTGATGACGATTTTCCCCAGGTCATCTGTTTGGAATGTAATTCAGGAGTCTGCAAAAAGACCAAATTCCTTATATCATATCTCGGAAAATATAGCGCTAAAAGATCTGAAATTTAGATCCAAGATTCAACACAATTTCTTCTCAAATGGTTTTTTTTTAGCTTCTGAAACGTCGCAGAAAAAAAAGTTATAGTGAAAATTCCACGATGACTTGTTTAGAGCAGCGAAACCCTAGAATCCAAAGCTCTGATACCAAATGTTATGAAACCAGCTCACAAAAAGATAGAAAAGAGAGATCAACGCCTTAGAATTCAGCCTCTTCGAGGGGGCAACCTCCTTTACATTACACAAATGAACAATTCTTGGATGATTCAAATGACAAAACCTCCTTTCTATATATAGGAGTCTAAGGAGTCACAATATAACCCAACCGACCTAACAATAATAATATAAAACCACAAAAATAACAATAGAGGGATTCTATGGGGCACAGTAATAACAATATGGGGACAATAGGGGCACAAAAAATAAATAAGGGATACAACTAAAATAGTAATGGGGTAATCACTAGTATTATAGGGACTCAACATTACCTCTACTTGATTTTTAAACTAGAACCATTGCAAGCCTTGAATCGCCTGCAAAGTGTGTACCTGTTATGATTTCTCCTCAGTTCCCAAGAGAAAAAAATTTCTTTGATACCACTTGATAATAAGAAAATTTATTCTTCCTACAAATTTTCCTCACTGATCGACACTGTATAACCTATTACTATTTATTGAAAACCTTCGATATGAAAAACCAACACCAATGCCACAATCTATATCTTCAAATCAAAACTTTCAAATTCAATTTAAACTTCTAAGGTGATTTATATTGATTGTGCTAATTTCGTTGCACAACTCAACATGCAACTCCAATAGCGATATCCATGTGGCTCCACTCCATGATTGTTTTTAATTCAAATATCTAGTAATTAACATAGTCTCACACCCATAAGCATTTAATGCTATCAACATCTTCACTTCTCGAAGGAGCACTTCTACTTTGTTTGATCATAGGAAAATCCAATGAGATTTCCCTTTATGATATTTAAATCAATGTCATACCTTGTAGATGGTTTCAACCTTACAATGGCCATGCATTAGTTTTATAGAGGATTAGGGTAGGATTCTAATGTAGATATTATAGAAGATCTCCAATGTCGGTCTTGCCTCAATGTCGATGTAGTCGTAACTCTAATATGTATGTAATCTCCTCATTGTGTAGTTTACTCTATGATCATCTCCACACCAAGGAAGCAAGTATACAGATTTCCCATAGACCTTAATTCAAATTTGTTTATGATATTATACACATTGATGGACTTCACAAATTAATGCATAGGTTCTAGCACACATTTCTCCTGTTATTGTTCCATGAATAGAGGTCCATAAATTAATGGCATGCTAGGTGATTTCCTTAAAATTTCCTTTCCACTTCTTAGAATTCCATTAAAGGATTGCACAATGATGCCCCAAGGGTCAATTTCCATATTACTGAGACAAGCTAAAGAGAGGTATATGTTGCCTTCGAAGCTCAATTACTCTTTCTCAGAACTATGAGAATGATCAAAACATATTCCTCGCCATGTTCTCGACAATAATTTTCATTTGTCAAATCGACCCATTATTCATTCATCAGTCTCTATTGGCCAATAAAACTCCTTCACCTTTGCTTCAATTTAAATACATAGATCTCTCCTTCTATAGGCTATCTGAGTTCAAATTTATAAATAAGGTGACTCTCCATTGCTTGCACATATGAAAAATTTCTTATTTGTCTATCATCTATTTTAGCTATACATATAGAACTAAAACTCACATAGAAGAAATAAACAATACAATAATAGATGAACTCCCTTTCATTGAACTAACTTGTAAATATATGCACATGCTTAGATCAATGCACACACTCTTATGGCCTGGTCTCTTCTTTATTTAGAAATTCATTCTTATTACCCATAGGCTTACAATAAGTAGAATTAAGAAATGTAATAGCTTTTCTAGTTCGTAAAAGCACTCCAATAGTTTTTAATATTTCTAAACTTTTTCTTATCCTAACAACTTGCAAATTTTTTCCAAGAGCTTTTCGCCTACAACCTTCTATCCCTTAAAAGGAATATTTTGTTCCTAAAAATATTATCTAATCAATATTATCTCTATCCAAAGCTCTTTTAGAAATAAATAAATTAAAATTATTTACAATAAGGAAATACAATTCATTTTCTATGTTGAAACTTGGTTTGGAGCCTTGTGTCCAAAAAGCTTAATGACTTGGAAGCTCTAATGATCATGCATAACCAACAATACATTACAATGGAGCAACATGACATTTGAGTATTCAACATGTCCTTGTGATGGGAGTGGTGGAGGTCCACTTTCTAGGATAGGTTAATCCTAAGGAGATCATCTCAACTCACTTGTTCCTAAGTTAGCTAGGGGTCAATTACTAGAGAATTTTTATAACTTCCTATGATGATAGGTGTCTTGATACATCCTCTTGAGTTCATGAAAAGCCTATATAATGAGACCCCCTAAAAGGGATAGGTAATTAGGGAGAAACTAACTCAGTTATGTTGATGGATTTATGCCAGAACTTCTCTTGCATGTGAGATGAGCCCAATATTCTTGTAACTTGAGGGAAAGATAGTGTCAATGATTGGTGATGAGACAAAAATGTTGCCAAGGTATATTGTGCCTTTTCCTTCTTATACTAATATGAATACAAAATTTTCCCCTCCCAATACATTCCTTTTTATGATATGGAAAGATTTATCATGTTTATGTATGGATTTTATTCACTAAGCTCATATAGATTCCAAGGAAGAAAACCTTGTTTTTGTATGTTTATGCTTGTGTCAGTACAATGAAAAGACCTTCTAGTAGAGGTTTTTGTGGAAGCTCCTATAAATATAGCCAAAAAATCCATTTGTAGTGGTGTTCACTCACATAAGTGGAAGACAAATGTTTTAGAAGATGTTTCTTTTGATGACGAGTCTACAATATACAAACACATCGGTGCATTACTACCATATAAGCATTGGTTCCGAATAGAAAATGGTGCATCATGACAGATTTATTTTTATAAAATAAAAAATCATGGTACTCTAAATAAAAAATGCATCGATGCTTGAATAATTGATAGCATGAGAAAAATGTTAACTTTTAAAAATTGTTTGTGCTATATACACCTAAAGCACTAGTGCCCTTCTTGTAGTAAAATATATCGGTGCATACCTAGAAGGAGAATCGCTATAGTTTTAAATTTTCAAAAAAAAAAGTGCTATATTTGAATGAAGCATCGTTGTTGTTAATGTAATAAAACACCCTGGTGTGTCTTCTAAAGTGCATTTCTAGGCAATTTTTAATTAAAAAAATACTATAGTTCAACAAAACACCAATGTGATACATGTACTAGAATTCCCTGGGGTGTCTTAACAAAAGCACCGCTATAGGTTTTTTAATTAAAAAAAAGAAAGTGGTGCTCTTAGATATCTGTCACACCATTGTGGTTATAATAAAGCACCAAAGGAGGGTTAATTAGAAAAAAAACTCCCAGTCGTAAATTTCATTTTTACCATCTACAGTGTTGGAAAGCTCTGAAGCACAGGTGCCACTTTTTCCTCATGCAACCACCTTGATGTTGATGCTTCTCTTTCTCACCATCCTTCCATACCATGCTCAATGCACAACTTTCCAATTTTATCAAATGGTGGTGAAATTTGTTTTTTGAATTACGTGTCAACAATGCCTCCCTGACGAGAAAATGTCTAGGTAATGTCTATGTTTCTCTCTAATTTATTTTTTTAGCGAATTAGAATTGAAAATAAGATCAAAATATCCATATATAAAAAAAAATCCCGCACAATGCACTCGATATGTTTGGCTCACACTGACAGCGGTGCACCCATCTAAATTTAGAGAATGTACCACATTTAGGTATGTGAACCTAATGCACCACTCTTGTTGTGATGTGTTTCATAAATGAAAATGCACTAGGAAAAGCTGTAAATTGTACATCGGTGCATAAATTTTTAGGCTACTCTTGTTGCATTTATATTTACCAAGCATACCACAAAAATAATATTTAAAAATGTAACTTGGTGCATTCGATAATCTGAACGTTCCATACAGTGTGAAAAGGTTATACGTGTGCACTAGTGCATAAGTGAGACACGTCGCGATGAAAATTTAAATATGTGAACCAACCATGGTGCATCAAATGTATGTGTGCATTGATTCTTGTGCAAATGTGTTTGAAAGTGCACCGGATCTGGTGCATTATTGTTTTTTGGGCAGACTGGGGATTTTGTTTTTTTTTTTTAAATTGAAAGTTATGTTTCCATATTTATAAAAACATTTTTCATTTAATAAAAAAAATTTATTTTATGTAGTTTCATATTATTGCTTTAATAAATTAGAATAAAATTTATTGTAGCACGTTCTTTAACTTGTTTTATTAAATTGTTTAATGAAATTATCTAATTATTGTTGTGTACTATATATGTTTTAGACATTGGCACATTCCATGGGTACATGCCTCCTCCCCCACTAGATGGAGAAAATGAGGAGATGCGTGAGGTACAAGAGATGAGACAAATCCTGGGACCGTAGGGGTTATCTGAGATTTTGATGGAATACTACGACAGATTGTCTAGATTTTTGGTTGAGGAGGGAGTCCGCCCTACTAGGGTTCGAGATATCAACATAGATCCTAGGTTCATATATATCTACAGGGATTCTCCTCACAAGATGATATCTCTTATGTGTCATGTCGTTGGAGCTAGTGGGCCACTAGAAATGAAGAAGGATACATGGCATACAATGACAGATACGTAAGATCATGATGATGAGGGTGGCGATCATGATCATGATGAGGGTGGTGATCATGATGATTCTGGTAGTACTACTCCATTAGATCATGTCCATCATGGTGTTGGTGATCCTTTTGGTAGTACACGTCATCCTTAATCACTTGATGATCAAATGCGAGAGCTAGAGGACGTTCCTTATGTTTCTCCTGATAGAGCAGACCAACCACATATTCCTCCACCTTAGAGCTCAACAGGAATTGAGGCAGTAATTGACCATGCATCATATTCTGATGTAGACCAACCACCTCCTCCTCTACCTCAGAGTTCGACAGATATTGAGGTAGTAGTTGACCATCCATCATCTTCAATTGTAGACTAGCCTGACACTACTACGTCTATTGTATCAGATATTTAATTGCAATTATTTGACTTGATGTGGTTATTTGACTTGTTTATATATATATATATATATCTATATATATATATCTATATATATATATATATATATATATATATATATATATATATATATATATATATATATATATTACATTTCTTTGTTCATGTTTATGTACTTAATTTATATGTTGGTGTTGATGTATATATTGTTACGTCATGTTAGATAAATTGATTTAATTTTCTTGTAGATAGATGTGTATGTGATAGCAGTTATTTGACATGAGATGTATATTAATTTGAGGATGTGTGTGGTGATGATGTTAGATTACAATGTGTGTGCTTTGTTAGATGTGATAATGATGATGATTCCCTATTAGATTAATATATTTTTGTGCTAGCTAATGATATTTATATGTGCTAGAGGCGTGTGTGTCTATATATATATATATATATATATATATATATATATATATATATATATATATATATATATTTGGTAGGTAAACACCCACGGGGGATTTGAACCAGTGACCTATCACAAGGAGTGCCTTAACAGTGCACCCATTCACCATCAATCCAAAGCCCCATGGGCTGATAGCTAGAGGTGTATATAATTAGATGATGGTAGTGAATTTCAATATGTATCTTAGATGATGTTTATGTTTGTTAGATGGTTATCATCATGATGTTTATTTTTATGAAATAATATTTATTGTAGATTATGTATTTGTGAACTTATATCAAACTTTTATATATGAAATTACATGAAAAATGACTTACTTAAAAAAATGCAAAGATATTTTATAAATTACAATGTTTAGTATGGTTAAGACTATGACTATAAAATTACGATAAATATTTTTCTATTGCTTAGATAGTTCATTCAATTCATTCTACCTTAATTAGTAAAATAGTTCAATACTCACAAAGAAAACATAATTAAAGGTAAAATAATTTAGTTAGTTATTAATAAGACAAAAATGTGTAGCTCATTCAAATTTTGATATAAAATATTAATAATAATAAATTGCTCAAAAATACAATTTAACTAATTCAGTATTGGTTTATAAAATTCAATCTATTGTTAAATTTAAAAAACTTAAGCCATAATGTTTTATAATTAATTTAGATTTAATATAACTTAAAAAAATCTATATTTATAAAAATTAATTTATTACTAAAGTAATGAGATTTTCAAGCAATTTAAATTTAATATTTATTACAAATCTTACCAAATTAAACTAGAAATTTCTCTTTCTAAAGATGAGGATCAAGAAATGAAAAATAAGGCTTGTGAAGTTACTTGTAGTTGGGGATTTGCTCTATTGGAAGTTCTCCCTTAAAGAGGAAAGTGAACTTTTTTCTAGTAATAAAGATATAACATTTTGGTGCTATTTTGGTTCTTTATTTGCTATTGTATTGGTTTAAATTTAACCCTTTTAATTAATAAATATGAGTTAAATAATACACAAATCATACTATATTATATTCAAACTTTTGACTAATAATATATTTGAATATTTATAAATGAACAACTCGATAAATATTAATTTTTTCACATACTTATCACAGTCACTAAAATTCATGTTCTCACATTTCTCTTAGATAATATTACATCATGTTCACAATGATAAATACATGTCTACCTTAAATAATTTACTTATAAATACATAAAAATAGATACTTATTTTACATAATCTAAAAAGGAAAGAAAAATGCATCACCAAGTCTATTTGAAAGTCAAATAAATTCCTCCTAATCACTATCACATTATCCATTGAAAATAAAAATCAAAACTGCTCCATTATCCATAAAGAAAAAAATTAAAACCTCTCATGCATCGATGTAAGCCCATTTATTTATCTTATGATCCATAAAAAAATGTAATCAACATTTTATACATGCATAAGATATCCTTTTAGTTTACATAATGTTGCAAAAATTGTAATTTAAACATAGTAAACATGAATTTACCTCTCATGTAAAGAATTTAATCTTACATATTATTACACAATTTTTTCATTGTTAAAGTCATAGAGTTATCACTACATGATTTATATTGATTTTTAACCAAACAAGATGAAAAAACATGTGAACTGATTAATAAACCAATAAGTATCTTAATCGAGACTAAATGTTCAATGTTGTTTCTAAATTAATTGTTTTCTCATTTTGGTTATATTTTTCTCATTTTCCTATTTGAGAAGGATTATGACCTTGAATCCTTATTGTTATATAGATATTGTACATAATTGGAAATACTTAGTTTTAAGCTAAAAATGTTTCCACTACAAAAAAACATGTAAAAATGTTTGTGAATCTTACTAATTATATTGAAATGACAACAAGACGAATAAAAAAATAATATAATTAGTGAAATAATGAAAACAAAAGCATACAACAATAGTATAAATGATGAAATAGCACAAGTAGGATGTTGATTTGGAACTAACTAGAATTTCTTGTCCCTAGCAGTGGCTCTGCAATCTGAACTAGGGTTTGAGTTAGTGTTTGGCCATTGGTAACCATGGCGGGACGCGGAGGAGGGAGTTCTGCTCCCTCCTACAGTCAAGTAGCTGTGAACAGAAGCAGGGAGCTGGTCAACATTTCTTCAAGAAACCAACGAAGGTGAAAACTGAGGATATTAACATAGGAAATATCAAACCTCAAGGACAGGAAGAGAATCTCGAGGAAGATAGCAGGGAGAAGAGGTTAGGGGGTAGCAGTCAGAATGTTGCACCTATGAGTGCGACAGGGGTTTGTAAACCCAAGTCGACCATTATTCCTCGAGTAGTTTTAAGTGACCCAGCGATATAGGTGCACACATGGTGGAACATGCGATTATATGCAAATTTATGGGGATTTGGCTCACATAGAAGGCTTTGCACACATGGATAAGGAACCACTGCAAACCAATGGGGGAAATAAACCTTCACCTTGGGTCCAAGGGCTTATTTATGGTGTTGTTCACAAGCTTAAAGGATAAAGATAGAGTGTTCGAGGGAGGACCCTATTTTTACGCTGCTGCGGACCTTTACATGCGACCATGGGTGATGAATTTTGTCTCAGAACGAGAAACGCTTACTTTGGTACCGGTATGGATAAGATTTTACTCCCTTCCTTTAGATTATTGGGTGCTGGATTCTCTAAAGGCTATTGGCAACAAGCTAGGGCATTTTATAAAGATATCATATGCGAATCTAAGAGGAAAATACACTTCCTTCACCCGGATTTGTGTGTAAATTGACTTATCTGGGGCACTTCCAGATAAGATCATTTTATAATTATATGACGAAGAATGGGTGCAGGCGGTGGACTATGAACATGTCCCATTTAGGTGTCGTAAGTGCCATGAACATGGGCACCTATACAGAGACTGCCCATCAAACAAACTGGAGAGAAACACGAAAAACCACCACAAGCAAAGATCCCGAGGGTTTCACTAAGGTGGGGGGTAAAGGGAAAGGAGGAAAGTGGTACCAAAATAAAATCAGCAAGGACAGGCAATTGAGCCACAATATTTTCAAGATCTTAGAAAAAGAAGTCGGAAACAACGGGGAAAACCACGAATCAGAGACTAATCCCACTAATAAGGAAAGGGATGCTAGCATGGAGGATAAACCAGAGAAAAGCCTGAAAATGGATGATATATTGAGCATTATGGAGCTTAGTAGGGACCATGAGATGACCCCAAGTGAGGTGGGCATGGAGGACCAAGAACTGCAGGGAATCACCAAAGGGTTTGACTCCCTGCCAAAAGAGGAGTTTGATAGGGTTCCACAACTCTTCCTCTAGAGATCCTAGTTGAAAGATTTTGGAGTCAAAAGAAACCATGACAGCTAGGAGAATAGAGGGATGAAAACAATGGAGGAAACACTGGGGCACTCTTCCAAGAAATCGGGTAGGGAAAGAGGAAGGAAAAGATAGAATGAGCTGTTGACCAAATGTGGGAAACTCATGATTAACTCATGTAAGATGAAATATCTCACTAGTTACTCCTTTACAAACCTTTCTTAATGAAGCTTACAACCTGCAACATTAGGGGTCTAGGAAGTAAAAGAAAACAAAGAAATCTTAGTAGTAGAATAAAAGAAGAAAACCTAGATAGGTTTTTATTCAGGAAACAAAGTGTTCGATGGACAAGATTGTTGGAAATAATACTGAGAGGGGGTGAATCATTATAATCATATCAATAATTTAATTTTCAAAACTGATTTGTATACGCTAATTCAGCTTAGTGAACTAGCGTGTATACACAGTTGTACTTAATGCAACCAGCGTATATGCAGAGATCTTTTGATTTACCCAAATGATCATGCATTGAAATTTAACCAGTATATTAGGAATTCATTATACAGTGCAGTAAAAACAGAATAAAGCATCACACATAAGCGACACACATGAACACCAAGATATAAGGTGGAAACCCAATGTGGGTGAAAACCGCTTGCTACTGTCGTCTCTGTCCTATTTTAATAATAAGAAAATTTTGTTCACAATTTTTGTACTGGTGCAGTCTTATACCAGTACGCAGGCTTCTAACTGCAGAAGGAGACAACCTTCTCTCGTTCTCCAACTTCTACTGGAAGGGAGCTACAACCCCCTAGCTCTTGTACTAGCTGATATGTTTATTAGTACGTAGGTCCCGGCCTACAAAAGGCTACAACCTTCTCTTTTCTTCTAGGGACCACATTTCATAAATTTTCAGACTGGATCCATCAACAATACCATTCAATCATCAAATATATCTGCATCAACCAATCTCCTAAACCAAATCGATCAATCACTTTGACAACCCATCAATCTGATCATTCAGAATGCTGTCACCAGAATACAGTAACTAGAACCTAAACTAGAACCTAGAACATTGCAATGAAAAATAGAAGCAACTAAAACATATTTTATAAGGTATATGCTACTTCCATGTGTCGAACTTGTGTGCATACACGCTTTCCTCAAAGCGAACTAGTGTACAAATCTGCAAATCAAATTTATGATGTATACGTTGCTTTGGTATGAAGAACCAGCATGTATACGCTCCTTTTCTAAAGTGAACCTGCGTACGGATCTGTAAATGATGATTTAAGCATTACAACTATTCCAGACTTTAGTGATATCCAAATCATCATATTTACAGACTACAACATGCGCCAATTATTCAGATACATGATCAAACCACATAAAGATAATTCACTTCAAGCCATAAGATCCTGATACATAATTATATCTTATCCTTCATCAAACGCTAAGGTTCATCCTTGGTTCAGATCAAGCACATCACCATAAGCCAATAACCTGCATATTAGATCTCACACTTCATCAGATATTCGATACTTGCACCTTGGCCTAATGATCTTCTCCTCCTTTTATAGTTTTAGGCCTTTCTCAATGCCATGGAGCAAAACCACTTAGGACGAATACCTTGGACCAAATACCTAGGGTCAATACCTCGGACCAAATACCTTGGACCAATACCATGGATCAAAACACCATGGACCAAATACTTCAGACCAAAAATTTAGTTTTCCAAGGTATACACACTTTTCCTTCTGTGAAAGTGCATGTGTACGTATACACGACTTGCACAGAGTGAACGTGCGTGTATACACAGCTTGGATAATGGTGAACCTATGTATAACTCTCTTTCTTCATTCTGTGAAGACTGATTTGTAATTCTTTGCTGTTTACCTGCTATACTATGATCTTTCATCTAAGTGAGTTGCCTTCTGAACTATTTTCCTTGAAGCTCCCCTGCATTTCATCACATCTGTAAACACTACTGTCATGCATTCTATCACATCTGATATCTCTTCTGTAGATTCATATAGTTACCATATACAAGTGAGTTGTTCTGCTACAAGTGGGTTTCCATCAAGTACAACACATACATCATAATGCCAACAACGATCAGAGAAATACATAGCAAATGGTTAATCAAGTATGAGTATCTAGAGATTAAGGAAGATAACTCGGTGGCAGGGGGATTCTTATGCTTTGGAATCCCTAGAAACTTGGAATCTTGGATGCTGAAGCACCCAGGAACTATCTATCACTGGTGATCCAACCTTTGGGTGATAAAGAGATTTACATGATTACAAACATCTATTGTCCTCAAAAGCTAGAAGACAAACTCAAGCTTCTCACCTCCCTTGAGGAGCCAAGAGAGAGATATCCTTATATGCCCTGGATTCTAGCAAGGGATTTTAATATGATCAAATCTCTTACAGAGAAAAAAGGTGGCACTAGAATACTAGGCAAAGACTCCACTGCCTTCCAGAACTTCTTAAATAACATGGGACTAGTGGATACTGAAACAATAAATGGCACTTTCACCTGGAACAATAAGAGGGGAGGGGCTTCTCAAGTTGCCTCTAAACTAGATAGATTCATAATCTCAGAGAACCTCCTTCTCACAGGCCTTGACATGTCAGCTTTAATCCTTCCCTTTGGAGGCTCGGACCACTGGCCTGTCTAGCTTGAAGCCACTTTTATGGGTACACCGAGGAATAGACCTTTTAGGTTTGAAAATGTTTGGTTCTCTCACCCTGACTTCACCAGTAATATTGACAAATGGTGGATGGAAGATATGCCCGTTCAAGGCACTAAAATGTTCATGGTGCAACAAAGACTTAAACATATCAAATCCATACTTAAAGATTGGAACAAAAAAGAGTTTGGTAATATTTTTAAAGCCAAAAGAGAAGTTGAACAAAAACTCCAGGGGATTAATCAGATCATCGTCACAGATGTTTTTACTAAGGAAAGGAAAACACAAACTGATTCTCTTCAGAAGGAATGGGAAGATAGGTGCATGCAAGAGGAGATTTTCTGGAGACAGAAATCAAGGGTGTAGTGGTTGAGAGAAGGGGAAAGAAACACAAAGTTTTTTCATAAATCAGCTTTGGATCATAGGTCACATAACAAAATTTCAAAACTCAGATATGTTCAAGGGAAAGAGCTCGTCTCCCACAAAGAAATGGAATTTGTCCTAGCTCAACACTTCCTTAGCATAGTAGAGGAGCCTCTCCTCAACAGATCATGGTTCGTTAACAATTTCACAAAGTATATTCTCAATCTTGTAACCAGGGAAGGCAATCACAAACTTAACAGACTAGTGTCTGAAGATGAGGTCAGTGAAGTTATCAATGAGATGCAAAATGGGAAAGCTCCTGGCCTGGATGGTTTCAATGTGGACTTCTTCAAAGCATGCTGAAAAACAATCAAACAAGACATCCTTGATGTTGTGAAAGACTCAAGAAGATCCAAAACGGTTTTGAAGGCTCTCAACGCCTCTTGCATAGCTTTGATTCCAAAGCAGGAAAAAGCTATGCCACTAGATAGATTTAGACCCATAGTTTTATGTAATGTGGTGTACAAAATTATTTCCAAAGTGATCGCTAATAGACTCATGCCCCTTCTTCTAGCTCTTGTCTCAGATGAGCAAACTGGTTATGTGGAAGGAAGACATATTCTCAATAACATCATACAAGCTCATGAGGTGGTACACTCTCTTAAGAGCATTAAGCAAGCTGGTATGATCATATAGCTTGACTTAGCGAAAGCTTATGATAAGCTAAGTAGTTCTTACATCAAGGAAATGCTAAGAGCTTATGGTTTCAACCACAATTGGATTAGATGGGTTATGGTCCATGTATTGACGGGTAGTTTTTCAATCCTGCTTAATGGCTTGCCCTCCAGAACCTTTATGCCTTCTAGAGGTCTCAGACAAGGAGATCCGCTCTCCTCCTTCCTCTTTTTTCTCATGATGGAAGGGCTAGGTAGAGCGATCAAAATGGAAAGTGTTGAAGGAAGAATCCAGGGACTGAAACTAACCAGAGATGGTGCTGCTTCGACTCATCAACAGTTTGTGGATGACACTATTATGCATGGTATTCCCATGGTCAATGAAGCCAAAGCTTTCAAACAAATCTTGAACGACTTTGTTATGGCCGCTGGTACAGAGGTAAGCATTGAAAACTCTAAGGTTTTCTTTTTTAACACTAACATTCCTATTCAGAGGAACCTCACTAGAATTCTTGGGTTTCAAAAGGATCAATTACCTTCTAAATACCTTGGAATGCCTCTTATAGCAAACCTTTGAGCAAGGGTGAATGGGAGCCAGTAATTAAGAAACTTTAGGACAAGATCAGGAAATGGACTTGCAGGTCTTTGAATTTGGCAGGGTGTCTTGTGCTTACAAAGGCTATCTTATAGGCCATGCCCATTTTCATGTTGTCAGCTCTTTCTGCCCCTAAAAGAGTTATGCAACAGATCAGGAATATTCAAAGAGATTTTCTTTGGGGAAAAGGGGAAGAGAAAAAGAAGTTTGATTTGGTAGCTTGGGACAAGCTCTACAAACCTAAGACCTATGGTGGTTTGGGGCTTTGTAACCCTAAAACCCTTAATAGAGTTTCAGGGGAAAAACTTTGGTGGAGGTGGCTTAAGGAATTGGCAACCCCTTTGGCCAAGCATTGGAAACAGAAATATGCAAGTAATTGACAGGAGAGGGATCATGTCCAAATGTATAGGCTTATCAAGGGCTCCCACATTTGGAATCTTACTTGGGAAAATAGAGCCATTGTCCAGCAGCATAGCTTCTGGGAGATCGGAGCTAGGAACCTGGCAAGATTTTGGGAGGATAATTAGCAGCAGGAACCAAACTTGTTTGTGGAATACCTAACTGCTTTCAAGAATGACACTGACAACAAAGGTTTATGTATGGTAAGTGATTTCTAGGATCAGGCAAGGAAAAATGGTATATGGAGAATATGGAAGGATCTGGGCTATAGTGAAGACAACCCTTTAAAGGCCCAGGTTAGCTCTCTTGTTTTGGACTTGGAATAGAGGAAGATTTTGCTATCATACTCATCCGACCAACTAAGATGGGGAAGAAACACAGAAGGTAAATTTAACCTCAAAGAAGCTAAACTATTGGCCCTAGGGTTTGACTATCAAAACCCTAATAAGGTATGGAAGGACCTTTGGTAGCACCCACATTGGATGAAAATAAAGTTGTTTATGTGGTTGGTTCAACAAAAGAAAATTATAACTTGGGAAAATCTTATAAAAATGGGTTTTGTTGTCCCATCCAAATCCTATCTATGTGGTTTACAAGAGGAGACGATGGAACACTTACTCAACGTCTGCCCATTCATCTCTACCTTGTGGGAGTGGGTGGCCTCAGTCTTCAGTCAAATTGAGAGGGACAAAATCAGTATCACCAGCACCTTGAAGAATTGCAGAAAAGGCTTCTCAGGCAATGAAATCATCAACAAATCTTGGACTCTGGTTCCAGGCTTTATAACTTGGGATGTCTGGAAAGAACACAACGGCAGGATTTTCAAGAACAAAAATGGCTCAACCAAGAACATTACTGCACAAATATTACGACAGGTTAAAGACACTGTTGGAGCCCTTTTGTGGACACCTCCTGAGGACCCTAGTTTTCCCCAGGATGCTCACATACCACTGTAGTTGGGTCTCCATTCGCTAGTTCCTTAGAGCATAAACAAGGGTGTCAGCCAGATAACTGTTGGTAAACACTTCTGGGAACCTCCTCCTCATGGTTTCTTAAAAATCAATATAGATGGAGCTTCTAAGGGAAACCCAGGGATAGCTGGATTTGGTGGGGTCATCAAAGATGAGTAGGGGAGCATAAAGGATATCTTTCATAGTCATTTGGGGACTGCCACTAATAACATGGCGGAGCTCATGGCCTTAGAGCAGTCCCTGGAAATACTAATCGAGTAAAATCTACACAATGCCATCATTGAAGCAAACTCTAAATTGGTAATTAATGCGGCCAAGAAATATGTAATGGAACGACACCTGGAAAAGTTACAAAACATTGGTGGCTTTTATAGGTCTTTCAACATATTCATTCCCACTTGTAAACCTTGAGAATAGTCACCTTCGTTCATGTGCAAAGAAAAGTCAATATGCTTGCTAATTGTATGGCGAATGAAGGAGTGCTTTGTGAGGAAAGTTATAGTAAGCATGCTTGAGATTCGACACCCTCAGGGAAATTGCATTTGGATTGTCAAAGACAAGCAGCCAAAGACATGGAGCACTTCCAGACCATGAGGAAGGAACAGAAGGAAGACTAGTGGAAGCAGGAGAAGGCAGAAGTAGAAGTCAATCATATTCATTGATCCCACATAGAATGATTAAAACAAAGTTAATTACAGGGGAGGGGAACTTGGTAAATAGTGAGCTTGTTGGAAGGTCATCGACCATAGATTTTAATGGCCTCCATCATCAAATGACTATCGGGCTGGAATTGATCGAAGGTTAAGTCTTCAAGCAGACCCAAAGATTTATAGATCAGTGGTTTATAATCCTCATCGAATCCGTAAAGAGGGTAAAGATTGAGCTAGTTTCTTTTCCAATATCTTGGAGGACTGTCAAATCAACAGGGGCTTGATCCTATGGATATAGGGTTTTAAAAGTGTTCGGAGGTTAAGTCTTAGAATGGACCCAGAGTTTTATTCATTGACAATTTATTTTCTCTGTCGATTCCGTAAAGCAGGTAAGGGTTGCGCAAGTCTTCGAAGCGATTTCTTTAAGGACCATTGGATCACTGGGGTCTTATCGAATAACCATTGGGTTGGATAATGGGCAGAGGTTTTTCTGTAATATTTATGTGTAAGGTTTCGGGTTTTGTTTCAGGTTTTGTTGATGGTTATTCATCGATGGGTTTTCCCTTGTTGGTCTTTATTCTTGTAAAGACATGTAACATATGTAATGTTTCCTACATTTAATTGTAGTCTCAAGAATATGTTTTGATATAGGGTTGTGTCTTAATACAAACCGTGAATCCCTATCCAACACATATGGGTAAAAGACACGTGGTTGCAGTGTTTTTAAAAACACAACCCTCCCTAGCTTCATGCGAGATCTTTCTAGAGTTGATAGATATCAACCCACTATCACGATCTTCCTTTACATTATTCTTATCAATGGTGTCCCGCCACTTGCACCTAAAAATAACACTATGGAATGAAGAGAAGTCTACCTGAATGATCTCTTGTACCTTTCCAACGTAACCTAACGTCCACTACATTAGGTTTTTATCGTGATGGCTAGCATGACTAGATTGGTCAAACTCGACTTCCACTCCACAACCTTTTGTAATGCATCCATCACTGACATCCTCTGTGAGAAAATGATGTGCATATGCCCACATAGATGGTAACATGCACCTATAAAAAGGTGAAAAAATCACAGTCTCATGTGTCTAATAATTCGAACATAATTAAAAATATAAAATATATATAGATGTTACAATTCAAAGATGCAATATGAAGACAAAAATGTATGGAAAGAGATTACCGAGTTGATGCACCCAATCCCTATGTTTAGCACATCCTCTTCAACACATGGCTAATGACCATATGCACGATATTTCTCTCTGACTTGATCAACAACCCAACTGTTAGGGCATTTCATTGGCATATTTTCCTTTAAATGATTAGGATAAGGCATTGTTCTACCATTTAGCCAACTGAATTATTTCATGTCACTATCCCATTTCCTCCTCTTCTGTTCATAAAATGCGACTCATGGTTGTGTTGCTTTCATATTGTAAAGAATGAATTTGTTGAAGGCTTCGATTTATGAATTCACCGATGAAACCAAACCAACATATGTATATATAGCATGTATGAGATCAAAATCTGCATTAATATGAAGTTCTATGTGACTAGTTACTATGTATAAATTTTAAAAATGATAAGCCACTTACTCTTTATCATGTACCTCTTTCCATTTGTTTCGAGAAGCTCCACTTCTCTTTTGTCTTCATCCCTTTCTTTGTCCCAAATTGCTTCACTTGGTGTGTTTTCGATCTACTTGATGTACTCACTGGCATAATATATATACTTATATGATATATACCCCTATGCCATATAACCGTAAAGTTTTTCCCTTTTTCAAACAAAACCTTTCAATATCTTCATGTACCTCTTTAAGAAGAATGTTCAATGACAATAAACCCCCAAATAATTCAACCTAATCTACTAGGTGAATTAGAAGATGAAGTTGTAAGTCGATGAAACTCGTCGGAAATTCCTTCTCAAACATACAAACAATATCAACTATCTCTTGACACCACCATGGAATGCTAGCCATATGAATCTCCTTCTATATGTGATCCAACGTACAAATGCATATAATTTAGATATGGCACATTGTAGGGCTTGGGCGGGGGGGTCATGGTTCACACACCGACACATGAGGAGAGGATAATGACACTAGACAATAAATAGTACATTATACAAAAATTAATTAGAAAATATCCCATTGCATAAAAAAAAAAGAAAAAAAAAATCATGTTATTGACATATGTACTCTTAGAAGGTTCAAATGGTCATGCGATTTCAACTCCGACAAATGGTCTTCCACAGTGAAGCAGTGCCGTAGTGAAGACCCATATAAATAAGGCACCCTCACAATCACTATAACTTCCTTTGTAAAAGAAATATCATATTCGTTTAATCCATGGGTCATCACCTTCTTTTAAAGACCAAGGGGGACCAACTTATCCTCTAGTTTTTTGTCTAGGCCAATGTTTATTTTTAGGTTTTGAAGAAATAGGATCTCTCCTAATAGCTAATGTGTCACTTTATTTCGATGATATGTTCCTCCATAAATAAGATGAAACATTTTTACATATATGCTATGGGATCTGGTAAGCGGGAAATATTAAGATGCTCCCAATATGGGAGTTCATAAAAGATAGATTCCCTTTTCATGCCAATTTCCAATTTATCAACATAGGTGTCAAAGAATTCTGGATTGTCAAACATAGGCACCCCGTTTGAATCAAACATTTCTACAAAAACCTTCTCCTTCTCTCTCATATGCTCTAAGCAATCAACTGGAATCATTATTGCAGACCTTTGGGTTCTCTTTGGTTTACCATTGAAAGCGAAATAATTTCCTCTTCTGTAAGGGTTTCCTTTTGGGAGGAATGCCTTGGAGCAGTCATACACTGACTTTCATAGGTAGTTGGACCACGTAGCTTTCAAAGAAGGTCCACAACATTTACATCCATGATACCCTTTTGTTACAACACTTGTGAAATTATTATATACAGGCCGACACGATAGCGACCATGAAGATCACAATAATTGCAACGAATTAGACTAAATATATGTGAATCAATATTGTTACGTATATAGACAAATGAATAAAAATGTAATTTACCAGAGAAAAATCCTAAGCCTAGATAATCACGTATGGTGTAAGCACATATGCCATACAATGTAAAACTCTTGTCTGTTGTGACAAGTCTTGATTCATTGTACACATGTATCCCTTCGCATAATTCCTTTAATTCATCTACCAATGGTTGTAAGTAGACATATGTATTTTTCACTTGTCTTCTACTAGGGAATATGAGAGCCAACATAGGATGTTCATTCTTCATGGAAAACCATGGGGGGATATTGTTATTGATCACTACTACATACCAAAAAGAATAGTTGGTGTTTTGGAGGGAATATGAGTTGATGCCATCCATGGCTGTGTTGGGTCATAGACTTCATAGCTCATCCTTTAAGTTTTCAGGCCATATATCCTCTCTATGCTTCATGTTTATTTAATCTATTGGGATTCACATAACTCCTGTCTCACTTATGTGTGAGGCATACCATCCCTACAACATATCTAATTCTTTGCAACGAAATAACCTTTGAATCCTTGGGATTATAGGCATGTGCCTCAATATCTTAGGAGGAGGACCATGTGATTTACCCATTTTTTTAATTATGGTACATGTCATGCCCACATTTTGGACATATCTATTTGTATACATATTCTCCTCTATATAAAATACAATCATTTTGACATGCATGATATGATATGTACTCAACACCCAATATTTTCAACAACTGCTTTGCCACTTCACAGCTAATCGACAATACATTATTACTCAAAAGAAACTTATCTTTGAATAACCTACAACTGGTGGGGAATATAACTGTATAATGTAAATATTTCCCATTGGTAAAATCAACATTTTTTAATGTTGATTGTGTGACAATATTTCTCAAAATATAAGGGACTTAATTGATCATGCGGGTCAATTACCTCAATATTACTGAGAAACATGGATCCAACATGCCAAAATTTTCTTTCAAGCTGTACAACAACATCGTTGTCTCTAGTTGAGTAGACATTGACTTGCCACCAGGTCGAAAGAGGGGTGGTGGAAGCATATTTTAGTCTTTTGAATAAGGTAGCAGTGATATGAGCATCATCCCTTAGCTCATCATTCTAGAATGTATCTAACAACATTGCATCCATGGTAGTCATATCCCTTAAGTAATCATCCATACCAATGTCTTTTTGATTGCCTCCATTGCCAATTTGTGATGAAGAACTACTATTGTTGTAATCATTCCTCATTGGTGAATATGGACATAGTGGGAATTGAATAGGTGGTTTATTCAACCATTATTTGTATGTTTCCTCTTCGTGTCTTTATCTTAATGCAACCTTCCATAGATTTTACATTATAGTGGGGTGCACCAGAAGATGGTAGGTGGGTCACGCATCATCACTAGAATCCTAATTTTAAAAAATATTGAATGTCATTAGTACAATATCAATGATATTAGTAAGCATGTCAATGCAATTGGTTCATTAAAATTACGTTATACCAAACAATTATTACCATTGTTGATCCATGATTACTAATGGAAGAGACCATGTTCCAATTGGAAAGGTGAAGAGGTTGTCCATTTTCATATATAAATTTCTTGCGATATGTTGCTTCTGATAAGAGCTTCCAACGTTTTTGAAATGGAGGAATATTTTTTGCATTCAAACTCAATTCTGAATCATGAATTTGCAAATTTGGAAACATTTTTATTCAAAATGACATGGATAAAAAAAAAAACAATTAGATAACAGAAATATAAATAAAATTTGAACTTACTAGAGATGGAAAGGAAGACCTCCATGAAGGACTTTGATCATAAATATGAAATGATCTGGAATTTGAAGAATTGGCCATTTGATATTATTAATATTTTGCCCCTACATTTCAGAAAAATCATAAATAAAATTTTGTGTGCATATATAAAATTAATTTCGAGAAACATACAACCACAATATGAATTTCAATCTAGTTTTCAAACATTTTTCAAGAATAAGGCGACTTTAAGTGGATAATATGTACTATGAACTACTGCAATTCATGTGGATGCATCCTAAAGGATAATTTGAGATTAATATGCCACTTTATTTGAAAATAATTTTTCAGATAACTTTTAAACCCTAGCAAGGCGCTTATTAGAACAATTCACACTGATGTGTTTAAATCATCACAGCATTGGGGCGTTCAAATAATACCCGCCCTAGTTTTTGGCATTTTGAAAGATATAAAATATGTTATCATATCGGTGCCCCTATAAAAAAAATGCACCCATGCATTTAAATAAAAACAACACCAATACGCCCTTGTTTCTGGAATTTAGAAAATAAAAATGAATTCTACCATCTTGGTGTTCTTATAACAATTACAACACTAATGCATTTAAATACAAATCACACCATTGCGTTAAAATATTAATCGCACCATTTTGGGATTTCTCTTAGATTTATTCACAATCCAAAATAATAATAATATTGTATAATAAAAATTTACTATTGATTTTACTAGTAAAAAATTGTACAATCTCTGTTCATATTTAAATTTAATTAAAATTCAGAAAAAAAAAACCTAAAAAATTCTATACTTACCTTAAACCTTTACTTTTTTTTGCCTATCTGACTGCAAAATTTCACCTTAGGGTTTAACTCCCTCTACAACTTCACAATTAGGGTTTTTCATTTCTGAGGAGTTTTAAATTTAATGGGTTTGTGTACTTACTATATATAAGGAATTTGACATGTAAAGTAAGGGATCACTTATTGAATTAGAACCAAACCATATCAACCTTGTCCATTTTTTTTAAAACGGATATATGTTTTGTGGTGCACCCTATGTAATGTAACACACTGGTGATCCCTGTGTAATTCCATGCATCGATACATTATAACATTGTCGGTTCTATCCAATTTGTTCATTGTTTCTCTCGATGTAATATTATGCACTAACGTGCCTCTGCCAAATATCCCTGTTAAGTCATTATGGTGCATTTATTGTTAGAAATCACACCGTCATAATTTAAAATTATTGAAAAAAATCAATTTTGCTGACAGTGCCAAACAATTAAATTCCTAGTGTGTTTAATGGAATAAACACACCGATGTGTTTATTCAAATAAACACACAGGTTATCATAACTCATTTTGGCTTAAAATTATTTGATTTATATATAAAATATATATAATAACTTTTGTATTGAATCATATAGGTTGTATATTGATAAAAAAATGTCTGAGAAGATGTCGAGTAAAAAAATAATGATCGACACAATGATAGTACATCAAAAAAAGAAGAGAAGGCAAGCTTTTTGTAAATTCTTTACAAAATTAATATATTTAAACTATATGTAAGTTTAGGTAATATGTATTAGTTAGTGTGGGTCATGCAGAGCCACAAAATGAAGAAGGTCGATAATATTATTTCTAATATTAGTGAAAAAGAGTGTAAAAGCTTGATATAGAAATTGCAGAAGGACGAATGAGGTGAATGAAAAAATACTATTCATTGAGAACTCTAGGGTAGAGAAAAGAGGTGATTTCTCTAGTAATGATATCTTCTTGTGAATAAATTTTACTTCTTTGATTAGGTTCTTAATTATCTTTTATTATTATAGTGTTCTCTTCATAAAACAATTATCAAAATATAAACAACAATGAGACAAGGGACACAAGATGTATGCAATCAACCAAGGCCAAAACCTCTCCGATTTGAGTGGAAAACCTAAACGAATTCTTCTTCTTCTAGAATCTTCTTCAAGTGATGAATTCCAATTCCAAGACCCTTGACCTAAAAACCTCTCCAAGACTAAGTCATAAAACGTTCTTCAAGCACTTTTCCTTCCCCGAGTCAACACTAGTAAAACTACTTGCTTCACCTTAGATCTCAATTTCCTTTCATATTTCGACTTATTGACACAGACCTGTAATTATTGACCTCTCGAGAAACCCTAGTTACAAAATGTGTGAGGGATAAACAATAATTTTATCCCTTGATTCCCTTCACTTGGATGGAGTCTCTTTCTTCTACAATTCAGCTTGTAAAGTGACTTGGTTTCTTCCTTGATTTGACCTCCAAGATGAATGTGATAATTTTAACTTCTTCTGCAACTGATGATACTAGTCTTCCTCAAATGTGTTCCCCAAAACAGATCAAGACTTCTTCATTTTTTTATTCTCCTTTCTTCACTTTATGAGAGGCTTCTTCTACTTGTGGTCCTCACACTTGATCTTCTATTTCATATGCTTGAATCAATGATATGTAAGTGAGGCCGATACCTCTTTTATATAGTAGTCTTCCCATGAAATTAAGTCGGCTTGTGTTAGTGTGTATGGCTACATCCTTTTCTAGAATGATCTCCATATCCTTTTGAAGTTTGACTTGATGGATTACTTGTGACAAGGTCTTGGACGGTTTATGACTCAAATAAATTTGGTTTTATAATATGTAACATGCCCAAATGGGCCTTCAATACATTACATTGACTTAATAGACTTTATGACTTAATGACCAAACCTAGTATCTCACAATTTGACTTTATCTATAAAATAAAATTCCTTGAGAATGAAAACCATACCTCAAACATAATGCAAATAATATTATTTTTTTCTTCTTTGCATCATTTACATAAAATCATGATTACACATGTCATTATGAAGACCGAACCTAGTTACATATTTCAACACTCCCCCTTAACTAGGGAGGTATTCATAATCCATACAAGGTACTTGGACATTCTCAATTCTAAGAATTCCCATAAGAAGAGTCAGATTGGTAACCCATTTGTTTAGAATCATATCATCCAACCTTGTCACATACTAAGGCCTTGACTAACAACTCTATCTCTCCACAAGATTACAACACCATGTTAGCATGATCAATGATTTACATACATCGTCATCATTGTCTCTCTCAGAACATACTCCACTCTCGTTCTCTCAGAGTATGTTCCACTAGGACTATTCTTATCTTTGATTCCCAATCCTTAAAGAATTTCAATCCTCTATGACTACTCTTATCTTTAATTCCCTACCACATCCTCAAAGAGAATCATATGTCAGATGCTTACCCAATCCTCCATTCTATCTTCCCTGGTGAAGATTGTTTGGTCAATTTAGTGTGTCATAAATTGCTATTTAAAATGTCAATCCGAGAGTCGTAAATTACTGAAGTGAAGTGCACTATATATGCAAGATAACCGATTTCTTAGTTCTTTGTCGTTTTTGAGTTTTTGGTTTGTTTTTGGGTTTATCTTCTGTGGATTCCATAGTGTGAGATGGCAAGATTGAAGGTCAAGTATGGATGGTAATGGTGATTTCTATAATGATTTTCCAAACTTTAAAGTTCTCAAAAAGAAGGTTTCAAACTGACTGTGATGAAATCAATTCTCAAAAGAAAATAAAAATGTACCAAAACAATGAACTAGTGACAATGGCCTAGTATCCTTACTGCTGTATGAAAAGAAAATAAAAACTGAACTCAAAGCAAATCAAAGACTGAAAGCAAAGCAAACTAAATCACACTACTTCAACCCACATTCTGACCCTTCACCTTTTGACTCGCTCCGGCTATAGGAAGTAATCATAAACAAGCTGAGTAATATGATATCTAAATTTCAGGAAATCAAATTGCATAAAACTAAACTAAGATTTAACTACTCATTCATATTTCAATTCCTGAAAATGACATAAGTAATTTAATCACTAACTTGCAGGAAAGCAAACTAAATCATACTACATCAAATAATATTCTGATTCCTCACTAATTGAGTCGCTTGGCTATAGGAAGGAAATCATAAACAGATGAGTAATATGATATCTAAGTTGCAGAAAAGTAAATAAGCAAAGCAAAACTGAAAGAAATGACAATGCTGGAATTAAAACTCAGTAAATGAATCAACAGAAAGGACAAGATGATCTCATGTCAGTAGTCATTAAAACTATGTAATTTTCCCGGGCTGCCTACAAGAACCTGAAAGAGAAAATACTGATCAGCTAGCAATCATGAGAAAGCATAAAAGAAAAGATGAACAGTAGTTAGTTATAAACATCAGGAAATATATACACAAGCAACTGATTATAAAAGCAATAGCATAATGAAAGAAAGCTAGAAAATATACAGTAGATACAGAGCTTTGGTGTATAGGGGCCCTCTGCAACCTCAGCCAATCAACACTTAGTCACAAATCGAACTCAAGAATGTTGTCTTCTCATATATTAAAATGCAGTAAAAACATAGAAATAGAGCACGGTACAGTGGCTCGTAAACACAGTCAAGATTACATATCAAAAGCTAACTATGAAGCGTATGATAGTGCGTTATTTATAAGTGAAAATGCTATAACTGATTCCTAGATTCTACACTGCCAAACAGACACCTAAATCTCACGGCCTGAGATCTAGCGATATGGTAATCATGACAGATAAATCCATGGAGTGGTGGCTGCTCGATTCGGTTCACGGATTGCTCCACAGGTGTTAGCACACCTCCGAAAATTGAGGATCTTGCCACGCAAAACTTCACGTGGGCAAAGCACAGCCATGCCACCGCAAAACTCTTGGTTTGACCACTCCTTTGACCGTCTTTGACCATGGCTGTTTGTGAGTGATTCGGCTGAACCAAGGGGACACGCTCCATGTACATGTCATTTGCAACTTGCCCATGTGGCCAGATTCTCCATTGGACACCTGTAACATAGTCTTTAACAAAATGGCTGCGGAAACTTGAGCTGGCTGCGAAAAGTGACAAGTTTCCGCAGCTGATTGGACAAAAATCTAAATCAAACAGTTGTCACAGACATAGTTAGGAAACCATTTTATAAGCTCTTTTTAGACTAATATGCAATGATTTGACAGCTTGGTGGATCAAGTAAATGGAAAAGAAGGCTGAAAAAGTATATAGGGAAGATGCAGGTTTGGGACTCAACATACCCCCACTGTGAAGGTGTTGCATGTCCTCATGCAACCAAAATTTAGTCATTCCCCTTTAATCCATATGTTCTGAAGCCTATGCTAGGACATCTAGTCCTCTTTTCTTCTTCCTTGGGGCTACCATCATCCTGGGTTTCATTATTAGACATCTGAATTTGAGATTGATCAATTCTCTGCTCAATTTTCTGCACTTTTTCTTTAGTTTCTTGTTTTTATTTTGCCATAGTCCCAAATGAAGCATGGTATTATCATGAATAATTTTATCTACTTTGCTCTGCTCTTTAAGTGCTTCATTTTCTTGCTTGATATGCCTGTTTAGAACCTCTAATTCAAATACCTCTTGCTTTAAGGATTGAACTTGTGCATCTAGTGTCATGTGGGGCAGAGTGGTACTCGGACCTGCAGCTGTTTTTTCTAAAGATTCAAGGTAATCATATACCTCCTGTTGACTGGGATCTATTTTAGGTGTCTTTCTTGGACTGAGTTCAAAGTCTTGTGGAGGAGGAGGACTGCTTTCTAGCTCTGGCCAAGAAGGGCTTTCATCAGCATGTGGAGGATTAGTTTCAATACTTGGCTGAGGACGAGGTGGACTACGGCCAGCTGGAGGTTTCTCGGGTGTTCCCCACCCTAGTCAATGAAGTGGGGCCATTTTACTTGTGTTTTACTCCCCTTTCCTCTAAGCCTGGTGCTTCTCCTTAAATATGGTGGACTAGTACTCCCTTCTTGTATGCTTTGTTTCCCTTTTTCCTTTTTCTTTGCTATAGCAGCCTGTTCTTGAAGATGCACTAATATCTCCGACAGTGTTTGATAATATTCCTCTATAGATGGCTCAGGTGATTGGTAGACTTCTTGTATGTTTCTTTTGCCTTTCACTTTTCTCTGTTTCTTGTCCTTAGTTATGTTCTCTTTTTCTTTTTGACCAACTTCTTGAGTTTCTATAGTAGGAGAGTCTTGGACTATGGTACTCTTTTCTTTTCTCCTACTCTTTCTTGGTGTCTTTGGTGTACTACTTTCAGATGCCTTAGATGGCTCTTGAAAGTAGTTTCTTATCAAGAATTGTTCCCAGGTATCTTTGTTTTTCTTTAGTTGGTCCTCAATGAGAATCTTTACAAGTCCATGATGATATAGATGAGGTTCTATATTTCCTATGTGCTTTTGGACTGTGATACTCATTTTTTTCAAACTCAGCAGTAAGAAATAAGGCAAATTAAGAGTTTGACTCTCTAAGAAATTCATCAAGATTCTAGCATGGTACATGTACATTGAACCAAAGCATCCTTCGCAAGTGATAAATTTTTGGATAACTAACAACAGGCTAGCCCATTCTTCTTTCAATGCATGAACAAGAATTCCTTTTGTAAACACAATGGCGTCCACACCTGGGTTTCGTAGCATAATTCTCCATGCCTGTTCGTCCACGCTTTTGTTTTTAAACCATCGCTCACCTTCCTGGGGTAAGCCTGTGGCAGCTGCTACTGTTGTTTCAGTCATCGTGAGCTTCAAGTCTCCAATTTCCACCATCTGGCCATCGAAAGACCGTGCAAAAGCTTTGGTTACCTCTTTATTATAGCCCTTAAATTTTTAGATGAAGCATAACCATTTGGATTTCTTCAGCAAATCTTTTGCTTGAGGGTAACCTTCTAGATATTTAGGTCCTTCTGGTTCTGCCCTTAGTAATTGTCCCATTCCTTCCTCTGTTTTGAATTTCAATTGAAAACTCAATTGCGTGTGAGGGTTTAGCAGAGGGAAGGTGGCTCAGTTGCAGGGTTTATAGCAAAATACAATGGCTGCAATCGGTATATGGATAGCAGGTAATGGGAGTGCTTCGGGATTACAGGGGGAACAGAGGATGAGCAGCCGTAATGAGTTCAAAAGAGGAAGTGCAGATGTATGTGAAGAAGATGGTCCTAATAGGATGGTAAGGGAATGGAGTGAAGTCGAGATTTTGAATTAACGGCTGTGTACGAAATGTTACACGTTTAAATGGATGGCTACGGAAAATGCGGTGGAGAGGAACCGTAATGGGATAGGTCACATCTCATGATTACAGGTGGTGAATGAAAGTGCAGTCGACTATGAGTTTAAACCCGAAAATCAATCATGAGACCGTTAAGAAATGAATTCATGGTGTGCGGAATAATATCGTGGAATGGTAGTGGGTAATGGAGCTATCGTGCTGATCATTGCACATATTAGAGCTTTTATGGTTTGATAACTATGCATAATCATGACTTTAATTGCTATTTGATTAAAAAAATTTGCTCATACCTTTGGAAACCTTGTCATTTCTTGCTCATTAGCTTTTAACCAACTGCTCTTCCTTGGTGTCTTGGAGATGTTCCATGTCTTCATAGCATATGCTCAATCACACCTACATTTTCATGATTATTGCACTAACATTTTGACTGTGGATTGAAAAACAAAGTGGTGGCTGTGGAAACTGCTTCTGGCTGCGGAAACTGCTACCAGCTGCGGAAACTGACACAACACCCTCTTAGCTGAACAAAGATAGCTAGATAATAACTAACTGAGTGAAAATAGTCCTGAAAGGGACTTTTATTGATGAAATGAAATGAAATGAGTGAAATTGACTGAAATGAAGCGGAGTGAAGTGAAATGAAAATGAGATGGAGATGGAGTGAAATGGTAAATGAGGTGGAGTGAAGATGGAAAAAGAAGGAGAGAAGAGATTTTTTTTTGGAAAATATAGAATGTCAGGAGTCCCTGATTTTCACTCTACATTTTCGGTATAAGACCGCCAATCTGTGATTGGTTTTCAGTCTTATACAATTATATCTATCTATCTATCTATCTATATATATATATATATATATATATATATATATATATATATATATATATATATATATATATATATATATATATATATAGATATAGATATATATTAACTGAAAGAAACAAAGGCTAGGTTGGTGGGGAAGAAGGATTCTTCTTCACCAGCCTTATTGCAGAATTCTCTTGAAACATTTTGACAAATTCCTCTTTTGAGAGTGGCTTATGATAAATTTTCAATCGGTGGCCATTCACAATGATAGGAGTTTGAAATTCATCAATGGTCTTGATTCTTACCACTCCATTGCTAAAGACTTTGTCAATCTCATATGGCCCAAGCCAATGAGTCTGAAATTTACCTTTGAAGTCTTTAAACTTGGAATCAAACAATAGTGCCCAATCTCCCTCTTGAAACTTTTTCTCTTTGATGTATCTGTCATGCCACTTAGCTCTTTGATGTTGAACTAGATCAGTTCTTAAAATGGCTTCTTCTATGATCTCATCTAGCTCATTCAGCTGCTCCATTCTGTGCTTTTGGGCTTCTGATAGATTCATCCCCAACTGAACTGCCATCTTGAAAGTCTTGACTTGAAATTCAATGGGGAGCAGGAATTCTTTCCCATAAACAAGTTCATAGGGAGAATGTCCTGTTTTATTCCTCCATGTAGTTCTGTAGGCCCACAAGGCTTCAGGAAACCTCTCTGCCCAATCTCTTCTGTGTAGATGGATAGTTTTGGTGATGATTCTCTCAAGAACTTTGTTTGTAGACTCCACTTGGCCATTTGCTTGCGGATGGTAAGGAGTATATTTTCTGTGCTTGATTTTGTATTCTTCCATCGGCTTCTCCATCAAGTTAGATGTAAATTGACTTCCCTGATCTGTCACAATTTCTCTCGGAACACCAAAAAGAGTAAAAATATCCTCATAAAGAAAATTAACAACTGAATTTTCAGTGGAAGAAGGCAATGCTTTGGCTTCTACCCATAATCAGTGCATACCAATATATACTTCTTCTGTTTAGTTGGTGGATTAATGGGTCCAATGAAATCTAAAGCCCATTTTTCAAAGGGTTTGATGAGTACCTGTTGTAATGGCATTTCATTTGAAAGAGTCGGTCTCCCAACTCTTTGGCAGTTGTCACACCTTCTGACATATTGTTTTGTATCTTTGAAGAGAGAAGGCCAATAATATCCTAAAGAAAGGATTTTATAGTCCGTCCTTTTGTCAGCAAAGTGTCCACTGCATGGTTCATCATGACATGCCTTAAGGATGTCAGGCATTTCATCTTCCCGAACACATCTTCTGATCACACAATCTAGCCCTGTTTTAAACAATCCATTAGAAATCCATGAATAATTCGAACTCTCCTGAATAATTCTTCTTTTTTCACTAGGAAATAATTGTGGAGGTAGCTTCCCTGTAACCAAATAGTTAGCAATATCTGCATACCAAGGAGTCTTAGTAGTTACTGCAAACAAATATTCATCTGGAAACTTATCCTCTACAGGAGAATCTTCGTTACTATTTTGGATCCTAGACAAGAAATCAGCTACTGTATTTTGTTTCCCTGGTCTATCCAACACAGTAATATTGAATTCTTGTAAAAGTAAGAGCCATCTTGTAACTCTACCATTAGTAACAGGTTTTTTCATTAGATATCTAATTTCAGAATGATCAGTATGGAAAAAAGTTTCATAGCCTGTTGTATAGTGTCTAAACTTATTGATTGCATGAACAACAGCTAAGAACTCTTTTTCAGTCACAGTATAGTTCAACTCGGTAGGAGTCAAATTTTTACTGGTATAGTAAATGGCATAAGGAACTAAATCCTTTTGGCCCAACATAGCTCCTAGAGCTGTATCTGAAGCATCTGTAGAAATATGGAAAGGAAGTTTCCAATTTGGCCCTCTCAAAATGGGTGCTTCAGATATTCTTGTTTTCAAAGTTTCAAATGCAGATTGAAAATCAGGATCCCATTTGAATTCACAGTCTTTTGTAAGTAATTTTAAGAGTGGAGATGCTATTTTGGTGAAGTTTTCGATAAATCTTCTATAGTATCCAGTAAATCCAAGTAAACTTCTAACATCTTTTTGAAAATTTGGAATAGGCAACTTGGAGATTACTTCGACTTTCGATCCATCAACTTTAATCCCATCCCCCGAAATATGATGTCCCAAAACAATACCTTCAGTAAAAATCATAAAGCATTTTTCATGACTCAATGAAAGGTTTGTTTCTTTACACCTTATAAGGACTTTTTCCAAATTCTCTAATGCCTCTTCAAATGAATTACCATAAACTGTAAAATCATCCATATAAACCTCTACACAATCATGGATTAGATCAGAAAAGATTCCTAGTACTGCCCTTTGAAATGGTGCGGGTGCATTACATAATCCAAAAGGAAGTACTCGGTAAGCAAAAGTTCCCCATGGACAGGTAAATGTGGTCTTATCTTGATCTTCAGGTGCTACCTGAATCTGATTATAGACACTAAAACCATCCAAAAATGAAAAATACTTTTTGCCTGCTAAAGTATCTAATACCTGATCTATAAAGGGTAAAGGAAAGTGATCCTTTAAAGTTGCTTTGTTCAATTCCCTGTAATCAATGCATACCCTCCATTTACCATTCCTTTTAGGTACTATAACCAAAGGAGAAACCCATCGTCTATCTGAAATTGGATAAATGAAGTTTACATTGAGTAGTTTTTGTTCTTTCACTATCTCCCTAAGGTTTGGATTCATCCTCCTCTAAGGTTGTTTGATTGGTCTACTGTTTTCCTCGATATAGATGTGATGAATGCAAGTCTTAGGGTCAATACCTTTCATATCGGTATACTCCCATGCAAATGCAGTAGAATGTTTTTGCAAGATTTTGGTTAGCTCTCCCTGTTGTGATTTTTCCAAGTTTTTGTTGATATTCAATGTTTTACCTGGAAAGATCTCAATGGCAGAACTACCAAACTCTTCCATAGAGAAAAGAGACATTTGTCTAGATGATAGATACTCAATGTCAGAATCTAACTGAAATTGTGTGTGGTCATATTCTAAAGATGTTTCAAAGTTTTCTAATGTGTTCAGAATTTGACTATCTTCACTGATTTCAGAAATGGTAAAGACAGGTTGTATAGTATCTTCATCATCAACCCACTCATTATCTCCTATTTCTGTAATTGCTTTTGCTGGAGGATAGAGATTGAATTTCTTTGTCGAATTACCATCAGAAATATACATATCCCCAGACCTACAACTGATAAAAGCATCAGCTGTGGCTAGCCAAGGTCTTCCTAAGATGAGAGGGTGTCCTCCTAAATTACTCTTGGGAGTTAAAATCATGAAATCTACTGGATATTCCCAAGAGTATAAGGAGACCGAAATGTCTTCTAATACACCATCTGGTTTGATAATTGATCGATCTGCAATTTGCAGTAAAGTAGGTGTAAAAAGAAGATTAGGAAGTTTTAGCTGTTCCACAGTCTGTCTACTCATAATGTTGATAGCAGCCCCTAAATCAATCAAAGTATTTGGAATTTCTACCCCATTGATATGTGTTTTGACAATTGGACTACCGGGATCTACATACTTCTGCATAGTAATTTTTCCCATCATGATATCTACAATTTTTCCTACCAGGTGGATCCTTCTTGTATCTCTTGGTTTCCTTCTTGGTCTATTAAGACTCAACTCCTTTATTGTTTTTGCTAGAACATGAATCTCTTTAATGGCTTGTAACAAGGGAATCTTGATACAGACATTCTTTAATTCATCTAGAAAATCATAGTCAGGCAACAAGATTTGTTTTTCCACCCCTTTGTCAATTTGTAATGTTTCAGGAAAAGGAGGTGTGGATGAAGATGCAGGTTGCTCAACTATAGGAGTTGTGCGGGTTGACTCTTTTTCTTTTTCTTTTTGAGTGCTTGGGTTTTGAAGAGATGCTTCAGAACCTTTATTGGCTTCAAGAGAATCTTCCTCAGAAATTCTTTGCTTTTGAGCATCTATAGAAGGCTTATCTAAAACTCTACCAGATTTGAGTTGTACATCATTGAGAGGAACAATCATATAGGTAGGAAATTGTTGTCCTTCTACCATGTAAGCATTTTGAGGGTTTTTATTGTTGGGGTTCGGAAATGGCTGGGAAGGTAATTGATTTGTCTTCTGTTGGAATGGGAGCAAGAGTTGAGAATTTGGATTCTATTGAGAAGGTTTTTGTTGTTTTGGAAATGGCAATGATAGTTGTGGATTTTGATTTGGAAGTTGTGGAGCTTGTTGATTTTGAAAAGATGGAGGATATTGATAAAATTGAGAAAATCTCCCATAAGGATTTTGCATACCTTGTACCCATGATTGAAAAGGATTTTGAGGTTGGGACCAAGGTTGTTGCCAAGGATTCCAATTTGGTGGGGGTTTAAAGTTCATAGAGTTGTTAAACCCTTGATTTTTTTGCCCCTGCCAAGGTCTCCTTGCAACAAAACAGAGAGACTCAATTGAATTTGGATCTTCTTGAAAGACAGCTTTGAGCCCGGGAATTGAAGGACAATCCTTGGTCTCATGGTTTTCTGAACAAATCACACATGTTTCTACAAATTTTTCATCTAAGGGACATTCCCTTAGAGCATGTTTCTTTCTACATTTTGGGCAAAAGATGGCCAAAGCTTCAGCTTCTGCTTTCTGCTTGTTTTGTATTTTAAGGGTGTCTAGTTGCTCACTAAGACTCCCTAAGATATCAGTTTTGAATTCATCAAGCATGTTGCCAATCTCAGCCCTACTTACTAATCCAGTTGCAGATTTGTTTGCTCTAATAAGAGAAGGATCTCTAGGCCCTTTTCCAGTTTTAGATTTTCCCCTTGAGAGATGGACACATAGCTCTGCTATATCATGAAGTGGAAGTTGAGATATATCTCTTTTTCCCATCATGTTCAAAATATCTATCCATTCATCTCTAATGGCTTTTAATAGAAGGGATTTCAAGGTTTCCTCATCTAAGTTATTCATTTTTTCTCTTTTCAGGTTGTATTGAAATCTTTCAAGTAAATCCTCTAAGTTTTCATCTCCCCTTTGCACCATTTTGAATACCTCATCCTTGTGATTGGTGGGCATACAATAGTCCAGGTATCTATCCAAAAATGTTTGTTTCATATCATTCCAAGTCCTAATGGATTGAGTGACTAATCCCATGAACCATTTCAAAGCAGCTCCTTTCAATGTTGAAGGAAACAATTTGAGTTTTTGAGAGTCTTCCAGATAATCATAAGTTCGACACACGACTTCAAACTCAAATAGAAATGTTTCAGGATCCTCATTTCTTAACCCATGAAAGTTTGGGAGGACAGATGGTGAGATGTTTTTCGTTGTTGCTTGAGAATCCTCATCAACTATAGGAAATCCAAATGAGTTATCTCCATCCCTATTCCCCCATTGTTACCTCTACCTCCTCCATTGTTTCCTCCTCCTCCTCCTCTACCTCTACCTCTACCGAATATGTTTACTACTTCCTCTATCATGATAGTTTCCTTAGAGACTTCAGAGTCCTCTGGTTCCTCTACTAATGGTGAACGAGGAGGAATTTATCTCTCTTCTTCTTCAGGTGATTCTACTTCTTCAACTACAATGTGTCTCCCTGTAGAAGTAAAGAAATGATCTTTTCCTAATTCAGATTCGATGGATGGTGTGGGAGAGTCTCCTAATTCAACTACTGCCTCTTGAATTCCAGGAATCCTAAGGCTAGGAGTGTGAGTTGGAGATGATGGAGGTGTCTCTTGCTATTCCTTGAAGTAGATGGAGTTGTAAAAATTGAACTCTTGGCCCTAGCTAAAAACCTTCCCCTAGAATCTCTTGCTCTATGCATGTCATTTTTTTTTATTTTTCTTCAAGTTGGGCTAATAATTCTCTTTCTGATCTTCCAGGTCACTCTAGGTGCAAGAAGAGAGCATACTCAAGAATTTATTAAACCAATAACTCTCTCTTTTCTGATCCTCCATATCACACTAGGTGCAAGAGGAGAGCATACTTTGAGAAGTTATCAATTTTTCCTTCCTTGAATTTTTCTTGTTTTTTTTTAAGAAATTGGCTACCTAGTTTCACTTCCCCGACAATGGCGCCAAAATGTTTGGTCAATTTAGTGTGTCCTAAATTTCTATTTAAAATGTCAATCTGAGAGTCGTAAACTGCTGAAGTGAAGTGCACTGTATATGAAAGATAACTGATTTCTTAGTTCTTTGTCGTTTTTGAATTTTTGGTTTGTTTTTGTGTTTATCTTCTGTCGATTCCCTAGTGTGAGATGGAAAGATTGAAGGTCAAGTATGGATGGTAATGGTGATTTCTACAATGATATTCCAAAATTTAAAGTTCTCAAAAAGAAGGTTTCAAACTGACTGTGATGAAATCAATTCTCAAAAGAAAATAAAATGTACCAAAATAGTGAACTAGTGACAATGGCCCAGTATCCTTACTGCTGTATGAAAGGAAAATAAAAATTGAACCCAAAGCAACTCAAAGACTGAAAACAAAGCAAACTAAATCACACTACTTCAACCCACATTCTGACCCTTCACCTTTGGACTCGCTCCGGCTATAGGAAGTAATCATAAACAAGCTGAGTAATATGATATCTAAATTGCAGGAAATCAAATTGCATAAAATGAAACTAAGATTTAACTACTCATTCATATTTCAATTCCTGAAAATGACATAAGTAATTTAATCACTAACTTGCAGGAAAGTAAACTAAATCATACTACATAAAATAATATTCTAATTCCTCACTAATTGAGTCGCTTGGCTATAGGAAGGAAATCATAAACATATGAGTAATATGATATCTAAGTTGCAGAAAAGTAAATAAGCAAAGCAAAACTGAAAGAAATGAAAATGCTGGAATTAAAACTCAATAAATGAATAAGCAGAAAGGACAAGATGTTCTCATGTCAGTAGTTATTAAAACTATGTAATTTGCCCAGGCTGCCTACAAGAACCTGAAAGAGAAAATACTGATCAGCTAGCAATCATGAGAACGCATAAAAGAAAAGATGAACAGTAGTTAGTTATAAACATCAAGAAATATATACACAAGCAACTGATTATAAAAGCAGTAACATAATGAAAGAAAGCGAGAAACTATACAGTAGATACAGAGCTTTGGTGTACAGGGGCCCTCTGCAACTTTAGCCAATCAATACTTGGTCACAAATCGAACTCAAGAATGTTGTCTTCTCATATATTAAAGTGCAGTAAAAACATAGAAATAGAGCACGGTACAGTGGCTCGTAAACACAGTTAAGATTACATATCAAAAGCTAACTATCAAGGGTATGATAACGCGTTATTTATAAGTGAAAATGCTATAACTGATTCCTAGATTCTACGCTGCCAAACAAACATGTAAATCTCCATGGCCTGAGATCTAGCGGTACGGTAATCATGACAGATAAATCCATGGAGTGGTGGCTGCTCGATTCCGTTCACAGATTACTCCACAGGTGTTAGAACACCTCCAGAAATTGAGGATCTTGCCATGCAAAACTTCACGTGGGCAAAACAGAGTCGTGCCACCGCAAAACTCTTGGTTTGACCACTCCTTTGACCGCCTTTGACAGTGGCTGTTTGTGAGTCATTCGGATGAACCAAGGGGACACGCTCCATGTACATGTCATTTGCAGCTTGCCCATGTGGCCAGATTCTCCATTGGACACCTGTAACATAGTCTTCAACAAAATGGCTGTGAAAACTTGAGCTAGTTGCGGAAAGTGACAAGTTTCCGCAGTTGATTGAACAAAAATATAAATCAAACAGTAGTCACAAACATAGTTAGGAAACCATTTTATAAGCTCTTTTTACACTAATATGCAATGATTTGACAGCTTGGTGGATCAAGTAAATGGAAAAGAAGGCTGAAAAGGTATATAGGAAAGATGCAGGTTTGGGACTCAACAAAGATAAGAATGATGTGTCTATCTCTCCCTCTCAATTAGGGAGGATATGCCCATTACAATGAATGAATGTGCCCAATCTCCCTCTTAAGCAAGGATTTGACCAAGCTCCCTCTTGAATAGGGACTTGCTTCTAGTAGCTCTTTAGGTGGAGATCATGGGACAAACAACTTCTTATAGGAGTCCTTCCTTCAATGTCATAAGTTTCTTCTATGATATGGAGCCTACATATTTTTGGTACTTCTTATAGGGCACAGACCATCCATCACTTTCATTCGTGAATCTTGTCAACCATGTCACCCTTATTTTCATCGCAAAGTGAACCATTAGTCCATATCTACCCTTCCTTCATGCATTTCTACCTTCTTTATGTCATGTTACCATCAACATATTTCATCCTACCACATAAGCATCAGTTGTAGATGGAATCTATAACTCTTCCCTTGGTATCCCTCCATTAACTCATCTAGATATCTTTCAAAATTAGAAGAATGAATTATTAAATAAAAATTACCTTTGTGATGGTATTTCATCATGACATCTCTCTTCCTACATCAAGATCCTGCATACCTATTGACACATCTCTAAAAGATATACAAGTTCAATTGTCTCTCTCTTTTTTAGACGTTATCAAGATCTTCATATCTTTGCCATGGAGATATCATAGACAAATATTTTAGTCCTTGGATGTTGATTGTATTTTCCATAATTATAGTTATCATGATATCTTCCTTTTGTTATTCACATATTTCTTACTAGGAACTCCCATCCATAGTTCCTATATTGTCATCAACCACCTCATATTTCATATGAGGAAATATTATGTTGATTTCATCTAGTCAATATGTGAACCACGACCTCATGAATATTTCCAAAGGAGGAGATCCGTTTCTTTTTTATCATGCTCTTGAGGTATATTACTTATTCACTATATTTGCAACCATATGACATGACGTTATTTTATCAAGTATAAGCCTACATACCTCATCTCTTTATTTTGGTCATCTAGTCTTCATGTGGTAGCTTCCTTGATCGAAAGAAATTCAATCCCTTGAATTGATTCAATTATTTTTTCATCATACCATCATCCCATGAATCCCATACAAGTTAGAATTTCCAATAAGACACTTGCTTCTTCCAGTAGGTGAACCTTCCCATGAAGATTCCAATGGAGGATCTTGAATATCCTCATCCTGTAAATGCTCCTTTTGTATGATGAACTCGATACTAGATGGCTTTATTTTTCCCATAAGTACTCCTTATGCTTCTAATGAGGTTACCAAGAGCTTCATCCTTCTATAGGTGAGATTCACAGAATTCTATTTCAGCTATCTTTCATGCTTCTTTATGATGTTTTTATGAGCTTTTTCTTTCAATTGTATGCTTTTATGATTCCATCTACTAATATGATGCATCTTATCATGTTTTTAACGATTTGTACCATCATAGTTATACTTTACAATAGAAATTCTGAAACAGAAACCTAAAAAGCACTAGGAGAGGAAGACTATCTCAATCATAATAGAGATTGTGTACTTCCCCCTTCTCAGATTTTTTCTTTTTAGCTTCTTCTACTTCTTATGTGATATGGGCTTCTTCCCTTGCTCTTTTGTTGCTCTCCATCTTGAGCTTATGAAAATCTCTCTTGTAGTGCCCATATTCTTGACATACATAGCATTGCACCTTTCCATATTCTTCTTTCATTTCTTAGGACCAAATTTCCAAAAATTCCCTTTTCTCTTTGCCATAGCACCATATGCTTGAGTTCGCTCATTTGATCATACATCATACTTTTCCTTCAACCTGGTTTCTTCAATTTTTCATAGTGATCATAGATCTTTGAATGGATTAGCTTCCTTCTTCCCAAACATTCTTGATGTAAAGTTACCCCATTCCTTTGGTAGTGCATTTAGTACTATAGTATTCATCTCTTTCTGAGACATTATTTCTCCTAAATATTGTAGTTGGTCCATTATTTCATATATCCTCATAAAGTATGAGGTTATTCCCGCTTCTTCTGATATCTTCATCTTGAATATTTCTTTTCTTAATGAGAATATTTTTCCTGCAGTCCTTATGAAAAAAAACTCTACAATTTTGTCATATATTTCTTTTGATGCTTCAAGTTTAGATTCATAGGGAATGAGGGGATCCTTGATGGATTCTATGAGAATTCTTTGAGTCCTTACTTCTCTTTTCGTATACCTTGCAAGTGTTTGAGAATCTTCCTTTGGAGGTTTGGTGATTGAGACCTTAACATGATCCATGACTGTTATATGGAATTTGCATCTACGGATAAACACATTTTCCCTAGGTGGGTGACTACACCTAGAACAATAGAAAGAAAGTAGTTTAACCTTTTCTTATAGAAGATAGATGATATGGAGGAACTTACTTGTAGCCTTTCGCTTCCTTGATCTCTTTTGAATCACTCCCATCGCTCCCACTTGAACTAAATCCGCTCAAAAGGCACCTGCATCAAGAGAAACAGAAACAAGAAACGATCAAAGTATACATGATCTATCTACTATAAAACAATGGAATCAAAGACATCGAAACACATAATCATGATAGATATGAACAATCATATGAGAAAAGGAATAAGCTATTTATTAATGTAGAAGGAAGGGTATCACCCAATATAGTTTGATCTTGTGCCACTCCTCTAACTTCAGTCCAACCCTCGCCACATCATAAGCACACTACTCCAGAGGCATAACATTGCTTAACATAAACTCAATTCTCAAACCAATAGAATTTCCTTACAAACTGTAGATTCTAATCCCCTTGATCACTATGATGAGTGCTCAATTGATAGGAAATGGAGGTGGTTTTGTCATAAATGAGGGTATTGAATGGCCTTCCAAACTTGAAGTTAGTTTCCACGGAGCAAGGGATGAGAGGATAGGAGGTTAATGGATCCTTAGCCTATCCAATTTTGAGCTCATAAGAGGAGATAAGAGATGGGATCCTTATAGAATCATCTAGAATGAAGGAATAATCCCAGAAGCGTATGCAAATTTCACTCAATCTCACCTAGTGCAGGTCAAAGAGGGCCTAAGTGCACTGTAATGTAGGCCACAGTGGGCCTGCCTGCTCTGCAGTGCAATTACCCCTAACCAAGGCTGCATTGGTGCCCCAAGGAGGCATTTTAGCAAGACTTCAGGCCAGGAAACTTTCATAGAAGGGAGACATTCAATGAGTTGACTTGTCTAGGTCATGTAACAACTAAATTAGGATTTGATGAGCCCTAATGGTATTGATCTAAATGTCGGGAGTGATGTGTCCAAGTAGATCTGTAACAATGACCTCATTTTATATGAGGTTTAGATCTATCCTTCTCTTCCATGCAAGAAAATTTGAAGCTGCAACCAATTTTTTTCTTTCCCTGCAAAAATATATTTTGGCATATTCAAATGTAGACGTAGATAAAATTACTTGTGAAGATGCTCTTTAAACATGATTCCTTCTTGATTTTGATGATGATATAAATAATTAAAAACTTCTCCTTGATGAAAATCATTTTCTTAAAATGTCATCCTTGACTCCGAAGAGAGGGAGATCACTTTAGATCTTTTGATGATGATGACAACGTTCTTGATCTTGCTTTCCTTTGATAAGTAGACTTCGAGATGTTTCAATATTTTTATTTGAGTAGAGATAAGATTATTTTTAGGTCTCCTCCCTTGTGATGATATGATGAGCGAGGATCCCAAGAATGCTTCTACTGTAGACCTCTCCTTTGATCTATCTAGGGTTTTGATACTTTTATTCTAGATGATGATGTATCCCTTGTCTTCTTGGAGATGAGAGGATTTCCTTTTTATCCCTTTGATTCCCGTTTTGTTCTTTGAGTGCTTGAGCATCCCTTATGGAGCTTCCCTTTCTTAACTTGTCACCTTAGCTCTGAAACCATGTTGAGAAATCTATGGCAAATACAAGAGGTGATTTCTCTAGTAATGATAACTACTTGTGAATACTTTTTACTTCTTTTGATTATGTTCGAATTTATTTTTGATCATTACAGTGTTCTCTTTATCAAAAGACTATAAAAATATAAAAAACAATGAGATAAGGTACACAAGATGTAGGCAATCATCCAAGGCAAAAACCTCGCCAAGTTGAGAGGAAAACCCAATTGAATTCTTCTTCTTTTAGAATCTTCTTCAAGTGATGAATTCAAAGACGAAGACCCTTAACCTAAAAATATATCCAAGACTAAGTCACAAAACTTTCTTGAATAAATTATTCTTCCTTGAGTCAATTCTAGTCAAACTACTTGCTTAACCTTATATCTCAGCATCCCTTCAGATTTTTGCCTATTGACTCAAACCTGCAATTCTCAGTCTCTCTAGGAACCCTAGTTGCAGCACGTGTGAGGGATAAACAATAATTTTATCCCTTGATTACATTCTCTTGGATGGATTCTCCTTCTTCTACAATTCAACTTGTAAAGTGACTTGGTTTCTTCCCTAATTTGACCTCCAAGATGATTGTGATAATTTCAACTTCTTTCATAGCATATGGTACTAGTATTCCTTGCACATATGAAAGGTATTTTCCCTAAAACAAATCAAGATTACTTCAAATTTTTCTTCTCCTTTCTTCACTTGACGAGAGGCTTATTTTACTTTTTTTCCTTACACTTGATCTTCTATTTTAGATGCTTCAATTAATGATCTCTAAGTGAGGATGATACCTCCTCTATATAATAGTCTTCCCATCAAATTAGGATGGCTTGTGCTAGTGTGTAGGCCAACATCCTTTTCTAGAATGATATCCATCTCATTTTGAAGGACGACTTGATGGAGTACTTGTGACAAGGTCTTGGAGAGTTTATGACTTGAATATATTCTTTTTTTATAATATCTAACATGCCCAAATGGGTCTTCAATACATGACATTGACTCAATAGAATTTATGACTTAATGACCAAACCTAATATCTCATATGGGAGCTTCATCTATAAAATAAAATTCCTTGAGCATGAAACCCATGGCTCGAGAATAGAATAAATAATTTTATTTCTTTCTTATTTGCGTCAATTACATAAAATGATGATTACATATGTCATTATGAACACTGAACCTAGTTACATATTTCAACACTATTCAATATGAGTTTTTCTTTTTTCGTTGGGAATTTTCGTTAATCATATACTTATGAATATTAGATAAAATGTTTCAAACAATATATTATTTCATATATGTCTAATTTTATACAGGGATTAAAAACAATGGAAAATATCAATGTCATTCTAAGAAAAGAAAAATTATGAAACATATAAATGACGATGAATTGGTCATTAGCTCATCTGGAGTGGTGCTGGAGGTTAATGAAAGGGGGGATTTTTTTTACAAAACTATGAGGGATCTAGTGGAATGAATGTATAGATATACTTTCCACTTATAATATAAAAATTAATCCAATGATTCCAAGAACCAAATTATATCTAAAATATAGGAAGCATTTCCAGAGAAATGGCTAAAGAGAGATGTTAGACTTGTAATAGAAAAAACATACAAAAAAAAAGGAATCATTCAAAAGGTACTATTCCTAATTAAAATGATTTTCTAGAATTATATGTATATATTGCTACACACCATTCATTTATTAATATCAGTTTTGTTATATTTATTTTTCATATATCAATATAAAAATAGTTTATTACCTTTTCTAGGAAGATTATGAAAATTCCAAATGATCAACAAAATGATATGTGAAACATGTCGGTAGGAATGTTAAAAAAAGTGTACAAGGTGATGGTCAAAGAAATGGATAGAACTACCTCAGAAGAAGAGCCATATAAAAGAAAATGTGCTACAAATGTATGTAAGCATGATTGACTTTGTACATATACCAAAAACAAATTACCATTAAATATTAATTTTGAAGTATTTTCTTGTAGGCATGATAAAAAAGAATTGAACTCATTCAACACATAAAACAGGATGCCAAGGAAGAAAAGGGTTGATATCAAAGTTTGTCAGTAATTATTAATATTTCCTTGTAACAAATCAAGGTTTCATTTTTATATATTTTAAGTTATTGTACAAAAACCCTCCTTGAATGTCTTCAAAAAGGTGCTAACATACAAAGAAGAGCCATCAAAGAATTGATTGATATTGGGTTAAATATGGGTTGAGTATATGTTGGCATATCAAAAATTAATTCCAAAATTTGTAAGCATCTATGTTGTTTTACTTCTATGAGTTTATAATTAATAGAAAAAAAATTATATTAAACCTCTTATTCATAACGGGGTTTAAAACATGCAGGAAACAAAGTATGGAACTATGTCAATAGAAGACTTGTTGCAACAAGGCATGAGATTTGGTTTTGGAACCATATGCACAATTTATGCGTCACTTCTTGCTATGGTACATTGTTATTCAATTTACATTGATGTATGTTATTTATTTCAATTTTCATTATTATTACCAATTTAGATACACTCATTACACTTATTTTTTATGTTTGTAAATGGAACAAGATCAAGAAGATGAAAAAATTAGATGTAAATTTTTTTTTGTCCAAATAACCCAAGTGATGGAAGTAGCTTGAGAACAGACAACATTTCTAGTGAAGAATGATGATATATTTGGATATCAATGAAACTTGATGTCTTTTTTGAAATAATTGTCTTTGAAAAATCAGGAATTTTGTTTAATGTAATGGACATAGTGTCCCAATTGAAAGATAGGGGTTTACCAATAACAATCCCATTTTGTATGATGAAGAGACTCTTATTGATATATAATAAAATACATTTTAGTTTATTCTATTGTGTTATCCCATGTAGTTTTGAAATGCTAAACCATTAGTTAAATATATGGATGATTAAATATTGTAATGAAGAGATGTGAAATCTGACAATATAACAAATAAATCCAAACATCATTTTTTCCGAAGGAAAAAGTGTAATTTTATTCAAAGTGAAAAGAAAAAAATTACTTGTAGTAGATGCTCAAAGCATATGTATAATAAGTGGATCTTGTTAATCAAGATAAAAAATAACTCATCAAATAGTTACCCTATGCTACTCTTTCCTACTTTTCTTTTTTTACACTTTTCGCCAACCACTAGAGTTGGGTGTGGATGATACAATTGTCTTTTGTTACTTAGTTATATTTGATGAAACTTATTTTTCTAAATCTGAGCCTCGTGATGCATGAGTGTGTTTGGTACCAATTGCTTCTTTTTCAAACGTAGTCGTCACAATCTATTGGTGTTGTTTAGGAGGTATTGGAACTACTGCTGAGATGTGTTCGACATATCTTTCTGCATGGTGTCTTGGGGGTTCTGTGAATTGCTATTTGTGGTGTTTGCTATAGCTTATTCTTCTTCTATTTCAATTACCTTTGGATTAGAGCAATTCCATCCTTTTGGATTTTGTGGTTGTATTTTATTTCTTTGAGGGCATGCGCTTTGAAGATGATTGATTTGGAGACTTATACGACATCTGGAAGTTGTATTCTCATAGTCAAGGGGTTGGGACCACTTCTTGTTGTTGTGAAAATAACAATATGCAATATGGTAGAACTTTACTAAGGTCTACCTTGACATAGATTCTAGAAAAAGTGAAGATATCCTTTGTGAGTCGGTTTGCATCTACCACTAAAAATTTCCCAATGGCATTCCAAATGTCTGCTAATAATTTATGATGCCAAAAGTGTAAAGGTAAGTTATGTATCCTTACCCGTACTAGCGTTGTGGAAACCACGATGGTATTTGCATTGAATCCTAGAAACCATGGAGTTATGAGGAGACCCATAATACCACAAAATGAAAGTCCCTCATGTAACACATACTCCCTATATTTTGTAGTGTCGAATTCTACAATGAAGAAACCTTTTGAGCATAAATGGATGTCACAATTTTCTTTCCAATTGGACAATATCCATTAATGCAGGACTTCTGATTTGGGCTAGAACCCATTGAATCTGCATATCATGGCTTTTGAAAGATATTCATCATGAATTTCATTTACCTCAGGCAATGTAATTGTCAAAACTAGTACCTGAGTCATTTGTTCCACAATGTAGGGTCCTGTAGTAGTGGCAGGTTGTTCTGTTTATTTATGAGGCTCCTTCTTCCCCTTGACTGCATCTTTGAAGGTGGTTGGTCCTTTGGAGCTAGTACCAGGACGTCCTCCTAGAAGTCTTGTGTTAAGGTAAATGGTTGAACCCGTCCAATGTTATAATCATATGGCTTGTATTCCTTCTGCACTAATTTTCCTGCATAAATTAGAGATTGTAGCCGAGCTCATATACCGAGACTCTCTCAAATCATTTGTTGGAGATTTTTTATCCTCTCACAACTCCTGATCTTCAAGAAAACAAATTTTCCTTCAATTGTTCTGATAAAGAGAGGTATCAACGTTTGATCTTCACAGTTGCTCCTTGTAATATTCTCTATTGTACAATGTTTTTGACCATTTCTTGTTGTTTGTTGTAGGTTAAGGTCACTAATGATTTTAATTCAAAGCTTCCACTGTCAAATTCTAATTGCATCCCCGAAGCACAAAGCCTGTAATTGTTCTCAAGGAAGATGTGGAGATCGATTTTCTAGATTTCTTTCACTCGCCTCCCACAACTACTCGTATACTGCAATCCTAGATCTTCCATAGAAAAACCCTCCTGTGAGAAGCCTGACACAATTATAGGGCATGAGATCATAGATATGGTATAAAAATGGTAACCAGAGACCCTACTGTACCAACCTTCCATAGGGATATGATAAGCTGAACAGGGGCTTCCCATTCGTGGGCGTAGATCTTGTCTATGGAGTATATGAGGAAAATTTGGTGGTATTCACTTTGCCCAGAGTTATTTTTGTATATGTGTCAATAGATCCCAATGTAAATACTGAGATCCAAAAGTTTTATAGGTGGAACATGTTTTGTTGAAGATCCACCCCCTTCGAAAGACTAGATTTAGACAAGAGATAAGTATATTTGGGCTCTGTTTGGTTGATGTCCACTGAGTTTTCAATCCTAGATTTTTTCTTCAATTCAATCACCGTCATCTGGGATTTCCATGGAGGGTGGGCAACGCTTTTTTTGTATTATTTAATGGATGTGTAGGTGATCACATCTGGGGATGACGACAAAGGATTGGGGCTTTTGCATCCCTTATTCTAATATGAGGAGCATAATTCCGTGGAGTCCTTGGAGCAGTATTGAGTGCAATACCTCTACTCATGAAAAGACAAATCAAGGCTGTAGATCCATAAATTTGGCTTCCTGTCAAAACCCTCATCGTGAATGCATCCGAGGATAGATCTGTCCTCTCTATGCATAGGTGTTGTAGAATACCGATCATGGAACAAGTAAAAGGAGAGATATTTATCTCGACATATTAAGACTGTTGATGGATTTGTTTCCAAGCTCGGATTCTCTATTGCTAGGTGGCAGGAACCACAGATCATCATGGCCCTAACCTCTCAAGTGCTCCCAGATTTACATTCAACATATAAATTTAGGCGAATAGTTTTGGATTTGCATAGTTTTGCAGTACCAAAGATCCTCGCTCCTCTGCAATCATTAGAGAACACTAATTTCTCTCTCTCTCTCTATGAACCAAAAATTCGATAGTAAAGGATACATCAATTTCAACTATGTTATTTGTGATATTTTCCCTTATTTTGTATTTAGGTTATAGGAGATAGTAATGGGATTCTAAGATTTGAAAGGCCGTTTGAGTAATGATCGATGTTCTTAGAATTAGTTCAACTGCAATCATGCTCAATTGACATATTTAAGTCAAGGACCATTTACTCCAAAATTATTTCTTAGATCTTCTATTTCTTCTTTACACTCGGCGCTTTGTGCACATCCATACTATTACTTCAATTAATCCAAACATCATATAAAAATACACTAATTAAATTTTAATTTATATGAATATTTTTATAAGATATATGTCGATTTTCGATGAATAATGAATTTAAAAATTACAATAATTTCACTCTCACAAGTCGATGTTTCCAAAAAAGAGAAAATATCATACAAAAAACTAATGCATCCATAACATAAAAATGCATCGGTGCTTTATGTTATATAAAATCACTGTGACGACATATGTTTTGCATGGTCAGTGCCTTTTTTGAAAACAAAAACACTGGGGCGTTTAGTTCTTCAAGTGCCAATGTTGTTTTCAATTAACACTTGATGCATTGTAATTCTTAATGCACTAGTGATTTCATAGAACTAGCACCCTAGTCCTACAAAATATCATTTCCAACCCTGGTGCATCAATTATTAAAATTAACAACACCAAACCTTTTATGTACCTAATGCACTGGTGCTTTTATGTAAACAATGCACATCAACACTGTGAGTTTAAATAAAAGCACCAGGACTGCAATAGTTTTTTGCATGCCACAATGTCATTCATTAAAAGAATGCCCCATGGCATTTTTTGATATATAAGCATCGAGGCGGTAAACATTTCATGCACAGGTATTATTTGCATTAAAAAATCTTGGCGATTTTAGTTATGTATGAACCCCAATGATTTTATATATGTTGTGCATCGGTGCTACTTGTTCCATGAAGCAGACCGCAAAAAAGACATCCGCTAAAACCTTCATCTGCCTAGATTTTTCCAGTTGATATGAATTTCCATTATAATCTCACTAAAACATATTCTACCACAAATGGATGTTTTAACGAATGATTTTTTTGACAATTTTTGTCAATTTTATAACACTAAAAACCTTTATGACAACCTCCACTAGAAGGTATTTTCCTTGTAGTGTGTGTAAAAGCTCAACTCTAATAGTTGGAGTGGTATCTTCGGGTAGGAGAAAGATCTTCAAAACAAAATGATACATATAATCTACACCAATCTATGGAGGTTGAGGTATGAACTCTTTGTTTGTTTGTGTCTAGTGTCTATGTAAATGGTGGTAGTATAGATACTTGGGATTGAGTTTGATTATTCACACATTGTTCAAAAGGTCTAGAGGTGAGATCTATGGACGAATAGATCCTTAGCTTCTAAGTGATATTTGAGCTAACAATGCATCACATGGATGTGAAGAAATATCTTTTGTATAGTGATCTACATAGAAGAAATATGTGAAGTATTATCAAAGTTATATTTAGGATTCTTCACGTGTGTGGTTCCTTAAGAAATCGTTTGTGATCTCAAATAAACTCAAATGGATTGGTATGAGAAAATTGATTTCTTTTCATTCTCTCTTTAATATTTTATTGCCATGACTCTAATTTGAATGTTTTCATTTTGCAAAAAAAGGTTAAGCTTCTCCTACTTGTTCTTTATGTGAATTACCTTCTCCTCATTGGTTGTTCACCATCATTCATTAATCATGTGAAGTGTTATTTCAACATTAATTCAAGATGATGGAATTAGGGCCTCTTTCCTACCTTCTTCAGTTACAAATATTTTAATCTAAATTTAGGATTGGTATTTTATAACCCAAGTATTCCTTAGGTATTTTTAGAATATTTCATATGATTGATTGCAAGCTTGAACCTATGGGTCAAAGCATGGATATGGGTTACACTTCCTAGAAAGAAAGGGTGCATTTAGGTGGAAAAAAAGAGGGTTCAAATGAGAAATTTAAGTGCTTGATTGAGCCATGTTTAAGTGCTCAATCAAGCTCCTTGAGCACTAAAAACTTAATCGATCGAGGGTTAAAAACAAACCCTCGATCAAGCATTAAGGTTCGATCAAGTTCTAACTCTCTATCAAGCCATTTTTTCTATTAAAATTCATGGGCGTAGTCTACTTGCATCATTTTGCATAGACTATGGGATAATTAATAGCTCGACCAATAGTATTGGATCTTGATCGAGCAATTGGAGCATGGAGCGATCCAACGAACCTCGCCAACAACCCTGCCAACATCTGAGAGGCTCAAACTAAGGTAGGTATTCTATCCTTTTTTTTCTTTTTTTATTTTTTATTTTTGCAAAATTAAACAAATTAAATTGAAGAAAAAACTTACCATACAAAAGCAATGAAAACCACAAAAAAACATAAAAAAAAATCTTCGAAACATCTTAGAAAATGACAAAACCAACCAGGAAAACCACAAAAATCCATAAAAAATCCCTTCAAAATAACTTAGAAAACCACAAAACCAACCTAGAAAACCACAAAAAAAACAAACTAGAAAACCACAAAAAAACAAAGAAAACCACAAAAATCAACCTAGAAAATGCTTTGAAACCACCAAGAAAATATAATTTCGGTTTTAATTTATGTTCCTTATTCACAATGGTAGCATGTTTTGTTTATTATGCATACTTTCTGATTTTGAATGGTTAAATGTTATTTTCTCACTATTTTTGTTTTTAAATTTTTTTCGTTAGGAAATTTGTAAAATAAATTTTCATTTTTTTTTTTGTTATTTAAAATTCATTTTAAATTTCTAACAAATTTGACCAAAAATATACCCCAAAAAACTCCAAACCAGAAAACAACCAAACTATAACCAATAAATAAGTAAATTAGGAGCTTGAGATTGACATCATGAATATATTTTCTCATGATGAACCTCTATTTATCAAATAAGAATTTTTATTTTATTTTTTAAATTAATTCATATTTTAAACATTTTCAATAATAAATATAGTAGGATTAGTTAAAAAAAATAAAATATTAATCTTTAAAGTTAAAAATATAAAAATAGAAAGTTTTGTTATTTAATAAATTTTTTTTATATATATATATATATATATATATATATATATATATATATATATATATATATATATATATATATATATATATATATATATATAGAACGTCATGTGATTATATATAACAAAACATCTAGATTAGTTAACTATATACAATTGTAACATAACATAACATATATAACTATAACATAACATAACTATATTTAACTATTATTTAACTATAACATCACATAGCTATATATCATAGTTCTATATATAAAATATAATGTAACATAGTTATAAGGCTATTTAACATAACATATGTATGTTATGTAACCAAACCGCAAAATAGAAGAAGAAATGGATCGACTTCGAAATAAGCCTCTTTAAGGGGAAAGCTCTTTTTACATCACATAAATGAAAAATTCCTCTATAATACAAATGACAATACCTCCTTGGTATATATACAACTCTAAGGGGTCACCATATAATCAAAGCTTACATAACACAAATAATGTAATGGCACAACAATAAAAATAATGGGCTTCTATGGGGCTCAACAATAACAATATGGGGGCTGCATGGGAAAAACAATAACAATAAGGGGGCTACAATAATATCACAGGGACCTAACATTCCCCTCTCCTTCAAAATATGTGTTTTCCTCAATGCTTGAGTAGTTCTGGATGCTTCTTTATAAAATTCACATCCTCCCATAGTGAATCTTTAAGGTGTAATTTCTTCCACTTAATGAGATACTCTAAAATTGATTGGTTCCGTAGTTATCAAATTCTTATTTCTATGATGGATTTCAGCTCCAATATGATTTCTCCTTCCTTGTCAAGTTCTGACAATCTTATTTGAATTGGGAGCTTGTCACCGATAACCTTCTTTAAGCATGAAACATGGAGAATTGGGAATACCTGGGAAGATGTAGGGAGCTCCAATTTGTATGCCATAGTACCAATATTTTGCAACACCTTGTAAGGGCCATAGTACTTGGGGGATAATTTATTATCCTTCTTATATTTCTTGAGAGATATTTGTTTGTATGGTTGTAGTCGTAAAAATACCTAGTCCACTACGTCAAAACCTCTTTCACTGCGATCTTGATCTACTTGTTGTTTGATTCAATTTTGTGTCAAAATGAGGTTCTCCTTTATAGTGTAAGATGTTGTTGTTGATGCTTGCTGTGATCTTCATCTACTTGAACCTTAGAATTTTCATTTAAAGATGATGTGATAGACGCTAGATGATATCCATAAAGTGCCATAAATGGGGTCATTTTTGTTGTAGTATGGAAGGAAGTGTTATACCACCATTCAACCAAAGGTAACCACTTGACCCATTGTGTTTGTTTGCCAGATACAAAGAAACGAAGATATACTTGTATTTTTTTTTCACTATCTCACTTTGCCCATCATATTGAGGATGATAAGATGAGCTATGAGCTAATTAAGAACCAAGAAAAGAAAATAATTCCATCCAAAATTTTCTAGTGAAAATGGGATCTCTGTCACTTACAATAATATTTGGGTTTCCATGTAGATTTTTGATTATTTCCATAGATGCGGTGGGAATTGTAGTGATTTAAAATGATGAGATAATGCAAAAAAGTGTGCATACTTGGTAATTCTATCAATTACCACCATGATGACACTCTTTCCTTCAGACTTGGGTAAACATGTGACAAAATCGATTCAAACCTCCCAACACTGACTTGGAATTTCTAAAGGTTGTAACAAAATTGGGCTCTTAATTGTCTTAATTTTATTTTTTTGGCAAACCAAACATTCTATGACAAACTTCTAAATATCAAAATTAAGGCCATCCCAAAAAAATTCCTCCATGGCCCTATGGTATGTTTTTAAAAATCTTGAATCCCTCCCAAATGAGAGGTGTACAATTCCAAAAGAATCTTTTATTTGAGTTGGGAATTATTACATATATATAAGTGATATTTGTACCATAATGGGGAATTTTTTCAGATAAATGTAACATATATACTGGGATCTTGTTGCAACTTTTGAATGAGAGTCTACACCTCTTCGTCATTCTTCCATTTCTCCCTTACTTTTAGATTGGATAATGGAAATGTCATAGAGAAATGCTTCCACATCCTCATCCCTTCTTGAGAGTGCATCTACAACAACATTTTTATTCCTATTTTTTAGTAGATGAATTCAAAGTCATAACCCAACATCTTAGTGACCCATTTTTTCTACTCTTCTAAAGATGATCTCTTTTTTTAAAAGTATTTAAGGTCATCTCATTTTTTTTTACCTTGAAGTGTCTTCCCATTAGGTAAGGGCACCATTGCTTCAGGGCATGTAGTATTGCCAAAATTTCTATCTCATAAATAGGTTTGTGTAAATTCTTTCCCTTTATTGGATGACTTTCAAAAGCAATGGGTCTTCCTTCTTGCATTAAAACAACACCAATTCCATTTCGTGAGGCATCACATTCCACCATAAAGGTGTTGGCATTGAGGTTGTGTTTTAGGTGCATCGATGAAGGCATTGTGTTGCAGTGTTTGATGGTTGGCTTTCATGTCAACCTGGGCACGTGTTGGAGTTGGCTTCGGTGTGTGTGAGTTTATGAATATGCTTGTTTGATAGTTGTGGAGGTGGTTGAAGTAAACATTACCATGGTACAAGTATTCTTGGCATTGCTATTACCTTGTTATTGGTTTGTGTGTGGTCTAGGTTAGCACTTGGTATTGGAATTACAAGTATTGGTTTTCCCATGGAATCTGCCTAAGGTATTGGCTTGCAAATTACCATGGTACAGGGGTCTATGATATTGGATAATCATGGTATTGGCCTGTGGTACTAGCTTGGAGATTACCATGCTACAGGGGTCTGTGGTATTGGAAATGATGGTATTTACCCATGGTATTGACCTAAATATTACAATGATATATGGGTCCATGGTATTGGCATCACCATGGTATTAACCTAGAGATTACTATAGTGCAGGTGTCCTTGGTATTGGCATGACCATGGTCTTTTGCCTAAGGTAGTGATTGGAATTTTTTTCGGATATTTTGACATATATTATTGTGAGTATTTGAAGTGTGATAGAGGATCAATTTTTGGTGTGAGAGTGAGAGTGTGCTATAGGGTTATATCTAGTTTATTGTATATTTATGGTTGTGTTGAGTGGAATACACATATCAATTTATCATTTCTGGTTTGAGATTAGTTTGGTTGTTGGGTTGCTCATGTTGAGCAGGTTTGAGAGCTTAGTTTGAAAATGCATGAAACGTGGTTCACGTGGAGCTGTTGAGGGCATTGAGGATCATAGAAGATAATGTGTAGATAAGGTGGGGGCCTTCTAGAAGATCGATTAGTATAGGAAGAAAGTTTATCTAGAGTCCAGTATTGTTGGTCGAGGCTCGTTGGTCGTGGTGGCTTCCAACAAATGGTTGTTTGTAAAGTTGTGAGAGAAGAGTATTTCTTATTGATGAATTCTAGTAGAATGTCTTAGTAGTTGAGTCTTCCATCTAGTGGGTGTTATATCCTCTATGTAAAAACAAAATCAGCGTAATAGAAGAATTGAGCAGCAACGAAAGCAAGTGGTTTTTTTCCTTGGAGAGGGTTCTCCACCAAAACACTTGTGTCTTTTTGTGCATGTTTTGATGATGTTCATGGTGTTTTTATATGTTAATTATTTGTTGGTTTAATGTGTTAGTTGATGGATTATTGACTCTTGATTGTTTTGATAAAAATATTTGAAAAGATAATAAACCCTAATACTGCCGATTCAGCCCCCAACAGTAAGCTCAATTCCAACAATTGGTATCAAAGCGGGGTTCTCTCACTGAAGCTTGATTGCTTGATAGAAGATCGTCGGTCATGGTCAAGAGTAAGAAGAAACAATCTTGGATGAAGAAGGGTTGTAAACAAATCAAGAATGCTACAAAATCTGAAGAGCCTCTCCTCCTGGTGAAAGGTATGGAAGATAGTATTTTCATTCATGGAAAATTTCCTTGCCAATCTAGCGATGATGATTTTAGGATTATAGAAGATGAAAAAAATCATTTTTTTGAAGTGAATTCCTCAAGAAGTGAGGAAGGTGTTTTTCCAGTGCAACTATATGAGGATGAAGAATTTAAAATATTACTAACCCTTGAGGCTGAAAACAAAGATCAAGTAAGGCTAATTAAGAAGCTCACTTTAGAGAATAATAATCTTAAGGAATTGCTGCAGATTCTTGAGGAGAAATAATATGCCTTCAAGGAATAAAATTTTTATATAATAAATAAATTAGAGAAAGTAAGTAGAATTGAAGAGGAGATTGGTAGCCAGCTAAAGGATCAGATTAACAATTGCAGAAAACTTGAAGTAGAAAAAGAAGAAAGAAGATCAAGTAAACAAGGAGCATATCAGGAAATAATAAAAAAATCCCAAAGCATAAATTTCAAGAAGCAAGAAGGAAGCCATCATCAAGATCAAGAGACAAGTTGAGAGACAAAGAAGGTGCCAAGAAACGTTTTGGAAAATGTTAGGTGTTTTAGCTGTGAAAATTTTGGACACACTTCAGCAAACTACAGAAGTAGAAAGACAAACTATTCCCAGCAGAATAAGCCATTGAATGAGGAGAATTGTCAAGCAGCCCCATCGGTTTCACGGTACAAAATTTCATTTTATGGTTATTTTTATTTGTGTAATGATTTGAGGAATAAATCTATTGATTATAGTTTCATGGCACAAGTAATAGAACACAAACCAACAAAAGGCTTGATCCCTTTCCCCCATTTCTTTGTCACATAATATGTTTTACTTGCGATATATTCATTGGGTTGTCTTCAATTCATGCTGCAAAAAAAAAGTTGTGTGAGCAAAGATAATCTCAAATTGGATCTTATTATAGACATCACATATGGCAACAAAATCCGTTTGCAGCACTGGTGATAGATGTTGATACAATACTCACCTTTACCTTTTCATTATCTTTTTTAGTTTTATAATATGCAATAGCAGATATCTAGGAATAATCCAACAAATTGCGAACAACATTGATAATGGCACAACCACCACATCAAGAGGAAAAACCACGCACAACAACATGCCATCTGAAATTTAACTTTGCATAGGGAGAACAACAAAATTTAGAAAAAAAATAATAATAGAGGAACATATTGAAATTTTGTCTCGTTACCTATTCATGCCATGTATTACAAGAAAGCCATGTAAAGCTGAGTGTGAGTCTTGTGAGGTTAAAATATTCATTTGATATGTTGCTAATATGTATTGTATAGTGAGATGTAATATGTTGACTTATCTTGAGAGTATGGATGAGTGTTGAGAGGAAATTAGTATGTTGAGTAGGGTGAGAGTTGTGAGTCTTGGTGCATTAAAGCGGATATTTATTTGTTAGCTATATGTGGGCTTTGAGATCATTGTAAAAGTATTGTATTTCATATCGAGGCCCTGTAAAAGTGAGTCATAGATGTCACAACAATGTAAAAAGCATATATAACATTGTAATTTTCAAGTCAAGTCCTTGGTCAAGAGTCAGTCTTCTAGTTCATGAGGTGGAGCTTTCAGCACAAAAGCATTGACTGAAGGTTGATGATGCTCAAGGGGGGCATGTTTGCTGATCAACTATGGTGTTAAGATGTTTCTTTTGTTGTTGATTTCCTTGGTCATGTCTTCATGAGGATGTTGTTTCTACTAACTTAGATGATAGAGAGTTTATGTTACTATTGTTGATGGTCATCACATACTTTTCCACTATTGATGTTGATGTCTATTAGATATTACTACTTGAAGGATATGGATGATATTGATCACTGCTTTCTATTTATTGTTGTTGGTTATCTATATGAGGTTGTTATCTTGGTTGAAGTGAGGTTTATTATATTGGAGTTGTTCATTGAGGATGTTGCTACATCCATTTGTTGTTGCTTATGCTATTACTAATGTCAGTTATGGTATGTTGCTGCCTAGGAGGATGTTGTTGTTGTTTCTCACACCATGTTATTGATTATGGATCTAGTTTAGTACTGCTTCATGCTGGTGATAAAATTTATTTTGTTTGTACTACTAGTGACGCTGATGGGGAGATTGTTTCTCATGTTATATTGTTGATTGATTATGATGTTGCTGCTTGGGCTGAGGGTGTATGATGTAGAAAGAGTTGTTGATTATTTTTGTGTTGTTGTTGCTTATGGTATTTTTTTGCTCATTCTCATGCTACTATTGAGTTAAGTGCTACTGTTATTGCTAGTGCATAGGATGCTACTATTTGTTGATGGTTATGGACAAGAAGATATATTTCTTATTTCAGAGATATTTCTATTGTTTTATGTTGCTATGAGGAGCGAGTGATGTATGGTTGTTACTGATTTGTCAGGTCCATCTCATGTCAAAGGGAGCTACTAAGTATTCATTTATGATGCCATTGATGAGCTTAACCATTTTCCATTGATTTCAAAGGGAGAGTACTTGAGGAGGATAGTGTTAGATGGATGGTTCAGTTAGGGTTTCCATCAATGCCAAAGGGGATATTGTTGCCATTGAGGTTGGGTTGTAGGTGCATTGACGATGTAAGTGTTGTGTCACAGTGTTTGATGGTTGACATTGACATCAACCTGGGCATGTGTTGTAGTTGGCTTGTGTTGGGTCCCTATAATACTAGTGATTACCCCATTACTATTGTAGTTATACCCCTTATTAATATTTTTGTGCCCCTATTGCCCCCATATTGTTATTATTGTGCCCCATAGAATCCCTCTATTGTTATTTTTGTGGCTTTATATTATTATTGTTAGGTCGGCTGGATTATATTGTGACTCCTTAGACTCCTATATATAGAAAGGAGGTTTTGTCATTTGAATCATCCAAGAATTGTTCATTTATGTAATGTAAAGGAGGTTTCCCCTCGAAGAGGCTGAATTCTGAGGTGTTGATCTATATTTTCTATCTTTTCTTGAGCTGGTTTCATAACATTTGGTATCAGAGCTTTGGATTCTAGGGTTTCGTTGCTCCAAACAGGTCATCGTGGCATTTTCGCTATAACTTTTTTCTGTGACGTTTCAGAAGTCGCAAAAAGAACCCATTTCAGAAGAAATCGCGTTGAACCTTGGGTCCAAATTTCAGAGCTTTTTGCGTGATATTTGCGGAGATATGATCTGAGGAAGTTGGTATTTTTGTAGACTCCTGCATTACATTCAAAATAGGTGACCTGGGGAAAATCGTCATAACTTTCTCTCTGGGGATTGGATTGAAATTTCGTAAGAAGTTACGGAAAGAGGACGGATTGTAGTTTCTTGTATGCATTTTTCAGATCCAAAGGTCGAAACAGTGACTCGTGGCATGTTGTAAAAGTTCGCTCTACTGAACTAGTCTATAAGCAAGTCACTGTGGGAGATTTCACATAACTCTTCCTTGGAGAATCCAATTTGGGTCAGACTTGTGGCATTGGAAAGAGAACACAGAGGGCTACTATAGCTCACAAATTTAGAACTAGATGATTGGAAAGTACAGAGATACATCAGAGGAAATATCGAGCTTCTACAAAGTGAAAAAAGGTGCGTAGATTTTCTTAAATTTTTGCTTAAGCTTGGTTTGAAAAATTATTTTGAAGGAATTCAAAGGGCATAGTAGAGAATTATTATCGGTAACTAATTCCCCGAGGAAAGAAAATGCAAACACCTAGTAAGGAACCTGAAAGCTCTAGCATGACTCATGAAGAAGAGGAAGAAATGCAATATGATATATCCAAATTACAAGACCAAGTGCAACAACTGTCCCTTGCACAAAAAGGAACAAAATCTAAGATGGATGGTTTAAAGAAAGATGTGGAAGCTAAGATGGATGGTTTAAAGAAAGGTGTAGAAGCTAAGATGGACTGTTTAAAGAAAGGCGTAGAAGATAAGATGGATGATTTTAAGATAGATCTGAAGACAGACATGGACGAATTGAAGATAAATATGAATAAGTTGCTACAAGAAATGGTCCCTAAGGGTGAAAGGGTACTAAAGGAAACTCATGATGAGAACAAAAGAAATGTTAATCATGATTCCATAGATGCTAGTGTTGGATCGAAGACTCACCATATTCCAAAAATCGATATGAGGAAGTTTGATGGCAAGGATCCTGCCACATGGATATTACAGATGGAGCAATTCTTCGATCTCAATAATCTGCAAAACACACAAAAGGTACGTATGGCAACTTTATATTTGGAACCAAATCAGTGTGTATGGTATCAATGGCTTTGCTCTCGTAAACCATTTATCACTTGGGCAATTTTTACGGAAGAATTGATAGCACATTATGAGGATACAAAAAGCAACATTTTTTTTAGCCAATTGATAAGTCTCAAACAAAAGGGTTCAATAATGGATAACATTGAGGAGTTCCAAAAATTGAACATAAGGGTAAAAGATATTCTAGAGGAGCATAGGATTGATGTGTTCATAGGGTCTTTAAAGGATAATATCCAACATGATGTTCGCCTTTGGGAACCTGATTCATTAGAGAAGGCATTCAGGTTAGCAAGAAAAATGGAAAGCAAAATTATGGAAACCAGGAAGCATACCACTCACAACTATAAAGACGGAAGTGTTGTTGCCCCTAGTCTTCCACAACCTATAAGGTTGACACCACAACAATTGGAAGAAAAAAGAGCAAAAGGGTTTTGTTACAGTTGTGATAGCAAATACAATAAAGGTCATAAGTGTGCTGAGAAGAAATTATTCTACATAGATTGTGAAGAGGAAGAAGAAAAGGAGCAAGAAAGGTCAAAAGAAGAGGATATACTCCAGGAACAAAGCCTAGATGAAGAACAAATAAATCCGACCATATCTTGTAATGCATTGGCGGGAATTACCACTCCTCAAACCATCAAGATAGAAGGACAAATCAAGAAGAAAAAGGTAATAGTGTTGATTGATTCAGGAAGCACCCACAATTTTATTCATTGTAAGGTAGAAAAAGAATTGAATTGCTTCCTATATCCAGCACCAGAGTGTCAAGTGATGATTGCAAATGGAGGAACAATAAATTGCTCTGGAAAATGCCATAATATCAAGCTATCCATGGGAGAATATGTATTGACTAGCCCAATGCTTTCCATTCCAATGGGAGGTGCTGATGTTGTACTAGGAGTCCAATGGCTACAATCCCTGGGTACAATAGCTTTTAATTTTCAAGAACTTTTCATCAAATTTTCTACGGAAGGAAAGGAAGTTGAATTAAGGGGTATTGCAGGGAAACCAGGAAAGATAATCAGCTCTAATAGTATGACAAAGCTTCTAAAAAAGGAGCAAAGAGGTGTAATTGCACAATTATGCTCGCTAGATGTTTCCACATCGGAATCATCTATTTCTCCATATCTCCAAAAAGTCCTGGACAATCATTCCAAGGTATTTGAGACTCCCAAAGGTCTCCCACCTATGTGTGATCATGATCATGCTATTCATCTGATTCCAGGAAGTGTTCCTCCAAACATCAGGCCATACAGATATCCCTATGTCCAAAAGAGTGAAATTGAACGTATGGTTGCAGAAATGCTAGAGGCTGGTATAATTCAACTGAGTCAAAGTTCTTTCTTTGCTCCAGTAGTATTGGTGCACAAGAAGGATGGATCATGGCACATGTGTCCGGATTATAGGGAGCTCAACAAGCTCACTATTAAAGATAAGTTCCCCATTCCTGTCATTGATGAATTACTGGATGAATTGCATGGATCAATTTACTTCACCAAGTTGGATCTTCGTTTAGGATATCATCAAATCAGAATGAAGACTGAAGACATTCCGAAAACAACATTTAGAACTCATGAGGGTCATTATGAATTTTTGGTCATGCCTTTTGGCCTTACCAATGCACCTTCAACATTTCAAGGTTTGATGAATTCAATTTTCAAACCATTCCTTAGAAAATTTGTGTTAGTATTTTTTGATGATATACTAATCTACAGCAAGTCTTGGAAGGATCATGTTGAACATGTTGACAAGGTGCTACAACTATTGAAGGAGAAACAATTATATGCAAAAAGATCCAAATGTTTCTTTGGAGTCCAGGAGGTGGAATATTTGGGTCATATTGTATCTCATGAAGGAGTTAAGGTAGACCCTAGCAAAATTAAAGCCATTAAGGAATGGAAAATCCCCACATCCATAAAGCATCTGCGAGGATTTCTCGGGTTGACAGGGTATTATCGCAAGTTTGTTAAGAATTATGGGAGAATAGCAGCACCTCTAACAACATTATTGAAGAAAGATGCATTTTCATGGACTCTAGAAGCAACAAAGGCCTTCAAGCATCTTAAAGAGGCAATGTGCCAAGCACCATTCTTAGCTACACCGGACTTCACAAAAACCTTTATTGTGGAATGTGATGCTTCAGGAAATGGAATTGGTGCTGTTCTAATGCAAGATGAAAGACCCATTGCTTTTGAAAGTCGTCCAATCAAGGGAAAGTTTTTAAGCAAAGCTATTTATGAGAAGGAAATGTTGGCAATACTCCATGCACTTAAGAAATGGTGACCCTACCTAATGGGAAGACACTTCAAGGTAAAAACGGATCATGATAGCTTAAATACTTTTTAGAACAAAGATTATCCTCTAAAGAGCAACAAAAGTGGGTCACAAAGATGTTGGGTTATGACTTTGAAATCATCTACAAAAAAGGGAAGCAAAATGTGGTGGCAGATGCACTCTCAAGAAAGGATGAGGATGTGGAAGCATTGTTGTGCGCCATTTCTATTATCCAACCAGATTGGATAAACGAAGCAAGGGAGGAATGGAAGAATGATGAAGAAGTGTGGGCACTTATTCGAAAGTTTCAACAAGATTCTAGTACGTCTGATACATTTAGCTGGAAAAATGATTCGTTATGGTACAAAGATCGCTTATACCTCTGTAAGAATTCCCAGCTAAAACAAAAGATTCTTATGGAATTGCACACTTCTCCCTTAGGAGGGCACTCAGGATTTTTAAAAACTTACCACAGGGTTAAGAAGGAATTTTTTGGGATGGCCTTAAATCAGATATTCAAAAGTTTGTGGTTGAATGTTTGGTTTGCCAACAAAATAAAGTTGAAACAATTAAGACACTAGGTCTATTACAACCTTTATCCATTCCAAGCCAACGTTGGGAGGAGGTTTCAATGGATTTTATCACAGGTTTACCCAAGTCTGAGGGAAAGAGTGTCATCATGGTGGTAGTTGACAGACTTACCAAGTATGCACACTTTTGTGCATTATCACATCCATTTAAAGCCAGTACAGTTTCTACTGCATTTATGGAAACAATTCAAAAGCTACATGGAAACCCAAAGATTATTGTAAGTGACAGAGATCCCATTTTCATTGGAAATTTTTGGACAGAAATTTTTTTTTTTTCTTGGTACTCAGTTAGCTCATAGCTCATCTTATCATCCTCAATCTGATGGGAAAACTGAGATAGTAAACAAATGTTTGGAAGGATATCTTCGTTGCTTTGTATCTGATAAACAGACACAATGGGTCAAATGGTTGCCTCTGGCTGAATGGTGGTATAACACTTCCTTCCATATAGCAACAAAAATGACCCCATTTATGGCACTTTATGGTAACCACCATCCATCACATCATATTTAAGAGAAAATTCTAAGGTTCAGGCAGTGGAACATCACATCGAACATCAACAACAAGTCCTCCAACTCTTAAAGGATAACCTCATGTTGGCACAGAATAGAATGAAACAACAGGCAGATCAACATCGCAGTGAAAGAAGTTTTGATGTAGGTGATTGGGTATTCCTACGGCTACAACCATATAAGCAAATGTCCCTCAAGCAAGCTAAGAAGGATAATAAATTATCACCAAAGTATTATGGTCCATACAAGGTGTTGCAAAAGATTGGTACTATGGCATACAAATTGGAGCTTCCTGCAGCTTCTCGATTGCACCCAGTTTTCCATGTTTCATGTTAAAAGAAGGTTATAGGCGACAAGCTCCCAGTTCAAACAATATTACCAGAACTTGACGAGGAAGGAAAAATTATATTGGAACCGGAAGCAGTCACAAAAACAAGAACTCGACAGCTACGAAATCGTTCAATTTCAGAGTATCTTATCAAGTGGAAGAACTTATCCGCTGAAGATTCCACATGGGAGGATGAGAATTTTATGCAGAAGTATCTAGAACTACTCAAGCGTTGAGGACAACACTTTTTTGAAGGAGATGGGCATGTTGGGTCCCTATAATACTAGTGATTACCCCATTACTATTGTAGTTATACCCCTTATTAATATTGTTGTGCCCCTATTGCCCCCATATTGTTATTACTGTGCCCCATAGAATCCCTCTATTTTTATTTTTGTGGCTTTATATTATTATTGTTAGGTCGGCTGGATTATATTGTGACTCCTTAGACTTCTATATATAGAAAGGAGGTTTTGTCATTTGAATCATCCAAGAATTGTTCATTTATGTAATGTAAATGAGGTTGCCCCCTCGAAGAGGCTGAATTCTAAGGCGCTGATCTATCTTTTCTATCTTTTCTTGAGCTGGTTTCATAACAGCTTGAGTGTCTATGAGTTTATGCAGATGCTTGTTTAACAATTTGTAGGTGGTTGAAGAAAACATTACCATGGTACAAGTAATCTTGGCATTGAGATTACCTTGGAATTGGTTTGTGTGTGGTCCAAATTATCACTTTTCATTGGCGTTACAAATATTTCTTTTTCCATGCTATCTGCCTGTGGTATTGTCTTTGAGATTACCATGGTATGAGGGTCTGTTTTATTGGATAACCATGGTATTGGACTGTGGTACCAGCTTGGAGATTACCGTGGCACAAGGGTCTGTGATATTGGCATAACCATGTTATTTACCCATGGTATTGACTTGAATATTACCATGGTACATGGGTCCGTGTTATTTTCATAACCATGGTATTGACTTGGAGATTACTATGGTAAAAGTGTCCATGGTATTGGCATGACCATGGTATGTTTCCCAAGGTATTAATTAGAGATTGTTGAGGATATTTTGACGTATATGCTTATGAGTATTTTGAGTGTGATAGATGATTTATTGTTGGTGTGAGAGTGAAATTTTTCTACAATGTTCTATCTAGTATATTGTATATTTGTAGCTATGTTGAGTGGAATATACATATCAGTTTATCATTTTTGTTTTGAGATCAATGTGGCATATGGGTTGCTCATGCTGAGCAAGTTTGAGAGCCCAGCTTGAAAATCCATGAAATATGGTTCACATGGAGGTGTTGAGGGTGTTCAATCTCATAGTAGACAATGTGTAGATAAGTTGAGGGCCTTCTAGTAGACAGATCAGTACAACAAGTAGATTTCTCCAGAGTCTAGTATTGTTGTGTGAGCCTCATTGGTTGTGGTGGCTTCTAGGGAATGGTTATTCATAGAGACATGAGGGAAGGGTATTTTTGATTTATGAAAGATATTAGAATGTCTTACTTGTCAAATATTCTAGTAAGTGGGTTCTAGATCCTCTATGTAAAAAATTGTTCACCATGATAGAAGATTTGAGCAGTAGTGGCAGCGGGTGGTTTTTTACCCTAGAGAGGGGTTTCCACTAGAACACTTGTGTCTTTTTGTTCATGTTTTGATGATGTTCATGGGGTTTTTATATTTTGATTATTTTTTGGTTTCATGTATTAGCTTATGGGTTATTGAATCTTGACTATTTTGATAAAAATATTTCAAAAGATAGTAAACCCTCATTCTACTGATTCATGCCTTTGCTTCTCAGTAGTAAGCTCAATTCTAACAAAATATTTTTGTGAAGTCTGAAGTAGCTAATACTGAATCTTGGAAAATTTCCTCTTTAATATGTTTAGAGGAATTATTTTCTTTTGGAGTCCAAAGAAATGCATCTTTCTTTAGTAATGTTCTTATAGGTGCTGCTATTTTCCCATAATTCTTAACAAACATGCGATAATAACCTATCAACTTGAGAAATGATCAAAGATGCTTTGTGGTTGTGGGGATTTTCCATTCCTTGATGGATTTAATTTTGTTAGGGTGTACCTTAACACCCTCATGGGATACAATATGACCCAAATATTCCACCTCCTGTACCGTAAAGAAACATTTGGAGGTTTTTGCATACAATTGTTTCTCATCTGATAGTTTGAGCACCCCATCAACATGTTGAACATGATCTTTCGAACACTTGATGTAGATTATTATATTATCAAAAAATACTAACACAAATTTTCTAAGGGTGGGTTTGAAAATGGAATTCATCAAATGATGAAATGTGCAAGGGGCATTAATAAGGCCAAAAGGCATAACCAAAAATTCATACTGACCTTCATGAGTTTTAAATGTTGTTTTTGGAATGTCTTTTGTCTTCATTATAATTTGATGATATCGAGAATGAAGATCTGACTTGGTGATGTAAATTTCTCCATGTAATTCATCCAATAGTTCATCAATGACAAGAATTGTAAATTTATCTTTAATAGTCAGCTTATTGAGCTCCCTATAATTCAAAGAAATATGCCACGATCCATCCTTCTTGTGTACCAATAATACTAGAGTAGAGAAATATCTTTGCCTAGGTCGAATTATACCTGCATCTAGCATTTTTGCAACCATATGTTCAATTTCACTCTTCTGGGCATAGGGATATCTTAAGGTATGATGTTTGGAGGAAAACTTCTTGGAATCAAGTGAATAGCATGATCATGATCACTATTAGGTGAGATGCCTTTGGGAATCTAAGATACCTTGGAATGATTGTCCAAAATTATTTGGAGATCTAAAGAAACAAATGATTTCGATGTTTAAACATACGGTGAGCATAATTGGAAATTATTCCTCATTTTTCTTTATTCAAAATCTTTTCCATGCCATTAGAGATGATTATATTCCCCAATTTCCCTGTGATTCCCCTAAATTCAATTTCATTTCCTTCCCAAGAAAATTTCAAGAAAATTTCTTGAAAATTAATACATATCATACCCAAAGATTTTAACCATTGGAATCCTAATACAACAACAACACCACCCATTGGAATGGAAAACATTGGACTATTTAATACATATTCGCCCATGGTTAGATTGATATTATCACACTTCCCTCAACAATTTATAATTCCCCTATTTGTAACCATCACTTGACACTCTGGTATTGGATATAGAAATAAATTCAATTCCTTGGGTACCTTACAATGAATAAACTTATGGGTACTACTACAATCAATCAACAATATTACCTTTTTTTTCTTGATATATTTTTTTATCTTGAGAGTTAGAGGAATGGTAATTCCTACCAATGCATTACAAGATATAGTTGTATTCATTTATTATTTCTTTGGGGTTTGTTCTTGGTATATACACTCTTCTTTTGATGTTTCTTTTTCCTTTTCTTCCTCCTCTTCATAATCTATGTAAAAAGTTTTTGGTTGACACACTTATGACCCTTATTGTATTTTCTATAACAAATGTAACAAATCCTTTTTTCTATTTTTTCCTCCAGTTGTTGTTTTGTTAGCCTTGTAGGTGGTCGGAGGCTAGGAGAAACAACACTTCCATCTTTATAGTTGTGAGTGGTAGACTTCCTCAATGCCATAATTTTGATTTCAACTTTTCTTTCCGCCTTGAATGTCGTCTCCAATGAATTAGGTTCCCAAAAGTGAACCTCATGTTGGATGTTATCCTTTAAATTCCCCATGAAGACATCAATCTTATGTTCCTTTGGAATATCATTTACCTTGATATTTAATCTTTGGAAGTCCTCAGCATGCTTCATCATTGAACCCTTTTGTTTGATATTTATCAATTGGTTGAAGAAATTATTACTCTTTGTATCCTCATAATGTGCTACCAATTATTCTACAAAAAATTTCCAAGTGATAATTGACTTACGAGAACAAAGCCATAAATACCACACAAACTGATTTTGTTCTAAATATAAAGATGCAATGAGTAGCTTTTCTGTGTGCAACATGTCATGTAAATCAAATAATTTATCCATATGTAGTATCCATGTTACTGGATCCTTACTATCAAGCTTCCTCATATCTATATTTTGAATGTGTTTTTTCTTAAACCCAACATTGGAGTCTTTAAAATCACAATTCGTATTACTTTTTTCCTCATTATGATTTTCATGGATTACCACGTCACCACCAAGTGGCCTTTATTGCAACAACTTTGTAAACCCTTCCAAATTGACATTCATTGGGTCCATGTCTAATTTAAAATCTCCCATTTTTAATTTTTAACCATCCATCTTAGCTCCCAGTTCATTTTTGGTTACTCTCTGCTAGAGAAAAATTGGTTGTAGTTGGTCTCATAATTTTCGTTTATCTTGTTGCATTTCTTCCTCTTCTTCATGCATCATAGTAGATATTTCTAGTTTCTTACCAGGTGTATCGATTTCTTTTGTATTGAGGAATTTTAGATTCAAGAAATGATTCCCATGCTTAACTATTCCCTTTAAATCACTTCAAACTATTTTTTCAAACAAAAGTTATGCAAAATTAAAAAAAGTACAAATGTTTGCCTACTTTTAGGAACTTGATCATGAAACTGTTTCATCTATGTAATTTTAGCATCCCAAGGTTTGAAATTATATCTTTTGGTAGCCATATGAGTCTTCTTTCTAATTAAACAAGTCAAACCTAGATTGGATTCTTCAAAATAAGTTATGTCAAATATCCCACGATGACTTAATTATGGACTAGTTTAGTAGAGAGAACTTTTACAAGATGCCACGTGTCATTGTTTCAGCCTTTGGCTCCGAAATTAGTAAAAAAGAAACTAAATTCCATGAAATTTCATTCAATTTTTACAAAATTCAAATTCAATAATTGAAAATAAAGTTATGACGATTTCCCTAGGTCACCTATTTGAGACTGAATTATGGAGCATGCAAAAACCCTAACTTCTTCGAACCATATCTTAGAAAATAAAGCAAACCAAGATATTAAATTTTTACATGAACTTCACCAATATTTCTTCTCCAAGTTTTCTAAATTTCAGCATATAAAGCCCTGTATAAAAAAAATTAGATTGAAAATTCAAAGGTGACCTGTTTGAAGTAACGAAACACTAGAACCCAAAGCTCTAATACCAAATTTTATGTAACAAAATCCCAAAATAGAAAAATAAATAGATCAACGACTTCAAAATAGGCCTCTTCTAGGGTGAAAACTCCTTTTACATCACATAATTGAATGATTCCAGGATGATACAAATGAAAATGCCTCCTTGTTATATATAGAAGTCTAAGGGGTCATAATATAATGAAAGCCTACATAACAAAAATAATGTAAAAGTGCAACAATAACAATAGGGGTGTTATAGTAGTATTATAGGGACCTAACAATAGATATATATATATATATATATATATATATATATATATATATATATATATATATATATATATCATGTTACAACATAACCATAACTATAGTTCATAACATAGCAATATAAATACAACTATGACTATAACATTTGACATAACATAACTATGTGTGTGTGTGTGTGTGTGTTCATGTTTCAAAAATGGATCATTGATAGATACATTGAATCCATTGTGAAAAGTGGATTTGGAGTGAATAAAAACATTTTATCTCTTTTCCAATTTGTACCATATTGTTTCATTATGCAGTGTGTTGTACAAGAAACATTGTCTTCATGTGCTTGCACCTAGTACATGTCATGTATCAAAGTCAAACATTATAAGAACTTAAAGTCTATTGGAGTAATCATTTGGCATGAAATTTAATAGTTTTACAAATAGGTTTATTTCAATTTTTTACATCTATATTTACATATTTATGTCCAATGAATAAAAGGCATTATTTAGAAACAGAAAAAATTGTGAAGGTAGATTTGATCACTTCTTTCAATTGTGTTTACATGGAACACAATACTTTTGTTGATAAATTATTGAAAAGTGGACTCCAAAGCTTAGGAGTTTAGGCTAGATTATTTTTCTTAAGTTTAGAATAGCTTTTGTTGTCAACATTATTTCTAAGTCAACATTGTTTTTTATGGATTAGTTTATTTGTATTATATGTAATAGTTTAGTCAACACTTTTTTCTTGAATTAGTTGATATGTATTATATGTAATAGTTTACTGAACAATTTTTTTCTTGGATTAGTTTATATGTATTATATGTAATATGCAGAGGCATCCCATATATGCGCCCCAACTGTAGATAGGCAGAGTGTGTGGGGATCTGTTATACATGGTTAGTCTCGTCATAGACCACGTAACCTACCTAGAGCGCGCCTTCCACTCATAGAACTTGCCTCTGAAACTAGTCAAAGTGTCATAGGTAGTGTTTTTGTCTTTGCAGATGATCATGCTACCTCTTATGGACCTTCTTCACCTATTTCATGTACACCTCCTGCATTTTTAAATCATCTTTAAACTTTATGTGTTTATGTCTTAAAGTTTTCTTTAATTGATTTGTTTGAATTTAATGTATATGTTATTATGCTTCTATTTTGTTAAATATATATGTTAAATTATTTTAATGTTTTGTAGACCCTCAGCAAGGTGAATCTGAGGATCACAGTGAAGGATCGACCCCTATGTGGGACAATGCTACAACTCATATCACATTGGAGAATGTTACATCCCAACATATGTGGATCACACAAAAGTTTGCTAACATTCTTTCTAGTTCAACTACTATGCGTAGTTTGTCTTTGATGTTGGATAACATCAATAGGTTAATCAAGACATGCCATAGGTCGAGCTCATAGGGCCACATTGTACAATCCATACAGAGGATTAGGAGGCATGTAGTTAGAGGCCCACATACTTGGGAGGTGGTGAAAGAGGCCACCAAGAATGTTGATGTTCATGGGGATTTATTCCACATCCCTATGGATCACCTTGCTAGACATAAAGGTCCAATTCCACTTTAATATTTTAAGAATTTTGATGTAACCCCTTTTGTGTATGGTGAATTCATTGGAGCTTGAGGTCAGTCCCCCCACCATGACCACATCATTGTTTATTTTTCCAAGAATATATATGCAAAGTTCTTGTTACATATGAGGCCTAATTACAGTGATACTGAATCTCATTATTATGGACCTAATTCGGGATGTAACTATGATTTTTAGGGGGCTTGTAGGGACCCTAGGCATGTTCGACCACCTCCGATATTCTTGCCACTACTATCTTTAGCATGGTATTTCCGACAGAGCTAGAGGAGTCATCGCAGCTCGATGCTAAGACTAAGGAGACCATTGCAGATAGCGTGCAAACGTCATTGGTTAGTGTGCATGTTGCATTGCATGGAGAGATTAAGAGACTTCCACCATTGCCTTGTGAGTTACTTGTTCCTTTATATGATCATTTATTTCTTGCAAGTTTACCCGTTGACCAACTTTTGACGTATGCATGCATGTATCGGGATGCCATCTATGACACTTGGAGGGTTCACAATCCTCATGACACAAACATGTACATACATATACGACTCTTATTTTCAAATTATGCATTATTATTTATATTGATTTCTAGTTCATATTAGATTGCATTTATATTAATAAGTTCACGATAACATGTAGACACAACCCAACTACATGGATGAGGCTACGAGGTTATCCAAGGGGGCGGTTGACGATATAGACCATCCTCAACCAGAGCATGTTTCCATGGATTCTCCTCGACCTCCCCCTCCACCTCATAACACTCATGTGGAGGTGAGTCACTATGTATAACCACATGGACCAGGAGTTGAGGTGAACTTTTTTATTGCTAATATTTTAAGATTTTCTTTTTTTAAGTTACACATATATGCTAATTAATTCGTAGACTAATTATAATTCTTCCTTGTCAGTGTGTAGATAGGCCCATATGTAGAGTTTTTTTTTATGTCGCAATTATGTAGATGCATGAATGGGATGGTGGGTATAGAGACAGTGACGATGTGGGTCCATCGATGCAGGCCCCAATCATTGAGCCATGGGTAGGGGAGCACTAAACCTAGATTCATTAGATCCCAATCCAATTAGAATTACGTTTGGACTCGAATAAGGTTAGTAGATTCGTATATGTAATTAAAAGTGTGGTCCAAAATCATTTATTTACATTTTGTTTATTTTATATCAATAATGATAAAATTAATTTGAATTTGAATGTGTTATATTGCAGAACCAACTTATGGACACTTAATTTGTGCAGTGGAACTCACATAGGAGTTTTGGTGGTACTTAGAGTGGATAATTTTTATATTTTTAGGCCCATTTCATAGGCCACATTCACATGCGATACAAACTTTGTATATTTTTTCATACACTGACAATTTATGGAATTACATGTACATTATTTACGTTTATGGATGCTAATGTGATATTTGTAATTTGTATATATTTTCATATGGATAGTTTATTGATACATTCATTATTTAAGTTTATGGATTTGAATTAATATTTTTTATGGATGTTCATTATTTTTTGAAGTTTATGGATCTGTTCAATTATTTCACTAGTTAAATTTTTTTCTATATACTATAACTTTTATTACAAAATATAACAATTTTGATTTCAAGTTTCATTGACTAACAAAATGAGTATGATCTCAAGTTATGATGCAAGTAACTTTGATACTTAAAATGAACTAAAATATATGATGGTTGAATTAAAACTCACAAATATTATTGAAATAAGTTTAAATTCGATTTTAAAAGATTTCTGATAAACAATGAATGAGTTTTATTCAATTTTAAATTTATTTTGAGGTAACCTACAAACCTTAGTCATAATATGATATAAGTACAATCTTATTATGATGCAAGTCACTTTGATACTTAAAATGAACTAAAATATATCTTGTACCAGTTTAGTATTGAACACATAAAGAATTAGAATCATGTTTCATATTGTCTTGTAGAAAGTGTCTTTTAGTGCAATCAACATGTAATTTATTACAGTTCAATTTTAAAAATAAATTATTTGAATTATAAAGTCATCCATATTATAATAAAATATATATATATATATATATATATATATATATATATATATCACCCACCGATATACCATTGCATGGTCAGTTTTTTTAAGTATTTCAATCAATTTCTTATCTCAAGGTTCAATTAAAAAACACAAATATGATCGAAATAAGTTTTATTTAATTTTAAAACATGTCATGTAAACAAAAAAAAGTTTTATTCAATATTTTTTTTGTGAGATTATAGTCATAATATGACATAATTAAATCGTATTGAAGTTTAATATATAGGTAAAAAAACAATATATGACAACATTTCTATAATTTTACATAGTGTTACCAATTTTCCTAAATTTACTTAACTATCTAAGTATTTCAATCAATTCCTTATGATTGAAATAAGTTTTGTTGAATTTTAAAAGACTCAAATATGATTGAAATAAGTTCTATTCAATTTTAAAAGATATGGAGATCTAAAGGTCACAAATATAAGTTTTATTCATTTTTTCCTCATTTGAAGTTATCTACAAAAGCTTAGCCATAATGCACGTCGTCAATATTCTTTTTTTGCTTACACTGAAATCAATGCAGAATGTTAATCTAATTACTTTGAAATTAATCTACATCATACATCTAGTTACATCAAATAAGAAATCAACGTCTTTATTGAAATCAATGCATCTAATGCAAGCAATCAAATAGGATGAGAAATCAACATCTACTCTGAAATTAATGCATCTAATGCAAACAATCAAATATGATTAGAAATCAACATATACAATGAAATCAATGCATCTAGTGCTAGCAATCACATAGGATTAGTAATCAACATCTTCAATTAAATCAATGCATTGAAGTCAATGCACATAATGCAATCTCAATCAAACAGGATTAGAAATTAACATATTTAATGAAATCAATACATCTAATGTAAACAATTAAACAGAATTAGAAATCAACATCTACGCAGAAATAAATGCATCTAATGCACAAAAATAGGATTAGAAACCAACATATGTACACCGAAATCAATGCATCTAATGCAAGCAATATTCTTCCATTTCTGTCCCCCCCTCCATCTAATATATTGATATCTCCCTCAATATATCCTTCTTTGTCTCTCTATCTCATTCCCTGAAACACACACACTCTCTCTATTCATATCTATATATCTCTCCCTCCCTTCTTCCATCTCTCTCTTCTTCCCTCTCTCCCCCTTACATCAATATCTTTATCTCCCTCTGTCTATCATTCTTCATCTTCCTATATCACACTGAAACATACACATGTTTCTCCATATATATATATCACTCCATCTTCCTCTCTCTCTCTATTCCCCTTCTCTCCCTCCCTATCTCTCTCTTCCCCTCTCTCCCTTTATCTCCCCTTCTATATGTCTTCCCTCCTACTCTCCTCTCTCCATCTTTCTCCACATTTATCTCTCTATATGTATTTCTTCTTACCTCCCTCTCTCTCCCCCTCTCAAGTCCTCTCTCTTCCTTCATCTCTCTCCTTTTATCTCACACCTCCCTCTGTCTCTGCCCCTCATCTCTCTCTCTCTCTCTCTCTCCCCCTTTGTCCTCCAACTTTGTTGATTATTTCCCTCCCTCTCTCATTCTCTATCCCCCTTTTATCCATCTCCCCTTCTTTGTCTTTCTATCCTAACCCCAAACATAAGCACTCTGTCTCCGTCTCTCCTTTTTCACTCTCTCTCTCTCCACCTTTATCTCTCTATATGTCTTGAACTTGTTCCCTCCCTACCTTTTCCTCCAACTCCTCTCTTAAGATCCCTTTATTTATACTCAACCCTCTCCTCCTCACCCTTTCTCCATATTTATGTCCCCCCCTCTCTCTTACCCTTCTATTATAGCGACTACAACCACCCTCCAAATTTTTTTCTATGCTTTGATTTTGGAGCCTTCATTCCTATCCACAGGAGTTTATCTTGCACTGAATCAGGTATACATGCTTCAATTGACACTTAAAATTTTAATTTGTGCTTGTGTTTTCTTGTTTTATACTTATATAATAATTCAAGTGATAAGATAATCTACAGACTTCGTATTACAATAATTTTTGGCTTGCGTCCAAAAACTGCGAAATCCTTGAGGGCAGCGAGCCTTGATGATTGGAATCACACAGTCTAGACTGACAATCATCCTTCAGCTTCAAATTTGCACAGTCATGAAAGGCAGTCCAACATTGAGCCTAGAAACTACACAATCCCTCATTGAGCTCAAAAACTACGCAGTGAACTGTGATGGGAAGTTGTCCAATTCCCCAAAATTGAGGAATATTTCTCAACAACATGTGGGAATTTTGCCCGAAAAAAAAAGAAAAGAAACTTCCCTAAAAAATGGGGATCCATTGTTAGTATCCAGAAGGAGGCACAATCGCTATTTTTAGAAACTTTTGCTAAGTGTCACTTTTTCCTTGATTTTAGGCATGCGCGCCATAAACCCTAATTCACTGAAATCTATTTAATTGACACTTATAGATATCATTTGCACATTCAACCTCCAATATCTAGCATTGTCGAGGAGATCAAAGAACCTTTTGTGTGGTCATCGTTCCTTTGCCGGGTGAGTTTCACTTTTATCATCTTTTCTCACTTTTTGTCATTTGGCTTGTGTGAGTGTTTCTTTGCTTATTTCTCTTCATGGCTACTAGTGTTTCAACTTAGTTTAGCTTGTAGAAGTGTTGTTATAATTTTTCATTTTCCTTTCACAAGCGTTGCATTGGTTTTCTTGTTTTTTCAATGATGGTTATCATCATGGCGACTCACTTCACATAGTACTTTATTTTCCTTCTATTTGTCTAGTTTCTGCACTTGATCTACATTGCTTTATTCATACTTAGTTAGATTTTCATGTAAGATCACATCATCACTTAGTTATGCTTATTTTCCACACATCCACGGGGCATATCCACACTTTCCTTGGCTAGATTTTGCCTTAGCCTACTGGGAACTGTGCAATTCTAAGGCTCAAGATGAGAGTTTGGCCACTAGAACTGTGCAGTGCACAGTACAAGCTAGCCCAACTGTGCAATGCGCAGTTCGAAGGCTCAACCTGTCACCTTGGCCACAGAGTTTGCACAATGCACAATCTCTCCCAGCCTTTTCCTAGGCTAAACTACACATTACATAGTCTCAAGCCTTAAGCTACACCCTTGACTGCTAGGATTACACAATGTGCAGTTCCCACAACCAACCTCCCTTGCTTTTTGATGAAAACTGCACAATCCCTCTCATCAGTTTCCCGGTTTATTGCTTGATCATGTTTTGAATTATATTTTCAAAAGGGTAATTTTTACTTGCCATGAGTGTCTTTTTTCCCTACATTTACCACACTTGTGAAGCACAGTCTTCTCTCCATCCCTCATTGTTACCATGGCACCAAAGAGCTTTTCTTCAAAATAGACCACTGAAAGTAGTATTGGGGAAGAAGTTGACCAAACATCAATAGACGTGTCAGTATATGCAGACACTCTACTATTTATAGAAAAGGGGTAAACACTAATATGGAAGCAAGTTAATGAAGCTCTTTCAACAAAGAGCCTTGAGGAAAATTTAGAGGTCCTATAGGTTTATCTCAATATCTTGTAGTCAAGACTATATACGGTTGCATGCGGATATCTAGCCTTCCCATGTGTAGATGTCATTAGCTAGATTATTTCACACATTGATGAGAAGACCATGAAATTGAGAAATGCTAGTGGACAAAAACTTGCTACCTTTCTGACAAAGGATTAATAGTGTATGTATCACTTGCCTGAGCTAGTGAAGCTCATGGACTCATTTTTCTATGCCACAAACATCTATGTGAACACAATAGATATTGTTAAAGGTTGGGTGAATGAGCTATCAAAGTTTCAACAGAAACCTACCAATTCATACAAGAAAAAGTGTCTCAAGAAGGCCTACCAACTCTTCGTTATCTTAGTTTGCAGGATCCATGGTCAGTAGAGTAGGAAGACCTTTCATAAAGGATGGGAAGTATTGTGGAACAAGGTTGTGAATGAGGGGAAGTTGTTCAACTGGTCATTTATGTTGGCTTGATAGTTGAGAGCCCATGTAGCACAGGCCCAAAATCCTCCCAAGGGTGAGAAAGCAAGGTTTTATACGTCTTCATATTTACTTGATGCAATCTGTGCAAAACATCAGTTTCCTAGCATGAACTGGAGATGGACACCATGAGAAAGTGTTTCACATAACTATTGCAATATTATTTTGGATTGCAGTCATCAAGGAGTAATGGAACAACTAACTGACCATTTCATCACCCCGCTTTAGAAACTCATATTAGAAGAAGAGCCACCTCGTATGTCACGAGGAGTATTGGAGGCAATAGCAGAGAACACATATTTCTTTTCCTCAGTAGGTGGCACCTTCCTTAGAGTATTCAGCTGAGAGAAGTAGATGCATGTTTTTCTAGTATGCCACCAACAAGCTTGTCATGTAATAAGTTTCATATCATCTCTCCACAGGAAGAAGAAAGTACCTTGGCCAACTCTTCCTATGAAAATTGGATTATATGAGATTAAGAACTTGAAATTCATGGATTTCAAGGGAAAGGAGATAGTGATGTTTGCATTCGGTACTCGAGACATTAATTTGTTTGATCCCCATAGTATTTGAAAAGACCACCATGCAAGAATTCACTTTCAGTGGCTCAACAGGCTTCTTATTGGCTAGAGAAGGACCCATGGAGTAATTGCTAGAGTGCCTCCAAACTTCGTCAGCTAGTAAGTTTAGGAGGGACTTAACAGGCTAGTTCGCAAAGGGTAGAAACTCTAGAAGAAGCCATAGCAAAAGGAAGAAATCCCATGCAGGACAAGGGAAAGAGAAATATTTACGATAGTTCAGGGGGAGATCAAAGATCTAAGATGAAAGTAGATCTGATTCTTATGAAGGCATCTTTAGCAACAGAAGTAAAGAAAAAGTAGAGGGTAGAATGAGTAGAGTATAGAAAGAGAGAAAAGAAGAGCTTGTAGGAAGCATAACTAAGATTGAAGTAAGAAGAACAAGAACTGAATGATGAATGGGAACTGAGGAGGAAATAACAAGAAAATAAGCAGAAACAAGAAGAAGGAGAAAGGAAAGGTGTAATAACAGGAGAAACAATGTTGATATAGGTTGAAGAGAAGGAATAGAACCATCTAGCAACTAATGAGGAGGGCGGATAGATGTGGGATTGGGGGCTTGCTCAAAAGATTAAGAACTTGATTGAAGTTAAAAATATGGAGATGGATTGGGAGCTGTAAAATCAAGATGTCGACCTCATGCTGAGCACACCACAGGTCACCATTCAGTCTACACCACCTCTAGCAGCAAAGCCAACTCCGAGTAAGGAAGAGGATAGTGTTCCTCTTGATGATGATCCAATAATGGATGTGTAAAATCTGTCATTTGATGAGTTCCAAAAGAAGATTGTACAAGAATAGAGAAAGCATTTTCCAGATGATCACACATCACCTACATTTGTTAGAGAATGGGTGATAGTGGAAGACACTAGGAAGAATCCAAATTCCATTGCTAAAGCCAACTTGGCCTTTACAGGTGAAACAAGATAAAACATTCAACATTTGATGACTGAGAATGAGAAATTGGCACAAAACTTGAAGGTTTCTAGGAAAGAGGCAGAACAACTGCACACGTCATCATAGAACGTAGTTTCCACACAGGTCTACATGAAGGAGATGATAGAAACAATACTTGCTAAAGTATCAACACTTGCAGAAACCATGCGAAACCTCTATGAGGATTTTGTGGCTATGTATAAGACAATTTTCCATTTGCATGGCCTACAACAACACATCAAATATTTTCTTAAAAATCTCAAGAACGTACAAGATGCCATCACCTATGGGCAAGAATGGAAAATGTGATACAAAGGGGCACCAATTGACTTGGGGAAGAAAATCAATCTAAAGACTAAGTCGGAGAGAGCAAGAGTTTGAATATTGATTCAAAACAACAAGCAACTTGCCTCATTTAATGGTAACATTCAGATCTCATATGTATGGTTATTCAGTAGTTTGGATGTCTTAGTGAAAACACACCATATCCCATTAGTTAGCTCTCTCACCAAAGCCAAATCAAGGAACCAGGTCTGGCAGGAGATCAAAGAGTACTTGGATCGACTAAGACAAATTCTCACCAAGTAAGATTTGGAGTTGAACAAATAGAACATGCAGAACTACATTAGTGGTCCTGTCCAAATTAGAACAATGTTGCTCATGCTTTAAAGGGAAGTTGAAACTGGTTCTTAGTCTTTGTACCTAGATGTCATGGAGGTTACAACCCACTTCCAACTAGACAACATCACGTAGTTTGGGGATGTCATCGCACAATGCCAAGCTTGGCACCAATATGTGACCGAGAAAAATCAAGTGGAAGTTGGTGAGCTAGAGTTTCCCCAAACTCAAGCATCATAGTATTTTGTCTTGTTAGGATGTTACGTTGTCTCTACTCTATCATTTCTTATATGGGTATGAGTGTAAAATGTAATGTTATTTGTAATTATTTGTAAAGTTAAATTCCAAGTCTCAATATTGGAACGTGAAGAGTCATGATGTAATTTGATGAGTCATTTTGTAAATAAATTGAAGAGTGATGAGGGGGAGTCAAAGATTCACAAATGGAAATATGAAGAGCCACTCCCTTTGTTATGAATATATCTTCATAACTCATGTAAGGGGATTTTGGGAGCGGAGCTTTTGGCTAGGCTTAGGATTAGAAGGGGATTGGGAGTTTTGTGAGAGACTTGTCTTCTCCATAGCATAGAACAAGTATACTTGTTTGGAGGATTAGCTATTCTTGACTTTAATGTTCCAATATTGGGGCTAGTGGACCATTAATGTTGTATGTATGAATGAAACTTTCACTTATAATAAAACTCATATACAACATAGTTTGATGCATATGTTGTGAATATAATATGACTATTCTTGTTGCATTTTCAATGTATGCTATTTAACTTACCTTATTCTTATGAACTATTTCATTTGCATTTGTGTGAATCTTGTTGAATGTGTTTTTTTGTATTAATTCGTCACCTTAACTTGCCGACTATTCTGCATGTTAGCTCATGATGTCATTATGCTTGTGTGTTCTATTATCACTCAGATTTTCCTTGAAGTTGTTGGGAAGAGGAAAGGGGTCCGCAGTAATGAAAAACCAACTTTTAGGTATAGAATCTAGCTAATCTGTACACAGAGAGGGTTCTCTCTTTAAGTTTTAGCTTTGTTTTGAAAGATATTAGGCTAGTTATGAAAGTTTAGGGGTTTTGATTGTGTTTGGTGGTGAAATTAAATAGCAGAGGGGTAGTGCTCAGTAGTTTAGGCCATTGGTATAATGGAGTCAAAGAAGATGGCTTAACTGGATTTGGTTTCTCAACAAGGGATGGTTTCACAGGGTAAGGTAGCTAAACAGGGAACAAATAGAGACTTAAAAAAGATGGAATGGACTCAAAAGGGATGAAGGGAAATTAAGAATCCTTCAACATATTTTAAAAGACAGAACTTGGATGATTACCAATAAAGATAAATTAAGAATTCTTTACCAAATAATCAAAGGGAATAAACTAGGAAATAGGAGTAGTTAAGAATTCATAGTTTATGCTAGTTTAGAGGAAAACATTAAGAATAAAAACAATTGGAAATAGATTGCACTCAAGCACTTTCTGAATTATTCTTTTTCGTTTATCATTGAGATATGAAACACAGTTGATATAATAAACAAGAAAACTTTAAAACATGAGATATAGAAGACTTATTGATCCAGTGTCTGACTCATGAATCTTGTGAAAAGTCCTTTGCATTAATTCTTCATCCAGCTAGCCATAGAAAATTTTGTCCAACAACACTTTATTCCAAAATAATCAGTTTTATAACAATGTCTAAGAATCCACACTCAATACTCCAATTAAGGGAGTATTTACACAAAAAACTTACAAAAAATATATGATAACAAAGTGAGATATATTCTAGGATGACTATGAATAAGTTACAAGAAAAATAGAGACCGATGGTCTCGTAGATAGAAGAAAAGGCAAAATGATGTTATGATGTTCCTATTCTTATGAATGTGCTGGAGGCAGGCCCTATAATTTGGCTTGTTTTTGTCTTTTTTGTAATTCTATGTTGGTTGCCCTATTTTCATTGATACTCTTTACCTGTTCTGATACTCTTTGACCTATTTGACCTCTATTTATCCTCTTTACCATTACTGACTGTAGTAAATAACCAAAACTTACATTTTACCAAGGATAATTTTCAAAATTTCTAACATTTCTTCCCACCATTGTGGTTATGGTATTCTGGTTTTTTGAAGTTTTCTCAGGGTCTCATTAGATTCGGTATACCTGAAAAAGGTAGGCTGAATTGGAAACAAGTGCTTTACTTCATGTTTGACATAAAATAAATTCTCTAGACTGTCATAGAGAATTTTGCCTATAGGCAATGCTTTTGATTATGTTGCACTTGTTGATGAACTTGCCTACTTTCTTGCATATTGATTCAATTTCTCCACATAATCTATATGCCTCATTAATTTGTCATTAATCACTAAAGGACTAGGCAACCCTTTACTCTGCAAAATATCAAATTTCTTCATAAAAGAATTATTTTCTTCCTGCATGTCATGGCATCTTCTTTCTAAATTTTGCATCAGAGTCCTTTTAGTCAAAACCCTTTTGACTTCTAGAATTGTCCCTGTTCTGTCTTCAATGCCCAGTTCTTCAAGTTGGTACTTATTCTTGGTATTCAAAAAATTTATGAGCCTGGTGGCTTCCTCAGGCATCTTTCCTAACTCTGCTCTTGTCCTTTGAACCTCTTCTCGAGCTTCCTTTACTAAATCAATTTGCTCAAAAATTATTTGGATTGATGGCCAAACATCATTTATTGATTGAGTGATGTTGGCCCAAAGAATCTTTTTGATGTATGTCAAGGGCTTGTCAAATGTATGGAACTTTTCTAATGATTTCACCCTTTGTTCTAATCCTTTAATTTCCATTGTCTTTTCTGCAACATTTATTTTTGAGAGATCATACTTTTTCTCCAAGATAGAAAATTGTTCTTTTACCTTTTGCAGCTTTGTGACTTGGAGCTTCAATTCCTCCATTGATTTTACTAATTCATTTAGGTTGAGACCTGAAATTTCTACTTGTGTTGTACCTACTGCTGTTGCTACTGTTACTGCCTCTATTGTGATCGCTGGAACATTAGGTGCTAGAGTTGTTCCAAGGGTGGAAGGGACAGCAATGGAAACCACTGGAATCACACTGGGAGGCTGAGAGGTCGACTCTCCCTGCTTTTCCTTCAATGATTTCTCCAATCCTTATTCAATTTCCTTTAGCTGCTCATTAAGTTTCATAACTAAATCCATCAGCTCTTCTTCTATTCTTTGTTGTATCACCTCAGCTGTTTGTGGGTGCCGTGAAGGTGGCAATTTCAGTTGCTTTCTCAATGCAATGATGTCTTCATCCTTCTTTTTGATTAAGGCTTCTGCAGCCTTCACATCTTTAGGATCATGACCTAATCCAATGATCAATTCTTCTAATGTTTTTATTCTATTATCTTTAGCCTGTGAGGAGGCTTTCTCCAGCTATAGTTGGGCAGTTATGTTATTCAAAGAATTTTCCAGCCTTTGGGCCATCATAGCCTTACTAGTTAAGGTGGAATAAATCATCTCTCTAGTTTGTTTGTGCAATTTAATTTGATCCAAAGGATGAATATCCTTTGCCATAACCTCAAAATTGGTTCTGAGATAGTCTGTTGCTGCTTGAGGCTGTTGCACTTTAGGTTTGAAATAACTCATTATCATTTTACCTTCATTGATGTCATAGGTTGACATCAATCTATTTTGATTAGTGGGAGCCATTTTCAAATATTGATTGTAAACCTAAATCCTCAATGGATCATTTTTGGCTTTTATTTCCATAAATGTCTTCTTGTTTTCTAAAATGTCCTTTCCTCGTTGTCTGAAAGATGATACCTCTACACTTTGTTGTCTCTCTAGCTCTTGTCTCTGTGAGCGAGTAGATGTTCCACCTACAAGGAATGTTTGATGACTATCTTTCCCTTCTTTCATTTGACTATCAGTAGTCTCTTCAAAAAATTCCTCCTCTGAAAGAGGATTTAACCTTTGCCTTTTTGCACCAAGTTGCTATGATGGTCCACTGGCAGGGGTAGCTACTTCCCTATCTCTTTTTTTATTCCTTTCCTCATTCAAAGGATTCTGCAATATTGGAGGTTCTCCCACATTGCCCTGACTGGGGGAGTTTTCATTTGGGCCTGTTCCCTGGAAGTTTCAGGCTTTTTTGACATTGTAGATTGCTCTGTGGCTTGAGTGCTAGTCTCTAGCCCCTTTCCCTTAGATGTTTCTGTAGTTGGTATATTGGTCTACTGTGAGTGTCTTTTAAAGGTCCCAGCTGCTGAGGCACTTATTCATGATGCCAATTTCTACGAACTATCATGATGTACGTGCCCAAAAGAATCTAAGCCAAGCGTCTTTTCAAGATATCTCATTACATTTTCAATATTCACCTGCTCACTCTTAGTAGCTACTGAGGTCCCCTCTCTCCATTTATCCATATTGGCAAATTGTTCAATTTCTGGGATCCTATGATGCATATAGGGGGACAACATATTCTTCATTCTTCTGTCGCAGATAAAGCCCTGAGGGTCATATAGGGCCCAACCAAAGCTCTTTTGTAATCTAAGGTAGTTTTCTAGAAACCTTTCTGCTGCTTCCCCTACTTCTCTACTGTTACAGATGAATGGGCCTATTTTATGTTTGATCCTGAGCTGTGCTTTCTTTTTGGCTTTGGTAAAGTGGATCAAATATGTGTTACACATCTGCCTATAGTATTCTAATGCAAACAGCATTGGAACATACTTTGGTAATTTGAAGGGGCAAGCTCACAACCATATATCCTAAATTCTGTGAAGTCCTGGTATAGGTACCAATTTCCCACTTTGTACTGTTTATAAAGTTGAAGGGTCTTTCTAATATCATCACTGATCCTAGGAGGGGAAACACCTGTTAACAAGGTAGTTGCTGGATGAATGAATATGTCAATGAATTCATTATAGGAATAAGGGGTTTTAAAGGAATCATGGAAGACTGCAGACCAGAAGATTACAAACCTTGGATTTCCTCTGGTATCAAGTTTCAGGACAGGGAATGGGAAGTTGTCTTATTGATAAAAGAGCGTAAGATGGTATATAAAGGTGGAGTACTTGAAAACTCTTTCATTTTCCAGTCTCATGAACTGCTCATGAATCTTGTCAGCAATGTAGGAGGCAAAATCATATTTGACAGTAGGGGGCTGTCCAGGAGTAAAGATTGACAACATTGCTAGGGTTAACTCATCAAAAAATTCACTAGTATTGAAACCCATTATTGATGATATCATGTCGATTATGAGTTGTCTCATATCTGTGAAGAAAGTTTGCATGTAAGGAGGTGGGCCATCAGGCTAATGTTTTGGTGACATGAAAGTTGGACAGAGGCAATTAAGTTCCTCTTGGGATAATTTAGTTGATTTCTCAAGTAAATCTCCTATGGAAAGGGGAGTTAGGGCTTGACTGGGATGAAACTGTAACATTTCATTAATTGACTCAACAGTTATTGGGAAAAGAATGGTTTGGCTCGGGGACATGACTGCTCAGTGATTAGGGTCATAGTTGGCATGGCAATGATGAATTATTTTTGGGAAAACATGAACTGGGGGTAGAAAATACATAGGAAGGTTGGATTCCCATAGTCCTAGGATGTTAGAGCCATTTAGATAGTTATCTCTACTTTGGCAAAAGACTCTCAAGTGATTTTTGTCAGTGATGAGGTCTTTTATCTGGAAGTCCCTATCAACCAAAGGCAGATAGTCTAAATCTTTGTGGGGAGCATTTAGGGGTGCAACATTCAAAGATACAGGGGTTTCCATGTCTGGTTCTTGTGGATTCATATGGAAATAATGATTTTCTATAAAAAAAATGGGCAAAATAGAGGGTCTGGGAACTTATATGATGAAAACAAAGACTGAATTGTAACAAATTTTGGTCTTTTCTGTGGAATTTATAGTGTAAAATGAGAAATTGCAGGGTTTCAGTGGAAATTAGATAAATACCTATGTTTGGGGAATTAACAATGGCTACAAGTTTTTGAGCATGTTGGCGGTTGAAATCCTCGGACAGTTGACCTCGACGTTTTTTGCATGGGAGCACAGGTTTACGGTACAAAACAATGAAAACGAAATTTGTTTGTTTTATTTACAAAGTCAAGGGTTGGCGAGGGTTTCTAGTTTTCAGGCATATGACATCTACAGGGAGTGAAGTGACATTTTTTTCGTTTGCGGGAAGGTGGTAAGCGGTTTCATATCGCACCACTTTTTGGGACGGGCAATAATAAGCCGAGAGTCAGCGATTCCATATATTTTGCGATGCGTGGCAGAGGTGTTGTGTGAAAACCACTTTGTGATCGCGCGCTAATGCGCGGTCACAAAGGGGCGCGCGATATCGATGATAGCCATTGGATATGGGAGGTGTGATCGGACGACTGACAGGAGCCATGATGCGATGGGATTTAACAATGGTGGGCCAAACACAATTAAGGTTTAATTAATTATATCGGGGGTGTTATGATAGATCAGGGAGGTTCTTAATTAACCGTGAGAGTTCATTAATCCCTTATTAATGCAGTGGGAAATTAGGGTTGTTAACTAGTTATGGGCTAACTAGTTAATCCCGGTTGAAATATATTTATGGTTATAATCTAACCAAAGGGGTGGGATATATAGAAATTTGGGGTTTTTAATAATTTAAATAATACGGGATAGGGTGAATTTTTGTGCGGGAGTTATATAATATAAGTTAATAGTTAATATGGTAATGTCATGAAAAGCGCCAAGTAAAAAAAATTAGAATTGTGTATTTAACTTAGGCTTGAATGAAAAAAGGTTTTTATGGGGTATTGTGTAATTTTCCTAAGTAAAATAGGATTTTACTTAGGAAAAGAATTATGAAGGTGAATGAGTGTTTTGTTTGGGATAATTTTAGGTACTTAAGGCTTGATAAATTATTGGGCTGAGGGTCTGGTCCCTCCAAAGTCAGAGAAATGCTCTGAACCCCTCTAATTTAGCAAATGCCCTGGTACTTAGGGGAAATTAGTGAGACTTTAGGGAAAAATTAAGGGAGAAGTTAAGTATTTGACCTTTCCTTGTTTGAAATACTTTCAGTGTAATGTCTGCCTTGTACTTGTGATGAAAGTAGAGATTAACACATTTTTAGAGTCATTATCCATCACTTGTAATTCCGCAACATCATCTACCTACCCTACATACTTTAACCTAACATTTTTTCTTCTTTATTTGGGTGCACTTAGACTGGAAAACCCTTATCAAACTTTTCTTTTCTTTTACATGGAGAAATATATCTAAATCTAGCCTTATTACATCAAAGGGCTCAGATTAAACTGTTGAGATCCTTTTATTCACTCTACCTATCTACTTATCTGCCAAGATTAAACTATTTGGTTAGATTTTATTCTCTATCTCTAAAACATAAAATTCAAATATGAACTAGCCAAGCTTAAGCTGTTTGACTATTCATCAATTGTGGCATAAGTTAACAAGCTGCACACAATTGTTTATTGCACAAGAGTAAAAAGTAGTGGCATTTAGACTTGCACACTTTCCTTGGTCTTTCTTTTGATGGGGTTCATTTTCTTTCATTTTTTGACTATCTTTTTTATTCTTTTCACCCTTTGATTTTTCTTTTATGGTATACCCTCTTTACATTTTTTAAATTTTTTGATTTTTTTGAAAATATGGAAAACCTTTGCAACAAGGAAAGGTATGAACATATTACATAGCTCATCAAGTCAATCATGATATATGACACCTATTGGTATAGGAGCATAACATGTTCCTTTCAAGCTACGTACTATTATAGGCTTCCAAGGGGTGCACTTCCTTTTCCTTTCGTGTGTTGGATCCTTCATGCATTGCACTTGAATTCCATAGGGTCACACGATTTCTCTCACCAAAGTTACCATACTTCACTCGACATGTTTTCCCCGTCAAAGCATAACATTACCACCTAGTGTTGGGACTCCTACTCCAAACAGTGTGAGGAATAGTTGGGACTTCATATTTGGAACATCCCTTGAATGTTGGTGGGTCCAACACTGTCAACATTTTTGTTACTAGAAGGAGGGCTAGATGAAAAGTGGAGCGCTTGAAATCTATTTTAAATTTCTACACTCATTTAATCACTTCTCCACAAATCATAACCCCAACATGTTTTTCTAGACACACAAATAAGAAAGTGTTGGCGAGAATTATTGATGACTTGTCAAATTTAAAATTCAATGGCAAGGGTGAAATAATCTTATTTGAGCACACTACTCGTTTCCTTGATGTATGCAAGAAGCACAACATCCACTGTGAGGATGTTGGTTGTAGGTTGTTCATTCTCACGTTCAAATGGTGCATACATGAATTGCGTAACACATTGCCTAATGACTCCATACACTCTTTCAAACACCTTCTCGTTGAGCTTTTCTGTGCCTTTGATATATATGACCATAAAACTCTGTGCAAGAAAATTCTAAATTTGAAAAAATCACTTGATGAATCTGTCTAAGATTTTCATGAACGTTTTATTCATATTTCTTTGAATTTCCAGAAGGTGATACTGATTGGTCTTTCTTGGTTGACATATTCCTATATCTTGTTCATATTTCATAAAATCCACATGATTTTGAATCTTTTGAACCTCTCCCAACATACCTTAGTAATAGAGCTTCTAAATCAGTGATGAATGAGGTTGTTGTTCGAAGTGACCCTTTGTCTCCTTTTCATCAAAATACTCCAGTTCTGTAGGTTGAGGTGGGAGAATTTGAGAATTCATCCGTTGATCTACCACCATCGTCTCCAACCCCACATACTCAGAATTTCAGTGTAGGTTTGGACTACAAATCTGATGGTTACAATGAAGTGTTACCTCCTCATCCTCCATCCTTAGGTTCCTTGATCCTCCCAATTGTGAGTTGTTGTGTTCACCTGTTTTGAATCCTTCATTTGATGTTCATGAGGATCAATTTTTCGATGGAGTTAGTATTGAGCAATCAACTTGCAATATCACTTACAATGATAATGTGTAGGATCCCATGGTTGAACAAGAATTTGCGATGAAGGATGATTCTTCTCCTTTTGCACCTCTCCCCCCTTATCTTGACATCTTCCATGATCCTGTCATCCCTGTTGAATCTTTTGAAGAATCAGTTTTAGATCATTCTTAGAACACGTGGAATGTTATATTTTCATCCAAATGTGGAGAGGAAAAATCTATTTTCCCTAATTTTTCCAATCTCTCGTCTCATCTTTCTAAAAATATAGAGGGTGAAATTTGTCATTTTCAATCTTACCTTCTTTATGATTCGTCAGATCATGACGATGCCTCTGTTTGTAATATTGAACTTTATGATCATGGTTGTCTTGATATTTTCATTCATTCATTTGATTATGATCCAAATCTTCTGCTCTTGATCTTTCCAAGCCACTAATCTTTGATGATCCATATTCTGAGGTGTTGGAACTTCCTGAAGCTGTCAAGGCACTTTAGCCTGAGTTGATGTTTATGTCAGGGTATCGTAGTCTTGCGATTAGTTCGAATTCCAATCAGAATAATGTTGAATCTTTCAAGTCTCCTCATCACTCTGTTGTGCACATTGAAAATCAATATGTTTTACAATTTTCACATCCTCCATCTGTATCACACGATTGTATCACTTAGTCATTGGAGGAGTCATACGTGGCGAGCACGGTTGTAAAAACAAAAAATTTCTTCTTTCTTTATCTTTGCCTGTTTTCACGGTTCAAAAGTTAGTTCTTGCATGTCTTCAGGTCGCAATGCATCTCAACACTACAATGCACCCACATAATGTCTTCGATGCACATTTTGTTATTACTTTTCTGTACGTTCTTCCAAATTTTGAATGTTTTCATTTACATTTTCCTATATTTTTGGTTTATTGTTATGCTTGTATATATTTCTTGACTTGCATTCCCTTGCATAAATAGGCCAACCAATGTGTTGGTGGCTGCATTGGAAGTATCACTTCACATGAGCCTGGCCTATTAGCTGATTAGGTTAGGAGTAGAACTAGTTGTTTTCTTTTCTTGTTTGTTTTCTTTGATTTTATTTCATTTGCTTTTCACTCCACACTTTTCTTTTGTTTCTTTTATTTTCAGTCGTAAGATAGTTTCCACATGAGACTGTGTTTGGATTCTCATACAAGCAAGGTGAAGTCCAAGGGGAAGTTGTACTGCTATCAATGCTTCATTATCTGTCTATTCCCTCTCTTTATGTGAATCTTGCATTTCGTTTAGTCGATGACACTGATGGAAAATACGTTCCTTTAGAGAAATTTATAGTGAAATCACAATCGTTGCACTTTTAACTAGTACATCCTACTCTAATTTGTCTTCTATTTTTGGTTAATCCTTGTCAACTAAGTCGAGTAGTGTAAGGAGGGGAGGAAAAGCTTAACAAGTATGTCATAGGTGTATAAATATCCTTTTTTGAAGGGATAACCTCTTATGCTCTCAATAAGTTGGGGTCCCTTTTATGCCCTCGTAAAATAAATAAGTGCATATGCACAGTTCTTTGAACAAAGAAAAATAGAAAAAAATAAAAAATGAAATAGAGGGTGAAAGAAGAGAAAGGCTTCCTATGTAGAGAGGTGAAGCAAGAAACTCCGTTGGGGTAATTTTAGGTTCACTGACAATGAAGAAATGTTTATGTTCCTGAAGTGACTCCACTAGGGTACTAATGAGGCTTGCTTCCAGTGGAGCAACACCTGAGATGAAAAATAAGACTTTGAGATTTTCTTTTACTAGTGCATTTATATACTCCTCATCCACAATCAAAATAAATAAGTCTGACTTGGCTTGTTATGTTTGCTGCTGATTAAGGGAATGGTAGGGACTATATCTTTAACTCAAGCTAAGTGAAGAATTTGTGACAATTAATGAAATGAACAATACTTTTGGAGGAGTTAGACCTATTTTGCATGAGACAAGATCCATATAGGGAGTTAGAGTCTATCACCAAGTGTTGTAGCGGCTACAACCACCATGTAACATTTTTCCTATAATTTGATTTTGAAGCCTTCCTTCTGTTACACATCATTTTGTCATTGTCCCTGTACTCCCTATTCCTTGATCTTGGAGGACCTCTACAGTGAACCCCACATACTTTTTCTTCATGAAGAAACTCCCATTATGTCCCTCTTCATGAGCAAATAATTTCCCTTTTGCACCATTTCCCTTGAAACTTCTATTTTTCCTAGTTTACAAGACCGGCGTAATGGCCTTTGTCTCCCCCATGCCGATGTACAAAGATTAGCAATACTCCTTGTGTTGACCAGAGCGACTGAGTTTTGTTTCAGTTGCACAAGTCTTGTTATGGATTTTTTTTAAATTAGAGCCGAAGCTTCCAACTCAGAAGCTTCGTAATGGAATTCTGGTAAATGGTTTGGCTGGATGGGGTCGAGAATGACAGTTTGGGCTCCTTTCCCCTATAATGATGGAACTACCTCAAGGAATAATTCCTTCTCCCATGAGAAAAGCATCCATCTCCCATCCATATTTCCTATATAAACCTCCCTTCCTCCCAAGCACAAACTAGTGTTAGTCACATTTGATAGTTTTGGCAGAGTTATTGTTTTGAGTGTTGATACTATTTTGGAGTAGACAAGAAAGCTATTACTAGTTGTAGCTATCAAGTTGTGTTGAGGGAGAAGTGTGTTTTGGTTTGGAGTGGAGACTAAAGGGAAGAGCCTTTAAACTACAATTGTTTGAAGCCATCATGGAATGCTAGCTGAAGTGTGTGGGAACCCAGTCTTGTCAGAGGAAGACTGCAACATCAAAACGAATGGTTATAATCTCTCTTTGATATTAATATATGCAACTATCGATTGATTTCCTACATGTTTTTTAATATTACATATCCATGTCATAATGCTTCTTGACTCATTAAGTAGGTTGAATTTTCAATTTATCTATTATTATGTTTGTGTGTTGTTGTTGTTCACTTGTTTCAGGAACTTGAAGAAGGAAGCAAGAGATTGCTAGACGAAGCAAGTGAGGACTTCATCAAACAGGATAATCAACTAAGAGGTAGGCCCTCTTGATTGATTCTAACCTAAGGAAATACTCCATAGAATGTATCTGTTGTGGCTAGACCCATTATCGGGCTAAAGGAATTCGTTCGTGTCCTCACTTATAATTTTACTTCACCACAAATTGGCGACTCCACGGGGGAGATCCCATCTTTTTCTTTTTTTTTGGATTTCATGATTTCATTAGAAATTTTCTAGTTTCACATTTTACCTTTGGATTTTTTCTTTTCTCCTGCTTATTGGCCTGATTCTAAAATTCATAGTAGCAGATCTAGTCCATGTTTTGAATTTTTTTAATTTTTCCTTAGTTACCTCAGCCAGCGCACTTAATTCACTGAAAGTCACGCTGACCAGTGCAAATTACTGAGGAGAAGTCGCGCTGACCAGCCTCTAGCGCTTGTTGTCATTTAGGAAGTCACGTCGATGCCTGTAAGTGAAGATTAGGGCATGAACACAATCTTGGCCAGTGTGTTCTACTCTTGTGTTTTTGACCTCGTAAGCCTTTTTGACTATTTTCTCCCTGATTAGAAAGCTACTTTTCATTTGGTTTTGCTTGCTTGTTGGCTTGTCATCTTTCTATTTGATTGATTGAGTCATTGAGTGGCCAACGACACTAGGGCATCTAGTTAGTCCCCCATTCAGCAGCTTGTGGACTCACTAAGTCTGGTTGTGGGTGTGTTTACTCCTTGCATTTGTTTTTCTGGTCCTTTAATGACTTTGACCTATTTTCTCACAAGTTTGAAAAAGTTTCATTTACTAGCTTGAACATCTCTTTCTGGCATAGATTACATTGTTGGACTTGTGTTTGGTAAAGTTGGCATTTCATTGATTTGAATGAACTTCTTTTTCATGCTTTCATCTGCTTGAAAAGCTCATTGTTTTGAAAACTTTTTCATTGAAAGATTGTATGCGAAAAGTTTGTTTCCTTGTTTCACGAGAAAGTATGAAATCCTAGCCTATTGCATCATTGTGTACGAAATTTGCATCTTTTTAAAGACTAGAATTGCATTAGCATTTGAAAAAGGAAGAGAATTTTTCGTTTTCAAAGGACTAATAGATAAGTGCTTGTGAGGAAATTAGGAATTGAAATGCATTTTTCATTAGTTTATTTTTTGAAACAGTAAGGTAGTGAAAGATCATTTCGTTTTCAGTTGCTTGATTGTTTTCATTTGATTGAGTAGTTTCTACCCTCTCTAGTGTAGGAATTTCATCAAATTAAAGGGTCTTGTCCCATTTAGTTGCATTTTAGGTTTGTCGAGTAGCATCGCTAAGACCTAAAAAACTAAAACTTAACTCAAGGTCAACTCTAAAATGAATTGAATTAACCTAAGGAGAATGTGACATTAACGATCATATCTAGAAGGTCTGTGCTAGATATGTGTTTCGGCATCTTTAAACCTAGTAGTTGTCATTAGCTTTGGCATTATACAACGCTAGCATGGATTTGTGCTCCTAGTACCATCGAGTATATAGCAGGAGACCCCACTAGGTTGCAATCCCTTTATCCTTAGGAAGCTGAGTCGGTCACCTTGCGAAAGTGATATACCAAACACAGCATTCGAGGAGATTGCCTGCTCGTACCTCTTGGTTCGTGAGGAGGTATTCTAAAGTTCATGGTTTCCTGGTAATCCTATTTACCTAGATCATCTAGAGCGGTCATTTGATCTTTTTGACTCATTAAATTTAAAAGATCATATAAGAACTTGTCCTTTCGAGCTCGTTTCCAATCAAAAGTCATAGAGTCATCTTTGTTTCTTTCTCGACTCTTAAAAAATGAAAGAGCATCAGTCTTTTATGCGTATTAATAATTGATTACCCATGGTCCAAAACATCTTGTTAGTCTTTTTGACCAAATTGTTTGTTCCCTTAAAAGGACATATTAAAGCCTTTAAGTTATTTGTTATGTCGACTAAGACAAGGTCCTCATGGTTGAACCATTTGGTGTTTCCTAAGTTATCAGAGTCACTTGAGGACCAAAATTAATTGTTTTGAGTGTTCAACCATTGTCATCTTTTCCTCCACCTACTTTCGATTCAGGGTCATCTTGGCTCGGAATCTCTCGACAATTCCGTTCGAACTACAGAGAACTCGTCAACCGCTGATGGTCAGCTTGGACTGGTTATCTATCCTCTGAACCCCCTATTTGATGTTGTTGACATATCACTGTAGTTTTTTTATAGTTTTACAACTAGCCGAGTGTTCCTTTGGAACTATCCCCTAGTACATGTTCAGCCATTCGTCGTTGTTTATTTTCAAACATGGAACCCAAAGGCGATTCTCCAGTCAAATCTCTAGATGAGTCCAAAGTTTCTACTCCACACACTATTGAGGGGGAAGAATTGCAATTGCAGTTCCCTCACGAGGGTTTCCCTTATTTGGAAGGTATTCTCACCAGTTTGCCACCCAACTATGTGTCTTTGGAGCACTTAGTTTCAAGCACACCTAGTGCCTCATCACTCTACCATAATCATGTATGTGCATCAGGCGTGAGGCCTACGCCAGTTCGCTTGTCATGAACACAACTTCCCAAAAGGTTGTTACTTCAGTCCCAGTGCAACCCACCATTCCGAATACCGTTGTATCATCAATCCCAATACATGTCAGTCACAACCAACAATTTCAAAGATTGTCTCTATCAGTTCCTCTGTCCCATTAGTCAATGGCCAGATTGTGCCATCGCCTGGGGGGCAGAACTTGAATGTCTCTATGGTGTTAGGTGCCACTAATGTCAGCAGCTCACAAGCTCACATGCTTGGTATATGTTGTAGCATTTTTTGGTTTTTGTAAGTTAGAATCAATTAGTCAAAAAATGAAAATATTTTAAAAAAAAATGTTAAGCTAAGATATGGACAAATAGAGTATTGAATAAAAAATGTTAGGAAATATCTTGATAACATGTCCATATCAAAGAAAATGTTAGAATAGGTACCCTAAAGAATGAAGGAAAAAATAAAATGTTAGGTTGGACAGAAAATCAAAAAGCAATGAACTTTGAAAGTGTGCAAGTTCAAGTGCCACTACTTTTACTTTATTATGCAAAATAATGGTTGTATGCAGCTTAGCATATATGCCACAACCCATGACAGTAAAGTAGCTTAATCTTGATTAGTTCATTCTTTAAATTTCTTGTTTATAGATAGAGAATAAAGATCTAGCCAAACTGTTTAATCTTGGTAGATTAGTAGTTAGCTAGAGAATAATAAGGAGCTCATCAGTTTAATCTAAGCCCTTGGATGTTATAAACTTAGAATTAGATAGTTTTCTTTTCAAAAGAAAAAGAAGAAAATGGTCTGCTAGCTTAAATGCACCCAATTAAGTGAAGAAAAAAGGTTAGGGTAAGTAAAGGGTAGGTAGAAGAAAGGTTGCAGAAGTACAAATTTGATTGAGGCATAAGCACATTTATCATGATTGACCATGTGTTGTAGTGTGCAGGAGGAGTTATGAAGATGAAAATACGTTCACAAGCTCATTTGGTTAAATTCCACTCATTTCATTTCACCCTCCACTAGATACTTAGTAATTTCCTCATTTTCCAGCATCCCTTGTTAAAATACCCTTTTCCATTGATTTTCACCCTTTCCTTTGGTTTCACACATTTTTCCTAGAAAATTACCCTCAAAACTCATTCTCCTACCCAAAAAACCCTTTTCCCTAGTGTGAAACCCATTTCCTTTTGAAGAAATCACTTTCCCATTGTAATTTCCCTAAAAACCCATAAAAAAACATTTTACCCTAAGTATAAATTCTCTCTCTGCATTTCTTAACAAACCTTCGCTATATTACTTTTTCCCGATATAACTCCGTTTAACCCACCTCGTTGGTGTGGTTAAATAAACCCCGCCACCATTAATGTTGGTCCCACTCCATAAACCCATGAATTATGTTTAGACCCCACTTATTCATTAAAATAATTATGAATCCTTTGTAATTAATCCCCGGGCCCCACTAATCTCTGCCGACTATCCTCTATACAACTCCACCATGTGATATCCATTAGATCATCCACTCCCAAATCCAACGACCCACAACAATATCATGCACTCCTTATCTCCGAACTTTACCCGCCCAAGAGCACGCGAGATTCGTGGTTTTTCTCGGGCCCCTTGTGGTTACGTGGCAGTCCCACATTAACTTGCATGCCCTGGAAGAAAAACCACCTCATGGCCAAAAGCGGTGCGATGAGACTCCGAAATCACTCCTTCCGTATGATGAAACTATTCACTATTCACCATTATGAATTTCCATGCCAAAGTTAAACATTTACCCGTTTAAACACAAAAAGCCTCACTTTCGCTCTTTTCATCCATTTACATAGTAAAACCTGTATTATCCTCCTGTACCACCCTAAGCCTCTGCAACCGATTTAACCACTATTTACCTCCTGAAAACGCTCTAGACTCCATCCACAAACCTTTCAACTCAAATGAAGCGATTGTGGCCCTCCCTGTCAACCTGTGTTTTTCCTAACAATTGTTGTATTTTGCAGGTGATTAACAGAAGACCAGGAGACTGGATAATGATTTTTATACCAGTTAAAAACCTATTTGTTCCAGATTCTCAAGAAATGAATTCAAATGATCTTCTTGTACAAACAAAAATCAAGTCTAAACCAAAGACAGAGCAAAAGAAATCATTTAAACAGTAAATGTTAAAACAAATAATTCACATAGTTAAAATAGAAAACAGAGGAGGGAGATAAAACATAAAGTTAAAAGACAAACAGATGAAATATAAAGAAATTTGATCAATATCCAACAACCTAATACTAAGACATGAAAAAAATAAATGATTTACTATTGCAATACACAGTAAAAACTTGAAATGTACAGTAAACGTAAAAAGCACATTAAAGGTTATTGATGAAAGTGTATCAGATGAAAGGTCATAAGTAAATATGACATCTAGCATGAAGATCAAATAGCCAAGTAGCTTAAAAGGCAAAATATCAAAGACCAAAGCCAACAGAACCTAAATAACAGGGATAGCAAGCAAGCAATTCAATAGTTGTCTCTATTTTCTTGAATGAAGATATTTCCTTTTCCTTGAATAAATCTATTTTGTAAAAACAGTTTAGGATATTTTCTTGGTTCTATTGTTGTATAAATAACTCTCCTACTAGTTATTATGGGTTCATCATTGAACCAAGTTTACTATTGAACCAGGTTGACCATTGAAAGAGAGTTACACCCTAGAAGAAGCATTTGTAAACATTTGATGTACTAGCTTTTTTTGGACCCTTAATACAAAGCAAAGGATTTTGAATTCGATTTTACACAGTTTGTGTTTCCTGTAAGTTTTTCCAGTATTACACATTATGTTTTTCTTCATATTCTTATGTCTTACAGAGATACCTAGGTAGGAATAATTGTGTCTCAATCTATTCCTATAAACTTCTGAAGTGAATCATTAAAGATAATGGATTAATGAACTGTCTGTTTTATTTATTCTCTCTGAATCAATAAATCAACAACATCTTGTTGTAAGCATAAGCATATTCTCTTGAACCTTCTGAACATCGGTCAGAGGTTTTCATACTTGTGATTTTTTATTTTTCTATCTGAAAACTGTAATAATCATATTATTATTTTTTTTTTTTCTGCTCACCACTATTCAAACTTTATCATTGTGTGAATTTTTATAGCTTCCCTCTACTTTGGGATTAATATTATTCAAAAGGTTAAGCATTATAGTGTTACATCTATCTTATTCATTGGTATTCCAAATCAAAACCCCAAAAACAATTATCTTAGTTGCTTTGGCATTGATAGTTGACCAATATTATATCATAGGTACAACATCAGTCTGGCGCCATTGTCAGGGATTTGAATTCCATTAATTTTTCCTAGGACAACGATATTCATTCTATTCCTTTAAGGTGATTAAAGGTCTAGAAAGGTTAAAATCATTCACCTGGTGACTCCACTAGCCGAAACCAGCACATTTTAAGCACAACAGATCTGATTTAAAATCTAACTTAGTTAATCCTCTGTCAGATCCTAAAAAAATTCTAAGAAAAGCTAGTTCTAAAAGGAGACATCAACCATATTCTTCTTAATCTTCAGCCTTGTAGTCTGAATATTTAGAATCTTGTGATCCTTTTAGTAATATTCCATCTGATCATGATAGGACACAAATACCACCTAGGGTTTCTGAACTATTAGATAGGGGAGTTGATTTAGGTTTAGCTTTCCTCATTCATTCTTTTGAAACACACCAAGAACCCCCTTTACCACTAGGATCACCTAAAATTGACTCTGACTTGTGTGTTCATTTACCTGAATACAAACCCACATATTTCATATCCCCTACCACTTTTTCATTTCCTTCCACTTCTGAACAACTTGAAGCTTCTACTTCTGAACAACCTGAAGAGAATATCTTTGTATATATACATCCACTCTTTGAAACAAAAGAGGATATTCATTCACAGGTCCCAAAGTTAGTTCTTAAGACTCCTTTAAATTTATTGAGGAGATCCCCTCCTTCTTCACCTCCACATAGTCACACACCCCCTCAATCACCTTCTTCTTCCTCTTTTTCTTCTTCCTCTTCTTCATCTTCTTCTTCTTCATCATCCACACAAACACCTCATACACCACCTTCTACTATGGCTTTCCAACCTATTGTATAGGCTAGATATGCAGCTTTAGTCTTACCTACTAACCTCGATGCATTCCCAGCTCAGTATTTGAAATACCTTCCTAGGTATAATGGACAAACTAGTCCCATAGCTGAGGACCATCTTCAAGCTTTTCTAGAATTTGCAGACAATATGAATATCGAACAAGAAAATGTTTACATGAGATTGTTTATATAGTCACTTGAAGGAAATGTAAGAATCTGGTTTAGGTAGTTACCTGTAAAAACCAATGGGGTGTAAGAAAGATCCTCTTTACTTTCTTACTGAGTTTGAAGAAGATAAAAGAAAATTTGGTGAAACTGTATCGGATTTTATCAAAAGGTTCACTAAACTTTATCATAAGAAGCCCCCTGATTGCAAACCCTCTATAGCAGTAGCTAAGTCTAGGTTTTCTAAAGCCTTTGACGATAATTTTGTTATAATGCTAAGGGAGAGAACTTCAGGAACTCTTGAATATATGCAAACAAATGCTATATAGGTGGAAGCAAATAGGGCTGCTTTGACTTCCTTGAAAGCTAAAGAGGAAAAGGCCCAAAGAAAACTCAAATCTATTCAAGACGCCTCTAGTTCCTCTAGTTCTTCTAAGACTAAAATTGAAGATTCTAAAATAGATGAAATAACTTCTCTTCTTAGAAGTATATCTAATAGAATTTCCAAGATTGAGACTCAACCTAGGACAGTTCAACAAATAGTTGCTAGACCCCAAAATCAAAATCAAGGTCAATATAGAAGGAATCCACAATTACAAATTCAAGTTCAGAGACCTAGTAATGATCAACAGGTTCCCACTCCTTTACTGATAGATTACCAACAACCTGATGAAAATACTATGACTATTACTGAAGGTATCAATAACATGGATACTTCTAATCAAATAGTTATGATTCCTCTCTCATAACAAAAGCAGGTTCGAGAAGATCAAGAATCCTCATAGGTTTCTAAATACCATGCCTTCTCTAAATTTTTAATTGCAGAGTTGAACAAGAGATATGATCTTAGGCTTAGACCTAGCCCTGGAAGACCTCCTAAGGAGAATCTGATAATTGAACCTCGTACCAAAGCTGTTGAACTCAAACAACTGCTATTCGACCATTAAATCAGTCAACTGATATTTCTCAAAATGATAAAAATTCTTTAACTACATTTAATGTTTGAAGAGAGTTAGAAAGAGTTAAAATCCCAATTCCACTTTCAGAACTTTCCAAAAACCTTGGGTATAAAAATCAAGTCTCTAAATGGATATAAAAAACCTCGGTTGATGTTGAAAGTGATATCATTAGTATGCAAGATGAAAAACCAGTAGTTTTCTTTGGTCCTAGCTAAGATATGATAGATGAAATAGTGCCTCCTTTCTATGTATCTCTTAAGACAAATGATTCCATGTTATATAATTGTATGCTTGATTCTGGAGAATCACATAACCTCATGCCAAAAACAATCATGGACCATTCGAAACTTGACATAACTATATCCTATCATGACTTGTACACCTTTGATTCTAAAACAGTGCCTTGTTTAGGATTGATTAAGGATTTAGTAGTCACCCTTGCCAAATTCCAGTGAAAAGTGTAGTGCTTGATATAGTTGTCACAGATATCCCTCCCAAATTTGGAAGGCTCCTTTCTAGGTCTTGTTGTGCCAAATTAGGGGGAACTCTTCATATGGATATGTCTTATGCCACTATTCCACTTTATGAGGGAGAACAACTAAGGTTTTATAGAGAGGTAAGATTTGCACACACTGTTTGCAAAATAGATCAACCAAAGAACCATCCCATTTATGCAATTGATCATGATTTTGGTTGCTTTCGACTCTCTTCAAACCAAATTCATGAAACTCAAGTTAAAATAGAAGATGTAATTGAATGTCCTAAACCAAATAAAACTGATGTATGGAAACTATTTTTTGATGGTTCTAATACAAAGGATGGGGCAGGAGCTGCGGTAATTTTAATTTCACCAGAAAAGGAAAATATCACCCAATCATGCAAACTCGACTTCGAAGTTACCAATAATGTGGTTGAATATGAAGCTTTCCTTTTAGGACTACAATTAGCCAAAAGCTTAAAGGTTCAAAACTTAAGTGTTTTTACTGATCCAGAACTGATTGTCAAAAAAGTGAGAAATATTTGCCAGACTATGTATCCTAGACTTAGGTCTTATCAAAATGAAGTTTGGGATTCAGTTGAAAAATTCTTTGATGCTTTTAATTTGACTTATATTCCAAGAGATCATAATATTCATGCAGATGCATTAGCTGTTTCTGCTAGTTCATTTAAAATTCTTGATCAGACCAATGTACTCTATCAAATACAAGTCAAATACAGACCATCCATCCCAGACAATCTAAAACACTGGTAGATATTTGAAGATGATGAACATTTGAAATCTTTTCTGTAGGTTATAGATGATTTTTTAGTTCTCCAAATTGATGAAGATAGAACATAAATAAATGAAAATGCAAATGAAAATGATACTTCAAATTTCAATTCAAAAATTGTTGATCATGACATTATTCAATTGTCTAACAATTTTATTACCAAAGGCCTCACTCCTTTAGAAAAATTGTTTGATCAAAATGATGACCTCAGAAACCCTCAATCCATTTCTTCACAAGATGACATAGAAGAAAATAATATTGGAACAAATGATGATATTAAAAACATCAAAATATGTGTATCTCTAGATCCTGAGATGAAAGCTCGATATCTTAAGCTACTTCAAAATTATAAGGATGTTTTTGATTGGACCTATGCTAATCTAAAAACCTATGATACTTCATTAATACAACATAGGATTCCTTGAAAGCCAGAAGCAGTTCCTTATCAACATAAACTTAGGAGGATCAATCCAGCTCTTCTACCAATTGTAGAAATGGAAATTAAGAAAATTCTAGATACCCAGATCATTCTACATATTAGATATTCTAATTGGGTTGCAAATTTAATTCCTGTTAGAAAGAAGAATGGAGAAATTAGACTCTGTGTGGACTTTAAAAATTTGAACAAAGCATCATTAAAAGATAACTATCCTTTGCCCAAAATGGATCAGTTACTTCAAATGGTTTCAGGAGCACAAAGACTTTATATGCTTGATGTCTTTTCAAGATATAATCAGGTAAATGTTGATTCAGTAGACAGAGAGAAGACAACCTTTACTACACCCTGGGGTACATTCACGTATTCTAGGATGCCATTTGGCTTAACCAATGCTGGAGCAACATTTAAGAGAGCCATGGATGTAGCTTTTGTGGGTTAGGTAAATAAATTTGTGGTCATTTATCTTGATGACATAACTGTTTTTTCTAAATTGATCATAAACATCTAACGTAATTGATGAAGGTTTTTGGCAGCTGTAGAAAAATCGGAATATCATTGAATCCTAAAAAGTCTTTGTTTGCTATCAAAAAGGAAAATTGTTGGGCCATATAGTTTCAAAATAAGGAGTGGTGATTGATCCCAAGCATGTGTTTGTCATTGAAACATTGACCTTACCTAGAAAAAAGAAGGAGATTCAATCTTTTCTAGGCAAGATTAATTTTTTAAGGAGATTCATCCCAAATTATGTTGAGATTGTAAAAGATATAATTGACATGCTCTGAAAGGATCATGAAGTTAAATGGTTTGTCTCTTCCAGGCATGCCTTTGATAAGATCAAGAAAGCTATCTCTAAAGCTCCCACCTTGGCTAGCCCTGATTACACTAAACCATTCAATATCTTTTCCTTTGCCTCAGAAACAACCCTTGTTGCTATTCTACTAAAAAAGAATGAAGATTCTCATGACCAACCCATAGCCTTTTTCAACAAGGTTATGAGAGATGTCAAGCTTAAGTATGACATAATTGAGAAGCAAGCCTATGCCCTTATTCAAGCCCTGAAATCATTCAGGATGTATGTCCTACATTCTCCTATTACTGCTTATGTTCCTAACAGTGTTGTGAAAATTGTTTTAAGTCAACCAGACACTGATGGAAAGAGAGGTAGATGGATCACTCAAATAATAGAGTTTGATCTAACTATCAAAACTACAAAGCTAGTAAAAGGCAAAGGATTAGCTAATCTTCTAGCTGAATCCAACTGTAAAGTGCTCAGAATTAATTCTATTTTAGAGATACAAGGGAAGAATCCGAAAGAACCTTCTCAAACTTCAGAGAAGAAGAATACACAAGAAACTTCTATCCTTGCAGGAGAGGAGAATCCATAAAAAACTTCCCTTTATACTGAAGAAAAGAATCCACAAGAACCTTTACCTTTAGATTAGATCAGCCCTTTATACATTGATGACAAATTTTTGTTGTCAGATTGGTACCAAGACATTGTAAATTTCTTAATCCATTTTGAATGTCCAACATCATTCTCCAAAAGCTAGTGGAAAACTCTCAAACTAAAAGCAGTCAAGTACTATATCATAAATGCAAATTTCTACTGGAAATACCCATTAAATATTTTGTTATTATGTTTAACAAAATCAGAAACTGAAGGAATCATTGACCAGTTTCATACATGATTTTGCGAAGGACATTATGATTGGAGAGCAACAACATATAAGATATTAAGGGGGGGATTTTATTGGTCAACATTGTTCTTGCAAGTAGTAGCAAAGGTTGGAGGTTGTGTTCCTTCTCAAATGTTTCTTGGTAAGAAAAAACTAGTAGATCTTCCATTGGTTCCATCAATAGTTTGAGAACCTTTTAGCCAATGGGGATTATATTTTATTGGAGAGATTCATCCCACTTCAAGTAATCAACATAGATGGATTCTCACTACAACAAACTACTTCACTAAATGGGTGGAAGGAATTCCAGTAAGAAATGCTACTGATTTAGTACTAATCAATTTTATTAAAGAGAACATCTTATCTAGATTTGGTTTCCCAACTCAAATTGTCACTAATAATGCAGCAACCTTTTCTAGTGTTAAAATGATTGAGTTTTTCCAGAAATATTAGATTATGTTACATCATTCAACTCCATATTACCCACAAGGTAATGGCCTTGCAGAATCCTCCAATAAAAGTATGGTAGAGGTAATAAAAAAGACTCTAGCAGATCATAAAAAGAGCTGGGACTCTCATTTAATTTATGCAGTATGTGAAAATAGAATTACTCCAAAGATATCTACTGGAAAATCTCCTTTCCAGTTACTTTATGGGAAAGATGCAATATTCCCTACTAATTTGGCCTACCCTGTTTTAAAATTTCTGCAGCATTCAATAGATGAACCTGATGATTTTTCAAGGATAATAAATCAGATTATTGAACTAAATGAAAACAAAGATGAATTTGAATACAAATTGAAAAAGTATAAGAATAAGATGAAGAGCCTATTTGACAGAAGAGCCGGGAAAAGGGACTTCAAGGAAGGTGATCTAGTTCTAAGATGGGATTCCAAGAGAGAAGAAAAGGGAAAACATGGCAAGTTTGACAACATATGGATTGGACCTTTAGCAATTGTTAAAGTGGAGAGAAGCAACACTTTTGTGCTACAAAACCTTTAGGGTATATATTCCACTTATCCTGTAAACGGAAGGTTTCTCAAACACTACATTTGGTACTGAGAAGTTGAAGTAGATTTCATTGCTACCATTTTAAAAAATTTGGTTTCTTTTACTTTTCAAGTTGTCAATATGACTTTTTACAGCAAAAGACTCCATAGCCCAAGGAGAATGCACATGGATCTGTAGGTTCTCTGCATTCTACAAGAGAAAGAACTCTCCAGTTGGAGCCAGTGTTGTAGCCATTTTTGGTTTTGTTAAGTTAGAATCAATTATTCAAAAAATGAAAATATTTAAAAAAAATGTTAAGCTAGGATATGGAAAAAAAGAATATTGAATAAAAAATGTTAGGAAATGTCTTGAAAACCTCTCCATATCAAAGAAAATGTTAGAATAGATGCCCTAAAGAATGAAGGAAAAAATAAAATGTTAGGTTAGAGAGAAAAGCAAAAAGCAATAAACTTTGAAATTGTGCAAGTTCAAGTGCCACTACTTTTACTTTATTATGCAAAATAATGGTTGTGTGCAGCTTGTCATAAATGCCACAACCCATGACAGTCAAATAGTTTAATCTTGACTAGTTCATGCTTTAAATTTCATGTTTATAGTTAGAGAAAAAAGATCTAGCCAAACTGTTTAATCTTGGAAGATTAGTAGTTAGGTAAAGAATAATAAGGAGCTCGTCAATTTAATCTGAGCCCTTGGATGTTATAAGGTTAGAATTAGATAATTTTCTTTTCAAAATAAAAGGAAGAAAAGGGTTTGCTAGCTTAAATGCACCCAATTAAGTGAAGAAAAAAGGTTAGGGCAAGTAAAGGGTAGGTTGAAGAAAGGTTGTAGAAGTAAAAAGTTGATTGAGGCATAAGCACATTTATCATGCTTGATCATGTGTTGTAGTGTGCAGGAGCAGTTATGAAGATGAAAATATGTTCAAAATTTGATTTGGTTAACTTCCCCTCATTTCATTTCACCCTCCACTACATACTTACTAATTTCATAATTTTCCCTTATTCCTTGTTAAAATACCCTTTTCCCTTCATTTTCACCCTTTCCCTTGGTTTCACACATTTTTCCTAGAAAATTACCCTCAAAACTCATTCTCCTACCCAAAAACCCCTTTTCCCTAGTGTGAAACCCATTTCCCTTTTAAGAAATCACTTTCCCCTTGTAATTTCCCTAAAAAACTATAAAAAACCCTTTACCTTAAGTATAAATCCCCCCTCTGCATTTCTTAACAAACCTCTGCTATATTCCCTTTTTCCCGATATAACTCAGTTTAACCCACCTCCTTAGTGCGGTTAAATAAACCCCACCACCATTAACCTTGGTCCCACTCCATAAACCCGTGCATTATGTTTAAATCTCGCTTATTCATTAAAATAATTATAAATTATTTGTAATTAATCCCCCAGCCCCACTAATCTTCACCGACTATCCTCCGTGCAACTCCATCACGTGATACCTGTCAAATCATCTACTCCTAGATCCAATAACCCACAACAATATCGTGCACTCTTGAGCTCTGACCTTTACCCACCCAAGAGCATGCAAGATTCATGGTTTTGCTTGAGCCCCTTGTGGTTATGTGGTAGTCCCACGTTAACTCGCGTGCCCTTGGAGAAAAACCACCCCATGACCAAAAGCAGTGCGATGAGCCTCCGAAACCATTCCCCGCACACAATGAAACTATTTACTAGACACCATTATGAATTTTCGTGCCAACGTTAACTGTTTACCTGTTTAAACGCGTAAACCCTAACTTTCGCTCTTTTTGTCCGTTTACATAGTAAAGCCCGTATAACCCTCCTGTGCCACCCTAAACCTATGCAACCGATTTAACCACTGTTTACATCCTGAAAATGCTCTGGACTCCATCCACAAACCTTTCAACTCAAATGAAGCCATTGTGGCCCTCCCTGTCAACCTGTGTTTTTCTTAACAATTGTTGTATTTTGCAGGTGATTAGCAAAAGACAAGGAGACTAGATAAAAAAAAATTATACCAGTTAAAAACTTGTTTGTTCCAAATTCTCGAGAAATGAATTCAAATAATTTTCCTGTACAAACAGAAATCAGGTGTAAACCAAAGACAGAGCAGAAGAAATCATTTACACAGTAAATGTTAAAACATACAATTTACACAGTTGAAAGAAAAAAAATAGGAGGCAGATAAAACATATAGTTAAAAGATAAATAGATGAAATATACAGAAAGACGATCAATATCCAACAACCTAATACTGAGACATGAAAAAACTAAATGATTTACTGTTGCAATACATAGTAAAAACTTGAAACATATAGTAAAAGAAAAAAAGCACAATAAAGGATATTGACAGGTCAACAAGGTCAAAGAGTATCAAATGAAAGTGTATCAGATGAAAGGTCATAAGTAAATATGACATCCAACGTGAAGACCAAATAGCCAAGTAGCTTAAAGGGCAAAAGATCAAAGACCAAAGCCAGCAGAACCTAAATAATAGGGACAGCAAGCAAGCGGTTCAATAGCTGTCTCTATCTTCTTGCATGAAGATATTTCCTTTTCCTTGAATAAATTTATTTTTGTAAAAATATTTTGGGATATTTTCTTGGTTCTATTGTTGCATAAATAACTCTTGTTATGAGTTATTATGGGTTCATCATTGAACCAAGTTCACTATTGAACCAGGTTAACCATTGAAAGAGAGTTACACCCTCGAAGAAGCATTTGTAAACATTTGATGTACTAGCTTTTTTTGGACCCTTAATATAAAGCAAAGGATTTTGAATTGAATTTTACATAGTTTTTGTTTCCTGTAAGTTTTTCCAGTATTACACATTATGTTTTACTTCATATTCTTATGTCTTATAGAGATACCTAGGTAGGAATAATTGTGTCTCAATCTATTCCTATAAGCTTCTGAAGTGATAATCATTAAAGTGAATGGATTAATGAACTATCTGTTTAATTAATTCCCTCTGAATCAATAAATCATCAACATCTTGTTGTAAGCATAAGCATATTATCTTGAACCTTTTGAACATCGGTCATAGGTTTTCATACTTATGATTGTTTAATTTTCGGTCTGAAAACTGTAATAATCATATTATTTTTTGTTTCTGCTCACCACTATTTAAACTTTATCACTGTTTGAAGTTTTATAGCAACCCTCTACTTTGGGATTAATATTATTCAAAAGGTTAGGCATTATAGTGTTACATATGTTTTATTCATTGGTCTTCCAAATTAAAACAAAAACCCCAAAAACAATTATCTTAGATGCCCTCGCATTGATAGCTGACCAATATTATCTCAGAGGTAGAATTGTATAAACCAGCCCTCTTCTGGATATTATTTACAACCCTGCTAACCCTACTAGATCGAGCAATGTCTAGTACCAACAGGTTCAGAATCCCGTTGGTCCGTCTGGATCGAGAAATATTTAGTATCAGCAGCCCTATGGGGCTCAGGTCCAATACCAAAATCCTTACGTTCCATATAGTTCTCAAGGATTGGTTAATCAACATTATACCCTCCAACCTGGGCAGTACATCTAGCCTGGCTATGGCCATATTTAGTTTGGTAATTTCCTGGGCACTGTTCAAGTACCCTTGTACCAGCAAGGACAACCTTTACAACAACCAGGGCAGCCTTTGTTACCACAAGGGAAACCTTTGTTGCAACAAGGGCTCTCCACGCAACACCAAGGGCAAATTATCCCACAGCAAGGTCTCCTGCAACAACCACAAGGAAAATCCTTACAATAGTTGTTGCAAGCCGCGCAGCAGCTGATGCAATATGCTTCGCATACCTCTCAACCCATACCTTCGCAAGGCCAACCTCTGTAAACCCAGGGACAAATTTTGCAACCACAAGGTTAGCCCTTGCAACAAAGAAACCAACCAGGGCAACAACAACCCTTGTATACATACCAACAAGGTCAACCCTTGCAAGGGCAAGGTGAAGGTCAAGTCCTGTAGTAGTAGGCCCAGAATCCTCTTATCCTAGGTCAACAAGTTCAGAATCCTGGTGGCCAAGGGCACTAGGTACAAAACCCCTACGTCTAAGGGCAACAAATGTATCAACCTTATGCCCAACAACTGCAGGTCCAAAACCCTCTTGTTCAGCGAAAACAGGCCCAACAACCCTATGTTCCAGGACAATAGGTCCCATATCCATATGTCCAAGGTCAATAGGCTCAATAGCCTTTTAACCCATATGTTGCCTTTCAACAACTTGTGCCTAAACAATTTCAAGGTATTCAAGGTCAGAGTCCTTCCTATGGTCAAGGTAATCTGCAATGGGGGTAGCCTCAAATGCCATATGGCCAAAATCCCCCACTATGGGGCCAAAATTCTTACTAGCAGGGATGGGCTCCTCCCTATGGGCTCGCTTATCGACCTCCCATGCCTTTTAACACTTAATTACCTTTCTTGGCTACACTCGAGTTGGTGGATGTATCGTGCCTTACGAATGATCTGATCCTTCATTTGCCATACTGGCCTCTGGAGCCATCCAAGATACCAAGTGATTGCCCAGAGTTCGATAAAAAAGATAAAGAAGATCCTCAAGCCCATGTGATGACATATCACCTCTAGTGCTCGTCGAACTCGTACGTGGACGATTCCATTCGTCTTCGTATTTTCCAATGAACCCTCACGGGTTTCACGGTGAAATGGTACATCGAGCTACCTTGGAGTACTTTCCATGACTTTAATTCGTTAGCTATGGGTTTCCTCATGCATTTTCAGTTGCCGGTTCGTTATGAAATTGGCACCTATTTTCTCACATCGCTTAAGCAAGACACTGCGACACACATATCTGATCATATCCATGAATGGAGACGTAGATGTTGCCTGATCAAATTCGAGATAGCTTATCAGTTGCTCACTGAATGGTTTACCAAATCATTCGTAGCCCCAATTGCTTGTGATATAGCTATGGGAGGATGCGTCATTGAAGAGAAAGTCATCGCTCATGCCCAGTACTTGGATCTGGTTTACTCTCAGTCGGGAAATTTATATGAGATGTTACCCAATGCTCCACGCCCATCATTTGATCCTGCAACATCAAAGTCACTAGTTGTTCCTCCCGTTGATGGAGTTATTGGTTCAGTATCCCAAGCCCCTTTTAAAACTTCTTCCAAATAGAAGTCGGCCTAGAATACTGATCCTAATAGTTCATCTTAGAATCTGCCTAGCCTTGGTAAAACCTCAGAGGTCCAGGTTGTCCAGTCTATCGCAACAGACAAATCCTCAAAAGGAAATAAGAAAGGCAAAGGAAAAGCTAAAGTCGATGCCCTAAAAGAGGGTCCTCCCAAATCATCTGCTCGCAAATCTTTGCAACAGAAACTAAAGTATCCTTGCCTCGTTTTCAAGGAGGATCACTACACTAAGGATTTTCCTCGATGATCCAAAGTTAGTCGCATGTTGAAAGGGACCCCTGCCATCCTTAAAGAGACATTTATGTCGTAGTAGACCCAAATGGTAGACCAACCCTGATCTGCTTCCTCTAGATCTCAAGTGTTCATGAAGAGCATGCCCATTAATGTGGCTACCCGATCGAAAGATTATCAAACTCCAACTTTGACAGCTGGGAAAGAAAAAGAAGTTGTATCTTCTTCTTCTACCCTGAGTTCCAACCCTCTACAAATCAAACGCCCTAACTCTGATTCCGCTATGCGGCCACCCTCTCTGGGTGTGCTACGGAAATCCTCCTATAATCCCAACACCTGAGCCGCTCAACACTACAATGTTGTTGAGGATTTGGTGTAGGCGCAGTCAGCCATGTTGGCTCTCGAGGTACTCCAAAGCTGCCCATCATAGCAGAAATCTTTGCTATCAGCTATCGAGGGCATTAATCCCACTGATTCTAATTTGATATGTTTCGATCTGGAGAACCATGTTCCATGGGTCCCTCATCAGAATACCTTTCTTATTTAGGTAATCATTAATGAGAAGACCATCCACAGCACTGTCATTGATGAAGGTGCTTCCACCTGCATCATGTCAACTGCATGTTGGAAGACTATTGGTTCCCCTGCACTGAACCAGTCTCCAAACACTTTAGAAGCTTTCGACAGGCTAGATTCATGACCCTTCGGTGTCTTACCTAACCTTTCCATGACCCTGGAAGGCAAGACAGTGCAAGTCGAAGTAGAGATTGTTGATGCCAATCTCAATTATAATCTTCTACTTGGCCGAAGTTGGATTCATGCCATGCATACCATGGCCTCCTCTTTGTTTCACGTGATCCGTTTTCCCCATCAAGGGAATATTGTCACTGTCGATCAACTGTCTTTCTTTGCCTCTTCCTCCTCGGATGGCAATGTTCCATATATCAAGCACTTTGGTGCTCCCTATGAGAGTGTGGGGGCGGGTCTCTTCAAAGATTTTGCCTTAACGGGAATTTTTCCACTCCCACCTCCTCATGTTGCCTCTGTCAACATGATCTCAGTCAAATCTGATCCCTGGGTCATACCTGCACCAGATCTTGTTTATACTTGGGGCAAGGTTATGTCGCTTTGTCCCACCGCAGTCAATTACGTGGAAATTGTTTCAGTTTTGAACTTTGCATCCTCTGATTCTCGTATGTCGAAGACCTCTCTCGATATGTACCATCAATCCCCTTGGATTGGCACCTTGGAATCGTTTGATCCCTTAACTAAGACCTTCCTTAGTGATGAAGGTATCATGGAAATCATGTCTCTCGAGGAGCTACCCTGGATCGATACTCATCATCGCTCCTTGCTCTTGCCTCGCCTGATGGTCATGTCTACCTTTTTCAAAGAATTCTCTTCTCCGCTCCTCATTGATGTGTCAGTTTACCCTAACATGATCAAGATATTTCAACTGAGGGCACCTTTATCCCTTCATGGATTCAAGATTTTTCACCCTACCCGATTTTTCACCGATTTCCCATTATTCCAATGGGGTTTCCATCTGACTTGTAACCCTCCCTTGCCCAGGGGGCATGGGGGCAAAGCCTTATATGAGTTCTACTCCATTATTTGGTCAAGTCGATGCTTACTTGTCATGACAACGGTAAAACTATGGTGTCCTTATGTGTTGATTGATTACCTGAGTCCCAGCATCTACTCCCTCACGAAGTATTATGCCTAGGTCATCTTACATGGTTACTTCTGTACATTAGTGTCTGATTCATTTTGTACAGCATGGTTTTGTGTGACAGTTTTCAAACAAATTTCCTATTTACTATGCTTTTCTTGCTTTGCAGATGTCTACGACTCCTCACGTTGGTTTCGTTGATGGTGCTTGCTGTAGTATTCAGAACTTATCATCTGTGACATGGGCTATCTATGACCCTAACGATGAGTTGATTGACCTTCAAGGTATCTGCCTAGGTCGTACAACCAATGACATCACTGAATACAATGCGGTCATCAAACTATTGTCAGAAACCATCTCTTTGGGAATCAGAGAATTGGTTGTCAACCTGGATTCACATCTTGTCATCCTTCAACTCAACGAGCAATATTCTGTCAGGAACCCTCAAATATTACGAATTTATCTCCATATCCATCTCTTGGAAGGGCATTTTGATTATATTACATATCATCATATTCCTAGATGCATGAATCCATTGACATATGCATTAGCTAATTACGTGTTGGATAGACATTTATGAAACATGTAAAAGATAAGACAAACCATTTGTACCATAATAGACAGGATAATACAACATATATAGATATATATATATAGATATATATATAGATATATATATATATATGATGAGAATGTTTGATACATTAGAACCCCAAAAAATAATATGTGTGTCTAAAATAACATCAGCGGCTTGCATGCCTCATACATCCGTGGCATGCAGGCCTCAAAAAATATGTAAGTGCAGGACCTAGGAACTACTCAGCATGGTGGTCATGGTAGCATGAGACAGCTCGTACAACACGACTCAGCAGTTGGCAGATTTGATCTGAGACTCCCACTGTGTGCCTCTGGTACCGATGAGGCATGTCTCCTATCTGAGCATACTCTAGGATACCATGAGTTAACCCCTCGAGGTTCCTCGCGATCTCCTCCTCATTGTCACTCCCTTCTTGATAAGGGGCGACATCATTGATAGGGCAAGGTATGCACCTGGCTATCGAGGACATCCTGGTTGGCTTCTCTGGTCCAACATCTGCATAAACAAGAGAAATGTTATAAGCACGCATATACCAAAAACAATTAAAAAAATCTCAAAATCTCAAAATTTGATTTGTTACCTTCATCATCGAAGTCCTTTCCATTTGGTAAGCGCATATCTAGGTCTACACGGAAATTAGTGCCATTGTACAGCCAGTCCTCCACGACAATCTTCGTTCATTGTAGCCATGAGAAGAAGGCAATTCAGTGTGACATATGCTAACCCCAAGTGATCCTGGGCATCAAACGACTCCAGTGGGCCATCCGTGGATCGCGTGGCGCAGGAGGATCAACCTCAGTCAAATAATACTAGAACAGTGGCACTCGTTCCAGGAAAAAGGTCACAAGTACTGATATGAAGCCAAATTTCTTTAGATTCCCCACCTTTGCCTTGGACAACAGGCACTTGATGTTCATCTTCATGGCTTCTACCCAGTTGAAGATTGTAGGAGTTGTGCAGTCAATAGCATAAAGGAACTTCGACTTGTTAGTCGGATGTTCCACCTGGGACCCCACCACTCTGTTGATAGTCAACATAAGCACCCTCAGTGTCAAATCCCTCACACTAGAAATATATATCTTCCCACTCTTAGATTTCAGGGCCTTAGGACAGTGTCAGCAAGTAGGGAAGATATGCTTGCCCTGATCGGACATGACCCATACAAGTTCATGGGCTCACCTTTGCAAGAAATTCCAATGATGATTTAGATATCTGAAGTTGTCAACTTCAGCTCTGGGTCCCCAATGACAAAAATCTTGCGATTAATGTCTTGAAGGCTTATTAAGTATTGAAGCAACTCAGGCTGGGTCCGCATCCCTGGTGTAAGGAAGAATTTGAGGAGCCTGCAAGACCTCAAAGCCTCCAGGAAATTTGGATCATTCATTGCCTGGGTGTCAACATCTTCATGTTTCCTTTCCTTCCAATCCATCATTTTCGGCAATTTATCTCCTGCAAAAACCAGTAATTTGAGTCAATAGTCATCCTTGGCACATAAAATTCAAGTTTAAATGATCAGTATTTGAGGAAAAATTATTTTTCCCTATCCATAGGACCGACGCACCTTTTTTAAAAATATTTGCGCTAATCGGTGTGGATGGTTGTGAAAATCACCCTTGGCTGGCATGATCCCGTGCCTGGAAATTGCGCTGACCGGGGGTAAAACAATTTCTTAATACCTCCCTAAAAATCCAAAAAAATGGCTAAAAACATAAATGAATGGCATGAAAATGGAGCTTAGGGCTTCACCTATTACCTCGAATTGACGGCTCGTTGATTTACCTCTCAGATCTCCCGCAATCTGCTCTAGAACAACTAGGGAAAAATAGGGTTAAAAGTCTTCACTTCAAAGGTAAAATGGTAAATGGTAAAAAAAAATATTTACTTTTCCCCCTTTTATTCATTTTTTCATGAAAATATCAGGTTTTGTAAATTTTTTTGACCTATTTTACCTCAAGGACTCAATAATACACTTTGCCTTACTTGTGTAGCAACATGTGATGGATGTTTAACGATGATGATGAGTCACATTTCAGCTCTTTTCTTGACTCATTAAACTCATACGAAAAGATTGCTGAGTATTTTTTCCCTTTTTGACTCGTTAAAGAGAATAAAAACGGGGGGTCCGCTTTCGGCTCTTTTCCGACCCTTTAAAAGTGAAAAGATGGTCAAGCCCTTATCATTTCGAACTCATTAATGGATATGAAATGTCATGCACCCAGTATAAGTTTACCCCTTTTTCGGGTTGGGAGGCACTATTTACGAAAAGGGTACTCCTTGACTAAAATGGTCAAGCAGTTCTCTCAAGTATTGTTTTCTACCTTTTCGAGCTTGAGAGACACATATGTACAAAAAGGGACCATGTGGAGTTTTCTTTTACGTGTCTTTTTCAAACTCTCTAAACATGAAAAAGATACCAAGTGACACCTTTGTCGGACTTGTTAAACTATTAAATGACATCAGATTCGTCACCATGACGAACATGAGCTTGTCCTTCCTAGGTCTCGTTAAACTTAATAGGTTAGATTCGTTTGAAGGATGAACTTAGAGTGCAAGCATATGCTATCCCCTTCAAGCTTATGATTAAAAAATAATTGGGGTACTCGCCCGAAATGGTGGGGGGGAATTTGGAAATCTATTAGCCGTTTTGGCAGCTCACTCTTGAACATGACACTCTTTGCTTTGTGTCGGGTTGGGACATCCTCCTTTGCATCGTTGACCTTCCTGGGTTTGGGTTGTTCATTTTTGCCTTCCATTTGATCTCTACCACGTCGTCATGACCACTAATCCCATGGATCCAAAAGCTGCCAAACTTCCAATTGTGTCGCCGATATGTTCAAGGGTTGTCATTCTATAGTTAGACTTACCCCTGATTCTCTGTATCATCCAAAATCATTTTGCATCCTCTCGTCTCGCGTTGAGGATGTGGGATTCATTATGGCCCCCTTCGACATGGTCATTTTCCATCGACTTCAACTCATTATCCAATAAGTTAACCGAGAGACTCCCTTCCAGTACCTTAGAGCTTGCATGCCCTAATGGCAAGACTTTCTTCGCACTCGATGATAAGTTAACATCATTGGATTTCGATCGAGTGATTTCACCAGTGTTCGAATTTAGTTCCTATATTCACATTTCGTGGATTGTGCTAATAGTACCTTGAGGACCATTGTCATTATTGGTGGTTTCTCTCATGCTTGTTAACAGTTTACATCATTGACTAGTAATCAAGTGACTTTCTAGCATGTTCAACGTCAACACATCTATTTGCATGCTAGGATCTGTACTTTTATTGGGTCGTGTTGGAGTGCAAGACCCTGGACTCAGATCACACATGTCCAGGTTTTGAAGTGTTGTGACATGGTTTATGATGATATGCATGTCTCTTTCAGATGGTTGGCTGCGACCAGACCATGAGTTATCATATGTGATCCTTGTTATTATTGGATGGCTACACCCATACTTGGATCCATTTACTTGATCATTCTCTGGATGGATGCATCCATGCCACGCTTCATGTATAATTTGATAGAGATCTTACTTTATGTATATGTATATGTACTTGCTTGCAGGTTTTCTGATGGTAGACTAGTTCCCCACACTGATTTATAAACCATTTCATCCCTCACTCCAACTCAGCCTTCACGCTTTACAGGGCATTTGTTACATAGAATTTTGTCACTGTCCCTGTACTCCCCATTCCTTGATCCTAGAGGACCTCTATAGTGAACCTCGCATGCTTTTCCTTCATGAAGAAACTCCCATTAATTCCCTCTTCATGAGCAGATCATTTCCCTTTTGCACCATTTCCCCTGAAACTTCTGTTTTTCCCAGTTTACAAGATCAATGCTAATAGCCTTTTTCTCCCTGCGTCAATGTGAAGAGATTAGCACTACTCCTCGCGTTGACTGGAGTGACTGAGTTGTGTTTCAATCACGTCGGTCCTGTTATGGAAAGTTTTTTAAATTAGAGCCGAAGCTTCCATCTCTAGAAGCTTTAAAACAGAAATCTAGTAAATGGTTTGGCTGGATGGGGTCGAAGATGACAATTTGGGCTCCTTTCCCCTATAATGATGGAACTACCTCAAGGGATATGTCCTTCTCCCATGAGAAGAGGATCCATCTCCCTTCCATATTTCTTATATAAACATCCCTTCCTCCCAAGCACAAACTAGTGTTCGTCACAGTTGATAGTTTTGGCAGAGTTATTGTTTTGAGTGTTGACACTATTTTGGAGTAGACAAGCAAGCTATTACTAGTTGTAGCTATCTAGTTGTGTTGAGAGAGAAGCGTGTTTTGGTTTGGAGTGGAGCCTAGAGGGAAGAGCCTTTAATATATTGTTGTTTGAGGCCATCATGGAATGCTATCAGAAGTGTGTGGGAACCCGATCGTGTTAGAGGAAGACTACAGTGTTAAGACGAATGGTTGTAATCTCTCTTTGATATTAGTATATGCAAATATCGATTGATTTCCTAAATGTTTTGTAATATTACATATCCATTTCTTAATGCTTCTTGACTCGTTAAGTAGGTTGAATTGCAATTTGTCTATTATTATGTTTGTGTGTTGTTGTTGTTCACTTGTTTCAGGAACTTGAAGAAGGAAGCGAGAGATTGTTGGAGCAAGCAAGGGAGGACTTCCTCAAATAGGATAAGAAACCAAGAGGTAGGCCCTATTGATTGATTCTAACCTAAGGAAATCTTCCATAGAATGTATCTGTTGTGGCTAGACCCATTATCAAGCTAGAGGAATTCGTTCGTGTCCGCACTTATAATTTTACTTCACCACACCTTCCTATCCATAAGAGCTTATCTTGCACTGATTCAGGTATTCATACCTCGATTAAGACTTAACCTTTTCATTTATGCTTTTGTTTGCTTGTTTTATCACTTAACTGATATTTCTAAGTCACAAGCTAATCTCTCGACTTCATCTTACAACAGTTTTGGGCTTGCCTCCAGAAACTGCGCAATCCTTGAGGGAAGTTAGCCTTTATGATTGGAATTTCCCAGTCTAGACTGGCAGTCAACCTTGAGCTTAGAAAATGCACAATCATGGAAGGAAGCTCAGCATTGAGCCCAAAAACTATTCAATCCCTCACTGAGCTCATAAACTCTGCAATGCACTGAGTTGGGAAGTTTCCTAGTTTCCCAAAATTGTGGAATATTCCCCGATAGTGCGCATGGAAAGTTTCCTCAGAAAAGAGAAAAAGGAAAAAAAAATCTAGAAAAATAAAAAAGAATCCCTAAAAAATAGGGATCCATTATTATTATTATTATCCCGAAGGAGGCACACTCGCTATTTTTAGAAACTTCTGCCAAGTGTCATTTTTCCTTAAATTTAGGCATGCGTGTCATAAACCCTAATTCACTAAAATATATTTAATCAATGCCTGTAGATATCATTTGTACATTTGATCGTGGAGCTCTAGAATTCCCTAGGAGATTAAGAAACCTTCGTTGTAGTGGTCGTCACTTTTCTGCGTGAGTTTCATTTTTATCATCTTTTGACACTTTTTCTTTTTCTTTTTTTCATTTCACTTGTGTGAGTGTTTTTTATATTATTTCTATTAATGTTTTCTACCATTTCAACTTATTTTAGCCCGTAGAACTGTTGTTCTAAGTTGTTGTTTACCTTTCACAAGTGTCGCATCCGTTTTGTTGTTTTTTGCACCCATAGTTGTTGTTGCGATGACTCTTCTGACATAGTACTTGATTTTCCTTATGTCTATTCAGTTTCAACACTTGATCTACATTGATTCATTCATACTTAGTTAGATCTGAACCCAATCTCACATCGTCACTTAGCTCTACTCATTTTCCACACTTCCAGAGAGAAAATATGTACTTTTTTTGGCTAGATTTTGCCTTGCCCATCTAAACATTGTGCAATCCTAAGGCTTAAGCCGAGATCTTGTCCTCTTGAACTATGTAGTGTGCAGTACAAGCTGGCCCAAATGCACATTGTTTAGTCTCCAAAACCTCCAACAACTTAGCCAATTGTGAGCAAGGAAGGGGATGTTGTTCTTCTTGATGATGATCTAGCAATGCACGTGTAAAATCTATCATTTCATGAGTTCCAAAAGAATATTGTACAAGAATGGAGAAAGAATTTTTTGGATGATCACGCATCAGTTGCATTCGTTAGATAAAGGGTGATAGTGTTGGACACCAGGAAGAATCCAAATGCCATTGTCGAAGCCAACTTGGCCTTTACAAGTGCAAAAAGATCAAACGTTCATTATTTGACAACCGAGAATGATAAATTGGCAGAGAACTTGCAGGTTTCTAGGAAAGAGGTAGAAAAACTCCACACAACAACACAGAATGTAGTTTCTGCATAGGTCTACTTTGAGATTAGAGAAAATATATTTGTTCAAGTATCAACACTAGGAGAAACCATGAAGAACCTCTATGAGTATTTTGTGGCTATACATAAAGTAGTTGTCCATTTACATGGCCTACAACAATAGATCAAATATTTTGTTAAAACTCACAAGAATGTACAAGCTTCAATTACCTATGTGTAAGAATGGACAATGTAATACAAAGGGGGACTACTTGACTTGGGGAAGAAAATGAAGCCACAAGTTGAGTTGGAGGGAGCGAGAGTTTGAATGCTGATTCAAATTAACAAGAAACTTATGTCATTTATCAGTACATTCAAGCCTCATATGTATGGTTATTTAGTAGTTTGGATGTCTTCATGAAAACACACAAGGTCCCATTAGTTTGCTCGCTTGCCAAATACAAACCCATGAACCAAGTTTGGTAGGAAATCAAAGAGTACTTGGAGCAATTGCGACAAATTTCCACCAATGAAGATTTGGGGTTGAACAAGTAGAACGTGCATAACTAGATTGGTGGTCCCATACAAATTAGAACAATGTTTCTCATGCTTTAGAGGGAAGTTGAAACTAGTTCCAAGTCTTTGTACCCAGATGCCATGGAGGCTAGAGTCCCCTTCCAGCCATACACCATCATGCAATTTGGGGATGTCATCGCATAATACCAAGCTTGGCACCAATATGTGATTGAGAAGCATCAAGTGGAAGTTGTTGAGCTAGAATTTCCCCAAACTCAAGCATCATAGTATTTTGTATTGTAAGGCTATCAAGTTTTCTCTACCCTATTTTGTCTTATATGGATATGAGTGTAAAATGTAATATTATTTGTAAGTATTTGTAAAGTGAAATTCCAAGTCTTAATATTGGAATGTGAAGAGTTGTTATGTAATGTAATGAGTCATTTTTTAAAGAAGTTGAAGAGTCATTAGAGGGAGTATAAGAGTCACAAAGGGGAATGTGAAGAGTCACTCCCTTTGTTATAAATATATCCTCATAACTCATGTAAGTGGATTTTGGGAGCCAATCTTTTGGCTAGGCTTAGGCTTAGAAGGAGCTTGGGAGTTTTGTGAGAGCCTTGGCTTCTCCGTAGTGTAAAGTGAGTATACTTATTTGGAGGAGCAGGTGTTCTTGACATTACTTTTCCACTATTGGGGCTAGTGGACCGTCAATGGTGTATGTATGAATGGAAATTTCACTTATAATAAAACTTCTAGAGCCGACATACTTTCATGCATATGTTGTGAATATAGTAGGACTATTCTCGTTGTATTTGTAATTCATGTTATTTAAATTATGTTTATGATTATGAACTATTTCATTTTAATTTGTATGAATCTTGTTGAATGTGTGTTTTTTCCAAAGAAAAAGAGCAAACTTTTTATTAAAATAAAAAGTTACAAAGCATATGCATTAGGCATTCAATTTGGCTGTGTGAAAGAAGATCATACAGCCCGCAATGTATAGTACTGCCTAAACGCAGAAAGAGAAAGAGCTGCTCCAATTTTCCGGAGGGCAGCCTAAAGGAAAAAAAGCTGGCCTAAGTCTTCCTGCCCTTCTTCTTCTCCACTTTTCGCCAACCATCCATGTTGGGGGGGGAGTCAATAACGGCTAACTGGTTTTCCGTCGTAATCATTAGTTGCTCCTTATCTGAATCTGATCCTTCAGGGCTGTGACTTCATTTATTACCACTTGTTTCCAGCTCGAGCTCTTGTTCCTTTTCCTCATTAATCCCCTTGTCCTTATTGTTCTGATTTTTATCCCTTTTTGTATTTTGTTCTTCTGCTTTTTTTGTAGTTTCCTTCTTAAGTGCGGCATCTATATTCTGCCATCCTTTCGGCTTCCTTTGTTGTTTCTTGCTCTTGTTGAGGCTTGGACATGCATTGTACAGATGACCTGTTTGTTGACATCCCCGGCATCTGAAAGCTGTATTCTCATAGTCCAAAGATTGTTTCCACTATGTATTATTGAAATTCAGGATGATGCTCTCACGTAGTCCTCAGCTGAGATCTACCTCGACACATATTCTGGCAAAAGTAAATATTCCTTTTATGTGTCTCTCTCCATCTATCTTTAATATTCTCCCCAGGGTATTTCCAATTGCTATTAGTACCTTTGAATGCCAAAAATGTAATGGAAGATTATGCATCGTAACCCATATTGGCATCCTTGATACCACCATGGTGTTAGCATCAAATTCAGGAAACCAAGGGGTAATAAACAATCCAGCACTGCCCCAGAACCATGGCCCTTGGTTGAGAACTGTTTCCTTTTCTTCCTCTGTATCAAAACATACTATAAAAAACCCTTTAGGGTATAGGTAGATTTGGCACTTTTTTGTCCAAACCGAGTAGATCCATTAATACAATGCATCAGTTCTAGGCCAAAAGCCATTAAATCTACAAATAACTGCTTTTTTTGTAGATTTGAATATATGTTTTTTTACCTCTGATATTTCGATGGAGATGGATGGGCTCTCCAGCATTTGATCTACAATGTACTACCCTGGAGGTTCAGTGACAGTTGTGGTGGTTTTTCCTTTGCCCTTCACTGCTTCCTTCATAAACCCTTTGCTTTGCGAGCTAGTTCCAGCGTTTTCGGCTCCTCCTCGTAATCTCATATTGAGAAAGATTGTGGAGCCTGGCTCGATGTTGTATTCTTGCATGTTTCTGCATTCCTGCAACAATCTGCCCTCATTTAACAGGTGTTGTTCCTTAGCTGGGTAGCCAGTTTGATCGGCGATATTGTTCTTCAGATCTGAAACCCTATCGCTACCATATGTCCAGATCACGATTGTGGTTCCTTTTGGTGTCTTAACAAAGATTTGAAACCCCGAACTAGCACTATAGGGTGGCTCGATTCTTGTTGGATCTGAGCCATTCAACTTCGTATCTGAGAGAGGTTCCAGATAAAACCCTGGGTCGAAAGAACATTCGTCGCACTCTCCCTTTTTTCCTTTTCACTTGGGCAGAGGGATGACTTGGCGCGTGCATGCCTCCAGATCTGGGCTTGGGATGGGCCTTCCAGTCTACTGTATGCCTAATCTGTCAGTTTGAAGGCGGATCTGAAGAGAAAACTCCCTTCCATAGTAGAAAAGATCAGCCTGGGTCCATACAAAAGCCATGCAGAGGCAGCGTTTTCAAACTCGGGTTTTGTATCAGCAATCAGCCACTCGCAGGGGAGGGTGATTGTCTCAGGCGTGATAAATCTAAGTTCGTACCTTGTCAAGTAGTTCAGTTTGTCGGCTTGAAGATCCCCGCAGCCTCTCTTCACCTCACAGTATTCTACTTCGCACTCTTCATTCCCTTTGCTGCGCTTCCTTCTCAGTAACTCAGAGACATCAACAGATCGCTGAATGGCTCGAGTGATAGATCCTTCTACAATGAACTTGGATGCAGCTCCGCCGATTGAGTTGTTGTTGCTCATTGACTCCCGTCCCACGTAACCGGGTTGCAGCACGAGTGCAGATGCGTGAGGGTTCATGGCTCCGATTCAGAAGTCTTAGTGTTCCAGCTCAAAACCGATTTTCCGTTGTTGAATGTGTGTTGATTTATTAATTTGTCACCTTAATTTGTGGACTATTTCGCATGTTAGCTCGTGATGTCATTATGCTTGTGTGTTCCTTTAAGCTGCATACTATTATAGGCTTCCAAGGGGAGAACTTACTTTTCCCTTTGTGTGTTGGAACCTTCATGCATCACACTTGACTTTTCACATAGTAACACACTTTCTCTCAGCAAAGTTATCATACTTCACTCTATGCGTTTTCTCAGTCAAGGCATAACATTACCACCCACTGCTAGGACTCCTACTCCAAATGGTGTGAGGTCTAGTTGGGACTTCGTATTGGGGAGATCCCCTGAATGTTGGCGGGTTTAGGACCATCAACACCTTCTCTCCCTCTCTCTCTCCTCTATATTTCAAAAACTTTAAAATACTTTGACAATTAAAAAACTATGTTTAAATTTTTATTTTTATTTTTTTTATTTCATACAACAATTTAATTTTTTATATAATACATATGTTTAAATGCAAGAAAATCCATGTTGTAAATTCACCTGGATGGAAAATGATAATTTTACTTGGAAATATTATCTAAAATTTTCCAAAATATTAATGTTCCAACCACCTCCATCAAAGATACATAGAGTGCCTCATGTTTTCCAATTGAAACTATGTAGGTTTTATTTCTTTAAGTATCTTTAAGTTATGATTACTTAAGGATTTTAAAAATATTATATTTTATTATTTTAGATTTATAAAGAAAATAGGTTAAATAAAATTAACATATTGAGTCACCTTGTATAATGTTTTTTGTGTTCATGACTATTTTGTTGACACCTATGGCGTATATCAATCACATTTATTAATGTGGTTGTGCTGGTTGTGCTAGTATATATTATAATATAACAATTTTTATATTATATTAATCCAACATTAATAAATTTAATAATATTAACATTAAAATATATTAATATTAAAATTTTTATTTTAATATTAGACTTCATAATTTAATTTAATTTAATAATGATAATAATAATAATTTTTAATATTAATATTAAATTTAATAAGGTTTCTACATGACATGATAACAAAAAATATAAGAAAATTTTGAATTTTAATGTGGTAAAAAGTTTTATTGAAGGTAAATTTATGATCCATTAAAATTCAAGGTATATGATAAGGTATATTTTGAGCGCGAACATACATACTTACACATTGCCCCCATATTTGGTTGTACAATGTGCATCTTAGGGTAAAAACATAATTTTTACTAATGTTGTTCATAACCTAGATCTAATTGAATTTTCATTTTTAGTAAAATAATATCATATCAACTTGGTTAAATTATTGATTGATTAAATTTTAGATCTTTATTGATTCTAAAATCTAAATTATGGGATCCACAATTTTGTTTCTAGAGGCTCGATCGAGCTACATAGCTTTATTTAGCCATATAGATCAATCGAGCCCCTCTTAACCATGTAAATGGCTCAATCGAGGGTTGATGAAACCCTCAATAAAGATATTTTAATTTGAAATTCAAGTGCTCGATTGAATCTTTTAAGCGCTTGATCGAGCATCTGAATTTCCAAAAATCCACAATTTCAATACCCCTTCTACAAAATTTTCTACAAGGCCATTTTGTACCCTAGTGGACTTAGGGAGAAATTTTTCCTTAGGTGGAAGAGTTGATCATGTTGGATTCATGAAAGGATCCTCTATCCAATGGCATATGAGTTTGAAATTTTAAAATTCATATGATATTTTTCATTTAATTTCTTTTAAACATAATGCTTGAAATATTTTTGGATAGTTTTAAAGAGGCTGCATAAAAAATCAATAACATAAAATATACACATTGAAAAAATATAAAAAATGCATATATCTTCGTTTAGAAGTCCTCTTCAAAAGGGTACTCTTGGTTTTTCAATTTATTTAAATAATTTTAGAAAACCTTATGCCAACACGTGTGTTTGCAAAATGTAATTGAACTATTACTTCACCAACTTCAAAAAATAATAAAAATTATTATTTTGCATAGAAAAATAATTTTTTAATATGAAAATTGTATTTCTCTCCATGTACACCATGTTCATATATATATATATATATATATATATATATATATATATATATATATATATATATATATATATATATATATATATATATATATATATATATATATCAATCGAGCCCCTCTTAACCATGTAAATGGCTCAATCGAGGGTTGATGAAACCCTCAATAAAGATATTATAATTTGAAATTCAAGTGCTCGATTGAATCTTTTAAGCGCTTGATCGAGCATCTGAATTTCCAAAAATCCACAATTTCAGTACCCCTTCTACAAAATTTTCTACAAGGCCATTTTGTACCCTAGTGGACTTAGGGAGAAATTTTTCCTTAGGTGGAAGAGTTGATCATGTTGGATTCATGAAAGGATCCTCTATCCAATGGCATATGAGTTTGAAATTTTAAAATTCATATGATATTTTTCATTTAATTTCTTTTAAACATAATGCTTGAAATATTTTTGGATAGTTTTAAAGAGGCTGCATAAAAAATCAATAACATAAAATATACACATTGAAAAAATATAAAAAATGCATATATCTTCGTTTAGAAGTCCTCTTCAAAAGGGTACTCTTGGTTTTTCAATTTATTTAAATAATTTTAGAAAACCTTATGCCAACACGTGTGTTTGCAAAATGTAATTGAACTATTACTTCACCAACTTCAAAAAATAATAAAAATTATTATTTTGCATAGAAAAATAATTTTTTAATATGAAAATTGTATTTCTCTCCATGTACACCATGTTCATATATATATATATATATATATATATATATATATATATATATATATATATATATATATATATATATATATATATATATATATATATTTGTTTTTAAATTAAACATTTTAGACTAATTTATGCTACGTGAACACACACATACCTCTTAAGATATGTGAAAATTTGCAAGGACAAGAATTTCATTTAATGGAAAATTGACATATTATACGACACAATCTTTTTTTCAAAATATATCATTCTAAAAACGACAAAATTATCCACAAATTTCCTTTTTACTTTGAATCAAAATTCACAATGCTTATATGAATTTTGATGGCTTCAATTCGATAAAAGAGGGGATCCATCAATTTTTACAAGGGCTCGATCAATCGATATAAAAATTTGATCGATCAATTTTGACAGCTTCATTTTGATAAAAGAGGGGCCTGTTATATGATTATTTTTCCTCTTTTTTACTATTATGGATTTTTTGTGCATATTTTTACATGGACACATTCCTATTATGTAAGAAAAACTTCAAGGATGGGAAGTGATTTGAAAGTGTAAAAACCCTCATGAATATTTATAGTCCTTAATATGTAAACTATAAAATATTTGCTTACTTTTGTAAAAATGTTCATATTTATGAGTTCACATGGTTTGTATAAAAAAAAATTCCAATAGAATTTTGGTGAATCATTTTTAGGATAAATGGAAATTAATGAACCATTTTTGGGAAAAGGCTTGGAAAATTACTCCATAGATGAAATTTAGCCCCTAAAATTTTCCCCTACTATCATAGCCTTGTTTGTAAGCGTTATATCAAAGGATGAAGATCCTTTTATAGACTTCCATAAATTTCACCTAAAGGGGTATATAGGTATTTTTATACCTTGTATTTTCTTTTTATTATTTTCATACTAGTTTTTCCTAATTTTATTATACATATGCATAATTTAAGATATCCATGTGAACATTACACTATTATCATGTGCATCTAATGATGAATTAGGTCAATATTTTAGTTGTATGATTATGTTGGAAATTAAATTAATACTAAGAGAGGGGGATGAATAAGTATCAAACACTTTTTAACAATATATAGAATTAAAGAACAGAACCATACACCAATCAAAATGAACATAAAGTGAACATAATGTTGGAAATAATACTGAGTGGGGGGGGGGGATCAGTATTATCAGATCAATAATTTAATTTTCCAAATAGATTTGTATACGCTACTTCATCTAAGTGAACTAGCATGTATACGCGATTGTACTTAAAGTAACCAGCGTATATGCAGAGAACCTGTGATTTACCCAATTTATTATGGATTGAACTTTAACCAGTATATCAGAGATTTATTAGATAATGCATTAAAAGCAGAATAAAGCATCACACAAAGGAACACATGTGAACACCAAGATATAAGGTGGAAACCCAATGTGGGTGAAAACCACCTGCTGATGTCGTCTCTGTCTTCTTTTAATAATAAGAAAATATCGTCTCTGTTTTATTTTAATAATAAGAAAATATGTTTATAATTTTGTGCTGGTGCAGACTTATACTAGTATGTAGGGTTCTACCTACAAAAGGTTACAACCATCTCTCTTTCTCCAGCTTCTACCAGAAGGGAGCTACAACCCCCTAACTATTGTACTAGCCTATATGTTTACTAGTATGTAGGTTGCGACCTACAGAAGGCTATGACCTTCTTTCTTCCTCCAAGGACAATGTTTCATAAATTTTCAGACTGGATCCATCAAAAACATCATAACTTTAATTCAATCATCAAATACATCTGCATCAACCAATCACTTTCTGAACCAACCACAACTGAATCAATCAATCACTTTGACAACCCATCAATCTGATCATTCATAATACTGTCACCAGAATACAGTAATCAGAACCCAAACTAGAACCCAGAACTCTGCAACAACAAATAAAAACAATTGAAACATACTTTATAAGGTATACACTACTTCCATGTGTAGAACCTGCATGTATACACGCTTTTCTCAAAGCCAACCAGCGTATACATCTACAAATGTTAATTCATAATTCTGTAGCTATTCCAAACTTCAGTTATACCCAGATCATAATATTTACAGAACAACACATGTGTCAATATTCAAACCTAGAATAAACATGATGAAACCATATAAATATAATCCATTTCAAGCCTTAAGATCTGGATCCATCATTAGATCTTATCTTCCATCAACTGCTAAGGTTCATCCTTGGTTCAGATCAAGCACAACACCATAAGCCAATAACCTGCATACTAGATCTCACACTTCATTAGATATTCGATACTTGCACATCTGGCCTAATGATCTTTTCTTCCTTTTATAGTTTTAGGCCTTTCTCAATACCATGGACCAAAAACACTTAGGACCAATACCTTGGACCAAATACCTAGGGTCAATACCTCAGACTAGATATCTTGGACCAATACCATGGATCAAAATACCATGGACGAAATACCTTGGACCAAAAACTTAGTTTTCTAAGATACACACGCTTTTCCTTATGTGAAAGTCCGTGTGTACGTATACGCTACTTATGTTCATTGATCCTTCATGTATACGCACCTTGATAAAGGTGAACTTGTGTATACCTCTCTTTCTTCATTCTTTGTAGTCTGATCTGTAATTCTTTGCTATTAACTTGTTGTACTATGATCTTTCATCTGAGTGAGTTACCATCAAGGAAAACACTTGTATCATAATTCCAACAATCTCCCCCTTTGGACTTGATGGCAACAACAACACCAAGTCACTCTCCCCCTTTGACATCAAGGGCAAAGTTCTGCAAGAATATTTACATGCTCCCCCTCAGTACATGCTAAATTCTCTAATATGTTGAAATGTACTAATTGAGCTCCTATGATTGAGTCTGTGCTCCCCCTGAGCACTACCAAAGTTTGCAAGAAGATTTTCTAAAAGAATAACATGACTCTATAAATCAACTATGTGAGGATGACCTTCCTATCACTAATGACTCATACATCCATCTCCCAACCAAGTGGGGATATACCAAATTTGATTCATCCACCCAACTAAGTGGGGATATACCAATTGTTTATACATGACAAAAACAAGAAATATTACATCATCCATCCCATGCATAGTGGGGTTACAAATTAGGTCTTTTCATGACCTTTACATTAAATGATATACATGACATTTATAATGAGGAAACTTGATCCAAACAAGACCATGATAGTCATCAACAACTATCATACACCATATATGATCTACACCATCAACGATATCAAGACCAACAACCTATATAGTTCCATCATCAAACGGGTCACCTGAATCAAAACAATTATGAGGATATGTACCAAGATCTTCTAAGATAATGCCAACAATGCATTATTAGAAGCATATGCTCCCCCTGAACCTATGCCAGATGTTCACTGTCAGATCTTATTATTGCATATATCAGTAAGAAATATCAAGGCATCATCATCAATCAGATATACATCAAGTTATCAACAACTTATGAGGACCAACATATTTCCACATGTTATCAACAGATTGTAACCATCATTAAACAGAGCACATAATTAAAAAAACCGTATCAGACCCCTTTTTCCTGAGTTTGGCCCATTACTTTTCCTCAAACCAACATATACGCGACTGTGCCCACAGAAACCCGCGTATGTACGCGACTATGCTTCATGAAACTCGTGTATAACAACCTTTCTTTGAAAAAAGTATTTAATAGAAGGATGATGCAACAACTACTCCCAGCTTTTGTCTGAGATATTCAAATGTCTCTTTGGGTAGTGGTTTAGTGAATATATCAACAACCTATTCTTTGGAGGGAACACACTCCAATTTGAACTTTTGTTCAAGCACTTGTTCATGTAGAAAATGATATTTGATGGGTATGTGCTTGTTCTTGGATTGCATGATTGGATTCTTTGAAATACCGATGGCACTTGTATTATCAAATGGAATGGAGATGGGTGGAGTACATGTGATCTGAATGTCTTGCAAGGTTTGCATCATCCAAAGTAGTTGTGCGCAACAAGATGTAGCAACCATATATTCTGCTTCAGCTGTAGATAATGCAATTGAACTTTGTTTCTGACTAAACCAAGACACTAACTTGGAACCAATATACAATGCACCACCACTAGTGCTTTTTCTGTCATCAACACTTCCTACACAATCTGCATCTGTATATGCATGAAGAATAATATTTGTATCTCTAGGATACCATAAATGAAAGTTTTGTGTTCCTTGAAGATATTTGAAAATCCTTTTGACTACCTGAAGGTGTGATTCCTTTGGATTTGCTTGGAATCTTCCAACTATTACTACTGCATGCATGATGTTAGGTCGGGTACCTATTAGATAAAGCCGACTGCCAATAATGGATTTGTAAATTGGTTGATGTACTGCTGCTGATTCATCATTTGAGATGAGACTGCATCATGTTACCATTGGGGTACATACCGGTTTAGAATTTTCCACGCCGTACTTTTTCAAGATTTGTTTGAGATATTTGGTTTGTGAAAGAAAATTACCATCTTTATTTTGTTGAATTTGTAGACAAAGAAAATAGGTAGGCTCACCAAGCAAGGGCATTTCAAATTCTTGCTGCACTACTAAGGCAAAATTCGGACTCATGGATTCTTCATTGCTCCCAAAAATGATATCATCAACAAAAAAAACAATTAATAGAAATTTATCAGTGTTAATCTTTATATATAGGTTGCTATCCGCTGACCCCTCCGAAAAACCCTGTTGGTGGAGATATTTGTCAAGACGGTAATACTAGGCCCTTGGAGCCTGTTTTAGACCATAGAGAGCCTTCTTAGTTTGCGTACAAGTTTTGTATCATTTCCAAGAATGAATCCTTTTGGTTGATCAATATAGACTTCTTCTTCTAAGTCTTCATTAAGGAAGGTAGATTTTACATCCATTTGGTATACTTTGAATTTCTGAAAACTAGAAAGAGCAAGAAACATCCTTATGGCTTCAAGTCTAGAAACAGGTGCAAAAGTTTCTTCAAAATCTATACCTTCTTGTTGAGCATATCCTTTACAAACAAGCTTGGCCTTGTTTCTAATAACTTCTCCAGATTCATCTAGCATAGCTCGAGCCATTTGTTGAATAGTTTTGTTCATTCCTTCTACCACTCCATTTTGCTGAGGAGTCTTTGTGGTGGAGAACTACCTTTTTATTCCATGTTGTTCACAAAAATCAAAGAATTCATCCAAGGTAAATTCCCCTCCTCGATCAAATTTGAGGCATTTGATTTTGTGATATGATTCATTTTCAACCAAAGCTTTGAAGGCTTTGAACTTTTCAAATGGTTAGAAAACCTATCCAACACATTCTAGAAAAATCATCAATGAACAATATAAAATATTCTTCTCCACGAGGTGACTTTTTCCTTGATGGTCCATAGAAATAAATATGAACAAGTTAAAGAGGCTTACTAGCTGACCCTTCTTTTTCAATGAAATGAGATCTGATTTGCTTACCAAATTAAGATGGTTTGCATATTGTATTTCCAGGAATGTTGATATCTGGAAGATCATGAACAACCTGGAATCTGCATGCTTTTCTTATTTGATAAAAGCTTAGATGTCCCAATCTTCTGTGCCATAGCCAATTTTCATCATTTTTGCTTAGATAGCACTGTTGTTGTCCTCCCTTGAGTATGTATAAGTTGTTTGGAGTTCTTATACCTTTGATCACGGTTTCTCTTGTATCAAGCTCATGAACAACACATCCGTTTGATCGAAACACCACTTCATTTCCTTGATCACACATTTGACTGACACTCAACAGGTTATGCTTTAGACCATCTACATACATAACATTCCCAACTTTAACCTTTTCTTTCAAGAAAACAGAGCCTTTACCTTTTATGATAGTAGGAGTGTCGTTTCCAAATGAGACATTCTTTTCTTTTTCTAAGGCATTATATGAGTGGAGTTTTTCTTTTTCATGTGTTTTGAGCATCCATTGTCGATGTACCACTGATTTTCTTGTCCTTCTACATACAAGGCTATGCCACATCTTTCTATTTGAGGGTCTTTCCTTCTCCATATTTTGGGATGTAATGGAGTTTTATCCTTTTGAGATATTTGTCGAAATTTACTCCTGCATTCAGATTCTTCATGGCCAAAGTTGTTACAGATTGAGAATTCTATTTCATTTCCAAGAAGAGAAAAGTTATTATAGGAACTTTTCTTGATCCCTGTCACATTCCTTGATTTTTTGCTTCTCTATTCATGATGGTTTTGTAAGCAACACATTGAGCAGCTTTGTGTCCAAAATTATGACATGAGAAATATTGACCATTAAAGGAGTTCCTGCGATTATCGAATCTATTGACTTGGTGATTCTAGTTTCTATTGATATTCATCTTTGAAGAAAATTGAGTATGATTTACCTGAGGTTGGTTGTGGCTTCTGTTCATCCTTGAAGCAAATTGAGCTTGATTTACCTGGTGATTTGCTTTATGCCTTTCCTGATGATTGTCATACTGTTCACTATTCTTTGTCGCATCAAGTTATCTTTTAGTGGAGGTTGACAACTTCTGTGATTGAGATGCTTCTTCAATATATCCAAGACCTGTCTTTATCACAGGATAACGCTGCACTTTGATAATTTCATTTATGTTTTTTATCCTTTAGCAAATCTAAGATTGAGAGATTTTTTTTTCTCAAGATCCTTTCTTAGACCCACAATTTCACATTATAGTTTTTCGTTGTGTTTTTCTCTTTCAGCAAGTTGGCATGTCAAGGTATCTATAATCATATTCTTTTCTTCTAAACAGATTTTGAGTTTAGAGATTTCTTCATGAAGGTCATCTTCTTCTAAAGCATCCCAAAAATTATCATCTTCATAAGCCATTAGAAGTCTATAGTCATTACTATTTTCATCTTCATCACTATTTGATAAACCATCGCTATCTTCATGAGTAAAGTAACTCTTTTTACTTACACTTTGTTTTCTATTCCATTTTGTAGATTCCTTCCCTTTATCATATTTATCTTTATGATGGAATTTGGCAGCATAATGACTGACTCTACCATAAGAAAAACTTTTGAAAGGTAAAGGTAGTTTACATCTAAATCTTCTGGAACCCCGTTGAAGCTTCTTGACAAAGTTTACTTCATCTTATTCTTCCGAAATATGTCCTGATTCATTGGGTTCTTCCTTTCCTTTTGCTGAAGCTTTAAATGTGGCTTCTCTCATATCTAATGGGCCTCCTTTTCTCATCCCAAAGACAGTTAAGATTCCATGAAGCTTTGTCATAGTGATAGTTTGTAGATACTATTTTTCTTCTATGGCACATACTTTTGATTAAAATTTAGTAGACAAGGATCATAAAAATTTCTCAACTAAGGTAACTTACAAGTAACTTCCTTTATCTCTTCACCCAAATTCTTCATGCAATTAACAACATTATCTATACGTAAGAAGTAACTAGATATACTTTCATCATTGTGAATCTTAAGAGTTTCATATTGAATTCTGAGAGTTTGCAGTTTAGCACGTTTTACCTGAGAGTATCCTTCGTAGCTTAGAATGATTTTGTCCCATATTTATTTGGCTGATTTGAGTTGCATAACTTTGACAAACTCTGATTGTGACAGACTTCCCAATAATGTATTGATAGCCCTGGCATTGGTTTGATATTGCTTTTTACCTGTCGTATGTGTAGGAATTGCTGATGGAAATGTATATCCTCCTTCCACGATTTCCCAGACATTTGTTCCAAGTGATTGTAGATAGGCTGTGGTTCTTATCTTCCAATAAACAAAGTTGCTTCCATCAAAGATTGGTGGTCTTATGGATCCCATGCTTTCTTGATTACTCATGATGATACCAATTGTTGGAAATAATACTGAGAGGGGGGTGAATCAATATTATTAGATCAATAATTTAATTTTCCAAACATATTTGTATACGCTACTTCAGCTAAGTGAACTAGCATGTATACGTGACTGTACTTAAAGAAACCAACGTATATGCAGAGAACTTTTGATTTACCCAATTTATCATGCAGTGAACTTTAACTAGTATATCAGAGATTTATTAGATAGTGTAGTAAAATTAGAATAAAGCATCACACATAAGCAATACACATGAACACCACGATGTAAGGTGGAAACCTAATGTGGGTGAAAACCACCTGCTGCTGTCGTCTCTGTCTTCTTTTAATAATAAGAAAATCTATTTACAATTATGTATTGGTGCAGACTTATACCAGTACGTAGGCTTCTACCTATAGAAGGTTACAACCTTCTCTTGTTCTCCAGCTTCTACTGGAGGGGAGCTACAACCCCCTAACTCTTGTACTAGCAGATATGTTTACTAGTATGTAGGCTACGAACTACAGAAGGCTACGACCTTCTTTCTTCCTCCAAGGACCATGTTTCATAAATTTTCAGACTAGATCCATCAACAACATCATAATTGTAATTCAATCATCAAATACATCTACATCAACCAATCACTTTCTAAACCAAACACAACCAAATCAATCAATCACTTTGACAACCCATTAATTTGATCATTCAAAATACTGTCACCAGAATACAGTAACCAGTACCCAAACTAGAACCTAGAACAACAACAAACAGAAACAATTGAAACGTACTTTATAAGGTATACATATGCAAATATTAGTTCATAATTCTGCAGCTATTCCAGACTTAATTATACCCATATCATAATATTTACAGAACAACACATGCGTCAGTATTCAGATCTAGAATAAACATGATCAAACCATATAAAGATAATTTGTTTCAAGCCTTAAGATCCCAATCCATCATTAGATCTTATCCTCCATCAACCGCTAAGGTTCATTCCTGGTTCAGACCAAACACAGCACCATAAGCCAATAACATGTATACTAGATCTCACACTTCATCAGATATTCGATAGTTGCACACCTAGCCTAATGATCTTCTCCTACTTTTATAGTTTTAGGCCTTTCTCATGACCATGGACCAAAACCACTTAGGACCATTACCTTGGACCAAATACCTAAGGTCAATACCTCGAACCAAATAGCTTGGACCAATACCATGGATCAAAATACTATGGACCAAATACCTTGGACCAAAAACTTAGTTTTCTAAGATATATGTGCTTTTCCTTCTGTGAAAGTGCATGTGTATGTATATGCTACTTGTGTTCGATGATCCTGCGTGTATACACACCTTGGTCAAGGTGAACCTGAATATAACTCTCTTTCTTCATTCTTTGTAGTTTGATCTGTAATTATTTGTTGTTAACTTGTTGTACTGTGATCTTTCATCTGAATGAGTTTCCATCAAGGACAACACTTGTATCATAATTCCAACACATAAGATATATGTGGAAACCCTTATGGGAGAAAACCACAAAAAATATTTTGATTTTAATATAAATGGAAGCACCTACTTCAATTTACATCATATTTTGTAGGCACGAATCCCCCTTTTCTTTGCAAGAACCCACCTATTCTAGGTGCCAAAACCGACTTGTTTGTAGCCACAAACCTACTGGAAACACCAATCACTCTAATTATTACAAGATATAATGAGACTCCAATCCCCTGATCTGCAAGAACTAACTTGCTTCAATAACTTAGATCCCATTTTCATACACTTTTAGATTTAGATGTATGGCTCGTTAATTAAAATATCACACATAGATCAAACTTTAATATTAGATATGATTGACTTCTCTGATATTTTCTTTGCAACATGTTCTCTACCTTTAATTCTCTAGTTCAATTGAATTTACAAAAAATCATAGTAGCTCCCTAAAATATTTGCTTATGGATACTAGTTATTTTCTGAGGTAACTATGCAATTAAAACTTTATCTCTTCAAATTTGTGATTTTTCTTGATACAACAACTCCAGATGAAATCCAATTTGCAAATTTGGCCTATGCTTAGGTCACATCTACTCTTTTAGTTTGATATTTCCTCATTTGTACTTCAACACCATCTCTTTACAGTAGCATAAATCTCTACTAGCTATTTTCAAACTCTTGTTTATCTACATGTCCATAACACCTTTCATTGATTTGCATGGGAACTCTATCAGTTCACATCATGTTTCTTCACATTTTTTTCCTTATATTTACCAAATTTGTCCCATTTAAACTTTTTTTAATTCAACAATTAATTGATTTCCCACCCGGGACCTCACATTCTTTGGCCATAACACTTGGGCTCTATACCTCTTTGACACATGTGACCTAGGAAATATAAGCATAGTCTTAAACTCTTTGGGATAATAATGCATTGGGATTTTTTAGATTATTGCGGATGAAATCAAGACTACAATCCCAAGACTCGTAGACATAATTTCAACTAATGGGTAAAATCTATGAAATATATGGTTAATTTCCATTTACTAGACCAAGGTATGTCAAATTATGATAGTTCATAGTTGTTTCAACCTTCTGATTCCTAGTAGCTTGGTATGGGCTAGCTTGTTAGTGTTCAACCTTCAACACCCTACGATCTTTGCTGTGACCACAACCTATTCCATTATTGACAATAAGAGGATTAGGTTGGTTCACTTCGCACACATGCTTCTATGGCTTGATGGTCTATAGGTTGATTGATGATGGGTGATCGGCCTACTTCATACTACATTGTTATGGTCCAATGGACCCGATGGATGATACGTTGATAGTACCACAATGTTGTAACAATTTGAGCTTCCCACTTCAGCCATTTATGGAAAAAAAACTAAAAAAAATAACACCAAGAAGCCTTTCAAACACAACATGTTTGCATAGATCATAAGGCATCCATATTTTCCTCATCATATCATGTGTACCAATCAACACACTCCACCTATATTTCTGCAATGTTCCCTACCATGTCACATGTAATGTGTCATCTCTTTCCATGTGTCTTTCCAATCCCCTTCCATATGGCATATGCCAAATGTCCACTTCAACTGTAAAAAATGTTGAATCCACCTACCACATGTCACCTTCACATGCTTCCCCATTATCAATTTTGTACATGTACTCTAGTGTCATCCATGTGGAGGTGTCACCTATCATGACATTTTTTTCAAGGTCTCACATTTCCAAATTATCAAAGTGTTTTATTGCTTGTGAAACAAGGTTGATGCCTTGATGGCCCTATAGGCTCTTTTCCCATGGTCACCTAGCCTGTTGGCCCTCCATGGCTTAGGGATAAGAATAATTGGTGTGCCACCTATCCTTTCATTTTGGATATCGAGTTGGTGGGAGTGTTGATTCCTTTGGATAAGGCCAATGGCTTGATGTATCAATATAACCTTGATCTAAACTAGAACCTTTCCTAAAGTATGTCACCTCAAATTGGTTTCTCTCCTCATTCCTTGGGAGTTATGAAAGTGTCATATACGATTGGAATGATATCTAAGTAGGTTAGATAATTGTACACTTTCTAATTCTAATTACTGTTGAAACTAATATATCCAACCGCTTATACCAATTGAAAAGAGACAAAACATACAAGATCTACAAAATTTCCATTTCATTGTTCTTATAGTACAATATAATCCTCCTGAATAACCGTTATTTTTTATCATTTATTTCTCTTCTTGTATCTGCCTCTAAGGTCACTCTCTTCTCTCCCCTCTTACATATTGGAAGAAAATTTTACCTTACATTATTGGGTAGCTTCCTTTTGAAAGAATTTATTGAAAATATGACAGAAACATCACCACTATATTATGCCTTAAATATTTAAATGGTTCTCTAGAAAGAGGCTTGATGAATATATCAACATTTTTTTTCCTTTGTTTCTATATAAACTATCCTCACAATTTGATCAACCACATGCTCTTTAAGAAAATAATACTTTATAGGTATATGTTTTGTTTTTGAGAGAAGAACATGGTTCTTGGAAATATATATGGAACTTGTATTATCACAAACAATGGGAAGTGGTTCATCATACATTACCTTCATATCTTGCAAGGTCTACTTCATCCATAAAATTTAAGTGAAACATGCAACCACTGGTATATACTCAACTTGTACTATGGATAGTGATATTGAAGTATACTTTTTACTCAACCAATCCACCAAAAAAGTTCCTGCAAAGAATGCACCACCACTTGTGCTTTTCCTATCATCTACATTTCTAGCCTAATCATCATCTGTGTATTTAGTTAAGGGAAATTTATGACCCTTGGGACACCATAAACCAAAGTTCATTGTGGATTTTAAATATCTAAAAATTATTTTTGTAGATAATAAATGGATCTCTTTAGGTTCTGATTGATACCTTGCTACTAAACCAACAACTTGCATTATGTCTAGAATTAACAAAGTTAGGTACAAAAAGTTTCCAATCATTGATCTAAACATGGTTTTATTGACCTCTGGTGATTCATCAGCTCTGCATAGTTTACATCCGGTGAGAATAGGAGTGCTAAAAGGTGAACACTATTGCATTCTAAACTTCTTTAACATATTTTTGAGGTATTTTCGTTGGGAGTTAACTTTTCTCATGTTGATTTTGTGATCTATGAATCATGGAAAAATGAGAGTTCTCCTAGCATTGGCATTTCAAAGTCAACTTTCATTTAGCTACAATTTTTTGACTTAGCACATATACATCACTTCTAAAGTTTATTTCATCAACACAAATAATAATTACTACAGGATTTTTATCTTCAAATTTAATATAATAATTACTATAAATTATCCCTCATTGGAATCCTTGTTGTTGTAAGTATTTGTATAAAATAGGATACCATGGCCTTGGTGCTTTCTTTAGTCCATGAAAGTCATTTTTAAGTCTGTCCACATCATCTACATTGTATGACACTTGTAACCCTTCATGTTTCTCTCTATATATATATTTCTTCTTCAAGTTCTCCATTTTGAAAGGTTGATTTCACATCCATCTAATAAAATTCAAATTTCGTGTGAGAGGAAAATGCTAAAAATATTCTTATTGCCTCTAATCTTGAAACATGGGAAAAGTTTCTTCAAATTCCACTCCTTCAACTTGTGCATATCCTTTTCACACTAATTTTTCCTTGTTGCTTACAAGTTGCCTATCCTCATTTAGTTTGTTTGTAAAGACCCATTTAGTGCCTATGATATTTTGGTTTTTTGGTCTTCGAGCTACTTCGATATTCTAGTTTTTCTCAATCTAAACTAATTCCTCATTTATGGATTTTATCCAATTATTATCTTGACTTTTCTAAGAAAAATATTTATTTTTTTTAGTCATGAAAAGCATGGAAATATGTGCTTGATGAAATTTCTTCTAGTTTGAACTCCTACTTCTTTATCACCAACAATATGACTATCAGGATGATTCTCTTGCACATGAAGGGGTATTTGGATGAGAGCATGTTTCCTCTTATTCCTCTTCCTCTTCTCATTCCTCATCTTGTTCTTCTTCATACTCATTGTTAATTTGATCAGTTAGGTTAATATATCTGGGTTGCTTTGAGAGGTAAATCTTAATGTAGTTTAACATTAATTATTTCAATAATATTTCACAATCTATTATTATAGAATATGTAACCTTTGATATTAGTTGAATATCCTAAAAATATTCTTTCATCATCTCTAGCATCAAACTTACCAAGATTGTCATCATTAATTTTGATGTAGCACCTACTGTTAAAGACTTTGAAGTGCTTTATTGAAGCTAGTTTTCCATACCAAAGCTCATAAGGAGTCTTACAATTATTTTTATTGGAGTGATATTTATTTAAGATATGGAATATTGTATGAAAAAATTCATCCCAAAAGTTGTTAGGAAGACTTTTCTTATCTAACATCTCTCTAGCCATTTGCTACATCGTTTTGTTTTTCATCTCCACCACACTATTTTTTTGTTCAATGACTGCAACTGAGAACTATTTCCTTATCTTATGTTCTTGGAAAAAGTCATCAAATTCATTTGACATAAAATACCCACCTCTTTCAAAACTTAGGAATTTTATTTAAAGTCTATTTCATTTTCAGTAAGGGATATGAATGTGTTAAACTTACCAACTGCTTCAAGTTTATCCTTTAAGAATGCAACCAAAGTTACCTTAGTATTGTCATCTATACTCAACATAAAATATCATTCTCCACTTGGGGTCTCAGTTCATGAGGGTAGACACAAGACTACACGAACCAGTTGCAGTGGCTTGATTAATGAGTTTTTCTTGGTCTTGAAAGATACTAGGATTTTTTTCTAGTTTGACATGATTTTCAAACTATATTGTTGGGTTTTGAAATCCTTGGAAAATACCTTACACCTTGCTTCTTGCTAAGCTTCATAGAAAATAAAAATTCAAGTGCACCAACCTTTTGTGTCATAGACATCTCTCATCAAACATTCATAAACAACATTTTTTATTTTCTTTATTGAATATGTATACATTGTATTGTGTTCACACAACCTTTATACCACTTTCCCTGTGTTTTTCGTATTTGTTTCACAACCTCTAGAGTCAAAATCGACATCATACCCTTGGAAATACATTTCAATCACACTTAAAAATATGTGTTTGATTCCATCTAGATAGATAGCATTTTGAGCCTTAGCTTTTCCATTGTACAAACTAACTATCCCTTTTCGCATGACCTTACTTAGAGAATTATTACCAAGGGTAGCACTACTAATCTTATCTTCTCTCAATGATAGGAATTTACTTTTATCACCATTTATGTTTTTGGAGCACTCACTTTCCACATATCAATGGATACCTTGGTTATGAATATATACAATAATGCCATATTATTTATTCTTTTCTCCATTTTTCTTCTTCCATCTCTTTGATTCTTCTTGTGCTTGCTTGATTTGAGGGGATAATATGGTTTTTCTTGTTCTACATTCAACTCCTTATGTCCAAAGTCATGAAAATTATAGAATTCGATATGATTTAGTAAAGGAGAAAAGGGATTGCATCTCTTGGAATTATTCCTATGAGGATTTACAAATTTGCTATCCCCATTCCTAAAGGACTAATCAGATTTATTATTTTTATTTTTGCTATGATTAATTTTAAGATTCCTTTACAATGGACAACCTTATGCCAAAATTTATGCATGAATAGAAATATCCATAAAACATATTTTGATTCCTCAGAGAAAATTTCTTTTAAGAGAAAGATCTTCTAATTCTTTGTTGACTATCTCTTTGAGATGGACAATGCTTCTGATTATTTTTTACTTCATCTTTGTGGTTCGATTTTTTTATTTAATTACCTTCCTCTACTTCTAAAGAGTTTTCAAATTTTCTCTAATAGCCTTGTTGTCATTTACATTTCGTTTTTGTTGTTCAATTTGATCATTTATGATGATTCCATTGTTGTTACATCCTTTGAGTGCTTCAACACTATTGTTTGGTTCTTTTTCTTCAACTTTCTTGGTGCTTGTCTCTCCTTCATAACCTAGACCAGTTTTGATTAGGGGAAATATTTTAACACTAATAATTTCTTCAATTTTTTTAGATCCTTTAATAAACTTTAAATTTTGGTTCAGATGAGAGTTGGTATTTTCTAATTCTTTTCTAATGGAGACAATTACTTCCTCTAGTTTCTCAAATTCCTTAATATTTTATTTCAACTTCTTGAATAGACTGTCTCCAATACTCTTGGCTTCTTCCAACTCAACCTTCAAATGAAGAAGTGATTAATCTTCACATTTATCCTTTTCTTTTTCGTACTTTACCAATAGCTCTTTTTTCTTCTTGTTATTTTTCTTGAGTTTATGTATTTCTTCCAAGGCACTAATTAGTTCACCTTCCATATCTACTTCGACCTCTTCTTCATCTAATTCATATTCATTTTTCCTTTTAACTTTTGTTTCTATAGCCACGAGCATGAAATCATTAATCCTTTCTTCATTAGAAGGTTGTTCATCCTCATCTTATGAGGCCTTGTTCTCCTCTTAGGTATAAAAGCTTTTCTTATTGAAGTTCTTCTCCTTCTTTACTCTTCTATACTTTTTCTGTTCTTTATTATTATATTTATTATATTCCTTTTCATATGGTAATTTATATATATAGTGACCAAATTTTCCATAATTAAATAATTTAAACGGAAACTTAGCTTTGTATTTTCCTGATTCTCTTTTTAGTCTTCTAACAAACATAACTTCTTCTTCATCAGATCTATAGCTTGAAAATTATTGGTAATCATTGGTCTTCTTATATTTTTTAAAGATGCTTCCTTTGATGTAGATCTACCTTTCATAGTTCTCATCTCACTGGTAGTTAGAGTTCCTTGTAACTAATCGATGGTTAGTTTACCAAGATCTTGCATCTCCTCTGGTGATAAAACTTTGGCATTAAATATAACAATAAGAAACATTATCACTTCCTAAACTAGTATGGAATCATCGATAGTTTCCTAAAGAAATCTTATGGTGTTTACTATTTCATCCACATGAAGGAAGAACTTGGTTAAATCCTCATTCTTTTTCTTTTTTAATGATTCAAACTTCATACTATAGACTTGGAGTTTGGATTTCTTTACCTTGTTATTTCCTCACAATTGTTCTTGAACTTGTCATATATCTCTTTGGTTGTCATGAAATGCATGAATTTATAAAATTCATATTTATAAGACCACTTATTAGAAGTCCAGCTTTTCATATATCCTAATCAAAATAGTTGGCTCTTCATAGCCATTGAACACTGGATGTGAAACAATTACACCAAGCCACATTAGATAAGCCCTCATTCTCACCATCCAAAAGGTATAGTGCATTCCATTTCACATAGGAGATGTTTTAGTAATACTACCATCATGGATGGCCATTTTTAGATCAGATCAATGTTATGCAACCAACTCACAAAATAGAAGAAAATATAGATAAATGACTTCAAAATCAGCCTCTTCAAGGGGGAAACCTCTTTTACATTACACAAATAAACAATTCTTGGATGATACAAATGACAAGACCTCCTTTCTATGTATAGGAGTCTAATGGGTCACAATATAATCAGAGTTGACATAACAATAATAATGTAAGGGCAAAACAATAACAATAGTGGGCTTCTATGGGGCACAATAATAACAATATGGGGACAACATGGGAACAACAATAACAATAAGGGGCTACAATGACAATAATAAGAATAAGGGAATACACTATTATTACAGGGACCTAACATGCCCCTCTCCTTCAAAAAAGTGTTGTGCTCAACGCTTGAGTAGTCCTCGATGCTTCTATATAAATTTATCATCCTCCCATGTTGAATCTTTAGCGGGTAAGTTCATCCACTTGATGAGATACTCTAAAATTGATCGATTCGTAGATGTTGAGTTCTTGCTTCGGTGACTTCTTCAGGTTCCAATATGATTTTTCCTTCCTAGTCAAGTTATGGAAATATTGTTTGAATTGGGATCTTGTCACCTATAACCTTCTTTAAGCATGAAACATGGAAAATTGGGTGCACTCGGGAAGATGTAGGAAGTTACAATTTGTATGCCATAGTACCAATATTTTGCGACACCTTGTATGGACGATAATACTTTCGTGATAATGTATTATCCTTCTTAGCTTACTTGAGGGACATTTTTTTGTAAAATTGTAGTTGTAGAAATACCCAGTCACCTACATCAAAACATCTTTAGCTGCGATGTTGATCTGCCTATTGTTTCATTCTATTCTGCGCCGAATTCAGGTTATCCTGTAAGAGTTGGAGAACTTTTTGTTGATGCGTGATGTGATCTTCCACTGCTTGAACCTTAGAATTTTATCTTAAATATGATGTGATGGATGGTGGATGATATCCATAAATTTCCATAAATGGGGTCATTTTTGATACAGTATCGAAGGAAGTGTTATACCACCATTCAGCCAGGGGAAACCATTTGACCCATTGTGTCTATTTATCGAATACAAAGCAATGAAGATATCCTTACAAACATTTGTCTACTACCTTATTTTTCCCATTAGATTGAGGATGACAAGATGAGCTATGAGCTAACTGAGTACCAAGACAAGAAAATAATTCTGGCCAAAAATTTCCAGTGAAAATAGGATCTTTGTCACTTACAACAATCTTTGGGTTTCCATGTAGCTTTTGAATTGTTTCCATCAATGCAGTAGCAATTGTAATGGCATTAAATGGATGAGATAATGCACAAAAGTGTGCATACTTGGTAAGTCTATCAACTACCACCATGATGACACTCTTTCCTTCGGACTTGCGAAAAAGTGTGATAAAATCCATTGAAACCTCCTCCCAACATTGAATTGGAATGGATAAAGGTTGTAATATACCTCGGGTCTTAATTGTCTCAAATTTATTTTGTTGGGAAACCAAACATTCTGCCATAAACTTTTGAATATCATATTTAAGGCTGTCCCAAAAAAATTCCTTCTTACCCCTGCGGTAAGTTTTTAAAAATCCTAAATGCCCTCCTAAGGGGCAGGTGTGCAATTATAGAATATTTTTTTTGTTTGAGTTTGGAATTCTTATAGAGGTATAAATGATCTTTGTACCATAACGAATCATTTTTCCAGCGAAATGTATAAGATGTACTAGGATCTTGCTGCAACATTTGAATGAGTTCCCACACTTCTTTATTGTTCTTCTATTCATCCCTTTCTTTGTATATCCAATTTGGTTGGATAATAAAAATGTCACAAAGCAATGCTTCCACATCCTCATCCTTTCTTGAGAGTGCATCTACAACAATAATTTTCTTCCCTTTTTTGTAGATGATTTCAAAGTCATATTCCAACATCTTTGTGAGCCATTTTTGTTGTTCTTTTGAAGATAATCTTTTTTCTAAAAAGTATTTAAGACTATCATGGTCCATTTTTACCTTGAAGTGTCTTCAAATTAGGTAAGGTATACATTTCTTAAGTGCATTTACTATTGACAACATTTACTTCTCATAAATAGCTTTGTGTAAATACTTTCCTTTGATTAGACGACTTTCAAAAGAAATGGGTCTTTCATATTGCCTTAAAACAACACCAATTCCATTTCCTAATGCATCACATTCCACAATAAAGGTTTTGTGAATTTTGGCATAGCTAAGACCGGCGCTTGGCACATTACCTCTTTAAGATGTTCAAAGGCTTTCATTTCTTCTGGAGTCCAAGAAAATGCATCTTTTTTCAGTAATGTTATTAGATGTGCTACTATTCTCCCATAATTCTTAAAAAACTTGTGATAATACCCTGTCAACCCGAGAAATCCTCGCAGATGCCTTATGGATGTGGGGATTTTCCATTCCTTAACGGCTTTAATTTTGCTAGGATCTACCTTAACACCTTCATGAGATACAATATGACCCAAATATTCTACCTCTTGTACTCAAAAGAAACATTTGGAGGTTTTTGCATATAATTGTTTCTCCTCCAATAGTTTGAGCACTCTATCAACATGTTGAAAATGATCCTTCCAAGATTTGTTGTATATTATTATATCATCAAAAAACACTAACACAAATTTTCTAAGGAAGGCTTTGAAAATGGATTCATCAAACATTGAAATGTGCAAGGTGCACTAGTAAGGCCAAAAGGCATGACCAAAAATTCATAATGACCCTCATGAGTTCTTAATGATGTTTTCAGAATGTCTTCAGTCTTCATTATGATTTGATGATATCCTGAATGACGATCCAACTTGGTGAAGTAAATTTCTCCATGCAATTCATCCAATAATTCATCAATGTCAGGACTAGGAAATTTCTCTTTAATAGTGAGCTTGTTGAGCTCCCTATAATCTAGACGTATGCGCCATGATCAATCCTTCTTATGCACCAATATTATTGGAGCAGAGAAAGAAATTTGACTAGATTGAATTATACCAACCTCTAGCATTTCTGCAACCATACATTCAATTTCACTCTTTTGGGCATAGGGATATCTGTAAGGCTTGATGTTTGGAGGAATACTTTCTTGAATCAAATGAATAGAATGATCATGATCAAGAATAGGTGGGAGGCCTTTGGGAGTCTCAAATACCTTGGAATGATTGTCCAAAATTTTTTGGAGATCTAGACAAATAGATGATTTCGATTTGGGAACCTCTAGTGAACATAATTATGAAATTACACCACGTCATTCTTTCTTTAGAAGCTTTTTCATTCCTTTAGAGTTGATTATCTTTCCTTGTTTCCCTATGATACCCCTTAATTCAACTTCCTTTCCTTTCAAAAAAAATTTCAAGATTTTTTTTTTTGAAAATTAAAAGTTATCCTACCCAAAGATTGTAGCCATTGGACTCCTAGTACAACATCAGTACCACCCATTAGAATGGAAAGAATTAGACTATTCAACACATATTCTCCCATGGATAGCTTGATATTATGGCACTTTCTGGAGAAATTTATTGTTCCTCCATTTGCAACCATCACCTAACACGGTGGTGCTGGATATAGGAAGCAATTCAATTCCTTCGCTATCTTACAATGAATAAAACTATGGGTATTGTCGGAATCAATAAACACTATTACTGTTTTCTTCTTGATATGTATTTCTATCATGATAGTTTGATGAGTGGTAATTCCAGCTAATGCATTACAATATATGGTTCGATTCATTTCTTCTTTCTCTGGGGTTTGTTCCTGGTGCGTATCCTCTTCTTTTGATGTTTCTTGTTCCTTTTCTTCTTCCTCTTCACAATCTATGTAAAATAATTTCTTCTCAGAACACTTGTGACCTTTAGTGTATTTACTATCACAACTATAACAAAGCCTTTTTTCTCCTGTTTCTTCCAATTGTTGTGGTGTCGACCATGTAGGTTGTGGAATGCTAGGGGCAACAACACTTCCATATTTATAGTTGTGATTGGTAGGATTCCTTGTTGCCATAATTTTTCTTTCAATTTTTCTTGCCAACCTGAATGCCTTCTCCAATGAATCAGGTTCCCAAAGGCACAACTCATGTTGGATTCTATCCTTTAAAGTCCCTATGAATACATCAATCCTATGCTCCTATGGAATATCTTTTACCCTTATATTCAATTTTTGGAAATCCTCAATGTGCTCCACCATTGAACCCTTTTGTTTGAGATTTATCAATTGGCTAAAAAAAGGTGTTTCTTTTTGTATCCTCATAATGTGCTATCATTTATTCCGTAAAAATTTCCCAAGTGACAATTTGTTTACCAGAGAAAAGCCATCAATACCGTAGAAACTAATTGGGTTCCAAATATAAAGTTGCAATGCATACCTTTTGTGTGTTTTGCACATTATGGAGATCAAAATATTACTCCATATATAGTATCCATGTTACGGGATCCTTTCCATCAAACTTTCTCATATCGATATTTGGAACATGGTGGGTCTTCAATCCAATGTTAGAGTCTATGAAACCATACTAACATTTCTTTTGTTCTCACTATGAATTTCCTCTACTACCTTTTTTCCATTATGAAGCATTTCTTGTAGTAACATTTCCAAACCTCCTTTTAAACTTTCCATATATTTCTTCAAATATTCAATGTTTAATTATAAACCATCCATCTTAGCTTCTACGCCATCCAGCTTAGATTCCACACCATTCATCTTAGCTTCCACGCCTTTCTTTAAACCATCAATCACACCATCCATCTTAGCTTCCACACCATTCATGTTAGCTTCCACGCCTTTCTTTAAACTGTCCATCTTTAAGCTTCTGTTACCTTTTGTGAGAGTGAGATTTGTTGCACTTGGTCTCGTAATTTTGATATATCATGTTGCATTTCTTCCTCTTCTTCATGAGTCATGCTAGAGCTTCCAGGTTGCTTACTAGGTTTTTCCATTTTCTTTCTTCTGGGATAAATTAATGATAATTATGCTTCACTATGCAATTTGAATTCCTTCAAACTATTTTATCAAACCTAACTTATGCAAAATTTTAAATGGATTACACATTGTTTTTCGCTTTCTACGAGAAAAATAGTGAATTTGTTGTATCTCTATAATTTCAAATCTCCAAGGTCTAAAATTCTCTCTTGCAGTATCTGTTTGAGTCCTCTTTCTAACACCACAAGTCTGATTGATATTGAATTCTCCAAGGTAGAGTTATTCCAAATCTCCCACGATGGTCTGACTATACACTACTTTAGTAGACAAAACTTATAAGAAGTGCCACGTGTCTTTGTTTTGACCTTTTGACCTAGAAACGATACATAGAAAACTAAAGTCCTACCTTTTTACAAAATTTCAATCTGATTCTCAGAGAGAAAGTTATCATTATTTTCCCCAGGTAACCTGTTTGAGATATAATTCAGGAGCCTGCAAAAAACCTAATTTATTTGGATCATATCTCTGAAAATATAGTGAGACAAGATAAAAAATTATTACCCAAACTTCATCAAGATTTCGACTCAAATGGGTTTTAATTTAAGCTTCTAAAACTTCATATAAGCAAAGTTATACAAAAAATTCCACGATGACCTGTTTGAAGTAGTGAAACCCTAGAATCCAAAGCTATGATACCAAATGTTATGCAACCAGCTCACAAAATACAAGAAAATATAGATAAACAACTTCAAAATCAGCCTCTTCAAGGGGGAACATCCTTTACATTACACAAGTAAACAATTCTTGGATGATACAAATGCAAAGACCTCCTTTCTATATATAGGAGTGTAAGGGGTCACAATATAATGAAAGCCGACATAACAATAATAAGGTAAGGGAACCAAAATAATAATAGTGAGCTTCTATGGGGCACAATAATAACAATATGGGGACAACATGGGCAAAAAAATAACAATAAGGGGCTACAATGACAATAATAATAAGGGAATACACTAGTATTACAAGGACCTAACTATTTATCTTCTAGTTGTTAGACTACTCTTGAAGGAAACCACTTCCATACCAATTGCTAGAAATTAATTTGATACTAAGAGGGGGGTAAATCAATATCAAGCACCTTTTTAAAAATATACAGAATTAAAGAAAATAACCATACACTAATAAAAAGACACATAAATTGCACATAAGATAAACATGGCCCTTATGGAATAACATAATAAAACTTATTTTGATTTTAATGTAAATGGAAACATCAATTTTAGTTTATATAAAATCTTATAGGAACCAACCTACAAGAGGAATCAACCCCTTTTTTATATGCAAGCACACACTTGTTATATGAACCAACTGCCACTTGTTTGTAGGCAACAACATGTTGAATATACAAATGTCTTCATCTTTATATGCTCCAAATTAAAGGAGACTACAATCCCATGATCTATAAGAACCAACTATCTTAAGCTAATTAGATTTCATACATTTTCATACTCATATCTATGACTCTTTAATTAAAATATCTGATATTATTGATTTCTTTGATCTTTCTTTGTAGCAATTTCTCTACCTCTAATTCTTTGGTTCAATGAAATTTACAACAAATCTGTTGGAAATAATACTGAGAGGGGGGGTGAATCAGTATTATCACATTAATAAAACTTTTTCATTTCCATAATCAGATTCATATATGCTACTTCCACAACTTCTTATGATTAAGTTAATTGATCTTCAATGAGTGCATTAGAACATTATCAACCATATTATCAGATAACAGATGCCGTAATAGAGAATAGATCATCACACATAAGACACACACATGAACACCATGATATAAGGTGGAAACCCAATGCGGGAGAAAAACCACCTGTTGCAAGTCATCTCAATCTTCTTCTTAATAAGAAAATCCTTTTACAATATTTGTACTGGTGCAGTCTTATACCAGTACGGGAGCTACAACCCCCTTTGCTCTTGTACTAGCCGATCCATTTACTAGTACGTAGGCTGCTACCTGCTACAATGCTTCAAAGATCTCCCTTAGCTTTTGTACTAGCTTAGATACTAGTACATAGGCGCTTGCCTACAATCTTCTTTCCTCCAGGTACCACTTTTCATCAATTTTCAGACTGGATACACTGAAGCACAACACATAATATGAAAGGCCACTTTTCATCCAATTATCATACTAGACCCAACAACAACATTGAAGCTCATAATCAAACAACCTTCTAAATCACCCAATCACCAGATCCATACATATACAATGAGAGTTATCAACCAGATCTAGTACATAAAGATAAGTCATTAATCACGTTGTTATCTGAACTCAATACCAGTAACCAAACATCAGTTATTCACCAAAAACCCTGCAGAATAGTCAAAGGCAGTTAAAACAAATTTTAAGCAGGGATCGCAACTTCACTGGTATAGATCTGCGGATATATGTACTACCTCCGCACCTGCGCCTTCTGTGGCGCTGCGACCACTGCACCTGCACCTTCTGTGGTGCCTACGCACTGCGCCTTCTATGGCGCCTCTGTGGCGTCTCCGCAATGCGCCTTCTGTGGTGCCTCCGCACTGCGCCTTCTGTGGCGCCTCCGCACTGCGCCTTCTGTGGCACCTCTGTGGCGTCTCCACACTGTGCCTTCTGTGGCGCCTCTGTGGCGTCTCCGCACTGCGCCTTCTGTGGCGCCTCTGCACTGCGCCTTCTGTGGCGCCTCCGCACTGCGCCTTCTCTGGTGCCTCTGCACTGCGTCTTCTGTGGCGCCTCCGCACTGCGCCTTCTGTGGCACCTCTGCACTGCGCCTTCTGTGGCGCCTCCGCACTGCGCCTTCTATGGCGCCTCCGCACTGTGCCTTCTGTGGCGCCTCTGTGGCGTCTCCGCACTGCGCCTTTTGTGGCGCCTCCGCACTACGCCTTCTGTGGCGCCTTCGCACTGCACCTTCTCTGGCGCCTCCGCACTGCGCCTTCTATGGCGCCTCTGTGGCGTCTCCGCACTGCGCCTTCTGTGGCGCCTCTGTGGCGTCTCCACACTGCGCCTTCTGTGGCGCCTCTGTGGCGTCTCCGCACTGCACCTTCTGTGGCGCCTCCGCACTGTGCCTTCTGTGGCGCCTCCGCACTTCTGCAACTGCAGTGCTCGAGAGATCACCCTTCACAGATTCGCTTTCAACTTCACTTTCATAGATCAAACTTTCAAAACAATAACCCAATATTTCAGATCTTAAGATATTCAATTGCAAGGATGAATTAGCCAAGTGATCTCCTTTGCTTTATATAGGCTTAGGCCTTTCACAATACCACGGGCCAAAACCATAGGATCAAAAAACTGTTGGACTAATACCATGAACCAACCATGAAAGTACGTGAGATCAACACTTTTGACGAAGTACCATGGTCCAAAACCATAGGTTCAAATACCAAGGACTAACTACCATGGACCAAAGGTAAGATCTCCAACATATACGCGCTTTTCCTCATAGGTTCAAATACTAAGGACTAACTACCATGGACCAAAGGTAAGTTCTCCAACATATACGCGCTTTTCCTCATAGGTTCAAATACCAAGGGCTAACTACCATGGACCAAAGGTAAGTTCTCCAACATATACGCGCTTTTCCTTGCATGAAAGTGCGTGAACTTTTTCTCTACATGAAATAAACTTTTCTCTGCATAAAAGTGTGTGAACTTTTCTCTACACTATAATTTATTATCTGAGATGAGTGGGTTGCCATCAAGTACAACATATGTATCATAATGCCAACAATCTCCCCCTTTGGACTTGATGGCAACAACAACCAATCACTCTCCCCCTTTGACATCAAGGGAAAAGGGTTATGCTCCCCCTAAGAACATGCTCCCCCTGACTATAAACCAGATCTGTAAAGAAGAAACATAATCCACCAAACACCATAAATGACCATGAAAGAGATAGATTGCAGCAATAATCAGACCAGCATCCAAGATCTCCTTCTGTACGTCCTCCATAATGCCAACAATGCATTATAAGCTCCCCCTGAGTACCTGTTGAAATCTCTGAATGAGCTCCCCCTTTGTATATGTCATGGTGCACCAATCTGATCATGCTCTTTCTGAGAACAAGCTGAAATGTCTGCTCTGCTATATAGTGTTGTTCATGCTCAGCCCCCCCCTGACTATAAGCAAGGTCTGCAAAAGGATGTTCTACATCACAAATGACCTTCCTAAAAGATTCAATACATACATCCATCACCCAACCAAGTGGGGATATATCAGAAAAATGAAAACCAAATACATTACATCTTCATCCCAGGCATAGTGGGGAAACCAACATAGGTCATTACATGACCTGAAGAGATGACACTATTACATCATGAGTCTTGATATGACATCACCTAAATAAGATGAACATCAGCAACAACACTTTATGATCTGCTTCATAGTATCTGTCAACAGCAACTAGACCAGCCACTTGTATTAGTGCATGCATCATCAAGGTATGTCCGCATCAACAGAATTTCACATTCTATGTGAGAAACATCATAGCCATCCAGATCTACATGAATCAAGTATCATCAATTGGGAATATCTGCATTAATCAACATATGTATGAAACAATCCTATCATCATATAGATAAGAGCTCATTATCATCATGTCTCCAACAATGCAACTTTGAATAATCATCCCTGTATCCAGCCAACAATCCTCATCCATTTGTGCCAAGAATGAAAGGAATCATAACTGTAATATATGATCTTTATGCATATGACGACAGCAGCATATGAATGAATCAACATCAAGAAGATGTGAATTCAAGCTAAGTGCTTCCCATGCAAGCATCATTAGAGAATCAAACATAAATCTGATCCAAGAACCATGTGAACAACTCATAACCATAGCAAGATGAATCATTTATCCATATAAGTATCATCACCAAGGACTATTAACCATAATGCCAATAATGCATTAAGTCCATATGCTCCCTCTAAACCTGTGCCATCTATCTGATCATGCATATCAATAAGAAGTATCAAGACATCATCAATATCAAGTTAGAACCAAAACACTTCTAACCATCATATCCACACATCATTATTATTAACTAGAGCAAATCTGATCCTTCTTTTGAATCTGTCCCTACTGCCTTTCTTCAAACAATCATATACGCGACTTTGCAGTAACTAACTCGCGTATATATGCAACTTTCCTTTATGGAGTTTGCATATGAGATTCAGGACACTGAAGTTTTGTACTTTCAGCTCCCTCTGATTCTGGTATATCTGTACGTTGTGCAGTGCCGCCTTTTTCTGACTGTACTTCCTTTTTCCTCCATATCTTCAAGCATGATGATGACATTTTCTCCTTTTGATATGGTGCCCACACTTTGTTCCTGCATTCCTTAGCTATATGTCGAAGCTTGTTACATGCATAACATCTTACATGTTTCATATTCCTCCTGTAACAATCAGCAGCTTTGTGACCAAACATATTGCAAGCAAAGCAATATCCATAAAAGTACCTTGAATGTGATGATCTTTCTGCATAATGGTCTTGAACCCTTCTTCTTCTACATCTAGCTGCAACATGTCCAAGATTATGACATACATAACATTCAACATTATTCATAGGAGGAGTAAAGGATTTTCTTTGAGGAATCTCTTTTCTTGGTTGATGATGAGATTGATCTTTCATTTCTTCGTTGATCACTTTAGATTTCTCTTTAGAGTTCCTTGCCTCACCTTGTGAACTAGATTCACCTTCAACAGATTCATGGAAACCAAGACCAGTCTTTATAGCAGGAGACCTTTGACTACTAAGAATATCATCCAAGACTTTAGAACTATCTTGAAATCGTAAAAGCTTATCCTTTTCTTCTAGTTTACCTTTCAAGATATTTACCTCAACCTGTAGTTGTTCTTCCTTTTCAAGAGATTGCTTTTTCAAATCTTCTTCAGCTTTCCTTCCTTCTTCCATTTGTTCCCTTAGTTTGAGAATCTCCTTTTCTTGTTCTTCATTCAGATCCTGCTGCATTTGACGAACTCGGAAGGCACATTCTAGTTGAGATTTTAAGCTGGTGACTTCGTTTTCTTTTTTTGCAATAGCTTGGAGTAGATCTGTATTCTGCTTCTTTGATTCTTCAAGATCTCCTTTTAGTGAGAGGATTGTAGCTTCAAGATTTTCATAGTAGCTGGATCTATCTTTGAGTTTCTTGATGGTTGTGCTTCTTTCGTTGACTTCTTTTCTTAATGATGTCACTTCATGCTGCAATTTTTGACATTGGTCTTCCTTGTCCTTGAGTAGCTTTCTTACCTTGTTTCCTTCTTCTAGTTGGGCCTTTAGTTTGGTAGCTTCTTCTTTGAAATCACATTCCCTTTTGTTCAATAGATCTTGTTGATCTATAATTTTGTCTGTCAGCCTTTTAAATTCTGCCTCTATTTGATATCTTTCTTGTTCACCCATAAGAGAAAATTCAGTAGTTTCGCTATCACTTTCATCTCTTCCAAAAGGAAATATAGCTGGAACATCAGAGGATAATATATTCATACCTGATAATGATTCTGAATCTGATTCTGAATCTGAAGAGCTTCTTATACCTAATCCCCAATCGATTCTCCCACTGTCATAGTTCTTCTGAGATGACTTCATTTTCTTAGGTGCTTTCTTCTTAAGCTTCTTTCCCATTGTTCCACGGATCTCCTTCAAGCGATCAAGCTTCTATCAAAGGACCTGCTCTGATACCAATTGTTGGAAATAATACTGAGAGGGGGGGGGGTGAATCAGTATTATCACATTAATAAAACTTTTTCATTTCCATAATCAGATTCATATATGCTACTTCCACAACTTCTTATGATTAAGTTAATTGATCTTCAATGAGTGCATTAGAACATTATCAACCATATTATCAGATAACAGATGTCGTAATAGAAAATAGATCATCACACATAAGGCACACACATGAACACCATGATATAAGGTGGAAACCCAATGCGGGAGAAAAACCACCTGCTGCAAGTCATCTCAATCTTCTTCTTAATAAGAAAATCCTTTTACAATATTTGTACTGGTGCAGTCTTATACCAGTACGGGAGCTACAACCCCCTTTGCTCTTGTACTAGCCGATCCATTTACTAGTACGCAGGTTGCTACCTGCTACAATGCTTCAAAGATCTCCCTTAGCTTTTGTACTAGCTTAGATACTAGTACATAGGTGCTGGCCTACAATCTTCTCTCCTCCAGGTACCACGTTTCATCAATTTTCAGACTGGATACACTGAAGCACAACACATAATCTGAAAGGCCACTTTTCATCCAATTTTCATACTGGACCCAACAACAACATTGAAGCTCATAATCAAACAACATTCTGAATCACCCAATCACCAAATCCATACATATACAATGAGAGTTATCAACCAGATCTAGTACATAACGATAAGTCATTAATCATGTTGTTATCTGAACTCAATACTAGTAACCAAACATCAGTTATGCACCCAAAACCCTACAGAATAGTCAAAGGCAGTTAAAACAAATTTTAAGCAGGGATCGCAACTTCACTGGTATAGATCTGCGGATATCTGTACTACCTCCGCACCTGCGCCTTCTGTGGCGCCGCGACCACCGCACCTGCACCTTCTGTGGCGCCTCCGCACTGTGCCTTCTATGGCGCCTCTGTGGCGTCTCCGCACTGCGCCTTCTGTGGCGCCTCCGCACTGCGCCTTCTGTGGCGCCTCTGCACTGCGCCTTCTGTGGCCCCTCCGCACTGCACCTTCTGTGGCGTCTCCGCACTGCGCCTTCTGTGGCGCCTCTGCACTGCACCTTCTGTGGTGCCTCCGCACTGCGCCTTCTGTGGCACCTCTGCACTGCGCCTTCTGTGGCGCCTTCGCACTGCGCCTTTTGTGCCGCCTCCGCACTGCGCATTCTGTGGCGCCTCCGCACTGCGCCTTCTGTGCCGCCTCCGCACTGCGCCTTCTGTGGCGCCTCTGTGGCGTCTTCGCACTGTGCCTTCTGTGGTGCCTCCGCACTGCGCCTTCTGTGGCGCCTCCGCACTGCGCCTTCTGTGGCGCCTCTGTGACGTCTCCGCACTGTGCCTTCTGTGGCGCCTCTGTGGCGTCTCCGCATTGCACCTTCTGTGGCGCCTCCGCACTGCACCTTCTGTGGCGCCTTCGCACTTCTGCAGCTGCAGCGCTCGAGAGATCACCCTTCACAGATTCGCTTTCAACTTCACTTTCATAGATCAAGCTTTCAAAACAATAACCCAATATTTCAGATCTTAAGATATTCAATTGCAAGGATGAATTAGCCAAGTGATCTCCTTTGCTTTATATAGGCTTAGGCCTTTCACAATACCACGGGCCAAAACCATAGGATCAAAAAACTGTTGGACTAATACCATGAACCAACCATGAAAGTATGTGAGATCAACACTTTTGACGAAGTACCATGGTCCAAAACCATAGGTTCAAATACCAAGGACTAACTACCATGGACCAAAGGTAAGATCTCCAACATATACGCGCTTTTCCTCATAGGTTCAAATACTAAGGACTAACTACCATGGACCAAAGGTAAGTTCTCCAACATATACGCGCTTTTCCTCATAGGTTCAAATACCAAGGACTAACTACCATGGACCAAAGGTAAGTTCTCCAACATATACGCGCTTTTCCTTGCATGAAAGTGCGTGAACTTTTTCTCTACATGAAATAAACTTTTCTTTGCATAAAAGTGCGTGAACTTTTCTCTACACTATAATTTATTATCTGAGATGAGTGGGCTGCCATCAAGTACAACATATGTATCATAATGCCAACAAAATCACAGTAGCTCCCTCATAAATTTTCACATTGATCCCAGTTATTTTCTCAAATAAATTTACAATAAGAAATTTAACTCTTCATATCTATGAATTTTCTTTACCTAAAAGTGCCATTTCATAAGAAATCTCAACATTAAACTTCTACTCAATTGACACCTACTCTTTTAGTCTCATATTTCCCTCATTTGTGCTTCGTCGTCATCTCTTTTCAATAGAACAACTGTTTATTAGCTATTTTCGAAGTCACATTATTCTATGTGGCCACAACACTTCTCATCGATTTGCATGGGAACTATATTAGTTCACATTGTGCTCCTTCACATTTGTTTCCTTGGATCAAAGAAAAATTTCCCATTCTTACTTCTTTTAATTCAACCATTTATTGATTTGCATGGCAGAGACCTATGGCTATTTGGCGTTGGCACTTGGGCTTTGTATCTCTTCGATGCATATGTCCTGGGTGTTACAGCCATAGGCTTAAGCTTCTCGGTAGATCGAGCTTTGTAATAGTGTTGTGGTTGTGAGTCCAAACCATGGTTCCAATATCGATAGACAAACTTTTAATTCATGGGAAAAATTCCTGCAACAAATGATCAATGACTATTTACTGAATGGTGGTATATATGATCATGGTATAACATACTGTGCTAGTTCATATTTGTTTCAACTTTCAGTGCCCAATAGCCCAATATGGGCTAGCTTCTTGATGTTTAACCTTCAACACCCTATGATCTCGATTGTGACCACATCTTATTCCATTGTCAAACATTAGAGGATCAATTTGGTTGACCTCAAACCCACACTTTTGTGGATCGATGGAAAATATTCCAATGGTTGATGGTTAATGGGCCCACTTCATACCATGTTGTTGTGGCCCATTGGCAGAATGGGCCGATAGCCCAGGGCCCATTCTTCCATTTACTATCATTTCCCAACAACCCAATCGTTGATAGGATGATAGGCCCACAATGCTATAACAATCCAAGCATGGAAAATTTTAGGGGCTAATATTCTCAGGTGGGCTAATTTTCCATGATTTTTCCAAAAAAACGATTCACCAATTTCCATTTTCTATAAAAATAATTCGCCCAAATTTTAAAATATAAAATTATTTGACCTTAAAAATCACCAACATTATATAGAGAGTATATATAAAATCACTATAAATTTAAATAATTTTACAAATACATGAATAAACATTTTGTAGTTTGCATATTAGGGACTAGTGAGATTCACCAATGTTTTTAAACTTCAATATACTTTTCCATCCTTCAAATTTTCCCTAAATCCAAGCTGTTGGCATTATGATACAGGTGTTGTCCTTGATGGAAACTTTCTCAGATGACAGTTCACAGTGTAGTAGGTTAATAGCAAAGGATTACAGATCAGACTCCAAAGAATGAAGAAAGAGAGGTATACACTAGTTCACTTTGTCCAAGAAGCGTATACATGTGGGTTAATAGAACAAAAGAAGCGTATAACATATACACACACTTTCACAGGAAGAAAAGCGCGTACATGTTGGAAAACCAAGTATTTGATCCAAGGTATTTTGGTCCAAGGTATTGGTCCAAGGTATTTGGTCAGAGGTATTTGGTCCTAGGTATTGACCCTAGGTATTTGGTCCAAGGTATTAGTCCTAAGAGGTTTTGGTCCAAGGTATTGAGAAAGGCCTAAGAGTATATAAGAAGGAGAAGATCATTAGGCCAAGAGTGCAAGCAATAATATTCTAAGGATTACTTCTATCTGAAGTATATTTTATGTTGTAGGGTTATGTTTGGGAGTAGATCTGAAATATTCATGTGCACCTTGAGTTCAATATTGGATCAGGAATCATGAGACTTGAAATGACTTATTCTTGAATGATCTGATATTGGGTGAGACTAGATCTGATGTTTTGTGCCTGTTCTATTCGTTATCTTTCATGATCTGGGTTTGTCTGAAGTCTGGAATTGTAGCAAAGTTTCGAGTCAATATTTGCAGATCTGTACACAGGTTTGTCTCAGCCAAAGAGAGCATGCACACAGGTTCGGTTCTTTCAGGTAGCGTATACAAAAGAAAAGCTTCTTTTCATATCTGATTGATCTATCTAATAAAATTATGTTATTTTACTGTTGTCTTTCAATGATGTCTTCTTATATCTGAATGTAAAACTGAATGCATAAGGAGGCTGGCATTTGATTGATTGATTGTATAAGTGAGAAGAAGTGATCTCTGTCCCTGCCTGTGTAAAGCTTTGAAATATTCAGAATATTGATAGTTCGTACAAACTTGATTCAAAAGTTTATGTTTGCAGTAGTTTTCAAGGTATATGCAGGTTCAGTTAACGGAAGTAGCATATACACGCAGTTTGGATGCAGCCAAGTGGCGTATACACTCTAATGCATGATTTTTGAGGTTATAGCTGGTTCTGAATGATGATGCAGGGTTCTGGGTTCAGCACAGTGTCCCGGTGTTAGTGATCTGATTGTTCAGATTATCTGAATATTGGTTGATGTAGTTTAAGTTTAAAAGTTATGATGGGTCCAATGTGAAAATTTGATGAAATTTGGTCTTCAAATTGTGGTGTTGTGATCCAAGAGTGTCCAATCTGAAAAATTCATGAAACGTGGTCCCTGGTGGAAGAGTGGAGTTTTTCTCTAAGCTAGCACCTATGTACTAGTAAACATATTGGGTAGTACAAGATCTAGGGGGTTGTAGCTCCCTTCCAGTAGAAGATGGAGAAAGAGAGAAGGTTGTAACCTCCTGCAAGTAGAAGCCTTCGTATTGGTGAGTCTGTACCAGTACAAGATTGTAAACAAATTTTCTTATTATTAAAAGAAGACGGAGACTACAACAATAGGTGTTTTTTACCCACATTGGGTTTCCACCTTACATCTTGGTGTTCATGTGTGATGCTTATGTGTGATGCTTTATTATGCTTTTACTGCACTGTCTAATAAATCTCTGATATACTACTTTAATATCAACCCATGATAAATTGTCTAAATCACAAGTTCTCTGGATATACACTAGTTTCCTTAATCATAATTGTGTGTACACGCTAGTTCACTTCACTGAAGTAGCATATATAAATATGTTTGGGGAAAAAATTATTGATCTGATAATACTGATTCACCCCCCTCCCAGTATTATTTCCAACAATTGGTATCAGAGTAGGTCCTTCAAAAGAAGCTTGATCGCTTGAAGGGAGATCCATTAACATGAATAATCAAGAAAGCATGGGATCCATCAGACTGCCAATCTTCGATGGGAGCAACTTTTTTTATTGGAAAATAAGAACCACAACCTATCTACAATCGCTTGGAATGGATGTCTAGGTAATTGTGGAAGGAGGATATACATTTCCAACAACAATTCCTACAGATGCGGCAGGTAAAAAGCAATATGAAACCAATGCCAAAGCTATCAATACTTTATTGTGAAGTCTATCACAATAAGAGTTTGTGAAGGTCATGTAGCTCAAATCAGCCAAAAAAATATGGGACAAAATCGTTCTGAGCTACGAAGGAGACTCTCAGGTAAAACTTGCTAAGCTTTAAACTCTCAGAATTCAATATGAAACTCTTAAGATGCAGAGTGATGAAAGTATAACTAGTTACTTCTTACGTATAGATGAGGTTGTTAATTATACGAAGAATCTGGGTGAAGAAATAAAGGAAGTTACCTTAGTTCAAAAATTTTTGAGATCCTTATTTGCTAAATTTGAATCAAAAGTGTTTGCTATAGAAGAAAAATAGGATCTACAGAATATCACTATGACACAGCTTCATGGAATTTTAATTACCTTTGAGATGAGAAAAGGAGGACCATCAAATATGAGAGAAGCCGCATTTAATGCCTCAGCAAAAGGAAAGGAAGAACACAATGAATCCAGACATATTCCAGAAGAAGAAGATGAGGTAAACTTTGTCAAGAAGCTTCAACGGGGTTCTGGAAGGTTTAGAGGTAAGCTACCCTTCAAACACTTTGCTTATGGTAGAGTCGGTCATTATGCTACTAGATGTCCTCATAAAGATAAATATGAAAAAGGAAAGGAATATGTAAAAGGGAATAGAAAACAAGTTGTGAATAAAAGGAGTTACTATACTCATAAAGATAGGGATGGTTTATCTAATAATGATGAAGATGAAACTGGACAAGATTACATACTTCTCATGCCTTATGACGATGATAATTTTTGGGATGCTTTAGAAGAGGAAGACCCTCATGAAGAAATATCTAAACTCAAAATCTGTCTAGAAGAAAAGAATATGATTATAGATACCTTGACATACCAACTTGCTGAAAAGGAAAAACACAATGAAAAACTAGAATGTGAAATTGTGGGTCTAAGAAAGGATCTTGAGAAAACGTAATCTCTCAATCTTAAATTTGCTAAAGGATCATAAAATTTAAATGAAATTATCAAAGTTCAATGTCCTCCTCTGATAAAGATAGGTCTTGGATATACTTAAGAAGCATCTCAATCACAAAAGCCATCAACCTTCACCAAAAGCTATCTTGATGCAGCAAATACCAGTGAAAAATATGATAATCGTCAGCAAAGGCATAAAGATGATCACTAGGTAAATCATAGTCAATTTACTCCAAGAATGAATAGAAGACACAACCAACCTCAGGAAAATCATACTCAATATTCTCCAAATATGAATATTAATAGGAACTACAATCACCAGGTTAATAGATTCGATAGTCGCAGGAACTTCTTTAATGGGCAATGTTTTTCATGTCATAATTTTGGGCCCAAAGCTGCTCAATGCATTGCTTACAAAACCATCATGACTATAGAAGCACGAAATCAAAGGAATGTAACAGGAATCGAGAGAAGTTCCTATAATAACTTTTATCCTCTTGAAAATGAAATTTAATGCTCAATCTGTAACAACTTTGGTCATGAAAAATCTGAATGCAGGAGAAAATTTCGGAAAACATCTCAAAAGGAGAAAACGCCATTAAATCCCAAGATATGGAGAAGGGAAGAATCTCAAACAGAAATATGTGGTATAGCCTTATATACAGAAGGACAAGAAAATCGGTGGTACATTGACAGTGGATGCTCCAAACACATGACAAGTGACAAAGAAAAACCTCACTCATATAATGCCTTAGAAAAGGAAAAGAATGTCTCATTTGGAAATGACACTCCTGTTGTCATAAAAGGTAAAGGTTATGTTTTCTTGAAAGAAAAGGTTAAAGATGGAAACGTTATGTATGTAGACGATTTAAAGCATAAGCTGTTGAGTGTTAGTCAAATGTGTGATCAAGGAAATGAAGTGGTGTTTCGTTCAAACGGATGTGTTGTTCGTGAGATTGATACAGGAGAGACCGTGATCAAAGGTACAAGAAATCCAAACAACTTATACATACTCAAGGGAGGACAACAACAATGCTATCTAAGAAAAAATGATGAAAATTGGTTGTGGCATAGAAGATTGGGACATCTAAGCTTTTCTCAAATAAGAAAAGTATGCAGACTCAAGGTTGTTCATGATCTTCCAGATATCAGCATCCCAGAAAATACAATATGCAAACCATGTCAAATCAATAAGCAAACCAGAGTTCACTTCATGGAAAAAGAAGGGTCATCTAGTAAGCCTCTTGAATTTGTCCATACTGATTTGTGTGGACGATTAAGGAAAAAGTCACCTCGTGGAGAAGAATACTTTATTTTGTTCATTGATGATTTCTCCAAAATGTGTTGGATAGGTCTTCTAAAGAATAAAGATGAAGCATTTGATAAGTTCCAAGCCCAAAGCATTGGTTGAATATGAATCAGATTGAAAAATCAAATGCCTCAGATCTGATCGATGAGGGGAATTTATAACGAATGAATGCTTTGACTTTTGTGAACAACATGGAATAGAAAGGCAATTCTCCACCGCAAGGACTCCTCAACAAAATGGTGTGGTAGAAAGAATGAACATAACAATTCAACAAATGGCTCGAGCTATGCTACATGAATTTGGAACTCATGCAACCTTCTAGGGTGAAGTTGCATTCGCTGCCATGACTATTCTCAACAAAGCAAATGTTCAGGTAAATAGCACTCAAACTCCACATGAAATTTGCTATGGTAAGACTCCTAATGTAAAATAGTTTAAACTCTTTGGAAGCAAATGTTTTATCAAAAGGATTGATGAAAAACTTGGTAAGTTTGAACCCAAAGTAGATGAAGGTATTCTTCTAGAAGTAAAGGATATAAATGTTATAATAAAAGACTTGGGAAAATTGTTGAAAGAATTGATGTTGTAGTTGATGAAGCATGCAAAAATCCAAAACAGATAAAAATAGAAGATTGTGACAATGAAGAAGATGGGGATTATTTTCCCACATCAAATCAAAATGATATTGAAGAAGAAACCAATGAAGCACCAGAAGAAGAGATAATGGTAGAAGAAAAGACTTCATCCAGGTATGTTTAGAAAAATCATCCAGAAACTCAAATTTTAGGGGAAAAATAGGCAGGTGTACAGACTAGATGAACCATTACAAGGACCTCAAGCTATCTAGCATTACTATCCTCCACCGAACCTCAAAATGTAAATGAAGCATGCAAAGATTAATGTTGGGTCAAGGCCATGGATGAAGAAATTGAGCAAATTGAAAAGAATGATACTTGGGAATTAGTTCCTAGACCTCATGATAAAAGTATTATAGAAACTAAATGGATATTAAAAACAAGCTGAATGAAAATGGATAAGTCATTAGAAATGCGGCGAGGCTTGTTTGTAAAGGGTATGCTCAACAAGAAGGTATATATTTTGAAGAAACTTTTGCACCTGTTGCTAGATTTGAAGCCATAAGGATGTTTCTTGCTCTTTCTAGCTTTCAGAAATTCAAAGTATACCAAATGGATGTAAAATCAGCTTTCCTTAATGGAGATTTAAAAGAAGAAGTTTATATTGAACAGCTAGAAGGATTCATTCTTGGAAATGATGCAAAACTTGTATGTAGACTAAAAAAGGCTCTCTATGGTCTAAAACAAGCTCCAAGGGCCTGGTATTACCTCCTTGACAAATATCTATAGCAACGAGGTTTTACAAAAGGTTCAGCAGATAGCAATCTATATACAAAGATTGAAACTGATAAATTGCTAATTATTATTGTTTATGTTGATGATATCATTTTTGGTAACAATGAAGAATCCATGAGTCAGAATTTTGCTTCAGTAGTGCAGCAAGAATTTGAAATGCCCTTGCTTGGTGAACTTACCTATTTTCTTGGTCTACAAGTTCAACAAAATAAAGATGGTATTTTTCTTTCACAAACCAAATATCTGAAACAGATCTTGAAAAGGTACGGAATGGAAGATTCCAAACTTGTATGTACCCCAATGGTAACAGGATGGAGTCTCAGCTCAAATGATGAATCAGGAGCAGTACATCAACAAACTTACATATCCATGATTGTAGTCTGATTTATCTAACAGGTACCTGAACTGACATCATGCATGCAGTAGGAATAGTTGGAAGATTCCAAGCAAATCCAAAGGAATCACACCTTTAGGAAGTCAAAATAATTTTCAGATATCTTCAAGGAACTCAAGACTTTGGTTTATGGTATCCTAGAGATGCATATCTCACTCTTCATTCATTTATAGATGCAGATTGGGCAGGAAGCATTGATGATAGAAAAAGCACTAGTGGTGGTGCATTCTATATGGGTTCCAGTTTAGTGTCTTGGTTTAGCAAGAAACAAAGTTCAATTGCTTTATCAATAGCTGAAGCAAAATATGTCTCTGCTACATCTTACTGCACACAACTACTTTGGATGATGCAAACTTTGCAAGACATTCAGCTCACATCTACTCCACCCATCTCCATTCTATGTGATAATACAAGTGCCATCAGTATTTCAAAGAATCCAATCATGCACTCCAAGACCAAGCACATACCTATCAAGTACCATTTTCTACGAGAACAAGTGCTTGAAAAAAAGGTCAAATTGGAGTATGTTCCCTCCACAGAATAGGTTGTTGATATATTCACTAAACCACTGCCCATAGAAACATTTGAATATCTCAGACAAAAACTAGGAGTAGTTGCTGCATCATCCTACTATTAAAATCCATTTTTTTAGAAAAAGGTTATTATATGCGGGTTTCATGAAGTATAGTCGCGTATACACATGGGTTTCTGTGGTTGAATGGGCGTATATGTTTTTCAGTCAAGAAAAACAGTGGGGCAGACTTTGATATGGGTGCTCTGTCTGTTGTTGATGATTATAGTCTATCGATATGCTTTGTTCATTAATTTTTATCTGACTGACAAAGATGCCTTGATCATTGACTTGTTAACAATGCACAGGTAGCACAGGTTCAGGGGGAGCATTAGCCTTCACACACATTTTGAATTTTTGGCATTATGGTTGCTGAGTCCAGCTATGGCTTCAGATATTCATACCATTTGTTGCTTAAGTCATGTAAAAGTCTAGGATGTGATATGTATTCTCATACATTTGAATGAGTCCTATTGGACAAATGATGTAATTTGTATCCCCACTTTGCATGGGATGGATGATGTAATATTTATTGTATTTATGTCATGTATAAATAATTGGTATATCCCCACTTGGTTGGGTGGATGAGTCAAATTTGGTATATCCCCATTTGGTTGGGAGATGGATGTATGTATGAGCCTTTGGTGATAAGGAGGTCATACTCACATAGCTGAGTTATAGAGTCATGTTACTCTTTTGGAAAATATTTTTGTAGACTTTGCATGTGCTTAGGGGGAGCATGGACGATTTTAGTACATATCAACATGTACAAAGGGGAGTTCAATCAGAGAATTCAACATGTACTCAAGGGGAGCATGGATAGCATAAAGTATGTCAAAGGGGGAGAGTGTCTTGGTGTTGTTGTTGCCATCAAGTCCAAAGGGGGAGATTTTTGACATTATGATACAGGTGTTGTCCTTGATGGCAACTCTCTCAGATGACAGTTCACAGTGCAACAGGTTAACAATAAAGGATTACAGATGAGACTCCAAAGAATGAAGAAAGAGAGGTATACGCTGGTTCACTTTGTCCAAGAAGCGTATACACGTGGGTTAACAGAACAAAAGAAGTGTATAAAGTATACACGCACTTTCATGGGAGGAAAAGTGTGTACATGTTGGAAAACCAAGTATTTGATCCAAGGTATTGGTCCAAGGTATTTGGCCTGAGGCATTCGGTCCTAGGTATTGACCCTAGGTATTTGGTCCAAGGTATTAGTCCTAAGTGGTTTTGGTCCAAGGTTTTGAGAATGGCCTAAGAGTATATAAGGAGGAGAAGATCATTCAGCCAAGAGTGTAAGCAATAATATTCTAAGGAATACTTCTATCTGAATTATGTTTTATGTTGCAAGGTTATGTTTGGGACTAGATCTGAAATATTCATGTGCACCTTGAGTTCAATATTGGATCAGGAATCATGAGACTTGAAATGACTTATTCTTGAATGATATGATATTGGGTGAGACTAGATTTGATGTTTTGCGCCTATTCTATTCGTTATCTATCATGATCTGGGTTTGTCTGAAGTCTGGAATTGCAGCAAAGTTCTGAGTCAATATTTGCAAATTTGTACACATGTTCGTCTCAGCCAAAGAGAGTATACACGCAAGTTTGGTTCTTTCAAGTAGAGTATACAAAAGAAAAACTTATTTTCAAATCTGATTGATTTATCTAATAAAATTATGTTATTTGTTGTTGTCTGTCAATGAAGTCTTCTTGGATCTAAATGTAAAACTAAATGCATAAGGAGGCTAGCATTTGATTGATTGATTGTATAAGTGAGAAGAAGTGATCTCTATCCCCGCCTGTGTAAAGCTCTAAAATATTCATAATATTGATATTTGGTACATACTTGATTCAAAAGTTTATGTTTGCAGTGGTTTTGAAGGTATACACAGGTTCAATTAATGGAAGTAGCGTATACACGCAGTTTTGATGCAGCCAAGTAGCATATAAACTCTAATGCATGATTTTTGAGGTTACAACTGGTTCTGAATGATGATGTAGGGTTCTGAGTTCTGCACAGTGTTGTGTATCAGTGATCTGATTATTCAAATTATTTGAATATTGGTTGATGCAGTTTAAGTTTAAAAGCTATGATGGGTCTAGTGTGAAAATTTGATGAAACATGACCTTCAGATTATGGTTTTGTGATCCAGGAGTATCAAGTCTAAAAATTCATGAAGCGTTGTCTCTGGTGGAAGAATGGAGTTTTTTTGTAGGCTGGCACCTACATACTAGGAAACATATTGGCTAGTACAAGAGCTAGGGGTTTGTAGCTCCCTTCTAGTAGAAGCTGGAGAACGAGAGAAGGTTGTAACCATCTGTAAGTAGATGCTCACATCTGGTATGAGTCTGCACCAGTACAAGATTGTAAACAACTTTTCTTATTATTAAAAGAAGACAGAGACGACAGTAGCAAGTGGCTTTTACCCACATTGGGTTTCCACCTTACATCTTAGTGTTCATGTGTGTTGCTTTTGTGTGATGCTTTATTCTGGTTTTACTGCACTCTTTAATAAATATTTGATATAGTACTTTAAGATCAACACATGATAAATTGTGTAAATCACAAGTTCTCTGGATATACGTTGGTTTCCTTAATCACAATCGCATGTACACGCTAGTTCACTTCACTAAAGTAGCGTATATAAATCTATTTGGGAAATAAAATTATTGATCTGATAATACTTATTCATCCTCCTCTCAATATTATTTCCAACACTTTCCACTTCACCAATTTATAGAAAAACACCAAAAGAAAAATTATAACTGAAAAATATTACAAACATATCCTTTTGGCATAGATATTAAGACATCCAAATTTGTCTCGTCATATCATATGTTACAATTGTGATGCGCCTCCACCATGGTGGGTGATGGTTCGGTTTAATTCCATGTATATTCATGAACCTTCCTGAGACAATTAACTGATGGTAAGGGCTATCAATATGAAGCATGTAGATTATAGTTTGTTAAATACTCACATAGGGCAAGCTCAGATTAAAATGAGGGTCTGGTACCTTAGGTACCTATTCACGATCGCACCTCTTGATGCCAATATGACTTCACACATGCATGAAAACAAATAAATTTCGCTGGTGGTGAGAAATTCAAATAGTGTTTGCCAAAGGAAGGATGACCTGGTCCCTAGGAAAGGGAGTCTAAAGCTTTTAGTGAAAAAAATTGTTGTGACTCAAAGATGTAGGGTAATGTTGCAGGAGAGACATCATGCTAGTTGTCATGGAAAACCAATTACATTCTTTCACTAGCTTAGTCTTTGGCTTCCTTTGGCTACTAGGAATATGCCATATAGGCATATAAATTCAAGTTTCATGGGGATCCTCCCTCCATCTGAATTTTTTTGGCCAACTCGAAATCCAAGATTTTACACCCACCTCTCTTTTCAATTCCTACTTGCTCGGAGGCTCAACGGTATTATCACAATTCACCAAATTTCTTAGTGCAATTATCTCCAGATCATAATTGTCAAGTAGGGCCACCTTAGAAGCATTGCAACGGAGAAGCCTACCTTCTATTTCTCTCCAACCCTCTACGTCTAGTAGTTCTATCCCTCGGTGGTAATCCATCAAAGAGGAAATGTGCCACATGAGCCGCATTTTATGCGACCTTGATACCACAACATCATGCTTGGGTATCTAGGTTCATCGAGCGAATGGTGAGAGCGTCTACATGAATAACCACAAGTCTAAATTCACTTAGTGACCCCAATTACTTTCCTCTAAAGTGCATGGTTCTCAAACCATTCAAAAATCAAGGAAACACCTTGAAGCTTAGCAAAGCTTTGGCTTCAAAATTGGAAATCAGGCTTGGTCTCATCACCATTTTCATCTATACAAAAATCTAGAGCCTCCAATTGGTTATTGGGCCTCCTTTTTACGTGATGCTCTTCTCTGTCTCGTGTAGGGATGACAAAATTGGGACTCTTGGATCGAGTCTCCTCATTGGCATCCAACAAGCTTGTTAGATCTAGCACATAGAAGAAACACAGGTGGTGGGCTATCATCTCCTTGTCAATCAACAAAAATAAAGCAGAGGTCATGGTATCTCTTTCTTCTACCCACTCATGAAATTTGTCCCAATTTCTATGTCTAGTACTATAGAAAATCTAAGAAGTGGGTCTACCCATACTCAAATCATGGTCTATAGGCCAATATATATTTTTTCCTATAAATATATGTATAATCACTGTAACGTTGTAGGAGTAGGTCCATTAGTAAGGTGTCGTAGCCTTAATGGCTTCAAATCAAATAGTAGTAGTCCAAATTTTTATATTTTCTCAGACATACAACTTAAAAACAATAGGTAGAACTTCAAGACACTAAACTTGTGCTATCAGATCAGATTCTGATTGGGATGATGATTAGAGGAAATGGAAAATGAATGTACTTTTTTGCAGCAGTAATACAAGATGATACTTTAAACAAAGAAACAATCACCATGCTCCACTTGTCTTTGTCCCATGCTACCTACCATGTGAGGTGTCATGTGCCATATCTGGCCAAAAAATTTCAAATCCACATGGAATGTATCACCCCCACATGTTGCCACCTCATCAATTCATGACATGTACTCTGCTATGTCATCCACATGGAATTACACATGCCTTGAAACATATGTCATAGTCTTAGGTCATTAGGTTATTAGAGATGTTTATTGCTTATGGAACAAGTTCGATTACCTAATGGCCCGATATGCTCTTAGCTCAAGGGTAGTTATCCTGTTGGCTCTTTCTAGCCTATAGTTGTAACTGATGGGTGTAACGCCTTTTCTCGCATATTGGATATTGAGTTGGTGGGATTGTTGATGCCTTCAACAATGTCAATGGTATGATGTCCAATGTGATCTTAGCATGTTGTATACATGGAACCATGACTTAGGATGGAACCTTTCCTAAACCAAGACACTTCAAATTGGGTTTTCTCCTCATTCCTTAAGATTTAAGAAGAGTGACATATACTATTGCAATGGTCTCTGAGAGGGATAAACAACTATACACTGAACATTTTGATTTGGATTAAGAGATTAAAGAAGAAATTCCTTGAGGGGTAAACTACCCAAATTTTGAACTTCATCTATGACATCAAGCTAAATATCATACATTCATCAATCAATGACAACTTCAATAATGCAACATGAAAATGTACAATCAAAATGCTCCCCTAAACTCGACATCACTAACAATGAATTTAATAGATTAAATAGATTTAGGTTAAGGAAAACTTTAGGTGGCATATCTACTTTCACTATTAACTACTTGTATTTAGTGTTATCATATCCTAAATTCCAACAATATTTGTAACCATGGCACTTAGAGGTTAAGTAAATATATTTAGTGTTATCCTATGCTAAATTCCAATAATAAATATGTTTGTAACCATGGTGTTTAGAGGTTAAGTAAATATATAGTAAACACATTTTATATTATTTTAATGCTAATTTTTAACTTGTTGTATGGTTGTTTTTCCCATAATATCATGCCAAAACACTGCCCTATTTTAGATAATTATAAAAAGAAAAGACAATTCATATCCTAATTAAACCTTAACATAATCATATATTTCCCTAATTCCCTTAATCCCTTCTAAAATAGGTTTTAAAAAGAAGGAACAAAAGAATGCATATCTTTATATTTATAATTTATCATCGCATGCACTTGGAAATAATACTTACTTTAGAAAATAGGTAAGATTGATTTGTTGAGTGGATTAGATAGCTGAGATATTTTCTCAATATAAATCGGTCATTTTAGAAATATTTGGATCTCACTAATACAATAAATACATAATGTAATTGAGTGATTCAGTACAATATAAAATCTATTTGTTTGTCTGTGTGCACATCTCACTGCTCTTCGTTTTGGTATTAGAGGCGGTAGCTCTGGGTTTACTCCTCATAGGACGACCCAGAGAAATGTGAGAGGTTTTCATAAGGATCGGGGGTGTGTGTCTTCATTGTATTAGTACTTCTTCCACCTTGCACTCTGCATTGATGAATTATGCATGCATGAGTGGCGGTTTTCAGGAGCTTTGCATGCATGAGTTTTCTCTTCTTGCTCTAGAGCCCGCTTGCAGTAGCGTACTAGATGAATAAATCACACCAGATGACTCATTTGGCTTGACCGTCTGGTTTTTTTTTTCTTCCTAGTCATTCATTAGTAGAAATTCTTGAATTTAGTGATTCAATCCAGTTTCCTCAATAATGTATGCTCTCAATTATTGAGAGGATTTTTTTTTTGAAGCGGATGCCCTCAACAAAAGTTGGTGCAAAAATTACAAATGTGGGATTATTCAACCATGGTTGAGGAATAAATGAGGCTGCGGATTTTACTTTTGAGCTTGCAAAAATGCTTGAGAGGACACAACTTGACATAACTGCCCATCAATTCCATTTTGGAATCTGTATGAGACACCATTTTTATACCTGTTGTTGTTCTTTCTTTTCTTTTTTGATTAGCTCTAATATGGGTTCTTCAAGGCCCTATATAAAAATTCCTGCTAAGAAGTGAAATTACTCTCCAGACCTGCCACGTTGGAAATATCACTACAGCGCCAAGAAAGTCAAGTGCCTAGGTGCAGGTTGAAATTAGAAGGTAACAATCATAAACTAGTGCTTTATATTTTAAACATGGAGCAAATAGTTGTTCAAAAAATCAATGGGTAAAAATTCTATACGTGGAAGGTGAAATTCCAAATGAATTTGATGGATAAAAACACATGGATCTTAGTAAAAGGACTAGAACCATCACCTCAAGATCCAAAACAATTAGCTGAATGGAAGAAAAGGGAAGAGAGAGCTAGGTCTATTAGAGGACTATCTTTGTCAGATTCACAACTTTACCTTGTAGACTTTGGAAAGTCCTATTCAAAAATATGGGAAAAGTTAAGAAAGATATTTGGGGCAAATGTTGTGAATACAAAATTCTCCTTGGAATTGCATTTATTCAAACTCAAAATGCATAATGTGGTATCATTGTCTACACACATAAATGATCTAAAATCACTAATAAGGCAATTGGAGGGAATTAAGGTAAAAATAGAAGAAGAATATGCTAAGCCTATTTTGTTAAATAGCTTACCTTAAAATTATGATAATGATATTTTCACCTTAATTCAATTTTACCCTCTATCATTAGATGAAACGATTGCATCACTCTTAGAAAAAGAGAAGAGGATGAAATTAGGTAACATATAGGACAACTTACATGATGAGATGGCACTATTTTCAAAGCGAAGAGTCAATAAAAACATAAACTCAATACAATTTTTTATTGTCAAAAACATGGACACAAACCTTCAATTGTAAAACTTGTGCTAGATATCTTTTAAATGGAAAATTAAAGGAATTGGCCAACATAGCTACTATTGAAGACTTGCAAGAGGCCAACCTTCAGGACTTATCATATTGTGACAACGATAATGAATTTAATACAAAGACTCTCATGCCTTTCTAAAATAGTTATCGGCTATAGTATCAGTTAGATGTTATCAATGTGTGTATGTGCATGTGAAGAAAGGTCTATTGCATAATTGACTGTTGGATAAGCTTTGTCTTTAGACATGTTACTTATATAACTGGAAGTGTGTATTTTGGTGCATACTACTAGGATGGAAATTTGACCATAGAGATACTCAATATCTCATCGATTATTTGGGGTAGTTAAGAAATGTCAATTCTACAAAGCTTCTCAATAATGGTCAGAGTCAGGTATGCTTCAACTGAAGATCAAGTGGCAGCTTGTGTGGTGGTGAAAAAGAGCAGTGTCTGCAAGATCCCAGAATGAACATAATTGTTGATGAGGACCATATTAGATTTGATATGATTTATATGTAATTTGTGACTTATGTAATAATGTAAACTTTAAGGTGGGAACTTGGAATTAATTCTTACTTTAGAAAATAGGTAAGATTGGTTTGTTGAGTGGATTGGATAGTCACTATATTTGCTCAACAATAATCCTGCATTTTAAAAATGGTTGAATCTCATTAATGCAGTAAATACATGATGTAATTGAGTGATTAAGTATAATAGAAAATCTAATTTTTTTTCCAGGCATACATCTCATTGTTCTTGTTTTCGAGGCCTTGTATAATATCTAAACTTAGTCTATCTCTTTCATGTAACTCGTCCTCACATGAGAGCTTTTGAAGAATTTTAATGGGATCTTCTTGGTCATTTTATATTGTGAAGTATTATGTGGTAGATGTTCTCTATTTATCATCATAGTCATCATTTTTTGAGCTATGTTTGGAAAAGGTTGTGGGTGGTTCTTGTTTCTTTGCCTCAAAATATATATCAATATTTTGTTATTCTACGTCCTTAATTTTTTTTCTTGAAAAAAATCATTTTTTTTTAAAGATGAGAGAAGTGTTGTTTAATATTAACGGGCTTAAGAATCTCCTTATACATGTTCTTTTTATTACAATATTTAAAAAAAATCTAAGTTCTTTTTCATATTTGTCATCCGTATTTAGGAAATCTATTGATTATGGATATTTTATAGGAAACATATATGCACTGGTGTCATTGTAGCCTTTTTTTCTTTAACAACATAAAAAAGAACACCCTTTGAAATAAAGGGATTTGAAGGTGAGAAGTAATATTAAGCATCTTATGATGTTCTCTTAATTTGGAAATTTTGTTATCATAATCCTCTTGTCCATTTAAGTGATCTATAATTTTTGTAATAATTAATGTTTGAAATTTTAAATTTGAAATCATGTTTAAGCTTTTGACCTTGCAAAATTTAGTATTAGTTATTTTAAGAAATAAAATTTATGATATCAGCTAACATTTGAGACTTTGAAATTTCTTTTGAATCACTCACCATATTCTACAAAAACTTCATAAGAAAATTAATATGTTATTCCTTTGACATATACTTCATACACATCTATCAATAGATTCAAAATCATATCTTCATGTTTAATATATACGTTGATAAAATTTGTAAAATAATTTCACGTGATCATAAAAAAATATAAATTGTATTCATTAATCTCTAGAACCATATACCTCAATTTTTCTAGCAATGAATGCTAAGGTAGTAAGATATAATGGAACATATAATGTACCGAATATTCTTGTGATGATAATATGTTTCTAATCAATATTATTGTTAAACCAGAGCCATGTGGTGGCATGTCACTACTTATTTGTATACATGAATTATGTGCATATAGTTTTTAGTTTATTTAATTAAAATGTTATGTGTGAAGATGAAGATGAAGTTATAGCTCAAGTCACACACACAAGGGGATTTTAGGCCTAACTGATTCCTAAAAACAAAAATAAAATAAGCCTAAGTATTTTCAAACTAATTCCAAACTATTTTATTTTAATTTCTAATTTCAAAAATATTGAATTTTAATTTCCAAGTGTAATTTTATAGATTATTCAACACCAGCTTTCGATAATATCAACTTGTTTCCAAGTTTAACCTATTTGTATTGGTATTTATTTACATGTCATGGGAAAACAAAATTTCTTGCTAAAATTACTTTTACCTGGCTTTTTCCAAAATGACATTGTGTATTTGTTTTTTTTATTTAAATAGGAAAAAACATAGGACTACTTTGCTTTGACGTTTACTGATAATTACAATTAATATTTTAATAGAAATTTTATTTCTTATAAAAAATTAGTAAACAGTTGGAGAAGTCTCACATTTTCTCCAGTGTACATCATATCAACAAACAAGAATAAACAATACAAAAGGGGTTATGTTGATTATTAGTTTTTAGGAACTTTATTATCTATGTGACAGTCCCACCCAAGGTTCTGGTATGAGTTATATTGTAAAAATAATGCAGATATGTTGTAATGTTTGGAATAACAAAAAATAGGGTACTGAGTCCGAGGACATGGATTCTATAGCTAGGGATGTAGAATTCCTTGTAGAGACAATACAATTTATTGTGCAAAGAAGAAACCTAAACTTGACAATAGGCATTAAAGGTTGATTGGTCCATGAGGTAAAGGGGATGGTTCCTGAAATTAAATGGTTCGATGAAATTATTTAGGCCTATTCTTGTTTTAAATAGTACAAGGAGAAAAAGAGGAAAAAACATGTGCAGGGATTGCAACAACAAGGATGCAGCAATTATGGAGGGATAGGAAGCTTGCCCTGAAATAAAGGGAGCCATTTGGAAAAGATGACGTGGATAGAGGACAAAATTCACTCTCATTGTAGACAAAAATGATAAATTTTGTATGATTACTATTTGCAATTAATGAGTTATGTTGCATTCTCATTGTAATAGACATGGATAAACAACAACTGCAATATGTGCAATTTTATATATATCTGTGATGTAACTGTGAAGGGATATTTTCTTGATTTGTATATTGATTGTGGGTATGATTATGAATGGGTAAATGTTTTTGATGCTTGTATGAAAAAGTAAATAAGTTAATATAGTAAACAATTACAGAGTGTCTAAAGGTCAAGGTGGAGAAGAGTCCCATAATAGTGTTGTCTAAATGCTTAATGGTATCATAAATAATTCAATAACTGAAGTTAAGGATCTCAATGATCTATTTCAATTGAAAAACAAGACCAATTATAAGAATTGGGTTATGAGACCCTTTGTATTAATGTATAAATTTATAACTGTGATGCTTAGTTTGACAAAGTGAGTTAATGTGTACATCAGAATGTCTGTTTAAAAATCACTGTGCTAACAGGAAAACAATATGTGAAAGATCAAGAGAATGTTCACCGGTTGATCATGTCTTGTTGGGGTACTTCCATAGGATTTATCCTTTGTTGTGCATGATCCTCCATTCCCACCACAAGGATTTTGGTTATGAGGGTCACAATCCCTTGTCAATAGCCAAATGCTTTATGCATCCATGAGCACTCTCGAGGGGCTGCTGAGAGAGTTGGTGAACATTATAGAATAGTTAGCATGTGGTAGGTCAAGAGGGAGCCTGCTATAACATGTTGGCATGCTTGTGTTTGATAAGATATGCAAGAGTGCCTATGCCTCCATGTGAGGAATTCCTTACCTGAAGGCAAAGAAGCGTCGCATGATAGTTATTCCTCAATGTAGTTATCACCCAAGCTCAAAAGGGGTAATGCCATGGAACGTCTTAGTATGACTTTGACAGAGTGGCGAGGTGTTGACTTAGATTTGGAAGTGTAATGGATCGTTGAGAGGATGTCGTATTTGCAAGGATTAGCTCAAGGAAGTTCATGCAACAACATACCTTGTCTTTGTAGAGAGTGCAAAAATCTTGAGTGAAGGATTTGCGTGGTGCAGAGCCAAAAATCCATCACATAGCCATTATTGAATAATAAGAAAGGGTGTTTACTATGGAGCAAAGGGGAAACTAATGAATTTATAGAAAGAGTTACATAAGTATTTTCATGTTGGAGTGAGGCCCATAGGTGGGAAAGCTTCTAATTGGAGCAACATGATTCTCCTATTGTACAATTAGACATTAGATGTGGATTATCTGAAGGGTCCAAGAAGCGAGGCGGATAACCGAGAGTTTAGAGGACAAAGTAATAGTTGCATAATAACATAATAAAATTGGTGTCATAAGCCACTTAGTCGGAGGTCAGGAGGTTGATCCCTATTCACGATGGAAGGATGTGCAAGTGATATGCCGAACTGACTGAGTTGAAAGTCGAGGGTCGAGTGGTCTAAGGGAAAACAAGCTAAAGAATTCAGGATGAGTTGAATGCTACTAGGTCGGGAAGTCAGAGCGGTGATGAGCATGACCTCGTGAAGTAACAATCGGGAATGCCCTGGCCACTCGCATATATGTTGTATTTGTGTCCCTGTGTTGTACTGTCACATGGCAATATACAATTGGTGATCACCATTCTCTGTGAGCAAGAAAGGAAATAATGTAAATGGATTTTATGTATCATAGAAACTATAGACTATATTTTCCTTTAAGGAAAATATAGACTTAGATCTCCCTCATTCAATCGTTTAGGTTATTGCCTAGAGTGTAAAATATATCATTTTTAAATTGATTTGGAGAAAAGTTTAAGATTATTGTCCAGACTGTAAGGGATTTTTTTTTTTTTTTATTGGGTTGATTGTAGAGTTGGGATATCAGATAGTTGGGAGATTTTTGTTTTTTATGATTCATTTATTCTATTGTGACCCCAACCATACCCTAGTTGAGTGGTTTCATTAGGGCGGGTAGTTTGAAAGTCGGGGAATGTTGAGGTCAGGAGGTTGGGTGGATTATTTATAAAAAAATTCCTAGTCACCTTGACTTGTTAGTTGCCTAGTCGGAAGGTTGGGTAGTCGGGAGGCTATACTTTTATTTTACAAAATATTTTTGCATCTGACCTCCAACTTAAGTCTTCAAAAAAGAAAATATTTGTTTAAGGTTTTTGGTTTTATTAATTTTGTGATGCACAAAATAAAAAAGGTTTCTTGTAAAACTGATAACACGAATGAACATTATTCCCTGAGTTTTTAAATCATATGTTTCATATCAAAAAAATAGAGAAAAAACAAACAAAGAACACTAGATTTGGCTTTGTCCAACAGGCTATGAAAATACTATACTGTGTGCAAAGTTGCAATTATTTTCTTGACTCTGAGGTTAATTATTGATTTCATGAGTATATATGTTATGTGACACTATAAAGTCTTTCTAGGTTTAGTAACTGATTCTCAAATCCCATATTTTCTTTCTGTTTGTGTCTACATGCATACTTAGCAAAACATTTCTACATTTTTTTCCTTTGGTATCAATAGCACTAAATAAGAACAAATATTTAGTTGCAATTGTATTTAGAGTTAAATACTTGATATAGATGAATATAAGAACATAGTGTGGAAAGAAAACACAGATGCTCAATTTAATTTAGATGCCTATGGTATAACAACATATTGTAGTTATTATATGACAAAAAAATGGATTGCTCTATGATAAATGTATTCAAAAAAATTTGAGAAAATTTCATACCTTGTGGATACAAAAAAATTGAAAATATTTGGAAACTTGGAAGCACATTGCTAAATATGCAACAAATGTCAATTTGTATTCAACTTGTAGAAGAATAATTTTCATTAACACTGCTCTAGCTGAAAAACGAACATATGTTCTAAAAAGACCTATTTTGTTAGAACACGAACATGATAAATTTCAGTTCTCTAGTTGCAATTGTATTCAGAGCTAAATACTTAACACAGATGAATACAAGAACATAGTAAATGACAGAGAAGTTTCTTGACTAAATTTGCAAGTATTGCTCCAACTCCTTGTGCTACTTCCGTGTATAATAATTTTTTTACAGGAATTTTGGGCACACCTAGTACTAAACCTAGGTTCAACATGGAATATGTTGTCACATTGTGCTTCAGCTCATAGGCATGCTTCCTTTTAATGGACATAATGACACACATACATTACAAGAAATAATACTACAACAAAAACTAATGGAATGTACCTTGATGAGGAAACTTGCACAACAATGTTGAAAAGAATAGTAACTTCATTGTGCCATATACAATGATAAACATTGCAACAAGAAATAGATGATTTTGGTATATTATAATTATTACAATTGTGAACAGGGACCTAGGCACGATTATGACTAAAAGAATTGATATGCTTCCAACCAATTTACAAATTAAGGAACTATTGACAGGTGGAAAAAATGCCCTTGCAAGAAGCAAGTATTTGGCCAATCAAAGTTCCAATTAAATTTTTTTCCATTTCGTATGGCTATATACACCCCGTAACAAATGTGTCGTTGCCTATCTTAAACTCATATTAAACTAATATCTATAGGTCAATCTAGACATTAATGGCTATCAATATAATATCTTGCAAAATCACCAAAATTCTAAATGTGGACATTTTGAGCTACTCTTGTTACATAACACAATAGATATTGAAGCTTTAATAGACAAAGAAATTCACCTATGCATTTGTGTATACCAATTCTCACTTCGAGACTTTGTCATATTTTCAATTGAGAAAATCTTATTTGAACAAGGCTTGCTGATCTCTGGACAAAATAGAAATGATTACGATGACTCTTTTTTAAGTCGGTTTGTACACTTGCACCTTGTTTTGATATGTCTAATATGAGAAAAACAATTGTGATTTTTTATTTAATAATTGTTTCATTTGCAATGAAATTAGAGCTACCAATTGCTTTGAACAACACCTGAATGCTAGAAACATTGAACAAGAGCAATCAATGATTGACATACTTACATTATAAACTCATTAATGCCATATGCATATAGACATATAGAGGGAATTTTTTTTGCAATATAATGGATATGTAAACTACTTGATGCTAACATATATATTTGGAATACATAAAAAAAAAAAAGATATTTTCTTGAGATTCTATTCATCAAACAATTGTTCCAAAGTCTTGCACCTTATGAATGTACGAATAGCCACATCACATGCACATTTAACTAATTATTTAACCAATCTAAAGAACAACAATTAAAGTATTTAAATGAACATAACACCACACATTATATCATAAGGTTTAAAATCCTAATTGGAATTGAATATATAAAATGGAAGAGATATGTTTTGGTTGGAGATTAAATAGAATCTTCAAAAATATTTTCGTATTTTCATACTATTAAAACACGCTTTTTGGTATTTTATGTAATATCTATACATGCACAATTTAAGCTAAATAAATAACAAATTCTATTTCGTAGAGAAGAGAAAATGTGCCTATATTTGAATACTGGATTGTAATGATCAACTAGCAATAAGTAAATCTATAATTTTTAATTCCTGATCATAAAAATATGTAAATTGCAATTTTTTCATAAGAAATCTTAAATAGAATTATCAAATATTCATTCATAACAAAAGAGAATAAGTCATAGAGTAAAATCAGAGGCACTTATTAAGTAAGTAAAATCATGCGCTAACATAAATGCCATAAGTCATCACACATGAGCACTGAAAATGGTTTTGAAAAAAAACTGGTACTTCAAAATTGATTGAAACACATTGAATTATATAGTCTTCACTGATTCTAGAACCTTCGCATAAAGGTGTATAAATACTAAAAAATAATTAAATAGGTCTTGAGACATGAAAATCAACATTTTTTTTTTTCTAGGTTGGGAGGGGAGGCACATGGAGGCAGGAGCGATTAGGGTTTGATACTACTCTGCAACTGGCAGACCTTTACAGACTGCGTCGTTCTGCCATTAACCTTCAACCATAAGATAACTACAGCACAATAAGGAATAGCTACCAAGCAATGGAACCCACACAGGGGGAGGATATGATGCCTCCCCCCACTGATATGGAAAACACCCTGTGACAAATAGAAAATGTCAGGAAGGATCATCAGGAAGATATAGATACAGAGCATGAAAATGCACCAAGGAATAACAACAAAACTAAAGAACCCAGATTGACGTCAACTACCTACAAGTCTATAGCAGTTAACAGACCTAAGATCGAGCTCCCAAGTCAGCAGATCAACACTCAGATCCAGTATATGAAGGATCATGCATTGATAGGAAAGTTCATAGGCTTTTGGCCCACAGAGAAAGCACTGCATGGCTAGATAGCAGCCAAATGGAAACCAAAAGAGCACATTACTCGGTAGTTAGGGCCTAAGGGATTTTTTACTGCAATCTTCAACTGTTTGGAGGACCAAAACAGGGTACTGGATGGCGTACCATATTTTTTTAATGCAGCGGGGTTATACCTGCGAGACTGGATTGAGCGTCTTAACTCGGAAAAATAAGATCTGAGGTGGGCTCCGGTGTGGATTCACCTTTATTCTCTTCCTTTAGAGTACTGGGACGAAGCCTCACTGCAAGATATTGGGAATGGTTTAGGCGAATTCATCAAAGTTGCAGAGGAGACAAAACTAAAGCGATACACCTCCTATGCATGGATTTGTGTATACATGCACCTCAGCAAAGCCCTCCCAGATGCAGTAAGCCTTTGCCATGATGATTATGAATGGATAAAAACAATATATTATGAGCATGTACCATTCCATTGCAGAAAATGCCACACCCTAGGCCATTTATTCCGAGATTGTCCCTCGAATCTGAAATCCACGACCACCTACTCAAGGGACAAACCTGACTCAGATGGGTTCACTAAAGTTTCCAATCATAAGAAGACCCACAAAAAGCCCTCTTCATTAGTCAAAACACCTGTCACCAATACCTCCATGCCATCAACCAGTAACAGCTTTGAAACTCTACTCCAGCCGGAGGTTCATATCCTAGATAACCTGGAACAACCTGAAGCCATTCCTAAGACTACCCCCCATCCTACTCCCTCAAGCTCAAAGAAAGCCCTTATTTCTAAGCAACCCTCAGATCTCAAATCACCCCCTCCCAGTAACCCCCCAAAAAGGAATGTCCAAGGAATGGAGGTAGATATCACGCAAATGCAGCTCATGATTGTAGAAGATACAGAGGTAGAGCAAGAAGAAATTCAGCACATGGAAGAGGAACCGGAGAGCTTCGATATTGGAGACCTAGATATATTGGGACTTGAACAGGCTTGTAAGAAAAAGGAATATGACAAGATCCCAGAAAGATAGCTAGAGAACTTAGAAGTAATTCTCTCAAGAGCACAGAAGTAAAGATCGTTAGGTATCCAAACTGGCAGTCAGTGGGATGGAAGAAATATCTTCAAAGATAATAAGAAACGAGGAAGGAAAATAGATCTTCAGAGAACCATCCACATAGGGGAGATGCTGGTGGAATCTGGAAGATACTCCAAGCTTACCAAGTATTACAATCCCCTTCCCAATCGTGCATCATGAAGCTTATTTCATGGAACATTAGAGGGCTCAACAGCCCTGGAAAATGTCGATTGATAAGAAACATGTTACAATAGGAAAAGCCTCAAGTTCTCTTCCTGCAAGAGACCAAATGTAACTCCACAATGCTGGACCAGATCCTCACCAAAGCATGGCCAGGGAGCAAAGAAGTTGCAGTGGAAGCCATAGGAGCCTCAGGGGGGCTAGCTATAGTTTGGGATGAAAGAGCTATAACACTTACTAACATACATGCTAGTAAGCACTTTATTCAAGCCATGTTCCATATAACAGGGACAAACATTCATGGACACTTAACCAATGTCTACTTTCCCCAGGATGCAATAAACAAGGTAGACATACTGAATACTTTAACTCAGATCAACTCAGAAAGATCCCACCCACTTTGGATCACAGGAGGAGACTTCAACATGATAACAAAATTGGAGGAAAAAAGAGGAGGATGGGTCAAGCTAGACTTTGAAAGCACTCACTTCAAAAACTACATCCATGACAACAAGCTCATAGATATGGAATTCAATAATGGAATCTACACATGGAACAACAAATGAGCAGATGCCCATCAAATAGCCTCTCGGTTAGATAGATTCCTGCTCTCTGACAATGCAATCCATCTTGGAGGGGACCTCTCGGCCTCTATCTTACCACTCTCTAGCTCAGATCATTGGCCTATATCAATGGAAACGACTGGGAGACAATGCTCGCAGACCCTTTCACTTTGAAGCATTTTGGCTGACTCATCCAGACTTTCACAACTTGATTACAAAGGTATGGAAAAACTTTAATCCACCGGAAGGCACAAAAATGTATCAGCTCCAACAAAAACTCAAAAATCTCAAGAAAAACATAAAACAGTGGAATCACTCTACCTTCGGCAATATCTTCCAAGCGCAAGATGCTCTTGAACAAGAAATGCATAAATTACAGCAGAGAATCATAGTTGAAGGTAGATCTGAAGCCCTAGCAGAATAGGAACACCGCCTGTAAATGCAAATCTCAGAAAGAGCAACGCAGGCAAAAATACTCTAGAAACAAAAGTCGTGAATCAGATGGCTTAAAGAAGTCGAACGCAACACAAAGTTCTTCCACCACACCACTATCCAAAGGAGAATGTACAAAAACATTACTCACCTCCAAAATCGACAAGGGGAACAACTGGAAAAACATGAGGATATAGAACAGGAACTCCTCGCCCACTTTCGGATGGTGCATCAGGAACCGTGGATTGATCAGCTGCCAGCTATAGAGAAAATCACCATGAATGTTCTTAAGATCATAACCGAGGAACACAATCAAATCCTTCCCAGACCTATATCTTTACAGGAAGTGGAGACAACTATGCGACAGCTCAAAGTGGGGAAAGTGCCTGGACCAGATGGCTTCACTTCAGACTTCTTCCATAACTTCTGGGATCTAATCAAGGAGGAGGTTTGGCAAGTAGTCGAGGAATCCAAAGCAAGCAGATGGATGCTTCCATCCTTGAATGCCACCTTCATCGCCCTCATTCCTAAGGAGGAGCATAGTCAGACCCCAGACAAATTTTGACCTATTGCATTATGCAATGTCATATATAAAATTGTCTCCAAAGTTATTGCCATGCACCTCAAACCCTTGCTTCCATTACTTATATCACTGGAGCAATCAGGATATGTGGAAGGAAGGCAGATCACGGATGGCATTATTCTCACTCATGAGATCATTCACTCCTTAAAGCAGTCCAAAAAGGTAGGTATGCTCCTAAAAATCGACCTCTCAAAAGCTTTTGATACTTTAAGCTGGAAATATATTCAAAAAATGTTGCTCGCCTTTGGCTTCACCCCCCCATGGGTTAGGTGGGTCATGAGTCTCATCACCTCAACCTTCTTCTCAATTCTAGTCAATGGTATCCCATCCACCCCCTTTCACCCTTCCAGAGGTATCCGACAAGGTGACCCACTCTCACCCTTTCTGTTCGTTATTATGGTGGAGGGTCTTGGGCGATACATCAAAGATGCCCTTCATACCCAGCAATTACGCGACCTTTCTTTTCCCTATACCCCTGCTTTCACCCACCAACAATTCTTGGATGACAATATGTTATTTGGTCATCCCTTAGTCTAAGAAGCCCTCAAAATGAAGTCCATTTTATCTGATTTTTCGGATGCCTTTGGCGCCTGCATTAACAAAGAAAAATCCCAAATTTTTTTCTTTCACACCCCTACCATCACCCAATCCTCCATAGCCAGAATTCTAGGTTTCTCGATTGCAACTCTCCCCTCCAAATACCTGGGTGCTCCAATGACAGCCTCTGCCTTAAAGCACTCACCCTAGAAGGTAATTTTAGAAAAATTGGAAGCCTGTATCTCTTCATGGACCTTCAGAGATCTCAACATGGCGAGTCGCCTAGTTTTAATCAAAGCAGTGTTACAATCCATGACGCTTTACCTTTTTTCAGTACTGGCAGCACCCAAATGGGTTCTCAAAGCAATCAAAAATCTTCAACGAGCTTTTTTATGGGGAAATACGAATCACAAGAGAAAATGGGCTCTGGTAAAGTGGGACACAGTTTTCCTCCCAAAAAATTCTGGAGGCACTGGATTACGTGATCCTTAGCATAGCAACGTGGTCATGGGAGCACGCATCTGGTGGAAATGGATCTCGAACCCACATACTCCATGGGCAATCCTCTGGACAGCAAAATATGCTAATAATAGACCAGTAGATGATTTAATTCGGCTCAAAGAAGTTGGCCCAGGCTCCCTAATCTGGAATGTAGCCAAACAGCATAAAGATCTAATTCAACAACACAGCTTCTGGGAAATCAGGAATGGAGATAATGCGAGGTTTTGGGAGGACTCTTGGTAGCAAAGACCCAAATTGAAGGATTTAATCACACCCCACCAGCTACAGGATTGGGTAGAGCAACCGATGATTAAAGTAAATCAACTTTGGAAGGCCACTCACACCCAAGGTTACAGACAATGGCTAAGCTCGAACCTCATTCTTGGGCAAGGCACGCAGTCCATCAAAGATAGCCTGGAAACAGAACTCTCAAACAGGAAAATATGCCACTCTAATAAGAAAGATATCATTAGATGGGGTTATGAAACGAGAGGAACCTTCATGTCACAAGAAGCATATCATATAATTCTAAGAAACCATACAGTCAAGGATAACCTTTGGAACAAAGTATGGGATCCCCCAATTTGGCCAAAAATCTCCACCTTCCTCTAGTTGCTTTGCCAAAACAGAATCCTTACTTGGGACAATCTACGGAAACAAAGTTTTCACGGACCTTCCATCTGCCCAAATTGTAAACAGGAAGAAGAAACTATGGAACATCTCCTAAACTCATGTCTGTTAGCAACCCGACTTTGGGAAAAAGTCAGTTTCAGATGTCAAAGAGATGGACAAAATAAGGAGAATTCCACTAGCACTATTCGCTCTTGGGCATCTCATCCTTACAAAAGCAAACTATTAAATGCTTTATGGAAGCTCATACCAGGTTTTCTCATGTGGACAATCTGGAAAGAGAGAAATAGTCGCATCTTCAAGGACCACTCCTCTCCTATAGAAGTTCTATGGAATAACATATGTCAAAACTTACGAGAAACCTTGATGCTCCAAACTTGGCTTGATGATGATTTCCCCTCCACTCCACAGGAACAAAATATATGGGTGAATTGGAACCTTCAGTGGAACCACAAGCAGGCACACCAAGGAAAAATTTCTCCATCTGGAGCAACACCTGACAGATGGACTTCCCCTCCACCACCCATGGTACAGCTCAACTTTGACGGAGCATCTAAAGGAAATCCAGGTAAAGCAGGATTTGGAGGAATATTCAAAAATCACAAGGGCAATGTTCTCCAAACATTTATGGGTTCAATTGGTTGGGATACAAACAACTCGGCTGAATTAGAAGGACTATGGCAAGGACTTCTCCTTGCTCAGAGAAATGGATTCTTCCCACTCATAATTGAAGGGGACTCTCAGATTTTAATTAACATGGTCAATCAGATCTTACAGGGAACCCCAGCACACAAAGTGGGTAGCAGTTGGAGATTGGAAGAACAGTTGGAATAGATTTAACAGTGGCTATTCATTCATAGAGCAGTCACCATTAGGCACATTCATTGGAATTCTAACAAAGTAGTAGACTTCTTAGCAAATATCGGCATTGATAGTGGTAAGACTCTTCATGTTGGAACTCTTAACACTATAGCCACCACACCTCAATTGCACGATTACAATGATCTAGTGCAAAAGGAAAGTGCTAATGAGGAGGAAGCACACCCAGATGCAGGTGTCAACAACGTTAATTAAGGTGATACGACAGACCGCTGGCGGACAGAAGAGCCATATGGCTACCTGCATCATTCCACGCACTTACCTCAGACGAATTCATAACACATTGCAGAAGATAATAAATGACCCCGAAAGCTATGACACATTCACCTCCCTCATAGCCATGGCCCCTGCAGATCGATTTGCAAATCCTCCTCTTCTCCATGGCATCTGCCCTTCGCAAGCCACTGAACCGTGTATTCGCACTGCAACAGGCAGTCGTTGCCTGATTCTCCCTTGCCTGGATCTTGGTAATGGTTTCCATTTCTCACATTCCAGTCTCTGTATTTTAGACCAAGCCCCGACCTCCCCTGTTCACTCTCCGCGTCGCTATACCTCCAACTCCTCTGCTGTCAACATAACTTACAATTCTGTTATGGCTCACCTCAGGCATCACATGCGCAGTAGGCGCAGAGGAACCCATGGAGGATTCATCCACTCGTAGGCTTCAACTAGCTCCGCCTCTGATTCCTCGGACTCATCCATTGAGATGCCAAATCCCCTCATCTACCCCTCTCATCGCTACCCGAACACCCGAAGTGGCAGAGGTAGGAGAGAAGGTGCTATTCGCTCTGTGGATTTCCCTCTTCCTCCTTATCTCGCCCCTCACAACACTCAATTTCACTTCCGTAGTACCTTGAATCAGCCTACAATCACTGCCACGGTCACAATTTCCTTCGCGAAAGAGCCTGAATCGCAAGCTCCCTTGTCTAGCCTCAGGGACAAGCAGAGTGGGGAGGCTCCAGGTCACCGAGGAATCAACATCCCTAGCAACAAGCAACAAAGTGAATACAGAATGGCTCTGCATGGCAAGGCCAAAGCTAGAGGTTCATCAGCTGAGGACGACAAGCATAATGCACGAAAGCTTCGGGCATCAGGCAGAATGACACTTGGGAGAGGCAAATGGGCACAGGAGGCAATGAGGAGGCTCCACCAACCCAGGGACATGGCGTGTCTGAAGCAGATGATGACTGGTATCAATTTTCATGCAGGATTGAGGAGGAACCAGCCCCGGAGGAGCCACTGGCTTAACACATGGCCTACTGCGAATGCATCCTGCTGCCAGGTGGACGTGTCTCACTGTTTTTGTGGTTCTGGATGTGTCTCTGTCTTTTGGCTGAGTCTCTGCCAAGTGGATATGTCTCACTGTCTTTTGGATGTGTCTCAGTCTTTTGGATGTGTCTCAATCTTTTGGTTCTGGAAATGCATTTTCTCTTTTTTTCTAGAAAAACAAGGTTTACTCAACTATAGTTTTTTTTGGGTTCAATGGGTTGGTTTCCCCCATAATGGGGGCAGTCTTTATGGCTTCTTGGATTGGTTTCCCCTATGTAGGGGAAGTCCAAAATAAACAGTTTCAATTTTTTATGATGATAGATGATCAACAACTCTAAGGCCATGCCTCTCTATAACCTTTTTTGTACCATATCAATAGAACAATATTACTTAGAAAAAAAAAGAAAATCAACATATTTTTGAAAGTAAATACTCAACTATAAAAATATGTTTGTTCAATTGATATCTAGTAAGAAGGCAGACATGTTTTCCTCTTCTTTAGAATCTTTGTAATTGATACTAAGTATCACGTGAGGTGCATGTACTTGGATATAATATGCCCATTGAAATTATATCTCATAGAATGTAGAGAAATAAATGGATGGAAACTGATTCATGTTCATCTAGCAAGTGGTAATTAATCCTTGTACCTTTTTCCTCTTCATATCATATTTGATCTCAAACTTGGCAATAAGCTTGATTTATTTAAAAGGAAGTTGCATAAAATTTTGGAAACTTTGTTGTTTCCAAACATTAATGTTTTTTATTTCTACCTATTCATCGACAACAAGATCTTCTGTAGACTATTTTCACTCTCCTAGAACTGCTTCCTTTAATGACTTGCCACCTGATAGGTTAAATTCTTCTATAAACTCTCTTCCTTTTTCCCAAATTGATAAACATTACTCATATGCCATTTGTATTGATGCTCTGATTTATTTTTTGCACTTTCTCCCTACAAATTAGGGATGCAAGCATCAAAAGTTTTTCTCTCTTATAAACATTTGGAATTTCAGTAGATTGAAATTTGTTTCCCTGGTCAAGAATAGATAGAATCTTTTTTTTATTGATTTGTCTTATTCTACCAATGAATAAATTATTTCATTTGAATCTGTAATTTCTTGATAAAATCTTGAGATTTTATCCATTTGTGTATATAAGTTTGATCGATTCTTCCTTAAAAGTAGACAAATTTTTAATGTTTGATCCTTGAAAACTTCAATACTCTGTGTTTCCTATTGATTCTCATTGACTTGATATTTAAGAGATTCAATTTTCTCTTCCAATGCTATCAACATAATGGCAGAAGTGTTTTCTACTTCTTTCTTCCACATGCAAGGTTTGATCTTCATGTAATTTTCTCAATTTCTGAATTTCTTGTTCATGTTATAGTTTCTTCTTTCAATTGTTTCTGAAATTCATTTTGCATGTTTTTTATTTCTACAACAAATCCTTGAACTAAAGTGGTAGAATTCTGTTGTGAGTTTTCTTCATTGAACAACTCAATTTTCTTCAGTTTTTCCTCCAAAACTTTAATTTTCTGCAAACTATCATCATATGAAGCTGCAAGCTCATTCAAATGATATTACTTGTAATTAATAAAAGCTCCTAAAGATTTAGAAGATTCTTGAGATTTTTCTTTTGCGTCTCCTTGTGCCTTCCAGCTAAATTCAGATATAGTCTCCACAATATTATGTTTCCTTTTCTTTGTTCTTTTGAAAATTGATTTTGTTTGAGTATTAAAATAACAATCTATCAAAGAAGTGATGTTATTTGAAATTGGCTCTAACTCATAAACGGTTTAAACAATAATGATTCCCAAGGAATGTTAGTAGAAATCAGTGTTATTGATGCTTGAGGAGATATGGCAGATATAGTATCGAACTTATTATATGATTCCATTTTTTCCTCATTTTCCTTGGTGTTGGTTTTAGTAGATACCTGTTTTTCTTTCTCCTTATATACTTGCATTTGTTTGACTTATGTTGTTTCTGGTTTCTTTTGCTCTATTTTCTCAAGAGAATTACGACAATAATCTCTCGTTCAACTGGTTTTTTTTTTTCTAGACGTTTTGGTCTTCCTGTACTTTCCTGCTACTCTTTCAGATTTTTTATTCTTGTGACTTCAACTTCTTTCCCTGTGACAACAAAACCTTATTTTTTTTAATTTCTACCCCTTTTTCCTTTTGAGAAACAATAGAAGGTTGTAAAGTGATTTCATTGAAATTAAACTGCATAAATTCAATACACTTTAACTATTCGAATAAAATGTTGAGGTGGAGAGCCCTCTCCTTTAGGAAAAATTTTGAACAATTTCTCCCTAAATTCTTGGAATTTTTATCCTGTTTGACTACCTATGTGTTCGGCTCTTTGAACAACTTTATGAAAATCATCAATGTGTTGAAATAAGGAATTGTTGAGATGGGTGGGGGGTGGTGGGTCAATCAGTAGTTATGAAACTCTTTTCTTTTTCTTTTTCTTATATTCTTTTACTTGTGAGAGAATTCATTAACAAAAGTAGTGAACCAACAATATTTCAAACACACATGTTCATACAACAATCACATGAGCAACACACACACATTTGACACAATGTTTTTCACGTGGAAACCTAGAGGGAAAAAACCACCAAATTTGTTGTTTGTTTATTATGTAAATTAAGCACCCACTTAATTACATATGTTTGTTTGTGAGCACCCACTCACAGGAGGCACTAAACCCCTTTGGTTAATAAGCACCAACTTGCCAAGAGGAACAAACCCCTTCAGTGTGCAAGCACCAACCTTCTCTCCATTGTTCTACTATTTAATGCAATTTTCAAACTGAAAACAAAGGCATACAATATTACAAGTAAAATACCAAAATTTTTGTTTGCAGATTCAACCTCTACACCCTGTCTTCTGTGCTCACAGGTATCGGATATTTTCTTGATGTTCACAACAACACTACCTCTCTGCTCTGCATCCTCTATCAAGGGCTTTCTGTTGACTGCTCTTCAGCACTACCCTCACAATTCTCCACACAACACTCTCACTATAATAGCTATTGTCTAACACAATGTCCTCTTTGGTGCTTCAACCTCTTTAGCTCAATTAACTCCACTCAAAACACAATGCACTCACAATATGCTAAACACCCCCGATCTTCTCCATTGCAAGTGACGGTTTTGTTCTGCTAAGTCACTCAGTTGAGGTAGCATTTGTTGTCTGTCCTTTAGATGTCAAACTGTACTTAGGCATGGCTTCCCTTGCTAGTGTTGCATCTCCTGGTAGTTTCTTTTCATAATACTGAAACAAAGATGGACCTCGTAGTTCTCCATTGCTTGACTAGGTAGAGCTCCATGCTGGGAAATTAATTCTTAGGTGACCTGCACACTCTTTCGAGAGTCCCATTTTCATTTATTACTCCACAAATATTGATAGTTCACAGAGATGAATGCTATGTTCTCATTTATCACATCCATTCGTACACGCAAAGCAGTTGATTGCTTCCTTCATTATCCCAAATTCGTCTCTACCAGAAATGTTGTCCTTGTTTTCTTGTTACAGAGTCTTCTGTAGGTTTAGCCCCTTTCAATGATCAATACCTCTAAGCCTACATTCAATTTCACAGTTGTCGACCCATACATCCTTTAACTCTTTGTACTACATCATCGAATAAACTCCACATGGTCAATTCGCAAAGGTGGAACGTTACGATATTTCTCAACCCCGATATTGTTAGCTCTTGTGACGCTTAGCCTCTTGAGCATTTCTCCTCCATGGGACCAATAACTATGACCTGCGAATTATCTTTCAGGCGCTAAGTTTGTCCCAATGTACTCATCTCTTTTGACGGTTAGCTCCTCGAGAATTTATCCTCCATGGGATTGAGAGATATGAATTGTAACTTAGTTTTTAGGTTCTAAGATGTTTTTTTGCTATCGAGAGCCAATATTCTTTTACTAATTTCTCTGTGCCCTTGGTCCTTTCGATTTTCATGACCAAGTGCTAACCTAATATTGGAACCCCATTTCATTGTAACTTTATCAAAATTATCTGCACTGAAGTTATAGGGTCTTCATGATCCGATATGATGTCATCACTACATGTGGCAACTTCATAGTGATGACACTTGTCACCTAGATCTCGCACATTAGGGCACCCGATATCATTGAATGAGCCTGCCACATGTCCTATCATATTGCCGCATCATGAAAGCGTCATATGAAACTACATATTCTCAGAGCCATTCCTATACCTCCATGTTTCCTACCAAAGGAGAGAGAAGAGGGCCCCACAAACCTTGGTTTTGTAACTGGATTCATTGTTAATCTTCTTCGGCATTCCTCGAAACTTTTAGTACTACCAGAGCCGCTCAACATCGTAACTTCTTAGAGTACCTCAGTTAAGACGTTCTGATATTCCGATGTCCCGGTCCTCCGATATTTCGATATTGTAATGCCTCAGTGCTTCTGATATCCCAAGGTTCCAACCTCCGATGTACCACCTGCTCTAATTCTCCGATGTTACGATATTTGATGTGCCACTGTCCCGATGTGCTGATCTATGGGGTTCTGATATTGGATATTCCTAGTATGATTATCTTTGATATCCTGATATTTGATATGTTGACCTTCGGGTTTCCAATATTCCTTCCTTCCTTGAGCTTCAAATCCCTGGACTTCGGCAAATCATATCTTTTGATCCAGGAAACCATTTTTGGACTTCCACATATCATTGGAAAACTATTCTAGAGTACTTTACATTGGATAAGGTTTGATGTATGATTTGTGTGCATTTGCTACTTGTGACATGACTGGAAACTCTTTGCTACTTGACTCTTCTACTTTTTTCTTGGACAACTTAACTTTCAACCACCATAGTGATCAATTTATGGCTTCTTCAGTAAGCCTGTTACTGTGATGATTCTCTACAAGAATCCTGCAGCTACCGTAAAATTACATATGGTCCATCACTTTAATCATCATTTTATGGACTCTTTAGTAAGCCTTCTACTATGGTGATTTTCTACAAAGCATTCCAACAACCATGGGATTCTTTCAGAACACACAGTAGTAATCATTTTATGGCTTTTACAAGAAGCTTGCTACTATGATGATTCTTGAGATAAAGCCTAGACCTATCACAGGAATCCTGTTGAGCCATGCATTTGCTGCAGAACGCATTCTTTCTAGGCTGGTTGACATCAGTGCCAACATACATGCCAATACGAACACAACCCGCACCAATTGTCCAAGACAATGTTTATAAAAATATTATCGAAAGGAGGTTTCTGAAGAATGCTTTTTTTTTTTATTTATAAATGACTATTATATAATGAATACCAATGACACCTTCAGGATCATAGTTGTAATGAGGCAAACAAAATAACCAAATTTCCTAAAGCTCTTCAACTTCTTTGATTTCGTGCCCTTTGTCTCGGATATTGATGTCACCAAACTTGATTGGAAAATTAGGCCATAGTTTCTTTCGCAGCTTACTCAAATTTTTGAATTTCCCATTCAAAAAACTTGATTAGCCACTTCTCTCAAACAAAGTTTTTTCGGGAAATATCAAGGTAGAATATGGGGAGCAACTTCACTTCCAAAAACTATGATGTAGGAAAATAATTCTTCAACAAACTAGTGACATATTGATTTTAGGCCTTCCTTCAAATTGTCATTTACTCTGGGAGGTATTGTTCCAAACTGGATTTCATGGAAAGTAATCTAAACATAATGACAAATATCATAAATATGGTATTTAAAATTAGATGACCATAGAATAGGAGCATAATTTTGAATCGGTATTTGTTGCTCAGACGGGCAATTCTTTTTCATGAGAAAGAATGGAACCAAGGCAATAACAGCATCTACCAAATAGGTAGACATACAAAAAATATATTTGAACCCCGAGGGAGATGACAATGACATTTTTACTAAATATGTGATATTGTAGGACAAGATTTCAACCCAATTTAGGTGTTTTCCCTCATTCAAAATGCTATGGATTATTGGAATCCATTTAATTTTTCAATGCTCGGGATCTTGTTCCCCATATAATCTTGTTAGAATTTTAATTCTCCTGTGACCCCCTATGTGAAAAAGAAAACAACAACCAAGAGAATGTTGGGTGTGTGCTATATTATTTCCATGATTACTCGCATGCGTGGGGGGGTCACACGGGGGCATGAGCGCCCCTTGTTCATTGCGTCGGGTGTGGTAGGAGGGGAACAACCCCCCTTGTTGGGGGGTTTCAACAGGGTGGTGGGCCCCCTGAACGGGGTTGGGGGCAACGCCCTAGGAACCTTATTTTGGACCCTATATTAGGTGAGTGGACCTACCTATGGTTTTATGCAGGGGTTTTGGGCATGATGGTTTTCTTCCCATGGTATTTTGCATATCCGATCAAGTGAAATACGGTTATGTTCTAATCGAGGGTTAATGGATTGGGGTTTATGAATTCTTTGTCATGTATATGGATGTATTGTAACATTGAAAGGAATATAATGAAAAATCAAACTGGTAGTCCCTGCTTTGGGATCCAAGGGAAAATATTTGTGTATTTGTTTTATGTTTCTCATCATTGCATATTTTCTATTTTTTTTAAGAATTGGTTTGCAGATAATTTCTGTACAGGGTTAAAACCTACACGTTTGTTGTTGAAATCAATATAGCAGGCCTAGTCATTGGAGAAAGGCCTAGAAACGTAGCCCAGGAGGGGTGAACTTTGTTATCAAATGTTAGTTTCTTCTCTTCAAGTTTATCATCTTAAGTTGGATATGAATTTGTTTCTCTTTTAAGTTCATGTGAAAACTTAACTCACCATCTTTGAAGAGGTTGTGAAACTCATTTGATATTTAAAGACCCATTTTGTTTTAACTTGCAAAGTGTCAAAGAATGATCAAGTTTTTGTAAGGAGTTGTTCTCCCATTTTCAGATCACTGTGGAACCGTTAGGGGTTTTCAAAACTATCATGTCCTCTCAATTTCATTTTATACTATCAAAATAAGGATTAATAATATATTTTATTACCCCATGAGAAATGGTAAACATACTTTTTTGTTTTGATTTTTTGCCTCATTGTTATATATTTTTATTTTTTATTTAAAAAAATATATTATTTTAACTATATTTTCTGAATTGCTTTTGTGATTCATAATGATATTTGAGAAAACAATTTTAGTAAAAAATCACATTAGGTCAACGTTTTTTTAAGCATTAAGTGCGGTTCATAATGATCAATGTGATCAAATTTTAATTATATTTTTTTATTAATTAATTAACATTAATTAATAATATATCTATATATATGTGAGAGATTTATTTATACAATTTTAATTGAATGTGAATAAAACTTAGTGTAGAAAAATAGATTAGAGAACAAAATTAATAACCTAAGAGTGTCGAAAATTCGACTATGTTACAACGAGACTGCAATAATTTCTTCAATAGAATATTAAATAAATGCCTTGCAAATGTACGAGAGCCGTGCGTATTACTAGAAAACGAATAATTGTTACCATGCATAATGGCTTTCTTTAGATGTTGTAATAGATGATCAAAGGACGAAAAACATATATATATTTTTTATTTTGGAGGATGTTGGATGAGAGGTTAAGGGATAGTTATAATAGTTTTAAATTAATATAAATTAAAATGATATAAAAATAATTAAAAATTAAAATTAAAATTAATATTAATATGATATGATATGAAAAATTGTATATTTAATTTAATATTAGATTTTATAAACTATTTTTAATTAATTAAAATAAAATTATTTGTAATTTATTTACTATGATGGGGATGGTGGTGTTGGAGGTGGTTGATGTTCACAAAGGTTAATATGGTCTATCAAACTAAGTGATTAATTGGGGCTGTTTAATAGTTTATTTTTATGATAAAAAAGAAGGGAGAGAAACATTCTGAGATCACTTTAATTTTGTTGACATAACAAGTCAGGGGTTGGTAGTGTGGAAATGTTTTGAAAAGGAGAACGGATGTGAGTAAGGGATGGGATATAAAAGAGAATGTTATTTTCATCTTCAACTCTCTTAGTGTCACAAAGGGGGCGGATTCTTTCATCTCAAGGTGTTCTAGCAATATAAAAACACCTTGTTTCACTCCAAGTATCATGAAAATTAGTTCTTATCATTGCAATGTTCATTTTCTTCTTAGCACTCATAAACACAAAAACATTATTCTGGTTAGCAAGAGTGAGGTTTATTACCTCCTTATAATATATGAGCTTCCTTTTTCCCTTTAACTCCTTAGTATCCTACAACTTATCCTTTTTGGAAGTGATAGTGTTTTTAATATCATCCTAATTCGCACGATAATATCCTCCTTTATTCCCCAATGGTCAAGGAAGGACTGGGAATCCTTATGCCAATATCACTTGAGCCAGAGGTGGGGGTCTTGACTAGAGTTGGAAGAAATTTTAGGGAGCCTCTTGTCTTCCATGTTGTATGTCTTCTTCTTGTACATGAGACACCTAAACAACACCATGCTTTCAATGGGGGATATTCTAGATTTAATCAATACAATAGGGTATGGAGTGTTTCCTTTAATGTTGAGGTTGTAAGTTATAAGTTCTTTTGGATCATCTCAATCTTTCTCCACAATTCTCTAGATATATCACAGCCCCAAACATAGGAAATAACAAGGGTGATGAGAGTCTCGAAGAGGAACTTCCTTTTATTCGAGACCCAAAGATCAGTTGACTTACATTTGTTTTCAAACTCATAGTAAGATTTCCAACATCCTATAATCCTTTCCTCAATTCTATAGTTCTAGTTGCGTTTATGGTGAATGTCAATACTTGAATATTTGTATGAGGAGACCTTCTCCAAGTAATTGTTATCATAAATGACCTTTTCCATTTAATTACCATGAATTTAGTCTTGTTACTATTAGTAGTCATACCCATATTGGAGCAGTAATCATGGAGAATTCTAAGTTGATGTCGAGATCATCGGGGCTTCTGGAAAGAAGAATAATAGCTTTAGGATAAAGAAGAAGAGTAATGATTACACCAGTGAGCTTGGGTCTGTCACATCCTACAACTTCTAAACACTCTTCTAGCTTATTAATGTAAATGCCAAAATGGGTAAGGGATAGGGAACATCCTTTCTTAACTCTAAAATTCCATTCTATGGACCCCCCAAACCAACCCTTAGTGGTCTTAAGCTTGGAATAACCATCCTCGTATAAGCTAGTTACAACAACCCTTAGCTCGATAAGAACCACAATCTCATCCAGCCTTTGGAATAAATTCTCCCAAAGAACAATGTGAAAAGATCTTCTAAAGTTGACAAAACAAGAGGAGAGATTGGATTTACTATTTTGACACTCCTTGGCAATGGTCCTAAGAGTGACAAGGTGGTCAATAGTTGAGTGATTACTCCTAAAACTAGTTTTCCCTTTAGCTCATTTACCATGAATTTCAAGCCATGCGCTAATATTTTTTTTCCAAAATAAGCCCATATAATTTGGCTAAAATGTTTCTAATGATGGCAGTACTATAGTTAGAGAGAACATTTTTATCCCCACATTTAAAAGTAGGCATAATAAGGCTTTGCACCAAAGCTTAGGAAAGTCTCATTTGACCACCAAGTTGAGGAGTTTGTGTATGTAAGGGATGAGGACAGACCTTCCTATTTTGAAAATTTCGGCTTAGTAATCTTCAATATCCCTAGCTTTCCCATTAGCGAGATTCATAATCCCGAACTCCACTTATTCCAAAGAAAAGACATCTTCCTCTATATGAGTGTATACAATGTTTCCCATGGTGCTTGAGGTGTCATAAAGATTCTTAAGATAGATATCCCATTCCTTTAAGAGGATCGGAATATCTTCTTTTGTTTTATAGATAAGAATATTCCTCGAAAATTTTCTAGGTTTAGTTTTAGAGAGGTAAAGAAGACACTCCTACCTCTCATTTATATAGTACTTTTTCTTCCTTTTGATAAAGGCTTTGTACACACTTATTTTTTCAAGTTTCATAGTTTCGTTAGGAGAATCTCTAACAACTTTCCTGGCAAACTTACAGTGCTTATGATACCAAGGTTTGGAAGTGTTATTCTTCTTTTTATATGGTATAAAGATATGAATATTGATAACATGTTTTGCCTTGAATTAAAATATATTTATTTATATTAAAATTTAACAAAAAATATAATTTTAAAATGTATGGGTTTAGATTAATAACATTTTTTACCTTAAATTAAAATATATTTATTTATATTAAAATTTATCTAAAAATATAATTTTAATATGTATGGGCTTCGAGATTAGAGGCTTTTGTGAGAAGAGTAATTATGTTCAAACATTTCAGATTAAAGGTTTTAGTGAGAAAATTGTGTCATGTGAGTAATCCTAAAATTCTTGAACATATATGTATGGGTTAATAACATGTTAAGTAAATTAATTATTAAACAATTTAATAATATGTTAGATTTAGAAGTTTGTAAATTAAAATAATGATTAGGAAAATTGACATCATTATAAAATTGTATGGAGGTAATAATAGAATACAATCTTGACATAATGAAGAAATCATGGATGTGTTGTGTAGAGATTAACTATGAGCCTAGATTCATCCTAACTCTGGATCTACCAAGCCTCGAGAGGAATCAAATCTCTTTTCAATCTAAGAGAGGTTTGCATCTCAATATATTTAATCCCTTAGTAGATCGTGAGTTAAGATGGATCTAGGCTAGTTTAATTTAGTCCTTTAAATAGGCTATATTCCACATTAATACCATCCATGAATACCATGGCTCATTTTTATTTTTATTATTAGTTTGTTTTTATAAGATTATTTTTATTTTATTTTGAGAGAGTTAAAATGTTAAAATTAATTTGTATTAATCTTTTCATTTATTTTGTTTTATTTTATTTTTATTTTCACTTAATTTGACTTAGTGAAAATGTTAAACATCATGCTATCATTGAGTGCCTCTAGTAGGAAATAGACGAACTGGCATTTTTTGGGCATTTTTCGAGTTAATTTTAACCAAAATCAAGTAGAGATTTTAAAATCTTGAGTTTTAGTTGTTTATTAGGGTTCCAAATCTATTTATGCATTCAAAAATGTATTTAAAGCAACAACAAAAAATCACAATCAAACTCGCATTTTTTAGGGCATTCTCAATGTCATTTCATTTATAAGTTAGACTACCCCTATCTATCTATCTATCTATATGTATGTATATGATAATGGCACTTACTTAATGTATTCTTAACTATACTTTTAATTTTTTAAAGAGATGAATTATAATAAAATATATAATATTTTTTGATATATGTCTCTAGTGTTAATTTTTTTAAAAGGAAAGTTTAAATGTTTTTAATTAATATTCTACTCATTATTAAAGATAAAATAATTATGAGGGAGGCTTATTTTAATTTTTCTGGATCAAACGTCGGCGGTGAAGAATGCTCTACAACTAGGGTTTGAGCAAACCTCGTGACGGCACAGAGTCCTCTGTCATAGCGGCGCTGCAGCAGTAGTTTAGCGCAGACCTACAACACTCTTCTGGTATAGTGAGGACGAGAATGGGTAAATCTTAGGGGGGGGCCTCAAAGCCCTCCCCAGAAGTTGAAAAAGATCTGTCGGCGCAAACAGGATCGATGCACTCAGGATCGGTACATGAGGAAGAGGTTAACAGAGAACCCCCTCAGCAAGACAAAACAAACGCGCCCCTCAACCAGGCAGGAAGAAATAATGAGATACCAGAAAGAGATACAATGCACACAGAAGTACCAAAGGTAACCTCGAACACATGCAAACCCATAGCAACTGAAAGGCCTAGAATAGAACTACCCAGTCACAGAATCAATGGGAGAATCCAGTATATGAGGGATCATGCACTCATTGGAAAATTTATCAGATTCTGGCCAACAGAAAGAGCATTGCATGGATGGATCTCGGCCAAATGGAAACCCAAGGGCCATGTTACACTACAGCTAGGGCCAAAAGGGTTCTTTACGGTGATTTTTTTCTGCATCGAGGACAGGAACCGAGTAATGGACGAAGGGCCATATTTTTTCAACTCAGTTGGCCTCTATCTAAGGGAATGGGCAGCAAGATTCAACCCGGACAAGGAGGATCTCAGCTGGGCACCAATATGGATCCAAATGTACTCACTGCCAGAGGAATATTGGGATGAAGAATCGTTAAGAGACATAAGAAATGGGCTGGGGGAATACATAAAAGCAGCAGAAGAAACGAAACTACGCAAATACACATCCTACGCTCGCATCTGCGTCTTCATGCGCTTGGACAAGGCCTTACCAGACTTAGTAAGTCTCTCTCACGATGATTATGAATGCACTCAACCATTGGATTATGAACATGTCCCCTTTCGTTGTCACAAATGCCATGTGCTTGGACATCTCTTCAGGGATTGCCCTCTGAATGCCAAGCCCCAATCCCCCAATCCCTCTGACTTGCAAAACCAAGACAGGTTCACCAAGGTCACCAATCGCAAAAGATCGCATAGAAAACCCTCGAATGGGAAGAAACCCCAGCCAGAAGCTTCATCCCTCCCTTCAACTAGCAACAGCTTCAAGATCTTGGCCAATTCCACTGAAGATCCCCTGCATTCAATCTCAAAGCTCCCGCCTCTCTCAGCCTCTGTTATCCCTCCTCCCCCTGGATCCTCTTCCCCTCCCAATCAATCGGAAAAGAACCTTGGGCCTCCTAAAGAAATCAGAAAGTTCTTGAGTGGAAAGACAAAGGACATGGAGGTGGATGCCCCATCCATCCATACTATGAGTATAGCCATAGCCCCAGAAGATATGGATCAGCCATAAGTGATGGATGAAGAGCCGGAAAGCTTCGACCTAGGAGGACTCGATATCCTGGAGCTCGAAGTAGCACGCAAAAAGTAGTTTGACAGGATACCGGAGCACCAACTCAACACGCTGGAAGTCATCCTAGCCAGGGTGTACTAGCAGCATCAGTTAGGCATCCAACCGGGCAGCCACTAGGACGGGAGCCTCACTCCAAAAGATTCCAAGAAAAGAGGGAGAAGAACCGACCTTCAATGAACAATTGCATTAGGGAAAATCCTGGTTGACTTAGGAAGATATGCGAAGATGACCAAGTATTACAAACCCACCCTTAATAGTGAAAGACGAAGCTCACATCATGGAATGTAAGGGGGGTCAATTGCCTAGGAAAACACAGAATGATTAAGAACATGATAAAGCAAGAAAGGCCACAAATTTGTTCCTTTAGGAAACGAAATGTAACAGTGATACTCTGGGAAACATACTCTCCAGAGCTTGGGTAGGTAGCAGATCAGTGGAAGTGGATGCCTCTGGGGTTTCTGGCGGGCTCGCTATAGCATGGAACCCGCAAGCGATAGCGCTCTCAAATATACACGCATCCCACCACATCATCCAAGCAAGCTTTCATATTCTAGGTACCAACATTCACGGGAATCTTACGAATGTCTACTTCCCTCAGGAAGCAGGCAGTAAAATGACTTTATTGGACACGATAGAAGCACTGAGTCTACACAGAGTCCACCCCCTGTGGATTATTGGAGGAGACTTTAACATGATAACTAAATTAGAGGAAAAGAAAGGAGGTCGAACAAGGATGGAGCAGGAAAATGAGCACTTCAAGGAGTTCATTCAAAACAATGCCCTTATCGATACCCAGTTTTGTAATGGAACGCACACATGGAGCAATCGAAGGATTGGAAGGCATCAAATTGCCTCCAAGCTAGACCGATTCCTTCTGACTGACAACGCAGTCCACTTAGGAGGGGACATAATAGCAGCAATTCTCCCTTATGCAGGCTCTGACCACTGGCCCATCGCCCTTCAGTGGCAAAGACCGGGTAATGCCAATAAGAGACCATTCCACTTTGAGGCATTCTGGCTCACTCATCCCGCATTCAAAGACTTCATCAAAAATACCTGGAATATTTTTCATCCGCCTGAAGGTTCCAAAATGTATCAGTTTCAACAAAAACTCAAGTATCTCAAAACTCATATCAAGCTCTGGAATCAAGAAACCTTTGGAAACATTTTTCAGGCGCAACAGAATCTAAATAGGGAAATGGAACAGCTCCAACAGAAAATAATCATAGAAGGACACAATGAAGAAACTTTGGAACAGGAGAAACGCATTCATTACCAACTGGAGGAGAGGAGAAAGCAGGAGGAAATATTATGGAAGCAAAAATCAAGGATAAGATGGCTGAAGGAGGGGGAGAGAAACACCAAGTTCGTCCACAAAACAATTGTACGGCAAAGAATGCACAACTCTATCCCTTTCATACAAAAGTAGGGGGGGAAAGAGTAGAAGATCATGATGCGATTGAGCAAGAATTCATAAGGCATTTTCGGCAGGTTCACCAAGAGCCCCAAAAAGACAGAAGGCTGGCCATTGAGAAAATCACTCGAAACGTGCCAAAAATCATCACCGAAGATCACAACAAGCTCCTTCTTCGCCCTGTTCAACAACAGGAAGTAGACACAGCAATGCATCAGCTCAAGGAAGGAAAAGCCCCCAGCCCGGATGGATTCACAACCACCTTCTTCCATGCCTTCTGGGAATTAATCAGAGATGAAGTCTGGCAAGTAGTTGAGGAGTCGCGCACCCTGCACTAGCTTCTACCCTCTCTCAATTCTACTTTTATTGCGCTCATTCCAAAGGAAGAAGGCAGTATCACCCCAGACAAGTTCCGGCCAATTGCTCTATGCAATGTAATCTACAAGGTGATTTCAAAGGTCATAGCCAATAGATTAAAGCCGCTACTACCCCTACTCATCTCACCTGAACAATCAGGCTACGTGGAAGGACGATAGATCCTGGACGGCATCATCCTCTCGCACAAAGTTATACACTCTCTCAAGCACACCAAGCAAGCAGGTATGATACTCAAGTTGGACTCATCAAAAGCTTTTGATAAATTAAATTGGATGTACATACAAAAAATGTTGTTAGCTTTTGGTTTCTCTCCTATATGGGTTCGATGGATTCATAGTCTCATTTCCTCGACTTTCTTCTCCATCCTTGTCAATGGCATTCCATCCCGCCCCTTCAGTCCCTCAAGAGGTATCCGGCAGGGCGATCCTCTGTCGCCTTTCCTCTTTGTTCTCATGGCTGAAGGATTAGGTTGCCACATTACTCAGGCTCGCCTTGCCCAGCATATCAAAGGTCTTTCCATCCACAACTCCCCTGCTATTACCCATCAGCAGTTTGTCGACGACAACATGCTGTTCGGGTACCCCTCTGTCCAAGAAGCTTCTATGTACAAATCCCTGCTGAATGATTTCTCCGAGGCCTCAGGAACCAGTATTAATAATTCCAAATCTCATATCTTTTTCTTTCACACCCCTCCTGTCGTTCAAAGGGCCATCGCTCGTATTCTGGGCTTCTCCATTGACTCCCTCCCTTCCAAATACCTTGGAGCCCCTCTCATTGACTCCGCTATCAAGCATTCCTCTTGGTGCTTGCTTCTTGAGAAAATTGACCACCGGCTCAATTCATGGACCCATAGATCTCTGAATCGCCATCAGACTAGTACTAATCAAGGCTATTCTACAAGCAATGCTGCTTTACCTTTTTTCAATCCTTGCAGCTCCTAAATGGGTAATAAAAAGAATAAGAAATATACAGCGCAACTTTCTCTGGGGAGCGATGGGCACAAACCGCAAATGGGCTTTGGTTAAATGGATCTCCGTATGCAAGCCTAAGGAGCAAGGAGGCATTGGTCTGAGAGACCCCAGCCACAGTAATGCTATAATGTGCACAAAGATCTGGTGGCAATGGTTAACCATCCCCAACAAACCATGGGCGGCCATCTGGACAGCTAAATACGCCAATCACAGGCCACAGGAGGAGCTCATCAGGCTAACGCCCAATGCAAAAGGCTCACTCATTTGGAATGCAGCTAAACAACACTTTCAAATGATTCAACAACACAGTTTTTGGGAGGTTCGAAATGGCAGGACAGCACGTTTCTGGATGGATGCCTGGAACCAGTTGCCAAAACTCAGCAGTCTCCTCAGTCGACACCCAAGCCACTCAGAGGATGAGCGACATCAAGAAGAAATATGGCACCATTGGACTCAGGAAACTGATCAAGGATACAGGAAATGGAAGCAAAGAGAATTGATAATCAATAGAGCTGATCAAAGGACAATTAAGGAACTGGAAGGGGAACTTTAAAGGCGCCAAGTGAGATACTCTGAGGACAAAGACATCATTCGCTGGGGCTACCGGCCAAAAGGAACTTTCACCACTGCAGAAGCCCACAAGATCATAAGTGCGACTACATCACCTCTAGATCCAATATGGGGGAGAATTTGGTCAGCTGGTAACTGGCCCAAAGTATCACTTTTCCTATGGTTGGTGGGGCATCGAAAAATATTGACATGGGATAAACTCAGGCGCAGAAATTACCATGGGCCATCAATATGTGTTAATTGTAAATCGCAGGAGGAAACTCTTCAGCACCTTCTGGACTCCTATCCCCTGGCAAACCAAATGTGGGAAAAAGCTAGTTTTCGATGCCAAAGAAAATGCAGAGTATCAGAAGATATCATCGATTCAATCGCCAATGGCATCGGAGTCCATACAAAAGTGAAGTACTCAACCACCTTTGGAGATTAATACCAGGGCTCCTCACTTGGTTTATTTGGAAGGAAAGGAATAAGCGTATATTCAAAGATCAAACAACCCCCATAGAGATCATCTGGAGCAAATTCTGCTTGAACCTTAAGGAGACATTAGCGCTTCGCACTTGGACGCCAGATGATTTTCCTACTTTGGCAAATGAGAAGGCCATTTGGGCAAATTGGAATTTACCACTCCAACAAGAAAACCCACCTCAAGCCCACTCAGAAAGCAACAAAGGAAAAAAGGATACCTGGACTCCACCACCAAAGCACACTATCAAGCTCAATTTTGATGGAGCATCAAAAGGTAATCCCGAAAATGCTGGATATGGGGGAATATTCAGAAATCATGCAGGCTCGCCCCTCCTCATCTACCATGGCAACATAGGATGGGACACCAATAACTCAGCAGAAATGGAGGGACTATGGCAAGGACTCCTCCTCTCCAGAATCCACAACTTTCAACCCCTGGAAGTTGAAGACGACTCCCTCGTCCTCATCAACATGGCCAAGAAAATTCTCAATGGGACTCATGCCAGGAAAATTGCTAAAAGCTAGAGACTTGAAGCTAGATTGGAGGCCTTAGAACAATGGCTTCACAATAATCAAGCTATCATCTTCACTCATGTAAAACGGGAAGGAAATAATGTAGCGGACCTCTTAGCCATCCTGGGAGTGGATTCTAAGTACACTCTCACTACAGGGACGCTCGACATAATCCAAAACCATGATCATGCACAGGAATGCAAACTTCAGATTCAAAAGGAAGCTGCTCCCCCAGATGCGGGTGTTAGCGTTGAGAGTTAACATGATAAGACAGTGGATGGGCGGGGCGGAACGCCACTTGCCCGACCTGCACAGGATACGTGGAAGGGAAATATTACAAGGCGCGTGGCACATCTGCATGATCGTCACTCAGGGTACGTTATATCACCGGTTCGGCTGGAACGCCAGGCTCACAGTGAGGGAATTAAGTTTCACACGCATCAGCGTGCAGTGGAGGGCTCAAGCCATCAAGGGAGCAGTAATGGGAGGCGACTCCCAAGACAAGGCTTGTAACCTTAAAACTGGAGAAGGGTCGAGGGAGATGGTAAATTCGTTGGCTCTGCCGCTTTGCCGGCACTCCTCTGCGCATGATAAGAAACTCAGAGAGAAGGCAAGGAATTGGACCCCGGTGTTGATTATCTTGGTCCTCTCTACGAGGCTGGTCACTCCCCTCCCCGAATATTGCTCAGGTATCACAAGTTGGCCCTCCCGCTCTTTTCTCTTGGCAACTGATATCTGTGTTTGTTTTTGGTTAGTGCACAAGCGCAGGGATTCGGCAAACCCAAAGAACACGCTCATTCTAGGTAGAGGAGGCTCAATTGGGAGGCATCGCCGCATCCAGGCTATCGCCCCACAGCAAAATCTCTGGATCTGGGCCACTATCATCCGCAGGATGCCTCGATTGAGACCTAGAGTAGGCAGTCGCAGAGGGCAGCCGAGAAGAGCCCCAACGGATTCATCCTCCAGCGACTTGAATCATCCTCCAAGGAGAGGGCTTTCTTCTCGCAGTAGAAGAGGAAGGTCTCGAGCCTCTGACTCTCGACCCGGTCTGATTCCTGCCACAGGCTCCGCCATTTTCACCTTTGACAGTGCTCTCAACAGGCCCAGGATCACAACCTATTTTACAGTGGTGTTCCAAGAGGAAAGTTTAGCTCTTGATTTAAGGACACAAGCAGAAAATTCGAGGGCTATCCAAGACCCCTCTTCATCTTTTCAGCTAGCTACGGAGAACACGCCTCAGCAGGAAACAAATGAGCAAAGAAGCAGCGCGCAAGAGCCGATGATGGTAGATCTGGGCACTGATGCTCAGAATGTGACACAGTTAGAGGAACCACCTGATATGGGCTGGTGTCAAATTACTGAAGAGCCCATTCATGAATAGGAAGGCCATCCATGCCTCTCTTTTTGTAGAATGCCCCTCTCCACAGGGTAAGGTTGTAAGGCGGCTTGGTCATGGGTTTCTGGTATTGTCTTGTGTTTCAGTGATCATTCTCCTCTGGTCTTTTTTTTTTGAGTTTTTGATTTGTCTCATGTTTCAGAGATTATTCCCCTGCGTGGGAAACAAAATCGGACGTTTTTCAAACATGCATGTTTTGGATAGAACTGCCTCCCGCAGGAGCAGAGTGCTTAACTACGGTCATGATGTAAATTTACTACCTCTTTGTTAATATAATAGATTTAGCATTACATAGAAAAAAAAAAAGATAAAATAATTATAGTCCGCGGGGCTTTGGATTGACAGTGAATGGGTGCACTGTTAAAGCACTCCTTGCGATTGGTCACTAGTTCAAATCCCTCATGGGTGCTTCACTACCAAAAAAAAAGATAAAATAATTATAATACCAATGAAACTCATGAGAAAAAAAATAAATTAAAATAATAACTTTGGGAAAAAAAATAAAAAAATAAATGTTAATAAAAAGTTGTCCACGGGGTCTTCCATAGATGATGATCTTTGATGTGAAGTCATTGGTTCAATTTTTGGTCTCGATCTGGGTGATAGATTGGATGTTGATAAAGATGTAGTCATGCCAAGCTTAAAAAAAATGTTAATAAGAAATTAAAGCAAAAATTTTAATTAAAGCCTAAAGTGTTTTGTAGTGATGTTGAATAATTGCATATTAAAGGACTCATAAAAAAATTAAAACTAGCATATAGATATAAATTAAATAGTTGATAAAATTCATACTCATCCATACTCGTAAAATTAAATCTTTTATAATATCTCAAGCCAAAAAAAAAAAAATTTTATAACGATCAAAACTCATATGGACCTTAGGAAGAGTATGAATTGAATTTGAACAAACTTAATGTATAAAGACTTCCAAAATTGGACCAACTAAGCCTATTGCTCCACATTGGAATTGGGCTTCATGAATTTTGATTTTTTTAAATTGGAAAAATATATGGTGACCACTGCATTGGAATTGGGCTTCATGAATTTTGATTCTTTGAAATTGGAAAAAATATATGGGGACTACTATTTGATAATTGGAAAAAATATATGGATGACCACGATCTGATAATGCTAGAATATTCTTCTTCTAAGTCACGACCCTATGAACTGAATTAAGAGATTAGATAATGAATTAAGAGATTAGATAATGAGAGGTCAAAATTTTCGGTTACTAAATTTTCTGAGAGTTTCTATGCCACATGTTAGGTGGAAACGCTTCAATTATGTTCAAATGGTTGTGATGAATTGGTTCTATCCTATTCGCCATGGCATCCATTAACATTTCTCTCCCAAACCCAAAGGGCAAGTCTCCTTCACCAATTTATTCTATTTTTCGATTACATAGTTGAAGCTCCAAACAGGACTAACGTAACGGGTAATTACTCGACTTATTCATTCAGAGATTCAAGAATCAGTGGTTCGAACTAGGGGACGTATGCAAATTTTACTGCACTGCTTGAGCGCATGAGGGTTTGAGTGTCTCAACTCAGCGTCGGCTCGATCTTCCCCTCAACCTCGTTGGTTTTCCATGATAAATTGATAAAAATAATATATTGCAATTGAAAAAAAAATAAGTAAAATCCTGAGCTCCTAGTTTAATTTAAAAGAATTGTTCTCGTGATATATCTAGCCCGTTTATAACGCAATGATTTGAGTACCTATGTGATATTGATATACGTTTGTGCTTAAATGGGACCGCTATAGTTTTCTCGAATTTTCTGCTGAAACACAATTATTTTATAATAGTTTTATGGAGAGTTTTCGAAGAGTCGTTTTCTATTAACTCTTTTTGATGACATCTCCACTTACTCAGCTTTTCGATCAGTCATTTCCTAGATAAGGAGAGGATTAGGAGGGAATATAACGGTTTCAATAGATCGTAATCTTAGATGGGAATGGGATTTTATTTTTTTAGCATCACATCATAGCCTTCGAGACCACGAGATTGCAACCTTTGGTTTGAGGAATTGTGATGACAGGTAGACGATGGATATTGGTGTTTTTATTGAGTTCCTAATTTTTTTCCATTTGATTTGAGCATTTGTGTGATATCAATACTATTTATGGAGAATTTCTTCCATGTTTGTGAATATGATTGTTGTTAGCTTGTTACTAAAAGTCGATTTTTATAGTTAGTATTAATTTATCAATATCTTATCATTTCTGATTAGATATAGACATGCATGTGATTTGTTCATTAATTTATAAGAGAATTTCTTCTTATTATTAATGAAGGGATTATTCGGGATGGGATTGTCTTTAAGGTTACCAAGGGTGTCAACTAGCATGATTGACATGCCTGAAATGATAGTGGCTAAGAGGAAGGTGCATCTTGGAAGAGAACCAACCTCACCACATGTCTGGACCCTACCCATGTGTGGGGTTCGCACTCCTTTAGGGCTCAACCACAACAAATTTTGTCAAATTAGTTTAAATGCACGCAAGTGGTCGAAAAGGGACCTAAGTTTGACTTTCCCTTGGATTGCTATCCATTGAAGTTGATCATGCACCCATTTAAGGGAAGAGAACACATGAATTGGTTGTTTAATAAGAGTGTTAAAATGTGTGTCATCACACACACCTGTCCTTCTCTGGCTTCTAATCGTTCAAGTAGTCTTTTTCACTTGTTTGATCTTCAGATCAGGGTTTTTATTTATAAACACACACCCGAGGGTGGCATATTTTTAATAATGTTTCAAATTCCACGGACCATTTCCTACTCTCTCTCAACCACTTCTCACCAACGTTGGCGCTCTACGAATTATGTGAAGGTTCGTCTATATATTTTCATCCTTTCAGCTTCATCTCTTGTTGTTAATTCACTAGTTCTTGATCATCGTTTTGACTCAGTAGTTTGGTTTGTTATTGCAAGTGCTCATGGTTTTTGTTCTCTTTCTACACAAAAAAGCGACACGTCCCTCATTCGCTCTGGTCACTGTACCTCCTAAATTGCTGACTCTGCGCATATATCATTTAGTTTTTGACGTGGTATGTTGTGTCTGGCTCCAACACATTTTCAATTTGGTTCTCATAAAATTATGAGCCTAGTCTTCCCAATTTTACTTTGTATAATTCCCACAAGTCATCCCCAAGTGCAAATCCAATTTATGGCATTAGGATTCACCTCCAAAGATATGTAGGGTTGTTCACCCCTTGTATGGTTGATGATGCCCTTATAATGTTTTTCCCTCACTCTCATTCCATTCTCTATTTTCCCAAAATATCATCTCTCCATTATTGTAGTCTTTGGTTTCAACTTTTGGTCACACGAGCTTAGTCTCATTAAACCATCTGTTTCAATCAAGTTTGGTCATCCCAACCAAGTATGTTTATATCAATTGTCTTCATGGCTCCCCAAATGCGCCTATTGAGTTGCCCGAGTGGTTTTGCACGAGCATCGACCTCTCATTATCGTCATATATTCAGTTGGCACTTAGTGGCTTACCACTTTGACTTTGTCTATGTGGAAGTAAGGAATGAGATCCTTCACTTGGAGGCCAAGGAATTTGGAAATCATACATATTTTCCTTATACTAAAATCAATCGCAGCTCTTTCATGTGGACTTTGGATCTTGGTGAATTTCGCAAAAGGAGACTTCATTTTCTTCACTAAGTGAATCTGCATCGTCAACTAGAAACCTTGCTTCACATGGTCATCTATGACAAGCAAGTCAACCACTACGAGTTATTTGCAAGCCAAGATGAGATCAAACGGATCCTCGAGGACATCATATATGATATTTTCACTAGATTAACATGGGTGGAAATCCACGTGGTGTCTCATTCAAACTCAAACTCCAAATGAGTCTTGCAGTTTCACACGAGTTATTATTAATGCACCAATAGATAATTCACCTAATTCAACTCCAGTGCTCTCTCTAGAGTGATTATATTAGACTAATAGTCTCTTATGGCCATAGGATCCTCATTTTTGTATATGCTATGCCTACTTCTCCTATATTTCTATAGCTCTCAATATGTCTTATTATGCTATGTGTGAAAATTATTTTGTTTGATTTCCGAGTACACACCAATGCACCTAATTACCTATGGGCTAGATAGTTTGAACATTAGTAAGTTTTCCTTCTTATCAATTTTGGAAACCTCGGATCTCTGGAACATGGTTGGTCCATTATGCATGTCTATGGGATCAAAGAGAGATTTTGGGAAACAAAAGTTATCAATGTAACATTTGTTTCTTAATATAATTATCTTTATAAAGCTTACAAAAAAAATTAAGGGTATATTTGATTCATAATCAGCTTCTCATTCTATGCTCAAGTTCTTAGCGTTTAGATACCTTTAACAATTTCTTTTTTTTTTTAGGGAAACCATAATGACTAATCAGTTTTCTTGGAATTTTATCATGGCTAAGTTACAACTTTAGTAATGGAATTTTCCACATTGTCTCACATTCAATAAAAATGATGTAAAACAAAGAATTGCATCTTAATCCTTGAATCCTTGAACGGTCTATCATAAGTAACCATGTAAACTTGAAGCTATATTTCAAGGATAACACACTACCCTCTCAGCGATGTTACTGTAATGGTCTAAGCTTCATTCCAAACAAAATGATAAGCACTAACTCAAGTAGTACAACTATTCTTATAACCAACATTTAAAACCAAGATCTATAGACCTTGGTTTGATTCTACATTTTATATGTGTATGGACTTCACTTCAACCCTCGAGAGGAATTAACACTTTATACACATTTCTATTGCAAATTATGTAGAATTAGTCTTGGAGTATTGAGTTATAATACTAAAAATTCCAACTCCACTAGATTGATTCAATATTTTATATTATTTGTTGAGCTATGGAAACAAGTAGCATATCGAACCTCTACCTTCTACTTGTCTATGATGGAATTTGCCAAAAATATTATTCCTACAATACAATTGAGTCGCCTTGACCATGAAATGAAAATCTATAAATATTCTTTCTAAACTACTTAATCTGCAAATCAATTCAAATAATCCATACTATCATTTTCACTTAATCTGCAAATCAATTCAAATAATCCATGCTATCTTTTCCTTGCTAATTGTAGTGACTTGAGGCCATAATAATTCAAAAAGTGTATGTGCCCTAATGATTAAAAAAACCATAGATAAATATATATAAAAAAAAATATTCAATTTTACAAAGTATAGGCTCTTCTAGGTAAGGCTTTCCCAGGTAATTTTGTCAATGCTTCACTGAAATTTCTTTCATCCTTTTCAATATTTTGTGATGTATAAATAATCTCCATACAATCGTCTCACAGAAACACCTGTACTCTACCACATTTACATTCTTTTATCTCCATCGATATACATATAAAAATCAACATTAACAAATAATGATTAACGCAATAATAGCCTACTATACAAGAAAATATAATGAACAAAAGTCGCACAGAGGTGTGCTTGCCTTCCTCTGCAAACTCAATATCATGGCAAATGAATATACATGAGTGTAAAGAGATAGGCCCCGTGCTTTAATGAAGTATTTGTTCTCAAAACCATTAAATTGGTGTTTAGACTCCACATGCTATAAAAGTTTTATTTTAGTTTAGGGTTTACTTTTTAGTTTTAGGTGTTTATCTTTAAGGTTTTAGTTTTAATATTAAGTTTTGGTTTTGGATTTTAATTTAGGTTTTACTTTTTAGTTAAAAGTTTCAATTTAGTATGATATATTTGAGTGGCCTTTTTTTCTTTTTTTTTGTAAGTTTAAAATAATAAATTTTAACATTTAAATTTAAAATATTATTTTTCATAATATTAAGTTTAAAATATTTAAATTTTAATATTAAATTATGATATAATTAATGATTATTAATTTGATTGATATATGTCTATAAATTTATATCAATTATATTTGTGTTTTTATCAATTATATTTGTGTTAGTATATAAATACTATTACAATAAATATTTAAAACTAATCACAATATTTCCCAAATATCAACCAAAATGAATAAGTATTTAAAACTAATCACAATGTTTCTCAAATACCAACCAAAATAACAGATCTTTTATGGTTAAAACCTAAAAGTTTTTTTCCATTATCCACCCATTAAAATTTTAACAAAAATATGCCTACAAGCTTATCTCTAAATCTGGCTTACAATGTTTTATCCTAATAAGATTTCGTAAACGTAATGGCATTTCCCTGAAAGTAGTTATGAAGATTGCTGGCATTTTCAACTCAAGTCAATAAACCAAATGTTCGGCAACTTATTTCGTAAACGTAACAACATTACGAAATGATACCAACAAATTAAATTATCCAAAAAAATATTGATGTGAGGATGGAATAGGCAGGCATCTTCATCTGATCAAAAAATTAAAATAAACACAATCCCCATATCCCACGTCTGTGGCTATGGCTATATAACCAGACAACCTCTTCTCACTGCAAAGCAATGCACTTGTGTTTCTAGGCCTGTCATAGTGATAGACGTTAGACTACAGTATGGAAACTCATCGGGCCGAAAAGTTTTAGTTATATGACTTGTTCTTGCGCTTTATGTTGTTTCCAACTGCCGAGGAGAAGTTGGGGATATTGTTACTCGGGATTTCTTCAATGAAATATTATCTGGTGCTGCTGATAGCAGTGCAGGAAATAACTTCTATACATACGATGACTTCATTAATGCGGCAAATGCATGTTCCGGCTTTGGCACGTTTTTTAATGAGGCTTCCTTTTGCTTCTGGGAAGAAGAAGAAATTATAGAAGGTGAAATGACAATGAAACACAAATGATATAAGTAAATGAATATTATGAATAGAGATTTACATGATTTCTTTTTTCTAATATTAGGTTAGAAAGTTTCAATGTTGGATGGAAAAATGATGGGCTAACCAGTGAAATGTTACGATTAGGATTTTGATATGCTTACTAGTTGCATGTTATGACTCGAATTTTGCAAAACTTCATAAAACTTAGTTGCCCCTAAAAATAGTTTAATTTCTCAAAGATAACTAAAATCCTCAACTCCACATAAAATTTGAATCTCTTCCATAATAAAAACTAAACCCTATACAAATCAATAAATTTACACTCATTAATATACCCACGTAAATCAAAATAACACACTTCTTATTATAACAATCCCTTTTCATCTACATCAATGAGTACCAATGAGCACCTTCTAGCAAACTGGGAGATTCTCCAACACCTCGGCAGCACCCCGCTTTCACTTGATCTCGGCATACCCTTTCACAAGGTTGGTCGCATTGGAATCCATGGTGCTGTTGGAGGGGGATACATTAATGGCGCCTGCATCTTCCTTGTAGAAATAAGATGCAGGGAATCTTTTGGGATAGAATAGCCATGACATATGTACCGGAAGGATCGGACCCTTCAGTTGTCTCGCTAATCTCTCGCTACCAACACCACGATTATCATTAAAAACAACGAACATGTCCATCAAAACACGATTAAAATAAAACTCAACCCATTCTTAACAATAGATTTTACGGGGAGTTAAACCGGGCAGAAATAAACCAATCCATGTTATTATATATGACAGTTGTATATTTAATTAACTTATCAATCCACCGTAACTCATGGCTGGAGTGTTTTTAGTTGCGGTTATGCTGGTGTTTCCAATTGATTAGTTAACTCATGGCTGGAGCTTTTTTAAGTTGCGAGTTAGGCCCGTATTTCCAATTGGTTAGTAATTTATGGAAGGTGCAATATTTATTACAGTTATTGAATTTGGTTAGAAAATGTAAAAAAAAAAAATTAATGCCCGTATTTCCAATTGGTTAGTTATTTATGGAAAGTGCAATATTTATTACAGTTATTGAATTTGGTTGGAAAATGTAAAAAAAAAAAATGTGGAAGAGAGAATTTTTAGTTATAATAAAAAGAATCCATGAAAGTGGAAAACTAAAAAATTTATGAATAAAAAGTATTAAAGGGAAATATAAAGGAAATAATAAAGAAGAATTAGATTGACATAGATAATGGTAGTTAATAAAATAAAAATATAAGTGGAGAAGAGAATTTTTAGTTGTATAAAAGATATGGATGGGTGGAAAACTCTATTTAAAAAAAAATAATTAAATAAATATGAAGGGGAGATACAAAAGAGATGATAATGAAGAATTAGATTTAAATAAAGGAAAAGGATACGTAGAAAACTTTGAAAAAAAGAATAAAGGAAAAGAGGGGAATTATAATAAAAAAAATTAAGGTAAAGAGAAGAATCCTAAAAGTTGTGAAAATTACATCTAAAGGGCTATAGAAAAGGTAAAAAATTGTAAAAGAATTTAATGATGAGAATGTAGATATTAAATGGAGAAAATTTAAAGAAAGCTGGAGAGAAATAGCTAAAGAATCAAATGAAATAAAGGCACCACCATATAGAGTGAGTTAAGTGACGGATAATAGATTTCCAAAATTAACCTAATTTATATCAATGATTTTGATTATAATGTTGCGAAGTACCATATGGTGAAAAAAAGTGAGTCACTAATTTTAATACATTTGACAAGTTTTAATTAATTTTTTTTGTTGGACACGGATTGTCATTGATGTCAATATGGCAATATTTGAGGAGCAAACAGAGCTATCGAAGGAGCCAAGAGGACCAGACGAAGCCAAGAGGAGCAAACAGAGCTACCAAAGGAGCAGACAAAGCATAGAGCAGACAAAGCCATTGGAGGAGAAAACAGAGCACAGAGCAGACAAAGCCATTGGAGGAAGCAAACAAAGCCAACGGAGAGCATATATATATATATATATATATATATATATATATATATATATATATATATCTATATATATATATATATATATATATATATATATATACGCATGTATTTAAACAGTGTTCGGGGGCCATATATACCACAGAATACACTATGAGGAGCCATTGGGAGGATTATAGTGTATATGCAGACAAAATACACTATCGGGAGCAGAACTCATATATATATATATATATATATATATATATATATATATATATATATATATATATATATATATATATTGACGTTATTGGGCCCATAGAACCCATATAGCATCACCCCTGTGTATTTATTTGTTTATTGCCAAATGCCTTTTACACAGAGAAATCACACTAAACACTTAGCAGATTTGGAAAGCGGACTTGGAACTTTATACGTGGGAGTGTTGAGTTGTATCGGGTCCGGCACATAATATCGCATCGCTATAAGTGAGTGGTTTGCGTTAACGCCGAGCCCTGAACCCTTGCGATTTGCGATTGCCTATGTATATTGCATCAACACTTCGGGAGCAGAGTTACAATGTGTCAAACGGCCCATTGTGATTGCCGATAGTGACTAGCGATGTCGCATCGGACCTTCGCCAAGGGCAACCCCCGATTGCGATACATATACACGTGGACCCGATGCAACATTGTAGATGGGGTTAATATAATATCGCGTCTAGTGGAGGATCGGCCATCGACGATGCCATGGTCTCGATGTATAAAGGACCCCCGGAAGCTTTGAGTGCCGACTGCGATTATACTGTGGACCCGATACAGTATAGATGCGGGTGTAATATTTTTGAAGTTCGCCCTTTAGTCTTTTTTGGCCTATTTTACTCCTATTTCCTGTGTAATTGAATATGTGGCTTGCACGGTGTTTAGAGGTAGAAACAAACTAAGGGATGCTCTAGATGCTTCAGGAAGCCTGAACAATAGCTCAGAAGGCTAGAATCAAGCCGATTGTGATTGTGATAGGACGTGGCATGTCCGTTAAAAGAAATAGTCTCAGTGGATGCTTGTTATCATTGAAAAAAGGGGCTTGTGTTACAGTTTTAACACTCGGTGACCATAAAGCCAGGAAGCGGAATGGAAAGCCAACGCAAAGGAAGCCACAACAACCGAGGAGGAAGCCAAAGAGGCGGTGGAAAGAGGAAACGAGGAGTCAGAGGCATCTGAAATACAAAAAAGCATAAAAACAAGGTGAGATAGTTTTTGATGCATGTATAATCAGTGAGAGAGGAAGCCAAAGAATAGACAAGAGGTAGGAGAGGCTAGATAAGCAAGAGAATAGGATAAAAGTAGAAGCACAACAAGTTTGGGAGCAGAGAACTATAGTAGAACAATTTATATCAGGTTTGGGTTGGAGCCGAAGAGGTTGGAGCCTCAGAACTGAACATGATTGGAATCCTTGGGAGTTGGTGCTCCTAAGTGCAAAACTATTGCAAGACAGAGTTGGTGCTCTGGAGGTTGGAGCCTCACCGAAGTTTGAATTGGAGCTTGGCAACTAATTGCAACCAGTGATCTATATATTGTATTTGTTTCATTCCACTGTTTTGTGTTAATAAAAACATTAATTCCAGCTAGGTAATCCATGTATGGAAAGCTGAAACGAAAGCTATAATTTCTAACCGTTCAAATCAATTTTATGATGACATTCAATAGCCAAATTCCAATATCTACAAATCGGGAAAAAACAATGGTTTGATCCTCGGTCGGATTTGCTTTCTACATTAAGACTTTAATCTGCCCTACCCATGGCATGAAAGGAAGATTGCAATCCTGGTTCCACGTTCTTTAGGGTTTTTATATTTATTAGATTTCATCTTTCAACGAAATACTTGCGAGATACCTTAAACACTGCTGTTGTTCAAATCATTGCCGTGAAGAATTTACACACTGGACAAGACAAGTTTATGAATCCAAATGATGGAATTTACTGCGTTGGGGCCGGCTTTCGTGAATCTAATAAAAAGATATATGCGCCGCCTGCACTGTCGCCATCGTGGGCTACAGAGGACAGTTTTCTTTCCGTCTTTGCAAAATTTGGCACAGTGACTCGATTCTCGGAGTCTCCCCCAGAGCTGGAGAAGTCAGTGTTAGACTACGGCAAAGTGATTTATCATCCATTATGAGAAGTCAAGCTTACCCTACCCTTTAAAAAGTTCTGTAAATGTTTACATCGTTATAGGTTCAAAACGTTAAAACTTACGGGTGGATTTGATTCCAAAATCCAACCCTAAATTGCATATCGAGACAGACCCACCTCGGGATGCTGATTTCCATCATCACTTCCATGTGAAGCGTCCTTGTTTTACGTGCTAAATCGGCGCGCCCTAAAATAATTCTTCGCAACTGACAAAATTTTCATGGCTGCCCCGCTGAGTTAATGGCTCTATAAATTCACGACTTGGGGCTCTTCAAACACCATAACCGAGAGCCTAGATATCAATCTGCTTTGATATTTTCAATCATCATGGGGCTGAAGATGATAATGGCAGTTGCTTTAGTGTACTTGATTCTGCTGGGGGCCTATGCAGGTAAAGCTGCTGCAGCTGTTACTTGCGATCCAATGGCTTTGAGTCCTTGCGCTACTGCAATGTTCAGTCCTAGTAAGCCGAAACCAACAGCTGATTGCTGCAATAAGCTGAAACTTCAGGCTAAATGCATGTGCAAGTATGCCACTGACCCTAAGTTCAAAGGATACATTCAAACTCCTGATGCTAAGAGAGTTGCAGATAGTTGCCATGTGCCATTTCCCAAATGTTAACGAGGTAAGGTGTAAAATTTCTACTTTCGTTGCGATTCTTATAGTGGGTTCTCAAAGTTCTTTATTGCTCTTTATGTGATCAAAGGGATCATCTTGCAGGTACACTCAACGAGGAATCAGCCATTCTAATGCAAAGGATTGTTACAGAACTTGGATGGATCATATTATTATAGTGTTATTAGTAGCATAAGCCTTGGTTTTTATGCCAAGGTTACTGTTTGGTATTATATGATATGAGAGACTCTGTTATGGGAACTCTGTTGACAGTCATTTTAATGTAGCTCTGGAGTTTTATTTAATATATATTTATGTGACTTCGATATCTACCGTTTCATTATCTAAGATCAGTGTCTGCTTGAATATCATTTTGTGTATCCGATAGAAGACTTCAATCATTTAAGAGTATCTTTATGTTACAGCAGCCTTCGTGGCTTTCATTGCTTGGAGCTCAGGTCTTTTGTGTCTGAACAATGCTCGTATATTCTTATGTTGCATATTGATTTAAGATGAGCCCCGTTATTTTCTTACCTTTTCCTATTTGTTGCAAACATTTTCTTATATCACATGGTTAACTTTTGTTGGGACCTTAGTGGGCATTCACGTTAGAGGTCATATAATAGGTATACACATCATTACGCAATGGAAATATGTGAAGGTGATTAACCCAATACTTTCAAATTATGCAAATTTGATGGTATGCATTTCTTTTGTATTTGAAATTATATATATATAAAAGAGCAAGTTCAAATTTAATTGATTTTTGGGTTAATGTGAATGGCTAGTTTTACAAGGAGTGATGTTGTAATAGTGTTTTTATTAACAAATAGTGTTTTTTATTAACAAATGGTTGATAGGTTGTAATGATATGTTTTTTATTCAATTTTTTTGGTGAGATATCTTATGTGTATGTAGAATAACATTAGGATATATATATTTTATGGTGTTGTGGAATAATTTTTATAGTTATAAGAAATTTTTTCTCTTTTCTATTCAACTTATGGTTACAAATAGTCAAATTGTGATGCTTCATTCTAATGATATTTTAAATTCTTTGTGATTTGTTCTAAGTTAACTTTCTTAATAAAGGAAAAGTGTTATAAATTTTATTTAACGATAAAGAGGAAGTTAGATGCAAGAGGAAAAATAATATTAATATTATCCCATTCAAAAAATGAAAAGTAAGCTATTTACTTAGCCTTCTAATTTGCTTATGGTTGTTAAAACTTTAAGTGTTGAAATATTTTTTCCTACATAAACATTCAATCTATACATTTTGCTATTATTTTTAAGTCTTTAAATTGCCCTAAAAAATAGAGCATTTGGAATGAAGGATCACCTATGTAGCTTCCTTTTAAGGAATTAAGAAGTCAAGGAACCATTTTAAATAACCTAATCAATTATAGAAAAATTATTGAATTTATTACAAATTATAATTAATTCTCTTCCAAACATACTCATCTAATACACTTATGTGTACAATATTTACCATTAGAAGAAGTTCTACTTGATTCTAGAGTTACTTTCACTCTTTTATTTATTTATTGTAAGAGCTTGTCTATACCCCTTTGTGAGTGAAGGAATCTTCCCATTCCTTACAGTCTCCTTGTGAAAAATCATTTTCCTATGTTTTATGACTTAATTTAATGTAAATAGCTAATTTTACCTCTCTTTTAGATATTAACAATAATTTTTGGATTGGACCCTTTACATTTCTCATAGTTCATCTCTATCCAATAAGATTATGTTGAATAAAATGATTCTTAACTCTGAACTTATGTGATTTATTGCAGTCTCATGAACTCAAGTTTTAGTGTATAAAATGATCTTTTAATAATGCTCTTTTAGATATCAATTCTATGACACAATATCACTACTATGATCCTTTAAGTCATGGCATTGGACATATTTGGGTCAAGCCATTGAGATTTAATATAATTTATTTCTCCATCATATGTCTCTTGATAATTTTAAATAGTTTTATTTGGATTGAGGTTAAGTTTATGAGTTCATATGCATTTTTTAATGTTTTTGTTAGTTGAATATACATTATTTATGTGTTGTGCTTGGATCCATACATATTGCTTTCAATGTACAACCATTTCATTATGATCTTATCTCTTTATAATTGTGTGGTACTCTTATAAACCATGGTGTTGTTACTAATTCAAAAGAAAAACAAATGACTAAATATTTTTATATGTCCATAAATGGAGCTAGTTTAGATTATTAATGCTATTTCATAATCCATCAATAGAGTTGTATACATGTTTGTTCTTGTCATAAATACAAATTGTTGATATAGGATATTATTTTATATTATGTTAAAATTGAATTTCATTTCATATTGCTAATATGTAGACATATTGAGAATCCTTAATTATTCCAAATCTATCGCTTTTTACCCAAGTTACAATCTTCTAAGGAAAATTGTAACTTGGAAAATGATGGGGCAAACCATAGAACTAGAGAATGCACCCTCAAATTCAAAATTTAAACCATATGTAATAAAAAAAACCTTTAGCACTTGGACCTTTAGCCCATGTCACCACACCATGTGAATGATTTCCTAGAGTCAATGGTCGTTTGCATGATGATGTAAGCGTGAAGTCATCATGCCCACTTGCATCCTGTGAGGGGTGCATGATGTAAGTTGTCACACATATTTAAACTTTTTGCCAATCCAAGTGTGTCAAATCAACCTACCACATGGTATTGTCACATCACTATATTGATGTCACTAGATGATGATATTTGCTTACTGTGTAACGTGGCCACGCCACTCGTCTATAAGTTGCCATGTGGCATCTAAAATGACTTTTTTGTATATGTCATCTTAATTTTTCATGTCATGATGCACCACATGTTCATGCATAACTCGACTATCATGGCAATGAAAACTACGTAGATGGTCACTTGTTGTCAGCGTCATCGCAACTACCCAATCAAAAAGTGTCTTGTGTCATCCCTGGATTAGTCATTGTGCTATACTAACTCGTGTGGATGTTCCCTTATCTCTGCCATCCATTTTGTGAGAGGTGCAGACTCTTTAATAACATTAAAGGCCATGTAAGTTCTAGTCAAGTCTCAGATATTCCATTGACCTAATCAATGAACCATGGATGCATCTGAAAGTTGCACACACTTTAACATATCAATATTTTGGTTTCTTTCCCTATAGCTTAGGTCTCCAGTAGTGTTGATTTTCAAATGGTCATAGCTTGTCATCTTGGAAGATTTTTTCAAAATGGAATACACCATTGGAAAGGTATCAATGAAGCCTATGCAAGCATGTTATTTTTATAATCATTAGGGCATCATAACCTTGTCAAAAAATCAATAAAATTAAAAACTCTTTGACTTCACTTGATGAGGACATGCAATATATGCAACTTTCATATTTCTTCCTTTGGACCAGTGAATGATACTATTGCTATATCAAACATCCCCTTTGACATCAATGATACCTTGTTGTCATCAATGACAATACTATGTGTGACAATCTCCCCAATTTTCATTTATGGAAACACCAGTAGACATTGATTCTCATTTATGTAAATTAATTGAACCTATATATGCATCAAAAATTCCTCCTCACATAGTGCTAAGAGCTCCCCCTATATGAATTCAAAGATGCCTCCCTTTTTTCTTTCCTTTCTCCTATCAATGTTTGCATTCTCTCTTCTAATATTCTTGTTCCTTCTACTCAAATTTAGTGTTTGTATCAATTTCTTAAATCTATCTTCCTTTGAAATCAATGGGAAAAGGTCACGAATGTATATAAAAACTACAATACTCATGGGTGAGCCTGATCTTGTAGTGTCTCCATGTCTGTCATTTTTTTCAATGCCTGCATCTTCTAAGTATATGTCAAAACTCCAAAAATTGTTCCTATTCATGTGGACCTAACAAAACCATGTTCCCTTCCTACTAAGATATGATCATTATTCCATTCTGATAGAGTCTCCCCGTGAGATCATGTTCTTTCCTGTGAACCTGGTCAAATTCTCATGCTACCAATGTCACTCCAAATTGTTCCTGCACTTTCTAAATCCCCCTAAGAACTTACTTCCCTCTTTACTGCATCTTATAATACATGTCTCTTACATATCCTTACTTTACATTTAAGATATCGTCATCAAATCACATTATAAAATGGAATGTATCATTGTTCACATGCTATTTTCATATTAAAGTGCTCATCTTACCTACATAGAATTGTTTATTCAAGTTTTGATTCAACAAATGATATTCTTGAATAATCCTTCACTAGGAGATTAGATTCAAGGGATTATATCCAACCTTTGTGGCTCCTATATCCCTCTCCATCCTATAGATCTAGTCATATGATTGATGGAAAGCCCCTCTTTTTTGTACCATCTTGAGTTGAGTTTGTAGTCTGGCTCTATATGATCTTTGTCATGACATGTAACATTCAACATTTGGCTTCAATATTTGCAGAAATGGTTGAGTAATCCTCCTAATTTGGTCCACATGCCTCCATCTAGGAACTTGATCATATCATATATAGCTCATCACATCATAGGTCCTACAAACTTGTTCTTTGTGGCCAAACTTTGTACATGAGAAATAATGACCAAGAAACTTATTTTTATACATGTATGCAAAGGAATATATTTACCTTCTGAAGTTATTCCTTGGAAGAGCCATATTCATTTGTTTCTTTCCAATAGTTGCTTCGTTTGTGCCTATGGATCCCTTATGAATATTCCTTTTCCCAAGATATTTTATTCATTCATTCGAACTTTTTGATTTTGTATAGTTTTCTACTTCCTGGAATTATCCTACATGTCATTGAAATGAAAATGCTCAAATTAGTTCATCATTTTCTTGGTATCTTCAAAGGAGGTGTTGCTAGATGCAATGAATGTCTAGTTCAGCCTCTTGTGATGATGTTGACTTGGGAGACCATTTTTCTTGGGTTCCTCACAACCTTCTTGATAGCAAAGACTTGTTTTAATGAGAAGATACCTTTGCATGCTAAGAATGTGATCTAGGGATTCATTCCCTTTGTGAGACCTTGATTTGAATTGATAAAATTATTTTCTCAAAAGGATAAGTGCTTCCTCCACCATCTCACAAATTTGTTCCTTCTCATTTAGCTATTCAAAGAGGAATTTATTTACCCTTTTTTATTTTTCTAGTTCGATTTTGAGAGGAAGAATGGTGTCTTCATTTGGTTTTTTGTCTTGAAGCCGATGCATTAGTTATCTTTTTCTTTTTATCGGAACTTTATTTCTTTTAATGCACTTCTAAGTTCTCCCTCTTAGTATATTTCTACTTCATGTTCTTGAATCTTGGTGATGAATAATATTTCACCATTTTCTTCATTAGTCACACTTCCATTGTTTTCATTGTCACTTTTTTCTTTTGAGTATAAATTCTTCTTCTTACTTGCTTACGTATTCTTTTGATACTTGTAATTGACTCTTGAATCATCATCACTATTATTCATCTTAGCATAAGGACATTTAGATGCATAATGACCTATCCTTCCACATTCATAGCACTTGAAAGGAAGATTAACTTTGAACTTTCCCATTCCTATTCTTAAGTTTTGGACAAAATTGGTTTCTTCTTCAATAGGAGTTGCAATGGAGCTGATAGTATTTTATACATAATGAAAATGATATGAAACCTTATCCTTTTTCATATTTCCATTGCAAATTCTCTCCATTTTTAACTCATCATGTGTGTGTGTGTGTGTGTATTGGTCTTGATAGATTTTACTACCAATTTACCTATATCTAACTTTTAGATCTCACACCATTTGGAGTTGAATATAACATCAATCCTTCGTCACATATATGACTAAGACTCAATTGATTATGCTTTAGTCCTTCTATAATACAAGACATCATGGGCTTTTGTTCTACCATTGTTAATGGTAACAATGTATTTTCCAATGATTCTTTCATACACATTGTTTCCAAAAATTAATTTACCTCCATCAATCTCGCTGATGCTTATAAACTTGCTTCGATCCCATGACATGTGTCTTAAGCAACCACTATCAACTTACCACTTCTATTTTTTCTTTTGAGAATATGATATGAGGGCACAATATTATTCTTTCTCTTTCCATATTTTAGGTGGACATCTTTCCTCATCTTGATTGACTTTCCAATTCTTGACCTTCTAATTAAAATAATGGCATAGAGAATGACCATGAATTATTTAATTATGACCAAATGTATGAGAGAGAAAATAATGACCAAAGAAGTGTGTGTAGTAGCTGGTGTATTACTTCTTGGTGCTTATCTTAGCTCAAACATCTTCCCAAATTTCCTTAGTTAACTGACTCACTATATTTTCTTCTTCTTTGAGATGATAAATTTTGTCATGTATTTCTTTTAAGTACTTTTCTATTTATCCCATCTACTTCTCAACCCATCAAGTTGTTTTGTTTTGTTTTCACATTTTCTTTTAAACTCCTACAACTCATATTCTAGGAGCATAATAGAGTTTTCATCTAAATCTATGTTGCCAAGATTCCATGGATCTAACTTGATGCTTAAACTACCATGGATATTCCACTAGACAATTTGTCACAATAGATCTAATAATAATATATTAAAATTATGAATTTCTACACTATTATAGCTTTATTAAAACTCCAAATCTCTAAATTTAATCGTAATTAGTGCATGTGTGTGAATGAAAATTATGCAGAAAAGTAGGGAATGAAAAAATAAGATCACACACACATATAAGAAATAAGATATTCTCTGGGAAACCCTTTCGAGAGAAAAAACCAACTAGAAGGTGAGGCTGCTTCGCTCTCTTTTTCTGTCTCGAAAATAAGGCTACATGTACAAAGAAGTAATGCATCTGCCCTGTGGGATGCTATAGTGCACAAATCCTCTCTATGTGCTCTACCTCCTATCTCTCCTATCTATCTTTACTCGAGTATGGAACAAATTGCTTTCGAAAGAATGGAATGTCGCTTCATTCTAATGGCTCAATTATAACACAACCCAATAGCCTACTAGTGGTTAAGTTTGATTACATCAACTCTTAACTAGAGTTACAATATAGAATTTTATAAAGTATTTTACATCAGAAACACATGTATAGTCCCTTTTCCATGAATAATGGTGGCTGATGAGACATCCTCTCAAACCATGGTGGTGAAAACAGGAAGGTCAACTTCTGAGTGACATAACTTTTGCATACAAACTCTGATTGACGCACTTCTTGTGCCATTGGAAATATAAATTTGTGTAGAACAACATGAAAAGGTGTTTGACTTAAGCATAAAAGTTTTATCTATAAAAAAAATGTCATTTGATGCCTCAAAATTCTCTCGTGAGCTTATTCCTAAACTGTTTCCTTTATGAATGCATCAATATGGATGAAAAACAATATAATTATCCAATATGGATAAAAAAATTTAGTAGTTAACTATTTCTAAAGGTGGCCTACTTTGCTTACACTTATTGGACCAAACATCACACTGAGAGGGGAATGTTAGTGAGTGTGAGATAAATTCTACCATTTCATAAATTTTATTCAATAAACAATAATATTACAATGAATCATAACCATATGAAATATATCAATACATAAAAAAATGCATCATAAATCTAATAATGCATCAAGAAGCCATCACATCAATCACAGAGAGACAAAATATTTTACATGGAAAACCATATGGGAGATAACCACAAGTTCTTCTTCTTATTCGTCAATTCATTACATAGACTTGTAGGCACTAACCTATTGGAATAAACTACCCCCAAGATATACAATATGCTACTTGTTATAGGCTACAACCTAATTGAGATACCAACCTAAAATATGTGCAAGCAACAACTCACTATAGGCTAGAACCTGATTAGGAAACCAACCTCAATTATAAGAAAGCTTTGACATGCTCTGATCCAAGTGGATTTTGGTGGCCACCTACCAAGTCCACTTGGACCCCCACCATTGTTTCTTTCAGCTTTTCATTTTCCTTAACTGTAGCACAATTTTCTATTTTTAGCAGTTTTTTCAGGTCCTAAACTTCCCGAGCCGTTTTGAGGCCCTAAACGACATTTTTTTGGGAACACTGGGAGCAACATGCATCCATGGATCGATGTTTCTCTTCCAAAATTCATATTTCTTGGATAGAAATTTCTAACGAGATATTTTGCACATCAAACAAGGATCGTATGCCAAAGTTATGACACTAAGAAGTTGATGTACCAATTTACCCAAACAGGGCCCACAGTTTTGTGTTTCATATTCTAGGGTTAGGTTTTTGGATGTTTAGGGTTTTCCATTGTTTCTCAACATTGAATAGGCCTTCGAGCCTCATTGTAACACAATTCAAAGGCATGTAGCCACCACATCTCTTCTCAAAGATAAGCTACCATCACCCTAGCTAGTTTGTTTCCATTTTTGTTTGTAAGCATATTTCAGTATTTTATAGTAACGAAATGAAGTATTATTTCTGTTGCATCTCTATATGTATGGTTATATTTGTAATTTGTTGCGTTCTTGTTTAAATATGGATCAGTGGTATCAGAGCGGTCTTCTCTTTCTCTGTCTTTCTTTGCATGTCCCCAATGAGATCAGGATATAAGGAGTTAGGGCTTGAACTAGTTGAACCTTTGCAAGACCAACCTTGCAAATCCTGACGGCCTCCCATGGCAGATGAAAAGAAAGACAAGGGGGTAGGAGGTCCTATCAAAATCTTGCTCAAAGAGGCCCTCGAGCAACAAGGGAATACGATGATGGACAACTTTTCCCAGATCCTTCATTGGCTACCCAGGGGTGACACATCTTCTTCCAACAGCTACTCTGGAAGCACCATACCCTTTAAGGTATAAGTTAACTTTGACATTCCCATATTTGAGGGTCAAATAGATGCAGACGATGTAGATAAATGATTAAATATGTTAGAAGGGTATTTTTCTATTGATCATTTTGCTGGCCGAGAAAAGATTACTTTCGCTCTTCTCAAAGCCGCCCCCCACATCAAGGACTGGTGGGAAACCTACTACGAGCAGAAGGATGAAAGTACGACCTCATTGTTTTCAGTCGCACCCACTTGGAATTCATTTTGGACTGCCATTAAGGAGAAGTAATACCCTATTAGAAGCTATGAGGATCAATACATAAAGTGGACCATGTTGCAGCAGGGAAGGGATCAAGACGTGCTAGAGTTTACCAATATTTCCATACCCTTCACACAAAGTTGGGTATCAAGGATTCATAGCAGCATTTGGTACTCAAATATTGTAGCTGCCTGAACAAGTACATCCAAGAAGAAATAGAATTCTTGAACAGCCCCTCGCTTGGTACTACATATCGATACGCCGTCAAAATCGAGCAAAATTTTAAATAGAAGAAGTGATACTTTAGATTTGTGAATCTGAAGCAAGGGAAAGGTGCCCCCAAAATGCAGAAAAAAGGACAAAGCCAAGGCGGGGTGGCCCAAGACAACCCACCGAAGCTGCAAGCAAAGAACAGTGTCGTGAAGTCGAAAAATGACACAGGAAAGTGGTGTGAGTTCCATAAGAGCTCCACTCACAACACAAGTGAGTGTCAGGCAAAGCAGTCACTAGTGGCTGAGCTAGAGGTTTCAGAATCAGATGCATGTTACAAATTTGAGTCAGAACCTAACAAGGGGAATGACAATGGGAAGTAGATTATCGATCCGAAGCCTAATGCCACCATTACCACCACGAAGATCCAAAAGGAGGAACCCAAAGATCCAGAGGAGGAGGAGTGTCTCTTCCACTCCCAGATGTGGGTAAAGGGCTCCCTGCTACAGTTCATTGTTGATAGTGGGAGCCAAAAGAAACCTCATTTCGACAAAGGTCGTGAAACGGCTGGGCTTACTGACCATAGCACATCCACAACCGTACACCATTGGGTGGCTTCACCAAGGATAGAATCTTTGCGTGAGCCAGCAGTGTCACCTTCAATACAATGTCAAGCCCTTCACGGATGAGGTATTGTGTGATGTTGCTCCCCTTGATGTTTGTGATGTATTATTAGAACAACCATACTTGTGGAAGCAACATGTTGTGTATGAATTAAGGCCCCGTGCTGTTATTGTTACTTTGGGAAATTATTAGATACCGAGGTAGCCCTGCCTGCCACCATCTCTTTAGTTACTGCAAAACAATGCAGTAAGCTCATTTCCAAAACTGGGAAATTTGCTTTCATGATGATACACCCTCAAGGAAAGAATAAGATGGTGGCCATGACCTCTAGACAAGGACCCTCCACATGACAACTACAGATGGATAAGGTTGTGGAGGAGTATGACGACATCTTCACCTCCCCCACAGGGGTTCCTCTACATTGTCAGGTCAAGCACTCCATCGATCTGACCCCAGGTGTGCCAATTCCCAATGGACCAATCTATCAGTGCTCCATTCTAGAGAACGATGAAATCAAGAGGTAGATTCAGGAGCTGCTACAAAAAGGTTCACATCCATCTGAGTTCATCACCTTGTGGGAGCCCGATCATGTTGGTATAAAAGAAGGATGGTACTTGGAGACTTTGTATTGACTATTGGGTGCTAAACAAGATAACTGTCCATAATAGGTACCTAATCCCACGAATTGATGACCTCCTGGACCAACTAAAGGGGGAATAATATTTCATCAAGATCAATTTGAAGTCAGGATATCACCAGGTACAAATCGAACCTTGCGATGTGTGGAAGATTGCCTTCAAAGCCAAGGAGGGCTTTTCAAATGGTTGGCTATGCCTTTCGGATTGACAAATTCTCCTGCAACCTTCATGAGGCTAATGGATGACATCTTGCAGCCATTCACCAACTCATTTGTAGTGGTATATTTGGATGACATCCTGATCTTTAGCCAGAGTTGGGAAGAGCACCTCCACCACATCTAACAAGTTCTCCGAACACTGCGGCAACACAAGTTATGTGCCAATTTGGAGAAATGCACTTTTGGCATGACCCAGGTTCAGTATCTGGGATACAACATTGATGAACGGGGGGTGAATGTGGAACAAGCTAAGATCCAAGTCATTCGGGATTGGCCATCTCCAACCACTCTGACAGAGCTCTGCAACTTTATAGGTCTTGCCAACTTCTACCATAGGTTCATGTTGGGATTTTCTCATATCACTTGGCCCTTGAGTCATGTCACTAAAGGAGGAGTGAAAGCAAAATTCTTTTGTCTGAATCTCAATAGAGGGAATTCAGAGAGTTGAAAGATCGCCTTTGCTCGCACCAATGCTCGCATTACCAGACTTGCAACAACCATTTGAGGTCAAGATAGATGCCTCTAACTATGCTATTGGGGCAGTCCTTACTCAACACGGGCATCCAGTGGCATATCACAATGAGACACTTTCAGACACAGTCTGAAAGTATCCCACTTATGACAAAGAGATGTATTCCATTATGCAGGCCCACCGAGAATGGAAGCATTACATTTTGGGGAAGGAAACGGTCATCGACACAGACCACTGACCCCTACAGTTCATACAGATCTAAGGGAAATTGCATAATGATCACCATCAAAAGTGGTCCACATACCTGAAACAGTTCCATTTGAATATCAAATATAAGAACGGAATCACCAATAACGGTGCAGATTGCCTTAGTCGACCACTGATCATGGCGTTAACCACCGTGCTCAACTCTTGTGGGCACGAGACTTATGATTGGCCACTTCTTTACAAAAGTGACCCAGAATTCGGCCACACATACCAGAGACTTTTGGAGGGTCAGCATGTTCTAGATTTTCACCTCCACGATGCCCTGTTATGCCACCTGGGTCACCTTTGTGTTCTTTCAAGGGAGCGTGACAAGATGATTTGTGAATCACACTATAGTCGGCTTACTGGGCATTTCGGGGTCGAGAAAATGGTGGCAATACTAGAGAAGTATTTCTATTGGCTGAATCTTTGACAGGATGTCGCGAAGTACATCAAATCATGCACTGCCTGCACCATTTCCAAACTAACCATCAAGAAGCAAGGCCTCTATACCCCGCTACCTACCCCTAGTTGACGTTGGGAATCCATCTCCATGGATTACATGTTAGGGCTTCCTTCTACTAAGCATGGAAACGACAAAGTTTTTGTGGTCGTCGACAGGTTCTCGAAGATGGCTATTATGGTGGCCTGCAATAAGAATATCAATTAGAAGCCACTGCTAAACTCTTCTTTGAATGAGTGAGGGTATACTTTGGGATCCCACAGTCTGTCATATTAGATCAAGATAGTAGGTTCCTCAGTACATTTTGGTCCAGTCTCTATTTGATGCTGGAAACCAAACTCACTAAGTCCACAACCTTCCATCCTCAAATTGATGGCTAGACAGAGGTTGTCAATAGGATGATCATACACATTCTACGCATGTATAAATCGAAGAATCCATGCACATGGGATGAGAGCCTCCCCTATGTTCAACATAGCTACAACCGGGCTCTCCACAGCTCGACTGGCCACAACTCTTTTCAGGTGGGCTTGGGATTCCAGCCAATATGTCCCATTGATGTGGCCATGCCATTTGCAGCTACTCACATATATTCAGATCATGCCCAATCTGAAACAGATAAGGCAAACAACTTCATTGAGCACATCCAACATATTCACTAGTAGGTCCACAAAATTATGGGGAAATCAAATGCCAAGTACAAGCAACGACATGATCAACATCGGGTGCCATACAAGTTTCAGGTGGGCGACAAAGTCTAGTTGCATTTGCAAAAGGAATGCCTTATCGGAGCCTATTGAAAACTCAGACCACTCTGATATGGACCTTACACCATTACTAAGGCTATGGGAGACAATGCATTTGAGCTCAGCATTCCCCCTATTCCTTTGCCTACACCCAGTGTTCAATGTGGACTGCCTTCAGCCATACTTTCTTCCATTACTAGACACATACGACATTGCAGAATAGCTCACACCAACGGAATTAGATCTAGATTGCATGGAACAAGCTGCAACTGATCAGATCATGGACACACATATCAAGCACCCTTGCCACCAGAATATCCAATTGTATCAAGTTGTTAAAGCAGGCCAACTCCTTCACCAAGGAAAGTGGCTCACTAGGGACAAAGTTCAACAGAAGTTTCCTCATCTCATGGAGGAACTCAATGCAATGGGAACCATTGCTTCCTAAAGGGGGAGGAATGATCCAGGTGGATTTTGGTGGCCACCCACCAAGTCCACTTGGATCCCCACCATTGTTTCTTTCAGCTTTTCAGTTTCCTTAATTGTAGCACAATTTACCATTTTTAGCAATTTTTTTGGGCTCTGAACTTCCGAAGCCATTTTGAGACCCTCAACGACGTTTTTTGGGAAAACTGGGAGCAACATGGGTCCATTGATTTCTCTTCCCAAAGTTGTAGTTCTCAGATAGATATTTCTAACGAGATATTGTGTGTGTCAAATGGAGATCGTATGCGAAAGTTATGACCCCGGGAAGTTGATGTACCAATTTACCCAAACAGGGCCCACAGTTTGTCGTTTCATCTTCTAGGGTTAGGTTTTTGGATGGTTAGGGTTTTCCATTGTTTCTCAACAATCAATAGCCCTTCGAGCCTCAATGTAACGCAGTTCAGATGCATGTAGCTTCCACATCTCTTCTCAAAGATAAGCTAGCATCGCCTTAGCTAGTTTATTTCCATTTCTGTTTGTAAGCATATTTTAGTATTTTACAGTAATGAAATGAAGTATTAGTTCTATTGCATCTCCATATGTATGGTAATATCTGTAATTTTTTTCGTTCCTATTTAAATCTAGATCATGCTCTAGGATCCAAGTTGATTGAGGAACCAACCTTAATAATGAGCAACGTACAAATTGCTCTATGCTCGAAATTGAATGAAGCTCCAAACTCAGTTGAGGCACCCACCTCCTTCTTGAACCTCTTGTTGAACTTTTTTAAAAAATCTTTCAAATTGGATCCTTCTAATCTTAAAGTAAAATAAGTCTTGAAAATGAATAAGTTGTTGTTGTTATACTACTTTCCATGTACTGCTATACCTTGTCACTGCTTTGATTCAACATTTTAATCAATATGTTCACATTTGAATCATCTCAAAAAATGCTTCTATCATAAACTCAAAAACATTGTAATATGGTCACAAAGCTTCAAAAAATGTAACAAATATTTTGGTTATCAAATATATGTCAATAAGTGATTTCATGAATTTATATGCATCCACCTTTGAACATTGATCACTGTACATCTTCCGGATTTCAATTTGGTTCAAGAATAAGCTCAAAAACTGAAAATATCCATTAAGAACCATAATAAATATAACCATTATACAAATCTCCTCTTTTAGGGAACATTAGATAGAATGGTCATATTTTGGCGTTGGAGCTACAAAATGTATGTTGTTGGTTTGGAAAAATTCAATACAATGACATTGAAAAAAATAACCTAACTTATTTACTATTGGGACTCAAACTAGGGTCTCATCCAATAAACTACCAGTATGCCACAAGCTGAGCTATATGTTGAACCTTGTAAAGCTATGCTTGATACCTTCTTTTGTTATGAGTGTTATAATTCAAAATGAACTGAATTGATTTTAGAGTCACAATACTCTTGATTCACAATCAAATATACATAGTTACAAGCTCATGTAGTTATGCTGTGACATATAGCCATCCACATGTCTCAGCTCTTGGGGCAGCCTGGTCTTCAACATGTCAATCCACGTTGTATATGATCTATGTCAATGGTTCCATGGTGTATGTATTCTATGTCAATGGTTCTAATTTTGTCCCCATACATGGTGTGTTTGATCTACATGGAAATGTATGCACAATATAAAAGAAAACTCTAATGATGTGACCAATAGAGAGATAGATCAATGGATTTGTTACTAGTACAAGGCCAATTAAGATGATATTCCAATATCTTTGTCAGGAGTTAATTCTCATTCATTCTGAATATGCTTCAACCGAGATCTAATCTATTCCCTCCACCAAATATAGTTGAAGCTTAAGCCTTTGTCAGGCATTAAACTCTCTCTCTATTAAAGTTGGAGTTTTGACCTTTGTTGAGATTTAAACTTCATTTTATTATTGTAACCAAACCTTTGCACATCAGGGATTCCCATTAGTAATGGAACCAACCTAGTTATGGTTATTCATAACCTTTATTCACAATGTGAACTAGAACTATTATGCCATATGCAACATTTCTGATGCAAACATAACGAGATGGAAGTGAAAAATGTAACAAAAAAAATAACCAGATGAAAGCGTAGCTAGAACAAGCACAACCAGATGAAAGTGAGACTAGAATAATAACCAAAGCTCAATCTTTCCATTACTTTTCCTTGAATTCAAGGATAGAATTGGATTATTGTTCGATAATCATTGTGCCTTTTTCTAATGATTATGCACACACACACACACACACACACACACACACATATAGATATATATATGAATTTTGGATGGACATGGGCTCATGACAGGTTCAATCATAGAATTGAAGAATGCACTCTCAAATTCCAATTTTAAACCATATCTAATAAATCCAACCTTTGGTGCTTAGAAATTTAGCCTATATAACCAAGCTATGTGACGTAGTTCCAAAGGGTCCATGGTTGTTTACATGATGGCTTCATTTCATGTGGTAGCCTATGAGGGGTGCCATATGTAAACCATATATGAAGTTTTGGCCATTCATAATGTGCCAAATCAGCCTTTCATGTGGTAGCTGCCAGGTTGTGCCACATCACCATGCTCATGTTACTAGATGAAATCATTTGATTACTATGTAGTGTGGCCATGTCATGCATCCGTAAGTTCCATGTGACATATATGTTGACTGTGTTGGCTAAGTAGTATTAATGTATCCTATCATGATGCACCACGTGTTGATGCATAATTTGACCACCATGGTCGAGAAGATAACACATGTGGCTCGTCTAATTAGTGCACATGGTTCTCCAACTAATTAGTGCACATGTTCCCTTATCTCTATTGTCTAATCTATGAGAGGTGCACACTCTTTAATAGTGTTAAAGGTCATGGAAGTTCTGCTGAGATTTTCCATTGACTAGATCAATGAACCATGTATGCATCTGAAATGTGCCCACTCTTTAACATATAAATATTTTGGATTCTTGACATATAGTTTAGGCCTCTAATAGTGTTTATTTTAAAATAACCATAACTTCTGATCCGGGAGGCTTTTTTGAGAGTGGGATATACATTGGAAAGGTATTGATGAGACTTATAAAACCATGTTGTTTCTACATCATTACGGCACCATAACCTTTTCAAAAACCCAATAGAACTAAAACCTCTTTGAGTTCACTTAATGAGGGAATGCAAGATATCCAATTGTCATATTGTTTCCTTTGGACACATGAGTGTTACTACTATCATCTTTAATATCTCTTTTGACATCAATGATACCTTGTTTTCATCAATGACAACACTATGTGCAACAATCCATACTAAGAATGGAATAAATTACACATCTATTTTATTTTTCTCTGCATAAAGTTGGTACAAAATTATGTTATTTATTATAGACATTGAAATATTTTATTTATGGCTAAGGCTAAAATATATTTTTTATTATTAATATATTTTTGTTTTAAATATTGCATGTCTATGAAACATAGAATGAATTAAAGATCATGGAATATCAATAATAGTATTTTTACATGATATATGTATACTCCATATTAAGGATCTAATGAATTATATATCTCCCTTATACTAAAGAGTTATATTTTCTTTTTTACTTTCAATTACTTTATCTTTCTATATAAACTTGATATAAAATTAAGGTGGAAAATGAATTGTTTTATTTCTATTAAGTATTGACCTTTTTTGTTACTACTATTTTTAGTTTTTTTTTTAATGTAAGTATTATTTTATTATTTTTTAATGTAACGTTATTGCAAATCTACTCTCATAGTATAAATAATATTATTAAGTATCATCATCAATCCATTTTAATTTGGGATTTACGGGGCCTTGAGAAAATACTCTTAATGAGGTCATCAATGTCATAAATTAGATTACTGATGATGACACTATCAAATTAGTTGGTATTTGCGTGGCATCTACCTTTTTTAGCTTCCAGGGTGAATTCTATGAACAAACATGTGCAGTTTCCATGAGTTCTCCAATCTCCCTTATTGTTGCTAACTTATTCATGGCAGATTTTGAAACCAAAGCTTTGGCCTTTGCTAAATTGCAACCCAACCTTTAGAAAATGTTTGTTGATGATACTTGTGTTGTTTGACCCCATGGTAATGAGATGTTGTATTTGTTCCTTGTTCATCTTAATTCTCAATTTGAATCCATGAAATTCACAATGGAGGTTGAGGTAAATGGTAGTCTTTTGTTCCTTGATGTTATCCTTCATAGAATGGAATATGGTTCTTTGTCACCAAGTGTTTCACAAAAAAAATCACAAGGAACAATATCTTCATGCTAATTATCATCATTTCCTTGCGTAGAAATTTTAAATTCTTAAAACCCTTGCTACTCATGCACTAAGGATCTCGGATAATAACCACCTAAAAGATGGGAAATCTCATCTTTCTGATTTTCTTTTTAAATAATGGCTATAGTAAACATCAAGGTCTTGTAGCTTTTCAGAAAGCTAGTAAATGTCTATGGATTAAAAAGGCTCGTGATGAGCAAGTTTCAAATGTCTAACTTTTGTTTATCCATGGGACCACTTATAAGATTGCTCATATTCTTAAAAATAATAATATTTTTGTTACAATGAGAAGCTCCCTTAGATCTGTTAAGAACTTTGTGAGGACATGAAAGTGTTTACACAAAGCCCTCCTCATGTGGGATTCCCTACATTGGAGAAACTAGTCCCTCCATTAATTTGAGAATTCAAAAACATGCAACACACGTTAAGCATAATCGTTCCTGCTCCTTAGTTATTGTTAAACATGCAAAAAAAACTAAGCACCATATTTGCATTTTGGATTCCCGAGTCAACATGACGATTGATCATTTGCATCATAGGAAGTTGAGAGAAGCCATTCAAATTGAAAAATAGGCAAAAAATAATCTCAACAGAGAGGATGGTTGGAAATTGAATAAGAATTGGATTCCTCCACTCTCACTGTGATTATATATCTATATATATATATATATATATATATATATATATATATATATATATATATATATATATATATATATCCTTATTTTTGTTTATTTTTCTAATTAATCTTTATACTTCTTATATGGTGTTATATATATTATTTTAATATAACAGCTATTTTTTCGAAAGAAATCACATTGAAGATTTTAGTAGACGCGTTATATTATCTTATTATAATTTTATTTATTTAGTGTTCAAATAATATTATTTGTTAATAATTATTTTAATTGATCACTGAAAGGTAACGATTTTATATATATTAATATTTTATTCCCATTCATTTTTTTTTCACTTACTTATTTTTGTCTTTTATAGTAAATTTATATTCTAGTTTATCCTTGAACGATTACTTTACCAATTATTGTCATTATTGTTTTTATCTTCAATTCATATTTTTTCTTGCTTGACTTTTACCTTAAATTGTTATTCTGAAATTTATAGTTATAATAATATTATGTAATAATAATTTATGCTGATATAATAATAAAACTTGATTTTTTTCTCCTATTTTTTTGGATTTTTCCCCAATCTATTAGATAATATAATAATATAAGATATATTATTAATTTATCCAAAAAAAATTGTTCTTTCTTATTTTTATCTATAATTGTTTTTTAGGTTTTTCCTATTTCTAACTATTAATTTCCTTAACCATTTTTATATTTTCAATAGTTTCTTATATATTTAATATATTATTATTCATATTTTCCTATATATTGACCAAAAACTTTTTAAGATTATTTTATTAAAATAATTTATATATTTTTTAACTTTTTAACTCTTTTTTAAAATTTTTTTATTAAAATAATTTATATATTTTTAAATTTCAACCATCAAATTTGGTTGATATGATTAATTTGAAAGTTAATTGCCAAAAAATCAAATATCTAGAGGTGCAAACTCTTAAAAAAGTATGCATGTGATTCATGTGAGAGTTCACTACATCTTTAGTCATGATAAATCTATGCTACTATAAATATATTTTTAGAATAAATAAAAACATTAAATGTTTTATGTGGAAAATTCATTAATTATGAAGGAAAAAGAAATTGAAAGAAAAAATTAGGGAAAAAAAACAATGGAAAGTTAGACATTGTAAATATTCGTGAATACATTGATTAAAATAATAAATTTTAGAAAATAAAAATTAAAAATAGATAGAATAAATAAACATTAATAAAAGGTAAAATATCTTTTTTACTCATGATAAGGCCAAGCTTAAATTAAATTACACTGAAAGATTGATATTAAAATTTAAGGAAGGACAAGGAAGGAGGGGTTAATAAAAAATACAAGGAAAAAATAAAAAGGAGATGATAAGGAATAATTAAATTAAGAGTTGGAGAAAGAAAAATAAATAAAAGATCGAGAATTTTCATTTGAAATAAAGTGAAAAAATGAAAGAATGTGTAGAAAAAAGACAAAGAAAAAAGATTAAAAGAGGAGTATAAATTATAAAAGAAGAATTAGGAAAAAAAAGGGGAAAAAGTAATAAAGAAGGACATAAATTAAGCTAAATGTATAAATGGATAAAGTAAAGGAAAATAATAATGAGAGAATATTAAGAAAAAATGAGAAGAGAAAAATAGAGTAGAGAATTAAAAAAATATAGAAGAAAAGTATTAAAGAATTAAGGGAGAGAGACCAAGCTAGGTTATATGAGCTAGATGATAGATAATAGTTCTCCGTAATTAACCTTGTTTACATCCATCATGTCAAATAAAATTATGGATTATGGAGTAAAGAGAATGTAATTAGAGAAGATAGGTCTCATCAGGTGTAACACATATAGGTAAGTAATTTTAAGACAATTGACAAGTTTTTATCAACTTTTTAAAAAGGTGTATGTAAAAATGTATATTTTGTAATAATGAGAATGTTTTTAAAATTGTTTATTTATATATTATAAATTTTCATATTTAATATATTTTTTTTAATTATTTATTTCTAAGGCTTAGATTTAAAATTTGAATAATTGTTTTAATGTTATAATATATATTTTTTTCAGAGAGAAAATCTTCATATGGTCGAAGCCTACAGATATTTTTACAATCAATATGGCCGAAGCCAGCAGAATACGGCATAGCTGTTACAAATCGCCAAGCGAAGGGCCGCCGCAGGACTCGAACACGGCTGGGGTGCGAAAGCTCATATCATGCACGTCATGTGTATTATAATATATATTTTTAAAAATAATATAAAAATCATTTTTTATATTAAATAAAATTAAAAAACATTTTTTATGTTATTATAATAATTCTAAATTAAATTTATAAATAATTTTTTAAACAAATTTCAATATCAAATATATAACCTATATAATTTAAACACAATAACGATTTAAACACAATAAAGATTTGCAATCTTGGGGACTAGTTGATTTGCTTCAAGTTCAGGCCACTTCACGTTTTATAACAAAGGGTTGAAGATGAAAACAGTTTTTTAAGAATGAAATTATCACCAAAAAATAAAGTTTTTTTCAGAGGAAAAAATCTGTATATGTTATATTGAGATCATATAAACTATTTGATAATTACATGATTACATGGATCGATTAGATGCCATCGATCATATAAGACGCATCGCATCGGATCTCTGTCATCCTATGGATAAAACAAAAAAGGAGGATAGATTGTTCAAAACATAGTTACAAGTATTCAGCTGATAGAATGTATGCACTGTAACATATTGTCAAAAAGTAGATATGCAAGCAGATGTGGAGCTGCCTGAGAAGAGGCCGCCTGCAGAAAGGAGCCATCATCAGTTGAGATCTAGTCGGGTGGCAAGGAGCCAGTAATCAGAGAAATGATGGACTCGAGAGGAGGATGGGAGTCCTGAAAAACACAGCAGCACCGCCACTTCCAGACATGCCAGATGGTGAGGAGGAAGATGGCTTGCCACAAAGGTCGCTGAGAGGACCACCAGAAGAAGGCGTCCTTAACTGAGGGGAAAAGGAGGACAGGAAAACCATAGCCGGAGGACAGCTCGATCCATATAGCAGAGGTGACAGTGCATTGGAAGAACATGTGGATGTTCGTTTCCAATTCAGAACGGCAGAAGCAGCATCGACTTGGACCCTGCCAACCTTTTGATTGAAGAACATCCCAGACGAGGTTCCTGTTGTAAAAGAGAAGCCAGCCGAAGAGAGTGGATTTGAGAGGGCAAATGGCTTTCCAGAGTTTGTGAGGGAAGGGGGAGGGATGAGGCGGGATGAGTGATGTGAGGGCGGAGTAAAGACGTCTAACAGTGATGGGGTGGATGGTGGAATCAGTGGAGCAGATGAGGGTGTCATGGGTGCCCAGTTGAAGGATGTTCAGGCGGGAGAAATGAAGGGTGGCGGAGGACCAATGGGGGCGAAGGGGGGGGGGGGGAATATGAAGTTGTTGGTCCGATTTCCAGATAGGCGACAGAGAGGACCATGAGTCAATGAGCATGGACCAGGTGAAGATGCCCCTGGAGTGGAAAAAGGTGAGGAGGGCCGGGGAAATTTGGGATTCAAGGTTGTGTAGGGTAGGGTCGAGTGCAATGTAAATGGAAGAACCAGAAAAGAAAGTCCATTTGAGAATACTGAAGAGAAACCGTTGATTCTTACGAAAGCAACACCAGATGGGAGATCCATGGCGAATCCCAAGAGTGGATCTTCTAAGCCAGAATTCTAAATTCCGACCTTTTAGATACTTCTGTGTGATAAGAGCAGACCATGGGCTGTTCCCGAAGATGGCCCTGTAATAAAGTTACAAGCGAGAAATTCTACCCAAATTTCCCACAATAAATCAATCTCTCTTGCTTGCACTACCATCTCATCTATAAGTGAAAGAATGAAAGAATGTGTAGAAAAAAAAGGAAAGAATAAGATTAAAAGAGGAGAAGTATAAATTATAAAAGAAGAATTAGGAAAAAAAAAAGGGGAAAAATTAAAAAAGACATAAATTAAGCTAAATATATAAATGAATAAACTAAAGGAAAATAATAATGAGAGAATATTAAGAAAAATGAGAATAGAAAAATAAAGAGTAGAGAATTAAAAAAAACTATAGAAGAAAAGTATTAAAGAATTAAGGGAGAGAAAAACCGAGCTAGGTTATATGAACTAGATGATAGATAATAGTTCTCCATAATTAACGTTGTTTACATCTGTCATGTCAAATAAAATTATTGATTATAGAGTAAAGAGAATGTAATTAGAGAATATAGGCCTCATAAGGTGTAACACATATAGGTAAGTAATTTTAAGACAATTGACAAGCTTTAATCAATTTTTAACAACTTGCATCTAAAAATGTATATTTTGTAAGAATGAGAATGTTTTTGAAATTATTTATTTTTATATTATAATTTTTCATATTTAATATAATTTTTTAATTATTTATTTCTAAGGTTTAGATTTAAAATTTGAATAATTGTTTTAATGTGATAATATATTTTTTTAAAACTAATATAAAAATAATTTTTTATATTAAATAAAATTAAAAATCATTTTTTATTTTATTATAATAATTCTAAATTAAATTTATAAACCATTTTTTAAACAAATTTCAATATCAAATATATAACCTATATAATTTAAACACAATAAAGATTTAAACACAATAAAGATGTGCAATCTTGGGGACTAGTTGATTTGCTTCAAGTTCAGGCCACTTCACATTTTATAACAAAGGGTTGAAGATGAAGCAGTTTTTTAAGAATGAAATTATCACCCCAAAAAAAAAAGTTACAAGTGATGAGCCCCAATTTTTGGTACAATTTGGGCTCATTTGGCCTACTTGCTTTGCTCAAACCATTCATATTTTATTGCTTATGCATTCATTTCTTGGTTTATTCGTGTTGTTTGTAGGAAGAAGGGTAGGCATTCTATCTACGTGACTAATACATGATGATTTCAGGTTTTTGGCATTAAAAGGGAGCAAAGACCACGAAAAATGAGACAAGGAGACAGTAAGGTGGCACTGTTGGTTTTTAGGAGAGGATGTCCACAGTCTTGGGGACCTTCCTCGTGATTCCCACCATAGCTCCGAGCTCCAACCAATCTCCCCACCGAGCTTAGAGGCAGCCAACCGTTCTACAGCAACAACAGTTACAACTGTTCTACAGGATCAGCAGTTTAACCTTCAGTTGGACAGTCGAGCTCCACAAATCAAGGAAACCTATTGGATTATCATTTTGCATAAATACTAAGGCCGTAGCCTTTGATAGAGGCTTTTTGAACTTTTGCATTACTATAGTAATTTTGAAGTACGAGCTACAGCTCGGTGTTGGTTCTTTTTGTAAGCCAGTTTTGGCATGACATCAGATTTTTGGTTATGAATAAAGGCAGGCAGATTTTGATCTCATTCTGAGTTTCTAAGGGAGCTATAGCTCTCAGGTTAGGGCCCAACCTGAGAGCAATAGACCTCCTCTGTGTTGTAATGTTATTTGCCTTTCGTTCCAGCACTTTGTTTCTTTACTTTGACATGCAATTCGAATTTACAGTCTGCTGATTTAGTTTTTATGAGATCGAATAGGATTAGTTTATGGTGAAGTTGCTTCCAGTTGCTTAGATTAGAATAGGATAGTTATAATTCATTGGAGCTCCAGAAAAAGGTTGAAAGGACCTCACTGCCATCTCTGTTGGGGATTGGGGTGTAGTCTGAACCAACCACCAAAACCAAACACAGTTCTTTTCACGTCCATGCAAGCTGCAACAGTTACTTTAGTCGTAGATCCATCCATGCACTTTGGTCTTGATCATTACTTCTTCATTCCACTTCCATGCACGAGTTTCTTTCACAAATTGCACTGCTGTTCATTGGTTCAAAATAGCATAGTTAACGTAGGTTAAAGAGTTCTCGTTTTTGGTGACATTCAAAGACAATTTGTTTCACCTACACATCTCCACACCATTCCATTACCTTCCTCTTCTTGTCAACCACACCTAAAGCCACTCAACCGACCTCTGTTCAGCTCGTTTACCTTCCAGCTCTTCCATTACTCACGTAGCTCCATTTACTTAACCTTTCATTGATCCCATCCTTCCAGCCATCAACCCACTGCATGCACTCTTTCTCCATCTGACTTCTCTGCTCCTGAGCCATCACCAGTTCCATCTCCATCTCACCTATCCTCCCATACCACTCCATCACTTCACCATCTCCCAAAACTCCCACGGTCGAACATCCTGTAGAATTTCACAGACTTCCTGTAGAACCCCTGAGTTCCTGTAGGATCCCCTGCAGACTTCCTGTAGAAGCCTGCAAACTCGGTTGCTGAGCATCCGAACGTGGTAGACTTCTGTGGACTGATGCTAGAGATCCTCTAGGGCCTCTCCTAGCCCCCCCTGACCTTGCCCATGCTTTCCTTCCATTCGAACCGCTCCTGCACAGTCAAACCCTAATCAAAAGCATCATCACAATAAATCCAACCACTTAATGAAAAAATACAAAAACATGTCTTTTCAGATGCAAGTAGCTTAGATGCATGTATTTCAGCTCACTGCAAGTAATGGCATCATTGGTAGAAGTTTCATTCACAGTTTTGCATTGTAAGGGCCTAGCTAGTCAAATTAGGGTTTACTAGGGTTTTCATGCTTTGTTGGCTTTCAGTTTCTTTCTGCAAATAGATTAGCCTCCTTTGAGTTAGATTTCGTCCATCACTCATAAAGCTTCTTCTAGGAGCATATAGAAGTTGGCTTGAGCCCTAGCGGACTTGTGCCAGCTGACCAAGTGACAGCTGCGACAAGAGCTAGTACTTGTGCATACAGCACCGTCGCTTCCAAGTTTGTACGAACTACCGGGTTGATAAAATTAGAGATAGGAATCTCCAGGAGTTGTAGCATTATTGCTACAATACTGGAGCCCACCATCTTTTTGGCGCCGTTGCCGGGGAAGCGTCAGAGTATTAGTAATTGTTGCTTTTCTTCTATTTTCTTACTCTTCCCTTCTGCTAAGTAGTTTATTTCATTTCCATTCTGCAAAAGTAGCATAGACATTTCCTGCTTTCATAGATTAGCATTTCCTGCTTTCATAGATTAGCATTTCCTGCTTTCATAGATTAGCCTTTCCTGCTTTCATAGATTAGCCTTTCATTTCTGCAAGCGTAGACTAGTGTTTCATTTCTGCAATTTCATTTGAGCAAAGTAGATTAGTTCTTTCCTGCTTTCAGTTTAATTCTGCATCTTTCATAGTTAGTTGTAGATCAATCTGTTTCAGTTTTGCAGGTACCAAAGGAAAAAAAGCAAAAACAATCAAAAGAAAAAGAAAGTATTTTCCATTTCATGCCTCATAGGAACCGAGATAGATCAGGCAAATTCCTACCAAACACCCCCACCACATCACTGAGTCACCCTTCTCTCTTCTTTGGTGACAGTGACCCAGAAGAACCTATAGGTGAACATCCAGAGATATACAAAGATCCTATAGTAGAAGAAGAGTTAGAGACCACTCCATCTGAAGCTATGGCTGACAATAGAAGAGAAGATGAGAGAATAGAAGGTGCCTTCCCCATCCGAGAGACCAATGGAGAAATGAAAATGAAGAACATTAGCCCCTCCGCCTTACCTCACTTCCATGGACTGACTACTGAAGATCCTGATACCTTCCTGTTTGAGTTTGCTGTCCTTTGTAGAACCTATGACTATACTGAAGATGAGCAAAAGCTGAAACTCTTCCCTTCAACTCTTAAAGATGCAGCATTGCGCTGGTTCATGGGATTACCTGGGAATAGTATCACCACTTGGGCTCAAATGCAGCAAGCTTTCAATACCAAGTACAGGGATTATTGTAGGTCTAAGGAAACCAAGGGAGAAATCTTTCGGATGACCATGGGAAATGATGAGTCCTTAGAGGATTATGAGGAGAGGTTCCAACTAAGCTATAAGCGGGCCAGGTGCACACTTGACCCTGAATCCCTCAAGTTGGTCCTGCTTCGAGGAGTCCCTGAAGACCTCTTAGATACCCTTCACATGTTAGCTGGGGGGGACATTTACCAACTGCCTTATGAGAACATCAAGACTGTGTTTAGAAACCACTCCAGGGTAGCTAGGAAACGAGGTAGGGGAAACCTCCTCTCAACTAGTGTTCCTTTCTCCAAACATGAGCTTGCAAATCAATTAGAAGATCTCAAGAGTGAGGTGAGACAGACCATTGCCATGCAGCTGGACACATTCAGAATCCAACAGAAGAAAGAAGAAGCTGAGAGAGCCTTGTCCGTCTTCTGCCCTAGGTGCACAAGGAGACACCCTAAGAACGAATGCCCATTGCATTCAGTTGAAGTATGTTTCGTTTGTGAGGAGGACCATCCCACAAATCAGTGTCCAACCTTACCTGGGTTTAAAGCCATGTACCAAGGGACAGAAGCTCCCACTGAACCTCTCTATTACCTCAACCAAAGGAGGCCACAAGGATCTAGACCTTATCAGTAGGGGATGCAAGGGGCATCTCAAGCTTATTACAACCCCAACCAATCGACTCCTATGCCTTCTTGGGGTCCCCCTGCTCATCCTTCATGGTCCATGCCTCCTCCATGGTCTTATCCACCTCAGTACCCCACTCAACCTACTTCTCATTCATATCATTCACATGCCCAGCCACAGCCTCAATGGAATGCACCTCAGTCGGGGTGGAGGCCCCAATACAACACTCCTCCTGCCATCTTGCCTCCACCACCAGTTCAACCTCAGCCATTACCTCCTGCTCCTCCAAGGAAACCTCAAATGCCTGCTCAACCGAACCCGAACCCCAACAATAGACAGGCCCAGCAAGTATACACTGGGGAAACCTCATGCCCTACCTATGCTGTGGAGATCCAGGAGATCAATCTTCGATCTGGAAAGACTCTACCAGATCGCCAACCTCCTCCCCCAGAGGATGAGGAAGATAAACAGGAAAGTGAACCAAAGGCTATTCCACCCTTTCTTGAGAGACTAACAGCCACCACACAACCCAACCCAGAGGAGGATGAGCTTCTCGGTGAGCTCAAGCAGTTGTGTGTAAAAATACCACTTCTCCAAGCCATCAAGGATGTGCCAATATACAACAAACTGGTTAAGGAAAAGTGCTTCAAACACCCAGGCAGGCGGAAGAAAGATGCTTCAACCATTAATTTCATAGGACAACTGTCTGACCTTATGTTAGGACAAGTCATCTGCCCAAAGTACCTAGATCCTGGAAGTCCTGGAGTAGATGTCCACATCAATGGCACCATCATACCTCACACCTTGATTGATCTAGGGGCTACCATTAATGTGATGACCAGGGATACCATGCTCAAACTCAATCTTCAGGGTTCCTTTAGGAAGACCTCGACAGTACTGCAATTAGCAGATCGCTCCACCGTGACTCCCGAAGGGATTGTGGAGGATGCCTTGGTCTCTATTGACTCTTGGGAATACCCTACAGACTTCCTAGTTCTGCAACCAAAGGCAAAGCTTACTGGATATCCTCTCATTTTGGGAAGGCCTTGGTTAGCTACTGCAGATGCTTACATAAGTTGTCGTGCAGGAAACATGACCATCAAAAATGGTCCCATGTCCAAGCAGCTAGTCCTATACCCTCCTGCCCAACCCTCCTTAGAGCATGACTTACCACTCTGGTTGGAAGAAGGAGAGGAAGACGAGGTGTACTCAGCACCTCTGTGCACCTTAGAGACCACTAGAAGAGACCCCCCAACCGAGGATGACTTGATCGAGACCTTGATCCAGAATCCACCTTCCAGTGCACTACCCTTAGAGAAATTGGTGGAGGATGCCCAAGCTAGCACCTTAGTGGATCTTTGTACAACCAACCCTGTTACTTCCAGAATCAAGAATGTGGAGTTCGGCCCTGAGAAAGCATTGAAGATCAGCTCCTCCCTATCTCCTTCCCAGGAAAAGGAGCTGTGTAGTCTGTTGGCCAACCACCTAGATGCTTTTGCTTGGAGCTATAAGGAAATGAAAGGAGTCCATCCTTCGATCTGTACCCATCATATATACATCAAAGAGGATTGTAAACCGGTTAGGCAACCTCAGAGGAGAATGAATCCAGCCCTTAAGGACATTGTCAAGGAAGAATTGCAAAAACTGTTGGATGCCGGATTCATCTACCCCATCTCAGATAGCAAATGGGTGTCCCCTCTAGTGTTGGTTCCCAAGAAAAATGGGAAATGGAGAATCTGTGTGGACTACCGAGAACTGAACAAAGCTACCAAGAAAGACCATTTCCCTCTACCTTTCATAGATCAAGTGTTGGATGGACTGGCAGGAAAGAAGTTCTTCTCTTTCCTGGATGGGTTTAGCGGGTACAACCAAATCCAAATCAGCCCGGAAGACCAAGATAAGACCACCTTCACTTGCCCTTGGGGTACCTTTGCCTACCGAGTTCTTCCCTTTGAGCTATGCAATGCTCCTGCTACCTTCCAGAGATGTAGGAATTTACAGGGTAAGTTCCACAGAAAGAATGCCAAAAGGACACCGCTCACAACCAGATCTCAAATCAATACACCAGTATTTTTGACGTGGTTAAAACCCTCAGAGTGCAAGGAGGGAAACAGTCCACGGCCTGTCCCAACGTGGGTACTACAGGCAATTTATTAATCAAAGAATGAAAATTTACATAAGCTTCTCTCATGCACGGATTACCCGAACAATGACCCTCCATGCGCTTTAAATAGAACTCATGGACCAATCGGGTGTCAAGCCACGGATCAAGTGTCGGTAATACCGAGGTGAGAGTGAACCGTCGGATCACTACATATCGTGACCGTCGGATTGTAAGTTACAAAATGTACAACGGTAAAGAAACACACTTTACCTAACTCTAACCTAACTCTATACTAGACCAAGTTGAACTTAACTATATCCTATGTGTCGGAATATCCTAACATCCCCCCTTAAGAACAACTTGGGATAGGATTGAAGGATTTACAAATATGACACAATAGGAGAAGGAAGGAGGCACTAGAGCCTATCCCCCCTTAGTGACAACTTCCTGAACTCCAAGCATATATCGAAGTTTAGTGAACTTCGCCTCTGTGAGAGCCTTTGTGAAGATGTCTGCAACCTGATCATCTGTTGGACAATATTGCACTTCAAGAACATGGTCATGAATGAGCTTTCTGATGAAGTGCATGTGTAGTTCAATGTGTTTGCTGCGCTGATGCTGGACTGGATCTTTGCATAGCTGAATGGCACTTTGATTATCACACCAAAGTGTGGTTGGATGCTGCTGCTCAAAGCCAAACTCTGATAGGATCTGACGAAGCCACAAGGCTTCCTTACTAGCTTCCACGGCACCACGATACTCTGCTTCTGCTGACGAAAGAGAAATGGCAGCCTGTTTCTTACAAGCCCATGTAATAGGTCCTGAACCAAGAGTGAAGACATAACCGGCAGTAGACTTCCGATCATCAGGGTCACCAGCCCAATCAGAATCAGTGAAACCAACTAACAGAGGAGCTGCTTTGGCACTGTAATGAATCCCAAACTGTACTGTACCTCGAACATAACGAAGTATTCTTTTAGCTGCTTTCCAATGACTTTCACGGGGGTTTTGCATAAAACGAGCAACAAGGCCAACAGCAAAGGAAAGATCAGGACGAGTATGGGTTAAATACAAGAGTTTTCCGACAAGTTGACGGTATAAGGTAGCATCAACTTCAGGAGAAGTACAAGAGACTGAAAGTTTGACTCCAGACTGAAAGGGAGAAGGGGCTGGCTTACAGTCTTCCATGTGAAAATGACGAAGAATATCACAAGCATACTTGGACTGGGAAAGGAAAATACCCTCTTGGGATTGCAAGACTTGAAGACCGAGAAAATAGTGTAAGTGTCCTAAGTCTGTCATTTCAAATTTCTTTTTAAGGCTAGACTTCACATGGTTTATAAGGTTGGGATCACTACCAGTAAGAATAAGATCATCAACATAAAGAACAAGGATGATAAGAGAGTTGCCCACTTTCTTGGTGTAGACAGTATTGTCAGAATGACACCTAGAAAAGCCAGATTCTAAAAGAAAGCTATCCATTTTGGCATACCAAGCCCGAGGAGCTTGCTTGAGGCCATAAAGGGATTTCTTAAGTCGACAAACAAGGCTGGAGTCTGTTTGTATGAAGCCAATGGGTTGTTCCATATAGATTTCTTCCTGCAAGTCCCCATGCAAGAAGGCAGATTTAACATCCATCTGATGGACTTCCCATTTTAAAGAGGCAGCAAGGGAAAGAACAAGGCGGATAGAGTTCATTTTGGCAACAGGGGAGAAGGTTTCAGTGTAGTCAATGCCTTCAACCTGTGAAAAGCCCTTAGCAACGAGACGAGCTTTATGTTTATCAACTTTCCCATCTGGTCCATACTTGGTTCTGTAAACCCATTTACATCTAACAAGTTTGCGTCCCTTTGGTAGAGGAACAAGATCCCATGTATCATTTGTCATCAATGAATGATATTCTTCATTCATAGCTGCTTCCCAATGTGGATGGCCTGAAGCTTCTGCAAAAGTGTCAGGATCATGATTTACTGGAGCTTGAGCCAGTAAAGAAGAGGCTCTTTCAAACTGAGAACGTGTACGTCGCTGATCTGTAGGATCACCGGCAAGATCACCTGCTGCATCCCGAGTAGCACGGACCCATCTTGGAAGTTGAGGATCCTGAGAAGGTGGGGGAGGATTATCATCCTCGCTTTCATCATCTGAAGAAGAAATGTTTTCAAAAATAGAAGAGATAGGAAGAGGTGGCACATCCGCCGGACTAGGCTCGCAGGCCGATTTATTTTCATCAAATTTTACATCTCTTCTAATGATAACATTTTTGGACTTAAATGGAATAAGTCTATAACCTTTTACATCTTCAGAATATCCAACAAAAGTACATTTCTCACTCTTAGGTTCTAAAGCTTTATGCTTTTCATCTGGAATATGGGCCCATGCTTCACTTCCAAACACACGAAAGTGACTTACATCTGGTTTAATGGAACTCCAAGCTTCTTCTGGAGTGATATTCTCTAGAACCTTAGTAGGAGTGCGATTGATTATATAATTTGCACAATTAATTGCTTCGGCCCAAAAACTAAGACTGAGTCCTTTAGATTGCAGCATACAATTAGCCATTTCCTTTAAGGTGCGATTTTTCCTTTCAGCTACACCATTTTGTTGTGGAGTGTATGGAACAGTATGTTGCATTTGAATTCCATTTTCGGTGCAAAAGTTGATGAATGTGTTTTTAACATATTCTCCACCATTATCAGTTCTTAGCTTAAGAATTTGATGTCCAGATTGTTTTTCAACAAAGGCTTTGAAGGCCAAAAAAGTGTTAAATACTTCGCTCTTGAGTTTTAAGAAGTATACCCAAGTGCGTCTGGAGAAATCATCAATGAAAGTTAAGAAGTACTTGCAGCCAGAGAATGAAGCAACAGGAAGAGGACCACATAAATCACTGTGCACAAGCTGTAAAGGGGCTGAGGCGTGCCAAGAGGCACGTTTGTCAAAACTGTCCCGATGATGTTTTCCGAGTACACATCCGGAACAAACACCATCTCTGCAAGATACCATAGGAAGACCTGTCACCATATTTTCTTTACATAGATGCTGAAGGGAGCGATAGTTTAAGTGACCAAATCGCTCATGCCAAAGTTTGCTCACTTCATCATTATGAGCAACAAATACTGAGGGAAGATTGGATGACCCAAAGTTGTGAAACTTATACAACCTTTTGGAATCATCAGCAAGACCAGTAGCTAGAATCTGTTTAGGATCTTTTAGATCCTTGATTACAACATCATGAGGTGAAAATTCAACAATTTTACCTTCACCTGAATGAGTTATCTGATAGACAGATAGAAGGTTGCAGGATAAGGTTGGAACACATAATACATCATTAAACTGACCATTGTCTAGATGAACAGTTCCAGTCCCTACAACATTAAGAGATCTATCATCACCAATATATATATTTTTGGTGTTACAATCATTTAAAGAAGAAAACATGGCTTGGTTTTTGGCCATGTGACAAGAGGCTCCAGAATCAATGAGCCACTCATGAGAATGAGAAGAAGAAGAAGATACATTTAATGCATAACCAGACTGAGATGATTGACAATGACATGCAGAAAGTGCCATTCCGGAAGTTGAAGTTGAAGTAGGCTCCACATGGATGTTATGTTTCTTCATTGCGGCTTCCAAGGCTTCCATCTTCTTAAAGCATTTAGATTCTAAGTGGCCATCTCGATTACAAAAGTTACAATGTCTATCAGTCTTCTTCCATTTGTTTTTATTGGTCTTATCATTTTGCTGAAATGATCTTTCATTTTGAGGCTGAGATGGTTTAGGACCATTCTTTTGAGGATATGACTTCTTAGGATTCTTTGAATTTGGTTGCTGCTGGGCGGCTAACGCTTTCGTGGAAGAGTTTCCAAGATTAAGAAGACCAAGGTGTAAGAGTTTTTCTTGTTCTCTTATTAAGGAATCACAAAAGGAGTCAAAGGAAGGGGCCTTGTAGTCTTGTCCTTGACAAATGAAAGCTTCCCTTGTAGAATGGAAAGTGGAAACAAATACAGAGTAGGCTGGTCCCAACTTAGTAAGGATGGAATAAATAAGGTTACCATCTTCTTTCTTAACTTTAACACCTTCCAAGAGATATCTAAGGGTCTTGAATTTGGACAAGAAATCTTCAATGCAAGAAAAATTATTAGGATCCAAAGTAAGCAGCTCATTTTCAAGTTGATGGGCTCTAATTTCATTTTTAATCCCAAAAACTTTAGCAAGTTTTTCTAATGCTTCATGAGGAGTCTCAAGTCCTGCAATGTGGAATCTAAGATCAGGAGAAATAGACATCCCTATCAAACCACGTGCTTGATCTTGTCTATTTTCCCATTTTGCCGCCTTGTCTTCATCTTTTGGTTTCTTCTCTTGGTTTGTGGCTATTCTGAAGAGACCTTTACTTCTAAGTAAATCTTCCATGTAGGCTACCCATTGGAAGTAGTTAGTGCTGTCAAGAATGACTTGGCATGGACTTTCCATTTTAAAAAAACTGAAGCTGAAGATGCTGAAAGTAAGTGTTCCAATGGATAGATCTCGAAAAAATAGGCGGTTTTAAAAAAAACGGCTCTGAAAAAGGCTTCCGGATGAAGAAGTTATGGCTTTTTGAAAAAAAATTGTTGACGTTGCCGGCAAAGTGCGCGAATGTGCGGGAATGAAAAAATCCGCCCCCACAAAATGGAGACTTGAACCCAAGACCTCTACTCTCTTAAAATAGCTTTGAACCAATTGATCTATACAAAAAATTTGAGAGAGAGAGAGAGAGAGAGAGAGAGAGGGGGGGGCCTTGGTTTGCGTGCTTGCCTTGAGAAAGCTCTTTTTCCCTACAAAACACAAAACACAAAACCCAACACGAATATGCAAAGAAAAACGAACCTTGCGGCTCGAAGTTAGCTTTAGCCAAAAAACTAGAAATTAAAAAAAAAAAATCTCAAAGTTAGCTTTAGCCGAAAAACTAAATATTTTTCTCAATGTTTCTGATTTTCCGAGATCACACTAAGGTGCAGGGAAAAGAGCATACGCATGAGAAAAATCCTTCCTTTCTGTTTCTGATTTGCCCAGATCGCACAGAGTCGCAGGGCAAAGAGCATACGCAGAAATGAAAGGTATAGATCCGGTTAAAAAAAAAGGCTAAATAAACTGAGACCGAAATAAGCAGAGAGAAAATAACAGTAAACTGCAAAAAAAACACTGTATACCTCCCGATCTGAAAAATGACGCAGCTAGGGCTACCGGAAACCTTTTCGCGTGAAACGAAAGGGGTTCCTCACTGGAACAGATGCTCCGAACGCAACAGAGCAGTCCTCTCGGCCCGAAAGCAGTCAGAAACAGCAGATCTAGGAAACGACAGCCGCATGCAGTTCTACCGGCTTCAGATTTGGATCACCAACGGACGCGGCCCTCAAATAGCTCTGATACCATGTAGGAATTTACAGGGTAAGTTCCACAGAAAGAATACCAAAAGGACACCGCTCACAACCAGATCTCAAATCAATACACCAGTATTTTTGACGTGGTTAAAACCCTCAGAGTGCAAGGAGGGAAACAGTCCACGGCCTGTCCCAACGTGGGTACTACAGGCAATTTATTAATCAAAGAATGAAAATTTACATAAGCTTCTCTCATGCACGGATTACCCGAACAATGACCCTCCATGCGCTTTAAATAGAACTCATGGACCAATCGGGTGTCAAGCCACGGATCAAGTGTCGGTAATACCGAGGTGAGAGTGAACCGTCGGATCACTACATATCGTGACCGTCGGATTGTAAGTTACAAAATGTACAACGGTAAAGAAACACACTTTACCTAACTCTAACCTAACTCTATACTAGACCAAGTTGAACTTAACTATATCCTATGTGTCGGAATATCCTAACAAGAGAGCTGTCTTGAGCATCTTCTCGGAGCTGGTCCATGATGCAGTGGAAATCTATATGGATGACTTTACTCCTTATGGGGCCAACTTCCAGGAAGCATTGTCCAATCTGGGAAAGGTCCTAACCAAATGCATCGAGATGAACTTGTCCCTTAGTCCTGAAAAATGTGAATTCCTAATGACTGAAGGGACCGTGCTAGGCCATACCATTTCTTGCCAAGGGTTGCAGGTGGATCCTAACAAAATTGCTCTCATCAAGAGGGTTCCACCTCCGCAAAAGGTAAGGGATGTCCGGAGTTTCTTAGGGTTAGCAGGATATTACCGGAGATTCATTAAAGATTTCAGCAAGCTAGCCTCGCCATTGTTTGGCCTGTTGGCAAAAGATGTGGAGTTTAAATGGACTGACGATTGTCAGAGGGCTTTAAATGAATTGAAGGACAAGTTGGTGTCAGCCCCAATCCTGAGAGGTCCAAACTGGGCCCTACCTTTCCACATCCACACTGATGCCTCGAACAAAACCATAGGTGCAGCTTTAGGACAGGTTGAGCAAAAACTTCCATATGCCATCTACTTTGTTAGCAAAAACTTGTCCAAAGCTGAGCTGAATTACACTGTAACCGAGAAAGAATTCTTGGCTGTGGTCCATGCACTGAACAAGTTCCGACATTATATTACTGGCTATCAAACATTTGTACATACTGACCATGCTGCAATCAGATATTTAATGAATAAACCAGATGTGAATGCTCGTATTATTAGATGGTTACTTTTATTGCAGCAGTTTGATTTGACCATTGTTGACAAACTAGGTAGAGAAAATGTTGTTGCTGACTTTTTATCTAGATTGGATTTGTCTGCAGATGAGGATGGAACAGTGGATGACCAGATGCCTGATGAACATCTGTTTGCTATTTCAGTACTCTCTCCATGGTTTGCTGATATAGCAAACTACCTTGTTTCAGCACAGTTCCCTCCGCACCTATCTTCCAGAGAGAAGAGCAGAATCATCAGAAAAAGTGCCTCATTTACTTGGATCGGGGGCAATCTGTTTAAGCTTGGCCCCGATCAGATCTTAAGGCGTTGTGTAAGGGAGGAGGAAGTCTTTGATATCCTCCTCACTTGTCATGATGGGCCTTGTGGAGGACATTTTGCAGCAAAGAGAACTGCCTTCAAAATCCTGCAGGCAGGCTACTATTGGCCCACACTTCATCAAGATGTCAGAAGATATGTCAGCCAGTGTGACCAATGCCAAAGAATGGGGAAACCGACCCAAAGGGATGAGATGCCTCTCCAACCTCAAGTGACTCTTGAGCCATTTGAGAAGTGGGGCATGGACTTTGTGGGCCCAATCAACCCTTCTTCGAGGCAAAGGTCTTACATCATTGTGTGTACTGACTATTTGACAAAGTGGGAAGAGACTAAAGCAATCAAAGCAGCAACAGAAGAAAGGGTGGCCGAGTTCCTAAGAGAAAACATATTCTATAAGTTTGGCTATCCAAGAGAGCTGGTCACCGATCAAGGGAGCCAGTTCACATCCAACCTGGTTGAAGATCTACTAGCTCATCACAAGATCAAGCATAGGACTTCCACCCCCTCTCACCCTCAAGCAAATGGGCAGGTGGAAGTCACCAATAGAGCATTAGAAGGGATCTTGACTAAGGTGGTGAGCAGCAGCAGAAAGGACTGGGCAGATCGCCTGGTTGAAGCCACATGGGCTTACAACACCACTTGGAAGACCACCACCGGCTTCACACCTTATGAGCTGGTCTATGGGAAGAAAGCTTTGCTGTCCATTGAGTTTGAATACAACACTTTGAGAATGGCAGCTCAGCTGGACCTAGATCTCAGCCATGCACAGCAAGAAAGGTTATTGCAGCTGAATGGATTGGATGAGCACCGAATGCAGGCCCTCCTTCACTCAGAAGTGGTTCAACTTCAGAGAAAGGTGTGGCATGACCAACATCTCCATGACAAGCAATTTCAACCGGGAGATTGGGCTTTGTTGTATGACTCCAGATACAAAGATTTCAAGGGGAAGCTGAGAACCAGATGGCTAGGACCATATGTAGTGGAAAAATGCCATGACAATGGATCTATCCTTATTCGAACCATTGATGAGGAAGCCATTCCCATGCTTGTCAATGGGCATCGATTGAAGATCTACAGGAGACCTCTCTCAAGACAAGAGTTCATCAAAACTATGGAGAAATTTGTATTGGTCATAGAGAAGGGTTATGCCTCTGCTTTTGGCATACCATGAAGGATTTAAAACAAAAAAAAATAAATAATAATAATAAAGATCCTTGGGTGAAAACCTCTCTGAGGCTCCCAAGGCAGGTGGTAGGGGTGAAAACCTCATTGAGGCGCCCCTATTGTCTTTCAAAAAAAAGGAAAAGGTTTGAAAAAGATCCTTGAGTGAAAACCTCTCTGAGGCGCTCAAGGCAGATGGCACGGGTGAAAACCTCTTTGAGGCACCCCTGTTATCTTTCAAAAAAAAAAGAGAAAAAAAAGGAAAAAAAGAAAAAAACAATAAGCAAAATATGGTAAAATTGCATGCAGGTTGCAGATGTTCTATGGAGGAGAGGAAGCCTCTCAACTCAAAGCCAAGGGTCCTTATCATGCTGTCAAGGGACCTCACCAGCACCTCCTCCAAGGATACCCATGTTTTTTTCAAGGTATGTGCAATTTTATCATGGTTTGAATCTTCTACAGGAAGATGCAGTCTTTCTACAGGAAGACGCGGATTTTCTACAGGAAAGTGCAGACTTTCTACAGGAAGCTCGAACTTTCTACAGGAAGCTCTGTGTTCTACAGGAAACTTCCTGTAGAAGTTTGGGACGGCCCATAATTCATTTTAAAAGGAGATCTAGCGACTAAGGATCGGTTTGGACGCATGCAAACCTCTGTTGGCACCCTTGCACATTGCTGTTACCTTGCTCCACCATCCTTGTCGACATGCAACCAAGTTCCCTGCACCAGCAAAGCAGATCGATGAGTTCTCGCGGGAAAAGCCATTTTCAAAGATGAACAAGTGCTGAGATCTCGTACCACAGGGATCAGAAGCTCCGGGAGCGTGATCGAAAGGCCAGATCCTCCGTCGTGAAGCATGCACCCAAGGAGGAAGAACTGTTACGAGACACCCCGCGGGAATCCTGTAACAGTTAAACCTGCTAGAGTGGATACCATTCACAGCACCGCCATCTGCAATGAAACGCGGGCGCATGCAACCAAAGCATCCACTCCATCGTCGGCAGCCTGTAACCATGAGCCTCCGGGTCTGTGTAAGTTCGCATGCAGCAGGTAGATCCACTCACCATCGTCCAAAAACTGGAAAAATCGTGTGCAGCCACGCAGGTAAGTGTCTCGACCCTTCCTTCCATCAAATCGCATGAATTTTACTTTGAATTGTTTGCACAGCGTAAAAGTGAATGGTTGAGTGGCCTCTGAAGTATTTTGATTATTGGATGGATTTGCAAAAACAAAAGATTCATCTTCTTGTACAACAATACTTAGATTTTGTTGTTGCACATCATGATTCCACTGCCATTCTTCTTTCTCATCAAATGACACATCAGGACTAATCATTAATTTTTCATTTTCTGGATTGTACAATCTATAACCTTTGGTTTCCTCACAATATCCAATAAAAATGCATTTCACACTTTTATCATCAAGCTTTCTTCTCTTTTCAGTAGGAATATGAGCATAGGAAATGCAACCAAAGACTCTTAAATGAGAAATATTGGGTTTTCTTCCACACCATGGTTCATAAGGGGTAATATTTTTCACACTTCTTGTTGGGATCTATTAAGTAGATAAATAGATGTAGCTATAGCTTCAGCCCAAAAAATGTTTGGAAGGTTTTTACCTTTCGTCATGCTCCTAGCCATCTCAACAATTGTTCTATTCTTACGTTCAGCAATGCCATTCTGTTGGGGACTATAACTAGCTGTCATTTGCCTTTGAATTCCATTAATATTACAATAAGAATCGAACTTATTAGAAGTAAATTCTCTCGCTCTATTTGTGCGTAATGTTGTTGGCATTATGATGCATGTGTTGTACTTGATGGCGATCCATTTGTAGCAGAACAACTCACTTGTATATGGTAACTAGATGAATCTACAGAGGAGATATCAGATGTGACAGAATGAATAACAGTTGTGACAAAATGAAGGGTAGTTCAAAGGAATCAGTTCAAAAGTAATGTACAATTGCAACTCTCTCAGATGACAGTTCACAGTGCAGCAGGTTAACAACAAAGAATTATAGATCAAACTACAAAGAATGAAGAAAGAGAGGTATACACAAGTTCACCTTGAACAAGCTACGTATACATGCAAGTTCACTGAATGCAAGTAGCATATACATACACATGCATTTTCACAGAAGGAAAAGCACGTATATCTTGGAAAACTAAGTTTTTGGTCCGAGGTAATTGGTCCTAGGTATTTTGATCCATGGAATTGGTCCAAGGTATTTGGTCTGAGGTATTGACCCTAGCTATTTGGTCCAAGGTATTGGTCCTAAGAGGTTTTGATCCATGGTATTGAGAAAGGCCTAAAACTATATAAGGAGGAAAAGATCATTAGGCCAAGGCGGCAAGTATTGAATATCTGATGAAGTGTGAGATCTAGTATGCAGGTTGTCGGCTTATGGTGTTTTGTTTGATTTGAACCAAGAATGAACCTTAGCGGTTGATGAGGGATAAGATCTAATGATGGATCAGAATCTTAAGGCTTGAAATGAATTATCATTATACAGTTTGATCATGTATAGTCTAGATCTGAATACTGACGCATGTGTTGTTCAGTAAATGTTATGATATGGGTATGACTGAAGTATGGAATAGCTGCAAAATTATGAATTAATATTTACAGACATATACGCTGGTCGGATTTGATAACACATCTAAGTAGAGTATACATTATGTAATATGATATTTGAAGTTACAGTTGGATCTGGCTGTTGTTGCAAAATTCTGGGTTCTGCTCTATGTTCTGGTGACTGTAGTTTGATGACAGTATACTGAATGTTCAGATTGATTGATTGTGATTTGCTTCAGTGATGATGGGCTTTCAGTGATTCAGTTGTGGGTGATTCAGAGATTTATGATTGAGTTTCAATGATTGGTTAATGCATATGTATTTGATGGTTGTAGTGCAGTGGTGATTGATTTTGAGCTTCAATGTTGATAATGGGTCCAGTATGAAAATTAGATGAAACGAGGCCTTCATGTGTATTGTTTTGTACCAAGAACATCCAATCTGAAAATTTATGAAATGTGGTCCCTGGAGGAAGAAAGAAGGTCGTAGCCTTTTGTAGGTCGACGCCTATGTACTAGTAAACATATCGACTAGTACAAGAGCTAGGGGGTTGTAGCTCCCTTCCAGTAAAAGCTGGAGAATGAGAGAAGGTTGTAACCTTCTGCATGTAGAAGCCTGCATACTGGTATGAGTCTGCACGAGTACAATGTTGTAAATAGATTTTCTTATTATTAACAGAAGACAGAGACGGCAGCAGTAGGTGGTTTTCATCCACATTGGGTTTCCACCTTAAATCTTGGTGTTCATGTGTGTTGTTTATGTGTGATGGCTCATTCTGTTATTAATTGCACATGGTTATTGTTTAATGTCTAATAAAGTACTGATGCACAGATTAATGATCAACATATGGTGAATTAACTGAATCATAAGTTTGCTGGATATATGCTAGTTTTCTTAAACACAGTTGCTTGTACATGAGGGTTACCTTCATTGAAGTAGCATATATAAATTTAAGTATGAAAAGAAAATGATTATTGACTTGACTAATACTAATTCACCCTCCTCTCTCAGTATTACTTCCAACAATTGATATCAGAGCAGGTCCTTTGGTATAAGCTTGATCGCTTGAAGGAGATCCATAGAACAATGGGAAAGAAGCTAAAGAAGAAAGCGCCTCAGAAGAAGAGGACATCTTAAAGGAACTATGACAGTGGGAGAGTCGATTGGGGATTATGTGGAAGCAACTCTTCAGATTCAGAATCACCTCAGAATGAAGATGAACAAACAAACGAACTATCAGGTATGAATTTGTTATCCTCTGGTGATACATTTCTCTATCCATTTGAAGATGATGAAAGTGATAGCGAAACAACTGAATTTTCTCTTTTGGTTGAGAGAGAAATATATCAAATAGAGGCATAATTTAAAAGGCTCACAAAAAAAATTAGAGATCAACAAGATCTATTGGAAAAAATGGAGTGTGCCTTCAAAGAAGAAGCTACCAAACTAAAAGGCTCAACTAGAAGAAAGAAACAAGGAAAAAGAAGATCAATGTCAAAAGCTTCAGGATGAAGTGACATCATTAAGAAATGAAGTAAATAAAAAGAGAACAACAATCAAGAAACTCAAAGATAGATCCAGTTAGTATGAAAGTCTTGAAGCTAATATCCTCTCTCTAAAAGAAGATCTTGAAAAATCAAATAAGCAGAATGAAGAACTACTCCAAGTTCTTGAAGAACAAGAAAATGAAGTTCTTGAATCAAGGAAACATATGGAAGAAGGAAGAAAAGCTGAAGAAATAATGAAGAAATAGTATCTTGAAAAGGAAGAGAAATATCAAGTTGAGGTAAATATCGTAAAAGGTAAATTAGGAGAAAAGGATAAGCTTTTATGATTTGAAGATAGTACTAAGATTTTGGATGATATTATTAGTAGTCAAAGGTCTCCTACCATCAAAATTGGTCTTGGTTTTCATGAATCTGCTGAAGGTGAATCTAGCTCACAAAGTGAGGCAAGGAACTCTAATGCAAAATTTGAAATGCTCATCAAGGAGATGTGAGGTCAATCCCATCAACAAACAAGGAAAGAAATTCTTCAAATAAAATCTTTTACTCCTAACTATGGAAGTGATAGTCAGTTATTTCCTCAAATGAATAATTTTGAATGTTTTATATGTCATAATCTTGGACATGTTGCAGCGAGATGCAGATGTAGAATGGTTCAATACCATCACATAGAATGATCATCAGCTTCCAAGTACTTTAAGGGATATTGTTTTTCTTGCAATATGTTTGGTCACAAAGCCATTGACTGCTATAGAAGAAATATGAAACATGTAAGATGTTATGCATGTAACAAGTTTGGACATATAGCAAAGGAACGCAGGAGAAAATTTCAGGCACCATACCAAAAGAAGAAAACATCATCACATGAAAATATGGAAGAAGGAAGTGTAGGTTTTAACCCCGTATAGAAATTACCTGCATATGAATTCTATAACACATAAAATAAACAATGTGATAGCATAACACATAAAACACATATACACAGAGATTTTTCCCTGGATCCCAAAACTGGGACTACCAGCTTGATTTTTCATTATGTTCCTTTCAATGTTACAATACATATTTATACATGCCGAAGCATCCAATACCATGGACCAAAAACCATCGTGTCCAATACCATGGACCGAAAACCATCGCATCCAAAAAACATGTGCGAAAATCATGCACAAAACCATAGGTGGGTCCGCCCAACCTAACATAGGGTCCAAAACCAAAATTTTCCAGGGTGCTGCCCCGGACCCCATAAAGTGGGGTTATGGGTGCCCTTCAAACCCCTTATTAACTACATGGAAAGAATATAACACAACCCAACAGGAAGTACAATCAGAAAAATGTGGCATGGCACAGTGTACAGACATGACAGACTGAGGGGAAGTCGAAAGTATGAAAATTTAATGTTCTAAATCTCATACACAAGTTTCATGAAGACAAGTCGTGTATATACGCAAGTTCAAAGCTGCACAGTCGCGTATATGTAGTTTGAGAAAAATGTTGTCAGATAGTCTCAGAAAAACTGATGTGATGTGATTCAAACAATTATCAGTTATCTTTTTTGTCGCAGATGACTACAGTCTGTGGATGTTATTTAGAAGTGTTTTGATCCTCACAAGTTGTTTATAACTTGACATATATCTGATTGATGATGATGCCTTAATACTTCCTACTTATATATACAATGATTAGATCTGATAGTGAACAGGTGGAGCAGGTTGAGGGGGAGAACATGTTATGCTTCTAATAAAGCATTGTTGGCATTATGGTTAGAAGTCTTTGGTACCTAATCAATGATGATAATGCTTATATGGCTTGCTATGTTATGGTTATGAGTTGCCCATGATAAAAATTAATCTCCAATGATATTTGGGATTGCATAAGTTGGTATTCAGATAATATTTATGGATGATTATAAATGACTTTTGATGATGCATATAGTACATATATGTTGCTTACATGATGATCTTCATCACGACAAGGAGAAGTACAAAGCTTGAGTACACAACTTCATTATTTGATTATGAGCCATTTATTTCTTTTATGATGCTGACATCATGTCTTCAAAGATGCATAAAGTTCATATGGTGCAGATATGATGTAGGATTCCTATAGTTCTTGGCTCTCATATGGTTGAGGATTGTTGTTGTTGATGATATCAAGAAATCTTGACAAATGACCATGAGCTCATGATTTACTAGATACATATTGCTATTTCTTTGATGGATATATAGTATGTTGGATACAAGGATGATTACTTAAGTTCCTTATTTATAAATATTGTTGCTTGGAAAAGGGAATGGTGTTATCACAGGTCACATGAAGACAAAGCTATTTGAAGACATGGATATTCAAAGACATGGCTTACCTAGACACATAATGATGATGAGTTCTTACCTTATGATGATAGGTTGATACTCACATATGTTGATTATCATGGTTGATGCTTATCAGATGTGGGATGTTCCTTAGTGATGACACATGGTAGATATATTAAGGGTTCTTGTGAAATATCATAATGTGATGACTATGGTGTTTTCACATATGATATGGTGTGAATGATTTTGTGTTACTGCTTGGAGATATGACATATGCTAAGTTGATTCATGGAAGGTTATGATAAGGCTCTTTCTACTAAGGAAATGAAGCAAGTTGATCTTGATAAGATCAAGAGGATGAGTTGATATCTATATGCAGACATACTTTGTCATAAGTTGATGATATTTACACTGTCATATCTTGGGAACTAATGATGGACATATACAAGTTGTTGGTCTAGATGTTGTTGACAGATGCTTATGGAGAAGATCATACATGGTGTATGATAATTGCTAATGACTATCATGGTCTTGTTTAGATATTTGGTCTCTGTTATAAATGTCATGTATATCATTCGATATAAAGGCCATATCTTTACCCATGATGTAATAATTTGTCTCTATATATTGTAGTCTTTAGATGAAGTCTCTTTTGATCATATGATGTAATTTGTAACCCCACTATGCATGGGAAGGATGATGTAATAATTGATATATTTCAGTAATGTATATCCCCTCTTGGTTGGGAGGATGAGTCAAATTCAGTATATCCCCACTTGGTTGGGAGATTGATATATGTATGAGTCTTTGATGATAAGAAGGTCAAAGTCACTTAGTTGAGTTATAGAGTCATGTTATTCTTTTGGAAAAAATTTTGCAGACTCTACATGTTCTCAGGGGGAGCATGGATGATATAGTGCATCTCAGCATGTACAAAGGGGGAGTTTAATTAGAGAATTCAACATGTACTTAGGGGGACATCATCAATGTTTATATTCAGTTGTTCATATATGAAAGTTTTCTTTTTGGTCAACCCTTTGCCCTTGATATCAAAAGGGGAGAATATCTTGGTCTGCCCTTTGCCCTTAATGTTAAAGGGAGAGAGCATTTTGGTGTTGCTTGTTATCTCTAATAGTTTCTACAGCTTGCGGTAATCAACACCAACATGGTTTCCATCAAGTCCAAAGTGGGAGATTGTTACCATTATGATGCATGTGTTGTACTTGATGGCAACTCACTTGTAGCAGAACAACTCACTTTTATATGGTAAATAGATGAATCTACAAAAGAGATATCAGATGTGACAGAATGCATGACAGTTGTAAAAAATGCAGGGTAGTTCAAAGGAATTAGTTCAGAAGCAATGTATAATGGGAACTCTCTCAGATGACAGTTCACAGTGCATCAAGTTAACAACAAAGAATTACATATGAGACTACAAAGAATGAAGAAAGAGAGGTATACGCAGGTTCACCTTGACCAATCTGTGTATACACGCAGGTTCAATGAACACAAGTAGAATAAACGTACACATTCATCTTCACAGAAGGAAAAGCTCGTATATCTTGGAAAACTAAGTTTTTGGTCCGAAGTAATTAGTCCAAGGTATTTTGATCCATGGTATTGGTCCAAGGTATTTGATTTGAGGTATTGACCCTAGGTATTTGGTCCAAGGTATTGGTCCTAAGTGGTTTTGATCCATGGTATTGAGAAAGGCCTAAAACTATATAAGGAGGAGAAGATCATTAGGCCAACGTAGCAAGTATTGAATATTTGATGATGTGTGAGATTTAGTATGCAGGTTATCAGCTTATGGTACTTTGTTTGATCTGAACCAAGGATGAACCTTAGCGGTTGATGAGGGATAAGATGTAATGAGGATTGGGATCTTAAGGCTTGAAATGAATTATCATTATATGGTTTGATCATGTATTGTCTAGATCTAAATAATGACGCATGTGTTGTTCCGTAAATGTTATGATCCGGGTATGACTAAAGTCTGGAATAGCTATAAAATTATAAATTAATATTTACAGACATATACGCTGGTCGGATTTGATAAAAGCACGTATACATGCTAGTTGAACACATCTAAGTAGTGTATACATTATGTAATATGATATTTGAAGTTACAGTTGGATCTGGATGTTGTTGTAGAATTCTGGGTTCTGCTCTGTGTTCTGGTGACTGTAGTTTGATGACAGTATACTGAATGGTCAGATTGATTGATTGTGATTTGCTTCATTGACAATGGGCTTTCAGTGGTTCTGTTGTGGGTGATTCAGAGATTTATGATTGAGTTTCAATGATTGGTTAATGCAGATGTATTTGATGGTTGTACTGCAGTGGTGATTTATTTTGAGCTTCAATGTTGATAATGGGTCCAGTATGAAAATGAGATGAAACGAGGTCTTCATGTGTATTGTTGTGTACCAAGAGAATCCAGTCTGAAAATTTATGAATCGTGGTCCCTGGAGGAAGAAATAAGGTCGTAGCCTTCTGTAGGTCAGTTCCTACATACTAGTAAACATATCAGCTAGTACAAGAGCTAGGGGGTTGTATCTCTCTTCTAGTAGAAGCTGTAGAACGAGAGAAGGTTGTGACCTTCTGCAGGTAGAAGCCTATGTACTGGTATGAGTCTGCACTAGTACAATGTTGTAAACAGATTTTCTTATTATTAAAAGAAGACAGAGACAACAACAGCCAGTGGTTTTCACCCACATTGGGTTTCCACCTTAAATGCTGGTGTTCATGTGTATTGCTTATGTGTGATGGTTCATTTTGTTATTAACTACACATGGTTACTGTTTAATGTCTAATAAAGTACTGATGCACAGATTAAAGATCAACATATGATGAATTAACTGAATCATAAGTTTGTTGGATATACATTGGTTTCCTTAAACACAGTTGTGTATACACGTGGGTTACTTTCTGTCACACGGAATCTGTCAAGGGTGCGGACACGACTGACCTTCCTAGAAGTCTAAGACATTCTAATGACAAACAAGACAAAATGGAGTGATCTTTCTCTAAATACACCTTTTACAACATGAAAACTACAAGTGTTTAGGCTTACCTTATTCCAAAACGCTGTTGTTGAAGTCCGTTCTTGACGATCCGGATGAGCTCCTCCTTCAAGTCAATTCCTGCAACCACAAACAATCAAACAATTACCAAGCACTTGCATTTCATATAATAAAACATATATTCAACATGCAGACCAAGGAACACATGAAATAACTCATTAACACAAGCTATTGAGAAAAATAAACCAGTTTGTATTAATAACGAAACAAAGAAACTCTTACAACCTGGCCTTGGTGTTGTGCAAGTTCCTCCCAGGGTCCATCAAGGGTTTTCCTCTACTTTGACAAAGCTCACCCTCTCCCAAGTAGAATCAAGTGAAGACAATCTCTCCTCACAAAGGCTCTAATGGAAGACCTAAATCCTGCAGCATTTACCCAAAGAAAATGTATAGCTCCAACCTCTGAAATCCATTCCGGCATATGGAAAGTCTTGTATCACAAAAAGCTGGCCCTCTAGCCAGTCGAAGTAACTGTCTGAGAATCGAACCACTGCAGCACCCTTGTCAGGATGCCGGGCCATCACCGCAACCCATCGAACAAGCTTTGGCTCCCGAGGACCCAAGTCATCAACAGTGAGTTGCTGAGGGATCAGCATAGGAACTCTCTCCAAGGCAAAGCTCACGACTATAGGCCCATATCCAAAAGTTTTTAGTCGTCCGTTCTTTGCCTTGGTTAGTTGGCTCTTCATATGAGCCGACACAGCTTCGCACCAGTTGAAGATGGTGCCTTGGTAACAGTCAACTGCCATCCGCATTTGGGATCCGGAGGCAATGTGCAAGGCGGCCGCGCCACAAATCCTAGTGACCGTAAATGCAATAAATCTAAGTTCCGCCAGAGCGATGTGCTTTATCTCCACGCCTTTTTTATGGCGAGTCCCTGGTCTGCACCACTCCTCGCGGAGATCATCAAGGGATTGGCCACCCGGCCTGGTCCCCGCAAGGTTGAGTTGCTCACCTCTGTTTGGCAAGCCAGTGAGAAAGTATACATCCGCACCCTTGACAGATTCCGTGTGACAAATACACGACTGACCTTCCTAGAAGTCTAAGACATTCTAATGACAAACAAGACAAAATGGAGTATACTTTCTCACTGGCTTGCCAAACAGAGGTGAGCAACTCAACCTTGCGGGGACCAGGCCGGGTGGCCAATCCCTTGATGATCTCCGCGAGGAGTGGTGCAGACCAGGGACTCGCCATAAAAAAGGCGTGGAGATAAAGCACATCGCTCTGGCGGAACTTAGAGTTATTGCATTTACGGTCACTAGGATTTGTGGCGCGGCCGCCTTGCACATTGCCTCCGGATCCCAAATGCGGATGGCAGTTGACTGTTACCAAGGCACCATCTTCAACTGGTGCGAAGCTCTGTCGGCTCATATGAAGAGCCAACTAACCAAGGCAAAGAACGGACGACTAAAAACTTTTGGATATGGGCCTATAGTCGTGAGCTTTGCCTTGGAGAGAGTTCTTATGCTGATCCCTCAGCAACTCACTGTTGATGACTTGGGTCCTCGGGAGCCAAAGCTTGTTCGATGGGTTGCGGTGATGGCCCGGCATCCTGACGAGGGTGCTGCAGTGGTTCGATTCTCAGACAGTTACTTCGACTGGCTAGAGGGCCAGCTTTTTGTGATACAAGACTTTCCATATGCCGGAATGGATTTCAGAGGTGATCCGGACATGGTTCTTCCACAGGGAGAACAATGGGATGACAGAGGTACTTTCATTTTCACAAGTTTTCTAATTATGTATTTTTTATTTTTCATATATATCGTCTCAAAGTAACAGTAAAATTTTAAAAATGCAGATGTTGGACCACAGCGTCCAGCCAATCTCCGGCCTTACGACAGACGACATCCAGCTGCACCGGCACCGGCCCTACAGGATGCGACAGCAGAAGTACTAGCTGATTTGGAGCATGATCTAGAGCGTCTCACGGCAGATATACCTGAGACTGCTATGGATGATATTCCTATGAGGCTTCAGCGCTTCGTAGTCGCGGTCCCTGGACCGTTTAGGAGATTTCTGCGCAAGGTAGCCCGCGCAGTGGTGTCGTACAGAGAGCACCACCAGTGATTGACTAGTCACTTTTGTAGTCACATGTGACATTTTTGACTTTTTGTACTATCATTTTGCCGATCATAAGGTGTGTTAAACCTATGATCGAAGACGATGTATATATTTTTGGACACACTTCTATCTATATCTATATATCACTATTACCGGCTTATCTTGTTTAACATGTATGATGAAATGTCTTTAAATTTACTTGCATGATTATTATAAATGTCTGTCCAACACTCGAGAAGCAATTGCATCTGCTAATGTATTCAAAGACCTTGGAATATGTTGATATTCAATGTAATCAAATTCACGTTCCAAGAGACGCACTCTCAAAAACAACCTTAATAACACAGGATTTCTAATGGCATAAACTCTATTAAGCTGTAATACAACAAGTTCAGAATCTAACCTCACTATCAAACGTCGAATTCCAAATGAAATAGATTCGGATAATAATTCAACCACTGCACTGTATTCTGCAATGTTATTCGTTGTTTGACCGAGGCTTACCCCATGCATAGAAACTAACTCGTCAGAGGGTGAATAGATAACCCAAGCTGCGGAAGAGATATTCCGTGTACTACGACAAGCACCATCAGCAAATCCAATGTATGTTTGGAGAGGCGTCGACATCTACAATATCAAGAGTAAAACCAAGATGAGCCAAAATAATGACGAAAAACCACACTTGCTAAGCTAAGCACACTGACTAAACTAACACACTTGCTAGCTAGAAAGGAAATCTAACCTATCTAAAATTTCTCCATCCATCATTTTAAGCATAATACCTCTTTAGGTAAAGTCCATTTCTGGGTTTGCCCAAAGAGTCCCCATCAAAATCAACTAACTCATAAGCCCCTTTTGCTAGCTTTCGCTTTACAATGTAGGGCCCATGCCACATGGGAACGAATTTTCGGCACCTAGCTTATCGTTAGCTTGATCATATAATAATACTAGGTCTCCTTCCGAAAAACTTCGAGGGGTTACATTTTTATCGTACTGAGCTTTCATTCGTTTCGCGTGAGTCTCGATAGCTAAAGTAGCGTCACGTCGAGTCTCATCTAATTTAGCTAAGTATAACAACCGTTTCTCCTCTTCGGAAGTAGCTGGAAGTAATTCGACAGCCATTTGAAGTGATGGGATTTCGCACTCAATAGGTAACACAGCTTCTAAGCCATAAACTAGCTGAAAAGGGGTGAAACCTGTTGAATTTTTCACTGAAGTTCGATATGCCCATAGCGCCGAAAATAACATGTTATGCCAATTCGTTCGATGGATACCAATGATCCGTCGAATCATGACGACTAGAACTTTGTTGATTGACTCAACCAAACCGTTGGCTTGCGGATAATAAGGTGTAGAGCTATCGTGGCGCAAACCAAGCTGGCTTGTAAGTTCAGTCATCATGACATTTCGAAAATGGCTTCCATGGTCCGTAATGATTGCTTGTGGGACACCAAACCTAGTTATGATATGATTGAATACGAAAAGTGCAGCTGTCTTGCCGCTTGCGTCGAATGTAGGCATCGCCTCGGCCCACTTAGTAAAATAATCAACCGCAAGGATGATATACGCATGCCCCCCGGCCGAGTGAGGGTTACAAGTAATAAAGTCAATGCCCCATTTGGCGAATGGACCAGCGGCAATTATAGGGTGGAGAGGAGCAGGTGGAGCGCGCATCTTGCGATCAAACACTTGACAGTTGTGGCATTTTCTGACGGCAAGGATACAATCTTTAAACATAGACGGCCAGAAATAGCCAGCGCGCAACACCTTCTGAGCTGTGGCATACCCAGACATATGACCGCCACATGCTCCAGAGTGACAATCATTCAAAACTCTCTCAGCCTCATCGTGAGTTAAACAACGTCGAAAAACTAAGTCTGCCCCCAGGCGATAAAGTGTATCTCCAATAATTCTGTATTGCTGGGATTGAAACCGAATTTTTCGACGGTTTTCCTTGGAAGCTTCAGGCCGAAAGGTTTGGGTTTGGAGATAGATGATTATATCCCCATACCACGGATCTACAGTGCTAATAAGAAACAAAGATTCGTCCGCAATGGACTCCTCTGCCACAGTCTCTGTGTCAGCACTCGGGAAATCACACATCAATTCCGCGAAGACTAAAGATTTCTTAGACTTGGACTTCTCAAACTCCAAGTCGAACTCTTGCAGGATGACGATCCATTTAGAGTACTTGCCCCCTAGCAGTTGTTTTGTCAAGATATAAATCATAGGGTTGCAATCCGAAATAACAGTAGTTTTGCGGAGAAGAATGTAGTGACGAAAACGCTGGACAGCTTGAACGGCTGCCAGGGCCAATTTCTCCACATGTGAATATTTTAACTCAGTTGGATTTAAGGTTCTGCTAAGGTAATATATCACATGCTCTGCCTTGAATTCATCTTCTTGAACTAACACCATTCCAATGGTGGAATGCGAAGCTGCGAGGTATAAGAAGTAGTCCTGGTTGTAGTTGGGAGGATGCAATAACGGTGCATGGGTCAACGCGTGTTTCAGTGCATCAAAAGATTGTTGAGCAATCTCGTCCCAAAAGAATTGTACGTTCTGTTTCAACAACCGTGTAAAACCTTTAGTGACCTCGGCGTAGTTAGGGATGAATCGGCGTAAAAAGTTCGCTTTCCCTTGCAAACTTTGGAGTTGGCGCAAACTCGAAGGAGGAGGCAATTGGATGATAGCCTCGACTTTCGAGGGATCGACGCGAATGCCGGTTTTGGAAACAACAAATCCCAGCAATCGACCTGTTTCTATACAGAAAACACACTTGTGGGGATTCAACCGAATTCGATAATGCCTACACCTCATAAAGATTGCTCGTAAATGGACAAGGTGATCAGCTCGGTGTAAAGAATGAGCAGGCAAATCATCGAGATAGGGTTGCACAATGTGCTTGATGTCATGAAATGCATAAGACATGGCCCGTTGAAAAGTAGCACCGGCATTCTTAAGGCCAAAAGGTAATTTGCAATAAGCAAATGTCCCCCATGGACAAATGAATGCCGTTTTTGGTTGATCGGCAGGTAGAATATTGATTTGATTATAACCTGAGAAACCATCCATGAAGGAAAACATCTCACTTCCGGCACAATCATCAATAATTTGATCGATATAAGGCGTAGGATAGTTGTCTTTTGGACAAGCTCGATTGATATCCCTATAATCGATACAGATTCTTATTGTTCCTTGTTTTTTATTGACGGGAACAATATTCGATACCCAATCCGTTAACGGGATCGGATAAATGAAACCTGCTTTCAACAGCTTTTCGACTTCGGCTTTGATTGCAGCTGCTTTTCGAGGGTGAATCTGACGCAACCGTTGCCGAATGGGTTTAGCATCCGGGTAGGTTTTGATTTCATGAACAACAATGGCAGGATCGATTCCTGGCATTTCTTCGTAAGACCAGGCAAACACGTCGCGGAATTCTTGGAATAGGGCCTTGTAAGTTTCAATTTCTTCGTCAGTACATGCGGCACCTATATGAATGTTCTCCTCGATTCCGGGCTTCACTGAAATATCAATGGGAATAGTACGAGAAATATTCCCTAAATTCAGCTCTGAATCAGAATGTTTCGTTGGATCCTGAGCGTCTTTGACATATTCAGCGGTAAAGATAGATGAAAAATCATTTTCAAAGGCATCATCCTTAGGTAAAAACGAAGATCTGTGATGGAGATCTTCCCATGGTAGATCATCTACACTTAGGATTTCGCGAAGTTGTTCGTCAGATGACACTTCTTCGGGAAACGTTATCCGTTCTAAGGGTGAGGTGAAAAGTGACTCTTCACTGACCACATTCATTTGGTCGGTTGAATGAAAGTCGGTAAAAGACATAAGAGCTTCATAAGCAATCTCATACGGACTCAACGGCATAACATCACCGAGTGAGTCTAGCTCAGAGTCAGAGGGAACATACCAAGGATCATCATAAATAATGTTTTCTGACGTGATCATATGAATTGTTGCAAACGAAGGGTCTGCATTGAGTGGAGGGAGAGGAAAAGTTCCCAGTAAACCGGAATCCTTAACTAAACCTACACCAATGTCCCTATAAGGGATTGTCGTTTTACCAACATGCTGGATAGTTTCTAAAGAGGTTGGGTCGGATGAAAAGTATGTCAGCTGATCAATAGTCACGATCTTACCGTTATGTGGAAACTTAATGACTCTGAAGACCGATGAAACGACCGCTGTCATAGCATATGACCAACTTCGACCCAAAAGAAGGTTGTAGTCTAGAGGGGCATCAACCACTTCCACATCCAGACTAACGGTTTTACCTTCGACCCCTATAGGCAATTCTTGTAGAATACCAAACGGACGGAACCCACGGCCATCAAAGGCCTTAAGGATGGTGGGGGATTGGTTCAACGAAGGAGAACCAAGCGATCTCCAACATTGAATCGACATAATACACGTAGAAGCTCCCTCATCAATCACAGTCCGATGAATAGGCCTGTTTTTGACTATCACTGGAATTTGGAAAGCCATTTGATGGGGGAGACGCGGTGTACTACTTTCTAGATCAAAGATCATTAGGTTCGGGTCCTGAACATCGACAGCTCCAATAGCCGACAAAAGCAATTTTCGTTGCGCTGGACATGATTGCAGCACTTCGAGTGCCGACATTGCTGAAGGTGAAACAGCTAAGTCTTCAACAATGTTGTAATTCTGGGCTGCTCTCGCATGTGGATTGAAAGCAGACCTTCGAAGTACACCCTTGGCGGGCGGCTTAATCACTAAGTCTGGGTTAGGTTTTTCGATCTGTAGTGGATCGGAACCAGGAGCTGAGGTTGATGGGTTAGAGTGAGAAGATTCTGCTTCTTTACCATCAACAGGAGCCTTACTACCATAATCTTGCGATCGAGTCGCAATCCTGACATGAGACATCATCAAAATGGGTTCTTCACTGGCATTCGAAGAAGAACCTATCATCTTATTTTCCTGCTCGGGAAATGGATTCTTTAACACAGCAGGAGTGGGAGAACCTTTAACTATTTTCACTACCTCGGCCCGATGAGGGCAGTCTCTCGTAAAATGATCTTCTTCACAAATGAGACAAGGATAACGAGGTTTGCGCTTTTCGTCATTGGTTTCCGACTTTTCCGTTTTCTCCTTTGGAGCCTTGTCTGCTTTAGCCTTCTTCTTTCCTTTCTTCTTTCCACCGTTTTTGGATTTGGCCGTAGATGACTCTACAGCGTGAATGTCGGCGGTAAGTTCAGGAGGAGAAGACTCTCCTGTCGGAGAATCAGGCAAAGTGATAATTGGAGTATTGGAGGTCTTGGAAGACTTCTTCTTACTCTTCGTAGTCACGATACCGATCATACCATCAGCGGCATGAGATCCCGAAGGAGCAGCAGCGATTTGGTTTGACTTTGGAAGATCCGGAATTTTCTCGTGTAACGTACCCGACTGAGTGTAAACTAAGTCAAGGTATTGTGCCTGAGCAATGACTTGCTCCTCAGTAACTACGCCGGCCTTAGCTACATCTTCAGTAATTCTTGGTAATAATGATTTTACAAACCATTCAGCTAAGATTTGGTCCGGGATAAAAACTTTCACTAATCTTCTTCGACGTCTCCACTCATGGATGTGATCAGAAATGTACGTGGATGTCGATTGTTTTAGCGAAGTTAATAATTCTGTACCATTATCGTATCTGACTGGTAACTGAAAATGAGTTAAGAATGAAGTAGCTAACTGGCTAAAGTTGTAAAAAGAAGCCCGTGGCAACTCAATGTACCACTTGGCTGCGAGACCAATGAGTGTACGCTGGAAAAGACGTAAGCGGATAGAATCATCTGAGATGGAATTTGATGCACACCAGAGGTGGTAAGTCATCACGTGATTAGACGGATCCTCTCCAGACTTACCTTCGAACTTGGGTATATCGCTGGGCAACTTATTTGGCATTGGCGGCCAGAACGGAAGATATTGAATTGGATCGTTCGTTAGGCGCGTCAAGTCGGGTAAATCTAAAGTCGCAATAAACGGTAACTGCCGGTTAGGATCTCTGAAACTCTGAGTCACAATACCAGCCCCAGGAGGAGGATATCCAGGATAACTAGGAACAGGAGTCGCATTTGGGATATTATATCCTCCTGGAAAACCAGGATTAACCGGACCGTACTGGGGTTGCTGAGGTGGTTGATAAGTGTACCCAGGATACGGTTGATACTGGTAAACCGGTTGTTGGGCAGCTTGCCCAGGTTGATACTGTCCCTGGTACGGAGGTTGAACAAATTGAGGTTGAGTAGTAACAACCGTACTTGTACCAGGTTGACCTGCAGGCATCTGGACTGTGGTTTGAACCGTGGGTCCAGACAACGGTACAGATGTCTGAGGAGCGGTTACAGGGACAGTAGAAACCGGAGCTGCCGATACTCCAGAAGTAAGCATGGTAGATGAAGCGGTAGTTGCTGCAGCCGTGTGAGGTGGAGTACTAGGTGCAATTGGCGGCTGAGTAACTACAGAAGTTACAGGGGTCTGAACACTTGACTGGACAGGTTGCGGTTGCTGGGGTGGACCAGGAACTGCAGGTTGTCCTGCTTGAGGTACCGACTGTATACTTGGTTGCGACATCTGTTGACCCTGTGACGGATCCCATGTTAACATTCCAGGGTATTGACTCGTAACAGGTTGAGGATACTGAGATCCATAGCCGTATTGAGGATAGGGTTGATAACTGTAAGGTGTAGTCCCATATGATTGCCCTTGAGGTGGTTGATAACCTTGACCAGGGTATTGACCCGTAGGTTGATAACCTTGAGGTAAATACGAATACTGGGGTTGACCTTGACCTTGAGGTTGGTATCCTTGAGGTTGATACCCTTGGGGTTGATACCCTTGGGGTTGCCATCCTTGAGGTTGCCATCCTTGAGGTTGATACTGATACTGAGGTTGACTTTGGGGTACATATTGAGGCTGGGGTTGATACCCTTGGGGTTGATACCCTTGAGGTTGCCCCCCAGTCACGAATGAAGTACCTTGAGGTTGCCCCCCAGGCATTAACGAAGGTTGCCCCCCAGGCGGTAATTGGCCACCTTGAGGTTGGTTAATGGGAGTTGAACCTGACATCATATAAACTTCACCTATACTCAATGGTACATTACCACTGTTTCCAACTAATAACCCATGATCAACAGGTTGAGGAGATGCTCCCGCAAAGGTACCAGAAAGTGATTGATACCCAGTAGGAACAGAAGGACCGCCATGTAAAAATGATTCAGGACTTTGTGAAAACACAGATGACTGACCAGACATATTTACAGGAGAATGAATTCCTCTAGGTGGAACCGGAGTACGAGGTGTAGAAAAACCTACTGAGTTGTCTAAAAAATTGGTTAATGCAAGGTACCAAGATTCACTTCTAGGAGGACTGTAAAAGATGGATTCACGCTCCCTTAGATCAAGGGTAATTAGATCTTCAGAATCAGAAACGCCTATTTCTTCCTCTGGAACAAGTTCTTCTATAGCAATTAATCCAACAGGAAGATTTTCGGTGATAATTCTTTCTATTCTTGGTGAATCAGGAACACTAGGAGTTGGAGTAACAGGTTCGGAAATTTCAGGTTCTTCGCCTGTTTCACTGGCAGATGAAAAACTACCAGCAAGCTCGGAAACTGTAACAGCTTCGGGATTGTAACCTGTTTCTAATCTTTGGTAATCTGGATGGACTACCAAAGAAGATTCTCCTTCTTCAGGTGAACCTACTCTACTGCCACTAGGAGGAGTTACAAGGACCTTTAACCCTTCTAAATGACCCGGAATGTCTTCAGGAGATTCACCCCGCGATTTACGGAGTTTTCTTAACAAATCTATTCCGGTAACAATCTCAGGAGACTTGCCCCGAAGTCTACGGGACTGTCTCGGTAATTCCGCCACAATTAAAGATTTTAACTACAACACACGAAATCAAAGTAAAAAATTTCAAATCAAACCACCTAAAGTCTTCTAAAGAACCAATCAAATTTGAAGCACACGCCTAAATAATCTAGAGCGTCAAACCACACACAAACAGTAGTCTTCCGGACCAAAAGCGCTAGTTGGTGATTAGGCCCAACCTCGCAGGATTCAGTACAGAAATAGTGGGTGGAACAGTTACCCCGGCAACCTGCTTAATGAATAGACTGGACCAAGTTCCTCCACTTTAACCGTCTCGAAGTGAAGCGAACCCCCCAGAAAATCCAAGTGAGTATAACCGACGTCTGCTCCAGGTACAGTGGGACCTTCCCTCCACCGTCACCTTGGGTAGAATCCTAGATATTATGGCCACTAAGGTTACCAATCACAACAATTACACCTGGGGGAACAGTCTAAACTCCGACAGCACGCAAGGGCAGAGTAGCAAGCTCCAATCCCCTTACCGGCTCCTTGACAACAATCCAAGGTTTACCGATAAGTGACCCCTGGCTCCTCGACAATGGTTAATCCGAGGTTTACCGTTTGTAATACGTACTGCCTGGCGTCGTTCCCAACGAGGGAGGAATGATCCCCTCACTGGTTCGGACACGAGCTCGTGTTTCTCCTTTAAGAGGAGCTTTCCCAGAATGTAACTGAAACAATTGGATTTGTTCTACTCAAGATAGACTATCTGTTTGGTTTTGTAGTCTTGGAGAGTTAAGTACTCACCTACTCCAAGACCCTAGCCTAAGCTATGTTGGTGCTTCAGAGCCCTAGAAAAATAAAGATTACTAGATTGATTTTAATTTAAGCGTTACTTTTAAGGTTGTTTCTTAAGTCAAAAGGTGATGGAAGTGAAACTAGTGGTGTGTTGACTCGACTCGAAACCACTACAAAATGCACCTAAAATGATTTATCCACTACTTTACTTTTTCGATGAATTGCTTAACTAAAAAGTTGAGAGAATGCAATCTTTATAAAAGCAACTTCTTAATTGAAGACAATCAAAGAAACAATTCGTTTTTCTTTTCCAAGCATAAAAACATAACTTCTCTTTACATGCACGAAAAAAACTCTTTTCTTCTTTTGAAAACAAAAAGCTACTTGAAACAAGACTTTTTAAGAAGATGTTTTTGTATTTTTCTTTTAATAAAGCAAATAAATCTAATATAACCAAAAATCAATCTTAACAACTCTTAAAATCTATGAAAATGCACTCATAAGCAAACTAAAGGCAAATTTACTCTAAGCAATCTTAACGAGGCCAAAACTAACAATGATTATTTCTAAGGTGTTTTACTTGATCACAATCAAATCAAGGACTAGCTTATTGCAGAACCAAAAACTAGTCAAAACAAAATTCTAATCTTTTTGTCCTTTTTGAAAATGGAAATCAATACTTTATAAACAAGCAATTCGAAATTTGACCCAAAACAACTCAAATGACAAGTTGCTCAAACAAGGAGACTTTACGGCAGGCTCAACTTCTAAGAAGGTTGACTAACCAGAGATATCTAAGGCTGGACAACTTTCTAAGCTCAAAGTCACTACAAAGCCTTTCCAAAAATCAAACCCTAGGTCTAAACTTCGTTGAAAACCACTAAAACACTCAAAGCTCACAAAACTAGTTCAGGTGAGAATTCTTGACAGGGTACTAAAGGATCTGGGCAGAAAACACTAAGGAAAAACAAAATCTAAAAGTAATTTAAAGCAAAAATGGAATTTTCTTAACTTTTACAGGAAGACGCAGGCCACCCGTTGTCACAGGTGCGGCCCCGCACTGTGCAGTCGACAACAGCGCGTCCAAGGACGCACTGTGCAGCACACAGAGACTGCGTCCTTCTGGAAAAAGGAAGAAAAACTAAAGCCAACTAAATCTAAAGCTAAGCCACCCAAATACTAATTCTCACAGTCAAAAACCAGAAAATAAAAATGATTTTCTCAAAGCAAAGTTCATATAAAGGAAAAGACTCTCTCATTAATGGATTCCCCAGCGGAGTCGCCAATTTGTCACACGGAATCTGTCAAGGGTGCGGACACGACTGACCTTCCTAGAAGTCTAAGACATTCTAATGACAAACAAGACAAAATGGAGTGATCTTTCTCTAAATACACCTTTTACAACATGAAAACTACAAGTGTTTAGGCTTACCTTATTCCAAAACGCTGTTGTTGAAGTCCGTTCTTGACGATCCGGATGAGCTCCTCCTTCAAGTCAATTCCTGCAACCACAAACAATCAAACAATTACCAAGCACTTGCATTTCATATAATAAAACATATATTCAACATGCAGACCAAGGAACACATGAAATAACTCATTAACACAAGCTATTGAGAAAAATAAACCAGTTTGTATTAATAACGAAACAAAGAAACTCTTACAACCTGGCCTTGGTGTTGTGCAAGTTCCTCCCAGGGTCCATCAAGGGTTTTCCTCTACTTTGACAAAGCTCACCCTCTCCCAAGTAGAATCAAGTGAAGACAATCTCTCCTCACAAAGGCTCTAATGGAAGACCTAAATCCTGCAGCATTTACCCAAAGAAAATGTATAGCTCCAACCTCTCTTCCTTTTGGCTCAATGCCTTTATTTATAGTGCTGTAAAGAGGTTATTCAGGTCCACTATCAATGGGATCATCCCCCTCTATGGGTGGGATAGCTCCCTTATTGATGGGATAAGTTCCCCCTTAATAGAGATACATGAACCAACTGGAGGCGCATCCATTTCATCAAACCGACCTCTAGAATGTTCTAGAAGTAACCACAAGTAACTTTTTCAAGATAAAACTCGCGCATTTTGCCTTTTACAGAGGGACGCACCTGTCCCTTAACATACAGAGCGTCCATGGACGCAAATTTTGTGAACATGGTCAGCGTCCCCGCAGGTAAGGCTAGAGAGAACCTGCGACCCCAGAGATAAACATGATTTTTACAAGACTTTCTCTCTTCTTTGAGTTTGAGATGGATAACAGAGGCATGAGACTTGCCTAAGAGGGTAGCATGACTGTTGATTTGAGCCATACTAACTGTAAGTAGTCAAGGTAACATTTTTTAGTGTAACACTTTCATTGAAGTAGCGTATATAAATTTGAGTATGAAGAGGAAAAGATTATTGACTTGACTAATACTGATTCACCCTCCCAGTATTATTTCCAACAAATGTTTTTAGACAATAACCAAATTGCTTTTCCACAAGAGCTTTAAATTGTTGAAATATGACAAATGCATCAGATTTTTCTTCAACGAAATATACCCATGTTCTTCTACTAAAAACATCCACAAAGATAATGAAATACTTATTTTTGTTGAGAGACAAGGTTTGCATAGGACCACATATATCTGCATGCACTAGTTTCATTGGTTTACTTGCTTTGCATGATTTTCCTACTGGAAATGAACCCCTATGTTGCTTACCAAGAATACACCCTTCACAGACTTTATCAGTAGAACCAATAAGTGGTAACCCTTTGACCATTTGCTTGTTATATAACAATGTCAAGCCTTTCATATTCAAATGTCCATACCTTATGTGCCATAGCCAGGAACTATCATCATAAGCAACATTTTGATCCAGGTGGATGTTGGTGGCCACCCACCTATCCCATTTGGACCCCCACAACTGTCTCTTTCAGCTTTTTCAGTTTCCTAAATTGTAGCACAATTTACTATTTTTAGTAGTTTTTCGGGTCCTAAACTTCCGAAGCCGTTTTGAGGCCCTAAACGACATTTTTTGGGAAATCTGGGGAAACATGGGTCCATGGATCGATGTTGCCTCACAAAGTGGTAGTGCTCGGATAGATATTTCTAACGAGCTATTGTACGCGTCAAACGGAGTTCGTATGCCAAAGTTACGACCCCGGGAAATTGATGTACCAATTTACCCAAACGGGGCCCACAATTTGGCGTTTCATCTTCTAGGGTTAGGTGTTGGAATGCTAAGGGTTTTCCATTGTTTCTCAAAAATAAATAGGCCTTCGAGCCTCATTGTAACACAGTTCAGAACAGTTCAGAGGCATGTAGCCACCACATCTCTTCTCAGAGATAAGCTACCATCGCCCTAGCTAGTTTATTTCCATTACTGTTTGTAAGCATATTTCAGTATTTTACATTAATGAAATGAAGTATTATTTCCGCTGCATATCTGTGTTTATGGTTACCTCTGTAATTTGTTGCATTCCTGTTTAAGTCTGGATCAGTGGTATCAGAGCAGTCTGCTTTTTCTCTGTTTTTCTTTGCATGTCCCCAACAAGGTTGGGATATAAGGAGTTAGGGCTTGAACTGGTTGAACCTTTGCAAGACCAGCCTCGCAAATCCCGCCGACCTCCCATGGAGGATGAGAAGAAAGACGAGGGGGCAGGAGATCCTATCAAAATCTTTCTCGAAGAGGCACTCAAGCGGTAAAGGAACGCGATGATGGATAGCTTTGCGCAGATCCTTCAGCGGCTACCCAGAGGCGACGCATCAGCTTCCAACAGCTACTCTGGAAACGCCACACTGTTTAAGGTGCAAGTTAATTTTGAAATCCCCATCTTCGAGGGTCAAATAGACGCAGATGCCGTAGATAAATGGTTAAATCTGCTAGATGGGTATTTTTCTATTCACAAATTTTCAAGTCTGGAAAAGATTGTTTTCGCTCTTCTCAAAGCAGCCCCCCACGTCAAGGACTGGTGGGAAACCTACTGCGAGCAGAAGGATGAAAGTACAGGCTCACTATTTTCAGCCGCACCCACTTGGAATGACTTTCAGGATGCCATCAAGGAGCAGTACTACCCTGTCGGAAGCTATGAGGACAAATACATCAAATGGACCACACTGCGGCAGGGACGAGACCAAGATGTGCCGGAGTTCACAAACATTTTTCATACCCTTCGCACACAGTTTGGTATCAAAGATTCTGAGCTGCATCTGGTACTCAAATACCGTGGCTGCCTACACAGGTACATCCAGGAAGAGATGGGGTTCTTGAACATCTCCTCACTCGGCACAGCATACCGATACGCTGTCAAAATCGAGCAAAAGTTCAAACAGAAGAAGCGAGACTTTGGATCTGCAAATCCGAAGCCCAAAGGACGAAGCCAAGGCGGGGTGATGCAAGACAACCCGTCGAAGCCGCAAGAAAAGAACAACACCATGAAGCCAAAGAAGGACACAGGGAAGTGGTGTGAGTTCCACAAGAGTCACACTCATAAGACAAGTGAGTGTCGGACCAAGCACTCGCTGGTGGCTAAGTTGAAGGCTTCCGAATCAGATGCATGTTCTGACCCTGAGCCAGAACCCGACAAGGGGAATGGTAAAGGGAAGCAGATCATTGATGCAGATCCCAGCGCCACTGTTGCCACCGCCAAGATCCAAAAAGATGAGCCCGAAAATCTAGAGGAAGGGGAGCGTCTTTTCCACTCACAGATGTGGGTGAAGGGTTCGCCGCTACAATTCATTGTCGACAGTGGCAGCCAAAAGAACCTTGTTTCAGCAGAGGTCATGAAGTGGTTGGGCCTACCGACTACACCACACCCACAGCCATACAGTATTGGGTGGCTTCATGAAGGACGAGATCTCAAAGTTCGCCAGCAGTGCCGCCTTCCCTACAACATCAAGCCCTTCACAGACGAGGTATTGTGTGATATTACACCTCTGGATGTTTGTGATGTATTATTAGGCCAACCATACTTGTGGAGGCGACATGCTGTGTATGAGTCAAGGCCTCGTGCTGTCATTATTTCTTTGAATAGTGCATTATACAGGATACCAGAGGTAGCCCCACCTACTGCCACATCTTTGATCACCGCTAAGAAAGGCAGCAAGCTCATCTCACAGACCAGGAAATTCATCTGTCTGGCTCACTCCCAAAGTAAGGGGAAGATCGTTGCTACATCCATGACCCCCGCAAAGGGTTCCTCCATGCAGCAGCAGCGGTAAAGGGATACGGTCATGATAGAACATAGGAACAACTTCTCCTCACCCACAGCAGTACCACACAAGTTTCAGGTGGGCGACAAAGTTTGGTTACATCTGCAGAGGGAACGCCTTACCAGAACCCATCAGAAACTCAGACCACTCCGACATGGTCCTTGCACCAGTACCAAGGCTGTGGGGAATAATGTCTTGGCACATAACATTCCTCCATTCCTTCGTTTGCACCAATTGTTCAATGGGTACCGTCATCGACCATGCTTCCCACCATTTCTGAACACATCAGAGATTGCAAAACAGCTCACCAGGGACCAAGTTCAGCAGATGGAGGAACTCAACGCAATGGGGACCATTGCTTCCTAAGGGGGGAGGAATGATCCAGGTGGATGTTGGTGGCCACCCACCTATCCCATTTGGACCCCCACAACTGTCTCTTTCAGCTTTTTCAGTTTCCTAAATTGTAGCACAGTTTACTATTTTTAGCAGTTTTTCGGGTCCTGAACTTCCGGAGCCGTTTTGAGGCCCTAAACGACGTTTTTTGGGAAATATGGGGCAACATGGGTCCATGGACCCATGTTGCCTCCCAAAGTGGTAGTGCTCGAATAGATCTTTCTAACGAGCTATTGTACGCGTCAAACGGAGATTGTATGCCAAAGTTACGACCCCGGGAAATTGATGTACCAATTTACCCAAACGGGGCCCACAATTTGGCGTTTCATCTTCTAGGGTTAGGTTTTGGAATGCTAAGGGTTTTCCATTGTTTCTCAACAATAAATAGGCCTTCGAGCCTCATTGTAACATAGTTCAGAACAGTTCAGAGGCATGTAGCCACCACATCTCTTCTCAGAGATAAGCTACCATCGCCCTAGCTAGTTTATTTCCAGTACTGTTTGTAAGCATATTTCAGTATTTTACATTAATGAAATGAAGTATTATTTCCGCTGCATATCTGTGTTTATGGTTACCTCTGTAATTTGTTGCGTTCCTGTTTAAGTCCGGATCACATTTAATGTTGTACTTGCTTCACAAGGGAGATTGAAAGCAAAAATTCTGTTTTGGAGCATATTAGTCTTAGCAATAATTTTACTGTGATCATTTTTATCATAGATTATGCATTGCTTGTCCTTGAAAACAATTAAATATCCCTTTTCAAGGAGCTGCCCCACACTCAACAATTTATGTGCTAGACTAGGAACATATAAAACATCATTGATGTGCTTTGATTTTCCTTGTTTTGTCTTCACAGAAATTGTTCCCTTACCTTTAGCTTCAACTGGCTTGTCATCTCCCAATAGTACATCAGATTCTGTAGATTCATCAATATCTACAAAGCCATATTTATTTCCTATCATGTGCTTGCTGCAACCACTATCCATAAGCCACACCTCTTTGGAAAAATTATTAGTTGAATGAGAAGCCAAGAATAAAGTGTGAACCTCTTCCTTTTCTTCAGAAAAATCAACTTGTTATGTTTGTTTTTACCAACAATTTCTTTCATAATGGCCAAATCTTTTACAATAAAAACATTGAACTTGGGATTTACTAAATCTTTTACCTCCATCACTGTCATCATTACCTCTTCCTTCGTTGTATGCAGAAATTAATATTCCTCGACCTCTACCTCCTCTGTATGTTTGTCCTCTTCCTCTTACTCTTCCAAAAGTGTTTTGGCTTTCCTCATGAGATGAACCACTTTTGTCTTTGAAAATATATCCTCTTTCTTGAAAAGCTTGCTCAATAAATTTTTCAGAAGATCTATTGATTCTTTGCTCATGAGATTGAAGAGACCCCATTAGCTCATTCACAGACAATTGAGTTAGATCCTTAGACTCCTCAATAGCAACAACAACCCCATCAAATTTTGCACACTAACTTCTTAAGATATTCTCAACAATTTTTTGATCTTTTAAATATTCTCCATAATACCTAATTGCATTCACTATACCCATAACTCTAGTGAGAAAATCTTGAATAAATTCAAAGTTTTGCATGCACAAGGTTTCAAATTCTCTTCTTAATGACTGTAAGTTAATAATTTTTACCTTATCACTTCTTTAATATGCTTGTTGCAAAGCATCCTATGCCTCCTTTGATTCTGTTACTCCAACTAGTATGGGAAAAATAGAATCATGCACTGCTTGCTGGATTAGGAAGAGAGCCTTTGAATCTTTCTTACGATTTTCCTTTAGCTGGTTTCCTTGGTCTTGAGTCTAGCGGTAAAGTGTGTGAGCATCTGGCTTTGTATATCCATTCTCTACGAAATCCAACAAATCTTGTGAGAGAAACAATGTTTTCATCTTAATGCTCTAAGAACCAAATTTCTCACCTTTAAACATTGGTATTTGTGGCTTAGAAATATTCATATTGTTGGCCATTGCTGCTAACTACTGAGCATTCCCACCAATAACTTGAATCTGCAGAGGCTTCAAAAAATTATGAAAACACTTCCAAATGGCTTTCACAAACTTTTGAAACCTCGTGCCAACAACACACACTTTACATATAAATCAATTCTCTTAACCTAGCTCTGATACCATGTTAAATCTAGCAAGAGCATACATATGAAAACATAAACAAAACTAATAAACAAAAATAAGAGAAGTCTGATTCTTAATCCATGAGTTGAACTCTCATTGGAATCTCATATCTACATAGAATTAATGAATACATCATTATATAACCCACATAATTCTAATTTCATTATCCATTAACTAATCTACTGTCCCTAATAATTTGGTGAATGATCAAAGACTACATCTATAAATTTGCTGCCCTAATTAGAACACAAAATTTGCTAGCTAATTTGTGAGCAATTACATAGTTTTATTTTAAGCATTATCCTCAACAAGTAATTAGTAATTGAATTATAACTCAACCTAAGTGAAGTGAACTGAATTCAAAGTGATTATGAAACTTAGATGGACAAGTATGACACTTTGTAGCCAGTTGTAATTTGGTTGGAATTATTTTCTCCAACATTTCGGTAGCTAGTTGGAATTAGTTTCTCCAACATTCGAGTAGTTGGTTAATTTTTCCAACATTCAGGTGGCTGATTTGAGCTTCAGCTATGCTTACAATTTTAAATCAAAATTGACATCAACTAGTTTTGTTTTTCTTTTTTTCTTAGTAACCTCTTAATTGCTTGTATGCTTCAAATTTTATTTTTTGGTGCAACTCTTCTATTGTTCCATGCTATTCATGTATGTTCTCTACTTGTTCAAAAATAGGCTTGTATGTGGATTGCTGCGTCATGCCACTTTCTGAAGTAAGTTCTTTATCATTAATTTTTTGTAACATCAATTCATGATACAATTTTAGCTCTTACTCTAATACATGAAAAACTCAATAACATTTTCATTTTATACAACATCCATGTTGTGTTAAATATGCATTGCTGCAACTTCTATTCACACTTCATTAAAACATAGTATTGCAATGGTTGTTTCAAAGAACCTTAATTCTTCTTCAAATTTTGTTATTTCTCCTTGGTTGATGCTGCACATTCAGAATTAAATTTAAGTTTAAAAATATTCCATAATGAGATCAATTATGTTATTTATGCTTTGCAATGAAGGCTTTCTCCTCTTGCACCTCCTTCTCTTCCTCCCCAGAACCAAATGGATTTTGTTCTTTATGCTATGCAATGAGCAGTTTCTCCTCTTGCACTTCCTTTTATTTGTCTGTGTTGCTTCCATTTCTTTACTGACTTCTATTGCCTCAAAGGTTGTCTTCCAATTGGTTTTCAGGCCCAAGTGGACTTTTCTAACCAAATAGCATTTTATCAATAAGATATTTTTGTTGTATCTTATGCAACCATTCATCATTAGCTAACTTATCTTCATCAAAGTTAACATCAACAAATTTTAATTACTAGATTCACCATAACAGCTACTCCTCTAATGACAAATTCTATATCATTTGGATTCACTAAATCATCATCCACACAGATGGTTTCATGAAAATATGTGTTATTTATCTGTTTAGCTTAAAAAATCATCATCATTGTCATCTACTTTGAAATGACATTCATCAAACTCTTTATCTTCAACTTTATTACTCCCCATCACACCAAAACTCATCTCAAGGGTATCCCAAGCTTCTTTGATTGTATTGAGGAGAAGACATTTTTTTTCTTTTGTTTTCCCACTCTTTCAAATAGATCTAAAACAACTCTAGTTGTTGCTTTGATTTTCCTGTTGGCTTTTCCTATTTGCTAAGCCTTGGCTAGTTGCTTATTTGTGGTGGCTTCTTTTCTCCTTTGATTGAAAAAAAAAAAAAAAACAGATCTACAAATTCTCTACCAAAATAACACTTTTACAAAAGGTTTTACAAACTAATTTTTTTACTTTTTAATATTGAGATGCTCACAACTAATTTGAATAACACCACCTTTTCAAGAAATAATAGCAATGGTACTTTTTTAAAAATCAAATAAGCCCCTTTGAAAACTCACATAATCTTTAATACAAACAATGTAATCTAGAGCCTAGATATTAATCTGCTTTGATATTTTCATAGTGCAATCAATCATCATAGGGTTGAAGATGATAATTCCAGCCACTTTAGTGTACTTGATTCTGCTGGGGCTTATGCAGGGAAAGCTGTTGCAGCTGTTACTTGTGATCCATTGGCTTTGAGCCTGTTACTTGTGATCCAATGGCTTTGAGCCCATGCGCTAGTGCAATGTTCAGCCCTAGTAAGCAGAAACCAAGAGCTGATTACTGCAATAAGCTAAAAATTCAAGCTAAATGCACGTGCAAGTATAGCACTGATCCTAAGTTCAAAGGATACATTCAAACTCCTGATGCTAAGATAGTTGCATATAGTTGCCCTGTGCCAATTCCCAAATGTTAATAGGTAGGGTGTAAAACTAATAATTTTAATTACTGCAATTGTTATGGGTTCTCAAAGTTCTCTATTGAATTCTTTAGGTAATCAAAGGGATCATCTTGAAGGTAACCGCCACGAGGAATAGCCATCCTATTGGGAAAGATTATTACAGAACTTGGATGGACAATATTATTGTATAGTGTTATTAGGAGCATAAGCCATGGTTTTTAGATCAAGATTAGTGCTTGGTATTATATGATATGATATGAGAGACCTGTTCTGCAGACATTTTAATGTAGCTTTGGAGTTTTATTTAATATATATTCACATGACTTCGATATCTACCATTTTATTATCTAAGATCAATGTCTGCAGTCATTTTGACGTAGCTTTGAAGTTTTATTTAATATATATTCATGTGATTTTGATATCTACCATTTCATTATTGAAGATCAATGTCTGCTTGAATATCTTTGTGTGCCTAGGAGAGGGTTCAATTAATTTTAAGAGTATCTTTATGTTACAGCAACAGCCTTTGTGACTTTAATATCGCTACGAAACTGCTGTAGCTGCATGTTATAATTCGGTTGACCAATTTTGAGTGACAAAGGGGAAATCTTTTTGAAAGGGAATTTCTGAAAAGGATCATTTACAAAGTGCAAGCATCCAACAAGGGAAAGACAAGCATATGAAAGATATATATGAACTTTAAGTTATTTGTTATAAAAATGATCAAAGCTAGTATTGTTCATGATATTTCAAGCAGCATCAAAGGGGTTTTGTCTTCACATGTGTATATGGGAAAGGTCTACAGTACATGAAAAACAAGATAATCCAATACATTTTTGTGTAATTAAGCAGAACAACAGGGATAATTGATTTTGAAGATCCTTGTGGAGACCAAAAGCAGAAAAGCAGGAATAGTTTCCTAGTTTCCAGGAGCAGTAAAGGGATGAGGCATCGAGGTCCAGCAAGGAGTTTCAAACCTCCACCAAAGCTAAACTGAAGAAGGCCATTTGTCAGATAACGAGTTTGGATTGTAATAAATGCTACTACCAACATGATGTGGAGTTATACTCCTAATTGTTTTAGGTCTCTAGAACTTCCAGTTAGCAGTCAGTTGCATTTAATAGTTAGTTTAAAGTGTCAATAGGTGTCATAATAGGAAGAATTCAAGTTCCCCTCATGCTGGAGGAGGAATCTCAGCTATGTAAAGATCTCTATATATAGCAGAAAATCTGATGTACAAGGGGTTGGAAAATTTCAGAGAAACTGGTATATTGTGCTTTGTGTAAGACTCTATTCTAGTAATACAGTATTTGGCTTTGCTTCTTAGGATTCAGAAGGAATTCAATGTTCAGAATGTCTTGTATTGTCCTCTTCTCAGTATTTGCAGTGGTATGAATGTGTGATTACTTAGAAATCACTGATTGTGCTCTAATTTCCTTCATACATTTATAAACTGTGTTGTCCTATATGTTCCTGGTGTGTTCTAAATGTGTTGAATTCTGGATGCCCTGACTTCTATGTAAGGCTAACATTATTGTTATACTGAAACGATTTTGACTCCATAAGCCCAATGGATATTTTCTAATTGTGTTTCCACCATTTACACTTCTTCATTTGTTTCATAGAGTTAGCCATCTTATTCATTATCAAAATATTTAATCATTGTGAGAGAGCCCTCTCAGGTTGGGGAGGCTAAGCCTTAGCCAAAAGTAGGTTTGAAACAGTTACTCAAGGTCTACCTGATCAATAGCCTTTTAGGGGTTGATTTTGAGATAACAAATCACAACACTATGTGTGACAATCTCCCCATTTTTCATTGATGGAAACACCACTAGAAATTGATTCACATTGATGTCAATTAGTCAGACCTAGATATGCATCACAATATCCTTCTCACATATTGATAAGAAGTCCCCTTATCTAAATGCAAAGTTGTCTCCCTTCTTTCTATCTTTTCTCTTGTTAATGCATGCATTCTCTCTTCCAATATTCTTATTCCTTATACTCAAAGTCAATGTTTGTATTAGTTTCTGTAATCTCTCCCCTTTTAGCATCAATACAAAATGATCATGAATGTCTATCAAACTACCATACTCAAGGGTGAGCTTGGTCATATAGTGTTCCCATGTCTCCCATTTCTTTAAATGTCTGCATCTTGTAAGTATTTGTTAAAACTCCACAAATTCGTCATATTCCTATTTGATCATGTGGACTTGGTAGAACCATGCTACCTTTGTGCTACAATATAATTATGCTTCCATTCTCATAGAGTATCCCCTTTTGATCATGTGCTTTCCTGTGGACCTGGTCAAAGTCTCATGCTACCATTGTTGCTCCTAATTATTCTTGCACTTTCAAAATCTCCCCCTAAGACCTTACTTCCCTCATTACTACATATTTATAGTATTTTTCTAATACCTATCCTTACTTTACATCTAAGATATCACTATCAAGGCATGCTTTCCAATGGAGTTTTTCATTTTCACATTTTTCTCTTAGATTAAGGTGCTCATTTTACCTACACAGAATTGTTTCTTAAAGTTTTGATTCAACAAATGATAGACTTAAATAAGCCTTCACCATTAGATTAGATCCAACCTTCCTATATTTTTCTCATTAGATCCAACCTTTATGGTTCCTATCTTGTTCTCCATCCCGTAGAGCTAATCCTAGGATTGATGGAAAGCCCCTCCTTTTTGTATCATATTGAGTTGAGTTTGCAGTATCATGCTACATCACCTTCATTGTGACATATGTAACATTCAACATTTGGCTTCAATATTTGTAGAAATACCTAAAGATTTCTCCTAATTTCGTCCACATGCCTCCATCTAGGAACTTGATCATATCCTTTATGCCTCATCACATAATATGTCTTGCAATCTTGTGCTTTGTCGCCAAACTTTGTACATGAAAAAAAGAACTAAGAAACTTATTTTGATACCTAGATATAAAGGGAGATCTTGATATTATGAACTTATTCCTTGTAAGAGCCATATTCATTTTCTAATTTCCAACACCTACTTCATTAATGCTTGTGGATCCCTTATGAAGATTCATTTTCATGGGATATTCTCTTCCTTCTATATGGATTCTTTCATTTTGTGTATTTTGTTACTTTATGGCATTATCCTATGTCATTGGAATGAACATGCTTGGAGTTGTTCATATTTTTCTTGGGATGTTTAAAGGCGTTGTTGCTAGATGTAATGAATGCCTAATCGAGCCTCTTTGGATGATATTTTCTTGGGGGGGCATTGTTCTTGTGTTCCTAGCAACCTTCCTACTATCCAATACCTATTTTAATGAGAGGAGACCTTTCTATGCTAATAATGTGATCTAGGGATTCATTTACTTTGTGAAAACATGATTTGAATTGCTCCAATTCTTCTCTCAAGAGGGAAACCTCTTGCTCCAATCTCACACAATTTTTTTCCTTCTCATTTGGTTGTTCAAATAGAAACTTCCTTACCTTTTTTGCTTCTTCTCGTTCGACTTAGAGAGAAAGAATAGTCTATTCACATCATTTATAGTTGAATAGAACACCAATATCTTGGTCACATATCTAACAAACACTCAAAATATTATGCTTTAATCCTTCTATATGTAAGACATCATGGGATTTCGTTCTCCCATTATTAATGGTAACAATTACTTTTCCAATGATTCTTGTAGATTTGTTGTTTCAAAAATTTACTTTGCCTCCATATATCTCCCTGATGCTTATAAACTTTCTTCAATCCCTTGACATGTGTCTTGAACAACCACTATCAACATACCACTTCTCTTTTTGTTTTTGAGCATACAATATGAGACCACAATTTTCTTCTTTCTTTTTCCATATCTTAGGCACACATCTTTCCTCTTCTTGATTTACTTTACAATTCTTGGCCTTGTATTTAAAATAATGGCACAAAGAATGACTACAAGTGATTTTCTTATGACCAAAATTATGACATAGAAAAAATAACCATAAAAGTGTGTGTCATATCTAGAGTATTTCTTTTTGCTTCTTGTCTTGGCTTGAACATCTTCCTAAATTTCCTTAGTTGACTATGTTTCTATATTTTCTTCTTCATTGAGATCACCAATTCTGTCATCTCTTTCTTTTAGATACTTTTCTATTTCTCCCAACCGCTTCTCAACTTCAACGAGCTATTTTGTTAGGATTTCACATCTTTTTTTTTAATTCCTCCGATAAAATTCAAAGAGAATTATAGAGTTGCATCTAAATCCATGTTTCCATGATTCCATGGATCCACCTTCTAGTGGCTAACTATTTTTGAAAACGACTTTCTCTAATTCCACTTGTTGGACAAAAGGTCACACTCAGAGGGGGAGGTGAATGAGCATGAGAGAAATTTTACAATTTCATAACTTTTATTCAACAAGCAATCATATTACTATGGACCATAACCATATGAAACATACCAATAGATATAATAATAGATCATAATGCTAATAACACATCAAGAAGTCATCACATCAATCACATGGACACAAGTTTTTACATGGAAAATAACATAGGATAAAACCGCAAATTCTTCTTATTAGTATTCAATTCATTACATATATTTGTAGGAACCAACCTATTGGAGGAAACCACCGGAAAGATATGAAAGGCACTACTTGTGCTAAGATACAACATGATTGAGGCACGAACCTCAAAAATGTGTAAGAAACAACTCAATATAGGCTACAACATGATTGAGGCACCAACCTCAATTGTGATCAAGCTTTGTCTTGCTCTAGGCTCCAACCTAACTAAGGCACCAATCTCAATGATCATAAAGTTACAAAATGATCTAGGATCCAACTTGATTGAGTCTCCAACCTCAATACAGGCACCCACCTCCTTCAAACTCCTATGGATCCCTTTTGAATTTTTTTTCAAACTAGATACACCTACACTTCAAACAAGATAAGTCTTCAAAATGAATAATTTGTTGTTGTCATACTACTATCCATGTCCTATCATACCATGTCACTGCTCTACTTCAACTCATTCGTTAATATAGTTACATTTGACTCATCTCGAAACTTGATTCTGCTGTAAACTCAAAAAAATTGCAATATGCTCATGGTCCCCCAAAACATGTAATGCAAATTATGTTCATAAAATATATTTCAATGTGACTTTTCATGCCTTTGTACGAATCCACCTATTAATATTGATCACTGTGCATCTTTTGTGTTTCAATTTGGCTCAAGGTTGAGCTCAAAAACTCAAAATAACCATTTTAAACCATATAATAAAATAAACCATTATAAAAATTTCTCTTTTCATGGAACATTAGATAGAATGGTCATATTTTAACACTAACACTACAAAATGTATTCTTTCGTTCTACTAAAAATTCAACAAAACGAAGTTGAAATAAAAAATATCTTGACCTAACTACCATTGGGACTTGAATGAGGGTCTCATCCAATATACTATCAGTGTGCCACTAATTGAACTACATGTTGAACCTTATAATGTTATGCTCCCGATCTTCCTTTTTTATGGGCGATATAGTTCCAAATGAATTGGACCGGTTTTGAATTCACATTACTTTTGATGCACAATCAACTATACACAATAACAAGTTGACATGGTTATGCAATAATAAATAGTCATCCACATGTCTCACCTCTTATGGTAGCCTATTCTTCAATGTATTAATCCATGTTTTATATGGTCCATGTTAATGGTTCCATGGTGTATGTGCTGTATGTCAATGGTCCCACTTCTATCCTCTTCCATGGTGTATGTGATCTATGTGTCAATTCATGTCCAATACGAAATCCAACTCTAATGATGTGTCCAATATAGAACCAACTCTATCAACGTGTTACCAATACAAGGCTAGTATAGATGATGCGTCAATATCTTTGTCAGGAGGTAATGCTCATTAACTCTGAAAATTCTTAGACCAAGAACTAATATATTCCTTCAACCATATATAGTCAAAGTTAAAGCCATTGTCAACCATTAAACTCTCTTTCTAATAAAGTTGGACTTTTGACCTTTGCTAAGAGTTAGACCTCCACACATCAAGGATTCCCACTTATAATGGAACCAACCCACTTATTCTTATTCAATTCATTTGTTTTCAATGTAAATTTGAACCATTATGCCATAGGAAATATGTTTGATGTAAACATAACCAAATCTAGGTGAAAATGTAACTAGATGAAGGAGTAACCAAAACAAGTGCGACCAGATGAAAGTGTAACAAAAAAAAAACAAAGCTCAACCTTGTTGTAACTTTTCTTTGAACTCAACCATAGGATTGGATTGTCGTTCAATAATCAGTATGTCTTGATCAAATGATTATGCGTATGCGCACACACACATATAGTTTGGATGGTCATGAGCTTATGATAGGGTTGGCCAAAAAATTGGAGAATGCACCCTCAAAGTTGGAATTTAAGCCATATTTAATAAAAATATATTTTATAACTTAGAGCTTTATCCTATATCACCATGCCATGTGACCCAGTTCCCAGGGGTCCATGGTTATTTGTGTGATAATGTCAACATGATGTTATCATGCAAAGTGGGTTCCATTTGTCAACCATATTTGCACATTAGCCAACCAAAATGCATCAAACTAGCCTGTGACATGTCAGTGTTAGGTGGCATGACTTCACCATGATGATGTCACTAGATGACATCATCTTCTTACTAAGTAATGTTGCCATGTCATTGATCCATAAGTTACGAAATGACATCTGTTAGTGTGTTATGTTATAGTAATCAAAATCAAGCTTAGTATTTTTTATTATTTTGGTAAATTTGTAAGGTTGTTCTATGATTTGATAGATATCATGACTTAGTGTCAATAGGACATACTAAAGTTTGATTGGTAAATAAAATCAAGTGGTCAAAGTTTGAAAAATGGTTTAGGTTTAATAAGTCTAAGGTAAGGTGTAATCCAAGTCATGAGTGAAAAATAGTAGTGGGTCTCTGTATTTGCATCATTGGGAACAAGTCAACAGTGTCTTTTCAAGTTAGTTGCAAGGTCACATCAAACAATCCATCATATCATTATTCATCACAAGTTGTTACTGTGCTTCTCTATTTTGTTGCGGTACAGTCAAAGGCATTAGATTTGATAGAAGGTCAAAGTTTTTACATTCTTTTTTGTGCATCAAACAAGGTTTTTAAGGTGGTAAAAATAATCAAGTAACTATTTTCCTTGGTCAAAGACCCCAACATTTAGTCTAAACTATGCGGGTGAAAACATGTTGCGCTCAGGCACTGCGCTTCTGGTGTAGGTGATGATTTTCAAGGATGGGAGTTTACAATATGAAAATATGTTATCCAATAGGTATATCATATTATAAAGGTTGTATTTCACATGTGTGACACATTCATAATTTTAAGAGGCGATCAAAATCATGCAAATCATGAATTCGCTATGTTTTTGCTAAAGAAGAAAGTAGCACAGTGAATGCACTATGCTTCCACGCAGTCAAAATTTTGACCTTGAAATTCAAATACAAACCTCATGAAATTTATTATCATGGTTATGAAAAGTGTGCTTAAGTTTCTTGCAGATTCATCATTCAATCATTGATTATATAGTATGAAAAAGAAGGTCGATGCGTTTTGGCTGCAGGGGATTTGTTGTTTTTTTTACTATTTTAGTAGTTAACTTAAAGATTAATTTATGACCCAATGGAGATGAATTTTGAAAACATAAAAGAGGTACATAAAAACTAGATAAATAACAAAAACATCCTTAAATTTATTCGCAAGTGTCATATAATGGAAGATGCGAATTAATATTTACAACCTATTTTTTATATTTTGTTATTTTTTGTTTCATTCATGATCCTTGGGCATGGATTATGAGTATATGGAGAATAATTTTCAAAAAATGAGAGACATTTCTCTCAAGAGCCAACTCATACACAAAAACCTCTTTGCGTTTTGTAAAAATTGACATGATTCAAGAGATATGATCTAATCTTTAACCCCTATTTTCCAAAAATTAGGTCCTTATTTCCTAGCAGGCAGTTTCTAAATCTAATGTAACTCACTCTATCTTTGGGGAAATGGTTGAGCTCGACACCCTAAGTCTAGGGATGAGTTAATTGTATATATTTCATGAATTTTAGTGTGCAAAAGGTTTGTTTTTCAGGGTTTGATAGAGAATACATTGTGCATTGTACATTTTCATTAAGTTTCAGTGAATGATGAGGATTGAGGTCTTCTTTTTCAAGGATTCACGTGTTAGTATCTTATGGTGATGTTTATATCTTGTTTTGTTCCTTTAACTTATGTTATTTCCATTCTTAAATGTCATGTCTTCAATGTTTAGTTAAGAAAAAATTATTTCAGAATGCACCATTAAGTTCTCTGTTATGACTCACTGAACATTTCAGTGTTTTTCTTCCATTGTAATATCTAAAATTCACCTTCAGTTAGATTCTTTAGATGTTATCAATTCCATTACTCCTATTCTCATCGATCTACAATGAAATTTGACAAAGACACCATAAATATTGCCTACCTTGCCCATGTCTAAGGATTTTTCATTTTTCCATCATATCATTAAAAATAATCAGCTCCATATGACTCCATGCCCAATTGATTTTCCCTCTTCCATGCGATCAAACTATTAAGAACCATTCCTCTATGATCTCAATACCTAGCCTAAAACCTAAGACAACAAGTCATTTAAGTAACTGAAGATTCATCTAGAGAGAGCCCTCTAGCTGGAAGGGCTACATCCTAGTTTTAAAGTGGTTTGTGGTTACCTTTGGTTCCTCTCCTCAACCTCGAGGAATTACAAAGTGCTAACAAAGTGGCATTGTTGTCGGGGAGAGAAAGGTTCCATCTTCCGTGGAAAAGAAGCATCAAGTTTCAAATTTGATTACTAATGGTGAACAATGATCAGACACAAGAATGTTGTGCATTATTCACGAGGCAGCGAGATTCAGAATTCAACTTTAAATCTATATCACATTACAATTTTTCCAATTCGCATGCCTCATGTTGATTGGAAAACTTATTTGAGAAAATTTAGAGATCAAAAAGGAGATGATGTTGCTCTTCATTTGGTCAAATTTCACATGCATGTACACAAGATAAGGGTTCAATTTCATGAGGAATTCTTGATGAAGATGTTTATGGTATCCTTGGAGGGAAATGCACATTCATGGTATCAAAGCTTTCCAAATCGTTTCTTGTATTCTCTTAGATATTTTCATATTGTATTTTATGAGAGATATAAAGAATTTCATCCTTCCTTGTTATTGGTCAAAGATTGTTACACACATTTTGAAAAATTTATTGAGCATTTGGAAATTTGTTATGAAGATGATCAATTTATGGATGATGATATTATAGAGGTATTTCATGAGAATCCTTTTCAACATGAGGAGGAAATAGTAAAGGAAAATTGCCATGATATTCAGGAGGATTTCCAAAAGGCAATAGTTTCTCCAAGGGATGAAAATGAAGTAGGTGAACATCCTCATGAAGATAGTCATGATTCAGCCACTAAGTTCAATAATAATGTACAACCATTTTTTTCTCTTTAGCTTGATGAACATATTCAATAGTTTTAAAATGACTAAGAAAGGATGAGGATAATACATCAATTTGTTCTTCATGCCATTCATTTTCTCAGTTTTCATCTCATGAAGAAGCTTATGAAAACCATATCTATGAAATTGAATGTATAAAAAATTTAGGGAGTGAAATCATTTATGGTGATAAATACCAAGAGTTGCAAGAAAATAATGAAGAAGAGTAGTTTTTTGTAGACCTCTTGGATGGTGTAGAGTCTATTCATGATTTTACACCTCTTGAAAAGACATATCCAAAAAATTTTAAAACCCAAGATGACACTCTTCTTTATATACATGAAGGGTCATTTGTAGACATTTCTGTTACTCGATATGTGGTTGCCCAATTGAAGATGTGCAAGAACACAAAATGATTGTCCCCAATATGGATGATAGGAAGGAACAAATTGTTGCATTTCCATTTGAGAAGGATCGACCGAATGAAAGACTTCATGATAAAAAACAATCAACAATTATAAAGTATGCATGTTCTTTATTTTTATCCACCAAAGAAAGGTACTAATTCATGATCTCCAAGATCCTTCTGCCAATTTGTTGTAGCCATCAAGGAAGATGGAATTTCTTGTATTTATGAATTATGCTATTAGCTTTAGTTTAATTTTGAGTTGTCAACTGTAAAAAATTCTTTCTACTTGAAAAAAATGAAAGCAAAGTGTAGTCATCAAGCAATTTACTTTCATGGTTACACTAGTTCTTTTATTTCACCTAATAATGCAGCTCATGGAACAAATTAGGGTAGGAATGTGTGAAAATAAGCTCACGGGAATGAGTATTTTACAACGGTTTACAATTATTGATTTTGAGGAGTGAGTTTGGAACAATTGCGGTTTGGTTTTCAGTCTGAATTTCAGCCGTGGGAAGTAATTTTAGTTTGACTTTGAGTTTTCATTTGTCTTCAGTTGAAGATCAGGTCACAAGGTGCATATGTGGTATGGTAACATCCCAATGGTTTGGCACATGGTCTACTGTGTTCTTTGGCACCTAACAGTGAGGCTTCTATCCCCATTGGAGCCCATGTTAGTGTCCTACATTATAGTAGGCAAAGTCAAGCTTAGTATATTTTATTATTTTGGTAAATTTGTAAGGTGTTGCTATGATCTCATAGAGATCAAGATTTAGTATCAATAGAATATACTAAAGTTTTATTGGTAAATAAAATCAAGTTGTCAAAGTTTGAAAAAGGGTTTAGGTTCAATAAGTCTAGGGTAAGGTGTAATCCAAGTCATGAGTGAAAAATACTAGTGGGTCTCTATTTTATCATCATTGGGATAATTAAGCGATGTATTTTCAAGTATATTGAAAGGTCAACTCAAAAAATCCATCATATAATTATTCATCACAATTTGTTGCTGTGTTTCTCCATTTTGTTGCACTATTGTCAAAGGCATTAAGATTTGATAGAAGGTTAGAGTTTTGGCATTCCATTTTGTGCATGGAGGTTCAAAAAGGTTTTTAAGGTTATCAAAATCATCAAATAACTATTTTCCTTGGTCATTGATCCCAACACTTACTCGAACCTATGCAGGTGAAAACTCACTACGCTAAGGTGTTGCGCTTCTGCTGTAGGTGATAATTTTCAAGGATGGGATTTTACAGTATGAAAAAATGTTATCCAATAGGTATATCATGTTTTACATGTTGTCTTTCACATGTGTGAGACATTCAGAAGTCTAAGAGATTATCAAAAGCATGCAAATTACAAATCTGTTGAGTTTTTCTAAAGAAGGAAAGTGTTGCACTTGCACACACTCAACATTTTGACCTCCAAATTCAAATCTAGACCTCATGTAGTTGATTCTCATGGTTATGAAAAGTGTCCTTAAGTGTCTTTCAGATTCAACATTCAATCATTGATTATATAGTATGAAAAGGAAGGTCGTTGTGATTTGTGTGTAGGGTATTTGCTCCACTTTTTTATTGTTTTAGTAGTTAACTTTAAGATTAATTTCAGACCAAATGGATATGAACTTTGAAAAAAGTAAAATAGGTTTATTTAAAAAAAAGCTAGATAATAAAAACCATCTTTTAGTTCTTCACATGTGCCATATATGAGAATATTTGAATGAATCTTTATAGGTTATTTTTTAGATTTCGTTATTTCCTGTTTTATTCATGATCCTTGGGCACAGATTTTGAGAAGATGGAGAAGGGTCTTTTTTAAATGATAAAGGTTTCTCTCAAGAACACACTCATCTAAAGATACCTCCTTTTTTTGTAACAACTATCATGATTTGAGAGATATGATCCAATATTTGACCCCTATTTTCCCGAAATTTGGTCCCTATTTCCTAGCATGTAGTTTCTAAATCTAATGTAACTGACTCTATCTTTGCGGAAATTGTTGATCTCAACCCCCTAAGTCCAGGGATTAGCTAATTGCATATATTTCATGAATTTGTGTGTACAAAAGGTTGGTTTGTAAGGGTTTGATAGAGAAGAAACCCTGCATTATACATTTTCATTAAGTTTTGAGTAAATGATGAAGATTGAAGTCTACTTTTTTAGGGATTCATTTGTGAATCTCTTATGGTGATATTTATCTCGTATTTTTTCCTTTATCTTATGTTATTTCCTTGCCTAAATTTCATGTCTTCAATGTTTAGTTGAGAAAAAATTATTTCATAATTCACTTTTAAGTGCTCTGTTATGGCTCACTAAAAATTTTAGTGTTTTTCTTCCATTGTAATATCTAAAATTCATCCTCAACAAGATGCTTTAGATGTTATAAATTCTGCTACTCCTCTTCTCACCCCTCTACAACGAAATTTGACAAAGACACCATAACGATTGCCTACCATGTCCCTATATAAGGATTCCTCACTTTTCCACCATATCACTTGAAATTATTAACTGTATATGATCCCATGCCCAATGGATTTTCCCTCTTCCTTGCCATCAAATTGTTAATACCTAGGTCTATCACGATGCACGACGTGTTGGTGTGTAACTGGACCACCATGGTCATGAAGTTTGTGTAGGTGGCCACATGTCATCTACATCGTCCCATTTGCCCAATCATATAGTATCGTGTGTCATATTAGATTAATCATTGTGCTTTGACTAAGTGGTGTACATGTTCCCTTATCTCTGTTGTGTGATATGTAAGAGGTGCACACTATTTAATAATGTTAAATATTGTTAAAGTTCATGCAAGTTCTATCAAGATCAACCATGGATGTGTCCAAAAGGTGCACAGTCTTTAAAATATCAATATTTTGGGTTCTTTCCCTATAGTTTCAGTCTCGAGTAGTGTTGATTTTCAAATGGCCTTAACTTCTCATCCTCAAGGATTTATTTAGAGTGGGAATACCATTCGAAAGATATGGATGAGGCATATGCAACCATGTTTGTACTATCATTAGGGAACCATATATTTGTCAAAATCTCAATAAACTTCAAACCTCTTTGACTACACTTAATGAGGGATGCAAGATATCAACATGTCATACTTCTTCCTTTGAACCCATGTCAAATGATACTATTATTGCCTTGGATATCCCCTTTGACATCAATGATACCTTCTTAGCACTAATGACAAAACTATGTGCAACATTTCATATTAAGAATGGAATAAATTAAACATATGCTTTATTTTTCTCTATATAAAGTTGATATCAAATTACGTTACTTAATATGGGCATTGAAATATTTTATTTATGGCTAACACTAAAATAACTTTTTTGGTATTAATATATTTTTGCTTTAAATATTACAAGTATAGGAAACATAGAATAAATTGCACATCAAGTAATATAAATAGTAAATGAATTATATATGTCTCTTATACTAAAGAGTATTTTTTTTTTTTTCAACTACTTTATATTGCTATAAAAAGTTGATGTAAAATTAAGGTGGAAACTGAATTATTTATTTCTATTACACATTGACGTTTTTGTTACTATACTTTTAGTTTGTTAATTTAAGTATTATTTTATTATTTTTTAATGTGACATTATAACACAACATCCCCTCTCACAATATAAATAATATTATTCAAAATCATCATAGATCCATCTTAATTTGGGATTTACCAAGCCTTGAGAAGAATGAAATATAGGGAGGTGCAAGCCTTTCCTCATTTTTTACATTTTAAAAGAGGCTTTCATTTTCATAGATTTGATCCATATAAGAGTTTAGTAGATACTTATTCAAGATGGATCTATGCTATTGTTAGTATATTTTTGGAAGAAATGGAAACATCAAATGTTTTATGTGGATAATTCATTAATTATCAATGAAAAAAAAAGACTATAATAATAATGAAACAAAAGATCATAAAAATATTTGAAAAAACTAATTAAATGTTACCTATTGTATCTTTGAGGAAGAATTAAATTAAGAGTTGGAGATAGAAAAAGCATAAAGGATTGAGATTTTTCTTGAAATAAAGTTAAAGAATATGTGAAAAAGAATTAAAAAGAGGTAGGTTAAAAGAGAAGAGAGGGTAGAATTTATAAAAGAAAAATGAGGAAAAGGAGAAGAAACTAAAAGAAATAGACAAAATTAGGCTAAATGCATAAATAGATAAATTAAAGGAAAATAATAATGAGAGAATTTAAACAAATGACAGAAAAAGACATAGAAAATTAAAGAAAATTAGAAGAAAAAGATTAAAGAATTGAATGAAAGAAAGACATCGCTAAGTTTTATGAGTTAGATGATAAATAACACGCTGCCATAATAATTAAATGTGGATTATAAATAAAATATTTCAAAATTTAAACAATAATAAGAGGGAGATAGTGTAATTCTTTCAATTTTAAATTGAAAATAATATGACATTTGCAAATTATTAATAGTGATTAAAAAATTTAATGTGCATCATAAATAAAATATTTCAATATGTAAAATTAATTAATATTGAAATGTATTTAAAAATATATTAATTAAAATAAACTTTATTGTGGAGCCAAAAATGTACATATTACATATGGATTAAATAATAATAATAATAATAATAATAATAATAATAATAATAATAAACAATTTACATAATATATAAGGAATTTGGAAAATAATTTTTTTGTTTTTTTTAATTTACATAGTATATAAGGAAATTGAAAAATTAATTTTTGTTTTTTTTGGTGAATCAACCACTTTTATTAATTGATAAACAAATTACATTGTTTTAGAAGTTTTGTCAAAAATATTGTAGCCTTATTGCTACAAGATGAGCAAATAGAAACAATTTGGGATAAGAACAAAACGAAAACCATAGATCCACATATCAACAACCCATAATGTCCAAAACTCAGCAAAATAGGAAGAATAGCTATTCCTTTTGATCATTCTTGAGCATTCTCTGGATCTAGAGCTACATTGTTACCCTTACCTTGGCTGTGAAAAGAGTCATGCATGTGAGACTCCATATGGGCCATGCACCCCTCAAAGCTATCCATTTTGTCCTGAAGGCATTTCTGACCTATGCCTAAGGACTCTTTACATTCCACTATACCCCTTTAGTTGTGATGGATCACCTCATTGGAGTTATCATGCACTTGTTAAGTTTGTTGCTCCATACTTGCCTGGATAACCCTAATTTGGGCTTCCAACTAGTCAAATGGTGGCATCTACACACTCTAAGAGTCTCTTGAAGGTTGGTCAATGTCCTTAGCATATGTTGGCCAGTATGTAGGTGGGTGATTGCCATATGACAACCTCAATACCAAACTGGAAAAAGTCCAAATATAAGACCACTCCCTTGCAAAACTAGAGGTTTACCTTGCTACGTTCTTGCCAAAAATTAAATTCATGTTGTTATAGCATTGAAAGTCTTGTTATTTTCCATTTTAGAGTTTTTTTTTAAGGGTTAATTTAGAATCTAGCAAATATTTGTTGGCATTGCATGTTTAAGCTATGTGATTTATTTATTATTAAGATGATGAATTTATTTATGAATTCAAAAATGCAATTTAAAATATGAATATTAATTATTTATTAAGAAAATCAAATACTTAAAAAATACAAATTTTTTAAGTCTTACTATATAAATATATAAATATATATATAAAAAAAATTGATCACTCTATCTCATTGTTATGTGTATGGTTAAAATAAATCTATACAGGAAAAAATCAATTACCAAATAAAAATAACTATAAATCCCAAAAAGGAGAATTTCATTCCATTGAAACTTTAATCTATGGCATGAAAGTAAGATTGCAATCTTGCTTCCACGTTCTTTAGGGTTTTTAAATTTGTGAGATTTCATCTTCCAGCCAAATACTTATAAGGTAGACACACTAGACAAGAATCCAATGACGTAATTAAATGCGCAGGGGCAGCTTTCATGAATCTAATGACAAGATATAAGCGCATCCTGCAGTGTCCCCATCGCGGGCTACAAAGAGCACTTTTCTTTCCGTCTTGGCATTCATCAATACCTGGAAGTCAATGGGAAAAATGCTCCCGAGTAGATCATTTATCGAGCAACGAGATCATTTATTTATCATCCAATATAGTGAGAAATCAAGCTTGTCCTATCCTTCAAAAATATTTGTAGATGTTTACAACGCTATAAAAATTAAGTGAAATGTTTAAAGCTTTAAAACCGACGGGTGGATTTCATTCTCACATATCCAGATAGACCCACCTCGAGATGTTCATTTTGATCATAGACTCCATGTGAAGCATCTTTGTTTTACATGTTAATGAGCGCGCCTCGAAATAATTCATTCTCTAGTACCCAGGGATTAAATGCGAAATAATTCATTCTCTGGTAACCATGGATTAAATTAGAAGAGTTGGTTTTAATTTTTAAAGATGTAATTTTTTTACAACAAGAAGTTTTTAAAAAATGACATTTTAATGGACAACAAATTATTATCTTTACATTTTATTTTCAATCAAATGTATTTATATTAAATACATTAAATTCCTAAACTTAGATAGTATGTAGAGAATATCATTCCCTAACATGTTCCAAGTATCTCAAACTATACAAATTTAACCATTTAAATTATCCAAATATAACAACTCAAATTATACATAACTCTATGTATTTAATATCCTCATAACACAAATAGAAGAGACTCATCATCAAATTTCTGCATTTTGCTATTTTTTATTTATTCCTTAATAATTTATCTCTAACCAACAGAAGTAGAAGGCTCCCATTTATAGTAATTCTGCATTTCTCTATTTCATATAATGACAATTTGCAGTGACCATGTGGATCTATAATTTATAGCAATAGGAAAAGACGTATAGAAAGCATGGGAATAAAAGAGAGCCTAGTCATACTATAAATGGAATTGAACCAATATTTGAGAAAAAGATGGAAAGTGAAATACATGACAATGCCAATAGGGTACTTGCTCATCATTACTTTTATGGAAAATTAGTCTGTGCACCAAGGTTTCAATTTGTTGTAGAAGGCCCCACCTGGATGCCATGAATTTTAAAGGGAAATCACAATGTGCTGATATTGATTTGCTTTTGAGGTGGTTGATGTATATTATGTTAAGCAATCCACAATGGTTTCATTCTAGTAGTGGTCTACCCCAAAGTATGGAATAGATTTCAATGGAAAGATAGTTGGTCCAAGTCATTTATTGATTCTCATTTCACTCTTGAAGTAGGCTAAGTGAAATTAGAGTGAACCCTCAATTAGAATGACATGAGTTTAGAAAGGATGAGACCTAGTTTAAGTTAGAGGCTGTAGTTTCTTAGGGTTTATTTAAAATATATATATATATATATATATATATATATATATATAAATGAATAAATGATTTGAGAGTAAAAAGTCAAAGCACATAGAGTGATTTGCAATTCTATAGTGACTAAATTTACAGCTAAAAATTGGTTGATAAATAAGACTTGTGAATTGCACTCAAACTACCTTAGGCCACTCTCTAAACTTTCAAGTGAAGCTCAAAACCCACTTTCTAATCTCCAGCGGAATTTTTCCCAATGAAAACCTACTCACCATTAAATGCTCTTCCATGGGCTCCCTCTAGGTTGAGGAACCTAGAATTTGAAACTCTTTTTCACTGGCTCCCTCTAGATTGAGGAACCTAGAATTTGAAACTCTCTTTCACTGGCTCCGGAACCTAGAATTTACCCAACACCTTTCCCAAGTTCATATAGTAGTTCAAACCTTAGTGGCCAGTGTAAACAGTAATCTCGAGCTGCGAATTTGAAACCCAGAGGAAAGAAAACTTCACCAGCTCGGAATGCTCCCAATGAAAGCTCGCCACCAGGTTCTGGACATCAGGCTCAATGTTAGGTATTATATGATATGAGAGACCCTGTCCTGGGAACTGTGTTAGAATTCATTTTAATGTAGCTCTGGGTTTTTATTTAGTATATATTTTTGTGATTTCGCTATCTACCATTTCATTATCTAAGATTAATGGCTTCAATATCTTTATATTGTAGCAGATTTCTTGGCTTTCATTGCTTTGAGCTTCGTAATGACCAGAACCTTATAACTTACTTGAGGAAAGCTCAGGTCTTTGGTGACTAAATAATGCTGGTATATTATTATGTTGCATATCGGTTTAAGATGGCGCCCATTATTACCTTGCCTTCTCATTTTTTTTGCAAGCATTTTCTTATATCAAACGGAGCTTTCGTAGGCATTCGCGTTAGAGGGAATATAATATACATGTCATTATTACAGAGTGGACATATCTGAACGTCAATAACCAACTCCTTTCCAATGATGCAAATTTAATGGGATGTACTTCTATTTTGGGTCTTAACTGAAGGTTGTATTTGAAATTAAATGGTATAATATATCTGAAGTTCATTTGAAGTTCATTAACAAACTCCTTTGCAATGGGATGTACTTTTATTATTTTGGGTCTTAACTTATGGTTGTATTTGAAATTAAATGGTAATTATTATATGTGTATATGAGTGGCCAAGTTGAAATTTTATTGATTTTTCAATTTATGTGAATGATTAGTTTACATGGAGTCATGTTTTAGTGGTGTTTTCTATTAATAAATGATTTATAAGTTGAAACGTGAAATTTAACTTTTTTATTTTCTTTTTGTTAAATATATTATTTATGTAAAACAACATTGAGATGTAAATATTTTATATGGTCTTCGAATATCATTTATTATTGTAAGAACTCTTTTCTTTTAGCTTATTTTTACAAAATTTCAATTTACTATACTTCATTCATTCAAATGATACTTTAATATTTTTGTGATTTTTCTTATGTTAATTTTTTTACGAAACGAAAATTATTTATAATTTTATTAAAAGATAAAGAGGAGGTTAGATACATTCTTTAAAGAGTAAAATCAATACTAATGTTGATTTATTCCAAAAAGGAAGAGTAAGTTATTTCTTTGACTTTTTAATTTGCTTATTTCTCTCAAAAAAATCTTATTGTATTACAAATTTTCCTTATGTTTTTTATTATTCTTGAACCTTAAAAATACTCTAAAATAAGGCATTACTAACTAAAGTTCAAATATATAATTTCTTTCAATAAATTGAGAAGTAAAATAAATTCTTTATAAAATCCTGTAAACAAAATTGTTCACTCATTTTATAATCGTAACAAGTTGTTTATCCCCTTTGGCATATGACTAAATCTACCAAGTCCTTACAATGTCTTCAATTAATCTATGAAAAATCATTTCCCATGTTTTAGCAATTCTTTTAATGTTAAAAGTCAATTTTAATTATCTTATAACTCTATTTCATTTCTCCGGGGGTCATGTCTATCAATTAAACTTATGTTGTATAAAATTATTATTGACTATGTTGTTATTCATTTATTACACCAGGAAGAACCTAAGTTTTAATGTATATAAATATACTTCAATAATACTATTTTACAAAACAAATATATGATATAATTTCACTATTATGTTTTTACTATCACATTTAAGTTATGGTTTTGAACATAGTTGGGCCAATCCATTCAATCTTTTAATATTTTTTTCCATTATACTAAAGCATGTTGATAAATTCTAATAATCTTGTTTGGATTGAAGCACCTATACTTATGAGTTAATATCAAGTGTTTAATGTCTTTGTTAGTTGAATAACGTTAATTATGTGTTGTGCTTGCAAAATATCCTCATATATTTCTTTCAGTGTACATTCATTTCATTATGCTTTTATATTTCTATACTTGTGTGTAATCCTATAAATTATGTTGTTATCACTTCTTCAACATAAAATAAATGACTTGAGATATTGATATGTAGATATCTATATTTTCTTTATGTCATTAAGGTTTTTTAATAGATAAAAATTGATTATTAAAGTTGTATACATGTTTGTTTTTATCATGGATGAAACTTCTTGTTATAGGATGTGATTTTATATTACATTAAACTTTAATTTCATTTTATAATTGTATGCTTAAGCATATTGAGAATTCTTTGTTGTTCCAACACACTCACCTTTTATCTCCAACTTAAAAACTTGTATGAAAGGTTTCCCTTTTGCTTGGTAGCCTCCATCAATTACAATAAGTTCTAATCAATAATCTGAATAGTCATGTTCTCCTTTACATATTGTGTTGGGACTTGTAAGAGACTTGTGAAAATTCAATTATGCTAGTGCATTACGTGGTTGTTCATGGTGTTGGATACCACCAATATACAGGGGATCTCCCCGATATGAGGTCCCAATTAGACCTTGCACTATTTTGTATAGGAGTCCCATCTAGAAATATGACCCGATTGTATTTTCCTTAAAGATACGCCTTGGCTTAAGAGGTTAACACATGAGATAAGAGAACATGTGCTTTTGACTAAACAAGGGGGTGTGCCTTGTGGAATGTTCAATTGTCGATGTATCAAGGTTCTTTCACTACAAGGGGGCAGAAAGTGAGTCTCTAAAATAAAAGTAATAATACTAATCTAATGGAGACACATGAACACAATAAGAAATAATAATTGAACATCAAGAGAAATAGTTCACATAGATGCCATGATCATTAAATCATTACAACACATTTCCAATAAGTTAAGCACCAAAGTCACCGAAATAATTCAATTAATTCAATAGATATGAAAGCAAACATAAACTGAAAAAATGAAAGAATAGTCCCGAAATGTCTATGATTCATGCATGAAAATGTGTTGGCCGAAAGGCTTCAAGTATTAAGCAACAACTCCAAGATACATAAGTACAATGAACGCCACTAACTCTAATAGTGGATCGTTAAAGCCACTACTTTCTCCCCAAAAGTACTATCTATATCTCTTTAATGCCTGTGGGAGAAGCCAAGGATAAAATTCCTTTGCTTGAGTAATGAGGATCCTTTTATAACTTGAGGCATGAACTTTCATATCCTCATGAATATTGAATTTCCAACTTCTAATGGCCTTTGGACTTATAGAACTCTTTGACTTCCAAATGAATTTTGAAATTACATATGACTCTTGGGATTACATGTCTTTTGGACTTCTATACATGGTTGTTTGTCCATACGTGACTCTTAGAATTCCACTTCTTTGTATTTATAATGATTACATCAATATATCATAATTTCCACATCATCATGTGATGAGGATGTGACAAGTCACTATCATTGATGACTGAGACTCATAGTGACTAATGACATGGACTTTCTTTAGTATGTGACATGGGTGCCACTTGTGTCTTTGATCTTTCATGTTCTTGATGTATTTCTCCCTCCAAAGGGTCTTTTACCTTATGGAGTCTTCAGGGACGTGCTTCGATCATCAACACTTGAATGTGTTCTTTGTTCTTTAATGATTCCTTCATCTGTATTCTTTTCCCAATATTCTTCATGCATGCTTTCCATGATGTTCTTGAGATACCTATAACTGTAGTCGCTCATGGAAATCAACCATCAACTTGAAAAATCTCATGTTGTAACAAATTTCATGCATATTTTTTGTTCATGTCTTAGGAGTTGACTTTGGAGGAGGAAGGAGACCTTTTGGGTGCAAGGACACACTTCAAAAGGTTGAAGGGTTGAAGAGAGGGAGCCGACTTTGGGATGCACTTATGCGCTCAAGAGGAGAGAAACAAATTCAAGGGAGGTGTTGATGCCTCGAAAATCATTGCAACAACATCGGGGATAACCACCCGGTCCGAACCTTAAAGGCAGCTCCTTTTCCGTTTGGTGTGGTGGCTTCGACTGGAAATAATGGGACTAGTTTCCTAATGATTGGTAAATAGGATGGATAAATGGTTGATTCTGTAGTGTCTAATGATAATGGATGAATGATTTAATTTAAAAGTAAAATTATAAACAACTATCCTATCCCGGGAAATTTATGCTTTTAGTGTAACTTTTGATGATCTTCATCCACAAACAGGCATATAGATGACTCTGTTGGTAAACAAAGATATTTATTCATATGATAATTACTAAGCCCAAATAGTTGAACAAAGCAATCAAGCAAACATTATTACACTATTCCTCATATATATCATAGACATAGATATGTTTGAAAGAAACACAATCCTTAGACATTCAATAGTGAAAAGTACAAGGATTATTGTTAAAACACATACATATATTCAATGATAGCAAGATTTAAACAAATGTTGATTCACATAAAAGAATGACACAAGAGCATAGATAATAATACCATATGTTATTTGGATCACTCCGGATATCAATCGCATTCAAATTCCTTCTTCTAACTTAGAAACACTTCCACAAAAGGCAATAGTGCACATGTCATCAAAGCTTTCTTCGTTAAAATTCAGAATACTGGCCCAGTCTTCATAAAAAATAGATCAGAAGCATAATAGTGTGACTTACTGATTTGAGTTTATACAAAAACTGAGGACCCCTTCTAAATGCATGAAAGGGTCTATAAATACTAATTACGCTAACTAATTACAAAATAAAAGTGTTATTAATTAGTACAGCTAAATTATGAATATCCCCTCAAAATCAGCTTGACTTCAGTCGGCAGCATGATTCATTGTTTCGGATGATCTCCCTTTGGTTTGAGCTGGCAGATTGCAAGCATCGGTTGCAATTCTGGAGGGCGACTTAGAAGAGAATGTAATTGGGTTGAATATGTGGCATCATGGATCTCGGGGATCATGCAACTGATGGCATCAGTTAAACATTTGAGTGCAGCCCTCTGACTGTATGGCTTAATTAAGAAAAACCAAAAGGCATCCGAAGTTAAACTTTGGATGCCAACGATTAGCCTCCCATTCTTTTCCAATTCCTGATTGCATGTTTGTTCCAAGGCTTTGGCCGATGTCAATTTACCTGGATTGCACTATGAAATCATGTTAGAGAGATAAAGAGTGTCATTGACCAATTCAATTAAATTACTAGTAGATAAACGACATCTTGAGGTTTCTCTTTCTGCCTTCATCAGTTGTGACTGCCATTCTAGGAAAAGGATGTCTTTGTGTGACTCTAGAATTTTGGGCAGATTCGCGGCTTGTCCTTCACTGGTGTCTTGCCAAGCAAGAAAGTTGGTTAAGGTCTCGTCGGCCTGTTCTAAATCCTGCCTAGCATCCACTAATTTATCAATTATCGATGTAGTAATCTCACAAAGAGGCTCAACCAGAGAAATGTTATGACATAACAGTTTTAGCTGTGTAATCAATGCCTTATTGATTTGTAAAGCTTTGGTTTTGAATTCTGCTAATTGAGGAAGATTCTTGAACTTTTCTACTTCTTGTGACAATTTAGCGATTTTCTCATCCTTGGTCTTGCTCATTTTTTCATTCATTGCCTTCAATTTGGACAATGCTTCAGACAATTCCTTTTGTTTCTGTACTGCGCTCAAGTCTATCCTCTGCTTCTCTTTGAGCAATTGTTCATTTAATTGATTATTTGTCTGCCGCTGTATTGATAGTTGTTGTTCTAACTGTTCTATTTTCTGTTGTGCTTCGGACACCTGTGACTACAATGAAACAATTGTTTGATCTTTTCCCTTAAGTAGATTGCTTACTTCTGAAGATTTATCCATGGTGGCTGCCGAATAAGCCCCAGCATACTGAGAAAGTTTTGTAAGGTCATCGGAAGGGTTAAATTCCTCCTTCCACACCACATTAGCCATCTCTGTTTGGTCTAGTAAAAGGGAAGACTGATCAAGTCTCCTCCTTTTCCTCTGTTTTTTCACCACAGCCCTATGTTTAGGACTGTAAAAGACATCTAATGGTGGTATGTCTTCTATCTGCAAAACAATCTGATCGGATGGATCTTTAGGAATTATTTCTGCATATTTGCTAATGGGTAGGCCGCTGGTCCCTTCAATTGGAACTGTAGTTGTGGTCGTTTCTTGACCGACTGTTACTTGGGGTGTGCCGAATCCTTGTGAAGTCTCGGGATTGCTTATAATAGAGTCAAATTGTTGCCACTCTTTGAGGAGTTTGGGATCAATTTGAGCCTCTAGATCAATAACTTCATTGTCCTGCTTCTTCTCTTTCTCCTGCTCCGTTTCCTGCTCTTTTCCTTGCTCTAGCTCTTTTCCCTTTTCAGGAATTTTCTCTATAGCAGGAGGTTTGTCAATAATCTTCTGTTCAGGCTCGCTTGACTTAGTTGTTGGTGTAGTAGCCAATAAGTCCGGAGGCAGAGTTTGCAACCTCTGTTCTCTGAGCCTATTGAATTCCACCAGTCCTTCATCATTATATTTCATCTTGGCCAATGTTTTAACCTGAGACAATGATTCTACTGAAGAAAATAGGTCGTCAAATTCATCTTTTTCATGGTCAAACTTAGTAAGTTTGGCCTGTTCAAGCATATTATAGGCAACCTTTCGTGGATCGAATTGCCTGTTAGGGATGGTTGCAAGATTGAGCATATTTATTTTTCCTGCCTCTTTCTCCGCTTGTTTGTAATAATGTAGAGCATAAACACCGCATCTCAAAGGGAATATAGGCCATGACTGCTTTTTAGAAGTCCTAAGCATTTTGGATGTTCCAGCTGTTGTTATTTGGTAAGCTAACTCTCATGCCAACAGTTTATCAAGTACATACAATGGGAGGACATGGGGTCTTGTGAGGCTACCATACACCCTTATATATGTGAACTTATCTTCCCCGAACTAATTCCCTACAGCAGTCAAGTCAATCTCCGCCTCCTCGGAAATCCTTGGGGCAGGCTTATCAAAAATGGCATAATAGATAGGCAACATGAAACCATTACAGATTTGATACAAGTGGTCTTTATAATGTGCCTTCCATAACATCTGATGATAAATGTGGATTGGCTTAGGGTCCTGTGGCGTCCATCTCCACCCAAGTACCGGGTATTCAGAATTAAAGCAAAGCATATCCATAACATAAGCACTGTAATAGAAGGGGGGAATAGTCCTGGTGGTTTTGCGTGAATTGAATCTGAAATCAAGAATTGGAGAGGCTAATTTATTGGAAAATATATTCGCCCAATCCATGACATAACTACTAACAGTCGCTTCCATTAAAGGAACCATTTCGATAGTAAACTTTGTTGAATCATGCATTCCCCATATCCTACACATCATTACCCCAACGTAACAGTAAGGAGATGACAAGGAATCCATGGAGTACTTACCCGATGATTCATGTTTGTGCTTTGCGGGATTCTGTCTCCATTGCCTAATCGGGGCTGATTCTGTCTCATTATCCTCTGCGAATTTCTCGAGAATGGCTTTGTTGTATTTCTTTTCAGGTTCGGGCAAATGATACATTTTCCTTAAGTCATCAGGCTGAAATGAACGAAAAACTCTTCTGTCAACTGTGCAAACTTTTCTATTTGAAACTGGGATTTGTTTGACCACCCATCTGACTACATCAGTGTATGGAAGAATTTTCTCCCAAGCTGCTATCTTGTGCAAAAATGAGTCGGCTAAATCTTTCAGGGAGGCTTCTGATTTATTAGTTGAGCCTGCAGTAGCTTCTTCCGACACTTCCTCCGATTCTTCTGCCTCAATTAAATTATAGATGCTTTTCCAGCTTGTATTTCCAAGGTCGAGACATGTAGTGTCTGAGATTAGGCCCTTTTTACTTGGTCCTGGATCGCTGGTGGGCCAGATTGTTACTGCAGGGGCCACTGCTGCTGCGGATCTCTTGGATTTCTTTCCCATTTGCTTAAAACTTGTTATTTCGATGGAATTCTGCACAAGGAATGAAACCAGCATGATACAGAGAAATAGATAGCATGAGCCAATATGAAAGAGTTATATCTATTAGCGAATAATCAAAGATCATAGTGAAACTACTGCAGATAAAATCTAAGTGGAAAATCTCGGCATAACTACTTCATAATTGGCTGCTTCACCTGTCAATCAGGATAAGGGAACTTTTAAATATCCATCATAACGTTTATATGGTGAATGATCGATTCAAGCGTGGCTTAGATTTTTTGGCGGATAATCGCATTTGATGATTGGTGACGTGAAAGGGAAGGTTTTAATAATAGTCCAAAATATCGTTCAATCACCAAAGGTGGTATAATGCATGCCAATCTTTAATATGCTTTGAAACACGCGCCTTGATTTAATGTATCGCAATCGGGAAAGGGCTCGAGTCACATTACTTATGCTATTGCGAAATCGCCGATTGCCGATGGCGATACGCCTTATCGCATCGGAATATTTGAAGGTGTCACAGTTAATGAATTGATTGCTACGGCCGATTGCTGATAGCGATACCTTTTATCGCATCGGAGGAATGGGGGGGTGCCTTATATATACGATGTGTTTTTCCTTTCCCCGATATCCGATAGCGATTTCCCTTTTCGGATCAGAGTAATTCAATGGGTCTTTCTATATGTTTTTCTTATTATTGCGATATGAGATCTTGCGATCGCTTTATCGTAATAATAAAAAGATTTATGATTATTTAATAGACCTAATTTATCATTGTTTGAAAGGTATATCACTTTTCAGTCGGACCTTTTGATGAGGGTTTTTTCTAATGATGAGTTAATACCAATTTATTCACACATCTATGTTTAAAAGGGACCCATTTCATATTATGATTTTTAAAGAAAAATTTTATGAAATGGGGGGGTTGTTGTACAACACAACAATTGGCGATCCACTGGGAGAAACAGTTATCTCTGGGAAATGTTAAAATGCATAAACTTTTTAATCTAAAAAACTTATATGAGCGAAAAATTCTAATATAACTAGGCAAACATAAATTCTGAATGTAATGATAACTATTTCTGTTATTCTCTTCTTGGGTTACAATTAAATACATTCTATGTTTTAAATTAGCCTTAATTGGTTGGTAATGATAAAACAAAAACTTTTCCAACTTAGCTTTATAATGACTCCTCTGTCATAGGTAGAGCCTCTGTTTCCAGCAAATGTCTATAGTCTCGATAGGGATACCTTTTAACCATTTGATCGTTTATTATCCCATCCATTTCAGAGTATAATTAAAAAGAATGAATCCAAAAATATGTTTTCATATTTTTGTATCATTTTTTCTTTTTCCTTATTTTGTAAGATAAAAAGCCATTGTCCTGGTTTGGTAGCCAGCTTTTTGACAATGCCATTCACTGGTTGTAATTTTACTGAACAAGCTGGCTTGTGATGAGACCCCTTGTCTTATAATTATAAGCCATTACACTGTTTTGATATGCAGTATTGGTAATGTTAGTTGAACTATTTCCCTATGATCATGGTAAGCAGGCTTGTAATAAGACCTCTTATCTTTTATATCAAATATATTTTAGAATTACACTCTGAGTAATTATAACTTTGATGAATGGGATGAACAATTTTCTCCTTAAGAGAAGATGGATGACAGGATAAGAGTTGAAGATGCTAAGATTGAATCAGTATCTGTTTTGTATTGATAACCGTTTTCAGGTTGCTTAAAAACATTAAAATGGTTTACAATGCTTCTAAACCTTGAGAAGATTTCACAAAAATAAAATGGGGTTTCAGAATCTAAATATACCTAATTTCCTAGAAATCTTCCTTTCGTTTAAGGCTTCCATTTTAAAAGCAAATATCAGAACTATTTCTTTTGAGAAACTTTTTCAAGATAGTAAAGAACAATGGAAGGCTAACTTTATTTTCCCAAAATCCTAAAAATCTAAGCTATGTATAGAAATTTAGCTGAAAATTGAATATTTACAAAGGCAGAAGGGGTTACCTCCTCAATTGAAGAATTTTTTCAAGATAAGGTCGTTAACAGGAAGAGAATCTCTCTTTCCTGATAGATCTTGCAATATGAAAGTAGAAGGGCCTATCTTCTCATTGATTTGAAATGGTCCGAGCCACATTTTCTGGAACTTTGTGTGTTTTCCTTTATCCTCATGGGCTTTGTCCCATTTCAAAACTAGATCACCAACTTGTAATTGTTTTAAAATGTTTGAAGTTGTATCAAAAGATGACTTGGTAATTTGCTGATGTTTTGCATGTATAATTCTGGCTTTTTCCATTTCTTCTTCTAGTTTCAAAATTTGATCATGTCTTAGTTGAATAGAAGATGAGGGACTTTCTTCAATAAACTGCACTAAAGCTAGGGATGGAAGTACTAAATTTGTCGGTATGACCGCTTCCTTTCCATACACTAGATTAAATGGAGAAGTTCCTATGGAGGTTTTTTGTGTTATTCTATCAGCCCATAGTGCAGATATCAAAGATTTATGCCAGTTTTTATGGTTCTGCTCAATAGTTCGCTTAATAATTCTAATAAGGTTTTTATTGGTGGATTCTGCAGGTAGTAATTTGCAGAATACCTCAATTTAAATCTCCTTTTGATAGCGAACTCAAACATAGAACTTCTAGAGAAATAAGATGCATTATAAAAAACAAGAGCATTTGGGACACCAAACCTGGTAATAATGAATTGATCTATGAATTCCATAATTGCCTCAGAGTTCGTTGTCTTCAAAGGAATTGCTTCAACCCACTTAGTAAAGTAATCAGTGGCAGTAAGGATATACTTATGATGTTTAGAAGAATGGGGAGTGATTTCTCCAATGATGTCCAATCCCCATTGCTCAAATGGTTGTTCAATGTTGACTGGTTGCAAAGGAAAAGCTGGCTTTCTTTGTCTTCCACTAGATGTTTGACAACTTTGGCATTTCCTTACATATTCATGAGTATCTCTGAACAAGGTGGGCCAATAATACCCAGCATGAATGATTTTGTGAGCTGTTGTGTCAGCTCCAAAATGTCCTCCTGCTGGTCCATCATGTAGTTCCTGCAAAACTTTTTGTGCTTCAGGTTTTTCTAGGCATCTTAATAAAATTGAATCATAATTTCACCTAAACAATACATCATCTACACTTGCGAACTTTTTTGCTTTTAATCTAATGGCACATTTGTTTTTATAATAGAGATTAGAAGGAGCGTACCCGTTTTTTAAATAGAAAATCAAATCTGTATATTGCGATTCAGGACCTGTGGTACTTATCTGATTGATTTCTTCAGTATCCTCTGTACTTTCAGGTTCTTGAATGTTGGATGCTCCTGCTAACAACCTGCAAAAACCTTGGCCTTTGACAATTTTTGTTGGTTTGATTTCCAAGTCATATTCTTGTAATGTTGTAACCCAATTTTCTCTCTTTTCTCCTAATTCCCTTTGAACTAGTAATTGTCTTACTGCTGAGAAAGGAACTATAACTTTTGTGTGAGCTTTTAAGAGGAAGGGCCTGTAGTGTTTAATGGCTTTGTATACAGCGAAGGCTTGTTTTTCAACTTCCGAATAAATTAGTTCAGCACCTTGAAGATTTGAGCTGTAAAAAGAAATTGGTGCTTCCAAGTTTTGATCATTAATTTGAGTCAACACTGTTTCATAAGACGAAGCGGATGCAAGGATATATGGTATGAAATGACTAGAAAAATTGGGAGTGCTTAAAGCAGGGGCGTTAATTATTGATTGTTTGATGGAATAAAATGTCTCTTTTTCTGCAGGTCCCCATTTAAACACCGAATTTTTCTTAATCATCATTTGCAATGGTAAAATAATCTGGGAAAAATATGGAACAAAATGTTTAATAAAGTTAATTTGACCCAAAAATGACTGCATGGATTTTTTATTATGAGGGAATGGAATTTCAGAAATCTCTTTAATTATGTCTGGATCAATATAGATACCATCTTTTGAAACAATAAAGCCTAAATGTTTTCCTTGATTAAGAGCAAAAAAGGACTTCTTTGGATTAAGAGAGATACCATACCTTCTACAACGTTCAAAGATTTGTTTTAAATCATGTAAATGATTAGACCTTTTCCTGGAAAATACAGTAATATCATCTAAATAGACAACTACTGATTTATTGAGCAATCCTTTGAACGCTATGTCCATGGCTCTCTGAAATGTAGCTCCTGCATTGATAAGTCCAAAAGGCATTTTTTGGTAGGCATAAGTTCCCCACTTAGTTCTGAAGGTAGTTTTAAGCCTGTCATCAGGATGGACCAAAATTTGGTTATATCCTGAAAAACCGTCTAAAAAGGACATTAGTTCTGAACCAGCTACCGAATGGAGTGTCTGCTCCATGGTAGGTAAAGGGAAGTTATCCTTTTGGCTTGCCTTATTAAGATTTCTGAAATCGATGCAAATCCTAATGTCGCCATTCTTTTTCCTAACTGGCACCATATTGGAGACCCAGTTTGAATGTTTCACAGTAAAAATTATCTTAGCCTTCAAGAGTTTATTAATTTCAGCCTTTATTTGACTCTCTAGGTTAAGATGAATCTTCCTTAACTTCTGTTGTACTGGTTTTTGTTCAGAAAGCATTGGAATAGTATGTTGAATGATTGATGCATCATATGTTTTCAAATCATCATATTTCCAAGCGAAGATATATTTGTTTTTTGTTAACAGCCTAATGAATGTTGTTCTTTCTTTTAAAGAAAGTCCTAGTCCCAAATTGATGTTTTGAGGGTTTTCCTCTGTACCTAGGTTTATCAATTCAAATGTTAAAGTGGAACTCTGGAGTTTTGAATTGGTCACCTGTTTAAACCTGTCTTTAATATCATAAAGATCTTCAAGCTTAACCACTAGTTTTGGTATTGAGTTTTCCTCTTGCTTTTCTTTCATTTGAAGGTCATGGTCACTTTCATCAATGATTTGGTCATCGTAAGACTTGTCAGAAGTCAAGAAGTTTAAAATGTCGTCATCATGATTGAACACTCGCCAATTGGTGACATTATCAGGAATTGATGGTCTAAAAATTAACTCTATTGAAAATCTATCCGCGTTGTAATCTTCGGATGGTAGGAGTTTGGAAGCAACATTAGCTAGCAGGTCTGCTGCTGCATTCTGGGACCTAGGGATGGGAGAAATGTTGAATGCCAAAAATTGAGATATGAGTTCTTGGAACAAAGACTGATAGTGTTTGAGATGACTAGAAAGGCAATGAATTGAATTTCTAACTTGTTTAATAACAATTTCTGAATCACCAAACACCTTCAAATATTGAACCTTGAGACCAATTTCTTTGTAGAGTCCTTGAACTAAGGCCTCATACTCAGCTGTGTTATTTGTGCATTCAAATTCCAATCTGCATGATAACATAGTTTTTTCTCCCTGAGGACTAACTAAAATACATCCTTCTCTTGAACCTTCACTAGTGTTGGGTCCCTATAATACTAGTGATTACCCCATTACTATTGTAGTTATACCCCTTATTTATATTGTTGTGCCCCTATTACCCCCATATTATTATTTCTGTGCCCCATAGAATCCCTCTATTGTTATTTTTGTGGTTTTATATTATTATTGTTAGGTCGGCTGGATTATATTGTTACTCCTTAGACTCCTATATATAGAAAGGAGGTTTTGTCATTTGTATCATCGAAGAATTGTTCATTTATGTAATGTAAAGGAGGTTGCCCCCTCGAAGAGGCTGAATTCTAAGGCGTTGATCTATCTTTTCTATCTTTTCTTGAGCTGATTTCATAACATTTGGTATCAGAGCTTTGGATTCTAGGGTTTCGCTGCTCCAAACAGGTCATCGTGGAATTTTCGCTATAACTTTTTTCTGTGACGTTTCAGAAGTCGCAAAAAAAACGCATTTGAGAAGAATTGGCACTGAACCTTGGGTCTGAAGTTCAGAGCTTTTCGCGCGATATTTTCGGATATATGATCTGAGGAATTTGGCCTTTTTGCAGACTCCTGAATTACATTCAAAACAGGTGACCTGGGGAAAATCGTCATAACTCTCTCTTTGAGGATCGGATTGAAATTTCGTAAAAAGGTATAGAAAGAGGACGGACTATAGTTTCTTGTGTGTGTGTTTCAAATTCAAAGGTTGAAACAGTGACTCGTGGCATGTCGTACAAGTTCGCTCTACTGAACCAGTCTAAAAGCAAGTCACTGTGGGAGATTTCACATAACTCTTCCTTGGAGAATCCAATTTGGCTCAGACTTGTGGCATTGGAAAGAGGACGCAGAAGGCTACTACAGGTAGCAATTTCAGAATTGGATGATCTGAAATTACAGAGATACATCAGATTCAATATCAGGCTTCTATAAAGTGAAAAAAGGTGTGTAGTTTTTTTTTTAAATTTTTGTGTAAGCTTGGTTTAACGGAATTCAAAGGGCATAGTAAAGCATTATTATCGGTAACTGATGCCCCGAGGAAAGAAAATGCAAACACCTAGTAAGGAACCTGAAAGCTCTAGCATGACTCATGAAGAAGAGGAAGAAATGCTGCATGATATATCAAAATTACAAGAACAAGTGCAACAAATGTCACGCTCACAAAAGCTAACAGAAGCTAAGATAAGTGGCGTGGAATCTAAGATAAATGGCGTGGAATCTAAGATAAAGGGCATGGAAGCTAAGATGGAGGATTCGATGGAAGAATTGAAGAAGTTGCTACAAGAAAGGGTCACTAATGGTGAAAAGGTAAAGGAAACTCATGATGAGAACAAAAGAAATGTTAATCATGATTCCGTAGACGTTAATATTGGATCGAAGAATCACCATATTCCAAAAATCGATATGAGGAAGTTTGATGGCAAGGATCCCGCCACATGGATATTACAGATGGAGCAATTCTTCGATCTCAATAATGTGCAAAACACACAAAAGGTACGTATGGCAACTTTATATTTGGAACCAAATCAGTTTGTATGGTATCAATGGCTTTGTTCTCGTAAAAATTTTATCACTTGGGCAATTTTTACGGAAGAATTGATAGCACATTATGAGGATACAAAAAGCAACACTTTTTTTAGCCAATTGATAAGTCTCAAACAAAAGGGTTCAATAATGGAGCACATTGAGGAGTTCCAAAAATTGAACATAAGGGTAAAAGATATTCCAGAGGAGCATAGGATTGATGTGTTCATAGGGTCTTTAAAGGATAATATCCAACATGATGTGCGCCTTTGGGAACCTGATTCATTAGAGAAGGCATTCAGGTTAGCAAGAAAAATGGAAAGCAAAATTATGGCAACTAGGAAGCATACCATTCACAACTATAAAGATGGAAGTGTTGTTGCCCATAGTCTTCCACAACCTACAAGGTTGACACCACAACAATTGGAAGAAAAAAGAGCAAAAGGGCTTTGTTACAATTGTGATAGCAAATACACAAAAGGTCATAAGTGTGCTGAGAAGAAATTATTCTACATAGATTGTGAAGAGGAAGAAGAAAAGGAGCAAGAAAGGTCAAAAGAAGAGGATATATTCCAGGAACAAAGCCTAGATGAAGAACAAATAAATCCGACCATATCTTGTAATGCATTGGCGGGAATTACCACTCCTCAAACCATCAAGATAGAAGGACAAATCAAGAAGAAAAAGGTAATAGTGTTGATTGATTCAGGAAGCACCCACAATTTTATTCATTGTAGGGTAGCAAAAGAATTGAATTGCTTCCTATATCCAGCACCAGAGTGTCAAGTGATGATTGCAAATGGAGGAACAATAAATTGTTCTGGAAAGTGCCATAATATCAAGCTATCCATGGGAGAATATGTATTGACTAGCCCAATGCTTTCCATTCCAATGGGAGGTGCTGATGTTGTACTAGGAGTCCAATGGCTACAATCCTTGGGTACAATAGCTTTTAATTTTCAAGAACTTTTCATGAAATTTTCTGTGGAAGGAAAGGAAGTTGAATTAAGGGGTATTGCAGGGAAACCAGGAAAGATAATCAGCTCTAATGGCATGACAAAGCTTCTAAAAAAGGAGCAAAGAGGTGTAATTGCACAATTATGTTCGCTAGATGTTTCCACATTGGAATCATCTATTTCTCCAGATCTCCAAAAAGTCCTGGACAATCATTCCAAGGTATTTGAGACTCCCAAAGGTCTCCCACCTATGCGTGATCATGATCATGCTATTCATCTGATTCCAGGAAGTGTTCCTCCAAACATCAGGCCGTACAGATATCCCTATGTCCAAAAAAGTGAAATTGAACGTATGGTTGCAGAAATGCTAGAGGCTGGTATAATTCAACCGAGTCAAAGTTCTTTCTCAGCTCCAGTAGTATTGGTGCACAAGAAGGATGGATCATGGCGCATGTGTCCAGATTATAGGGAGCTCAACAAGCTCACTATTAAAGATAAGTTCCCCATTCCTGTCATTGATGAATTACTGGATGAATTGCATGGATCAATTTACTTCACCAAGTTGGATCTTCGTTCGGGATATCATCAAATCAGAATGAAGATTGAAGACATTCCGAAAACGGCATTTAGAACTCATGAGGGTCATTATGAATTTTTGGTCATGCCTTTTGGCCTTACCAATGCACCTTCAACATTTCAAGGTTTGATGAATTCAATTTTCAAACCATTCCTTAGAAAATTTGTGTTAGTATTTTTTGATGATATACTAATCTACAGCAAGTCTTGGAAGGATCATGTTGAACATGTTGACAAGGTGCTACAACTATTGGAGGAGAAACAATTATATGCAAAAAGATCCAAATGTTTCTTTGGAGTCCAGGAGGTGGAATATTTGGGTCATATTGTATCTCATGAAGGAGTTAAGGTAGACCCTAGCAAAATTAAAGCCATTAAGGAATGGAAAATCCCCACATCCATAAAGCATCTGCGAGGATTTCTTGGGTTGACAGGGTATTATCGCAAGTTTGTTAAGAATTATGGGAGAATAGCAGCACCTCTAACAACATTATTGAAGAAAGATTCATTTTCATGGACTCCGGAAGCAACAAAGGCCTTTGAACATCTTAAAGAGGCAATGTGCCAAGCACCGGTCTTAGCTACACCGGACTTCACAAAAACCTTTATTGTGGAATGTGATGCTTCAGGAAATGGAATTGGTGCTGTTCTAATGCAAGATGAAAGACCCATTGCTTTTGAAAGTCGTCCAATCAAGGGAAAGTTTTTAAGCAAAGCTATTTATGAGAAGGAAATGTTGGCAATACTCCATGCACTTAAGAAATGGCGACCCTACCTAATGGGAAGACACTTCAAGGTAAAAACGGATCATGATAGCCTTAAATACTTTTTAGAACAAAGATTATCCTCTGAAGAGCAACAAAAGTGGGTCACAAAGATGTTGGGTTATGACTTTGAAATCATCTACAAAAAAGGGAAGCAAAATGTGGTGGCAGATGCACTCTCAAGAAAGGATGAGGATGTGGAAGCATTGTTGTGTGCCATTTCTATTATCCAACCAGATTGGATAAACGAAGCAAAGGAGGAATGGAAGAATGACGAAGAAGTGTGGGCACTTATTCGAAAGCTACAACAAGATTCCAGTACTTCTGATACATTTAGCTGGCAAAATGATTCGTTATGGTACAAAGATCGCTTATACCTCTGTAAGAATTCCCAGCTAAAACAAAAGATTCTTATGGAATTGCACACTTCTCCCTTAGGAGGGCACTCAGGATTTTTAAAAACTTACCACAGGGTTAAGAAGGAATTTTTTTGGGATGGCCTTAAATCAGATATTCAAAAGTTTGTGGCGGAATGTTTGGTTTGCCAACAAAATAAAGTTGAAACAATTAAGACACCAGGTCTATTACAACCTTTATCCATTCCAAGCCAACGTTGGGAGGAGGTTTCAATGGATTTTATCACAGGTTTACCCAAGTCTGAGGGAAAGAGTGTCATCATGGTGGTAGTTGACAGACTTACCAAGTATGCACACTTTTGTGCATTATCACATCCATTTAAAGCCAGTACAGTTTCTACTGCATTTATGGAAACAGTTCAAAAGCTACATGGAAACCCAAAGATTATTGTAAGTGACAGAGATCCCATTTTCACTGGAAATTTTTGGACAGAATTATTTTCTTGTCTTGGTACTCAGTTAGCTCATAGCTCATCTTATCATCCTCAATCTGATGGGCAAACTGAGATAGTAAACAAATGTTTGGAAGGATATCTTCGTTGCTTTGTATCTGATAAACAGACACAATGGGTCAAATGGTTGCCTCTGGCTGAATGGTGGTATAACACTTCCTTCCATACAGCAACAAAAATGACCCCATTTATGGCACTTTATGGGTATCAACCACCATCCATCACATCATATTTAAGAGAAAATTCTAAGGTTCAGGCAGTGGAACATCACATCGAACATCAACAACAAGTCCTCCAACTCTTAAAGGATAACCTCGTGTTGGCACAAAATAGAATGAAACAACAGGCAGATCAACATCGCAGTGAAAGAAGTTTTGATGTAGGTGATTGGGTATTCCTACGGCTACAACCATATAAGCAAATGTCCCTAAAGCAAGCTAAGAAGGATAATAAATTATCACCAAAGTATTATGGTCCGTACAAGGTGTTGCAAAAGATTGGTACTATGGCATACAAATTGGAGCTTCCTGCAGCTTCTCGATTGCACCCAGTTTTCCATGTTTCATGTTTAAAGAAGGTTATAGGTGACAAGCTCCCAGTTCAAACAATATTGCCAGAACTTGACGAGGAAGGAAAAATTATATTGGAACCGAAAGCAGTCACAGAAACAAGAACTCGACAGCTACGAAATCGATCAATTTCAGAGTATCTTATCAAGTGGAAGAACTTATCCGCTGAAGATTCCACATGGGAGGATGAGAATTTTATGCAGAAGTATCCAGAACTACTCAAGCGTTGAGGACAACACTTTTTTGAAGGAGAGGGGCATGTTGGGTCCCTATAATACTAGTGATTACCCCATTACTATTGTAGTTATACCCCTTATTTATATTGTTGTGCCCCTATTACCCCCATATTGTTATTTCTGTGCCCCATAGAATCCCTCTATTGTTATTTTTGTGGCTTTATATTATTATTGTTAGGTCGGCTGGATTATATTGTTACTCCTTAGACTCCTATATATAGAAAGGAGGTTTTGTCATTTGTATCATCGAAGAATTGTTCATTTATGTAATGTAAAGGAGGTTGCCCCCTCGAAGAGGCTGAATTCTAAGGCGTTGATCTATCTTTTCTATCTTTTCTTGAGCTGATTTCATAACAACTAGACTTAGACCCGTCAAAATATAGTGACCAAAATAAAGAATTATCAACAATTTTATTTACAGTTTCCTCAGCAACATTAACACATCTTGACCTATCTGTTTGTGAAAAGTTTTCGACCTGAGATGTGAAATTATTAACTGGGAAAGGAGATGGTTGGGCAGTGAAATTGCCAAAGAATGATTCAGATGAATAATTTCCAAAATATTGTTATTGAATGCTATTGGTTGATTTTCTTGTTCAAATTCAGTAACAGTATGGGTCATGTGTTTCTCTCGATCAATCTTAATCTGATTTGGATTTCCTTTATAAGGTAACCACACATTGGACCAATCGGTGGAAATATAACCATGGAGTTTTTCAGACCAATCTCTACTTAAAATAAACCCATAGAATTCAGGTATATCAGCGATTAAAATATCAATTCTTTGAACCACTCTAGGATCAGCTGATAACCTGATAGTCACTGAGTTGATCTCCCCTAAAACCTTGACCTTAGTTCTATCCAACTGTACAATATGAATTGCAGACTTTTGGGGTTCAATGTTCAGTTTTGAACAAACTGAAGCTGGCATTATATTGGAGGAAGCCCCTGAGTCAATTAAATAGTTGTGTAGATTTCTATTATAGATCTCATAGGTTAAGAGAAAAGGAGGAGTATGAGAATTTGATCTATCCCCAATTAAGACCGCATCAGTAGCTTCCACTCTACCAGGAGGTGGTTGGCCTGAATCATTAGCAGCTTTGGACAATACAGCATTAGGAAGAGGTGAAGAAGGAACAACATTTAACTCCTTAAGAAGTAATTTCTGTTGATGTTTGAGTTTGCTAAGTTCAAACATAGTAATATTCACCTTAGTCTTCTTCATATCTTCGATGATATTGTAGTCCAAAGAATCTAACACTACCAATGTCTTAGATGTTGAAGGTAGATTTGAAGATGATGGTTGATTTTGGGATGGTATCGTTGCATCTTTCTTTGTGGGAATCTTTTCTTTGGTAGTAGTGGAACCTGCATTCCGTTTCTTCAAAGTTGTCTGAACAGGTACATGAGTACCTTTACTTCTGGTAGTCACAGGGAAAGCTTCTTGTTCATTTTCTGTATCGGAGTTAGGTAAAATAAAATCCCACATCCCATGGCATTCGACAGTCTCCTCTTCTTCGGGTTCCTCAGATGGCAAGACTATTTCATCTTCTTCTTCTTCTTCAGGATCTGAATTTGCATTAGATATAGCATTTGGTGGTTTTGATTCAGGTTTCTTAAAATTTCTAAATGGCCTTTTTGTTGAGGTTTCAGCTACTTGCTTCTTGATTTCGACCATTTCATTTGACATAGTCTTGAGGAATTTTTGTAAACCTTCCATGTCATATGGATCTTTAGGGGTTTTCTTCTTTGAATCATCCTTGAAAGAAACTTTTTTGGATTTTCTATCTTCAAGAGCAGCTTTCTTTTCTAAAGCAATAATATGTTTCTCTACAGCAAGTGCCTCTTTCATGTTTTCAGCTAAAGTTGGTTTTGCAGCCCTGTCTACAAAAATAGCTATATTTGAAGGTAGGGAATTTATATACCATTCGCTTCTGATTTGCTCACTTGGTTTGGAGGCGGTTGGAATCTTATTCAAGAGTTTATTAAATTGTGAGTTGAATTCCTTGATAGGTTCTTTAGACTCTATCCTAAGATTGGAGAGATCATTGATTAATGTTGCTAAAGATCTATCATCGCCATACTTAGTAAGAAACTGTTCTTGGAAAATGTTCCAACTAGTAATGGATCTAGAGGGTAGGGAAAAATACCAAGACCCAGCTGATCCTTGTAAGGTATAAGGGAAAAACCTAACGACAACATCTTCCTCTATTACTCCTTTCAAATTAATTGATAACATGAAATTGTTAATATGTTCTTTGGCTTGTGTTCAACCATCTGGATTAAATTTGGGTAACCATTTTTCAGGAGAATCAGGCAATGGATGTAATGGTGTAGGCATGGTGACCGCACCAGGACTATTCCATGGATTTTGAGCCATTGAAAAACTAATAGCAGATGGTATTGCTGATGGAATTCCAAATGTTTGGGAAGGAGTTGATATTGAGGATTGGATAGGTTGGGATATTGAAGTTGTTGATCCCTGTTGTACAACAATATGTAATGGAGGAGTGGATCGCTGACTTCGCACTGGAGAAGATGAGATGGAGGATGATGACGAGAAAGTTTTACTTTCAGATCCTTAAGTATTCTTTTTGGCCCTTTTCCTTTTAGGTAAAGGCAACTCAGTAGGTTCAATACCGAGCTTTGCGCTTTGAAGTCTGGTGAGAGGATGAGGTAGATTGAATTGCGAAGTCTCAATGCCTTGAGATACCTCAGATTTCTGTGGTGATATTGAAAAGCCTTGAAGTTTATGGATTAGAGACTGAACTTCAGGAGACTCAGGATCTAATCGTTCCGAACTATGGTTGGTTTGAGCAGTGGTAGTTGACTCCTCTTCTTCTCGTCTGAACACTGGAGTTCCAGCATGCAAACGGGAGGTCCGAGGTGAGGTGGAGGGAGATTTACTCTCAGAATGGGTTATAGGTTTGGGTTTGCTCGCCATTCACAGTTCATGGCCCTCCTTCTAGCGCCAAAAATGTTGATGCCTCGAAAATCGTTGCAACAACATCTGAGATAACCACCCGGTCTGGACCTTAAAGGCAGCTCCTTTTCCATTTGGTGTGGTGGCTCCGACTGGAAATAATGGGACCAGTTTCCCAATGATTGGTAAATAGGTGGATAAATGGTTGATTTTGTAGTGTCTAATGATAATGGATGAATGATTTAATCTAAAAGTAAAATTATAAACAACTATCCTATCCCGGGAAATTTCTGCTTTTAGTGTAACTTTTGATGATCTTCATCCACAAACAGGCATATAGATGACTCTGTTGGTAAACAAAGATATTTATTCATATGATAATTACTAAGCCCAAATAGTTGAACAAAGCAATCAAGCAAACATTATTACACTATTCCTCATATATATCATAGACATAGATATGATTGAAAGAATAACAGTCCTTAGACATTCAATAGTGAAAAGTACAAGGATTGTTGTTAAAACACATACATATATTCATTAATAGCAAGATTTAAACAAATGTCGATTCACATAAAAGAATGACACAAGAGCATAGATAATAGTACCATATGTTATTTGGATCACTCCCGATATCAATCGCATTCAAATTCCTTCTTCTAACTTAGAAACACTTCCACAAAAGGCAATAGTGCACATGTCATCAAAGCTTTCTTCGTTAAAATTTAGAATACTGGCCCAGTCTTCATAAAAAATAGATCAGAAGAACAATAGTGTGACTTATTGATTTGAGTTTATACAAAAACTGAGGACCCCTTCTAAATGCATGAAAGGGTCTATAAATACTAATTACACTAACTAATTACAAAATAAAAGTGCTATTAATTGGTACAACTAAATTATGAATATCTCCTCAAAATCGGCTTGACTTCAATCGGCAGAATGATTCATTGTTTCGGATGATCTCCCTTCGGCTTGAGCTGGCAGATTGCAAGCATCGGTTGCAATTCTGGAGGGCGACTTAGACGAGAATGCAGTTGGGCTGAATATGTGGCATCATGGATCTCTAGGATCATGCAACTGATGGCATCAGTTAAACATTTGAGTGCAACCCTCTGAATGTATAGCTTAATTAAGAAAAACCAAAAGGCATCCCAAGTTAAACTTTGGATGCCAGCGATTAGCCTCCCATTCTTTTCCAATTCCTGATTGCATGTTTGTTCCAAGGCTTTGGAAGATGTCAATTTACCTGGATTGCACTGTGAAATCATGTTAGAGAGATAAAGAGTGTCATTGACCAATTCAATTAAATTACTGGTAGATAATCGACATCTTGAGGTTTCTCTTTCTGCCTTCATCAGTTATGACTGCCATTCTAGGAAAAGGATGTATTTGTGTGACTCTAGAATTTTGGGCAGGTTCACGGCTTGTCCTTCACTGGTGTCTTGCCAAGCAAGAAAGCTGGTTAAGGTCTCGTCGGCCTGTTCTAGATCCTGCCTGGCATCGACTGATTTATCAATTATTGATGTAGTAATCTCACAAAGAGGCTCAACCAGAGAAATGTTATGACATAACAGTTTTAGCTGTGTAATCAATGCCTTATTGATTTGTAAAGCTTCGATTCTGAATTCTGCTAATTGAGGAAGATTCTTGAACTTTTCTACTTCTTGTGACAATTTAGCGATTTGCTCATCCTTGGTATTGCTCATTTGTTCATTCATCGCCTTCAATTTGGATAATGCATCAGACAATTCCTTTTGTTTCTGTACTGTGCTCAAGTCTATCCTCTGCTTCTCTTTGAGCAATTGTTCATTTAATTGATTGTTTGTCTGCCGTTGTATTGATAGTTGTTGTTCTAACTGTTCTATTTTCTGCTGTGCTTCGGACACCTGTGACTGCAGTGAAACAATTGTTTGATCTTTTCCCTTAAGTAGATTGCTTACTTCCGAGGCCTTATCCATGGTGGCTTCCGAATAAGCCCCAGCATACTGAGAAAGTTTTGTAAGGTCATCGGAAGGGCTAAATTCCTCCTTCTACACCACATTAGCCATCTCTGTTTGGTCTAGTAAAAGGGAAGATTGATCAAGTCTCCTCCTTTTCCTCTGTCTTTTTACCACAGCCCTGTGTTTAGGACTGTAAAAGACATCTAATGATGGTATGTCTTCTATTTGCAAAACAATCTGATCGGATGGATCTTTAGGAATTATTTCTGCATCTCTGCTAATGGGTAGGCCGCTGGTCCCTTCAATTGGAATCGTAGTTGTGGTCGTTTCTTGACCGACTGTTACTTGGGGTTTGCCGAATCCTTGTGAAGTCTCGGGATTGCTTATAATAGAGTCAAATTGTTGCCACTCTTTGAGGAGTTTGGGATCAATTTGAGCCTCTAGATCAATAACTTCATTGTCCTGTTTCTTCTCTTTCTCCTGCTCTGTTTCCTGCTCTTTTCCTTGCTTTGGCTCTTTTCCCTTTTCAGGAATTTTCTCTGTAGTAGGAGGTTTGTCAATAATCTTCTGTTCGGGCTTGCTTGACTTAGTTGTTGGTGTAGTAGCCAATAAGTCCGGAGGTATAGTTTGCAACCTCTGTTCTCTGAGCCTATTGAATTCCACCAGTCCTTCATCATTATATTTCATCTTGGCCAATGTTTTAACCTGAGACAATGATTCTGCTGAAGAAAATAGGTCGTCAAATTCATCTTTTTCATGGTCAAACTTAGTAAGTTTGGCCTGTTCAAGCATATTATAGGCAACCTTTCGTGGATCGAATTGCCTGTTAGGGATGGTTGCAAGATTGAGCATATTTATTTTTCCTACCTCTTTCTCTGCATGTTTGTAATCATGTATAGTATAAACACCGCATCTCAAAGGGAATATAGGCCATGACTGCTTTTTAGAGGTCCTAAGTGTTTTGATGTTCCAGTTGTTGTTATTTGTTAAGCTAACTCTCGTGCCAATAGTTTATCAGGTACATACAATGGGAGGACATGGGGTCTTGTGAGGCTACCATACACCCTTATATATGTGAACTTATCTTTCCTGAACCAATTCCCTACAACAGTCAAGTCAATCTTTGCCTCCTCAGAAATCCTTGGGGCGGTTTTATCAAAAAAGGCATAATAGATAGGCAACATGAAACCATTACAGATTTGATACAAGTGGTCTTTATAATGTGCCTTCCATAACATCTGATGATAAATGTGGATTGGTTTAGGGTCCTGTGGCGTGCACCTCCACCCAAGTGCCAGGTATTCGGAATTAAAGCAAAGCATATCCATAACATAAGCACTGTAATAGAAGGGGGAATAGTCCAGGTGGTTTTGCGTGAATTGAATCTAAAATCAAGAATTGCAGAGGCTAATTTATCAGACAATATATTCGCCCAATCCATGACATAGCTACTAATAGCCGCTTCCATTAAAGGAACCATTTCGATAGTAAACTTTGTTGAATCATGCATTCCCCATATCCTACACATCATTGCCCCAGCGTAACAGTAAGGAGATGACAAGGAATCCACGGAGTACTTACCTGATGATTCATGTTTGTGCTTTACGGGATTCTGTCTCCATTGCCTAATCAAGGCTGATTTCGTCTCATTCTCCTCTACGAATTTCTCCAGAAAGGCTTTGTTGTATTTCTTTTCAGGTTCGGGCAAATGATACATTTTCCTTAAGTCATTAGGCTGAAATGAACCAAAAACTCTTCCGTCAACTATGCAAATGTTCTATTTGAAACTGGAATTTGTTCAACCACCCATCTTACTACATCAGCGTATGGAAGAGTTTTCTCCCGAGCTGCTATCCTGTGCAAACATGAGTCGGCTAAATCTTTCAAGGAGGCTTCTGATTTATTAGTTGAGCCTACAGTAGCTTCTTCTGACACTTCCTCCGGTTCTTCTACCTCAATTAAATTATAGATGCTTTGCTAGCTTGTATTTCCAAGGCCGAGACATGTAGTGTTTGAGATTAGGCCCTTTTACTTGGTCCTGGGTCGCTGGTGGGCTGGACTGTTACTGCAGGGACCGCTGCTGCTGCAGATCTCTTGGATTTCTTTCCCATTTGCTTAAAACTTGTTATTTCGATGGAATTCTACACAAGGAATGAAACCAGTGTGATATAGAGAAATAGATAGCATGAGCCAATATGAAAGAGTTATATCTATTAGCGAATAATCAAAGATCATAGTGAAACTACCGCAGATAGAATCTAAGTGGAAAATCTTGGCATAACTGCTTCATTAATTGGCTGCTTCACCTGTCAATCATGATAAGTGGACTTTTAAATATCCATCATAACGTTTATATGGTGAATGATCGGTTCAAGCGTGGCTTAGATTTTTTGGCAGATAATCGCATTTGATGATTGGTGACGTGAAAGGGAAGGTTTTAATAATAGTCCAAAATATCGTTCAATCACCAAAGTTGGTATAATGCATGCCAATCTTTAATATGCTTTGAAACACGTGCCTCGATTTAATGTATCGCAATCGCGAAAGGGCTTGGGTCACATTACTTATGCTATTGTGAAATCGCCGATCGTTGATGGCGATACGCCTTATTGCATCGGAAGATTTGAAGGTGTCACAGTTAATGAATTGATTGCTACGGCCGATTGCCGATAGCGATACCTTTTATCGCATCGGAGGAATGGGGGACTGCCTTAGATATACGATGTGTTTTGCCTTTCCCCGATATCCGATAGCGATTTCCCTTTTCGGATTGGAGTAATTCAATGGGTCTCTATATATGTTTTTCTTATTATTGCGATATGCGATCTTGCGATCGCTTTATCGTAATAATAAAAAGCTTTATGATTATTTAAAAGACCTATTTTATCATTGTTTGAAAGGTATATCACATTTTAGTCAGACCTTTTGATGAGGGTTTTTTCTAATGAAGAGTTAATACCAATTTATTCACACATCTATGTTTAAAAGGGACCCATTTCATATTATGATTTTTAAAGAAAAATTTTATGAAATGGGGGGGGGGGTTGTTGTACAACACAACAGGAGGGCATAGGGTTTATGTTTGAAGGACAAAGGATGAGGCTTCAAGCTTCCCAAGTGTGTTCTGCATTCAAGGGAATTAAAGAGGACAAGGGGCATAGAGTTGAAGGCTGAAGGGAAAGACATCGAGGCTTCATGGTGCACTCAAGAAGGAAAAGGAAGGTGTAAGGTGTAGTTTTGAAGGATGACAGATGAGGCTTTGGGGCTTGAAAGTGCGTTCATGTGCTCAAAAGGGCCAAGGTAGGGCAAGGCACATTGTTGAAGGTTTAAGTGGTGAGGCTTTAGGTCTTAGGGTGCACTCATGTGCTCAAGGAGGGCATTGTACTTCGAGTTGAAGAAGTGAAATTAAAGGAAGACTTGGTTCTTTAGGGTGCAGTTCGAAACAAGGGGAAATGTGCTTACGAGTGTGCTATGCACTCTTGGACCACGCAGGGTGCACTTTCGAACAACTAAGGATTCTTGCTCAAGGCTTAAGAGTACGCTCATTTGGTCCTTGCCTTAATGGGTTTAGTTTACAACCAAATTTGGTCTAAGTCTCAAAGATAGAACAAGGGGCGAACACGATGAGTTTAGACATAAAATTATATGCAACACATACCAAATCATCAAGAAAACTTAGACAAACTTGAACAATGATAAATAGACATCAAAAAACCACTTTACATACATTCCCCAAGTGCAACAAACAAAGTGTGTGCAATTGGGACCAAAAGTGTTGTTTTGCAATAAACAAATGTGTTACAACCATGAAATGAATTAGAGATATACTAATCAATGCGACAACACATCAGAATGGCGAGGAGGACTTGAAACATATAGAATAACTTGTAATGACACTTGACAACCAATGAAACACTAGATATGATGGTGAAGTAGGCTCCAAATTTGAATGCGGCGAAAATTTTAAGGGTATTGTAGGTGTTAGAACACTTGGCAAGCTTCAACTTCTTTGTCTAGGAATGGTGTAACAACCATGGTGAAAATTCCATGTAATAACAGTTAATAAAGGGAAAATAATAATTGCGGATTATGGGACACTTATTCCAAGATGAATGTTGGGGAAAAATTTCTAGTGTGAGTGTTCATTTGGCTTATTATGGCTAAGGAAATTGGAAAATGTAATGGTTAAGGAATTTGGAAAGGCAAAGTGGCATTACTTTCCATTTTATTTATGAAAATAATGGAAATTAGGAGAAAAGGATGGTGAAAGGTCATAGGTTTCATGTGAAGATGAAAATGAGGGAAAATAATGGAAAATGAAGAAAATAGAGGCCTAATTAATAAAAAACCTTCTAAGGATCAATTGGTACCTTTTTTCAGATCAGTTTTGGAGCTCTTTCATTACTTTCTCTCTCTCTATCTCTCACTCTTGGACATCTAGAGTTTTCTTGGAGCATTTGAGCATTAGATCAAGAAAGGAAAAGGAGGCAAGGAGGAAGTAGAGATCAAGCAAGGAAGAGCATGATCAATCGGTTATAGTAGGATTCTTTGCAGGTATCGATTTGCTTGTGTGGTTTCCTTGCTATATTTAGCATGCATGGTGTTGCATGTGCATTCTTTGTTCCCTTTCTATCATTGGCATGGGTTTTTCTAGGCGTGACAATGTTTTTCATCCTAGCCATGCCATTTCTAAATAGCCATGGTGTGATAGGCTTCTAATGTTTTGGTTGAGCTAGTTTGTCGGATGGATTCGAAGCTGAGTGAGGTGGATATCTAAATAAAAGAACACATGGCCTAGTAACCCCTGAACTGGACTGTGGGTTGTGATAAAGCCAGATTTTTTGTTGCCTTAGTGGGCCAAGGAATCCTTGACCAATGAATTGAGGGATATATAAAAAAGCCTAGAGGTAGCTGTTGAGCGATAAAAAAGGTCTTTTTAACCTCTATTTACCCTACATTATTTATCAATCCAGGTACAATTTTTTATCTTGAGAGTGTACTCAGTCTGAGGCGGTCACTTGTTCAAGAGTAATGTTTACAGTATAGTGCTTACAAAAGTAAAAGTAAATGAATGTTGGAAACAAAATCTAATTGTAATGGAAAGAAACTCAAATGCTTTGTAACTAAATCATCCACTCAAGAAACTACACCAATTATCAGTCAAGGATGCAGTAATGATAACTCTTTCTCTTGTAAACTGATGTAAATGAAAATCAATCACATGCAAGATCTTCAATATGAGAAATTAGATAGCAGTAGTCAATGTTTGTTACAGTTATAGACCTTTACATCCACACCAAAGAAAATACTGGAAATAACAATTCAGTTAGCAGGAAAGGAATAATAACTAATCTATTGAAAAGATCAAACAACAAAGCTTAATCTACAGAAATGAATTAAGCATCAATCTTAACCAAAAGGAACTGAACAACAATCTTTAACTAATAAAGGAATTGAACAACAATCTAAGAAAGGAACATCAAACCAAAGTGAATCTACAGAAATTGAACAGCCAATCTTATTCTAGCACAATGGACATTAACCAGAGTTATAAAGGAACGACAATTGCAGTTATAATGGAACAGTAACCAAAAGAACAACAATCACAGTTGTAAGTGGACCGTAGTTAAATGAACAACAATCACAACTATAAATGCACAACAACATCAATCTATAAATGAACAGCAGAATGCGAATTAGATAGTGCAATATTATTTCAGAATGAACAACATAACAATTCAAGTTGTGAATAATAATCTCGCTATCCAAATACGATTTCGATATAACAGAGCAATTCAATGAAATGTTCAGAAACAGAAGATTACTGAGTAAAGAAAGTTAAGGAAATGCAAAGGAAATGAAACCACACATGACTATAATCATAAAATAATGATACAAGAAGCAAGTGATCCACTAGGGCCTGGCGCTTAGCCACCAGGGAAGCACTGCTGCGGTTACTCCAGAATCAGGTAATGGAACAACAACTGAGTTATATATTAATCATAAATGGAAGAGTTATAGCTATCGCTCTTTAAAGAGAGTCGATGAACAAAGTTAAGATTACAACAAGAAGTTCTACAAATTGACAATAATATTCCCTTTAGCGACCAGCGCTGTCCCTTTTTATAATAGCCAGGCAGAAGTATCAAGAGTATCGATAAGCCTTGAAACAACGATCCCTCAGGATCAAAGGATCCTGAGGGATTCGCTACATCTTTGATCTTCAGTTATCATTTTTGTCTTCTTGAGCTGATACTGCATTTCTTCTTCCTTTTCCTAGGTCATGTGCTTCGATCTTGATCTCCTCGTCTGGATACGACTTCTTGTCAAAGGGACAATAGTTGGTTCTACTTTGTCTTTTCCTCCTGAATAGTGATTTTACATTTTCTTCACTTTCTGCATAGAAAAAGACAATAATTAGTCATTTTGCATCAATTACAAATCTCCTTAGTTCTATCATAATTCTTTATCATATTACCATCTTAGAATGTAAATAAGTTATGATTTAAAGGAAAAGATAAAGAAATAAATGGTAAATACATACCTTTTCCAATACTCAACACACCCCCTACTTACCCTTTTTCATGCCCTCATGAAAACATTGTAATTGACATGCAAGGCAGTTAGGGAATAGGCTGGAGAAGGATTTTCATGCAGTGGTCTAAAACCATGATGTCTAGCTAAAAATTCAAAAATATGCCCTGTCTAGCCTTCAGGCAATTCATATAGGGCCTTATACCCTGGTGCAGGATACTAGATAATTGGACTTCGAAACCTATAGCCTAGCCAATATGGGCCTTCTCTCAGGATGAGGTTACTATAGGTGACCAGGCGATCAACAGCTAACTTAAAATTTTCATAATTGAATGGCTCTCTGTCCTGAACATTCTGATTGGAAGTCTTGTATCGGAGTTTAGCTGCTGCTATGGCAAGGTCTTTGATGGTTAGGAAGTATTCTACCCCTTGTTGGACAACTACTATTTGAATGGGTCCCAATGTTTGGATCACACCCTTCTTTCTCATTAAGTTTCTATGCTTATTCCACAGTTGTAATGGGTTTCTTGGTTCACCCCTTACCCACAGATCTAACCTGTTCTCCTGTCTCTGAAAGGTATTATGGGCTTTAAGCCACTTTATCTAGTTAACAACAAAAGAGATGAATGCCTGAAGTTGGATATCACCCACAAAAGGGCTATGGTTCTCTTCTGTTTCACCGTCCAACACAAGATTATGCAAATAAAACTCACATAGCAACTGCTGGACTTTCACCCCATAATGCTTACATCAGTTTATGAAATCATCAATAGTTTTTAACTCTATAGGCACCCTTGCCTTGACATCTTTAATTTTTAATTGTAAGTACCTTTCTATAAAAAACAAAGCATAATTTTTGGCAGGGGCTCTACAGGCTAGAACATCAGTATATAAAGAACATAGGGTATCCATTTGACTCATAAATGTGTCTAGTCTATTGGTTACCTTTTAACTTTTTCCTTTGCCCTTCGCCATCTATCGAAGGCCTCGCTCTCAAATTCATTGATGTTCTTTACTTGCTGCTGTAACTTATGATATCTCTCGTGAGGAATAGTTTCCTCTGTGAGCTTTTCTATCGTTTGGTGGGCCTGTGCTAGATCCTTTTGAAGTCTCACTATCCTTGGATCATTGTCCATCAAAACATTTTTAGGCTAGAGATCTACTTGGATCTCCTTGTTGCGACATCTGGTTCCTATGGTCTGTGTTTCCTTCTCATGAACTGTCTGGTCGGTTGTGATGCTAGAGGACAATGCCTCTATCTGGACATCCTTATTATAGATAGGTGTGTCTTCCATTTAGGTCTCTGCATTTGTAACAGCCGCATGTTGTTCCTTGCGGTCCTGAATGATAATGGGTTTAGTTTGAGTCCTTTTGGTATTCATTTTATGGTGTTTCGTCTTAATGGTTGCATCCTTTGTTTTTGGAGTTCTTTTTGATATTCTCCCCATTTTTAGGACCCTTATTTGTTGTCTGATTTGTTTAATGACATTTAATAGTCTTTTCTATTCCTTTCGTAGCCTTTTGATTTCATTCGTTTTCTTCAAAGGAACAACTGCTTCTTTTCTTGAGCTTGGGCTCTGTTCTTCAGGGATTGTACCCTCGCCCTGGCTTATTTCCATGTTTTCTACTTGGAACACTTCTTCAGTGTTCTTGTCATGCTGATCAAGTTTCTCAGGGGTGGAAACACTAGGTTGATCTGCTATTTCCTAGGCGGCTTCTACTTTTGCTTCTTTTTCTTCATTCATTTCTTTGGATGCACTCTCACTATGAGCAGAGTGTTCCTGTGATTGCATTTCCCCTTCTTCCTCATCGTTCATTTCTTTAGATGCACTCTTATTGTGAGCAGAGTGTTCCTGTGATGGTCCTGCCTCAATATCGAGGTTAAGTGGGTTGTGGGGCTGGATATACTCCCCCATATTGGCCAAAATTTGGGCCAATTTATCTTCTTGCAGAGGGTTTTGTAATGGGCTTTCACTGGGTGGTTCTGCTTCCTCCCCTTCTTCCTCGCAGGAGTGGTCAGTTTCCTCTTCCGGTTCCTCTTCTTCATTTTCTTCTAATTCTTCTTCTTCATTTCCCCTCCTTCAAGTTGTGGGGGTTTCTCATCCTCTAAGTCATATATCTCTAATGGTTGGCTGCTATTTTCTTGGGGATTTTCCAACATTCCTCTGCTTCTCCCCAGTCTAGTGGACTATCTCCGTTTCTGTGGTCTAACTGATGTGCTAGCAATGCTTTTTCATTTTGGGGTTGGTAAGGCCAAACCCCCATCTATTGAGAATATCGATTCTTCCCAACTACTCTGCTGTTGAGCGAGACTATAACTGACTATTAGCCGATTTAAGTTGTGATGACTTACTACTGTTTCTACATGATGATATTTTCTCATACTTTGAGCAACATCATGCAATAAATAATTTAAGTATGCGGGAAAATTCACAGTGCATTTTTGTTTTAATATAGCTAACAGTTTGAGATGGCGTGGTCTTACCATGTCTTTTCTGCCATCACATGTAATGTAGCTTTGCACAATCCTAGCTAATTCTGCCCAAGGTTCTCCCAAGGTTGCAGGTAGGACTCCATTTCCTTTGATAGTAAGGTTCTGTCCTTCATCCTGAAAGATGGTTATAGTGTCTTAGAGTCTCACTTTTTTCTGGGTCCATACTGGTCCAATAGCTGGCAGTTCTCATACTTCAACAATTATCGTATTTTTTACTGTTATTTGCCTCCCCCTTACCATGGAACGATTTTCTTACAAATTCTATAGAAATTCAATGGCCACCGTCTCATTACACTATTGTAGTTGGTTAAGGTAGGAAATCCATCCTGCTCTTCTTAAAATTTCACATACAGCATCAGAGATCATTAATAACTGCGGTTCGCTGTGTATTGATATGCCTCCCATTTTGTTCAAGCTTAGCCCACTATTACTTTTTACAGAGACAAAACATAGAGATGATGATGGAACAACAAGCTGTTCAAGCTTTTAGCACACTGCTAATTTTTTACAGAGAAAAAGCATAGAGATGATGATGGAACAGCAAGTTGTTCAAGCTTTTAGCAAAATGTTAATTTTTTTCAGAGCAAAAACACGGAGATGACGATGGAACAACAAGCTGTGTATATTGGGAAATATCAATACCATTAAACTTGCTATTCCTGAGTTTCGATGGAGTCATAGTACCTCCAAATAAGGAATTGACACGTATGCCAGTGTATTATGGAGGTCACCCACGCCCCCTTGAAATGTGATAGGCCATCCTTGGCCTGCGAATAAAGGAGTAGCATGCTAAACTGTAGTCGTACAGTAAAATAAAGGAAGAGCGTATATATCCATGACATGATTACAAAAATCAACGAATTACTGAAATCGACGCTTATGATGGAAATCACAAATAGATATGGAAATGCCATGAAATGATGTGAAAAATAGAGGATAGGACAACTGATGTAAGTAAAAATTCTTATGCGGTCATTATCTACTTTAACCATTATGATTGATTTATAATGATTTTTCATGTATAAAATGTTCGAAAGGGTTATACAACATAATCTCATTTGAAATCAATATAAAGATATAAGAGAAAGGGTTTATAATGACTATTGGTGTATGAAAAAGACTTCAATACCATCAGTAGAGCTCTATTGCCCACAGGTGTCCATAACCTTGATAGAGTTGCTTGTTTCACCCTTGGAACCATAATCCTTTGTGTATGCCTAGGAAAGTGTTGTGCGATGTCAGAATGGAGGCCATTGTACTAGCTTGGTAACTAGATGAATCACAATGCCATTCACCAGGAAGGAGTGAAAGGTGGGCAGGCCGGCTTGTGATGAGACCTTCTGTTCCAAGGACTTTTTTATTTTTTTCTGATATGCCTCTTGGATCATCTCCCTGGTGTGGTGGCCATAGTGGGGACGCCACTTCACTTGCTTCCTTATGATCATGGTAGGCTGGCTTTTGATGAGACCCCCTATCCTTCATCTGATAAATCATGTTAGTAATCATATAGATATATATTTTTCTCTTTTTCTTTTCTTTTATATAGCACTTTCCTATTTATATACAGAGGGTGGCTCAACACTCCTTAAGAGTAGGGATGGTGGAAGAAGTCTGAACATCTTAATAGAGGAAAATATGCCCTTATTCTTATTCAATGATAATGATCAAAGAGAATTATGAAGATTACGAAAGAACCAACATGATAAAAATAATCAATCAAATTGGTTTTAGTGCAAATAAAGACAGCAAAGTGATATAAATAGTTATGTCCTTTCTTATTTTCTCTTATCAATTCAAAGCAATTTCTCTAAAGATAACGATTTTTCTTTAGTTTGCTAATTTTAGTATCCTCTAGTTTTTGTGTTTTTGCATAAATGTATAGTCGTGCCTTAAATGAACCATTATTCACAAAAAATCTTCTAAATGATGAAACACACACACAAAAAAAAAACAACAAAAAAAATGCACTCAAAAAGTGTTGTTCCTTAGATGGAACAACTACTGTTCCTTAAGAGGGACAACAAAAGAACATTTGCACGCAAAAAACATGGTTCCTTTAAGAGGAATAGCAAGCAAAAGAAAAAATACACTCGAAACTGTTGTTCCTTTAAAAGGAACATCAAATAAAGCAAGCGTGAAATAAAATACCGGTCCTTTTGGCGGAATAGCCTAAAATCATCCGAAATCGAAACTGTTGTTCCTTCGAAAGGAACGACAGAAAGGGAAAAAAATGTGAAAGAGGGTTATTCCTTTAAAAGGAATGGCAAAACAATCTGGCAGAAGTGTTGTTCATTCGGAAAGGAATGACAAAAATGCAGAAATGTTGTTCCTTCGGAAAAGAATAGCAAAAAATGAAAGTGTTGTTCCTTCGGAAAGGAACAGAAAAAAACGAAAGTCTTGTACCTTCAAAAAGGAATAGCAAAAAAACAAAAGTGTTGTTCCTTCGGAAAGGAACAACAAAAAAAGAAAGTGTTGTTCCTTCAGAAAGGAACAACAAAAAAACAAAAGTGTTGTTCCTTCGGAAAGGAACATCAGAAAAACAAAAGTGTTGTTCCTTCAGAAAGGAACAACAAAAATGAAAGTGATGTTCCTTCAGAAAGGAACAACAGAAAAACAAAAGTGTTGTTCCTTCCGATAGGAATAGCAAAAAATGAAAGTCTTGTTCCTTGGAAAGGAACAGTAGAAAAACAAAAGTGTCGTTCCTTTGGAAAGGGACAACAAAAAACGAAAGTGTTGTTTCTTTCTGAAGGAATAGCAGAAAAACAAAAGTGTTGTTCCTTTGGAAAGGAACAACAAAAATGCGGGGATGTTGTTCCTTCGGAAAGGAACAACAAAGTGATGTTCATTCGGAAAGGAACAGTGAAAAACGAAAGTGTTATTCCTTCGGGAAGGAACAACAAAAATGCGGAAGTGTTGTTCCTTTTGAAAGGAACAACAAAATGTGAAAGTGTTGTTCTTTTGGGAAGGAACAGCAAAATGCAAAAGTGTTGTTCGTTTGGAAAGGAATGGCAAAAAACGAAAGTGTTTTTCTTTCAGAAAGGAACAATAAAAATGCAAAAGTGTTGTTCCTTTTTAGCGTTGTTCCTTCAGAAAGGAACAGAAAAAAGGCGGAAATGTTGTTCCTTCAGAAAGGAACAACAAAATGCAAAAGTGTTGTTCCTTTGGAAAGGAACAACAAAAAGGCGGAAATGTTGTTCCTTCAGAAAGGAACAACAAAATGAAAAAATGTTATTTCTTCGGAAAGGAACAGCAAAAAGGTAGAAATATTGTTCCTTCGAAAAGGAACAAAAAAATGCAAACGTGTTGTTCCTTCGGAAAGGAAGAACAAAACAACGGAAATGCTATTCCTTTCGAAAAGAACAAAAAAATGAAAAATTGTTGTTCCTTCAAAAAGGAACAGAAAAATGGCAAAAATGTTGTTCCTTCGGAAAGGAACAGAAAAATGCAAAAGTGTTGTTCCTTCAGAGAGGAACAACAAAAAGGTGGAAATGTTGTTCCTTCGGAAAAGAATAGAAAAATGCAAAAGTGTTGTTCCTTCGAAAAGGAACAACAAAACGGCGGAAATGCTATTCCTTCGGAAAGGAACAACAAATTGAAAAAGCATTGTTCTTTCGGAAAGGAACAATAAAAAGGCAGAAATGTTATTCATTCAAAAAGGAACAACATAATGCAAAAGTGTTGTTCCTTCAGAAAGGAACAACAAAATGATGGAAATGTCGTTCATTCGGAAAGGAACAGTAAAATGTAAAAAATGTAGAAATGCAAAAAAAAATCTATACAAGAAGTAATTTATACAAGCAGAAAAAAGCCTATGTACAAAATTTAAGAACAATGAAATTACTTAGTGAACCAATGCTGAGGAAGGATTATTTCCCTCAACAAGAATCTGCATATCAAAATCTTCTCGGAGCTATTGGTAAAAGGATTCCCGAGTAAGCAGTTTATGGTACAATCGCACTTTGTGACCATTTTCTTTAAAGGTATGTCCAGATCCATCAATAGTAGTCAAAGTAATGGTGCCATTGTCATGCACATTCTGAATTTCATACGGTCCAAGCCATCGAGTCTGAAGCTTTACCGGAAAATCCGAAAACCTGGAGTCATATAGGAGTGCCCAATCTCCTTCGTGGAAGATTTTCTTTTTTATCAGGGCGTCATGCCTTTTTTCTCTCTGTTGTTGGATTAATGCAGTGTGTTGAAGATCTAAGAGCCTAATTTCATATAGCTCGTTAATTTGTTGTAATCTATTAGTTTGGGCCTCATTCAAATTCAGACCGATCTCCTGTGCTGTTCTTAGTGTTTGTATTTCGAACTCTATTGGAAAGATGGGTTCCTTTCCAAATACTAGCTGATATGGTGAATAACTGGTGGTGTTTCTCCACATTGTTCAGTATGCCCACAAGGCCTCCGACAATCTTGAAGCCCAATCACGCCTGTGTGATGCAATGGTTTTTGTCAATATTGCCTCTATCACTTTATTCGTTCTCTCTACTTGGCCATTTTCTTGTGGGTGATATGGAGTGGTAATGTTGTATTGAATGTGATAATTTCTTAATGTTGCAGCGATTTTATTACCTACAAACTATGGTCTTCCGTCCGTGATTATATCCCTTGGAAGGCCATATCGCACAAATATTTGGAACAGGAAATTAATCACAGAGTCCTTTGTAGCTCTTGGAAGTGCCTCTGCTTCAACCCATTTGGTAACATACTCTGTTGCTACTAGAATATATGTTTTATGATTTGATGATGGGTTGATTGGACCAACAAAATTGAGCACCCAACACTCAAATGGTTCGATTACTAACTGTGGGTTTAAAGGCATTTCATCGCACTGTCCAGGGCGTCCTGCTCTTTGGCAACTGTCATAGGCTTGAACAAATTTCTTAGCGTGTTTAAAGATTGTGGGCTAGTAATAACCTGTTTGAAAAACCTTGTGACCAGTCCTTCGATCTGCAAAATGTTTGCCACATGGTCCATCATGACAAGCTTTCATAATGTCAGATATTTTTCCTTCACGGACGCATCTTCTGATGTGCATATCTACCCCTGTATGAAATAGGTAGCCCCCAATCCAAGAAAATCAGGTACTACGTTGCACAATCTGTTTTCATTCATTGGGGTTAGATGCTTTGGTAATTTTCCTACTGCTAAATAATTTGCAACATTAGCATACCAGGGTGTCTTGACAATGATAGCAAACAAATGTCCATCTGGGAATTGATCTTCACCTGCTACTGCATCCGCTGGCTTTGGCATCTGTGAGAGAAATTCAGCTACAGGATTCTCTTTCCGAGGTCGATCTTTTATTGTGATGTCAAATTCCCGCAATAAGATCAACCATCTAGTTACTCTACCGTTTGTAATAGGTTTATTTGCTAAATATTTTATGGTAGAGTGATCTGCATATAAAACAATAGGATATCCAGTGATATAATGCATAAATTTATTTATAGCATGTATTACAGCTAAAAATTCTTTTTCAGTAACGGTATAGTTTAACTCAGTAGGAGACAAATTCTTGCTAATATAATAAATTGAATATGGTTTTTTGTCTTCTTCCTGCCCAAGGACTACTCCAATAGTTGTGTCTGAAGTATCTGATGAAATTTGAAATGGCAGGTCCCAATTTGGGCCTTTGAGCACTGGGGCTGTTGACACAAGCTTTTTCAGATCCTCAAAAGCATGGTCACATTTATTTGTCCAAACAAAATCAACATTCCCTGTCAGTGCATATAGAGGTGCAGCTATTTGAGAAAAATGTTCTATGAATCTCCTATAATAACCAGAAAATCCAAGAAAACTGTGTACCTCTGTCTGTGTGGTAGGAGTAGGTATTAACAAAATTATTTGAATTTTGGCCGGATCTACCTGTATTCCAGCTTCTGAGATATAATGACCTAGGATGAGCCCTTTGGTCATCATCATATAGCACTTTTCATGGCTCAAGCAGAGACTAGTGGTGATACATCGTTGTAGCACATTTTTCAATGTGTCTAGTGTTGGCTCAAAATCATCTCCATATGGTGTGAAATCATCCATGTATACTTCGAGCCCTTCATTTATTAAATCTGAAAAGATGCCGAGGATGGCCCTTTGAAATGTGGCAGGGGCATTGCATAGGCCAAAGGGTAGGACTCTGTAGGCAAATGTTCCCCAAGGACAGGTAAAAGTAGTTTTGTCCTTGTCTTCAGGGCCAATTTGAATCTAATTGTATCCAATAAAGCCATCCAAGAAAGAAAATAATTTCTTTCCTACTAATGTGTTTAATACCTGATCAATGAATGGAAGGGGAAAGTGGTCTTTCTGGGTTGCTTTGTTTAATTCCTTGGAATCTACACAAATCCTCCACTTTCCATTCTTCTTTGGCACCACTACTAGTGGAGAGACCCACTTTCTATCGGAGATTGGGTAAATAAAATTTACATCCAAAAGTTTTTGAAATTCAGCTTTCACAATATCTTTTAGGTGAGGGTTGAGTCTCCGTTGGGGTTGGCGAATGGGTCTAACATCTTTTTCTATATAAATGTGGTGCATACACAGCTGGGGATCAATTCCCTTCATGTCTGCATAATCCCATGCAAAAGCTCCCTTATATTTTCTCAGTAGTTGGACCAATTTTTCTTCTTGTTTAGGAGTCAGGTTATTGTTAATGTTCAAGGTTTTTCCTGGCTCAATCTCTATAGTTTTGCTATTTGAAACAAAGGTAGTGGGTATTGTTTGATCATGAGTGTCTTTGAGGGGTTCTTCTTCTAGTTCATTGTCAAATGCTTCCTGTATCATGTGACATTATACATGGGATCTGGATTTGGATTGGTTAATGAAGTTGTTAATAACGTCATCCTCTGTTTGATTTTTGAAATCGAGGGCATCTTCTATGGTTAATGGGAACCTAATGTTTTATGTGAGTTATGATACATGTTGTTTGTTAGTTTTTATTATTGTTACACTTGGCTGGGCTGGGGGGTATAGAGCTAGATTCTTGATGTTACTCCCTCTAGTTATGGTCATACTACCTTGTCGGCAGCCAATGTAAGCATCAGCAGTCGCAAGCCAAGGTCTATCTAAGATTAAAAGGTGTCCATCGAGTCAGTTTTTGGGGTTGATTATAAGAAAGTTAGCAGGGTATTCCCAGGTATCTACAGATACCATTACATCGTGTAGTGTACCTTCTGGACTAACTACTAATCAGTCAGCCAGTTCCAATAATGTAGAGGTTGGTTCCACTGATGTAATGCCGAGTTTTTGACAAGTGGTGGTTGTTAAAATATTAATTGCAACCCCTAAATCAACTAGGGCATTTGAAAAGGTTTGTCCATTGATTTGCACCGTCACTATAGGATTCCCTGGGTCTTCATATTTGGCAAGTGCTTCTCTTCCTGATAACAGATCAGATAGGGTGCTGACTACTTGGACGGTTGGGTTAGTTGTTATCCTCCTCTTTGGCTTTCTTATACACAACTCTTTGATTGTTTTCGCATATATTGGGATATCTTTGATAGCTTGGAGGAGTGGGATTTTTATACACAAGTTTCTTAATTCTCCCAGAATATCAAAGTCAAGATGTTCTATAGGGCGTGGTATGATTAATCGTTCTGGGAATGGGAGAGAAGATGTGGTTGCTTGGTCATGAGTTTGTTGTCTAACCACATCTTCTTCTTGTAATGGTTGTTCTGAGGGTAACTGATTTTCAACTTGAACATGTTTATCTCCCTCATTTTCTATTATCCGCCCAGACCTTAACTGAAGGTCGTTGCACTCCCTTACATCAGTTTCTAGTTCTGGTGTTTCAATTATTTGAACAGATTGAACTGGTCTATTATTTGGGTTCGGGTTGGGTTGGTTTGGGAGTTGCGGTCTTAAGTTGGACTGGGGATTTTTTTGTAGTGTATATGGTGCTGGTAGTGTGGGTTGAGGAAGTGGGATGGTTCCAACTAGCTGATTCATCTGTCTTTGCCAATTTGACTACTAGGCTTGACTCTGCAAAGTGAAAGGGGACCATTGCGTTGGATATGCATTGTTTTCCAATATTGTGGAGAGTAGGGAAAATTTGGCCAATTAGATTGGCTTGTTTGATTTGGCCATGGAGCTGAAGGAAATGGTTGTTGTGACCAGTTTGAAAAGGGTGGTTGATTTTGCCACATTGTATTATATTACTGAGCATGATATTGTGGAGGTTGGAAAGAAGAAGATGGATCAAAGGGCCTACCTGGTTATTATAGCTGCCATTGACAACGCTGATTGAGTAGGTACACTGGTTCTGATTCTTCCTCCGCTTCCTTGTACATTGCTTTCAAACCTGGGAGTGAGGGGCAGTTCTCTGTGGAGTGGTCTTTTGTGCAAATAGCGCAACTTGAACTGCATCCAGTGGGCACTCTTTGTGGCTGTGTTTCTTTCTGCATCTAGGGAATAATATTGCCAGATTTTGCTCTGCTTCTGCTTGTTTCTGTTTAGCTTGCATAATATCGAGCTACGTTGTCAGAATCCCCAATATATCAATTTTGAAATTCTCAAGTAAATTCATGAATTCTGCGCAGGTTACTCCTCCAGTGGAGATCTTGCTGTCCCTTGTGAGCATGTCACGTTCCATTGGTTTTAGCCTTGTACTGCCTTGTGAGCTCCTGATGCACAAATCAATAATGTCAGCAAAATTTTCTTGATAGATGTCACCTTTTCCCATAATATTTAGTGTTTCAACCCATTGTTCCTTCATGCCTTTAATTAATGTTGTTTTTAATATATTGTCCGGTAAAGGTAATGATGCATAAGGAGATCTTTGAAGATTATACTGAAAACGTTCAACATATTCTTCTAGTGTCTCATTAAGTCTAGCTACCATATGAAATATTTCATCTTTTAATTCTCTAGACCTACAATAATCCTGATATTTCTTCAGAAAAGATCCTTTCATCTGTTCCCAGTCGTTTATAACGCCTCCACCTAACCCCATAAACCATCGTAAAGCAACCCCTTTTAATGTAGAGGGAAATAATTTTAGCTTTTAGGGATCATGGTATAGTCATACCCTCGACATAAGACATCGAATTCGAACAGGAATGCATCTGGGTCTTACGAGTCTTACGATGTTAGGCCATGGAATGTAGGAATATGCTCAAGAGGGATGGCCTTCATAGGTGCATTAACTCCAGTATCTACAATGGGATATTGTAGTGTGGAGGTTTGAGGTGTTTGTTGGTTCAGGCCATTTGGTCAAATATGTGCCAATATCCTTCTAGGATTTCTAGGGGTCTATTCCTAGGCTGGTTAGAAGGAGCAGGAATGGCCTTAACAACACTTTCTTTGTCTAGGATGATGAGAATTCCTTGTTGAACTAATTTCTGGGGCGATCTTATCTCTTCAGGTTCTTTAGCTTTGTTCTGGATGATTTTGACAACACTTCTATTATCTGGGCTACTTAATGGTTGGACTACTCCAAGAGGAGATCTTGGTTCTTCGGTTTCCCCTGTTTCTCCTCCTCCTTCGCAGAGATTACTAAGGTTCCCTTCTTGTAACGATTTTGGGCTAGAATTCTCAATTTCTTGAAAATATTGCTCCTCTGTTTGGTTGTGCACCTCAACAAAGGCTACAAATGGTGATTCTATGGCGTGAAGGGAACTAGTAGGTTGTTTAGAAGCAACTTTTCTAGGGCCTACTGATGGCTGAGATTCTGCTTTTTTAAGGATTTCATCTATAAAGGTCGATCGGCCAAGGGTCACCAGTCCCTTATCTTTATCAGGTTTTGGTAGAGGCTTTGTATTCTTTTCAGGCTTTTTCTACTTAGTCATACACACAAATCAAATACTTATTTCTACTTGAAATAAAAACAAATCTGTAGGAAAGTGGGTGGGGGAGCAGGGCTATTACATGCTCCATAAATAGGTTTTTACCTTTCGTTTTTAAAACCCAACTCTCTCCTAGCAGGTACTTACACTACTCTCTTTTCAAAAAAAATAAATGGCTACACTCTCCCCAGCAACGTCACCAAAATGTTGAATGATAAAAAGGGTCTTTTTAACCTTTATTTACCTTGCATTAATTATCAATCTAGGTACGATTTTTTTTATTTCAAGAGTGTACTCCATCTAAGGCGGTCACTTGTTCAAGAGTAATGTTTGCAGTATAGTGCTTACAAAAGTTAAATTAAATGAATGTTGGAAACAAAATCTAATTGTAATGGCAAGAAACTCAAATGCTTTGTAACTAAATCATCCACTCAATAAACTACAACAATCATTATTCAAGGATGCAGTAATGATAACTCTTTCCCTTGTAAACTGATGTAAATGAAAATCAATCACATGCAAGATCTTCAATTTGAGAACATAGACAACAGTAGTCAATGTTCGTTATAGTTGTAGATCTTTGCATTCACACCAAAGCAAATACTGAAAATAAAAATTCAATTAGCAGGAAAGGAACAACAATTAATCTATTGAAAAGATTGAACAACAAAGCTTAATATACAGAAATGAATTAAGCAACAATCTTAACTGAAAGTAAATGAACAACAATCTTTAACTAATAAAGGAATTGAACAACAATCTAAAAAAGGAACAATAAACCAAAGTGAATCTACAAAAATTGAACAGCTAATCTTATTCTAGCATAATGGACATTAACCAGAGTTATAAAGGAATTATAATGGAACAATGACCAAATGAACAACAATCATAGTTGTAAGTGAACCGTAGCTAAATGAATAGCAATCGCAACTATAAATTCATAGCAACATCAATTTGTAAATGAATAGCAGAATGTGAATTAGACAGTGCAATATTATTTCAGAATGAACAACATAACAATTCAAGTTGTGAATAATAATCTCGTTATCCAAATACGATTTTGATATAATAGAGCAATTCAATGAAATGTTTGGAAACAAAAGATTACAGAGTAAAGCAAGTTAAAGAAATGCAAAGGAAATCAAGCCACACATGACTGCAATCGTAAAATAATGATACAAGAAGCAAGTGATCCACTACGGCCAGGCCCTTAGCCACCAGGGAGGCATTGCTGCGGTTACTCCATAATCAGGTAATGGAAAAGCAACTGAGTTATATATTAATCATAAATGGCAGAGTTACAAATATCGCTCTTTAAAGAGATTCGATGATCAAAGTTAAGATTACAACAAGAAGTTCTACAAATTGACAATAATATTCCCTTTAGCCACCAGCGTTGTCCCTTTTTATAATAGCTAGGTGGAAGTATCAAGAGTACCGATAAGCCTTGAAACAGTGATCCCTCAGGATCAAAGGATCCTAAGGGATTCGCTACATCTTTGATCTTCTGTTATCGTTTTGTCTTCTTGCGCTGATACCACGTTTCCTCTTCCTTTTCCCAGGTCATGTGCTCTGATCTTGATCTCCTCGTTTGGATACGGATTCCTATCAAAGGGAAAGTAGTTGGTTTTGCTTTGTCTTTTCCTCCTGAACAGTGATTTTCCATTTTCTTCACTTCTTGCATAGAAAAAGACAATAATTAGTCATTTTGCATCAATCACAGATATCCTTAGTTCTATCATAATTATTTATCATATTACCATCTTAGAATGTAAAGAAGTTATGATTTAAAGGAAAAGATAAAGAAATAAATGGTAAATACATACCTTTTCCAATACTGAACAGTGGCTGCTCTCCATGAGGCCTAGTAATCTCAGTATGGGATATACAGTAAATCATAGAGACTGGAGTGTCGGTTAGGGCCTAGTGATCTAGTGTGGATTGCGGGAAAGCCTAGAGACGAGGATATAGGAAAATTTCTCATGGTGTAGGTGGAGAAATCCGGTAGCATCCATGCTTGTTTTGCCCTAGTGATCTTGTGGCGATCATGGTGAATCCTATTATTACATGTTTATTTTTTTGGCGTAGTGACCCGATGTGAATTGCAGTAAAGCCTGGTTTCTATTGATGATGGTGAGCTAGTTTAGCCTCAGGATACCCTGGTTAGTTATTTTGGTTTGAGTCCCACATTCATGCTTGGAATATGGCACATAGGTGATTGGATGAAGATAGATTTGGTTCTGCCAATCTATGGTCAGATGGAGCATTGTAGTCCCATACTAGGTTGGCTTTTCCATTTATTAATAAGAGGTTCTTTCCTTGGTATCTTGTGTGTGAATGTACTAGTTTATATGTCGATTTTATGGTTGTTGTTGTAGAAATTCCCACTGTAGTTCAATAGATTATGCAATATACTAAAACACAATACAAGATCTACTTCTACAACAATTTGCGAAAGCTTAATCGAATTGAGCACGATAAATGAGAACACATATATCTAAGAATGAGAAACCAATCAAACATAACACAGAAGAAATAACCCAGGGAAAGCCTCACCCTAAAACCCCAACTCTGTATTATTATACAAGTGGAAATCTTGTTCAAGTTACAAAAAGAATCAGCTCTCAAGCTATCCTACTCTCTCTGCAATTAAACAATGTTGCTCATAGACAGTCAAAGGCTCTCACAACCTTCTCCTCTGCCCTCCAAGCCTCCTATTTCCTTGCGCATTTTTTATTGGGGTCCAATGATGCCACCTGTTTGAATTGACCTCGTCACACACTCATCAAACTCGAAAGTAACTGCATAATCCTGAAGGAGATAAATCCTTCTCCATGGATGAGTTTCCTTTATAGGAAAAAACCATCCAACTGATAGTACATTGTCCCTCCTCTCATCTCAACTGGGTCTCTATCTGAACTGACATGCATGAGTTATTTATGAGAGAATCATCAGTTATCTAAAGTGCAGTGGTTACATGCATGCAAGCATTAACTAACTGAACTCACATTAATTTAAATAAAATGTTGAAATCAATCTAACTGGACTTGACTCAGTTAACTGAGCCAACTAATTACAACTCAAATTAGAAATCATCCTTATCTTTTTAACTGATGGATAAATTCCTCAATTAATGGAGAAACTGTTGCATGTCCTCACATAGACTTCATGTTTGATTTTTCACAACTAATTAACTCATTAATTAATTTAATTTCAAATAGCTGTTAGGTTCAAATTCGAATTTTAGTTCCTATTTTAGTCCAGGCACTGACTAAAAATAGGAATCCATCTTGAATTGCTAAAATAGCAATGCTATTCTTAGCACTTCCATTTTTCATTCCCTGTTGCTCAATCCAGCACTGGTACCCAAACTACTATTTATAGCAGCGCTATTTTTAGAATTTCTTGTTGCCATTTTCAACACTCCCTCTCAACAAGAAAGGAATTCAACTCAAACATGATCTTGTACCTTTGGAATGTTCTGCATGCAACACTTCTACCAAGTGTGGTTGCTCTAGAAATAAAAGAAAACTCCCAACTGACTTCTCTCTTGGGCTAGAAACATACTCTGATGCTGAAGCTCTCTCTGCGACTGACAAGTGCTCCCTCTCTGACCTCTGAGTTGCTGCAACACTCCATGCATCTCGCACTGTTGCATACCTCTCTGTGCCATCCTGCACTGGTGCAACACTCCTGTGCCTCTCGCATTGTTGTAGCCTGCTAACTCTACATTGTCTTGGGACTCCTACATTGTAGCTCTCTCTGTTGCTCCATCCGCATCTGTCTCTACCCAATTAGCCAATCCTGCTACTCCTTATCAGGGCTCCTGTAGCAAATTCGAATCAAAGAGGTTGGGTACCTCAAGGATCTTGCCCTTATTTCAACCTCCATGGGACAATCACTCGACATCACCCCACCTCCTACCTGGAGGTATGGATGCATGTGATCCTTATGCCAACTTGTCTCAAAATTCCCCCCTACTGGAGGTTACTACATGAGTAGAGGTCTCTACTCAATCTCCTCTTGGCTTCTCTAGTTGTGGCTGCTCCACAACCTTCTGAAGCTACTTCACTAATTGTGGCTCCTCCACAATTGTCTGAGACTTCTTTTATGGTTGCATATTGAGAGGTAATTTAATCTCCCTCTCAACCACCAAGTATCTAACCTTTACCTTGCTACTCGAGGCTTTGCATGCATCTTGAACGTCAAGAGCATACAAGTTCTTGACCCATGAACCGATCTGCTTCACCTGTCTAGTGATGATGTGTCTAAGGAAAACCTTTCCCTTACTGAAGACTACATCATAGCCTCTGTCTTCTAGCATTGCGATCGACACCAAATTTCTCTTCTGTCCTAGTACATACTTGACATCGGTCAAGGTAATGAGAGCTCCATGATGCCTCTAAAAAACAACTGTGCCTACACCTGAGACACTATAATTTTCATCATTACCCATCACTATGAGCATCTGGAGACCTTTCTCCTCCAAAGTACTGAACAAACTCTTGTCACCGGTCATGTGGAAAGAAGCTCTACTATCAAGAAACCAAAAAATTCCCACCATGCATGCAAACATTGTGAAATCCAACTTAAACTGTGAGGCTAGTGCCTCACCTTCTGATCCTTCCACAGATCCCTTCTTGGATTTCCTTAGTGGACAATTTGTAGCAAAATGACCCACCTCATGACAATGAAAGCATCGCACTTTCAATTTGTCAAACTTCTTCCCACCTTGGGAAGAAATGTATTTGGAAAGAGAATCCTTCTTGTTATAGACATTTTTGTGCCTTACAACATTGAACATGAAATGTCCATAATCTAAGGGATCCAAAGTCCCTAAACATGTTGTTCCTACCCCTAGAGGAACAAGGCTAACAAACCATAGCAATTCACAGAAGTTCTCCACCAAAAAACTGCTCAAAACAAGTCAAATCAGGATCATTTCAGTGGCTACACTAGTTGTTTGCGCTGAATGTCAAAGCCAACACTGGCTACCTGCGTTGAATGTCAAATGGAACACTGGCTACCTGCGCTGAACGAGAGTGGACATGTGGTAAGCTCATTTCTCAAGGTGTCAAAACCCAGGAAGCTTCGAAAATGACACTTGCCTCAGGGAATTCGACTGGTGATGAGTAAGAGGTTCCAAATCTCCAAGTGGAAGCAAGAACCTCCAAGTGGAATCAAGAACTGATAGAGGGAGAGGACACTAGTCAGATCTCAAGCTGACTCATCCTCTCTCCAAACATCTATATATGGATCTCTCCTCCATGAGATCTAGAGGCTGGAATTTTGTTATTGCAAATAATTGCTGTTGGTTTGAGACTGGAATCATTGGGTGCTTAATGCTTTGAAGGGGGTGAAGATAGGAATTCCATTTGCTGGGAAGGAGACGCTGGATTGGAGCCTTCTGGGTTGTATCTCTTCCTGAACCTTGTTATTCATCAATAAAGCTATCTTGGTTTCTCCTATATACTGGTGTATTTTTGATGTATGAATGCATTAGTATGTTTAGTTTATTTCTAATCCTGAACTAGTTATGAATATGAATCCATGACTTGTGTAGTGTTCTCTTCTTGTGATCTTGCAAAAACCTCTTGAAGCTGGACGAGCGAGAAGGCAAGTGGCTGGGAACTCACAAAGAGAAGAGAGACCGGATCGAGGGACAAACAGAAGACACCGGTTAGTCCATCTATCTCTCTTCATTCTTAGTTCATAAAGGAAGAATACTAGAATAGTTGTCTCTGTTTGTTGCTAAGGCACTGTCACACCTTAGGTGGATAGGATCGTCCTACATAGGCATTTTTCCCCACAACAAATTGGCGACTCCGCTGGGGAGATCTGTTTAGTCATTTTATTTGTGTTTCTATCATTGTTTGTTTCATAGACTTGACAGCAACAATCGAACTGCATCTGCTATTCCCGGATGCAAAGTAGACAATTGCTGCCTTGATCCAATCACTGGACTTGTCTATGATCTGAACAATGGACTCACAAATGATTTGATGATCCTTTGTGATAGATCTTAGTACCCCCTCAAAGCATCCCTTTGATTGTACCTTGCTTGTTGCTTTTATTTGGCCTGAAACAGTGAATTAAATAGCAATCTGTGACCCAGAACCTGTGGGAAACGAGAGTTTCTCCTTCAGCGTAGACCCAGTGAAGGGATTCTGCATTTCAACGCAGTTCCCGTGAAGGCTACCTGCACTGAATGTCAAAACCCCTGTGTTGAGGTTGCGCTGAACCAGTTTGGCCTTGTGCAGCTGGGGTTCTCTGCTCTGTTTTTCCTTGTTTTGATCTCTGATTTTGCAGCCTGTAACCAGCATAGGTACCAGTCTGATAACTCCTTTTCTCTGCTTAAATTCTGCCTCCTTTTGTACAAAAAGACTGTGAGTGTTTTTATGTGTTTTTGCGTCATTTGCAGTTTTCCTTTGCATGAGTGAAATAATCATCCTGTAGCGCTTGATTCAGATATGTTGATTGTGATCTTAGGAGAGAGTTCATTGGTTGTTTACAGTTGATTATACATTTACTTTTGCTTATTGGTTTGAGTTTGTCTCTTTAAGTGTCGAAACAAGTATTCATTTCGAAAATCGTTAAGTGTTGTAATCTCTTCTACCCTCTCTGTTTTCGAAAAAGTAAACTTGTTTGTATTTGTCATTTAAAAGTGAATTCAAAGTTGTACAAAAAGCTTTCTTTGTAGGCATCAATACTAAGAAAGCGGAAAACAAACACCTGCATTGTGCATTTGCATTTTGATAGTTTGCATGATTGATTTAGGAAAAGTGCATTAGAGTGTGCTGATTGCTCTTTGAGAAGAGATGGTGTCTTTCTTTTCCCTTAGTAGCTAGGATTTTCAAAGTTGAAAAGATATAAAGCTTTCTTATCATCTTTAAACTGCATTTAGGAATTGTATCATACATCTCGTGGTGAACCTTGAAAGGAAAACTTCTAGAAAGATCAACCAAAAATAAATTGAATGAACTTAACAATGCTTTGTAACTTAATGCACAACATAGAGGTCTAGGCTAGAGATGTGTTCCAGCGTCGTTAAGCCTGGTGACTGTCGATCTCGTTGATGGTGGGTGATTCCTCCTGAGGGACAATAGCGCCAGTATGGATTGTGCACCCACGTACCGTCGCGTATATATTGGGAGACCCCTATAGGCATAAAACCTTTATCCTTAGGAAGCCGCGTCGGCCGCCCTACTGATCGCAATGCACTGAACACAGCATTCAGGAAGATCGACCGCCCGTACCCTAAAAAGTATTCTGCGGTTTTGCGAAAAGTTTGGCACACCCTCTGCCTAGAACTCCATAGCAGTTCCTTTTGGCCTTTTTCAGACTCTATAATGGAAAAAGTCCATCTGAGCATTTGTCACTTCGGGCTCGTTAAAACATCGAAGGAGAGTAGAGTCATCTTTAGCTTTTTCTCGACTCTTTAAAAGTGAAAAAGCAAGTTGTGTCTAAAAGCGTCTAAAAAATTCATTTAATTCAGAAACACATTTTCCCCTTTTGTATTTTGGTTGATCAAGTAATCCGCAATCGTGGAAGAAAGTCAATTGAAACCCCGTCGTTCGCGGAGGCTTACGAGTCAACCGTCTTTGTCTCCGGGATCGAAAACAGTACGGACAAAGCGAACTCGTTTAACCGGTTCGAAATCTCCTATCAAAGTTAGAACAAGTGTTCCAACGACATCTGAGATTCCGGTTACTCCAAACATTTCTGGAAACCCTGCCTCTATAGAAGAAGTTCAACAGCCACAGAGGAACAGTAACACTGATCCTAGTTTGGGAGCAAATACTTGCGTTACTGAACCAGTTCCATCTGTAACCGGTTCAGAGAGTCTTTCTCCTCAAACAAATGTCGCTGTCGATTCAACCCCTTCTTCGGCACCAGAAATATTTTATGGACCTGACGGTCTTCCTCTTCCACCTGGTTTGATTGCGATAGAGGAAATTGTAGAGGATCTGCAAACAAGTACTCCAACCCATTTTGGAGTCGGGGTCACTCTATTTCCTTCATCAGAAGTTAGTCCACCACAAGTGGAAGTTCCTGTAGAATCGCTAGGCAATCTATTGGTGTTATAGACAATTTTGTGCCTTACAGCAACAGGCATGAATTGTCAATAATCCAAGGGATCCAAAGTTCCCTAAACATGATGTTCCTACCCCTAGAGGAACAAGGTCATCAAACCAACAGCTCTCAGATCAGTTCTCCACCTGAAAACACTCAAAAACAAGCAATCCTGAAATCAAAGCAAGTGCTCCACTAGGCTTCTGCGCTGAAACTCAGATCCTCCATGGTGTACCTGCGTTGCAAAGCAAGTGGAACAAAGGCCACCTGCGCTGAGCGAGATGGGACAAGTGGCACACTGAGTCATTGCTCCAAAAATGACACTTGGATCAGGGATTTCGCCTTGTGATGAGTCAGAGGCTCTGTTTCTCCAAGTGGAAGCAAGGTTCTCCAAGTGGACTCAAGAACTGAAGATCAACTAAAGATTAACTGAAGAGAGAGAGGACACAAGGCAGCTACACATCAGTTGCAAGCTGACTCATCCTTTCTCAATTCATCTATATATTGAGCTCTCTCCTATGAGCTCAGGAGGCTGGAATTTTGTGCAAAGTAATGCTATGCTGTTGGTTTCACTATAGAGCTATTGGGTGATTGCTTGAGGGAGGTGAAGAGGAGAAATTCTTTCTGCTGGGAGGTGTTGCTGGATTAGGACCTTTAATGGTTGTAACACTCTCAGAACCTTTACTTCTTCATTAATAAAAGCTATTGAGGTTCTTCTATATGCATTTGTTCCAATGATGTTTTGTGATAATTGTATATTTGGTTTATGCTAATCCGTGAATCAGTTATGATTGCATGCCTCTTGTAGTCTCCTTCTTTGTCATTTTGCAGGATCTCATTGTAGCTAGGCCGGCAAAAGAGCAAAGAACTGGGAGCAAGCGGCCATAGAGAAGAGTTTGGATTCGACATTAAGCGCAAGGCAACGGTTAGTGCATTTATCCACTCTCTTTTGCTTTCATAAAGAAGTAAACCTTAAGTAGTTTTCTTTACAGTTGTTGCTGAGGTACTATCACCCTTAAAGTGGGATAGGGTCATCCGAGTCGGATACTTTTCCCTACAACAAACTGGCGACTCCGCTGGGGATCGTATCTGTTTGATTGTTTGTAGTATTTTTCTATTCATTTCCTGAACAAAAGAGTACCAAATCGAAAAGCTTTTGACTATATCAAAAGCGAAGTAGAGGGAAGCTACTCTAGCTCATTTCTGAGCATGTTCATGATTTGAAGAGCTGATCTACAAGGATCCTTGTAAGCTCTTAGTGATAGATTTTCATCCTCCTAATCATCCCTTTGAGTGTGCTTGACTGATTGCTTCTGATTTGAGCAAAAACTGTGCATTTTTGAGAAAATTGTGACCCGGAAACTGTGAAAACGCAACTTTCGTTTTCCAAAGCAGGTAGTACACAGGCTACCTGCTTTGCAACGCAGGTCCCGAAGGGGCTACCTGCGCTGAGAGCCAGACTGGCTGTGCAGCACCTGCGTTGGCCCAATTTTGCCTTGTGCAGTTGGGGTTTCCTCCCTTTCTCTTGCCTGTTTTCACTATAGATTTGGCAGCCAGTTACCAGTCTTGTACCAGTTCTGAAACCAGCCTTACTTGCCATCATTCTGCCTCTGTTATATAACGAAATTGTACTTTTTCTTTTGTATTTCTTACTCATTTACAATTTCCGATAACGAAGAGTAAACTAGTCTTGCTTTTGGCCTCTTAGATCTGAACCTGTGTTAGGCATTTTGCTGGTCTAAAGAGTTAGCTTGTTTGCTGTCCATAGCTGATTAGTCATTTTACTTTCGTCATTATGGTTTGATTTCATGCATTTCCAGTGATTGAACAAGTAAATCTTAAGGTGTCTTTTGATTTTGGACAAACTTGTTTGTTTTCGCTTTAAATCAAAATCAAAGTTATATAACAACTTTCTTTTTGTAACCAATCAACATTAAGAAAGGGAAAAGAAAATACATGCATTGTGCATTTTGCATTGGAAAAAGTTTGCATGATGATTTAGGAGAAAGTGCATTAGTTTGTGCTGTATGAACTGTGTGAAAAGAATTTGCCTTTCTTCTCCCTCAGTAGTTAAGATTTTCATCAGTCAAAAAGATTTGAAAAAGCTTGCTTCTCATCTTAGGCTGCATTTAGGAATTTGTCATATACATCTCGTGGTGAACCTTGAAAGGCAAACTTTAAAAAGATCAACTTAAAATATGCTGAATGAACCTAACAACGCATTTGAAACATAACGCAAACACATAGAGGTCTAGGTAGAGACGTGTTCCGGCGTCGTTAAACATAGTGACTGTCGATTTCTACGAAGGTGGGTGATTCCTCCTGAGAGTCGGTGGCACTAATACGGACTTGTGCTCCCACGTACCGTCGCGTATATATTGGGAGACCCCTATAGGCAATCATCCTTTATCCTTAGGAAGCCGTGTCGGCCGCCCTACTGATCGCGATGCAGTGAACACAGCATTCACGAAGATCGACCACCCGTACCGTAAAACGTATTCTGTGGTTTCGCGAAAGGTTTGGCACACCCTCTGCCTAGATCTCCAGAGCAGTTTCTTTTGGCTCTTTTCAAACTCTATAACTGAAAAGGTCCGACCGAGCATTTGTCACTTCGGGCTCGTTAATACATCGAAGGAGACTAGAGTCATCTTTAGCTTTTTCTCGACTCTTAAAACATGAAAAAGCAAAGTTATGTTTAAAAGCGTCTAATAAAATTCATTCAAACCGGAAACACAAATTTCCCCCTTTATATTTTAGTTGATCGAGTAATCCGTAATCGTGGAAGAAAGTCAATTGAATATCCGTCGTTCTCGGAGGCTTGCGAGTCAACCATCTTTGTCTCCGGAATCGAAAACAATCCGGACAAAGCGAGCTCGTCGAACCAGTTCAAAATCTCCTTTAAAAGTTAGAACAAGTGTTCCGACAACATCTGAGATTCTGGTTACTCCAAACATTTCCGGAAACCCTGCCTCTATAGAAGAAGTTCAACCGCCACAGAAGGACAGTAATACTGATCCTAGTCTGGGGGCAAATACTTGTATAACTGAACCAGTTCCATCTGTAACTGGTCCAGAGAGTTTTGTTCCTCAAACATCTGTCGCTGTTGATACAACCCCTTCTTCGGCACCGGAAATCTTTTACGGACCTGACGGTCTTCCTCTTCCACCTGGTCTGATTGCGATAGAGGAAATTATAGAGGAACCGCAAGTATCCACTCCAACTCATTTTGGAGTAGGGGTCACTCTATTTCCTGCTACAACAGAAGTTTGTCCATCACCAGTGGAAGTTCCTGTAGAATCACTAGGCGATCAATTGGATAGACTTAAAATGTCTGAACAACTGTCGACATCTAAGACTGTGTCAAATGACACGGCGACGGCAGAATTACCTGCTGCAAATCCAACAATGTTCGCCGGCATACCATCTGTCCCAACTAGCTCTCAATCGCTAGAAGGAGTCCACCAAGAGACTATCTCGATAGTATGGTCTGTTCCTGTTTGTTCCGGAGTAATGTCTGGTAACTCTTATGGTGAGACTCATCGAATTGACCCTTTTGGGAATCTAATTAGGCCATCCAGTCCTCCAGGACAATCAATTGCCTTGAGTTCTGGATTACCACCGTATGGGGGGCAGTATGCCCTTTCATTACCCCCTCCGGGAGGGTACCCATACGGGAGTTCTCAACCTTATTCAAGTTATGGTGGAATTGCAACGAGTAGCTGGGTACCTATGCTATCCCAGCCACCAAGAGTTGTATATTCCATGCAACAGTGTGTACCTGTGACGAACATCCCAACTACACCGGCTATTGTAACCGTGTCGCAAGTTCAAACGATGCCTGTTGTATGTCAACCTCAGATTTCTCAGGTTCTCATGCAACAGCCCCTTGACCCGGCGACCCAACCACAATCGCCTACTGGTGGGGCGACACAAGTACAATCGGGTACAACTACCCCACATCTTGGTCCAATGGTTAGTGTAGCGCAACAACCCATGGTAACACAACCGTGGATAGTGCAATACCAACAGCCACAATTCCAACAAGTGTACCAAGGTTCTGAACAGCAAATCTTTGCGAATACTGGACAACCATATATCCAAAATGGTCAAAATCAACCACTTTATAGTGGTCAAGTCCATCAACCGTATCAATCATACCAGCATCAACTCCACTATGCTGGTATGCAAAGACCGACTGTTCAGGCGATTCCATCGTATCCTGGTTACGCTTCACCTAACTTGAATCAACAGTTACCATTCGTGGTGACTTTAGAGTTGCCTGATTTACATCGGTTAACTAATGATCCAATTGCTTACGCCTCATGGTGGCCAGTGATTCCGCACAAACTTCCATCTGACATTCCTAAATTCAATGGAAATCCAGGTGAAGACCCGTCGAATCATGTGATGACATTTCATCTATGGTGTTCGTCGAACACTTTAAATGAGGATTCGATACGGCTTCGCCTCTTTCAGAGGACATTGACAGGTCCAGCGGCAAAATGGTATATAGAATTGCCAAGAGCTTCGTTCGACAATTTTAGCTCCCTTGCCACGACATTCTTAACCCACTTTCAATTACCAATAAGGTATGAAACAGGAACAGAGATATTGACTAACTTCAAACAGACAACCGCAACTCATATATCAGATCATATACATGAGTGGCGACGTCGACGAAGAATGGTTAAAACATACGTCCCTGATCAGCTTTTAGCTGAGTGGTTCATAAAGTCGTTACTTCCGGCCATAACGGAAGATGTGGCAAAGGGGGGAGTCGTAACAGAAGAGCAGGTTATCGCTCGTGCACAATATTTGGACTTAGTATATACTTAGTCCGGCACGCTCTATGACAAAATACCAGACGCCCCTAGACCAGAGTTTTCAATCCCTCCTCCTCCTAAATCAAATAGTGACTCTCATGCCGGCGATGGCGTGATTGGCACGGCAAACACAAATCCGAAAAGGACCCATCAAAAGAAGGCCCGTAAGGATTCAAATCAAAATGCGCATGAAGAAGTTCTTGCTTCGGAAGTAAATGCCGTATCGACAGATAAGGGCAAAGAAACCAATCAACCAGGAAGCAAGAAGAATCAAAACGAAGGGAAGAAAGATCAAAGAAAGTCATCTCCTCGAAAAACTCCTCGTAGAAAGGAGAAAACACCTAGGAGATGTCACATATGTGACGATGATCATTGGATGGCAGATTTCCCGTACAAAGCTGAGTTTAAAAGATTCGTAAAGAACCCACACACTCCAGCCGTGTTGTCTGATCCATTTCCCGACCCAAGTCAGAATCTGGTTGACAGTGGAGATGCTTCCCCATCACAAGTTATGATGTTGTCAAGTTTTAAGCGCCAAGATGATGCTTTAATTTCAACATTAAACAAAAGCCATGGGAATTCACAGTCGTTGAATGGTGAGAGAAAAAGTCGATCAGGCAGTTCGACAACAACTTCGACAAAAGTTGTGCCGCCATCCAACACGAGAAGCATTCCAACGATCCATGGAGGCAATCATCCTCTCCAATATATCGGAGTAATTTTCCTAAAAGGCCCTTCTTTAATGGGTACTTTTGCCCCACCACCGCCGAGTAATCTTACGGAGATGGGTGCAACGGAATATGAAGCCTTCTATTTTTGATGGATCTAAAAGTTACGAGGATAGTTCTTATATCATGTCAACCTCGTTAAAAAATGAAATAAGGAGTCAAGAGGATAGTTCTTTACGATGTCAACCTCATTTAAAAAATGAAATGTCCCCTTAAGGTTTAGAGGACATATGCCTCGTCTGCATTCTTTATGCTGGAGGCATCAAGATTGAGCAAGGTTTGAACGCATTCAAGCTCGTTAAAAAATGAACTGCCCCTTAAAGTTTAGGGGGTATATGCCTCGTCTGCATTATTATGCTGGGGGCATCATCGAGCAGTTTTAGCAATGTTCATGCTCGTTAAAAAATAAACGCAAGAATTCGAGCAGTTTTTGTACAGAGTTCATGCTCGTTAAAAAATAAACATAAATTGTGAGCAATCTTTCCCTACAGTTCAAGCTCATCCAGAAAAAATGAACCGGTAAATAACCTTGAGAAATGTAACCTTTGATTGCCATGTTAAAAGCCCTTGGTCGTCTTTATATGCCATCACCTCCATCCATTCACTTGGCCAATCGTTCATTTCCATATGTTTGTTTACCCATTTTGAGGAACAGCTGCGAAGAGTGATTTCACTTAGCCATCCTTGTGACACTGCCGTGATTGGAAAATTCCAACCTGTACCTGGAATCTGCTGCTATCCCTGTTTATCACTCGTTCCTCAAAAGACGAGTCTTCTTTGAGCTCTTTTCACTGACTCGTAAAATATGAAAAGTTTGCCGAGTTTTGGCCTTCCAGCTCGTTAAAAGGACCGGAAGAGCTATCCCTCCTCTAGATTTTAATCTTTTTGGACCTGAGGGATTATTGCACAAAAAGATCGAGCGCTTGTTTTGTTCGGCTCGTTAAAGAAATCGAAAATTCATCCCTTTTGTATTGTTTTATACTTTTTCGGACTTAAGGGATTAGATGACGAAAAAGGAATTTTGGAGTTAACTTTCCGTACCTTTTCAGACTCTCTAAAAATGAAAAGGACCGAGTTTTCCTTGTCGTTAGACTCGTTAAAATGATTAAATAGCGACAAACTTGTCTTGAGACGAGAACGAGTTTCCCTATCGCTAGGCTCGTTAAAACATAGCGATGGGCTTGCCCGAAGGGCAGGTTATAGAACAAGCATATGTTATCGTCCTCAAGATTGACAAAAATAAAGAGGTACTGGTCAGCAATGACTGGGGAAAAATTGGGAGAACCTCACAGCATTAATGGTAGCAAGTCGCTCTTGAACATGACACTTTGTCCTCCGTATCACATCGGGTTGGGTTGTTTCATTCACCGGTCTCATAACCATGGTCCTCGCCACACCATCCACAATTGGGGTAATGCTACCAATCCATCACATCAGTGTCGTTATATGTTCAAGAGATGTGGTTCTGCAAAGAGTCAACCGTGTCCCATCCACTGCCATACATTATCCTTCATCCACTTCATGGCCGCCACCCTGAATCATACATCACAGTTTGTTTTCACCTCAGCACAATCACTAGCTCCGTTCCGTGTCACTGATGTGGGATTCATTAAGGCCCTCCTTTGACGGATCGCTCCTTGTCGACATCAGCTCATTATCCAAGGAGTTGATCTAGGAACAACCCCTTCAGTACTTTGAAGCTTGCATGCCTCAATGGCAAGTTTCTCACTTCCGGCGACAGGTATACATCAATGACCTTCGACCAGAAGATTTTGCATGGTGGTCGACGCCAAGTCCTTTATTCCCACCATGTGAATTGTACTGCCGTACCTTGAGGGTCATCATCCTTATCAGTGATCCCTCTCGCGCTTGTTAACGGTTCACATCATTGACCGGTAATCAAGCGATGTCTTTCCATGTTCGACTTCAAGAAATTCTCACATGGATCGACTTGTACGTCGAGTGAAGATCAGAAGAGATTGAAGACCCCGGATCTAGTTTCATCCATCCGGGCTGCGATATATATTCAGGACATAAAGACATTTGATATGTACATCATTACAGCAGATGATCATCCTTCTCAAAGGATGATAATTTCAGCAGAGAATTATCAGTCTACAATTAGACGATCGTCTGTTCTATGTACGAAAATGTATTTATAAAGCTGAGCATGGGAATGCCCGCCTCAGCTAGATCATGAAAATGTATGAAAAATAATGTATTGTATTGTATCTTATTACAGGACACTTCTCAGCAGATTGAATGAACTTCGGATCCTCTCAATAAAGCATTTCACCCGATAAACGACCTCATACTTTAGGGGGCATCTGTTATAGACAATTTTGTGCCTTACAGCAACAGGCATGAATTGTCAATAATCCAAGGGATCCAAAGTTCCCTAAACATGATGTTCCTACCCCTAGAGGAACAAGGTCAGCAAACCAACAGCTCTCAGATCAGTTCTCCACCTGAAAACACTCAAAAACAAGCAATCCTGAAATCAAAGCAGGTGCTCCACTAGGCTTCTGCACTGAAACTCAGATCCTCCATGGTGTACCTGCGTTGCAAAGCAAGTGGAACAAAGGCCACCTGCGCTGAGCGAGATGGGACAAGTGGCACACTGAGTCATTGCTCCAAAAATGACACTTGGATCAGGGATTTCGCCTTGTGATGAGTCAGAGGCTCTGTTTCTCCAAGTGGAAGCAAGGTTCTCCAAGTGGACTCAAGAACTGAAGATCAACTAAAGATTAACTGAAGAGAGAGAGGACACAAGGCAGCTACACATCAGTTGCAAGTTGACTCATCCTTTCTCAATTCATCTATATATTGAGCTCTCTCCTATGAGCTCAGGAGGTTGGAATTTTGTGCAAAGTAATGCTATGCTGTTGGTTTCACTATAGAGCTATTGGGTGATTGCTTGAGGGAGGTGAAGAGGAGAAATTCTTTCTGCTGGGAGGTGTTGCTGGATTAGGACCTTCAATGGTTGTAACACTCTCAGAACCTTTACTTCTTCATTAATAAAAGCTATTGAGGTTCTTCTATATGCATTTGTTCCAATGATGTTTTGTGATAATTGTATATTTGGTTTATGCTAATCCGTGAATCAGTTATGATTGCATGCCTCTTGTAGTCTCCTTCTTTGTCATTTTGCAGGATCTCATTGTAGCTAGGCCGGCAAAAGAGCAAAGAACTGGGAGCAAGAGGCCATAGAGAAGAGTTTGGATTCGACATTAAGCGCAAGGCAACGGTTAGTGCATTTATCCACTCTCTTTTGCTTTCATAAAGAAGTAAACCTTAAGTAGTTTTCTTTACAGTTGTTGCTGAGGTACTATCACCCTTAGAGTGGGATAGGGTCATCCGAGTCGGATACTTTTCCCTACAACAATTGGATAGACTCAAAATGTCTGAACAACCGTCAACATCCAGGACTGTGTCGAATGACACAGCGACAGCAGAAGCCCCTGCCGTCACTCCGACAATGTTTGCCGGCATACCATCTGTCCCGACTAGCTCGCAACCGCTAGAAGGAGTCCACCAACGGACTATTTCTATAGTGTGGTCCGTTCCAGTTTGTTCATCCGGAATAATATCCGACAACTCTTATGTTGAGACTCGCCAGATTGATCCATTTGGAGGTCAATTTGGGCAATCCAGTCCCCAAGGGCAAACAATCCCCTTGAGTTCCGGATTGCTACCGTATGGGGGGCAGTATGCCCTTTCATTACCCCCTCCGGGAGGGTATCCATACGGGAGTTAACAACAGTATTCAGGTTATACTGGAATTACATCAAGTGGTTGGGTACCTATGCTACCTCAACAACCAAGGGTTGTATATTCTATGCAACAGTGTGTACCTATGTCGAACATCCCGACCACACCGGCTATTGTGACAGTGTCGCAAGTTCAAACGTTGCCTGTTGTATGTCAACCTCAGATTTCTCAGGTTGTAATGCAACAGCCCCTTGACCCTGTGACACAACCACAATCGCCAACTGGTGGGGCGACATAGGTCCAAACGGGTACAATCACCCCACACCTTGGTCCAACGGTTAGTATAGCACAACAGAACATGGCTTCACAACCGTGGCTGGTGCAATACCAACAACCACAATTCCAGCAAGTGTACCAAGGTTCTGAGCAGCAGATCTTTGCGAACAGTGGACAACCGTATATTCAAAACGGTCAAAACCAACCACTTTACAGTGGTCAAGTCCACCAACCGTATCAGTCATACCAACATCAATTACATTATGCTGGTATGCAAAGGCCCACTGCTCAGGCAATTCCATCATACCCTGGGTATGCTTCACCTAACCTGAATCAACAGTTACCATTCGTGGCAACTTTAGAGTTACCCGATTTGCACCGGTTAACCAACGATCTGATTGCTTACGCCCCTTGGTGGCCAGCGATTCCTCACAAACTTCCATATGACATTCCTAAATTCAATGGAAATCCAGGTGAAGACCCATCGAATCACGTGATGACTTTTCATCTGTGGTGTTCATCAAACACCCTAAATGATGATTCGATAAGGCTTCGCCTTTTCTAGAGGACGTTAACGGGTCCAACGGCTAAATGGTATATTGAATTACCTAGAGCCTCGTTCGACAATTTCAACTCCCTAGCCATGACTTTCTTAACCCATTTTCAATTACCAATAAGGTATGAAACGGGAACGGAAATCTTAACCAACTTCAAGCAGACAACAGCCACTCACATATCTGATCATATACATGAGTGGCGTCGTCGTCGTAGAATGGTGAAAACGTACGTTCCCGATCAGCTATTAGCTGAATGGTTTATCAAGTCATTACTTCCTGCTATAAGAGAAGATGTGGCAAAGGGGGGAGTCGTAACAGAGGAGCAAGTTATTGCTCGTGCACAATATCTAGACTTAGTTTATACTCAGTCTGGCACGCTCTACGACAAAATACCTGACGCCCCTAGACCGGAATTCTCAATTCCTCCTCCTCCTAAATCAAATAGTGACTCTCATGCTGGCGATGGTGTGATTGGCACGGCAAACGCGAAATCGACAAAGGCTTCATCTAAGAAAGCCCGTAATAATTCGGATCAAAATGCAAAAGAAGAAATTCTTGCTTCGGAAGTAAATGCCGTATCAGCAAATAAAGGCAAAGAAACCAATCAACCAGGAAGCAAGAAGAAGCAAAACAAAGGGAAGAAGAAGAAACAGGGTGAGTCATCCCCTGGAAAAACTTCTTCAAACCCTCCTGGGAAAGGGAAACCAAAAAGTCCATGTCAAATATGTGATGAGGATCATTGGACAGGCCATTGTCCATACAAAGCTGAGCTTAAAAGGTTCTTCAAAAGTTCGCAAACCTCAGCTGTCTTAACTGATCCATTGCCAAATCCAGGTCAAAATCTAGTTGATAGTGGAAATGCTTCCCCGTCGCAAGTGCTAATGCTGTCGATATCCAAGCAACAAAATGATGCTTTGATTTCGACAAGGAACAAAGATTACGGGAATCCGCAACTGTCGAATGGCAAGGATAAAGATCAACCAAGCAGTTCGACAACAACTTCGACAGAAGTTGTACCACCCATCATTCCTGAATTAACGATAAAACTGCCAAAGGGAGTAGTACACAAGTCGACATTTAATCCTCGCGCCAGAGTGGCACAGCATTATAACATAGTGGAAGATTTGGCCCAATCGCCATCCGCTATGTCGACTCTTGAAGTACTACAAAATTGCCCATCCCAAATGCAGGCTTTGTTATCGGCTATTGGTGGGGTTGATCCTAAGGATTCCAATCTTGTATCCTTCGACCATAAAGGATACGATCCTCAGTTACCAGCTCAACTAGCTTTCCTTATTCAAGTGAAAGCCCTCAACAAAACTGTTCACCGAACAATTATTGATGAGGGGGCATCTACATGTATTATGTCGATGAGTTGCTGGAAAACTTTAGGATCTCCAACCTTGTCGCAATCTTCGACAACATTAAAAGCATTCGACAGAAGGACATATACCCCGTATGGTATCCTAAACAACTTGAAGGTTGAACTGGGGGGAAAAATAGTAGAAATAGATGTTGAAGTCATCGATGGGAACCTTGACTACAACATCCTACTAGGAAGACCATGGATCTATGCCATGGCAGCTGTTGTGTCGACTTATTTTAGGAAGATCGCATTCCCTTTTCAAGGAGGGATTACGATTGTCAACCAACAAGACTTCCTCCCTAATGGTTCACAAGTTACAGGAAGCATTCCCATGATCCATGGAAGCAACCATTCGCTTCAAGACATCGGAGTAGGCCTACTGAAAGACCCCACATTGATGGGAACTTTCGCACTTCCACCTCCGATCTATATAGGAGAAGTAGCATTGGTAAGAGCCTGTAACATGATATCTTCCACGAAGATCTCAAAAGACGATGTCAACATGGATCATGCAATGGTTTTTCCCCCAAGCCCTATAGAAATATTGTAGCAATCAATGTTTCGAGCATGGGAGGCGAACCCAAATCAACGCTCATCAAGCGTTTGGGTAGATAGGTCTAGAGAATATGGTACCCCATTAGATCCTTGGTCGAAAGTACGTGGGACTGACGAAGGAATTCTACAATCAATGTTGATTGAGGGGGCACCATGGAATGATTGCCACCATCGTTCCCTTCTTCCAGAATATGAAGAAGATACTCAGCATGACCTTTACCACCCTTCAGTTTTTGAATTCCTATCAAATACTGTAAATACGGTGGATTCCGAGCGAAACTTATCCAATATTGAAGAGACTATAGCCATAAATATCTCGACTAAAACCAATGTTGTAGAGAATATTTATGTCAGCAAAGGGTGTTCTCCTTCAGAACTGGAAATATATAATGCTCTTTTTCGTGAGTTCAGAGATGTCTTTGCATGGTCATATGATGAAATGCCAGGCATTGACTCAAGTATCGTTGAACATGAAATTAAAATGTATCCTGATGTCAAACCAGTAAGACAACGGCTTCGGCAGGTGCACCCCAAGAATGCCGCTGCCATTAAAGCAGAAGTTGAAAAGCTCCTCCATGCTGGTTTTATCTACCCGGTTCCTCTAACCGATTGGGTATCGAATATTGTCCCTGTTATGAAGAAACAGGGGACAATTAGAGTGTGTGTCGATTATAGGGATGTAAACCAAGCTTGTCCGAAAGACAACTACCCTACACCCTTCATCGACCAGATAATTGATGAATGCACCGGATGTGAAATCTTTTCATTTATGGATGGATTTTCTGGGTATAATCAAATAAATATCCGCCCACAGGACCAGTCAAAGACTGCATTCATCTGTCCGTGGGGCACATTCGCTTATCGAAAATTACCCTTTGGTTTAAAGAACGCAGGGGCGACGTTTCAGAGGGCAATGAATTATGCCTTCCATGTCATCAAGAACATCGTTCAACCTTATCTCGACGACCTTCCGGCTCATTCGCGAAAGTGGACTGATCATCCGCAGCATTTAAGAGCGATATTTCTACGTTGCCGACACTACAAGATAAGACTCAATCCACACAAATGTGTGTTTTGCGTCGGTTCTGGTCGTTTACTTGGCTTTGTAGTCTCTAAGGATGGGATTTGTCTCGACCCTTGCAAGGTTCAGGCAATCATTAATTTGCCTCCACCTTCAAATTTGCTTCAGATTCAGAAACTCCAAGGGAAAGCAAACTTTCTGAGGAGGTTCATTCCAAATTACGCAGAACTTGCCATAGGTTATACTCGTCTTTTGAAAAAGGATGTACCTTTTGTCTGGGATCAGGTGGCACAAGCTTCCTTTGATGCTCAGCAAGATTCTCTAGTAAAAGCATCATTAATGTATGCCCCGGACTATCAAAGAGATTTTAACCTGTATCTGGCTGCAGCAGATACGACCATTGCGATGGTTTTAGTTCAAGAAGTCGATGGAATTGAACATCCTATATATTATTTAAGTAAAAACTTGAATGATACAGAAAGCAAATATTCTTATGTTGAAAAGCTAGCACTCGCTGTTGTTCAAGCGATACAAAGATTTCGACATTATGTCCTCTTTCGGAAAACTACCATTTTATCAGATTGCAACCCCATGACTTATATATTGTCGCGACAGTCGCTGGGGGGCAAATATTCAAAATGGATAGCGATCCTTCAAGAGTTTGATCTGGAATTTGTAAAATCCAAATCAAAGAAAGCTTTAGTCTTCGCAGAATTATTGTGCGATCTCCCATCGTCGTCCAACGATGAAACATCCGAAGAATCAATCGTGGACGAAAGTTTGTTTCTGATATCTACAAGCAATGAGTGGTATGGAGATATAATCATTTATCTCCAAACCCAAAGGTTCAGGCCTGACACCTCTCACTCAGAACAGAAACGTATACGATACCAAGCAAAGGACTACATGATCGTCGGTGATACGCTTTACCGTCGTGGTATCGATACAGTTCTGAGGAGGTGCCTTACCCATGAAGAGGCCAAAAAAGCCCTGAATAAGTGTCATTCAGGCGCGTGTGGAGGGCATCAATCTGGATATGCTACAACACAAAAAATCTTACGAGCAGGATACTTTTGGCCAACCATGTTCAAAGATTGCATAACCGCAGTCAGAAGTTGCCATGCTTGTCAAATTTTTGATAGCAAAACCAGAAGACCGCCCGCACCTTTACAGCCAATAGTTGTTGTTGGGCCTTTCGCCAAATGGGGCATCGATTTCATGACATGTAACCCCACCTCGACCGGGGGGCATGGGTATATTATAGTCGCCGTTGACTATTTTACCAAATGGGCCGAGGCTATGCCTACATTGGATAACACTGGTGAAACAGCTGCCCTTTTCTTTTTCAATCATGTAGTCGCCAGGTTCGGCGTACCACAGGCTATAGTTATAGATCATGGGTCGCATTTTCGCAATCACATGATGGTTGAATTAGCTGCCAAGCTAGGGCTATCTCACGACAGCTCTACCCCGTATTATCCGCAAGCCAACGGACAAGTTGAAGTAATCAACAAGGTCCTGAAGCGTATGTTGCAAAGGATGATCGGGGTTCATAAAAGAAGGTGGCACCTAATCCTGTACTCAGCCTTGTGGGCTTACCGAACATCGGTAAAGAATGCGAACGGGTTCACACCTTTTCAACTGGTGTATGGCCTGGAAGCAGTCTTGCCAATCTAGTGTGAAATTTCGTCTCTTAAACTCGCAATTGATCTCCTCCCCGGAACTTCAGAAGAAGAGGCCCGTTTCTTGGAATTAATCCAATTGGATGAAACCCGTCGTGATGCCGCTTTGGCTAACGAAGCCCATAAGAAACGAGTCAAGGCGCAGTTCGACAAAAATGTCAAACCCCGTGTCTTCTCAGAAGGTGACTTGGTCTTGCTTTATGACCAAGAATCCGATAAGCTAGGAGCAGGTAAATTTAATTCTTTATGGATGGGCCCTTATATTGTTAAACGAGTATTAGCAAAAGGAGCCTACGAGTTAATGGATTATGATGGAATTCCACTGGCGCAACCCCGTAATGGGTTGTACCTCAAGCGTTACTATGCTTAAATAGTAACCTGTATGCTTTTGTTGTATTTTGTTTTCGCTAAAGTGTTTATTTTGGTCAAGTAATCCACCTTTTTACATTTATTGCAGATGTCAAACCTTCTGGAGACATGTGTTGGATATGCCGACGGAGCGAGTCGTAGTTCGCGGAACCTGTCCTCCGCAGCTTGGGCCATTTTTGATCCAAGCGGCAAGTTAGTAAGTTTCAGAGGTGTATGCATTGGGCAATCAACGAATAACATCACAGAGTATAGCGCGTTGATAGAACTACTCTCTGATGCCATCACCCATGGTATACGCCGACTAATCATCAGGCTAGACTCACAACTCGTAATACTACAACTCAATGGTATATATTCCGTCCGCAACCCAGCTATTTATCGCATGTTCCTAAGGGTTAAGATTTTGGAAAGACAGTTTGATTTAATTCAATACCAGCATATTTCCAAAAACTTAAACACATTAACCGACTCATTAGCAAACTATGTGTTAGATAGACATTTGCGACATTTATAAAAAAGGACACATCATCAATGTTGTATATATGGATCATATAACTCAATCAAAATAAACCCCGAAAATCAAAATATATATATATATATATAAGCTGTTTATCGTTTATACATAATGTTCTGTAACCAAGACAAAAATCGGTCATATGACCCAAAAACTCAAAAATGCTAGGGGGCACCCTAGCCTAGTGATGCTCATGATAGCACGTCACGGCCTGTGCAATCATGCGCAAGAGACGAGTCCATCGTCTAGGCACACCAGTAGTATGCCGCTGCAACTGTAAAGGTAACTCATCCATCCTCACATTGGGAATGGCGAGAGTAAGGCTGTCAACCTGCTCTTGCACACCTGTAAGGGTCTTAGCCACGTCAAGGTCGCGGAGAATAACCCTCCCAGCAGTCTCCCCTGCTGGGGCAGCGACTGGCGCTCTCGGGCGAACTGCTGAACGAACAGGACCAACATCTGCATGCACACATGAGTTTGATTAAAGTCTTGATAGAATAAAGCACAAGGACATTATAAATAAGAACAGTAAACAGTAATATGGTCGAAGATTTTACCAATAGCGCCCCACTATTCGCCATCCGGCAGTACCAAGTCCGGATCACCTCAGAAATCCATACCAACATATGGATACTCAGAATAGACCATCTCCTGACGCTCGAACCACCTGAAGAAGGTATCAGTGAAAGAAATATGAGATTGACCAGCATGCCTAGACATGTGATCAAACCATCTCTGCATGCGTGGCTCGGTAGGAGAAGGCAAGTCGAGTGCGATATACTGAGGCTGCATCAGTGGTATTTTCTCCAAGGCAAAGGCAGTCAGAATAGAACCAAATCCAAAGTTCTACAGCTTCCCATCCTTTACCTTGTTCAACTGAATTTTCATCTGAAGAAGTACTGCATCACACCAGTTGAATATTTTCGGTTGGAGTCACTCCAAGGCATGCTGCACATAAGATCTGTTGGCAACATGAAGATATGCACTACCGGCCATCCTACCAATAGTATACAGAACGGACCTGAGAGACCTGTCAGTAATCTCACGGATAACAACCTTGCCATCTCTACTCGGCTGGGACCCCTCCCTGCAATACTGGTGGACATAATCTCTCACGGAGTCATTCCCTCGGGCCTAACCTGACAAAGAAATGGGGGCACCCCGCCTCGACAAACCAGTCAAGAAGTAAATGTCTACCACGGTCAAATGGATGGATTTGCTCCTGATCTGAAATACTTGGTTGATAGGATCCCAAGCATCAAGCATATATTGCAGTAAAGAGATCTGTGCTCTCATACTAGAGATACGGAAGAACTTCAGCAGGCCACAGTTCCGCAGCGCGTTCACCGTGACAGGGTCATGGAGGGCAATCATGTCCTCTTCTTCATGTTCTCGTTCTCGCCATGTAAGGGTCATTTTGCTCAAAAGTCCCTCCAAAACAAACAAGAGAAAGAGTAAGATCCTGGATTTGATGAGAAACTGACAAAATTTTCATCAAGAACTGTGCAACAGGACTGTTTTTCTATGCTCAACGCAACTGGCTAGTGTCCCACCTGCGTTGAAGGTCAAACTGCCTTCATGCAGCTTGACATTCAACGCAGGTTTCGAATGGACTGCCTGCGCTGATGGCAGAGCGCCCTAACAAAACCCCAGGGGCTCAGGAGAACAGGAAAACAGGCACATAATGGAAAAAGGAAACCATGAAAAGAAAGAGCTAGGGTTTAGCTCCTACCTGGTCCAGACGGCGCCGAAAATCGTCCGCAGAATCTCCCGGAATCAGCTGATGAAAATCAAGGGGGAGGAGGCACCTCCAAAGCTCCAACAAACCAAGTTCAAATGAAATGGTAAAATGAGAGGTAAAAACACCTTTTAATGGCTTTTTACCTAGTTCAAAGCGAAATATTAGGGTTCTAATCTCATTTTCAAGCAAATGTTATTCATTTCTAACTAGTTTGATGCAGCAATTGAGGATACAGTACTATCTTTGAAAAGGGCAAAGCTAGTCATGGTAAAAATAAAAAATTTGACCATATAATATCGAGCAGTTTTAGCACACAGTTCATGCTCGTTAAAAAATAAACGCAAGATCCGAGCAGTTTTAGCACATAGTTCATGCTTGTTAAAAAATAAACATAAGACCGAGCAAATGTTTCCACCCGCGTTTAAGCTCGTTAATAAATGAACTATCCCGGTAAATAACCACTGTGAATGTAATATCATCAACCATTAAAGCCTTGGTCGTGTTTGCACCGTCACCTCCACTTTTCCATTGGCCGATCGTTCACCTCCATATGATTGTTTACCCATTTTGAGGAACAGCTACGAAGAGTGATTTCACCTGGCCATCCTTGTGACACTGTCGTGATTGGAAAATTCCAACCTGTACTTGGAATCAGCTACTGACCCTGTTTATCACTCGTTCCTCAAAAGACGAGTCTTCTTTAAGCTCTTTTCATCTGACTCGTAAAATATGAAAAGATTGCCAAGTTTTGGCCTTCCAGCTCGTTAAAGCGACCGGGAGAGCTATCCCTCCTCTAGATTTTAATCTTTTTGGACCTGAGGGATTATTGCACAAAAAGATCGAGCGCTTGTTTTATTCGGCTCGTTAAAACTATCGAAAACTCATCCCTTCTGTATTGTTTTATACTTTTTCGGACTTAAGGGATTAGATGACGAAAAAGGAATTTCAGAGTTAACTTTATGTATCTTTTCAGACTCTCTAAAAATGAAAAGAACCGAGTTATCCTTGTCATTAGACTCGTTAAAATCATTAAATAGTGACAAACTTGTCTTTAGACGAGAACGAGTTTCACTATCGCTAGGCTCGTTAAAACATAGCGATGGGCTTGCCCGAAGGGGAGGTTATTGTCACACGGAATCAGTCAAGAGTGCGGACACAACCGACCTTCCTAGAAGTCTAAGACATTCTAATGACAAACAAAACAAACTGGAGCTATCCTTCTCTAAACATGCATTATGATATGAGAAATCAAGTGTTTCGTTCTTACCTTTGTCCAAACGTTGTTGTAGAAGTCCAAGCTTTGTTGATCTGGATGAGCTCCTCCTTTTCTCCAAAACCTGCAATCACCAACAGTCAAACAATTAAATAGCACCTGATTATAACATAAAACAAAGCATATTCAACATATAGACCAAGGAGTACATGAAATAACCCATAAACAACAAGTTATTGAGAAGAATGGACCAATTTGCATTAAAGGTAATCAAAAGGAACCATTACAACCTGAGCCTTGGTGTTGTGCAAGCTCCTTCCAGGGTCCACAAGAGTCTTCCTCTACTTTGACAAAGCTCACCCACTTCCAAATAGAACAAGCAAAGATGGCAATCTCTCCTCACAAGCTTCTAAATGGGAGTCCTAATTCCTGCAACATTTACCCTTAGAAAATGTATAGCTTCAACCTCTCCTCCTTCTGGCCCAATGCCTGTATTTATAGTACTCAAGAGGAGGTTAATCAGGTCCACCATCAATGGGATAATCCCCTCTTTGGGTGGGATAGCTCCCTTATTGATGGGATAAGTTCCTCTTTGATAGGAGTGCATGAACCATCTGGAGGCGCCCAATACACGTCGAACAACCTTCTAGAATGCTCTAGAAATGACCACAAGTAACTTTTTAAAGATGAAACTTGCGCATTCTAACCTTTACAGGGGGACGCACCTGTCCCTTTACATACAGAGCGTCTTTGGACGCAGCTTTTGTGAACACTGGGAGCGTCCCCGCAGGTAAGGTTGAGAGAACCTGCGTCCCCAGAGATAAATACATTTATACAAGACTTTCTCTCTTTTTTGGAGTTTGACATGGAGAGCAGAGGCATAAGACTTGCCTAAGAGGGTAGCATGACTGTTGATTGAGCCATACTAACTGTAAATAGTCATGGTGACATTTTTTAGTGTAACAGATTGCCCCCTAAAGTGCGAAGCCTGGAATAGATTAGGGTTTGTAATATCTAGGAAGGGTGAAGCGCTTTATCATTTCAAGGATTATCCCGTGGAGAGCTTGGTCAGAACCTGCAATTTTCAACACAAAATACATGTATAAGATTATATCATCACTGAGGTAGGCATTCCCATACTCAGATCAAAACTTTAACTAACAGACTAACTACTCTGATACAGGAATGATTTTGCAGTACATCACAATCATAGACTTTTGTAGACACAGTATGGACGCAGCCATCTGTTTATGATTAGTCTACTTAGATAATGAATACAAAACTCCTCGCAGCCTGGATGGTGGAAACTAGATCCAGGGTCTTCATTTCTACTTCCCGAATTGGTACGATTCTAGCCATGCGAATAAATGAGTTGATGTCGAACATGGTAGAAACCACTTGATTACCAGTCAATGATGTAAACTGTTAACAAGCGTGAGAGAGACCACCAGTAATGTCAATGGTTCTCAAAGTACCCAGTACAATCCATGAGATGTGAATGAATGAGTTGATGTCGAACATTTCACGGAATCCTTCGATCGAAAGTCAATGATGTAAACTGACGTCAAAGGCGAGAAACCTGCCATTGATGCATGCAGACTTCAAGGTACTGACGATTTCTAAGTCATCTCTCTAGATAATGTGCTGATGTCGATAGAAAGTGACCCGTTGCAGGCAAGCCCGCAACACGAAATCATTGTTCAAGTTGAAGAAATGTTGCTGTAAGGACTGACTCAGGGATGGTCAAATGGATGACAAGTATTTTGCAGATGAAAGTTTTTCTTGCAGACCTCTTGAACACATAACGACACGACAGATGGCTTGGTGACGAATAACTCAAAGTTAATCCCTGGAACCCGGTTAAAGACTTTCAAAGTGGTTTGATCAACTGTGAGGTAAAGAATTTCCCAACCCAGGTGAATGAAAAGTGTCGTGTTCAAGAGTGGTAATAAAGTTTCTTCTGAGACAAAAGGTAACAAATAGGCTCATTCTTCTCTCTTTTCCCCCACCATTTCTGGCAAGTACCTCTTTATTTTTAACAAGCTTGAGGAGGATAACATATGCTTGATTATAAGCTCATCCTTCGGATGAGTCCAACCTAGTTTTGATTCGAACCCTAGGAAGGAGTGGTTCGTTCCTGTTTGTAATTGAACAGGTCCTTTACTGTGAAATGTTTAACGAGCCCAGTATAGGAGAAACTCGGTGTTTTTCAATTTTAGAGAGTCTGAAAAAATTAAGAAGACTCCAAGTTGAACTTTTTCGTAGATTTGTGTCCCTCAAGCCCGAAAAAGTATAAAATAATACCTGGGGGAACCGCTTGATCTTGCGACCAAGGAGTACTTTCATAATTAGTGCCACTGACCTGAAAAGTAAAAAGCGATCAAGGACACGTCGTTTTATTTCCGTATCGAGTTTGAAACGACAAAAACCCGGCAATCTTTTCCTGATTTTACGGTCAGAAAAGAGCTATAAGGGGACCGTCTTTTAATTCCGTTTTAACGAGTGTAAAAGAAACGCTCGGCAATCTTTTCATATTTTAGGAGTCAGAAAAGGGCTTAAAAGATGACTCTGATATTTTGTTTGTGAAAAAATGACAATTTTCCCTCTAAGTCCCTTTGTCCTGCACAAAAGCGACACATTACTCATACCTGTTTAAGATAGGCAAAAATACATCGAAAAATATCTTTCCATGGTGAAAAATGAACAAATTCATCCAAAAAACCTATAAAAAGACTTTTTACCATGTCATTTTTACCGTTTGACTGTTGAGGTTGAAAAAGGAGCTTTTGACAAGAAACTTCCCGTGGTCGTTGCGGAAAATCCGACCGTCAGAATCGAACGCCGTCTCTTCCAGGTATTTTACAACATCCTACTCTTCATTTCTATCCGATTAAAATTGTTTTTTAGGTTTTAGTTTTGTTTTTTGGGAGGGTTTAGGTTTCAAAATGCGCTCCTCGGTGGACGCAGGTGCCCTTCGGGTGACCTGCGTCCCCCGACTTTTTCCTATACAGGAAAATGGTCGGGGGACGCAGCCCACCTTCAGGCCAGCTGCGTCCCGACGCCCTGTGTTCCAAACGCGGGGTGCGTCCTCCGTGGAACGCGGAAATTGAAACCCCAATCCTCACAAATAACCATTCAAAATTCCCCAAATTAATTCTAATCATCATTTCTTGGTGTGTAGGGCACTCACCATGTTGGATTGGAGAGAAAGAGAGCACGAAGAGGTTGATGAAGCTGCAATAGAACACCAACCTTCCCTGGATGCCCTAAAAGCATGCGGGTTATACAAATACTGGGCCATACCGGGCATGAGGGCTCAGGTAAGATTCTTAGAATGGCTGGTTGAGAGATGGAACGTTCAAGAGCAATGCTTTTACATAGGAGGGCACCAGCTCGAGATAGAGCCCTCGGATGTATACTTTCTCACTGTCTTGCCAAACGGAGGCGAGCAACTCAATCTAGCCGGGACTAGGCCGGGTGGCCAATCCCTTGTTAGTCTCCGGGAAGATTGGTGCACACCTGGGGCACACCATTTGAAAGGCGTGGAGATCAAACACATCTCTCTGCGTGAACTCAAAGTTATTGCTTTCATGGTTACCAGAATTTGCGGCGCGGCCGCTTTGCACATTGCTTCTGGGTCCCAAATGCGGATGGCAATTGACTGTTACCAAGGCACCATTTTCAACTGGTGTGATGCTGTGTCGGCTAATATGAAGAGCCAACTGACTAAGGCAAAGAACGGACGACTGAAAACTTTTGGATATGGGCCTTTAGTCGTGAGCTTTGCCTTAGAGAGAGTTCCGATGCTGATCCCTCAGCAACTCACTGTTGATATCTTGGGTCCTCGGGAGCCAAAGCTGGTACGATGGGTTGCGGTGATGGCCCGACATCCTGACGAGGGCGCGGCAGTTGTTCGATTTTCTGATAGTTACTTTCACTGGTTGGAGGACCAGGTTTTCTCGATCCAGGACTTTCCGTACGCCGGAGTAGATTTTCGACATGATCCGGACATGGTTCTTCCACAGGGAGAACAATGGGATGACAGAGGTACTTTATTTTTCACAAGTTTTCAAATTATGTATTTTTTTTGTTTTTTATATATATCGTCTCAAAACTGACAGTAAAATTTTCAAAATGCAGATGTTGGTCCACAGCGTCCAGCCAACCTCCGGCCTTTTGAGAGGAGACATCCAGCTGCACCGGTACCGGCCCCACAGGACGCGGCTGCAGAAGTACTAGCTGAGTTGGAGCATGATCTAGAGCGTCTGACGGCAGATATGCCTGAGACTACTATGGATGACATTCCTATCAGGCTTCAGCGCTTTGTAGTCGCAGTCCCTGGACCGTTTAGGAGATTTTTGCGTAAGGTAGCCCGTGCAGTGGTGTCGTATAGGGAGCACCACCAGTGATTGGCTAGTCACTTTGTAGACACATGTGACATTTTTGACTTTTTGTACTCTATCATTTTTGCCGATCATAAGGTGTTTTTCAACCTATGATCGAAGACGATGTATATTTTTTTGACACACTCCTATCTATATATATATCACTATTACCGGCTTATCTTGTTTAACATGTATGATGAAATGTTTTTAAATTTACTTGCATGATTATCGTAAATGTCTTTCCAACACTCGAGAAGCAATTGCATCTGCTAATGTATTTAAGGACCTTGGAATATGCTGATATTCAATGTAATCAAATTCACGTTCCAAGAGACGCACTCTCAAAAACAACCTTAATAACACAGGATTTCTAATGGCATAAACTCTATTAAGCTGTAATACAACAAGTTCAGAATCTAACCTCACTATCAAACGTCGAATTCCAAATGAAATAGATTCGGATAATAATTCAACCACTGCACTGTATTCTGCAATGTTATTCGTTGTTTGACCGAGGCTTACCCCATGCATAGAAACTAACTCGTCAGAGGGTGAATAGATAACCCAAGCTGCGGAAGAGATATTCCGTGTACTACGACAAGCACCATCAGCAAATCCAATGTATGTTTGGAGAGGCGTCGACATCTGTAATATCAAGAGTAAAACCAAGATAAGCCAGAATAACGACGAAAAACACACTCACTAAGCTAAGCACACTGACTAACTAACAATCATACTAGCTAGAAAGAAAACCTAACCTAACTAAAAATTCTCCATACCCACCATTTAAGCATAATACCTCTTTAGGTAAAGTCCATTTCTGGGTTTACCCAAAGAGTCCCCATCAAAATCTACCAGCTCATAAGCCCCTTTTGCTAGCTTTCGCTTTACAATATAGGGTCCATGCCACATAGGAACGAATTTTCCAGCACCTAGCTTATCGTTAGCTTGATCATATAAAAGCACTAGGTCTCCCTCCGAAAAACTTCGAGGGGTCACATTTCTATCATACTGAGCTTTCATTCGCTTCGCGTGAGTCTCGATTGCCAATGCAGCGTCACGTCGAGTCTCATCTAATTTAGCTAAGTACAATAAACGTTTCTCCTCTTCGGAAGTAGCTGGGAGTAATTCGACAGCCATTTGAAGTGATGGGATTTCACATTCAATGGGTAACACTGCTTCCAAGCCATAAACTAGCTGGAAAGGAGTGAACCCTGTTGAGGTTTTCACTGAGGTTCGGTATGCCCATAGCGCCGAAAATAACATGTTGTGCCAATTCGACCGATGAATACCAATGGTTCGTCGGATCATGATAACCAGAACTTTGTTGATAGACTCAACCAAACCGTTGGCTTGCGGATAATAAGGAGTAGAGCTGTCGTGGCGCAAACCAAGCTGGCTTGTAAGTTCAGTCATCATGGTGTTTCGAAAATGGCTCCCATGGTCAGTAATGATTGCTTGTGGGACACCAAACCTAGTTATTATATGATTGAATATGAAAACTGCAGCTGTTTTGCCGCTTGCGTCGAATGTAGGCATCGCCTCGGCCCATTTAGTGAAATAATCAACCGCGAGGATGATATACGCATGCCCCCCGGCCGAGTGAGGGTTACAAGTAATAAAGTCGATACCCCATTTGGCGAATGGACCAACGGCAATTATAGGGTGGAGAGGAGCAGGTGGTGCGCGCATCTTTCGATCAAACACTTGGCAGTTGTGGCACTTCCGGACTGCAATGATACAATCTTTAAACATAGATGGCCAGAAGTAACCAGCGCGCAACACCTTCTGAGCTGTGGCATACCCAGACATATGACCGCCACATGCTCCAGAGTGACAATCATTCAAAACTCTCTCAGCCTCTTCGTGAGTTAGACAACGTCGAAAAACTAAGTCTGCCCCCCGGCGATAAAGTGTATCTCCAATAATTTTGTATGGCTGGGATTGAAACCGAATTTTTCGACGTTCCGCCTTTGAAGCTTCAGGCCGAAAGGTTTGGGTTTGGAGATAGATGATTATATCCCCGTACCACGGATCTACAGTACTGATAAGAAACAAAGATTCGTCCGCAATGGACTCTTCTGCCACAGTCTCTGTGTCAGTACTCGGGAAATCACACATCAATTCCGCAAAAACTAAGGATTTCTTAGACTTGGACTTCTCGAACTCCAAGTCGAACTCTTGCAGGATAACGATCCATTTAGAGTACTTGCCCCCTAGCAGTTGTTTTGTCAAAATATAAATCATAGGGTTGCAATCCGAAATAACTGTAGTTTTACGGAGAAGAATGTAGTGACGAAAACGCTGGACAGCTTGAACGGCTGCCAGGGCCAATTTCTCCACATGCGAATATTTTAGCTCAGTGGGATTTAAGGTCCTACTAAGATAATATATCACATGCTCTGCTCCGAATTCATCTTCTTGAACTAACACCATTCCAATGGTGGAATGCGAAGCTGCGAGGTATAAGAAGTAGTCCTGGTTGTAGTTGGGAGGATGCAACAACGGTGCATGGGTCAACGCGTGTTTAAGTGCATCAAAAGATTGTTGGGCAATCTCGTCCCAAAAGAATTGTGCGTTCTGTTTCAACAACCGTGTAAAACCTTTAGTGACCTCGGCGTAGTTTGGGATGAATCGGCGTAAAAAGTTCGCTTTCCCTTGCAAACTTTGGAGTTGGCGCAAACTCGAAGGAGGAGGCAATTTGATGATAGCCTCGACTTTCGAGGGATCGACGCGAATGCCGGCTTTTGAAACAACAAATCCCAGCAATCGACCTGTTTCTATACAGAAAACACACTTGTGGGGATTCAACCGAATTCGATAATGCCTACACCTCATAAAGATTGCTCGTAGGTGGACAAGGTGATCAGCTCGATGTAAAGAATGAGCAGGCAAATCATCGAGATACGGTTGCACAATGTGCTTGATGTCGTGAAATGCATAAGACATCGCCCGTTGAAAAGTGGCCCCGGCATTCTTAAGCCCAAAAGGTAATTTGCAATAAGCAAATGTCCCCCATGGACAAATGAATGCCGTTTTTGGTTGGTCGGCAGGTAGAATATTGATTTGATTATAGCCCGAAAAACCATCCATAAAGGAAAACATTTCACTTCCGGCACAATCATCAATAATTTGATCGATATAAGGCGTAGGATAGTTGTCTTTTGGACAAGCTCGATTTATATCCCTATAGTCGATACAGATTCTTATTGTTCCTTGTTTCTTGTTGACCGGAACAATATTCGATACCCAATCCGTTAACGGGATCGGATAAATGAAACCTGCTTTCAACAGCTTTTCGACTTCTGCTTTAATCGCAGCCGCTTTTCGAGGGTGAATCTGACGCAACCGTTGCCGGACGGGTTTAGCATCCGGGTAGGTCTTTATTTCATGAACAACAATGGCAGGATCGATTCCCGGCATTTCCTCGTAAGACCAGGCAAACACATCGCGGAATTCTTGGAATAGGGCCTTGTAAGTTTGGATTTCTTCTTCTGTACATGCGGCACCTATATGAATGTTCTCCTCAATTCCGGGCTTCACTGAAATATCAATGGGAATAGTACGAGAAATATTCCCTAAATTCAACTCTGAATCAGAATGTTTCGTTGGATCCTGAGCGTCTTTGACATATTCAGCGGTAAAGATAGATGAAAAATCATTTTCAAATGCATCATCCTTAGGTAAAAACGAAGATCTGTGATGGAGATCCTCCCATGGTAGATCGTCTACACTTAGGATTTCGCGAAGTTGTTCGTCAGATGACACGACTTCGGGAAACGCTATCCGTTCTAAGGGTGAGGTGAAAAGTGACTCTTCACTGACCACATTCATTTGGTCGACCTCGGTTGAATGAAAGTCGGTAAAAGACATGAGAGCTTCATAAGCAATTTCATATGGACTCAAGGGCATAGCATTACCGAATGAGTCTATCTCAGAGTCAGATGGGACAAACCAAGGATCATCATAAATAATGTTTTCTGATGTAATCATATGAATTGTTGCAAACGAAGGTTCTACGCTGAGTGGAGGGAGAGGAAAAGTTCCCAGTAAACCGGAATCCTTAACTAAACCTACACCAACGTCCCTATAAGGGATTGTCGTCTTACCGACATGCTGGATACTCTCTGAAGAGGCTGGGTCGGATGAAAAGTATGTCAGCTGATCAATAGTCACGATCTTACCGTTATGTGGAAATTTAATTACTCTGAAGACCGATGAAACGACCGCTGTCATAGCATATGACCAACTTCGACCCAAAAGAAGGTTGTAGTCTAGAGGGGCATCAACCACTTCCACATCCAGACTAACGGTTTTACCTTCTACCCCTATAGGCAATTCCTGTAGAATACCAAACGGACGGAACCCACGGCCATCAAAGGCCTTAAGGATGGTGGGGGATTGGTTCAACGAAGGAGAACCAAGGGATCTCCAACATTGAATCGACATAATACACGTAGAAGCTCCCTCATCAATCACAGTCCTATGAATAGGCCTGTTTTTTACTATCACTGGAATTTGGAAAGCCATTTGATGGGGGAGACGCGGTGTACTATTTTCTAGATCGAAGATCATTAGATTCGGATCCTGAACATCAACAGCTCCTATAGCCGACAAAAGCAATTTTCGTTGTGCTGGACATGATTGCAGCACTTCTAACGCCGACATTGCTGAGGGTGAAACAGCTAAGTCCTCAACAATGTTGTAATTCTGGGCTGCTCTCGCATGTGGATTGAAAGCAGACCTTCGAAGTACACCCTTGGCGGGCGGTTTAATTACTAAGTCTGGGTTAGGTTTCTCGATCTGTAGTGGATCGGAACCAGGAGCTGAGGTTGATGGATTAGAATGAGAAGATTCTGCTTCCTTACCATCAACAGGATTCTTACTACCATAATCTTGCGATCGAGTCGCAATCCTCACATGAGACATCATCAAAATGGGTTCTTCACTGGCATTCGAGGAAGAACCTATCATCTTATTCTCCTGCTCCGGAAATGGATTTTTTAACACAGCAGGAGTGGGAGAACCTTTGACTATTTTCACTACCTCGGCCCGATGAGGGCAATCTCTCGTAAAATGATCCTCTTCACAAATAAGACAAGGATATCGAGGTTTGCGCTTTTCGTCATTGGTTTCCGACTTTTCTGTTTTCTCCTTCGGAGCCTTGTCTGCTTTAGCCTTCTTCTTTCCTTTCTTCTTTCCGCCGTTTTTTGATTTGGCCGTAGATGACTCTACAGCGTGAATATCGGCGGTAAGTTCAGGAGAAGACTCTCCTGTCGGGGAATCGGGCAAAGTGATAATAGGAGTAGTTGAAGCCTTGGAAGACTTCTTCTTGCTCTTTGTATTCACGATACCAATCATACCATCAGCGGCATGAGATCCCGAAGGAGCAGCAGCGATTTGATTCGACTTTGGAAGATCCGGAATCTTCTCGTGTAATGTACCCGACTGAGTGTAAACTAAGTCAAGGTATTGTGCCTGAGCAATGACTTGCTCCTCAGTAACTACTCCGGCCTTAGCTACATCTTCAGTAATCCTCGGTAATAATGATTTAACAAACCATTCAGCTAAGATTTGGTCCGGGATAAAAACTTTCACTAGCCTTCTTCGACGTCTCCACTCATGAATGTGATCAGAAATATACGTGGAGGTTGATTGTTTTAGTGAAGTTAATAACTCCGTACCGTTATCGTATCTGACCGGTAACTGAAAGTGAGTTAAGAACGAGGTAGCTAACTGGCTAAAATTGTAAAAAGAGGCCCGTGGTAACTCAATGTACCACTTGGCCGCGAGACCAATGAGTGTACGCTGGAAAAGACGTAAGCGGATCGAATCATCCGAGATAGAATTTGAAGCACACCAGAGGTGGTAAGTCATCACGTGATTGGACGGATCCTCTCCAGACTTACCTTCGAACTTGGGTATATCGCTGGGCAACTTATTTGGCATTGGCGGCCAGAACGGAAGATATTGAATTGGATCGTTCGTTAGGCGCGTCAAGTCTGGTAAATCCAAAGTTGCGATAAACGGTAACTGCCGGTTAGGATCTCTAAAACTCTGGGTCACAATACCGGCCCCAGGAGGAGGATATCCAGGATAACTAGGAACAGGAGTTGCATTTGGGATATTATATCCTCCTGGAAAACCAGGATTAACCGGACCGTACTGGGGTTGCTGAGGTTGTTGATAAGTGTACCCAGGATACGGTTGATACTGGTAAACCGGTTGTTGGACAGCTTGCCCAGGTTGATACTGTCCCTGGTACGGAGGTTGAACAAATTGAGGTTGAGTAGTGACAACCGTACTTATACCAGGCTGGCCTACAGGCATCTGGACCGTGGTTTGAATCGTAGATCCAGACAACGGTACAGATGTCTGAGGAGTGGTTACAGAGACAGTAGAAACCGGAGCCGTCGATACTCCAGAAGTAAGTATGGTAGATGTGGCGGTAGTTGCAGCAGCCGTTTGAGATGGAGTACTAGGTGCAATTGGCGGCTGAGTAACTACCGAAGTTACAGAGGTTTGAACACTTGACTGGACAGGTTGCGGTTGCTGGGGTGGACCAGAAACTACAGGTTGTCCGGCTTGAGGTACCGACTGTATACTTGGCTGCAACATCTGTTGACCCTGTGAAGGATCCCACACTAACATTCCAGGGTATTGACCCATAACAGGTTGAGGATACTGAGATCCATAGCCGGATTGAGGATAGGATTGATAATTGTAAGGTGCAGTTCCCATACCTTGACCATATGATTGACCTTGAGGTGGTTGATAACCTTGATTTGAGTATTGACCTTGAGGTTGATAACCTTGAGGTAAATATGGATACTGGGGTTGACCTTGACCTTGAGGTTGGTACCCTTGAGGTTGATACCCTTGGGGTTGATACCCTTGGGGTTGCCATCCTTGAGGTTGATATTGATACTGAGGTTGACCTTGGGGTACATATTGAGGCTGGGGTTGACCTTGAGGTATGTATTGCCCCATAGGAGCGTACTGACCTTGAGGTTGCCCCCCAGACACGAATGAAGTACCTTGAGGTTGCCCCCCAGGCATTAACGGAGGCTGCCCCCCAGGCGGTAATTGGCCACCTTGAGGTTGGGAAACGGGAACTGAACCTGACATCATGTAAATGTCTCCTACACCCAATGGTATATTACCACTGTTTCCAACTAATAACCCATGATCAACGGGTTGAGGAGATGCTCCCGCAAAGGTACCAGAAAGAGATTGATACCCAGTAGGAACAGAAGGACCGCCATGTAAAAAAGATTCAGGACTTTGTGTAAACACGGACGACTGACCAGACATATTTACAGGAGTATGAATACCTCCAGGTGGAAAAGGAGTACGAGGTGTAGAAAAACCTAGCCCAAAGTTGTCTAAATAATTGGTTAACGAAAGGTACCAAGTAGTACTTCTAGGAGGACTGTAAAAGATAGATTCACGCTCCCTTAGATCAAGGGTAATTTGATCTTCAGGATCAGAGACGCCTATTTCTTCCTCTGGAACAAGTTCTTCAATAGCAATCAAACCAACAGGAAGATTTTCGGTGATAATTCTTTCTATTCTCGGTGAATCAGGAACACTAGGAGTCGGAGTAACAGGTTCGGATATTTCTGGTTCTTCGCCTGTATCACTAGCAGACGAAAAACTACCAACAAGCTCAGAAACTGTAACAGCTTCGGGATTATAACCTGTCTCTAAACTTTGGTAATCTGGATGGACCACCAAGGAAGATTCTCCTTCTTCAGGTGAACCTACTCTACTGCCACTAGGAGGAGTTACAAGGACCTTTAAACCTTCTAAATGACTGGACTCGTCTTGAGGAGGTTCACCCCTAAGTCTACGGGATCTTCTCAACAATTCGGCCACAGAAACAACTTCAGGAGACTGGCCCCGAAGTCTACGGGACTGTCTCGGTAATTCCGCCACAGCTAAAAACTTTTAACTACTACACACGAAAACAAAATAAAATTTCAAATCAAACCACCTAAAGTCTCTAAAGAACCAAACAAATTTGAATCACACGCCTAAAGAATCTAGGGCGTCAAACCAAACACAAACAGTAGTCTTCCGGACCAAAAGCGCTAGTTGGTGATGAAGCCCAACCTCGCTGGATTCAGTACAGAAATGGCGGGTGGAACAGTTACCCCGGCAACCTGCTTAATGAATAGACTGGACCAAGTTCCTCCACTTTAACCGTCTCGAGTGAAGTGAACCCCCCAGAAAATCCAAGTGAGTATAACCGACGTCTGCTCCAGGTACAGTGGGACCTTCCCTCCACCGTCACCTCGGTAGAATCCTAAAGATAATGGTCACTAAGGTTACCAACCGCAACAAATGCACCTGGGGGAACAGTCTAAACTCCGACAGCACGCAAGGGCAGAGTAGCAAGCTCAATCCCCTTGCCGGCTCCTTGACAATAATCCAAGGTTTACCGACAAGTGACCCCTGGCTCCTCGACAATGGTTAATCCGAGGTTTACCGTTTGTAATACGTGCGTGTCTGGCGTCGTTCCCAACGAGGGGGGAATGATCCCCTCACTGGTTCGGACACGAGCTCGTGCTTCTCCTTTAAGAGGAGCTTTCCCAGAGTACAAGTGAGACAATTGGATTTATTCTATCACAAGATAAGCTACTTGTTTGGTTTTGTTGTCTTGGAGAGTTAATTACTCACCTACTCCAAGACACTAGCCTGATCTAAATTGGTGCTTCAGAGCCCTAGTAAATAAAAGTTACTATTTCAATTTTACTTTAAGCGTTACTTTTATGGTTGTTCTTTAAAGTCAAAAGGTAGTGGAAGTGAAACCAATGGTGTGTAGACTCGACTCCAACCACTACAAAGATGCACCTAAGATGATTTACGCTACTTTCCTTTTTCAATGAAATTCTTAACTAAGAGAGTTGAGAGAATGCAAATTTTAGAGAAAACAACTTCCTTAGAAAAGACAATCAAAGAAACAATTCTCTTTTTCTTTTCAAGCACACACACATGACCACTCTTTACTTGCATGAAAAAATCTTTTTCTTTCAAAACTTTCAAAGCTACTTGAAACAAGACTTTTAAAGAATATGTTTTTGTATTTTTCTTTTAATAAAGCAAATAAATCTAATTTAACAAAAATCAATCTTAACAACTATTAAAATCTACGAAAATTCATTCACAAGCAAACTAAAAGGTAAATTTACTCTAAGCAAACTTAACGAGGCCAAAACCTACAAGGATGTTTCTAGGTTGTTTTACTTGACCAAAATCAAATCAAGGACCAGCTATTGTAGAATCAAGAGCTGATCAAAACAAAACTCAAATCTTTTTGTTCTTTTTGTAAAATGGAATTCAAGACTTAATCAACAAGCACTTTGAAATTTGACCAAAGAGACAACTCAACAGGTTGGTTGCTCACACGGGTAGACTTACGACAGATCCGACTCTCAAGAAGGTTGACCAAACCAGAGAGATCTAAGGCTTGACAACTTCCACCATTAAAGTCACTACAGGATCTACTCAAAAATCAAACCCTAGGCTTAAATTTCGATGAAATCCACTAAAACACTTAATGCTATGAAAACAAGTTCAGGTGAAGATTCTTGGCAAGGGACTAATGAATCTGGGCAGAAAAAACTAAGAAAAAACAAAATCTAAGAGCAAAAATGCAAAAAATGGAATTTTCTCAAATTTTGGCAGGGGACGCAGGCAACCCGTTAGCACAGGTGCGGGCCCGCTCTGTGCACACAGCAAAAGTGTGTCCAGGGACGCACTATGCAGCACTCAGAGGGTGCGTCCTACTGAAAAACTCAAGAAAAAGTAAAATAAAACTAATCCTAAGCTAACCCACCCAGAGACAGAATCACAGAGCCAAAATCAGAAAAATAAACCAATTTTCTCAAAGCAAAGTTCACACAAAAGAAAAGACTCTTCTCATCAATGGATTCCCCAGTGGAGTCGCCAATTTGTCACACGGAATCAGTAAAGAGTGCGGACACAACCGACCTTCCTAGAAGTCTAAGACATTCTAATGACAAACAAAACAAACTGGAGCTATCCTTCTCTAAACATGCATTATGATATGAGAAATCAATTGTTTTGTTCTTACCTTTGTCCAAACGCTGTTGTAGAAGTCCAAGCTTTGTTGATCTGGATGAGCTCCTCCTTTTCTCCAAAACCTGCAATCACCAACAGTCAAACAATTAAATAGCACCTGATTATAACATAAAACAAAGCATATTCAACATATAGACCAAGGAGTACATGAAATAACCCATAAACAACAAGTTATTGAGAAGAATGGACCAATTTGCATTAAAGGTAATCAAAAGGAACCATTACAACCTGAGCCTTGGTGTTGTGCAAGCTCCTTCCAGGGTCCACAAGAGTCTTCCTCTACTTTGACAAAGCTCACCCACTTCCAAATAGAACAAGCAAAGATGGCAATCTCTCCTCACAAGCTTCTAAATGGGAGTCCTAATTCCTGCAGCATTTACCCTTAGAAAATGTATAGCTTCAACCTCTCCTCCTTCTGGCCCAATGCCTGTATTTATAGTACTCAAGAGGAGGTTAATCAGGTCCACCATCAATGGGATAATCCCCTCTTTGGGTGGGATAGCTCCCTTATTGATGGGATAAGTTCCTCTTTGATAGGAGTGCATGAACCATCTGGAGGCGCCCAATACACGTCGAACAACCTTCTAGAATGCTCTAGAAATGACCACAAGTAACTTTTTAAAGATGAAACTTGCACATTCTAACCTTTACAGGGGGACGCACTTGTCCCTTTACATACAGAGCGTCTTTGGACGCAGCTTTTGTGAACACTGGGAGCGTCCCCGCAGGTAAGGTTGAGAGAACCTGCGTCCCCAGAGATAAATACATTTATACAAGACTTTCTCTCTTTTTTGGAGTTTGACATGGAGAGCAGAGGCATAAGACTTGCCTAAGAGGGTAGCATGATTGTTGATTGAGCCATACTGACTGTAAATAGTCATGGTGACATTTTTTAGTGTAACAGTTATAGAACAAGCATATGTTATCCTCCTCAAGCTTGACAAAAATAAAGAGGTACTGGTCAGCAATGACTGGGGAAAAATTGGGAGAAACTAAAGAAAACTTTGATGGTAGCAAGTCACTCTTGAACATGACACTTTTCCTCCGTACCACAATCGGGTTGGGTTGTTTCATTCACCGGTCACATCCATGGTCTCGCCATACCATCCATATTTGGGGTAATGCTACCAATCCATCGCATCAGTGTCGCCATATGTTCAAGAGAAGTCGTTCAGAAAAGTCAACCGTGTCCCATCCACTGCCATACATTATCCTTCATCCTTTCATGACCGCCACCCTGAATCATATGTCACAGATCGTTTTCACCTCCATTAAAATCATTAGCTCTGTTCCGTGTCACTGATGTGGGATTCATTAAGGCCCTCCTTTGACGGATCGCTTCTTGTCGACATCAGCTCATTATCCAAGAAGTTGATCTAGGAAGAACCCCTTCAGTACTTTGAAGCTTGCATGCCTCAATGGCAAGTTTCTTACTTCCGGCGACAGGTATACATCAATGACCTTCGACCGAAAGATTTTGCGTGGTGTTCGACGCCAAGTCCTTTATTCACACCACGTGAATTGTACTGCAGTACCTTGAGGGTCATTATCATTATCGGTGATTCCTCTCGCACTTGTTAACGGTTTACATCATTGACCGGTAATCAAGCGATGTCTTTCCATGTTCGACTTCAGAACATTTCTCACATGGATCGACTTGTACTTAGAGTGAAGATCGAACGAGTTTGAAGACCCCGGATCTAGTTTCATCCATCCGGGCTGCGATATATATTCAGGGAAGATAAAGACATTGACATGTACATCATTGCAGCAGATAATCATCCTACTCAAAGGATGATAGTTTCATAAAAAATTATCAGTCTACCATCAGACGATTGTCTGTTCTATGTACAGAAAGATGAATTTATAAAGCTAAGCATGGGAATGCCCGCCTCAGCTAGATCATGAAAGCAGTATGAAAAATAATGTATTGTATTGTATCCTATTACAGGTCTCCTCCCAGCATTGGATGAACTTCGGATCCCCCTGATAAAGCATTTCACCCGATAAACAACCTCATACTTTAGGGGGCAACTGTTATAGACATTTTTGTGCCTTACAGCATTGAGCATGAAATGTCCATAATCTAAGGGATCCAAAGTCCCTAAACATGTTGTTCCTACCCCTAGAGGAACAAGGCTAACAAACCACAGCAATTCACAGAAGTTCTCCACCAAAAAATTGCTCAAATTAAGTCAAATCAGGATCATTTCAGTGGCTACACTAGCTGTTTGCGCTGAATGTCAAAGCCAAAACTGGATACCTGCGTTGAATGTCAAATGGAACACTGGCTACCTGCACTGAACGAGAGTGGACATGTGGCAAGCTCATTTCTCAAGGTGTCAAAACCCAGGAAGCTTCCAAAATGACACTTGCCTCAGGGAATTCGACTGGTGATGAGTAAGAGGTTCCAAATCTCCAAGTGGAAGCAAGAACCTCCAAGTGGAATCAAGAACTGACAGAGGGAGAGGACACTAGTCAGATCTCAAGCTGACTCATCCTCTCTCCAAACATCTATATATGGATCTCTCCTCCATGAGATCTAGAGGCTGGAATTTTTTTATTGCAAAGAATTGCTGTTGGTTTGAGACTGGAATCATTGGGTGCTTAATGCTTTGAAGGGGGTGAAGATAGGAATTCCATTTGCTGGGAAGGAGATGCTGGATTGGAGCCTTCTTGGTTGTATCTCTTCCTGAACCTTGTTATTCATCAATAAAGCTATCTTGGTTTCTCCTATATACTGGTGTATTTTTGATGTATGAATGCATTAGTATGTTTAGTTTATTTCTAATCCTGAACTAGTTATGAATATGAATCCATGTCTTGTGTAGTGTTCTCTTCTTGTGATATTGCAGAAACCTCTTGAAGCTCGACGAGCGAGAAGGCAAGTGGCTGGGAACTCACAAAGAGAAGAGAGACCGGATCGAGGGACAAACGGAAGACACCGGTTAGTCCATCTATCTCTCTTCATTCTTAATTCATAAAGGAAGAATACTAGAATAGCTGTCTCTGTTTGTTGCTAAGGCACTGTCACACCTTAGGTGGATAGGATCGTCATGCATAGGCATTTTTCCCCACAACACTTCTCCTTCCCCTTTTTCACCTTACTCGTTAAGGCATAGTTTTCTTCATCCTCCATGGATGAATAACCATCTTTGGTGCTTCTTTTTATCTCCTCCTGCATCAGATCCGACCAAAGTCGTTCCCAATCTAGCAGTTTCTCTCTTTCGTTAACCGAGTCATGGTAGCTATGACATCTCTTAGGAAGAAGGAGGAGTGCAAGACTCACCATGTCATCATCAGCTGTAGTGATCCCTACACTTCCAAGCTCATCCCTGCATGTGGTGAGCTTGTACAGATACGTAGAGATTGTGTCGCCCTTTTCACACTTGATCTTCTAAAGCTTGTCTTTCAGCTCCACCTTCCTCTGATCGCTGTTGTTCTGATATAGATCTTTCAATGTTTTCCACATTGAAAATGGTGTCTCCTTCCCATGGAGACTTGAGACTATGTGGTCTCGAACTCCCCCTAGAAGCATTCTCCTTGATCTAGCTACACATTTCTTCCATTCCACCAATTCTGTAGCATTAGCCACTGCTGGCTTGGGGACTTCTTGATCAAAGAAGTCCTTTAGACCATTTTCCTCTAACACTGCTTCCATGTGATCCTTCCAGGCTATATAGTTCGAGCTGCCATCAAGGGCATACTCGAGCCTTAAATCGTTGAATGCCATTGGTGAAATTGAGATGTGATAAGAACTCGATTTCTATATTCAGGAACTTCAAACTTCAACCTTCTCCCTTCTTGTATATTGTTCATCACTTTGATCACCTTTTCTCTGATACCATGTAGAAATTCCCACTGTAGATCAATAGATTATGCAATATACTAAAACACCATACAAGATCTACTTCTACAACACTTTGCGAAAGCTTAATCGAATTGAGAACGATCAATGAGAACACATATAACTGAGAATTAGAAATCAATCACACATAACACAGAAGAAATACCCTGGGGAAAGCCTTAGCCTAAAACCCCAACTCTGTATTATCATAGAAGTGGAAATCTTGTTCAAGTTACAAAAAGAATCAACTCTCAAGCTACCCTACTCTCTCTGCAATTAAACAGTGTTGCTCATAGACAGTCAAAGGGTCTCACAACCTTCTCCTATGGCCTCCAAGCCTCCTATTTCCTTGTGCAATTTTTCTTGGGGTCCAATTATGCCACCTATGTGAATTGGCCTCATCACGCTCATCAAACTCAAAAGTAACTGCACAATCATGAAGGAGATAAATCCTTCTCCATGGATGAGTTTCCTTTATAGGAAAAATCCATCCAATTGATAGTACATTGTCCCTCCTTTGATCTCAGCTAGGTCTCTGTCTGAACTGACATGCATGAGTGTTGGCTTTTTGGGGCTTGACCCAGGTTCAGAATTGATTTAGTTAAACAAATCTCGAAACTATCGGCCCTTTCGGCAACAGTCCATAGTGCGCGGATTAAGGTCTCACCCGAGGTAGTATGGGAGGGTGCTGGAACCAGGTTTCCACACCTTAGGGATGTCTTGATGAAGGCTGGGAAGTTTGCGAACTGATCCTATATGCTTGCACTGCTTTGCGCAACCATCTGCAAGTTATGCAACTGCTTCTGCGTAGCTCCGTAAATAGCGCGAAGAGGGGCTGTCTAGATCCTTATTCTTTACTGAGCTTTTATTATATATCTTAACTTAATTATGTGGGCCCAATATTCTCATTGATCATTCAATATTCATAGCAAGTGCGCATAATCATAAATAGTAAAGAGATGCATAAAGATATCAGAAGCATAGACACAGAATATTCCACAAGTAACTTATCTTTTATTAATCCTCTTGTTCAGATACAATTCCAACTCCGCCCTGCGTACTCAGTTACAAGGGTTTGCACACACAGCTGCGACTCTACCAGGCCTCTGCACACTCAACTGTAGAGCCTCTTCCTACTACTACAACCTAAGACTCAGACTTACAGACTCAGAGTGAATTCCTTATCCCAAAACCACATTACTTCTCAAATCTTAGACCAAGACTGACTTCACACTTAGATCCTCGCTCTATTTATACAATCCCATGGTCTGTGGACCATGGGTAGGCTTACATACCATACATTAAATTATATTATTTTAGCGAGGACAACCCTAGACTCTCACGCTCCGTGCCCGCATTTTGTAGGGTATTTACATTATGTTGACCAAAACTTAGGCTACAAGCCCCAAAAACCCGCTACGGGGGGATCCGCTACCCATTAGGCCCTGAACACAATCATCGTGACTCATCCCAAGTCACTCTGCTAGTGTGGTGATCATCACGCTGAGTCCATCTAGCAACTTCTGCACTTCACTTATGTTCGCAACACATTCTTCCGTTGTCCATTGTACCAGTTGTGTGCATGTCTCCGATGTGTCATTGTCAGGTGCAATTCCTTGCCTGAGTGCATATATGCCTTGCATTTGTGCCAGCTTTCCCTCAATCTTGGCGGTGACCGTGAATGCTTCCTCGAGCCAAGGCTTAATGTGTGCTTTAAGCACTTCTTCTTTCTGACACACAACGTCCACCTTTTCCTTTAGAGCCTAGGCCTCCTTCATCTTGGCCAGTTGCTGAGTAAGGGTGACCATCTGCACGGTCCCCCGGACATTGTCATAAGCCTGCTGCAATTCCATTGCTTTTGTCTCTAAGCATTGTAGCATTGGGTCTTCTTACAATGAAGTGAGGGTGAAGAGTGACTGATCTAACAAGCTCGTGCAATCTTGTATGGCGCGCTCTATTGCTTCCAACCCCAATTGAATTGCACGATGGTGCTACTCTATGACTTCCAAGGGTGTAGAGCGTTGCGCCTTCAGCCGTAGTTCCATGATCTACAGGTTGAGGTCCAGCTGGATCCTCGTTACTTCCTCCTCCGCCTTGCAGAATCCACTGGCCAATTTGTGGATCCATATACCTACTGGTAAGTTTGCCACAATCTCTAGCTCGGGGACATGGCGACTTGCTTCCTCGACAATTTGCTCCAACTTCTGAGTCTGTGCTTGGAGGCTTAGTTTCTCAATGTTGATTCATTGTTCACTGAGCATCTGTACTGCATTTCATTCTCTAGCACGGAGCTCTGTGGTCACTCCATTTTGTAGCTGCTATAATATCTCTTGTGGAAGGCAGCCAAGTTTAGGCCAAGTCCCTTGAGTCGGCCTATCGCGGCTCTGTCCTCTGTGTTGTCCATTGTCAATGCTCCTTCCGGCAGTGCGAGGGTATTATCCAATTTGTCCCACAGCAACTGCTCTGTTGCTGATGTACTCGTAGCCCATAGAAGGCTACCATTCCCTGCTGTGGGGGCCGCACCTGAAGTTCCTGGAGTTGCACCCTGAGCACCCCCAACACATTCTGCTGCTCCGTCATTGCTTCCTGGAGCGCCTCCCTAGTGACCTCGCAAACTGTGTCACCGATGTCGTATAGGTCACCCTTGGTTAGTGTAATAGGTTCCCCATCTAATTTGGAAGCCTTAGTCTTTTTCCTGGGCCCTGTTCATTCCATATTATGTGGCCACTTTAGTTGTGTTGATGATGTGTGTGGGTCCACGCCTACCATTATGCCATCTGTCCCCTTTCCTATGGTTAGGTCTGGATCTCTTCTTTCTAGCGTCATGGTTGCCTCAAATGTTGGTGCTGCTGCTGCCTTTTCCACGGTGGCCTTTGCTGCCTCACGGGAAGCCCGTACTTCTTCAGCTAGCTACTCATTCCGCTTCTGTTGTGCTAGTAGCTTGGCGGCATCCTTCTGTCTTTGAATCGCCATCTCATTGCATGCCACCAAATCTTGTGCTTGCCATTCCGTTGGCCATGAGTCGAGCACCGCGAAAACAGCGTCATCTATTGCGATGAAGGGGAATGTGGTCTACTTCTGCTCTGGATCCTTCCATGCCCTGATATACACATTGTGCATATCTACTTTAAAGTCTGTAAAGATCCGCAAGATGTCGTATACCGAGGGGGATAGGTGCGGTCATTTATTGATCCACATTCGTACGCTCACCTCCATCAGTACCCAGAAGATCTTGGTTTTGAAGATTCGCGTGGCATCCTTCATCGCCCATAGCGATGCGTATTTTGCTACCTCTTGCCAGTCTTGGTCAAGGGGAGGAAATTGACTATCCTCAAGTAATTCTCCTGCAACCAACAGGATGGATAAGAGCAACCACGCATAGTGGAAGGTCTTACCTTGCTCCCGGGCCTCCCTGCAGTTTTCTAGGAACTCCTCGCAAAGGAATTGCACCTAGTTGAACCGAACCTCTTCTGCGCATTGCTCAGCCAACGCGATGACCGTTCTGGTACCTCGTTGCCACGGAATTTTCTCATCACTTTTCTTGCCAACAACTGGGTAGCGACTCAAACCCCTTTGTCTTGAATGCTAGTAATAATGTAACACCTCTGCTTTTTCTCCAACTTATATTTCTTTTTCATGGCATCTGCAATCTCCAAGTCTCCACTTATGCTAGCTATTTTCACGGGGTCCCTTCCCGTACAGGGAAGCCGAGAAATCCTATGAATAAGCTTTGTCGTGATGGGAATGGCCTCCTCCAGCCACAAGTACCCATCGTGCACTAGGCAAAGCAGTTTCTTGATGACAAATATCGTGATTGGTGCCTGATGAATGTGTGGAATCGATAGGAGGTGGATTATCCCAACCTCCTCTACCCCGCGCAGCCATTTCCGTGGTTGCAGTGCTATAATTGCCCCCTCCTTGCTTTGTTCTATCAGTTGGCTAGTTTCCAAATGAGGGAACTTTTCGCTATCCATGAGGTCCCAGTCTTCAAACTTCATCGTGGGTACATGGCCCATAGCTGAACCTTCAAACAGAATTCCCTCAAGGAGGAACAGGGTTTTGAATGTGCTTTTAACGGCATCCAAATCATTAGGTACTTTTACCCTCCCTTTCCATGGAGGGACATACTTGGGTAGCTTTGCTGCGGTGCACATTGGATGGATGTCTTCCTCCATTTCTACCTCTGGTCCAATCTCTTCTACGAATGCCTAGAAATCCTCCTCCTCATCATCACTCTCAATATTAACCACTTTTCCCTTCTCTTCCATAGACAACTTACCAAACTGTGGGTTTCGCAGAGACATATGGACCAGGCCTACTCCGTGTGGGTTCTTTTCGGGCTTCGGTGTCTAGGGTGATTTAGGGATTTCTGGTGCATCGTACCGGTGGTGTAGAACTCTACGCAGCTCCCTTGGTTTTTGACATTATTCTGATCAGGGAATCTTGTGTCTCCTTCAGCAATGCTTCAAACCACGGACTTGCTCTTACAACCTCAAAATTTGTAAGGTTCATACACTCTTGATAACGCAACAACTGAGTTCGCAAAATGCCAAGGGTTGTTTGGTGGAGAGCCACTTGTGATTTATAGGCCCTTTTCAATTCAAATTCGACAGTTCCCCCCATATCCGGCTCATTAATGCGAGACTGGCGGCAAATAGTCCCAAATCTAGTTTTGACTTTGTGTCTTAATTGCCCGCCATCCACTCCTCATTGCCTTAAATTAGACATCTTGTCATGAACAGTGACATCAACGGTCACTTTCTATCCTATCCGCATGGCAACGTAGTCCCTTGTGCACCAATGTGACCTGTGTGTCATACTGATCCTGTGCGCAGCTCCCATACAGACTCTTTTATAGTCCCGCACTCTCTTTCAACTGCTTGGAGCGTTGAGATTGTGCTTCCTATGGATAGTCAGGTGGTCACACTACTGGTGTGAGGCTTCAAGTCACCTTCCAACCCGGTCCGCAGGCCTTCCTTAGTTACCCTCACATCAGTTAGTGCCTCGCATTCTTCCTTATGTAGTGCGCTTCCCTGGTTACTTTGACTGGTAAGGTGTGGTCACAGCCATGGCAGTATAGCCAAAAACTCTTGGTGACAATTTTCTAGTGCCATGGTAAGGCTACCCATTCGTGGCCCTGTCCTTTTGTCGATGCGTAATGCTTGTGAGATTTTGGTTTCTAGTTTTCTGATATCCTCATCCATTAATATGCTTTTCTGCTTCAGTCGTACCCAATCTTCTTCGAGTTTACGAAGCTCAAGGTTCCCTCACTGAATGGCTTCTTGAATCTACATATGTTCGTCCTCACGCAGCTGCATAATCTCTTCACTCTGGTCCTCGCATGCTATCACAATTATGGGAGTTATTATGTGAGGATTCTTTCCCAAAGCTACGGCCTCAACTCTGCTTGTCGTCTTTGGGATAATTTCCATGCTTAGGTTCTTGCACATGGCCCTAAAGGCCCATCGGACCACTGGCATGCACAAGTCCCAATCAGTTCGTCCCATCTGGTAAACTCTGTTCATGATTCCACATAGCTTTGTGAAGGCTTCGACGTGGAATATTTGTAATGTGCATTACTTTTCCTGTTGCCACATCGGGTTTTGATTTTCGATCCTTAGTCTGTGATGTGCTTGCACAACACAAATCTGCACCTATCGACATAGGTGGGCGCGCAAACTACTTCGTCCTAGCTGCCCAGCTCTAGTTCGATGCTGGGAACTTCCAAACCGTAAGCACATCCGTCTTCTACATTTGCGCCAGTTTCCAATATTCTTCTAATGTCTACTCCACCATCGTGTAGGTGTGTGACAAAACACCCATTCTAGCGCACTATACCACTGTTGCTCTGGTACTACACTTTCAAATTTGTTTACGAAGTCATCCACCCTTGTTACCCCATCATATGTTCGAAATTCCCTTACTTCTATCGTCATGTACCGTAGTGATCTAATCATCATGTTGCAATTCAGCGTTGTCACATTGTGCAACCAGTTCTACCAGCGTTCTACTTCTTCATCTGAATCCGAAGTACAGGAACTGTCACATTCCCATAAGATTCTCCCATCTGCAGTTGGGTTCACCCGATCCTGGTCATGCGCCATTATCTGGTAAATGCAATCTAGCTCATCGTCACTGTCATCGTTGCGCATAGGTTTAGTGTAGCGCTCTCCTTCAGCCGGGTCTAGTAGAACTACTATGCGTAGGGACTTTTTCTCGAATATCATCTTCTGCTTCTTCAGATTGATGACTCCATTCATATCGGTGGCCCAGTATATTCCTAGCAATATGGGATAAGGATTGTTGTCATAAAAAATCTCTATTATTTCAAAGTCTGTCTGTGTGCTTCCTTGCAACCTCCCCATGGGAAAAATATTCTTTTGGTTCTCCATTCGTAATTGAATAGGGGACCACTGCAACATGGGCCTACCCATACATTCCCATGTCTGCTTTGGTAACACATTCATGTCTGAACCTAGGTCTAGGATTACCTGATCCATCTCATATTTGCCAATCTACACTGTTAATCTCATTTCCCTCCTGGTACACAATGTATGCTTTCCTAGTTTCCAGACTACGTGTGGTTCCCCTAATTCTGCACACCTAGTGATCAATTCCCATAGTCCTTTAACTGCCTTATTGTCACATAGTAGTTTCATGCATGTCTCTAAAAAGGTAGTAATCATAGAAGGATCCATTCTTGGCTTTGGTTGATCCTTACTACCTGAAGTAAAGGCATCCACGAAGCTCTTCTTAGCTTCCATAAACGTCTCCTTTGCACGTTCCAAGTCAAACTCAGGTTCCTTTGTAGGAGCCTTGCGAACCCATGTATCTTCCTTGGGTTGCTTCCCCTTATCTTCCCTTGTGGTCATGCCACTTCTGAGCATCATGTTCACGTTAGGGTCTTCTTCACGCGATTTAGACCTCATCATTTGGATATTCTGAGTCAGAGTAGGCTGCAGTACCCCTTTCTCATGCATCTGTGCAATCAACGTAGGACAATTCACCATTTCATGATTAAATTAAGCACAATATGAACAAGATATTCTCGTTGGATTAGCACAATCGTGAGTGTAGTGCCCTGGTCCTCCGTAATTGTAACAGATTAAATGTCTGCAACCCCTTCCTGGCCCCATTCCTTCTCATCCTCGACCTTGACACTAAAATCCAGCATGCACCATCCCTACGGCTGGGTTGAGGCCTTGCGTTTCTATCTAAATTCAATATCCTGGGGTCAGCTCCATCATTAGATCATAGTTGTGACAACTACGCTCGTCGTGGCCTATCGATCTACAAAAATTACAAAATAGTTGCTGGGGATTCTGTGTATACTTCTGCAACAAATGACAGTTATCTATCATGTGCTTTCCTCCTATCTGACAGATTGTGCACCATAGCACGGGTGCTACACTTGGCCCTACCTGTGCCTCTGTTCTCAACGGAATTGGCCCCCCTCCTACCAAGTAGTTCGCGAATACTAGACAGTGGTCTTTGTCATGGCCCTGGCCTTTGCATTTTATGCACCACACTTCTTCGCGCGCTTCTAGCCATGGCGCCCTATCCTACTTCAAACTCTGCATCTCCCAGCATATATTCTATAGTTTCATGTGGAATTGTTGGACTCCCAACCCCAGATCCTGTATCAATGTTTCATGCAACCTCATCGCCATTTCCAACACTTCGGCTTGGGTTGAAAGCTTTTGCTGTGACAGCGCCATCCTTAGGTGTGGTGCCAAAGACACCACAAAGCATGCATGGTGCTACGCATCCGTTAGTGTCATATTAACCTCGCAGATAGTACTTTTCAGCCACTGATCTAGATCCTAGGAGGTCTCGCCTTGAAGCATCATGATTTCTATAATCCAATGATTGATTGTGTCTTTGATTTTGGCCGGCTAAATTCTCTGTTCAACAGGTTCTAGATCTCTGCTATTCTGGCATTTGGGTGTTCATTAGAGTGCTTGATATACCATGTCAGCACGCGATCCTGCAGCACACTCACCAAGGTGGCCTTCCTAATGTTGTCATCCGTGACCCCTTGTGCTTCCCTTACTGCTCTTACCATGAACCAAAAATGGTCTGGATCCTCATTCCCTACTCCTCTAAATATGGGTAGCTTGATCATGCTCACCATGCTGAATTGTGGAGGTGGTGGACGTGGGTTGGGTGAAGATGGAGGTAAAGGAGGTGAAGCATGTGGTGGCATAAGTGGAGGTGGTAACTACGAAATGCGCTACCTTATCAAACTGACCACACTTCTCGGAGAGACCTGAGTGAGCTCTTCCTCACTCTCTCACGGAGGTGAAATTAAGGGATTGCTTCCTAATCCCTCGTTACCTTTGTAGATCTTGCTGCTCTGCGTCATTCCAAACATTAATGTATTTGCATCACCTATTTTTTACATAACAACATCTTAATCTAGGTATTCAGGGATTTAATGTACCTACCTCGTAGTCCCTTGATAAAACATTGTTCTGCTTGGCTATAGCTCATGGTCGTGTCTACCGTGAACTCAGTGATAAATCCCCCTATTATCTGGTCAAGCCAATGGTCCACAACTCACGTGATCTTATCTTTTGAAGCCTCTAGTTTGTGCACTAACTCCAGAGTCTACACTATCGGTTGATCAAGCTTGCACCTTCCCTGGTTGTCGGCTAAGCTCGCAATCCAATCATACATTTCAGAAGGGAAGGACGTGAAGAAGATCTTGTGGATTTCCATATATACGTAGCAATCCAGCCACCTCTTCTCGAATATCTGCGGAGTTCTGTTTTCCTGTGTCACAAAATCGTGAAGTTTCTTGTCCAACCACTCTTCAATTTCCTTCTTTGTTGGGTTCCAGTGGCATGACATCAGACATCCCTTAGGTAGATCTCGGTCCCAGCAACGGAACCATTTGTTAGCTTGTTGGGGCCCAACCTAGGTTCATAAGTGATTTAGCCAAAAAAATCCTGAAACTACCGGCCCTTTCAGCAACAGTCCACAGTGTGCGAACTAAGGTCTCACCCGAGGTAGTATGGGAGGGTGCTGGAACCAGGTTTCCGCACCCTAGGGATGTCTTGATGAAGGCTGGGAAGTTTGCGAACTGATCCTGTGTGCTTGCACTGCTTTGCACAGCTGTCTACAACTTATGCAACTACTTTCACATAGCTCTGTAACTAGCGCGAAGAGGGCATGTCTAGATCCTAATTCTTTACTGAGCTTTTATTATAGATCTTAACTTAATTATGTGGGCCCAATATTCTAATTAATCATTGAACATTCATAACAAGTGTGCAGAATCATAAACAATAAAGAGATGTATAAAGATATCAGAAGCATAGACACAGAATATTCCACAAGTAACTTATCTTTTATTAATCCTCTTGTTCAGATACAATTCCAACTCCCCCTACGCACTTAGTTGTAGGGGTCCGCGCACATAGCTGCGGACTCTACCAGGCCTCTGTGCACTCAGCTGTAGAGCCTCTTCCTACTACTACAACCCAAGACTCAGACTTACAGACTCAGAGTGAATTCCTTATCCCAAAACCAAATTACTTCTCAAAGCTTAGACCAAGACTAACTTCACACTTAGATCCTCGCTCTATTTATACAATCCCAGGGTTCGCAGACCATGGGTAGGCCAACATACCATACATTAAATTATATTATTTTAGGGTGGACAACCCTAGGCTCTCGTGCTCCACGCCCACATTTTGTGGGGTCTTTACATTAAATTGACTGAAACTCGGGCTACAAGCCCCAAAAACCCGCTATGGGGGGATCCGCTACCCAACAATGAGTTATTTATGAGAGAATCATCAGTTATCTGAAGTGCAGTAGTTACATGCATGAAAGCATTAACTAATTGAACTCACATTAATTTAAACAAACTGTTTAAATCAATCTAATTGGACTTGACTCAGTTAACTGAGCCAACTAATTACAACTTAAATTAGAACTCATCCTTATCTCTTTAACTGATGGATAAATTCCTCAATTAATGGAGAAACTATTGCATGTCTTCACATAGACTTCATGTTTGATTTTTCAAAACTAATTAACTCATGGTGAATTAATTAATTTATTTTCAAATAGCTATTAAGTTCAAATTCGAATTTTACTTCCTATTTTAGTTTAGGGACTGACTAAAAATAGGAATCCATCCCGAACTGCTAAAAATAGCAATGCTATTTTTAGAACTTCCATTTTTCATTCCCTGTTGCTCAATCTAGCACTGGTACCCAAGCTGCTATTTATAATAGTTCTATTTTTATCACTTCTATTTTTAGCATTTCTTGTTTCCATTTTCAACAAATTTATCCTTGATATTTCTGTTATTATGTTGGTTATAAGAATTTATTACGATAGTGATAATGTATGGCTCTTGTCATGTTTTGATTTGTAAATGAATGAACAATGTATCTATGACCTAATAGATGATAGCTCAACTAATTATATAAGGGAATTATGCTTCTTAGTGATTTTCAAATAAGTATGAGACCCCTATGCTCATATTTTTTGTTTAAACCTGTATATTACATATTTGTGACATGTTTGACGAAATGTCTGTCATGGCTAGTAGGGGTCCAGTTAAGTCTTTGTTCAACTAATTACGTCTATAGCATTATTTTATTGTTATATTTCTATTGTGAAAGTGTCATGGAGTTCTGGGCAGTGGCTTGGGATCTCAGCCTGAAAAAGTGGAACAAATCCTAGAGTTGTAGGCACCGGACTGAGGAGAAAAGTCTCGAGACGCACCCATGCCTTGTTGTGGGAGTGACTGAGGCCTCCCAGACACACCTTTGTCCATATCAAGGGAGCTTCCAGGGGTTTAATCGTCTAAAAATTTAGTGGGACCGAGGGACTGGTCATGGGGATGACTAGGAAGGCTTGTGGGAATCCTATAGCAAGTATAGAAGGTATGTGTTGTGGGTTTCCATCGGTTCCACTTCCATAACGTCACCTAGAAGATTGAATCCCATTACAGTGGCCTCTTGTCACATATTTACTCGGTTGGCCAATTACTTGGGTAGATGTGGGATGAGGGTGTTATAGAGTGGTATCAGAGCATGGTTCACCACTTAGACTAGATGGGTGGTGTGTATTGTTCATGAATTCATGTCAGTTGCACATGTGTTTATCATCCTTTTGGTCTATATGCTTATTTCATATGCATAGTGTCGATCATTTTTATAGTGATGCCACCATGTGAAAGTGACAGTTTTGTCATGGAATGTTTAGTCATGAGTGTATGATTGGTTACATGTTTTTTATGCTTGCGTATTTTTAGTTTACATTGGTATGGTTGTTGTTTTCATGCATGAGGTCACAGTGTGTAGTTGATATGGTCATGCATGGATGACTTGACTCTAGCTACAATGACGTTTATGTGTTGATACACCTATTTGTTATATGTCTATATGTTGTTATGATTATGCTTGTACATGTATTATGCTGATCTGGTTGATCTCGCAGATAAGATATCCTCCCTGAATTATGCTAAGGTAATTTGGCTTATTTTGATTTGGTTTAGCTAACATGATATACCTTGTAGGAAGAATATCAAATATGAATAGCAGAATGGTAGACTATAGTTCACGAAATTCTCCTTATGGGTCAGATGAGCAGTGTGGTGTTAGGAATACTTCTAACTTAGCATATACACTGAGAAGCTTGAAGGAAGAAATAATGAGTTGCAAAGAAGACAATGACATAATCATATAAGAATAAGAGAAACAAGTAGGGGTGATTGTAGTGATACTTTAGAGTTTGTCATAATTGCAGTGACAGGGGCCACTTTGGATCAACCATGGGTAGGAGCACAAAGCTAATGGGGCATATGGTTGTAGATCTCATGGTGGGCATGGGTTAGATAGAGATGACACAGTTCGAGATGGAAGATTGTTGGATAATGGATTGGAGAGGTGATGGATACAATTATTATTCTAGTTCTGGTTCTGACGGGTATCATGATCGTCATCATTATCACCCTTACAAGAGGAGTGATAGGGGATACTTGCCATATAATTTAAAAAAAATAAAATCCACCTACATCTGATGAAGAATTGAAGAAACCGGAAGATGTAGAGGCTTGGATACTTGGGATGAACAAGTTCTTTGAGTTGCATGAGTACACAGAAAACATGAAGGCCAAAATTTCTATATTCATCCTAAAAGGTAAAGCATATATCTAGTGGGAAGATGTGAAGTGGGTCAGAGACATCAAGACAGAGGACTTGAGTTGGCATGAGTTCAAGAGGATTCTCAAGAAGAAGTACTTATTAGAAAGGTACTACGACAGTAAAGCCAAATAATTCTATGAACTAAAGATGGGATCAATGACAGGTGAAGAGTACACGACTAAGT